>OX336390.1:568417077-569699001 GCA_946902985.2 Meconema thalassinum | reverse complement strand
ACATCTTATCTAGGTTGGCAACACCTCACATAAACACATCGCGATCACTCCCCACAGCACGTAGGGGTAGGGGGGAGAAGGGAGGGAAAAACCAGTCGTTAAGATAACCACCGCAGTCGACCGCACAGTGAGTTCTAGTAAACACGAAAACTGCGAGTAGCTGTAGTACGGAAGACAATCAGATAAGTAGTTATCCTAAAATTTTATAGTTTAACCATAGTTTACAACCATATAATCTCTCTAAAGTACAATCTCCGGATAGCTATCACCATTTAGCATTTCACCTAACATATATACTGCATTTAGCATACACTGACAGTTGCAGTACCAATACTGCAACTAAATAATTGTACATATTGTAAATATTTTCACCTGTATTTCAAACATAGATTTTATAGCCTAAGTGTAATGGATCTGATGATGATCGCTTGACGATCGAAACTGGTCATCCTAGTGTTTTATTAATCTCATGTAATTTATTTCAGGATTAGGGCATAACCCATCTTTTTTGGGTACATTCGTGTTGACCGACTGAAAAGCAGGGATAACATTACTAAGTGTTGTATATAAGATATTCTCAAGTATATTGGAAAGGAGATTGAGCGCCTACGCTGAAGAAATACTGGATGAGAACCAGTGTGGATTCCGGCCAGGAAGAGGAACTACTGACCAATATTTGTTATGAGAAAATCTATGGAGAAATGCAATGAATATGGTGTTGATCTGCATTTGCTATTCATTGATTTCCAACAGGCGTTTGATAGCATTGATAGATCGAAGATGTTGAACGCCCTAGAAGCATGTGGAGTGCCAAAGAAGTTGATCAGACTAGTAGCAATGACAATGGAAGGATCGCAGGCCAAGGTTTATGTAGGAGGCAAAACTAGCAGGAATTTTGAGGTGAATACCGGAATGAGACAAGGAGATTCATTGTCTGCAGTGTTATTCAACTTGACACCGAATGAAGTTATGAAAGAACTGGGATTGGGAGGGATGATAATAAGCAAGTCCAAGCAGGCATATGCATATGCGAATAGCATTGTGTTGATGTTACGGAACTGGAAATCTCTTAAAGAAATGTACAAGATTCTGGAGGAGAAGAGTGGAAAGATGGGAATGAGAATTAATGAAAGGAAAACGAAATATATGAAAATGTCAGCGGAAAAAGATAGAAGAGCAAGAGAAAATGTAGAAATTGGTCAGTATAAGTTTGAGAATGCAAAATGCTTCAGTTACCTTGGTACTGTACTAAATTGTGAGAATTCAGTATCAGAGGAGATTCATAAACGGATCACGAATGGAAACAGGGCTGACTATGCTAACACTAAGCTCTTAAAATCAAAACTTCTTAGTAGGAACTTGAAAGTTAAACTCTACAAGGCCCTTATTAGACCAGTGGTGACCTATGGATCTGAGACGTGGACAATGTCAACAAATGATGAGAATGATCTTAAAATTTTTGAACGGAAAGTTTTAAGAAGGATATATGGTCCGGTAAAGGAGGATGAAGAGTGGCGAATCAGGACAAACAAAGAAATTGAAGAGATAATCAAAGGTGAAGATATTGTGAAATTTATTAAGTCCCGACGTCTGGATTGGCTGGGTCATGTAGAGAGGATGAATGAAGAGAGAACACCAAGGAAGATATTATATGGAACTGAAGGGAAGAGGAGACGTGGACGACCACGCAAAAGATGGCTACAAGACTTAGGAGGAGACCTGAGAACTATGAGGGTTGGAAGATGGTGGGAGAAAACTCATAGAAGGGACGAATGGCGAGGGATCGTGAGAGAGGCCAAAGCCTACCCCAGGCTGTAGTGCCGAGGAAGTAAGTAAGTCCGGGCGGCGACACCAAGAGCCCGCCGATGAGCCTAGCTTGGTGTCCTAGGCGAAACCCCACACAAGACACGGCACAAACCTAGAAGAATTGCTGAGTATTAAATATACTATTTCACAAAATGATAAACTTTCTGACCGTCAAAATCCATGATAAAAATACTATTAATCTAGTTCATGCAACAGAATTTGAATTGAAGAATGGATAACAGAGAAGCTTATTCTCACGAACATGTTTTGGCTGGCATGACGAGAGCACCAAATTTCATTTAAAGAGCACCAGGTTGAGAATGCCTGCCTTAGGATGATCAGCCTGTAAACCATGACCTGAGCTCTTGAATGAGGTTACCAGAGAATCTAACTTAAGGGGACGTTAACCACTACAGCAAACTCAGCGCAGGGGTAGATAACCTTGCTGTTCCGCCCCTAAAACTACAATAACTATAAATTCAGTGCAGAGTTTGCTAATATGAATATCTCTTGAACTGTGCGCTTGATTTTCATGAAACTTATAAAACTTATAGGGCATGTCTGTAGTAATATGTGAATGAATTTAGAGAGTCCTGGATTCATAATTTCTTATCTGCCTCTTTGAACACACACATACATTCAGCAGCAAAGAACATAAGCCTTCTCTCTAAGAGTATACTGGTTAAATCCAGTGGCGGTTTTAGGCGTAGTGTCACCGTGCCATGGCACTGCCCTCTAAGAGAAAATAAATTATTCATAGTCCTGAAAAAATACCGGTAATTTTGAACACCTATGTTTAATACCGGTATTAAATTAGTTTCAAATTACTTAGTAGTTTAAATATTCCGTCTATAGAGTATGATCGTTGATTCCATCTTCGCCCCAGTGATGTCTTGAGCCACGGTTGACGCATGCGCAGTCCAATTTACGATCTTTGCCGTAGCCTCTCCTGCCACTGGCTATGAAGAAATAAGCTGTGCTCAGTGCCGGATACAGTTTGGCTCAAGGTAGTACAGAAACTGAAGTGCAATGCCATCTATCGGCCATTATAAGGTACTGGGCCAGCGCTATACCTTCGCCAAGCATCGCCAGCCTACCAGAGAGGTCACACGCTCTCACAAAGAGAGGAAGGGGGTGTGGGCCAATGGCCTCATTGGCTGGAAGTAATTTGACTCATTGGTTAATGGTGGGGTGGGGGGTTCGTTGACACAAACTGACAACCAATCGCTCTCACACAAAGAATATTAATTCTAGTTTCCTCTAAAAGGGGGCTCTGCATCCAACATTGAAATCTAAACATGCCCTAATAAGTAGTGAAAATAATATGTATTTATTAATTCCTTATCTGGTAAAGTTCGGTTGGTTGGTTCCTCAGTTTAGGGGCTGGTAAAGTTTATAACTAAGCGAATGAATAAAAAAAGAAAAAAGTACGATCATGACTACCGTACATGTTAAGGCTTCACGGATTACTCTCGGTAGCTAAAATTTTATGGTTGATAAATCATCTGCACCTGTTAGGCCTGGATGAAATCACGAGAATTTCTGTCTGTAGGCTATCTTCAGTTCTTGTTAATAATAGCCTTTATTGCAGCCAGTTGGCCATATTACATGTTACAGATATGTACACTTACTAGATACTATGGTTCGCTTCTAGTCCTTACTATAAGCCACTATTGATAAAGTTCTGTTGGGGCATGTCGTGATATGGTACCTGCCACATTCGTTCCTACACAGCTCACATATACACCTCTCATCCGGGTCATGGAATGTCTTTCGTGAGCAGACCTTATGGTGGAACCCCTGAACTGCGAGTCTCGTCACGACGTGTCTCATTTCGGATAGGCATTACATCCATCTTTTGTCCACCATGGCATCAGTCGCGTAGAATTCCTTCGGAATATCAAGACTTTTGCTTTGCAGATCCTGGAGTAATTTTCTGAAGCTTTCTGTGGAAGGCAACAGTAAAAGTGACCGAAGGTCCTCTATTAGGAACGTTTCTCTCGCCAGTTCATATACCAGCCGAGATTTGGCTGACTTGGAGACTCCGAGGGCTCTTTTGAGGAACCTATATTTCACCTTTTCGAGTTCCGCCAGTTGTTTGTAGTTGAGAAACTCCCATGTTAGCTCCAGACCGTATGTTAGTACGGGTATGACCTTGGCTCGGAAGAGCATCATTGCTGTTTCCAGCGATATTTGGGTAATATGGCTTATGTCGTTTATGGCCTTCACTGCTGCGGCCGCTTTCGCTCTTGTATGTATTCTGAAGCTTCGGCCTGTTACCTGGAGCGTGAGGCCAAGGTATTTGAAATTGTTTACTTTCTTCAGTTCCTTGCCGTTGCATAGCACTTGGTCTGATTCCGCTGACCTGCCCCCGTTCCGGAAGACGACCATCTCAGTCTTGTTCTCGTTGATTGTTAGTTCGTTTCCCTGGGCCCATTCACTCAGTATGTTGATTGCATCTTGCAAATCCTTTATCTGCTCCAAGGCGATTGCCATGTCGTCTGCGTATATATACAGTTTGGACTCAGTCGATTCCTTTATTTTGTCTCCTGCATCGTGTGAGAGCGCATTGAATAGAATGGGACTGAGGGGGTCCCCTTGACGTACTCCATTAGTTTGTATCATCCATTTGGTTTGTCCAACTCCGTCCTGCACCTGAATATAGTTTTCTGCCAATATGTTTGATATAAGGGTCGTCAGCCTTGATCTACCTATGAGTGTTTCCAGCTTATGTATCAGCAGCTTTCTGTTTACCAGGTCAAAAGCCTTCATAAAGTCAACAAAGACTACATAGAATTTGCTCTTGGGTTTCTCTAGTGTTGTTGTTATGTGCCGTAATAGGCTTCCTGCAGCCATAGTTGTCTATCTATGCTTCCTGAATCCACATTGCTCTTCTGGTAGTATTGGGTCTATTTTTTCATATATTCTCGCTGTCAATATTCCTGTTAGTAGCTTTAGGGCTGCGGATTCCAGCGCTACTCCCCGGTATGAATTTGGGTCGTCAGTACTCCCTTTTCCTTTGTATAGTAGCTTGATGGTTGACTTCTTCCATTCGTTTGGTATTTGCCCGAGTTCTAAGCATTTGTTTAGTAGGGCCGTCCATATCGGTGCCAGTTCCTCAGTAGTTTGTTTTAGATGCTCATTCCTTAGTCCATCTGGACCGGGGGATCTATTATTTCTTTTCTTCTGTATGGCCATGGTAATCTCTCCTTCTTTGATGGGTTCTGACACATCGCGTTCTTCTGGGGGCCTGGTTTCGGGTCTAGTCTTCTTTGCACAGGTGACGTTCTTGATATGCTCCTCCCATGTCTCCAATGATATGTTTGGTTGGAAGCTTTGGATCTTTGGCCTCAGGGCATGGTATGGGTCTGTTTCTGCTTCTGCAATGACCGCTCTTTGCGTCTCTTCTATGAAGTCCCTTTTTTTCTTTTTAATCAGTTCTTTGTAGGTTTTCCTGTGTTGACGGTATTCTTCCAGTGCTTTGTTGTCTTTTGTGACTCTTATGTTGTGGAGTTTGCCTAGGGTTTCCTTCCTTTGAATAAAACACGATACATCGAACCAAGGCTTAGCCTTTCTCCCGTGTGAAGGCGTGGTAGCTGCGCCGGTGATGCAGTCTTGTATCCAAGCTGCCGCCTCATTGATTCCTCCCTCTTGGATGCTTTCCATCACCTAGTCTATGTCTTCCAACTTTTCTCTAATTTTATCTCTGTTTAGAGTTTTGCTCACTCTGGTCGGTCCTTCTATAGTTTCCCGATCACAGATCTCTCCATCTATTTCTAGGCTCACTGGTATGTGCTTGCGTATAATAGCTCCCTCCGACCTAATTGTACTTGCGTTCCTTGTTTCAAGTGTTCCTCTTGTGCATATTAAGTCTATTGTGCTGGTCCCGTTGGGGCCTATGTAGCCTACGTCCAGTCATGAGTTTTGTTCCGGATTTTAAAACCCTCTAGGCTTAGATAGCTGAAAACTTCTTCACTCTTTGCGTTTTGTTGATCCATTCTGCAGTTTAAGTCTCCGGCAAGGACAGCCCTTCTTCTTCCTGGGAATGTATTCAGTGCAGCTCCAAGGTGGTCTATTATGTCCGGGGCCGTCTGCTTAGGATAGAAGTAGGCCGCCACTATTACACCGATTTTCGTTTCCACGACTAGTATGTCCTCTTCTTTCCATAATAACTTTATTGGGGCCATTTTAGGCTTAACTATGCAGGCAACGCCGCCTGATGGTCTTCCCCTCTCCTTGCACTGCCTCGCAAATGCATGAAAATTGTAGAAATTGGGGACGTCGAATCTCTTTTCTTCTTTAATCATAGTCTCCGTGAGAATACAGATGTCATATTCGCTTAGGATTTCTCGTGATAGGAGGTTCATTGCACCTCGCAGCCCTTCTACATTCCACGTTAGTATCCTCGTCCTACTGGCGCGAGCCTCAGAACTTCCAAGGTTGCCGAAAGGGCCGGCAATAGACGTCCGTAGGCCAGAAGTTGCAGTTGTAGACCAAATCTCTTTTATTAATGGGTATGCCGACTTTAAAAGCTCTGCTGCCAATTTTCTGGTTCACTACGTCAGTGGATCACTCCTTCCACTCCATTTTCCTGCAGATACGCAGTTAAGTCCTCTGGGGAAGTGTCTTGGCTCAGTTTTGCGACGTAAAGCCACGCACTCTTTTCTGCAGTTTTCAGTCTTGTGACTCCTTGTCTGGTGCCTTTCACATATTCCCTTCTGTGTGCGCTTTCTTCCTGGGTCGGGGAGCGTTGATCCCTTTGCACACGATGCCTCTGCACTACTTCGGTCCATTCGGTGTCAGTGTCTTCTTGTATTGATAAGATTACCGTGAGTTATGTTACAACTGACATATCTAAGAATAGATCACTTAGATCTGACCCCGTTTAAACAAACTGTTATGGCTTTGATAGAAGCCCATATTAAAATGGAACAACAGTTAATTCAAACGTCAAGAGATACTACCACTATGTCTGACTAGACGGATTGTGGGTATATAAATAAACTTAAAGAAAATTCTGATTCTTTAGAAAGCAGGTTAAAAGGTAACTTGAAAGAAAATTTAAATAGTAAATTTAATTCTATGGAAAATAAATTTAAAGAGAATTCCGAAATTTTGAAAATGTCACTTGAGAGTAAAATGACTAAATTATGCGAAAATCTTTATTTCACTTTCGAATGTGTATTTACGTCATGATTTTATATAAATACAAAAATATCCTATTTGATACAATTATCAATTGCTTCCCGTTTCATGCCTCTCCGTGTTATCTGAAAAATATACTTTGCTCATTGCAAATATTAACTGTTCAACCAGAACTGAAATGTTGGTTGAATGCGGGCTTGTGCTAACCACTCTTCGAAGATTTTCATAAGTATGGTAAATTCACGGGTTGAACTGAATGGTAAAATAAAATAAACTTGTAAGTTTATTAATCTTCCAGTGTTGATAACAAGCAGAGGCTTGATTTATTGTATAAATTTTGGGAAGAAAATTTATGTGTGGAGTAGTTGAAATGCCATTCCCAGGTGCGCATATTTAAGTCGCAGGAATGAGGAGGTTTTTTCGAGCATCAATCAAATAGCAGGTTCGATGGCTCAGGTTTATAGGAGTATTGGAACTACACATTTCGTCGTATGAATGACCCGAAGGTTATTTCTTAGAAACCATCAGTTCTTATTTCAACCTTGTTTACGGATTCCATTTAGACTTTGATTTTGCTAGAACCCGGATTTGTCATGATAATAGTTTATTCTTCTTCAGAGGAAGACCTTTGCCGTTGTTATTGCAATATTGTGTTCTTATGAAAATAATAGAATGGGCCACTGCCAATTAAAAATAATTCTATAACCACGAATAATTTGAAGGATGTTTTCAATCCTAGTGCCATGAACTAAATGAATTTATTATGAAGCTACAATTCTTATTTCCGCATTCTGTCGAAGAATTGCAAGTTGTGAAAGTTACTAAAATGGCCATGAATATAAATATTTTTCATAATAATGATTCCAAGTGGAAAATTGAATAGTTGAATGGTTCAACAATTTATTGATCAAGTTGATGATTCAGAAATCATGTATTTTGTTAGGAACTTGAAGTTCATAATCGAGTCACTTCTCGAAATGTTTATTGTCAGATGAACAATTAATTTTGTTGTGCTTCGCACAGTTCTTCGATGCTATGCTCAAGGTCAAATACTTTTCAGATGTTATTAATATGTGTAAATAATTTGTGTTGATTCAGAAATAATAATATTTTTTTGACAATATTTTTTTGAAACTGGAAAAATAAGTGAAAGTTAAAAATTCTATGAATATTTATTCTACGAGTGTTAATATTATGTAAAAATTCAAACAGCGAACTACGATATTTCCAGTAAAGACAATTAAATTTGAACTGGATTTAATCAATATAATTTTGGAACAGTCTACAGGACTAATAATCAGACTTGTGTTTCCAAAGATAATTGTCAAATGTGTTTGGAAAATTTCTGTACATATTGTGTAAATAGGATGTGGGTCGCCACACGTGAATGATGCTGCTTTGAGCATTTTTGCAGTCAATTTTAAATTCAAAATAAAATGAGATAATTTTACATGATGTGTTATGCCCAGTTGAATCTCCTTCTATCCTTATTGTTGCATTGAGCCAAAGATCAGTAAAGCATTTTTTTCATTTGATGTCGTTTTTGCGATTAGCTTTAACCCATCTGGCGCCCCGGGATATTTTGACTCTCGTGCTGACTGATTATTGGTAAAATGCATATGTGGTCGTGCGGACTCTGGTCTAAACGGGCACATAAAATAAGATAGAGAGAGAAATGGCTTCGAACGTGGGGCTCGAGTTAGACACGGTCAATCGCATGCCGATTTAAATTGTGATAATTTTTTCTATAAATATTTTGGGAGTTGAGAGATGTCTGGTTTGGATGAATAAATTAGTAGGAAACCCAATTAGTGGGGAAAATTAAAAATTTAACTGGATTAATAATTAGAATGGGTTTGATTATTTTTGATAATGGCTTAACCATTAGGGCGTCAAGTAAATTCAGTAGTAAACGTTCGATGACTGGACATACGCATTATTAGAATCCAGGTGGAGGATATTTGAGAACTTGCATATTTTTCTTGTGATATTGTGGTAAATGTAATTCGTAAAAGTAGAGAATTTTGTTTTTCCATCACGTCGACATTAGGACAGATCTCATTTTATTAGAGTGTTCCAATTAGCTATTCATATTTCTTGTTCTAGTTATAAGCTTGTGTTTGCCAATATTGTATACCCCTAAGTTTTGAATAATAATTGAAAATTATGGAAGAGATGATGAGGATGATGAGGATGATGAGGAGTTTGGAGGAGAGTTCAAAAGAGGCTGGACTGCGTGTAGCAGCCATTATGAAAGAAAATACAGAGGCTTTGGAAAAGAAACTTAAAGAAAATTCTGATTCTTTAGAAAATAAACTTAAAGAAAGTTTAAATGATAAACTTAAAGAAAATTCTGATTCTTTAGAAAATAAACTTAAAGAAAATTCTGATTCTTTGAAAAATGATCTTAAAGAAAATTCTGATTCTTTGGAAAATAAACTTAAAGAAAATTCTGATTCTTTAGAAAGCAGGTTAAAAGGTAACTTGAAAGAAAATTTAAATAGTAAATTTAATTCTATGGAAAATAAATTTAAAGAGAATTCCGAAATTTTGAAAATGTCACTTGAGAGTAAAATGACTAAATTATGCGAAAAAACACATGAGCTCGAAACTTCATTAGCTACTAACGCAAGTTTAATGGACGATAAATTTCGCGATGCCGATCTTAGATCCCAAAGCTTAGCTGATAGGATAGAACATGGTCTTAGGAAAGTTGGTGAAGACATGATCAGAGTGAAGAAAGAGAGTAATGAGATGGGAATTCTAGTTGTTCAACGTTTGACAGAACAATTCAAAGAACTTGTAATGGGAGAAATAAGAGAAGGTGTGATTAATGAGTTACAAACTGAAATTAAAACCACAGTTGTCAATGAAATTAAAGACACACTCAAGCTGGAGAACCAAGAAGGAATCAAGGAAATTAGGGAATCTTTGTCATCCCATATTCAAGTAATTTCCAAAGATATCCAAGCAACTCAGAAGGACATATCAGATATGACAGGGTCATTGAAAAGTCACGAGGCTGTTATGAACCAGATATCCACTGATGTCAAGGAGAATTGTAAGGAAACCGAAGCAATTAAAAAATGGCAGAAGAAAACCATAAGGAACTTGA
This sequence comes from Meconema thalassinum, assembly GCA_946902985.2. Classification (NCBI taxonomy): domain Eukaryota; kingdom Metazoa; phylum Arthropoda; class Insecta; order Orthoptera; family Tettigoniidae; genus Meconema; species Meconema thalassinum. The sequence continues at coordinate 569,688,935 of OX336390.1, read as the reverse complement.
GGCTATGAAAACCCAAATCAAGGACGAGAAACAGTCTGACCATCTGTTGAAAATGCCAAGTGTAAGGGGAAAAGAACAGATACAGATAAATCTAGGAGCAGCTAGAGAAACTGATAGTCAAAGACAGGATGAGGTCAGGACAGTATTTCAATCCAACCCCATAACTATATTCAAGAATGTAGAGGATAAGCTTTCTAAATTTTCAGGGCGAGATTCTGTGACACCCGTAGAATTTTTGAGAGAAGAACCTGAAAGATTCCAAGATCCCTAAAGAAAGACAGATCCGAGTGATAGGGAAATTTTTGGAAGGTCCTGCACTTCTTTGGTTTAGAGCTTTTAGATCCACTCTAACCACTTTTGAGGAGTTTTCCCGTGGGTTATTAAAAAAGTTTTGGTCCCCGGAAACCCAACAGCAAGTCAGAGCAGAATTATATTCGAAGAGATTCTCGACGTCACAACCTACTCGATACTCTACGTACTTTTCTGGACAGCTTTCTAAACTGCAACATTTAGATCCGCCGATGCCAGATAACGAATTAATTACTGCATTGATACGTCAGTTTCCAGCAGACGTCCAAAGAACTTTGATCGCTGCTGACATCTATAATATGGAGCAATTTGACGAGGTATTGCAGAAGCTGGATCATACGAACGCTCAATTCTTCCATCAGAAGGGAGGAAAGAATAACAACGCTGTGTACGCTGTTATGGCCGACAGTTATTCCCAAACACCTCGAGAGATTCGAGAGGGGCGAGAAGAGAAAACGCCGAGGGAAGAGCCCGATAAAAGAGGATGGAATCAGTACAGTAACAGATACAGTTACAAGCCTTATGCAAGACCGGATGGTGGAAATCGATATAATACTCGATGGAGAAGGCCAAGGGATAATCAAGGAAGGTACCAGAAAAGAAGATACTATGGTAGAAACAACTACAATAACAGAGGGAATGTGGATACTCGTCAGTCCAATGAAGAGTTCAACAAGGAGACGAGGAAGAACTTAGAAGAAAGACACCAAGAAAACTTACAGTTCTTGGAACAGAAGCACAATGAACCAGGTCCATCGGGAACACAACAATCCCGGGGGAATGGAAACGAAAAAAAAAAAAACTTCGAATTCACAGTAGAAGATAGAATTTTGAACACTTTCACTTCCAGAATTATTAAATGGCAAGCAGAGGATGATGACTTAATTCAACATAATGACGAACGGAAAGAAATGGGTACAAGAATTAGAATGCCAATCATATCATGCGAAGTATTCGGTATGCCTGTCGATACTTTGATTGATACTGGGGCTATGCTTTGTCTTGTAAGTGAGAAGCTTTATATTCTGTGGAAGCTCAAGGAGAATTTAGAGGAGATTCCAGTATCAGGAATTAAAATCCAAGGAATAATACCCAACAAAATATCTCTGTGTAAAACACAATTATACTTATGTATTACTATTGGAGGACATGATTTCCGACATTTGTTTGTAGTAATGAAGGACATGGCTTTTGACATGATATTGGGAGCGGATTTCATTCAGAAATATCAAGCAGTGATAGACATGAAGACAGAGACAATCAGATTCAAGAATACCGAAGAGATAAACTTCGAGGGAAAGGAAGATGAAGACATCGAGGGAGATGCTCAATGGTCTCTGATTTTTCATGAAGCTGAAGGAAGAGAAGTCTACACTGAGAAGGAGTCCCCAGAGCTAGGGAAAATTTTGGAAGAGTATCACGATATTTTTGATATTAAACCTGGTGAAATTAAAGATTTTGAATATCGTATTCGTGTAAATGATGATGCACCTTTCCATGCTAAATTGTACCCAGTAGCGGAAAAGCATCGAGAAAGGGTAAAAGTGCTTATCAGAGAGATGGAAAGCAACAATGTGATTGAAAAGTACACTACATCTTATGTCAATCCATTAGCAGTAGTGTCTAAGCAAGATGGAAGTCTGAGACTATGTTTAGACGCGCGAAATTTGAATTCAAGATTACTGCCAGAGTATGACAGACCACCAATCATTAGGGAACTGTTAAGGAAATTCCAAGGCAAGGTCTGGTTCTCTAACAATGATCTCACTTCGTCCTACCATCACATTAGGCTTAGTGAAGATTCTAAGAAGTTTACAGGATTTATGTTTGACCAGCAGACATATGTATTCCGCCGTCTACCATTTGGAGTCAAAACATCTGGATCTGTTTTGATCAGAGCACTGGAACAAAATTTGAGTCCTGAAGTAAAAGAGATAGCAATTCGTTACATAGATGATATCCTAATTGCATCTGAGACTAAGGAGGAACATTTGTTACATCTTCAGATGTTATTCGCAGATTTGAGAAAAGCGAACTTTAAAGTAAACCTTCAAAAATGTCAGTTCTTTCGGAAGGAAATAAAATTTTTGGGTCACATTTTGGATGGAGAAGGATACCGTCCCAATGAGACAAAGATACAGGTAATTGCAAATTTCCCTAGACCTACTAGAGTGAAGAATGTCCGCAGTTTTCTCGGAACATGCCAATTCTTTGCAGGGCATTGTCCAAGCTTCACCAAGACGGTTGCACCATTGCAGGAATTATTAAAGAAAGGAAACATATGCATACCTGCCAACTTTTGAAAAGGGCTATCAGTAAAACTCACGCGCGACAAAAAAATTAACGATTTTCGACATACCCCGGCTTGACGAAAATAATAATACTTCTGGGCTACAAAATACAATAATTCATGCTTTAAACAGGATACTTCAATGAAATCATATCTACTTACATGATTTGTAGATGAACATAACAATCAAGAAGAAATCCATGTTAATCAGCAGCAGGCGTGGTGAATATTGGTTTGGAGCAGACATAACAGGACTTCCTTGATAGATTAAGCTGATATACGATAATTGAAAAAAGCTTTAAACAATAAAACTTGTTTAACGTAACACAGGCAAGAAATAATATAATACACACTGCAAATCACATGCTAGTTCGACTTTTAAGTCATGGTTGTGGCCTTTTTTAGCTTCCTGCAAACAGTCTTGAGAAAATGTTTTGTCATAACAGGGACCAGAACTCCTGGTCTTCAAAATAGAAATAGACTCCAGAGATTCATTGGACATGGATGACCTGAACTGTGTTCTATTTTTCTTCACAAGGCTAAAAAAACGTTCACATTCTGCATTGCTATGGGGTATGGTGAGAATAGAGAGCAATACTCTAGAAATTCGGTTATACTTAAGAAGTCCATCGGCTCCACGAATTCTTGATATTTGTGCCCAACTGGAATCACTTGCAGCATCTTGATGTGCAGCCAAAGTGTCATCTACCTGAAGAGCTGTGAACTGCCTCTGAAGCTCATTCACCACCTCATCTGTAGTTTCATTCTCTTCCTTGCATAACATGATAGGAAACTTTTCCAAGAAAAAACGAATGGAAGATAACTGTGCTTCTTCAATTTTGTCTAACCTAGCAACTTGAGCATTCTTTAACACGTCATCCTTGAGTGGAAACTTGTTGATGATGTAGTCACAGGCAGTATAAAAGTAGTTTCTCACTGATGAAAAGAAAAGGGATTTATCTGTATCCGGTCCGTTCTGAAGGCCTTAACAACTTCAAATGATGCATTTTTTGCCATTTTATTTACAATACATGTCGTTTTCGTGCGACCACAACTATATTTCTTTGCAACTTCTGATGTGGGAAACATCTTCTTAAATAAAGCACCAGCATGATCAGCCGCAATTAAGGGCACATTGTGTTCCACCAAAAAGGAAGTAAACAGACACTCGGCCCTAATTACGTCACTGTCAACGTTTCCAGACTTAGCAAAAAAGGTGTTGATTTTCTTGCTATCTTCCTTCGATTTAACATAACTAATGTGTTTACCGCACTTCACATGATTACTTAAATCTTTTTTTCCACCATGTGCAATATTAATATCACACCCACATACCGTGCAAAAGGCAAATTTTTCTCCCTTTCTTGATTTTAGTATGCACGGAAAATCAACCGAGTATGATTCTTTAAATGTCTGGAAGTACTGTTTCTTGTTGGATTTGTTCATTCTCGATATCTACTAAAACATCGAAAGGAACCTGGATCACTGAACGTCACATAAAATTATAACATAAAACACTTAAGACAGCCAACACTTCATTAAAACATGTCAAGACACACAAAGCCATTAAATGAAAACGACGCCAACCTCGTGAAGAAAGAATATGCACATGGTAGAAAAACACACACACACGTGGAACGAATGTAATTAGTCCAAGGAATACAGGAAACTGCGAAGCACGAAGTTATAGCACAAAAACTCGAACGCTTCATTAAAATATGCCATAACCTTAAAAGACGAAAACATTCAAGGAACGCCAACTTCGCGAACAATGAACAACTAACGTGGTCAAAGAATATGGTTTAAATCGCAACGAGCGAACGGAGCGGAACAACGAATATGCGAAGCAGAGCCTGTCGACACATGGAAGAACGGTTATCCCGGCTTCAAATTCAATTACAAATGACGACACAACCATCACACGGTTAAAAGTACGAATCATATCAAAGAACGAGTTATCGACTATCGTGGACTTGCCTTCGACCCACGCAAACAATCGATCGTACGGAAGTGGGCGGTATTATCGAATGTAAATTATCGTTTCAAATTTTTGTCCGCAAAATCGTAAAATGACACCGTTCATCCGTAAAACCGTAAAATGCTGCAATTTCCGTAAATTTTACGGATAAACCGTAAAAGTTGGCAGGTATGCATATGGAAATGGAATGAAGATTGTGAACAATCATTTCAAGATGCCAAGAGGTTATTGGTAAACAGCGTGAAATTGGAGTATCCTGACTTTACCAAGAATTTCATCATAGAATCTGACGCATCCACCGTAGGGATTGGAGCTATTCTTCTTCAAGAAGATGACGACCACAAGAGACATTACCTGGCGTTCATTAGCAGGAAACTTCGTCCATCAGAAAGGAATTATTACACCACAGAGTTAGAAGCACTTGCTGTAATCTTCGCGTTGGAGTCGTGGAAGAAAATGTTAATTGGACATTCAGTAATTGTGAGGACTGATCACCACGCATTGGAGTTTATCTTGAGAACAAACTTTGCCAGTGAAAGGATAACTAGATGGTCACTTTTTATTCAACAATTCAACCTAGTTATTGAACACACTCCTGGAAAGTTGAACGTGGGAGCCGATTTATTGAGTAGAGCAGTGGAATCTACATCTAAGGTTTTTCAAGTTAACCTGGCGCAGGAGGATGAGGATACCTTGAGAAGGTTAAGATTGTTGCATTTATCCCAGAGGAGAGACCGACGTTTTAGAAACATTTTTCGTTTTCTACAGGGAGACATGGATCCAAATGATGATGATTTTGTGGAAACTGAAAGAATTTCAAGAGATTTTATGATGTTGGATGGTTTAATCTACAAGTTTGCAGATACCGACCATACGAAGCTGAGAGTAGTGATACCTCCACGAATGCAAAAACCCATTATCTGGATGGCACATCGAATCGCAGGTCATGCTGGAGTAGATAAGACGGCCAACTTGATACAAGAGAAATTTTCGTGGGAGCGAATGCGACAAACTGTCAGGAACACTATTCGAGAATGCGACTTATGCCAAAGGAGTAAACATAATTCTAGATTACTGAGAGAATAACCAAGGCCTATTATTCCTTCTAAGCCTTGTGAAATCTTCGCGACTGATCTATATGGTCCTCTCCCAAAGTCTAAAAGAGGTAACCGATATATTCTGGTGACCATGGATGTATTCAGTAAATACACTATGTTATATCCAATTCAGAAGGCAAACGCAAAATATTGTGCGAAGAGAATTAGAGACAACGTAATTCCGGAAGCAGGCAAACCGGAATTCCTTTTATCAGATCGTGGACCTCAATTTACATCTTTAGAATTTAGAACCATCATGAATGATCTTGGGATTAGACAATTGTTTTGTTCCATCAGACATCCTGAAAGCAATCCAGCAGAACGCGTGATGGCTGAAATAGCAAAATTTTGCCACCTCTATTGTCCAAATGAGCATTGGAAATGGATGGATGTTCTCTCTTTAGCATCCGAATCCATCAACTCTACAATTCATGAGAGTACTGGACAGATTCCCATGTTGCTTCATCATGGAATTAAACCAACAAGATTATGGGATCGAATCATCTCTATTCCACCTGAGATTGAACCAAGTCGTCAGATGAGGGAAACTCTAGCTTTAGACAAGTTGAGGATCCAAGCTGAGAAAAGAGAGCGCAGAGTGAGAGGAAAGCGTTTTCGCAGACCCTTGCGCGTAGGAACTCTTGTTTTAGTGAAAAGACCTACACCCTCTGACGTGCAAAATCGAGTGTACTCGAAGTTTGCAAGACTTTACGCTGGACCATATCGTATTGTGGAAGTAAACAACAATGGAAGCTATGAAGTCGCTAATACACGAACTGGTAACATCGTGGGAACTTATAATGCATCGAATTTGAAGATTTACTATTCAAGAACCAGATGATTTAATGTGTAGATAGGAAAAATAAAAAAAATTCAATTTTTATTTTTTGCTAGGTGTGAGGTGGATGTGCCCAACTCTAGGAATGGGTATTCCAAGATTCAGACACCTAGATATCAAGGGAAAGGCTACAGCCGCTTTTGAAAGTTGAGATATTTGAATATCACGCTCCATTGCTTCTAGAAGCAATTGGAAAGAATATACCGCTAAGAGCATGTCAAGTGACGTAGCGAGTAATAGCAGAGGTCGAGGCTATTTATTGATTAAATAGTTAACCATGGAGTAGAGACTTGAGACTTGGATCAGATTACTGGCACGGCCAAATGAAAGAGAATGCACTTAGTATCAAGTAAATCGGACCAGGGATACCAGAGATATGAGGATTTCCAGATTTCAGCTGATGCAGCGTGACCCTGACCGTTTTGAATAAAAGCCGGCCGGCTCAGGCATCAATAGCTCACTTCGAAACAAGCACTTGCCTAGCAAGGTGCCGCTACGCTGAGCCAAGGCACATGGTTGCCGGATCTACGCAGAAGTTATTTTCAAATTGTGATAGTCACAAAAGTGCTGCGCTACGAGTGGAACTTAGTAAGTTTCCGGCAGGGAGAATCACTAAGGTGATTGATATTTTTCTACAGACACTGGTGAAATATTCTATTTTCACATGGACATATGCTAGACTTTGTCTAGAATAGTACTTTGTCACAGTCCAGTAATAACCTAATACTTGGATATTTTAGTCCAATTCAGTCAGTTTTCATATTTGTAACTTGATAACCACTTCGATCTTTCAGTATATTGAAGGCCAGTCTATCACGGTGTTGTTCATTAGCCAACGCAGGGAAACTACACGTTGCTTCACGCATGGTAGATGGTGTGAAGCCATGCCCAGGGAACGATCTTCAGAACAGCCGTTGATTGGTTTAGACTGTCAGTGTTTTCTTGTACTGAAACGATTACCGTGAGTTATGTTACAACTGACATATTTAAGAATAGATCACTTAGATCTGACCCCATTTAAGCAAACTGTTATGGAGTTAACAGAAGCCAATTTTAAAATGGATCAACAGTTACTTCAAACGTCAAGAGATATTACCACTATGTCTTGCTAGACGGATTGTGGGTATATAATGGCGGCCGATACAAGGATTATACGTGCTTGTCCGATAGGGCATGTCTATGGATAAATCTGGTACAAACCAGGTTCGCTACGCTTCAAGACCATCAAGAAATGTAAGCCACATTTTGACTTTATATTATGCCTAGCTAATTGGAACAAACTATTTTTCTGCAGATGACCAACACATTTATTTTTCTTCGTATTTAAATCTTGCAATGATTTACGCAAGACATATTAGAGTTATTCTGAGTATTTTCAGCACTCAGAACAGTTTAGGATCGATGACCGAGCATATCGAGCATTTATTTGAATATTTCATATTTTTGGGAAGTCAAGGAAAACCGTCGATGTAACTGTAAAACAAGAGTTTAGTGCTTTTCAGTCGGTCAACACGAATGTACCCAAAAGAGATGGGTTATGCCCTAATCCTGAAATAAATTACATGAGATTAATAAAACACTAGGATGACCAGTTTCGATCGTCAAGCGATCATCATCAGATCCAATACACTTAGGCTATAAAATCTATGTTTGAAATACAGGTGAAAATATTTACAATATGTACAATTATTTAGTTGCAGTATTGGTACTGCAACTGTCAGTGTATGCTAAATGCAGTATATATGTTAGGTGAAATGCTAAATGGTGATGGCTATCCGGAGATTGTACTTTAGAGAGATTATATGGTTGTAAACTATGGTTAAACTATAAAATTTTAGGCTAACTACTTATCTGATTGTCTTCCGTACTACAGCTATTCGCAGTTTCCGTGCTCACTTGAACTCGCTGTGCGGTCGACTGCGGTGGTTATCTTAACGACTGGTTTTTCCCTGCCTTCCCCCCCTGTCCCTACGTGCTGTGGGGAGTGATCGCGATGTGTTTATGTGAGGTGTTGCCAACCTAGATAAGATGTATGTTATTGAATGAGGTGGATCTACAACTATTAAAGACCGTGGATTAGTCCTCGCCACGCGTGGAGCATAACCCATTCGAACTAAGCGTTGACGGTCTTATGAGGACGTCCCGGCACCTTTAATACTGCCTCTAATATGGGCCTTGGTTTATTGCAGAAGAAAAGTACATCGTACACCTGATCCAGATAACATTTACCTATTAAAAAAACCCTAATTTCCCCCCTTTTTTATCTAGCTTGGCTGTGTCGCTAAATTGTGTTTTGTTTCCGACAGGGTGTGTTTTTTAGTAGCGTGAATAGGGGTGAGCTCTCCATGAACGTGTGTTCATTTAGATTGTTGGGATTGTTTCGTTTGGCTAGGTGTATCTCGATTGCTTCCTTTATGTCAAGAGCTCTGCCTTTCGATTCGTGATGGATTATTTTAAGGTCCGACTCTATGTTGGTAAAGCTATGCCCTGCGTCACACATATGTTCGCACACGGCTGAATGTGTTCCGTATCTTATCGCATTTCTATGTTCATTATAACGTGTGTCTACTCGCCTTCCACTCTGCCCGATGTAATTAGCTTGACAATCGGTGTCTTGGCACGTTATAGAATATACCCCTGACCTTGAATACGGGTCACGTTTATTTAGATTACTATTTAGGAGGTGCCTAGCGGTTGTGTTTTTCGTCGTGAAAGCTATCTTTATGCCTTGCTTTTTGAATAGGTTAGTGATTTTATATGTATTCGCATTCACATAGTTGAAACGCGCAAATGTTTTCTCATTACTGTCCGGTTTGGGAATCGTTTTATCTTTATTTTTATGTTTGGCTATAATTTGATTTATTTTGCTTGGCGAGAAGTTGTTTTCCTTTGCTATTTGCATAATAGTTCTTATTTCCTTATTATAGTTGTCTTTTGACATGGGTATGTTTAAAGCCCTGTGCACCATTGAATTGAAACCCGCTAGTTTGTGCGTACTGGGGTGATTAGACTGATTGTCGATTGCATGCGAGGTTTGTGTTGCTTTCCGGAATATGGAATATGAAAGGTCGTTGTCTTTGCGTTCAATAGTTATATCGAGATAATTTATTTTCCGGTCTATTTCGGATTCCTTAGTGAATTTGATAGAATGGTGAAGGCTATTAATGGATTGGAGAATTGTTTCTTCGCTTGTTAGTTCAGTATCGTAGATGCAAATTACATCATCTACGTATCTTTTCCATATTACTATTCCCTTTGTTGAAGTCTTTTCTAAGAACGCATTTTCTAGTGCATTGATGAAGATGTCAGCGATTAACCCACTTAGTGGCGATCCCATTGCTAGGCCTTCTCTCTGTGTGTATATTTTATTGTCGAATTGAAACACGTTTTGGGTGAGAACGACCCTCAGTAATCTCACAATCTCTTCAATTTCTTTTACCGAATTGTTGGATTTTAAGTTGTTTTCGATAGTGTTGATTGCTTCAATAATCGGAATATTGGTGTACATGTTAGTTACGTCGAAGGATACTAGCCTGAAGCTAGGTTTCATTTGTAGGGTGTTCAATGCTGTTACTAGTTCTGTTGTGTTCTTTACAGAGTTGTTTTTGTCGTTGGAAAGACGGCATTTTAAGATTTTTAGTAACTCTTTGCTGATTTTGTAATTAGGGGCATTCCTACAATTGACTATTGGTCTCATTGGGCATTCCTTTTTGTGTATTTTTGGTTGTCCCCTCAAATGAAACCTAGCTTCAGGCTAGTATCCTTCGACGTAACTAACATGTACACCAATATTCCGATTATTGAAGCAATCAACACTATCGAAAACAACTTAAAATCCAACAATTCGGTAAAAGAAATTGAAGAGATTGTGAGATTACTGAGGGTCGTTCTCACCCAAAACGTGTTTCAATTCGACAATAAAATATACACACAGAGAGAAGGCCTAGCAATGGGATCGCCACTAAGTGGGTTAATCGCTGACATCTTCATCAATGCACTAGAAAATGCGTTCTTAGAAAAGACTTCAACAAAGGGAATAGTAATATGGAAAAGATACGTAGATGATGTAATTTGCATCTACGATACTGAACTAACAAGCGAAGAAACAATTCTCCAATCCATTAATAGCCTTCACCATTCTATCAAATTCACTAAGGAATCCGAAATAGACCGGAAAATAAATTATCTCGATATAACTATTGAACGTAAAGACAACGACCTTTCACATTCCATATTCCGGAAAGCAACACAAACCTCGCATGCAATCGACAATCAGTCTAATCACCCCAGTACGCACAAACTAGCGGGTTTCAATTCAATGGTTCACAGGGCTTTAAACATACCCATGTCAAAAGACAACTATAATAAGGAAATAAGAACTATTATGCAAATAGCAAAGGAAAACAACTTCTCGCCAAGCAAAATAAATCAAATTATAGCCAAACATAAAAATAAAGATAAAACGATTCCCAAACCGGACAGTAATGAGAAAACATTTGCGCGTTTCAACTATGTGAATGCGAATACATATAAAATCACTAACCTATTCAAAAAGCAAGGCATAAAGATAGCTTTCACGACGAAAAACACAACCGCTAGGCACCTCCTAAATAGTAATCTAAATAAACGTGACCCGTATTCAAGGTCAGGGGTATATTCTATAACGTGCCAAGACACCGATTGTCAAGCTAATTACATCGGGCAGAGTGGAAGGCGAGTAGACACACGTTATAATGAACATAGAAATGCGATAAGATACGGAACACATTCAGCCGTGTGCGAACATATGTGTGACGCAGGGCATAGCTTTACCAACATAGAGTCGGACCTTAAAATAATCCATCACGAATCGAAAGGCAGAGCTCTTGACATAAAGGAAGCAATCGAGATACACCTAGCCAAACGAAACAATCCCAACAATCTAAATGAACACACGTTCATGGAGAGCTCACCCCTATTCACGCTACTAAAAAACACACCCTGTCGGAAACAAAACACAATTTAGCGACACAGCCAAGCTAGATAAAAAAGGGGGGAAATTAGGGTTTTTTTAATAGGTAAATGTTATCTGGATCAGGTGTACGATGTACTTTTCTTCTGCAATAAACCAAGGCCCATATTAGAGGCAGTATTAAAGGTGCCGGGACGTCCTCATAAGACCGTCAACGCTTAGTTCGAATGGGTTATGCTCCACGCGTGGCGAGGACTAATCCACGGTCTTTAATAGTTGTAGATCCACCTCATTCAATAACATACATCTTATCTAGGTTGGCAACACCTCACATAAACACATCGCGATCACTCCCCACAGCACGTAGGGACAGGGGGGGAAGGCAGGGAAAAACCAGTCGTTAAGATAACCACCGCAGTCGACCGCACAGCGAGTTCAAGTGAGCACGGAAACTGCGAATAGCTGTAGTACGGAAGACAATCAGATAAGTAGTTAGCCTAAAATTTTATAGTTTAACCATAGTTTACAACCATATAATCTCTCTAAAGTACAATCTCCGGATAGCCATCACCATTTAGCATTTCACCTAACATATATACTGCATTTAGCATACACTGACAGTTGCAGTACCAATACTGCAACTAAATAATTGTACATATTGTAAATATTTTCACCTGTATTTCAAACATAGATTTTATAGCCTAAGTGTATTGGATCTGATGATGATCGCTTGACGATCGAAATTGGTCATCCTAGTGTTTTATTAATCTCATGTAATTTATTTCAGGATTAGGGCATAACCCATCTCTTTTGGGTACATTCGTGTTGACCGACTGAAAAGCACTAAACTCTTGTTTACTAAGGCAACACTGAAAATATGGCTTCAAACACCACAATGTAACTGTAAAAGTTAAATTATTTTTTTGTTGAGGAATGGATATTTTTTTTCCATATTCGAAGGTTCGAACATGTGGATTCTCACATAATGAGATGATAATTAAATATATTTAAAATAATATAACTAATAATAATAATAATCCACTAATAATAATAATAATGATTTTCATAATTTTTCTAAATAATTTTTGGATATTATATTTTCTAATAATCATATGTATTGAGAGAGAGCCTATGAAGTAGTTTAATCATTTCTAGTTTGGAACAGGAGATTTTCCGAAGAAGAGTGGTTAGCGCAAGCGCGCATTCAACCAACATTTCAGTTCTGGTTGAACAGTTAATATTTGCAATGAGCAAAGTATATTTTTCAGATAACACGGAGAGGCATGAAACGGGAAGCAATTGATAATTGTATCAAATAGGATATTTTTGTATTTATATAAAATCATGACGTAAATACACATTCGAAAGTGAAATAAAGATTTTCATAAGTATGGTAAATTCACGGGTTGAACTGAATGGTAAAATAAAATAAACTTGTAAGTTTATTAATCTTCCAGTGTTGATAACAAGCAGAGGCTTGATTTATTGTATAAATTTTGGGAAGAAAATTTATGTGTGGAGTACGGTCCGTAGTTGAAATGCCATTCCCAGGTGCGCATATTTAAGTCGCAGGAATGAGGAGGTTTTTTCGAGCATCAATCAAATAGCAGGTTCGATGGCTCAGGTTTATAGGAGTATTGGAACTACACATTTCGTCGTATGAATGACCCGAAGGTTATTTCTTAGAAACCATCAGTTCTTATTTCAACCTTGTTTACGGATTCCATTTAGACTTTGATTTTGCTAGAACCCGGATTTGTCATGATAATAGTTTATTCTTCTTCAGAGGAAGACCTTTGCCGTTGTTATTGTAATATTGTGTTCTTATGAAAATAATAGAATGGGCCACTGCCAATTAAAAATAATTCTATAACCACGAATAATATGAAGGATGTTTTCAATCCTAGTTCCATGAACTAAATGAATTTATTATGAAGCTACAATTCTTATTTCCGCATTCTGTCGAAGAATTGCAAGTTGTGAAAGTTACTAAAATGGCCATGAATATAAATATTTTTCATAATAATGATTCCAAGTGGAAAATTGAATAGTTGAATGGTTCAACAATTTATTGATCAAGTTGATGATTCAGAAATCATGTATTTTGTTAGGAACTTGAAGTTCATAATCGAGTCACTTCTCGAAATGTTTATTGTCAGATGAACAATTAATTTTGTTGTGCTTCGCACAGTTCTTCGATGCTATGCTCAAGGTCAAATACTTTTCAGATGTTATTAATATGTGTAAATAATTTGTGTTGATTCAGAAATAATAATATTTTTTTTGACAATATTTTTTTGAAACTGGAAAAATAAGTGAAAGTTAAAAATTCTTTGAACATTTATTCTACGAGTGTTAATATTATGTAAAAATTCAAACAGTGAACTATGATATTTCCAGTAAAGACAATTAAATTTGAACTGGATTTAATCAATATAATTTTGGAACACAGTCTACAGGACTAATAATCAGACTTGTGTTTCCAAAGATAATTGTCAAATGTGTTTGGAAAATTTCTGTACATATTGTGTAAATAGGATGTGGGTCGCCACACGTGAATGATGCTGCTTTGAGCATTTTTGCAGTCAATTTTAAATTCAAAATAAAATGAGATAATTTTACATGATGTGTTATGCCCAGTTGAATCTCCTTCTATCCTTATTGTTGCATTGAGCCAAAGATCAGTAAAGCATTTTTTTCATTTGATGTCGTTTTTGCGATTAGCTTTAACCCATCTGGCGCCCCGGGATATTTTGACTCTCGTGCTGACTGATTATTGGTAAAATGCATATGTGGTCGTGCGGACTCCGGTCTAAACGGGCACAGTACATCATTAGTTTTGAATCAAGACTTTAAATGGTATGTTGCTATAGTTGTAGACATTATTTTAGCTGATGAATATTTTTGCCTCCTCATTTCTTCCAAAATGTTTTCACTGTTAATCGTAGTTTTGATGAAGTTCCAACAACAGGTTTAAGTGAGAAACTTTTGCAGCAGTGTCAGGGATTATAAGTATAAGTTATGTTTCAATGTTACTCTGCTCATTCCTTTCAATTTTGGCTCTGGGCTCAAGAACTAACGAAGAGAGGAAGAAAGAAAACCTGTGCTGTTGGAAAGAGTGTGCTCATTCTTTATTTGAGCGAGTGTGTGTGCTGCAATGCACTATTGTTGCATTTGCAAACTTGGGTTTGTGTGTGATCTGATAACTAGTGCTATTGAGGTGTACAAGTACTGGTATTTGGGTAAGATTAACAAGGAAGCAGCTATGAGAAAGGCATCAACCCAGAATTATCCTGGAGTTCTTTAAATGGGAAAATCACAGGAAGCTATATCAAGCACCGCTGATAAGGGTGTTCAAACTCACCTGTCTTCTGAGTCCAGGATACTTGCCTACAATGGTGACATTTCACAGGGGAATGTAGATAAGGCATATACAGTTGTACCTGGTTTATACGTAACCCAATTGTATGTAATTCTTGTTCGTGCACAGTTTTAATTAAGTTCTGATGAATACACCATATAACGAAATAGAATATACCGTATCTCTGAGTTATGCATAACTGACATGCTGCACGTAATTCTCCTTTAAAGTGTGATTAAGCTGTGCGCACCTACATTTGGGGCTTTTATTATTTATTTACTATTCTCCACAAACACACATGAGTGCGTTCAGAGAAATCGAAAGACTCCCACATTATCATGTCAAGTATACCAACTGTTCTGTTGGCTTTGAATTTTGATCGTTTGCATAAACTTCCCATTTTTATAGGAAAGTCGCAGAATCCACTCTATTTCTAAACTGCCAAGACAAAACCTACAGATTGTTAAGCAAACAAAAATTTGGGGATCATTAAATTCATCTCGGTATTGTCATGTTGAAATTCTTTTATTTGCATAATGTATAAATCAGTTTATAGTAAAATACATGAATTAAAAAGAATAATTAATGGTTGAAATTCCCTCGGGGGAGCCTGTTAACCCCTAGACCACCATCCCCAGGTGGCGGATCGGGGGCCCACTGGCAAGTGGGCTGGTTCAGATACCCGAAATGAACCCGCAGACTAACAGGTAGCCCAATTCCTGGGGTCTTTATAATACTGAGACACCCTCTCTCCATGGGTCATAAATATGGAGGGCCCTAGCTCAGGGTAATGAGTGAAGACCTCAACGGTAGCTATGGTGAAGATGCTGGTATTCGGAACAGTGTAGCTGGTGGAAGGGGCATCCCAGTACTTGGGATTAATCGGAGTAAAAAGTATTTGTCCAAAACTATGGGCATATATCAGATGTAGCGTCTGTCCTCCAAGTTAGGAGCGACTACAAAAGGCGTCTGTTCTCCATGTCAGGAGCGGCCTAAATTCTTGCTGGCAGTAGCTATAAAATGCTATCGGTGACAGACCTGCATGACAGGCCGGCCGATATTCTTTCTTGTCACATCACTATGGCTCAATGTCGAAATAAGAAGCAGGATAAAGCTAGGGTGTTCCCCATAGACGACGCGTGTCGACCTGGCCCGATCGACTCGAGAAATGTGCAAGGGTTACCGGCATTACCAGCGTGGTGCCGGTTGAACAAGCAAGCTCTAAATACAGTACAAGGTTTGCCTCCCTTAAAGTTGGCTCCATGACTGGAAGATCGTATGAACTAGCTGCAGCTTTAAAACGGCAGAAAATTGACATTTGCACTGTACAAGAGACCAGGTGGAGTGGTGCAAAATTTCGAGACATTGGTGAAGGGTATAAAATAATCTATAATGGTAGTCCAGAGACAATTAATGGTGTTGGAATTATTATTGTTGAGAAATTTCACCACTTGGTAGATGAAGTTGACCGTTTTGATGATCGTATCATAAAGGTCGTATTAGCAACAGACACATGGAGAATCCATGTTTTTTCATGTTATGCACCGTAAACTGGTTGCTCGCAGCAGGCAAAAAACGAATTTTGGAAGATGCTTGATGAGAAGGTTTTGGAGGTACCACCGGAGGATACCATTATTATCTCCGGGGATCTTAACGGTCATGTAGGCTCAAAGGCAGAGAGCTATAGATGCCATGGTGATCATGGTGCTGGATCCAGAAACGAAGATGGAGAGAGAATTTTAAATTTTGCAGAGATCAATGACTTTGTTATAGCTAGAGAGCTCTGCGCAGATAAACAAAACATTCTCCGCATCCGCCCCGCATCCGCACGACTGTTATCTGCATCCGCCCCGTATCCGCATGGTTGTTATCCGTGTCCGCCCCGCATCTGCATGACTTTTAACCAAATCTGCTGATAATTCAATATTATTTTTAATTTATTAGATAAAGCATCAAGTGTTAAACCAACACATTTAGACATTTGAGGAGAAAGTCCTTCTCCTATGCTATGTTTAAAATGAATGATATACAGCCAGAATTGCAACCCTTTTCAGTTCGGACTGTTAATTATGCTTAATGACTTAATTTGAATGAGATAAGCTTAAACCATCATCTTACATTTGTTATGGAAGAAATATAACGGAAAATTATGATATGTCATAAATATTCGGGTCCAATAATAATGATATTCAACAATTTCGGATGCTAGAACTACTTTTTATTTACATCATCATCATCATCTTGTACAGTTTCCAGCCCCAGGCTGGGTTTGTTTGGAACATAAGCCTCGCCACTTAGTCCTTTCTTCCCACCACCTCTCCGCTGTCACTCTAGTCCAGTCCTCGCCTCTCTTCTCGACACATTCCTCCACTCCTTTCAGCCATCTATCTCTTGGTCTTCCCCTTGGTCGTTTCTTCTGCATCTGCATCTCATGTATCCTCTTGGGAATCTTCTTCTCATCCATTCTCTTTAAGTGTCCATACCACCTCAGTCTTGATGTCTCAATCCTACCTTGCAAAGGCTCCTCTTTCACCATTTCCCTGACCTTTTCATTCCTCACCCTGTCTCTTCTTGTTACTCCGATCCTACTTCGCAGGAACTTCATTTCACCTGCCTGTATTCTGCTTATGTCTCTTTTCTTCATTGTCCAAGTTTCTGAAGCATAGGTCAGTATCGGGATATAGTAGCTTCTGTATAACACTTCCTTGCTTTTTTGTGGGACATCTTTATTCCACACTAAGCTCCTAATGCTTCTCAGAAATGCTTCTGCCTGTCTGCCACGTTCCGTAATCTCTTTGTCATTTCTCCCATTTTCCTCCACTATACTTCCCAAGTACTTGAGACATTCCACCTTCTTCAGCTGTCCACCTCCAAGTGTTATCCCACTCATTGGTCTGTCCTTTTTCCTGGTCGTTAACAGGATCTCACATTTACTGATGTTGAACTTCCATCCGTACTCTCCCACTGTTTCTTCCCAAGCCTTCAGTTGCTCCTGAATTTCCTCCTCCTTGTTTCCCCAGACCATGAGATCATCTGCAAACACCATTGCTTTCATCTTATCTTCTCCTATCTTTCATGCTATCTGTGTCATTACCTCGTCCTTAACCACAATAAAGAGAAGAGGTGACAGCGCACTACCCTGTTTCAGGCCACTCATTTGTCTGAACCAGTCTGTTCTTTCCCCTCCAACTTTCACACAACTCACTCTTCCACAATACATCTCCTTCACTCTGCCTACAGTCCCTTTTTCCACTCCCATGTTTTCCATTGCTTTCCAAACCTTCTCCCTACACACACTATCATAGGCCTTTTCGATGTCCAGGAAGGCCATCAACAGATCCTCTCCAAATTCGTAGTGGTGTTCCTGGAGCTGTCTCACTGAAAATATGAGATCCACTGTTGATCTCCCAGGTCTGAATCCATACTGCTCCTCTCTCAATTTTCTCTCCACTTTGGCTTGTATTCTACTTTCTAATATCTTTTCATATATCTTGGCACAGTGAGGTATGAGTGTGACTCCCCTGTAATTTCTGCACTCCTTTCTGCTTCCTTTATTTACATATAATATAAAAAATATACATATCGCACATTAATAACTAAAACTTTTTGTTTTGTAGGCTATATATGATTTGGTGCAGCATCTTCTAGTTTATTATTTTCCAGGAATGCATGTGCCGCAGTAAGTTTGATGTGCCTGATTTGTGTCCCGAGTATGAATACACGCTTTTACAGGTAGAACATCCTACTATATCATTCACCTTTTCGTTTCCATTGAAAACGTAACCAAATGTCTGCCATATCATTGACTTGAGCTTTGATTCACGCACTATAGAATATTCGCCTTATTTTATTTTAGTAGATATTTTATCCATGTTGGTGAAATGATGTTCAAACTCCCGGTCGCGGTAACATTCACTAAGTGAACTTCTCTTTACGCTTGGAGAAAGGGATTTACATTTGGCCGGAAATTCCAAGTCAGTCATCATCCTTCTGCCTCTTGATCCATCCATATTCGCATAGTTGATGTCATAATTCTCTCCGTTGCAATCACAGCCCACGTGTTTCAGAGCCAAGTTGAAAATAAATCTACAGATCTTCCTGGATAGCTTATAAACTGCGAAGTATAGCTGACTTGAGGAATGTTAATGATGTCACCACGATGAACTAACAAGCTCATTGACAGCATTATATCCCGTACGTGTAGTAATAATGGCTGTGAGAATTGATGAGATGTCAAGACCATCTACTACAAAAATACGGTTCTTAATAAAATGTACTTGAAAGCATGTGGGTAAAATAATCTTCTCGTGTATAACTGCAAAACGTGCCTGAATATTTTGTACGCAATATAGGAGTATTCATCCTTTAAGCATGAAGATGTAGATTGGCTTATCAAATATGTAATATTATCTTAAGTTCCACATTGTATTCTAAAAACTATCCGCAAATTTACTCCAAACATTATCCGCAGCGTATCCGCTATCCGCATAGCCATGCAAATTACATCCGCGTGGTGAAATATTTTGCGGATATCCATGGATATCCGCATCCGCGCAGGGCTTTAGTTATAGCCAATACCTGTTTCAAGAAGCGAAATTCGCACCTTTGGACATATTACAGTGGCAACAGAATGAGTCAGATTGACTGATATGTCGACAGGATTTAAAGATTGTTCTGGATGCAGGCGGCTTCGGTGGCGTAATCGGTAGCATGCTGAGCTTCTATGCCCAAGATAGCGGGTTCAAACCCGGCTAGATTTATGGCATGTTAAAGAACCTTCCACTAATTACACCTGTGTGAAGCTAAATTGGATAGGTTAAGAATGTATACAACGCTCTTAGGTTTCTACGTTCGTTGCCAAGAGCCAACTGCGGTGGCGTCTAGTAGCTAAGTTCTGAACTTGGCCTAGTAGTCATTGACGGTGGCGTTTGGTGGCAAAAGTAGGAACTATCTGAAAAATTCTAAGTTGCAGTACTTAAATTAAAAAACAGATAACACACACTAATACAGTCATCACAATCAGACAGATTCTACACACACCCAAAGTACACGGGGCTACATGACCGCGTTGTTGCAGTCCCTAAACTTAAGGACCAACCGTTCTGGATGCAAAGGTTATTCCCTATGAAACAGTTGCTACACAACACTGTTCACTACTAGCCAGAATGTGCATCAAGCCCCCAGCTATCAAGAAAGTAGAATACAATGGTCCAGAACGGATTAAGTGGTGGCGATTCAAGAAGGAGAATGATGTAGTATCTAACATCACTCTTCCACCTATTACTGATGTTGACACAACGTGTAATGCTCTGAAGGATAGTGTCTGCGCAGCTGCATATAAACAACTAGGTATTACAAAGCCTGGATGTCGCAAAATCGACCATCAAACATGGATAGGGACAGAGGAGGTGAAGATGAAATTGCGGATTAAAAAGGAACTCGATCATAAGTTTCTCGCATCAAAGACAGAAGAACATTGGGCAGCTTATCGAGATGCCAGAAGTGTGGCAAAGAAGGCTGTGGCAGCGGTGAAAGCACCCCACTTTAGTGATATCTATAAGAAACTTGACACACCAGCTGGCGAGCAGGAAATCTATAGACTTGCTGAGCAGCACCACAGAGGTACAGCTGATGTTGAGAAATTTTATGGTATTAATGACGAAGAGGGCAAACTCCTCACCAAACAGAGGGAAGTAACAGAAAGATGGCGACAACACTTTGATAAAATCAACAATGAAGAGTTTCTGCATGCTCTATCCCACAGACCACTCCTGTGCAGGGAACTATTCTACCAATCACTGAAAATGACGTTACCGAAGCGCTTGGTAAGATGAAGCCAGGAAAGGCTACCAGACCAGATGACATTCCTGCAGAACTTTGGAAATCAAAACAATGGGATCCAACTTGTGGCTCACATGTTTCTTTATGAAGATCACTGAAGAAAAACAGATACCAACAGAGTGGATGTTCAGTCCCAATATGGAAGCAAAAAAGAAGCCCAGCAGAGTGTTGTAACTACCGCCCTGT
The DNA here is from genome assembly GCA_946902985.2 of Meconema thalassinum. Classification (NCBI taxonomy): domain Eukaryota; kingdom Metazoa; phylum Arthropoda; class Insecta; order Orthoptera; family Tettigoniidae; genus Meconema; species Meconema thalassinum. The sequence continues at coordinate 569,668,084 of OX336390.1, read as the reverse complement.
ACGCCTCCTATCTCATACCATGAAAATCTTAGAGCATTCGATCGCGTTCCACATGCCTTGATTTGGCTTCTCTTCGTGACCATGGAGTCCCTGAAGAACTAATAGATTGGGTTAAACTGTTGTACCGTAACCCAAAGAGTCACATAGCATCGGCGGCTGGTCTAACTGGTGAATTTCCTGTTTCTGTAGGTGTACATCAAGGATCTGCTCTTTCACCTCTCCTATTCATCATTGTCATGGATACCGTCACCAGGGACCTATAGAAATCTCCCCCTTGGACCTTGCTTTATGCTGATGAAGTGCTTGTGGCCACCGATGATAAGATGGATCTTCAACAACAAGTCCAAGCATGGAGTGACCGCCTAGGAAAATTTGGACTACAGCTCAATGTTACCGTAATAAGACAGAATACCTAAGAACAGATCAAATTGAACAGGGCACAATTAAAATCAATGGTGTCGATCTACCGATGGCAATGTCATTCAAGTACCTTGGCTCAACTATTGCTGCTGATGGAACCTTAAGGCTTGAGATTGCTCACCATGTGAGCAGCACATGGCTTAAATGGCGGGCAATGACTGGTGTTCTCTGCGATAAGAAGATTCCAGACCAACTCAAGTCGAAAATATATTGGTCCGTAGTGCGTCCAGTCACCCTACATGGTGCAGAATGCTTGCCCACTACGAAGGAAGAAGAACGAAGACTTGCTATCATGGAAACAAAGATGCTTCGGTGGATATCTGGTCTGATACTTCACGATCATGTCACCATTGATGACATCCGTAGGCGATATGGAGTAGTACCAGTCATTGAGAAGATGAGGGAAAGCCGTCTGCGCTGGTATGGTCATGTGCTTTGAGCGGACAGAAGAACAGTTGCAAGCACTGGATTGACTTTGCTTGTAGATGCGAAGCGACCAGTTGGACGTCCTAGACAGCGATGGCTTGACACACTACATGAAGACCTCAAAATTGCTGGACTCCATCCCGATATGGCCTACAATCGTATACAAAGGCGACAGAGAGCCAGAATAGCAGACCCTGCCTGTGTGCGGGACAAATGCTAGGAAGAAGAAGAATTAATGGTTGAAATTGATAATGAGCAAGGCTGTAGCTCAAATGTTCTACTGTCCAGGGACCCTGACATTTATTCACGAAATCTTCTGAAACTCAACAGAAACCTGTCATTTCCATCATAGATCACTACATTTGGAAAATATCTTAAACTAAAGCCACGAAATAACGCAAAATTATTTTATTTCGAGAAATAATACCGGTACCGTACAGTTTCGAAAAATTATTTGCGAAATAACACCGAAATATTTCAAAAAAAATCCTGTCTCGTAAGTTAGCGACATCCTTTGTCCCACGTACAGTATGGTTAATTCGGGATTACCTATGTCGAATTTTCCTTTGAACTTTGGTTCCACAGGATATATAATGTATACAGTATAAAATTAACTTTATCGTATAAAATTAACTGGTTATCTTGAAAACCTGTAATTCGAAAGAAATATGACATTGTTGACAGACAATGTTAGCTATTGCATTGGCATTGCGGTGACAAGTAAAAATCCAGAACAAGAAAAGAACAGCTAGGGCACGATACTAAATAAAGGACGATGATGAAAGAAGTATAAAATGTACTCTTGAGTCGTCAAATGATTAAGAAATTGGCTACACACGGCGTCACCGCATGTACAATTTCTTGTCGTTGAAATGTCTGAATTATTACTCATCTCCAGATTAAACATGTTGTGCATAAACGAGAGGAACTTTTTGCCTGGAGTACTTTTCTGATCAATATTTAGATCACCTCCAAGAATTATAGGAATTGTGTCGTACAAATTCTTTTGCTGGCTGGCATAGGCACAAATGAGATGCGGGTAGAGTACCCGCAAGAATAGCTTGCCAAAACTCAACAATGCACAGAGACCAATATCAATCGACATAGTTTCATGCTCATTGCGGGGCTCCTGTGTGTCCCCCGAATGCTGATTACCGGACTCACCGCTCACTGCGTTCTTCAACTGTGCGGGCTTGCTGCGAGACATGGTCTACTGTAATTCAAGCGTAGATTGCAAGGAAACAGCAAACAATATAGGCTAATTAGGGTATAGGTTACTGTGTCCAGGCTCATGTAATAACTACCGTGTACGGCATTACATAATGTCATCACGCCAAGAGATGGCAGTTCAACACGCTGGGATGGGGTAACGGGGGCCTTGCAATACGCACACGCAGCCCGCCTATTCCAAACCTAAATATGTCAGTGCAGTCAGTTGCTGCTACTTCCTGCATGATAATTTGTTATCGGTCTTCACGTGTGTGTGTGTATTGTTACCTTCCTTCCTACTGTAGATATTCTTACAGGCCTTTGTGTTAACTTTTAACAGTGTGGCAGGATCAGGTACATCAATGAAAACAGTGACCAACTTAATGTTTTTGGAATGCGCGATACGCAGTGAGCGGGAAGACAACTACAGTTCAAACCCGACTGCCATCTCCTGGCGAGATATCAGTACATGCGCCGAGATCTCACTTCAATCCCAGCCACAGTTTAGATTGACAAGCACCCAGCTAGGTGGACGGTCCATTCATAATTGCTGCCAGCGAGCTACTGAAGCAAAGTGGGAGGGGCGTGTTCTGCCACTACCGAGCCCACCCAAACATTGCCGAAGATCTGCGCAGGATTCTGTGGCAAGCTCTTCTTGCGCGTATTCTAGTATCTGCGCGCGACTGCTTAGGGGCAGGGAGCGCGGTAGACCGTCACAATTTCAATATGTATCACGCAAATTTTGGCTTGACCCCCCAGCCCATATCCATGTTAAAATGCGCCCTCTCCTGGTATTCGTAATATATGTACTTCGAACGTTCATTTGCCAAAATGACATCCTCAAGACGGCCAACCGACCACACGACTTGCCTGAGGGAATCTCGTCAAATGTACCGAGAACGGCGCCGGTTGCGGGAAATCATATTTTTTCGTGCACAATTACGAACTTGTGGCCACGAGGTAGCGGGAATCTTGTCATAGGAGAGTGTGTGCAGATCACGAAACATCCCGAAACGCCGAAACCTACTCGAGACTTTTCCCCCATGCCCGACCGTTAAGTTATACTCATAGAAAGCGTACGGAGAGCGAGAAATGCGTCAACCCAGTCAAAAGCGGCAATGCCAGCGTAGCATCACGATATTAATTCTCCTCATGATCCACCGCGAACTTGCGACCGCAGTAACAGGGACAGCGGGAATCACCGTCAGCCCACTTACAAGCTGTATGACCAATTAACATGGCCATACCTGCTCGCGATTTAACCGTGCCCAACCACAAACTAGCAACCGCCACTCTGCAAGAACAGCGGGAATGTCGTTGAATGTCCGGGAGTGGCGCCGATTGGCTTCAACTGAGCGAGGAGTATCCTAACCTGATGAAGAAAGCAGTTAGTTATTGTCGTTTTAAGGGCCGGGACAGCGAGGCCATCTGCCCCTATCGAAGAAAGCAATTATCGCAATTTTGCCCTTTTCAACATCATTATGCGAGCAAGCTTCCTCTATGGGACAATGAGTTAGTTATTATTGTTGTTTTAAGGGGCGGAACCACGAGGTCAAATGCCCCTATGGAGACAGTGAAATCCAAAGCAAGAAATACCGGTACTGTAGATTGCAAAACCTTGATAATGATTGGCGTGTTTCATTGTCAACTGTAAATGTAAGGCCCGACATCATTAGTTAAGTTCCCATAAGAACTATGGTTATCAAATCACAAGTTATCACATTCGAATTTCAAATTTCAGTTGTTATCAAGGAGGATATATGGGTTGTTACATGGAGGAAAGAATAAGAGGAGATGCCCTGAGCTCGTTTGAGTGAAGCCAAGCGCTGCAACCAAAGTGGCCGTAACCTTAACTCGTATTCGGTGTTCTGTGACTTGTATGAGGCATTGTGCATGGCTAAACCTTATTTTGGCCCTGGTTTTTATCGCACTCCGGTTATGCAACTTTGGAAACGTAATAACAGTAGTGATAAGTTATTAAAAAAAACTCTTCAATTCTAATCTCAGCATGTGTAGGCCTACCCTATATAGGCTACCAAAAAAATAAAAATAATTCCTCTGCAAATCCCAAATTATCAAATGGCTGTCGGTCAATTATTACGGTAGGCCTACGTAATTAATCAATTCGAGGCTAATCGTCAAGTTTCTACCTCACACAAAGAAAATACCGTACGGTACCGAAACGTATAGGCTATACCGTATTTTTGTGCAAATATGCGTCCTTTTTAATTGTTCTGTTTATTAATTTTGAGGTTCGTATTCTTGAATATCAAAATGTGTACGACCAATGAGTGAAAGTGGCTGTGCTCGAAATTAGGCCTAAAAACTGACGAATGCCTCAACACCAATAAGAATATAAAACTCAATTTGGTGTAAATACCGTAATTAGTTCGGCATCATTAATTCCCAAGATGTTCCTTCTTTGGTAGGTAACTCGCATCTTCAGACACCTGTATTCAATTTAATCAGTGTTTCAGCGTATTATTACGTTTTGCCGCATCTTCCTTACAAAACTAGCCTCGCAAAGGTGCTCTAATATTTATATTTAAATTGGTTTTTAAAACGATAACGCAGCTTATTTGTGCCATTTACCGTGAAGTACAGAGTGTATTCTGCCTATCCAAGAAAAAAATCTTGACTTGTCATTGCAGTTTTATGTCACTAAAATCCATTACTAGTTGGAGTGGTTTACGGCTTTAAGCATAGGGACAGCCATTTTCTTGCAACCAAAGTGGGCGAGCCGTTTGGCTTCAACAGCTTGCGCTAGGCAGTGCAGCGAAGACATCTCCTTCCTTTCTTTCCTCCATGGGTTGTTATCCCGTACTGCACTCTGGTGAGTAGGGCAGCGCAATATCATGGCAAAATGGCGCGGAATTGAAATATTTATGTACGGTACGGCAAATGTTTTGTTAGGACAAATCTTTCGCACGCATTTGAGATAGCATTTAGAATTGTCTACGTTGTGAGTAAATGTAAATAACATTAGGCTATAACATCTTATATTTCCTCTGTGGGAATTTACTGAGTCCCAAATTTACAAAGCTTGAAACACACCTCTTGTCCTTGCCTGCTTCCAGTCCAAGGATCATGTAAGTATAAGGGTCAGGGAATGGAATGAATGCAGCTCCCATCTATATAGCGGCGAGGACAATATGAACTGTGCCGGCTGCCGAAGACTGTCGTACTCCCCTGAGGCAATGATTAAATGAATCATGGAATGAAATATGTGACAGGGTAAACCGGAGTGACCGGGATTTGAACCACGAACCCAGCGATGAGAGGCCGGCGTGCAGCCGCCTAAGCCACGGAGGCTGCCTTTGTCCTACTCGTTATCTCTTGGACAATTCAGTACTCCAACAAAACGTATATAACACATCATGCAAATAATAGTACTGTACCAGTCTCATTACGTTATTAGATCACTTATCTGCGTCATCTTTAACACGAGATGATAACGTTATAAAATATGATGAGTGTGGTCATTTTGAAGGAAATAAACAAATGCACCTCAGCGTTTTATAAACGAAATTTTAATTTAGAAAAGAATAGGCTAAATAATCCAACGGCTTGACGATGTTGATTAATAATAGGCTTACTGACAATCCACCCACTAGACGGAAAAAGAGGGACAATTGTTCAGGAATGGTGGTACGATACCGGTACTTAATTAAACACATATTTCCATTACAGTAGTGATAATTGGTAATGTTAGTTTTAATGTATATCTTTATTTATCAAGTGAGAAATAAAATACAAATCATCTTTTGAGACGCTTGTCACATGTCACGCGAACACGCACAGACTTTGCACTGACTCGTCTTTTGTTTTCTTCTTTATTGTGCATGTCTATTTCGCCAGGTGGCGCTACTGTGCTATTTTTCTTTCAAATATTAACAGGTAATGACTCCCAGAATTTGAAATAGGTACCGGTATGATAATCATGAAAATGACATACCGGTACCGTATATTATCCAAGTGCAAGTAGGCCTATAGAATCCAGGTTCACCACTCCTGAGCTATTACCGTTTCTTTTTAGTTGTGCTAGGGCATAAAACATGAAATCAAGTAGCTACGGTACCTATTTTTAAAACAGAGAATTAATTGAAGATGCATTAAAAAGTACTGTACGAATTTAATAATATTTTATTTGTAACTAGCTATTTTACCCGGCGTTGCCCGGGTGGTGTATTTACATGCCAATATATTTCGCAAAGTATATTCACTTTGTCCCTAAGTGAGTTTAAAAAATAGTTCTCCTGGGCTCTGAAGTTAATCAAGTGCAATATTAACTCACTGTAAATCTAGGCGAAAGGTAAGCTGTGGAGAACAATAACGTAGTAGAGAATGCACCAATAACAAAAAGGGCTGTATATGCACATTTATCAAGGACCTAGTCTCACAATTACAGCACTTTACTGATAGTCTTTATTTTTGTTGCAATGGGTGTAATTTAGACGTCTTGTTCACATGGAATTTTCGAAGCATGTATGAGGCAGGCAAGTTGCACAATTAAGCCAGTCACCGTAGACACAAAAATCGCGTTAGGTCGCAAAAAATTGCAAGATTCTGATTTTTTGGTATGTTGTTAGGATAGATACCAATAGTGTAAAACTAAGTTTGCAACCTCGAAAGACCTGTGCTAACTTCGTGGTGCTCGAAAAAACTCGAAATTTTCAGACGTTTTTCGGTGTTTGGCTTACAACTTCCAAAATATGCATTCTATGGCAAAGTCACCCATTACACTTTGAAAGAATACAAAATTACCGACAATTTGAGCGCAACTCCAGCTCTGTAAGTCTTATAGATCCCGAGATACACCACTTCAAACATGGGCCATTTTTTCCAAAGAGTTCGAAATTTGTAGTAAGCTAGTCTTTCGAACAAAATACCGTCTAAAATACTCATTCTACGAGGAAAGGCATGGGAAGTAAAGTTGTAGAGCAGTTATTTAAGCATACGAAAAAAGCTATAAGACTAATAGTTCTCTTGTTATCAGGTAAGAACAAAATAAGGAAATCGGATATTTCAAAAAATAGGGCTTCGAATGTAGGCTACATTGTTATCAATATTGCACAGTTATCTATTAATGTCATGGGGAGCGTGATGGTGGAGTGGCCTAGCTGCTCGTCTTTCACCCGGACGGCCGTGGTTCGAATACCGATGACAGCGGGGTGGGATTTTCAACAAAATCACGTGGTGTCAGGAAGGGCATCCGGCCTAAAATCCCCGGACAAAACCAAAATGAGCCTGGTTGGCTCCGGTGACCCCAATTAATTGGGAAAAGCCGAAGAAAAATTTTTATCTATTAATTTCATATTTTTTTGTGGGTTGGGTGCCTGGAAGAAATCGCTCTTAGCGATAAGGCCGCCCATTGCAGTCAATGTTATACCTGCTCTTTCAGTAAAACTCACTGTACTTTCACTTATGTAATGTTGATTACAATAAAGTGTTTCTAATCTAAGCTACTTTTATCACCTGTACGATCAACCAATTTGGAAAAAATGTCTCAGTAATATTCGATGGCTACCCAGAAGTTAGTTAGTTAGTTAGTTATTGTTGTTTTAAGGGGCGGAACTACGAGGTCATCTGCCCCTCTTAACACAGATTAAAGAATACAAATTTTGAGTTGAATTTAAAATTTTGAGGTGGACATCTAAATTTAAAAATACCAAAAATTAATAAAACAAAAAACAAACAATTAAATAAAAAATTATAAAAATAAACAAAAATTACGGAAAAAACAAAACATTATCATTCAAAAACGAACAAGTCGTTGAGTCAATGTTCACTGGAAAATTTAGATTGCTGGCCCTAACCCACTCTCACTTATAAAGCGGATAACGCGATCAGCAGCCACCGCGTCATCGGCTAATATAAGTTTGAGTGTCGTCTGCAAACCAAGGTTTCTTCGTAACTCAGCAAGATCCACACACTGGGTGAAAATGTGGGCCACGGTGAATACGGCTCCACAGGTACAAAGTGGGGGGTCTTCCCTTCTCATTAGGTATGAGTGGGTGGATCTTGTATGACCTATCCTTAGCCTACACAAAATGACGGACTCTCTCCGGGCCCGGAAGGAGCTCCGCCACACGCGAGTAGTTCCCTTGATCGCTCTCAGTTTACTGGGCAGTGGGTCAGCTAGCCACTGACTCTCCCAAAAAGCCAGAACTTGTAGGCGTAACTGAGAGCGAATATCTCTAGCGGGTACCTCCATTGGTCGAGGTGGTAGTGATACCGCCTCTTTTGCAGCTTGATCCGCTAACTCATTTCCCGCAATTCCCATGTGGCTTGGAAGCCACAGAAAGGTGATTCGAGTGTCAGCGTGGCACAGCCCGGCTAGTAGGTCGTGGATTCGCTGCACTAGGGGGTGTTGCGGGAAACATGTAGCAATTGACTGCAACGAACTCAAAGAGTCGGTACACACGAGAAAGTGGATTCGTGCATCCTGTAGTGCAAACTGCAGAGCTTCATAGATGGCAACGAGCTCCGCAGTAAACACACTACAGGCCTCAGGCAAAGAGATCTTGGTATTTGCACCGTCAATAACGTAAGCACAACCCACTTTCTCGTCCACCTTCGAACCATCCGTGTATAGAATGCCAGCGTCCGGAAATTGGTGAACTATGCTGTGGAACTGCCTCCGGTAAACGGACGCATCCGTGTTCACCTTAGGACCTTGGTGAAGATCTAACCGAATTTCCGGACGCGGGACTTGCCACGGAGGCACCTCGCTAGATGTCCGGATCATACAGGGACCTACAGCCACTCCTATTTCAGTACACGAGCTATCAAGTCTAATACCAACCGGCCGAGTGGCACGAGGCCGGTTGGCGTACCCCTGGTGGTTTTGGGTACCGAAGAGAGCTTGATAGGTCGGGTGTTGCGGCATTTGACGCACATTGGCAGCATATGCTAAAAGCATATGTTGGCGTCTATAATTTAAAGGTGGAACACCCGATTCGGCGAGTAGGCTGGGTATCGGGCTGGTCCGGAAGGCACCGGTAGCCAGCCTAACGCCACTATGGTGGATACTGTCCAGCATTTTCAAGGTTGCCGGCCTTGCTGAACCGTATGCCGCAGAACCATAGTCTAGCCGGGACAGGACGAGGGCTTGGTAGAACCGTAGCAGCACCGCACGGTCAGCCCCCCACGTAGTGCCACTAAGAAACCTGAGCATGTTCAGTTTCCTGAGACATGTCATTTTCAATTGCCGTATATGGTGCTGCCACGTTAACTTGCTGTCAAAATGGAGCCCCAGGAAGCGATAAGTGTCAACCAACGGCAACGCAGCATCCCTGAGATGTAGTTCAGGGTGTAAATGTAGCCTCCGTAGCCGACAAAAATGGACGACGGAGGTTTTCGCTGCTGAAAAACGAAAACCCCGGTCGTGAGCCCACCTGTCGATCCGGTTGATGGCTAGCTGCAATTGCCGTTCCACGACTGCCATACTTCCAGAGCTGTAATGCAGAGCTAAATCGTCTACATACAGCGATGGAACTACCGCGGACCCGGCGGCGGCAACAATGCCATTAATGGCAATCGCGAACAAGGTGACACTCAGCACTGAACCCTGAGGAACTCCATTTTCTTGGGTATAGTACTGCGATAATGTCCTACCGATCCTTACACGGAAGAGTCGGACGGACATGAAATTCGCAATGAAAGTCGGTAAGTTACCACGGAGTCCCCACTTGTGAAGGGTGGAAAGGATCCCGTAGCGCCATGTGGTGTCGTAGGCTTTCTCGAGGTCAAAGAAAACCGTGACTAGGTGCTGCTTTCGGAAAAAAGCCTCCTGTATGGCGCTCTCAAGTCGCACCAGATGGTCAGTGGTGGACCTATGAGAGCGAAATCCACATTGGTACTCAGACAGGAGACCTTGATCCTCCAAGAACCACACCAGTCGACGGTTCACCATCTTTTCGAGCAGCTTACATAGGCCATTTGTCAAACAAATGGGCCTATAGCTGCTTACAAACTTGGGATCCTTTCCAGCCTTGGGAATCGGTATCACGATCCCCTCTCGCCATTGAGATGGAAACTCCCCTTCAATCCATATACGATTGAAGAGGATCAACAGTCTTTTTATACTGGATTCGCACAGATGTTTTAACATTTGATTATGTATGTTATCCGGTCCAGGAGCCGTATCCCTGCACAGTGCAAGCGCACTGCGCAGTTCCCATTCAGAGAATGGTACATTATAGGACTCCGAAGCAGCAGTGGCAAAGGACAAGGGGTGAGTCTCTGCCTCCCGCTTCAGAGTCAGAAATGTAGGATCGTAACTCCCGGAGGAGGATACATCTGAGAAGTGCGAGCCAATGCTGTTGGCAATAGCGAGATGGTCCGTGATGATGTCTCCATTGATGGACACTCCGGGTATCGATAGTGATGTCGGGTGTCCGGAGATCCGACGAAGCTTAGTCCACACTTGAGATGAAGGAGTATGCGCCGTCATGGACGACACATACTTTTCCCATGTCGTTTTCTTACTCTCCCGAATCAGATATCGGGCTCTAGCACGCATCCTTCTGAAGGTGATAAGGTTGGCCATAGTGTTTTGCCTCCGATAGCATTTGAAAGCACGTCGACGATCTTTAATGGCTGCTGCAATCTCGGCTGTCCACCAAGGGACAAGCTTCCGGCGTGAGTTGCCGGATGAGGAAGGTATTGTTTCCTCAGCAGCAGTCAAAATACCATTCGTTATGTGAATGGTATGATCGTCGACACTCTCAAAGGTATCTTCGGCAAACACCGCACGTGCCGTGAAAGTTGGCCAATCAGCCCGACGGAGAAGCCATCGACTTGGTAACTCGATGGCTCTCTGGTTCGGAAGAGTAACGATAATTGGAAAATGGTCACTATTACAAAGGTCATCGTGTACACCCCACTGTAGCAGGGGAACCAGCGCACGACTGCACAGGGTAATATCGATACTTGAATAAGTACCGTGTGCAATAGAGAAGTGCGTAGGCTCCCCTGTGTTCAACAGACACAGGTCCAGCCGCCTGATCAGCCTCTCAAAATCTCTCCCTTTACCGCTAGTGGTAGCGGAGCCCCAGATGGTGTTGTGGGCGTTAACATCTCCCAGAAGGAGAAAAGGAGGGGGGAGCTGAGAGACTAGATCCACCAGCTGGTCGTAATCCGGCTGAGAATCAGGCGGGATATACACGTTACATACTGTTGCCATTACTGGCAACGAAGTACGAACTGCAACTGCCTCTAGCTGAGTACGCAACGGCACCTCTTCACTAAAGAGGCTAGAGTGGACGAGAGTGCAGACGCCACCAGCGGCCACAGCTCCGTCCATCCGGTCTTTAGAGAAGAGTTTGAAGTGACGCATTGTTGTCTCATGTCCAGGACGAAACCTGGATTCCTGAAGACAGACAATGGTAGCCGAAAACGAAGATATTAATTGTCGTAACTCAGCGAGATGAACAGAATAGCTATTACAGTTCCATTGTAATAGTGCCATGGTGTGGACTTAAGTAGAAGTGGGTCTTCTACTTATGCTTGACCGTTTGCCACCCTTCCCCATCTCTAGTTGGAGATGATGGGGCAGGAGAGCACACCTCAATCTCCACATCTCCGTCCGAAGACGAAGAAAATGGAGCGGGCGCTCTCCTGGGTTGCGCGCGGTCGTCGTCGGACCTCACGAGTCTCGCTCTTGGGGAAGAGCGAGAGCGGTGTCGAGGGACTTTCTCCCGGTCCGAAGACTGGGTGTCTGTCCCCGACACGCCCCGAAGAGATTTCTTCTTGGATCGGCGCCGACGTGTGTTTGGGGAAGTAGATGGTCCCTTCCCCACAGACGCCGGGTCCTTATAAAACAAGGTCGCTCCTGCTGGCACCGCTCCACTGGTAGTGGTGGGAGCGGGATGGCCAGCAGATACGTGAGCAGCCCTGCCTTTAGGAGAGGAAGAGAAACGGCGCTGAACCGTTCCCCTCTCCTCCGCCGATCTATTTTCTTTTCTATAGGGGAGTTCCTCCATACGGACGGGCTTGGCTTCAGCAGGCTTCGCTCCCTTGGTGGTAGTGGGAGCGGATTGGCCAGCAGAGACATTAGCCACCCCGTCAGCAGGAGGGCGAGAGAGACGGCGACGAACCGTCTCCCTCTTCTCCCCTATAATTTTCGTATTAGGTGGGCTGGAAGAAGGACCAGCCCTGGTCGGCAAAGTCTTCTTTCCCCCTTTAGCTGGGGAAGACTTGTTCGCCGACCGTTTCGGAGAAGAAGAGGACTTCTTCTCCGAATTCGCCGGTTTAGGTGTTAAAACCGGCGCCTTCTTAACCGTGGCCGAAGAAGGTTTTGGGACCTCCTTCGGGCTGACAGTGCTCGCTGGTACAGCGAGGGGAGATTTCAAACTCGTACTAAAAGAGGACATCGAGGGTACTGCACTGGAAACTTTAACGGCAGGGGTGATTGAGGGCGTCGCTGCAGCTGCAAACGATACCCGAAATTCGGGGGCATTCATATCACGGTACCTCTTGCGAGCGTCGTGATATGAAAGCCTGTCAAGAGTCCTGATTTCCTGGATCTTGGCTTCCATAATGAATTCAGGGCACTGTTTTGACCGTGGAGAGTGACTTCCTTGGCAGTTGGGACATATCGGGGGAGGCGTACACCTCTCGTCACCCTCATGTGTCCCCTTGCCACACTCTCTACATACGGCCTTCGCAGTACACCTGGCGGAAACATGCCCGAATCTCTGGCACTGGTAGCAGCGCATAGGTGGAGGGATGTACGGTCGCACATCGCAGTTGTACGATGTGACCTTCACCTGCTTAGGTACAACATCACCTTCAAAATGGAGAATAAAAGCGCCGGTATCGACGCTCCTTTCCCCAATCTTTCGGGTGATGCGCCTAATCTTTGTGACGCCTCTCTTCCCCAGATCCCGCAACAGTTCAGCATCGCTATTCAAAATGAGGTCACGATGGAAAATAACTCCACGGACCTCATTCAGCGTTTCGTGCTTTGTGATCTTAACGGGGATTTCGCCGAATTGCGTGCATTCCAGCAACGCTTCGGTTTGCTGCCGGCTAACGGTATGCAGCAAGAGCTGCCCGTTCCGGAGCTTGGAAATCCCGTTAAGATCACCAAATTTCCCCTCGATTTCCTCAGCAAAAATGATCGATTTTACGAGCTTGAAATCATCCCCGTCTGTCCTGGTAGCTACCAGGTAGCGAGGTGATCTGTCTGTCGCAAATCGTTTATTAAAGGCTTCATCCCAAGGCGTATACACCTTGGGATTAGCTCGACACTCCAGAGACGGCTTTTTAAGGGTGCCACCCTGTACAGGTGTCCGTGATCGCTTTGATGGCATCCCGGACGAAATCCTCCCCGAATACTGCCCACTCCGAACGGGGGCTATCACTGTGGGCGCCACCCAGCCAAGGCAATACCTACCTGGCATAGCAGATATTGCCCGGGGTCCCAGTGCCTCGAACAGGCACTTCCCCCTCGGCATGCACAGGATTTATTCAGCTCCAGTATTCGGCCATGCAGGGACCTTCGTTGTAAGGCGGATACTACTGTAGGGTACATGGCGCACCCACCTGACGGGATGGGGCATACCGTCTAGGCTTTCTGGCCAGATGGCCAAGCTGGTGGCCCTTCCCCTAACAGCATGCATGTTTGTTTCTATTGGTCAAACCAGAGCTGGGACCAGAAAACCAAAATCGACCTTTATAAGGCCCCCTCTAAGTCGCCTTTTACGACAGGCAGGGGATACCGTGGATGAATTCTGCCCTCCCCATCCACAGGGGGTCTGAACAAATCAAAACTGGCAAGTTATTCGGCCATGTCGGCCCTATTAGTCGCCTCCTACGACAGGCAGGGCATACCGTGGGTGTATTCTAACCCGCACCCAGAAGAGGGGACAGCTAAGAGCACAAAAACAGCAGAACGGCTACGACGTTATGCAGCCTCAGCGTGCAGCGATATCTTTATTGAAGAATCGACACTGATCGAAGTGCCCCAAGAAAAGTTTTTGTCCAACCCAAAAAACAAGCAGCGCCTGATCAACTTAATGTGTACTGGACTGGATATACAAGGGATCGAAACAAAGCAAGCTCCAGAGGACGCCAACTGCCTCATTGTGAGGACAGCATTGGAAAAGAGCGAGAAGTACGAGCACGTCAAAATCGCTGGAGAAGATATCGACCTCTTGGCGCTTCTAAATGGATTGGGCGCCAACAAACAAAATGTTTCCTTCCAGAAAAGTGCCAGGGGTGGAACAGGTTGCAAGCAGTTCTTGTCAACTTCATTCATTCGAGAAGATCTCTCGCTCCCCCCTGGAATAGAGTTGTTCCTCCACGCCTTCAGTGGTTGCGACACCACCTCTGCCCTTTTCGGGCAAGAGAAAACGAAGAAGTTGAGCGTCCTTTCAAAACAGTCAGACCTTCTTGACGCGGCTACCACTTTTCTGAACAATAACGCCACCCATGAGGAGATAGCCTCCGCTGGCAACAAATGTCTCGTGGCGTTGTATGGTGGTGGAAAAGACTATTCTCTCCACGCCTTGCATTACGGGATATTTGTCCGATCTGCTGCCAGCGCTAAAGTCAACCTCGCTCATCTGCCCCCAACCGAAGAGGCTGCTGCCCAACATTCCTACAGAACCTACCACCAGGTGCAGCAGTGGTTGGGGGTTGAGAAAGAGCCCACCAAGTGGGGATGGACAAGGAGTCAGCAGGGGCTGACACCGGTGACCTCACACAAGGAACCAGCGCCGCAAACTCTGCTCAAACTCCTGTCATGCAGGTAAGGTAATCCATTCGTATTAGGTCGGTTCTAGTCAATGTCCAATGCTGGACATAGGTATTTTTTCTGATTAGAAATAAAACATTTGAATCTGTTGTAACCTGGAGTTATTATAACTGCTGAGATTCTTCTCATACAGGTGCCTGAAAGAGTGCGGAGCAGGGCGATGCTCCTGCCGGACAGCAGGGCTGAAATGCTTTGCTCTCTGTAAAATTTGTCGGGGGAAGACCTGCCTTAATTCTCCTACCCTAAAAATGACTAAGTCAGACGAAGAAGACGACTTCGACGACCCCCTTTAACATCCAGATCCAAATACACAGGAGTCTTCGGAGCCCCAAGAAGAGCCGTATGAAGAACCTGGGCCTTCCAAACGAATACTACTGTCTCGCTGAGTGCAGATAAGCCTAACATCACATACCTACCCTTTTGTTGTAATTTATTAATAAATAGTAGGTAAATGACGTGTTGAGTGTTTCTGTCGCAGGTGTTGGCTGAGGCCCCTCCATCACTTCGCCACAGTGACATCAATATTGATAAGAAATTACTCATTATCATTAATTGTATTCAATTTCATTTTGCATGGAAAACAATTTTCCACCGATTGATGTCTTTCTTATCCTTAAAAAAAAGTCCTACAATTCGTTAGGCTACATTTTTTGAAAAATCCAATGTCCTATTTTTGTGTTTTACCTGAAAACAAGAGAACTATTGGTCTCATAGCGTTTTTCTAATGCTTAAATTAAAGCTAAATAACTGCTCTACAACTTTACATTTGATGACTTTCCTCGTAGAATGAGTATTTTAGACGGTAATTTGTTCGAAAGACTAGCTTACTACAAATTTCGAACATTTTGGAAAAAATTGCCCATTTTCGAAGTGTTGTATCTCGGGATCTATAAGACATACAGAGCTGGCGTTGCGCTCAAATTGTCGGTAATTTTGTCTTCTTTAAAAGTGTAATGGGTGACTTTGCCATAGAATGCATATTTTGGAAGTTGTAAGCCAAAAACCGAAAAACGTCTGAAAATTTCGAGGTTTTTCAGCACCAAGAAGTTAGCACAGGTCTTTCGGGGTTGCAAACTTGGTTTTACACTATTGGTATCTATCCTAACAACATCTCAAAAATCAGAACCTTGCAATTTTTTGCGACCTAGAATGTCTTAGATGACTGGCCTAAATGTCAAGCGTGAAATGGAGAGAAAGGAAATAAGCATTCTCGGCGTCAGTGAAGTGCGTTGGCCAGGAAGAGGACAATACAACAGTGACCATCACACCATATATTATTCTGGAAATGACGATAACCACCATCGTAATGGGGTCGCTGTAGTCGTATCCAAAACAGTTGGGTGTTCCATCAAAAATTTCATACTATTTTCGGACCGGATCATGATGCTCAGACTTAAGTCAAAGCCTGTAGATGTGAATATCATTCAGGTTTATGCATCTACGTCATATGCAGACGACGTGGAAGCGTTTTAAGAGGAAATAAAATCTATCTTGAATTTGACTAAGGCTCACGAGGTCAACATCATAATGGGATACTTCAACGCTAAAATAGGTCAAGAAGGGAGAGTAGATAGATTTGTAGGACCGTTCGGTCTGGGACTTCGAAACGAAAGAGGTGATCGATTGGTACAATTCTGTCAAGAGGAGGAATTTGTTGTCATGAACACCTTCTTCAAATTACCACCTCGGAGGCTCTATACCTGGAAATCGCCACAGGATGATGCTCAACATATTGTCCGTAAACAAATTGATTATATTTTGGTGAACAGACGGTTCAAGAATAGTATTCCGACAGTTAAAACCTACCCAGGAGCAGACGTCTCATAGGACCATAATCCTATGGCTGGAAAGTTGAATGTCAGGTTACGTTCTATGCAGAAATTACCTGTCAAAGCCAAGATTGACGTGACTGTGCTAAAGCAGGATGCTATTCGAGAGTCTGTCCAACAAGAACTGATTTCAGGACTCGGTAATTTAGAGGGTTGTGCTGACGTTAATGTTCAATGGCATCAGGTAAAGACGGTGCTTACTTCAGTGGGACAGAAACATCTGAAGGTTGATAAAAAGAAGCAACACAAAACCTGGATGACAACGGACGTTCTTGAGCTAATGGATAAAATACGAGAATGCAAAAGAAAAGATCAACATAGATACGATGCTCTACAGAGGTTGATTCGAACTGAGATCCGAAAAGCCAAGGAGAAATGGTTGGTGAGCAAGTGCCGCGAAATCGAAGAACTTCAGAATAAACACGACACATTCCACCTGCACACAAAGAACAAAGAACTGATTGGGAGACAGCCTAGCCGAAGCACCGGGGTGTCAATGGACGATGAAAATAACTTGGTTGCCACGACATGCGACAAGATCAAGCTATGGGAACGGTATGTGCACAAGCTCTTCGATGATGACCGAGTTGCAGATCACGGCATTGATGAGACGGATATTGGACCAAGTATCCTAAGAGAGGAGGTGATGAAGGTTATTTGTGAGATGAAGTCTGGCAAAGCTCCTGGACCAGACGATGTTCATGCCGAGATACTAAAGGTTCTGGGCGATGAAAACATAAATGTTCTCACATCCCTCTTCAATAAGATCTACCAGACAGGCCTGATCCCTGAAGACTGGCTCAAGTCTACTTTCATTCCATTGCCAAAGAAGCGAAGAACATCGAACGATTAGTCTGATGAGTCACGTCCTCAAGCCGTTTCTGAAAATAATTCATGGAAGAATCTTCAGAAAGTGCGAAAAATTTATGTCGGACACACAATTCGGATTCCGGGGTGGATTTGGCACCTGGGATGCCTTGTTCTCGATACAAGTCCTTGTGCAGCGCTGCCAGGATATGAACAAGGATGTATTTTTGTGCTTCATTGATTATGAGAAGGCATTCGACAGAATACAGCACACTAAACTGCTAGAACTCCTTCAACGAGTTGGAATTGACAATAGTGACGTACGAATCATTGCCAATCTCTAATGGAATCAACGAGCGTACATTCGGGTGGATAACATGTTGTCCTATGAACTAAAAATTCGACGTGGTGTTCGACAAGGCTGTGTGCTGTCTCCAATGCTCTTCAACTTATATTCGGAGGCAATCATGTCGGAAGCCTTGGATGGGTCTCATTAAGGCATTGTCATCAACGGCACAGTCATCAATAATTTCCGATATGCAGATGACACAGTCCTGATCGCCGGAAGCATTGAAGATCTCCAAGCATTGCTGAATCGCGTGAACGCAGTTAGCAATGATTATGGCTTAAGGATGAACATTCGCAAAACAAAATTCAAGGTTGTCAGCAAAGAAGTACTGATTGATACCACATTATCAGTTACTGATAAAGCCATCGAACGAGTTCATTCGTATAAATATCTAGGGTGCTGCCGGTACCTGAATGACAAATGGAACTGCAGCCATGAAATCAAAGCTCGCATTGAGCAAGCCAGGGGTGTCTTTACCAAAATGAAGAATCTGCTGTGTCACCGAGATCTTAGTCTGAGAACGAGACTACTTGCCCTCAAGTGTTACATAATTCCCATACTAATGTATGGACACGAAGGGTGGACGTTAACCAAAACTTTGGAGAAGAAGTTGGAAGCATTTGAAATGTGGCTGTATCGTCGCATGCTTCGTATATCGTGGACCGACAAGGTGAGAAACACCGAGGTGCTGGATCGGATGGGCAAGGAGATGGAGGTGCTCTACAACATCAAGCGACAGAAGCTACAATATTTTGGCCACGTGGTTCGAAATAACAAGTACCGACTCCAGCAGCTAATCATGGAAGGCATGATTAAAGGACGGCGCAGACCAGGGAGGAGGAGGATCTCGTGGCTCAAGAATTTGCGGGAATGGTTTGAACTTGACTCAGCATCTCTGTTTCGAACGGCAACCTCGAGGCAAGGGAATGCAATGACGATAGCCAATCTTCGACACGGAGACGGCATATAAAGAAGAAGAAGTTCACATAGTTTTCTTTCAGTTTTAAAATGTTGCATCTACCTTTTTGAATGGAAACAATATTTAAATTATTCAATGTTTGGGATATAAAGTCATCATTCTGGAGTCAAATATACTTACGATTTTTAACCCCGCACAAATGGTGTGATTAATGTGAAATGCTTAATCATGTACATAGGTCAGTGTGTAGGCTACTATAGATAGCTGCATGCTGTATTTACATGCCTATTATCTCATATTGGGCGGCTTTGGTGATGTATTTGGTAGCATGTTGAGCTTCTATGCCCAAGTTCACGGGTTCAAACCCGGCCGAAGTCATCGAATTTTTGAAGAGCGCTAAAAAGCCCTCAGTATTCCTTCCTTCGGAGGGGAAGTAAAGCCGGTGGACCCATGTCATAGATTTATGTGATATTAAAGAACTTTCCACTAACTACACTCGTGTGAAGGTAAAATTTGACTAACGCTATTAAGTTCCAACGTTCACAGTCAGGTTCTTGTTGCGGTGGCATTTATTGGCCAAGTTTGCAGCTAGGTGTCGAGGACGGTAGCAAAAGTAGGAACTACTTAAAACTGACTGTCCGCAGTCCTTGCCTGAATTACAGATAACACACAATAATATAGCCATCACAATTAAAACCGGTTATCAGGCAGATTCTACACACATCCATAGTACACGGGGCTGCACGACCGCGTTGTCACAGCCCCTAAACAGAGGAACCAACCAACCTATCTCACCTAGTTAAAGTAAATGCAGCAACGTATGATCCCAGTATAATGTCAAATAAGATGCATTGATTGAGAACACATTGGGCTTCTTTAGCCCCTAAAGTGTTCCGTAAGATAAGAAATATAGGCTATTCTCTAAACACATACAGTAATGATCTCTAAAATTCTATAGTGGAGTTCAGGGTGTTTAGAATTCGTGATAACTACACCATTATACAATATCATTCGTTAGTAAGCACCACTGCCAGCTGGATCGCATCCCACCTGGCTGCTTTAGACTGCCTGCCCATTCAACGATTACAGTATTGGTTTATGCGTACAACCTTGTTTCCAAATATAGACGCTAAGAGCAGCACCAACCCGCTGTGATCGACACTTTTTTCAAGTCACTGTTGCAGACATTTGTTTTGTATTGATATTAATGGCGTCAATAATAATAGCCTGTTCTTTATTCGTTGTTAACTGTATTGCAGAAGCATAACTTTTCTGGGATTTCTTGGGCACATCGTGGGTAGAACTGTCGGTAAGGTTAGGTACGGTCTGACTTCCTTGGTAAGAAGCCATTGCTTTGAGTGTGAAAGGCTTTGGAGCCTCGCTGAATTACGATGTTCAACCGTTTGTTGTTTGTTTTCCGCGAAGTTGTGTTTTGGACAGGGGCGGATCTAGGGGAGGGCGAGGAGGGCGACCGCCCAGGGCCCCGCGGTCCAGTGGGCCCCGCGCCATGTATAGTATTAAATTTAATTGATTAATTAATTATAGGCTACCGGCACTTATCAAACTAATTTATAATTCATATTCTTTTTTCAGTGCAGCTATGACCTCCCGTGACCGTTTGTCAAGTTTAGATTTCAGTGATATGATGGAAGACTTCAGCCAGGGAAGATGTCGCTAAGTAATATTTTAATATTTCATAGTTTACATAATCTTCTTAAAGGAGACGTAATGGTTTCTGTCATATTATTAAAAAATGCACTGTAGTGTATTCAAAATATTGTAACCATTCTTTATTTTATTATTATTACAAAACTATTTACCTTGTTTTTAAATTTACTATTGTTGTGGGCCCCACCTTATCATTTCGCCCAGGGCCCCGCAAGCCCTGGAGCCGCCACTGGTTTTGGATTTTAGAATGCCGTACTGCTGCGTGCTCTTTTGTAAATCAGAAATGAAATCTGCAATTAATATATATCTTGTACGCCTCAAAGTGTTGAATGGGCAGGCAGTTTAAAGCAGCCAGGAGGGACGCGATGAAGCTGGCAGTGAAAAGACCGCGGTAATCACAGTGGGTTGGTGCTGCAACCTATCGTGTACGCCTCTGAGCGTTGAATGGGCAGGCAGTCTAAAGCAGCCAGGAGGGATGCGATCCAGCTGGCAGTGGTAAGCACTAAAATGGATAATTCATAGGAAAAATACGTGTGAACGAACGGAAACGAACTATATAACGTATCGTATTCTTATGCAAACGGACCCCCTTGGAGTTGAGGTGGCTACTGTTGAAAACAGTTCGGAAATCTGATAGGTCGGATGTAATTAGTTGTTGCTGGCCTGATTGAGTCCATTTGCGTAAGTGGAGCGTGTTTCGTGTTTGGTTGATTGGCTGGTTGGTTGCTTGGTTTGTGGGTTGGGTGGTTCGTTGGTTTGTTGGTATGCAGCATTGCAGCGTTAGTGGCGTCATTGATTTACATGGGAATAATATAATTATGTACAACACAATTTACACTTCACTAGTATATTAGGGAGTCTTTGGGGTCACCACGATGGTAATTTCACTGCAACTATGCTTACATGGGTACTGACCTGTGAGGATGAAGGCCGTTGAGGTGGTTATGTTTATACTACGTGTTGCTGCAGTAGTAACTTCTGTGTCTGAAGCTGACGCAGTTGTTCTTCCAGATCCTCCATTGTGTTTTATGACACAATCAATCATGTCGGGGTGAGCAAAATGTGGGATGAACACACTTTTTTTAATTTGAAGAAATAGGAGATCAGATACATGTACAAAGAACAGGATTCGTTTGTCAATAACCAAACTCTAGTCATGGCAACAGCTAGCCTTAGTCACAGTATAGATATCATTACAGTATGGACACTTAGGCAAAACCGGAAGAACGGATTTTCAAAAAAACAATTGATAAGGGGGAGCACCAATACACCTGTAAGCCGCTAGGTAGCACCACTTATGGACAAACACATGATAAACAGCTGATTGATGAATGTATATTTTATGTCATTTATTTAACTCTATTTCAACACACTAGCTCTCTTTATAATCAGATATTTTAAGAAAATAAATAACAAGAAAATAGAAAGTGTTAATACTACTGTGTTTTAATTCTAAGAAGTGTGGAATTTAATGTTTAACACCACATTCCTCCAGTCCTGTGGTGTCGCATTTTGATTGCATCGTAACGATGAAAGGTTATGATATGTTTTTAATGATTAAATTAACACACGATATATTGAAAAGTGTGGGGAAATGTGGATTTTGTTTCATAAACTTTTGTAGTCTGAGATAATGCAATTCAATTTTTCTACAGTAACTGTAAATAAGTGTTAATTTTTAATGTTCTTAGCTTCCTAACGTAAATACTCGGGAATTTATTTAGTCAATAAAAAGTCATGTTGATGGGTGGGGACAGCCTTATTATGCAGTGTTATTTTCACATTTCATGATATGCCTAGGCTAATTCTTACTCCTCATTTCTTAGCCTACTCACACTTCCGTTCATTATCTTGTGTTCCAAGAAGAATTCAATACCGGTACTGTAAGTCATGTGCTAAGGAATCTCTTTTCATTACCTTTATTAGTTCCACGTCTTTGTGTGGCTATTACAGGAGCAACAAGTAGCTTTCAGATTCAACAAATAGACTATACATTTACTGGTAGATTGTTTTGTTTAGCCTACAGATGGCCTAAAAATAAGTAAAGTAAAGCTGAAATACAAGCTCAGGGCTTACAGTAAGTAAACCGGCCAACCACCCTTCGTACAGAGGCCTGCTTCTTTAATCCTAGAAGCCAAGGTCACACCCAGATCTCCATTCGGAGATCCTAAAGTCGTCATATTATAGTTTTGGACTGGGTTTTGATTCTTGGTTAATGCATGTTAGAATTTCAGAGTTGCATCCAGTGGTTCAAATTCCAAATATAAAAAAGAAAGGTTCTGTGGCGTATGATCACAAGAGCCACGTGAAGCTACAAGTTTGTTTTGTTTTCTGTTGCTAGTGAATGTAATAAAGTAATATAACTGGTAAATAACACTATGTGCAATGGTGTCGCCAATCAATCAAGTAAAACGCTCAGTCCTAAACTTTCTCTAACCATAGCTTAACACCAATTAGATCTAACTTTAACCTCGTCACGACTAATAAGTTGCCATCTATCCGCACCGCACTTTTTACTTGTCAGTGGTATTTCAACTCCTTATTCTTCCCATTCTGCAGAAATGGAGATAATGTAGGATGAGTTTTCCATGCGATGGATGGTTTTTACACCTGGATGAGAGAAGTGTTAGGCTCATAATGCTGTGTTGCTTTTGGAGAGGCCTGGGGCAGGTCTTTCCAGTTGGTACCTGTAAGCGACATGTACATCATAGTGGAATTAATATTGGTCATTAGGAGGCCTAACTATATGCCATAGCTTCAGTTACTTGGCCTACGTCAAGAGTTAATAAAGGGCTATCGTGGTGTAATCAGTTCACACTCTGCGCAGAGTGCTGGGATTCAGTTTCAAGTCGTAACAGCAGTCTTATTTTAAACACTAAAGTTTCAAAGTATGTATAATTTTATTAATGTAGCCAATGGCCATGTACTTTTCTTTTCAGGACGGGTCAGGGAAGGGATATTGGAGGGAAATTGGCCGTGGATTTATTGAAAGGAACCGTCCCGGCATTTGCCTGGTAGTGAAAATGGGAAACCACGAAAACCATTTTCAGGACGGTAGGTGGGATTCGAACTCACTCTCTCCCGATGCCAGCGAGGCACGAGGTAGCACATTAGCGCTCTCGGCCACCAAGGCCGGTTCAAAGTATGTATGCCTCTTGGTAAGCTATAATCAGGAGTCATTTATATAACCATATTTTTTGACATACCGGTACTGTATATATTATTATAGTTCCTATTAGGACCTCTTTGGTTTATGACCCGTGTACTTGTGTGTGCATAGTATTTGATCATCAGTGTTGTGGTGAATGTAATGTAATTGTTGTTTTAAGGGGCGGAACTTCGAGGTCATCTGCCCTTAGAGTGTTGTGGTGACTAGCAGTGTTTATAACTTGAACAGTACTCAAAAAAAGGTTTTGCATATTGCGATTTAGTGTTTTGCTATGTGTACTATCCTACCAGCGAATTGTTACCGGTGGCGGAAATCGGAACTAATGCGCTCCGCCCAGCCACACGCCTGCGATAGACGTGCAGTTGTCGCCAGTGAAGCCTCATCGCATGTCATTTGTGTGCATGATTCGTGCTGGGTCGTGCGCTGTGCGGTGTGTTCTCATTGTACGACTGTGCATGCGTTCTCCCTCTTGCCCAGTAACCGCTCGCGGCAGCCATAACGAGGCGAGCTGACGTAATGTATACACAACAGCCGTGCTCCACGTCTAGCAGTAACAATTCCCTGGTAGGGTAGTATGTAATGACATACAAAGAAAAACAACACACAATATGCTGTGCAAAAGAGACAAACACTAAAAGCATAACAAAAGTGGCAATCTTTTTCATGTTGGGGCATATCAATACCATGTATGGCCACCACGAGCCCTAAGGCATGCTTGCCGACAAAGAGGCATACCGTACTGAGAACCAACGAACCAACCTGGTTTGGGGCAGATTATCCCACTCTTGGAAAGCAGCTTCAATCAGTTGCTGAATGTTTGTTTGTTTGTTTGTTTGTTAGAGGATTGGGACAGTGTGAAACTGCACTCTTAATCTTTTCCAATGCATGTTCGATACTGTTCATGTCCGCAGAATATGCAGGCCACTCCATTCTCCGTATGCCTTGCATCTGAAGGAACTGATGACCACCCTAGCTCGATGGGCATTATCGTCCACTAGTGTAAAGCCCTCACCCATTGTGGCAGCGAATCCTGTAACGACAGGTTTGAGGATGTTGTCTCTGTATACCAGACCGGTCATGTTACCGTGGATAGGAATTAGAGGCGTACGTCGACCAAACATGATCCCACCACAAAACATGACTGAATTTCCTTGCTGTTGGAGGCGTTCCTGGATGAAGAGCTTGTGAAATCCCTCACCCACCCGTTGCCACACTCGATTGCTCCTGTTGAATGGGTTCCTTCTCGCGCCCAAGTACACAGGGCTGACGACCATGATGTACAACCTCCTACATGAAACAACAAGCATTAGCATAGCCACCTGTCTATGGCTTCATGAGACAGTGACGGCAGAGAATCCTAATCTTCGTGCTCCAATAGAGGAACAGTTTGACTATGGTATGATAATGCACCGGATGTTACAGCCATTCCAATAGACCAAGAGGCACTAATGAGCAATCTGGCCACCATGTTAGACAACTTCTGTACATCGACTGCAATCTGTTGTTTCAGGGGCCTGGACATCGTGGTCATTTAGCCCCGTGTACTTGGGCGAGCGTGGAATTTTGACATATTACCCTTTGTTATTGTGATGCCTGTCTTAGTATGGGTATTTGCAATTCCAGTGAGGATTGGTAAGGAGGCGGCATTGGCTTTAACTTAGGAATCATCACAGCATTTGCCTGCAGTAGAAGTGGGAAATCTCGGAAGACCATTTCCAAGATGGCTGAGGTGGGAATCAAACCCTCCTCTTCTCAGTTGTGCCTCACGAGACTGAGTGTGCCCTGTTGCAGCCCTCAGACCAGAATTACATTTCTTGGCAGAGCCGGGAATCAAACCCAGACCTCTGGGGCAACAGCCAAGAATGGTAGTCACTACGCCACAAGGTGGTCCATGACTGCAATCTAGATCCGCTGTAATTCACTGTAAAGGGCTGCAGCTTAACAAATTACATTTAATAAAACACATCAACTAACTTCAGTCAGGAAACCATTTGCCTCCTAGGCTAAGTGGGGTTAGAAAATGGACACTTTAAAGGAGACAATAGCTTCTCAAGGGTGGAGATTTAATGTTTGTTGGGCATTATTACCTAATCTCAGCCTAGCACTGCCCTCCTTGTGGTTTAAAACACTTCCTTTGAGAAATAAAGGCTACATACCCTATATATTGACGTGTAGATTTGCCACGTATGCCAGTAAATCCTCCTGATTACAGGCCTTTATCCAGTCATTATATCTGGATTAGGAATGAGGAATTTGTGAATTAATGGATAGGTGTTTGAGGGACTGACATCTCATGGGTATTAAAACCAGAATTATTCGATGAATCGTGTGATATTTGTATTTACCGCTCCAATGCACGAGGAAACCGGAATGCTGTTATGTCCAGTGTGACAAGAACTGCGCAAAAAATTACCGCACAGATGTTGGTTTCCCACATTTCTGCCATTGGTTAAAATGCAAAATTATATTTCTGAGTTGATTTTAATAATTACAAACAATGTTTTCTTCAGACAAAATCGACAGGCCGCACTCAATGAATACGGGTAGACTGCTCTCTCGCGGATACATGGTGAACCGTCGCCGCCATGCGTGCGTGCGTGCGGTGCTTCCGGAACCGGCCGATTCAAAACCATGACGAAAAAATTACATGGTAAAGGCCTGATGTGTCCTTACTGTAATGATATCTATACTGTGCCTTAGTCAACACTTAATTTAAGTCCTCTTTGGTCAACACTAATGTCTTTGGATTGTCTCTGTCCGTTGCGGTACCTGGTGTAATTCTGTGTTACTACCGCCACATCGGCCCTGGTGGCAAACTACCGCCGCAGTTATTGTTTGGTCCTTATCATCAGAAATCTAATCACTAAGAAAATAATGCTACTTTAAGAACAATCTGCAATAGTATGTCGAATGCAGGGTTTGTCAATGTATTTCTTTTTTAATTTAATTTCCCTATTTCGACCCCTGTTAATAAGAGAGATACCGTACGGTTTCAGATTTTTTTATTGCGTTCAGATTTCCAATGTTTTTATTGTGCTTTAGATAATAAATGGTGTGGCCACTGCCTGCTGGATCGCATCCCTCCAGGCTGCTTTAAACTGCCTGCCCATTCAACGATTACGGTATTGGTTTATGCAAGACCAACTACAATACTCAGACCACCTCAGACCTTAATGCAGGTCTCGAAAGTGTGAAAATGGCGTACGCTGAAGCCCCGGCATATTGATTGTTTACATTCGTTGCTGGGATACACTATTTAGCTTTGATAAGCTTCGTTTGATGAAAGTTGGGATAAACTGTCGCTCATCTGTAATTTTTAGTGTCTTATGTATGTCTGTAAAGTCCTGTTCGCGTTAATGTACTACAATCGTATGTAAGTATGTGATAATACGCTTAATAAGAACTTTATTGCAGCCAATGGCCAAATTAATAAATTAACATTAAAATACAAAAAAGATTGCCCTAGTCTTCACTACAAAACATTGTAAGTGTGACCCGTCTTTGTTTGCACAACATCACGTGATACCTATCACACTGTTCTCCACATAACAAACAGATGCACTGCTGGTCCGGCTGATGAAATCTCTTCTTGGTGCATACTTTAAAATGAAAGCCATGCACCGAAAATCTCGTGACTATATGACGCAAATCGTACAATGCATTTGTCCATTCAGTTGAAAGCATCGCGTCAGTGCCGTAAAAGTCGTCCCATATGTCTTCTCTCTTCCTTTTCAATTCTGTCAGTAGAGTCTCATATCCAGGTGTAACGGGCAGCAGTAGGTTCAGTCTCAGGTCTTCAACAAAATATGGCTCTCTAGCTAGCAGGTAAACCAAACGGGATGGCGTGTACTTTGAAAGGCACAAAGCTCTCTTGAGATAGACTGGTTCGTTTGTGTGATGATTGTCCAGTCAACCGTTGGCATTGTGTCATTTACTTCGGATGTTGAAGTACCTAAGACTAAAGCATAATAGAAGTATCTCAAGAATATACACCGCAATGATTTGCTAGTTAGTGACAATATAATAATAGATTAGTACACTTCTGTAGTGTCGAACTTAAGTACGTAAAGGGAAAATGCAATGAGCATCTACGGCTAGACCAAACTGTTGACGTTATCTTGAACGCTCAGCAATATGTGCCTCCGTAAATCATTACCAGTCTGGCAGATGTTCTACAATGCCTTGTATACACGCCAAATAATACAGTGAACTTCTGTTTTATTGGTTAAGGAAGATGTTCCCCCTGTGCCAAACAGTGAACTCAATGTGTTCCGTCATTATTCATTCTTTTGTGATTCTTACAGCTTGCAAGTTATTTTTTATTATGATGTGTGTAATAAAGTGTTGTGAGTACCTTGCCAATTATGTATTTATATTGCGAGATGGTGTGCCGCGATAATTCTGTAAGAGGGAGATGGTGCTTTCCAACCTATAGTACATTACTAAGTCAACTATTTCCAGCGTACAACTATTCCAAACGGTAACAGCGAATGTTCAATAGGTTAGATGGTAACATATTATAGTGTCCCTTGTGTGTAGTATTCTCGATAATTATATTCTGATATCCACACGACGACTTCTTTGCATATTTTAATCAACTAATTCGGTGTGATGTTTTACCCGAGATTTTAACAATTCCACGAGAGGTCTTAATTGAATTGTATTTCTTAACGTTGGTTCGATTATTTCAGGCAACTATTCTCATTCCGATTGTGTACACAAATACTCTGCATGTGCTGGGACAGCATTTCAGTAACCGGGTACTTACTTCTCTCCTACTTCAGAATCTGTTTGATTTTTTGCTAATAATATTAATCTATAATCACTGAACTTAAATACAAATCGTGATAACTCGCCAAAAAGCTTCTTATTCAACTACAGAAGCAGTGAGACTATTGTAGCTGCCCCTTGGGTGAAGACGAAGAAACCCATAATTCGAGGCCAACACTATATAGATCAATTAATTCAGGTAAGTCTAAATTATTGATGCATATTTCTTCGGAACCTAGTCTCGTCTTGTGATATATTTTATGCTCTTAGGTGAGTAAAAATAATAATTTACCCGAACTGTGACATGCCCGATGACATGATCTTAGCTATTGGTAGGGCAACCAACGCCGCCATGTTTTTTCTACATTAAGGTCTGAGGATTGTAGTTGGTCTTGGTTTATGCGTACAACTTCGTTTCCAAATATAGACGCTAAGAGCAGCACCAACCCACTGTGATCGCTGCTTTTTCAAGTCACCGTTACAGACATTTGTTTTGTATTGATGTTAATGGTGAAGTTGTGTTTTGGATTTTATGATGGTGTACTGCTGTGTGCGCTTTTGTAAATCAGAACAGGGCAAGTTTGAATGCTACGGAATCTCATTTCATGAATTATCAACGGACAATTCACTTGACTTATAAATACACACACTAATACAGCCATTACAATAAGACGGGTTATCAGGCAAATTCAACACACAACCAAGTACAGGGGGCTACATGAGCACGATGTTGCAAAGCCCCTAAATTAATCAACATCCCATTCTCCGGCGGCCGGAGCCATTTCCTTTCCCTGTCTTTTATTGCCCTTATTCTTTTCTTTTCATCTCGTCTAGTATGTAAGTTAGATTTAAATTAGTTGGAAGTAGTTATATTTCTATTATCATCCGTACCGTATAATTAAGGGCAAATGAGATAGACATTTCGCCCCTTGAAAACAATCACCTCCTCCTCCATGTATGTTTCGCTCTCCTTTAAATTGAGAATTTGCCCGAAAGTATGTGTCTGAATTAATATCATATACTTTATGCTGATTGAATAACAAAAGAACTTAGTGTCATGTTTTCGCTTTTTCTCATTCTCGATATTAAGCCTCCTAACTTAACTACCCTTCGTTTTGTGTTTTTTGCTTTCCTTTATATTGAAAATGTGTCCGAAAGTATGTGTCTGAATTAATATCATATACTTGATGCTGATTGAATAACAAAAGAAAATGTTTTTGCATTTTTTCAATCTCGATATTAAGCCTCCAAAGTTGAAAACCCTTCGTTTCAGGTATCGTCCCCTTAAAAAGCCGCGGTAGGTTGGCACTGCAACCTAACGGTGAATTAATATACAGTATATCCTGTACGCGTCTGAGTGTTGAATGGTTGGTTGGTTCTTAAGTTTAGGGGCTGCGACAACGCGGTCATGTAGCCCCGTGTACTTTGGGTGTGTGTAGAATCTGTCTGATAACCGGTGTTAATTGTCATGACTGTATTAGTGTGTGTTATCTGTTTTTTAATTTAAGCACTGCAACTTAGAATTTTTCAAATAGTTCCTACTTTTGCCACCAAGCGCCACCGTCAACGACTACAAGGCCAAGTTCAGAACTTAGCTACTAGACGCCACCGCAGTACGTAGAACGTAGAAACCTAAGAGCGTTGTTTACATTCTTAACCTATCCAATTTAGCTTCACACAGGTGCAATTAGTGGAAGGTTCTTTAACATGCCATAAATCTACGACATGGGACTGCCGGCTTTACTTCCCCTCCGAAGGAAGGCATACTGAGGGATTTTTAACACTCTTAAAAAATCCGACGGCTTCGGCCGGGTTTGAACCCGCTATCTTGGGCATAAAAGCTCAGCATGCTACCGACTACGCCACCGAAGCCACAGTGTTGAATGGACAGGCAGTTTAAAGCAGCCAGGAGTGATGCGATCCAGCTGGCAGTGAAAATGCCGCGGCGATCAAAGTGGGTTGGTGCTGCAACCTATCTTGTATTGAATGGACAGGCAGTTTAAAGCAGCTTGGAGGGATGCGATCTAGCTGGCAGTGGATGAAGCATGGCCTCTTACCGAGATAGATGGAAACTTGGAAGATAAAAAGAAGGATTAATCCAACCATTTAACTGTAGGTATTACCTACCAACCGTGCGTTTTGAGACCCATGCCGAGCAGCCAGATGAAGTGAACAAAGAAAAGAAGGATATTTACGAGCCTACAGTCCCTTTCTACAAGGAAACATACCACCTTCAAGAAATAGAAGTTGTTGGGTTATTAGTTAGGGCCCGGGGAACGATACTTTCTCTTTTTGCTGCTACGTGTAGAAAATTTCAGATCTCAAATGCCACCATTAACACCATAGCAATAACAGCCCTTAAAGGATCTATTAGTATTTTAAGGTTGAATAGTTATTTTAATTATTTATTTTTATTTGCGTTTTGCCCACTCTTCTATTCTAATTATATGTATCAGATACATTTCATAGTTCAATACTCGTAATTTGTTAACCTTCTCTTATTTCTTTTTTCACCTTATTATGATAGTTAAGCTTTGTATATTAGCAGCCTTGTAAGTCGAGGAAGCATAAGAAATAAAATAATTAGCCTTTGCACGAGTACAAAAAGGCCGAAATCAGAAGAACGAGAAAGACTATCGATAATTCATGCAGCCAGCCGTTCCTTCTGGACCCTAAACTATGTGTATGCAACATTTGGTTGAGAATGGTGGAACGGTGTAGATCTGTATACAGAACAAATATGCATACATACATACATACAGACCTTCACTTTTATATATTAGATTTATCAGCATACGTTTAGCCTACTAATAAATGTAATTCTCTTTGTTAAGGTATACAAACCATCTTCATCATATTCTATAGTGTCAATCAACATCTGTTTGCAACGATTGTGTTTTAATCGGTGTAACAGTTAACAAAGCAGAACCGTACCCTACTTGTAGACATCGTGTAAGTGTAATGAGTGTATTTCACACAGTGACGCGGCAGTTCCTGTGTTTTTGTTGTATGATTGTCCGATATGAGTTTATACAGTATCATCTGATTGCGCTGAAACTTTTGGCGAGTTATTGTGCACACTCCAGCAGCGAACGTTTCTGATTTAGTAAATCAATTTTACAATAGATGACGCACTAGTAGTTTCAACAAAAGAGTGTTGGCGTTCGAATCGTTTCAACAAAGTCCCGTATGCGTTCATTGTGCAACGATTGTGTTTTAATCGGTGTAACAGTAATTAACAAAACAGAACCGTGCCCTACTCATAGACATCGTGTAAGTGAATAAGTGTATTTCACACAGTGACGCGACAGATCCTGTGTTTTTGTTGTATGATTGTCCCATATGAGTTTATACAGTATCATCTGATTGCTCTGAAGCATTTGGCGAGTTGTTGTGCACTCAACGACATTTTACTGTCTAATTGTCTGGGCATACACGTACCGGAATGAGTGTCAGCGCGCAAATCGTTTCAATAAATGATTGTATTTCATACAGTTAAGCGGCAGTTCCTGTGTTTTTGTTGTATGATTGTCCCGTATGCGCTCCTATACCATCAATCCGATTGCGATGAAACGTTGGTAAATTACCCCACGAAGGTTTCTGAACTGTAGTGCACACTCCAGAGATTTCTAAATTAGTAAATCCATTTAAATATACACACATCAAAAAAAGTTTTGCATCACCTCGGTTCCAAGAGTTCCGGAACCGTTAAATACAAAGGGAATAGAGATCAACACAAACAACATTTCAGCTCGTTTTATTGCTCATGAGACCCACACATTGCATGTTGTACCATCATACAGCTAGACTTTCAGCATTTGTGGTCCAGATTGCAGTACACACCACTACCTCTAATACCCAGTAGCACGTCCTCTTGCATTGATGCATGCCTGTATTCGCCGTGGCATACTATCCACAAGTTCATCAAGACACTGTTGGTCCAAATTGTCCCACTCCTCAACGACAATTCGGCGTAAATCTCTCAGAGTGGTTGGTGGGTCAAGACGTCCATAAACAGCCCTTTTCAACATATCCCAGGCATGTTCGATAGGGTTCATGTCTGGCGAACATGCTGGCCACTGTAGTCGAGCGATGTCGTTATCTTGAAGGAACGCATTCACAAGATGTGCACGATGAGGTCGAGAATTGTCGTCCATGAAGACAAATGCCTCTCCAATATTCTGCCGATATGGTTGCACTATGGGTCGGAGGATGTCATTCAGGTATCGTAAAGCCGTTTCGGAGCCTTCCATGACCACCAGTGGCGTACGTCGGCCCCACATAATGCCACCCCAAAACATCAGGGAACCACCACCTTGCTGCACTCGCTGGACAGTGTGTCTAAGACGTTCAGCCTGACCAGGGTGCCTCCAAACACGTCTCCGACGATTGTCTGGTTGAAGGCATATGCGACACTCATCGGTGAAGAGAACGTGATGCCAATTCCGTGGGGTCCATTCAGCATGTTGTTGGGCCCATCTGTACCGCGCTGCATGGTGTCGGGGTTGCAAAGCTGGACCTCGCCATGGACGTCGGGAGTGAAGTTGCGCATCATGCAGCCTATTGCGCACAGTTTGAGTTGAAACACGACGTCCTGTGGCTGAACGAAACGCATTATTCAACATGGTGGCATTGCTGTCAGGGTTCCTCCGAGCGGCAATCCGTAAGTAGCGGTCATCCACTACAGTAGTAGCCCTTGGGCGGCCTGAGCGAGGCCTGTCATCGACAGTTCCTGTATCTCTGTACCTCCTCCATGTCCGAACAACATCGCTTTGGTTCACTCTGAGACGCCTGGAAACTTCCCTTGTTGAGAGCCCTTCTTGACACAAAGTAACAATGCGGACGCGATCGAACTGCGGTATTGACCTTCTAGGCATGGTAGAACTACAGACAACATGAGCAGCGTACCTTCGTCCTGGTGGAATGACTGGAACTGATCGGCTGTCGTACCCCCTCCGTCTAATAGGCCCTGCTCATGCATGGTTGTTTACATCTTTGAGCAGTTTTAGTGACATCTATGAACAGTCAAAGGGACTGTATCTTGGATACAATATACACAGTCAACGTCTATATGCCGGAGATCTGGGAACCGAGGTGATGCAAAACTTTTTTTGATGTGTGTATATAACACGCGTGTAGTTACAACAAATGAGTGTTGGTGCGCTAATCGTATCAACAAAATCCGGTATACGTTCATATACCATTCATCAAATTGCGATGAAACTTTGATGAGTCGTGCACATTCCAGCGAAGTTTTCTGAATTAGTAAATCCATTTTACAATAGGTGGCGCACGAGTCGTCTCAACAAATGAGTGTTGGCACGCGAATCGTTTTAACAAATGAGCGTTGATAAGTTATTGTGCGTACAACTGCGAAGGTTTCTGAAATAATAAGTCCATTTTACAATAGGTGGCACGCAAGTCGTTTCAACAAATGAACTTTGGTGAGGAGTTCTGCCCACGCCAGCGAAGGTTTATGAATATGTAAATCCATTTTACAATAGATGGCGCACGAATAATTTCAACATATGAGTGTATTTCATACCGTTTAGCGGCAATTTATGTGTTTTTGTTGTACAGGGTGATTCTTGATGCAGTTTGAAACTTCAATAATGTGTAATTATTTATTGAAATCACTTACAGACTTGGTTTATACTGTTTGTAGGCCAATTATATTGCAAAACACTTCAACTTTTGACTGGCGTCGTTGCACAGTTGTCACTTTTTGTTGGAAATGGCGTCTTTCACTGGGGCGGAAAGAGCAAAGTGCTTGTTCTGGTTTGAAGAAAGAAGGAAGAAGGAAGAAGGAAGGAAGATTGTAGTTTTACGTGACCGTGAATCTTGTGATTATGAGCCACGGGACCTCCTTTTTACGTGGAATCCGAACCACAGGACATGGCATTTCACTTCGAAAATCTCACATGCATAGACCGGGAATCGAACCCGGACCGCCTTGGTGAGAGGCATACAGCTAGACCGCTGAGCCCCTGGTTTGAAGAAACCAAGTCAGAAACGAGTGTAGGCTACAGCTGAAGTTCCGCACAGATTTTGGCAATGACCCACCCAACTAGCAGACCAACAGTGTACAAATGGCACCAGACATTTACCGAAACAGGTTGTTCTGTGCGGGACACAAAGGCTCCAGGCCGCGCACAGGAGACTGGCGATGTGGTGGAAACAGTTAGGGAGAGGTTCGTCCGCAGTCCGGAAAAAATCAACACGGCGTCTATCACTCGAAACTGGTATCCCTCAGACCACTATTTGGCGGGTGTTGTGTCGACATTTGGCCATGAAAGCATACCGACTGCCCTTTTGTTCAAGCACCGAGTGAAGTGGATAAACGTACCCGACATGAATTATGTATTGACATGTTCGATCGTATCGGCCATGATGAGTTATTCTTGAACAATGTGGTCTTCAGCGATGAATCAACGTTCCACCTTTCTGGCCGAGTCAACACCCACAATACTGTCGTATTTGGGGCACGGAAAAAACCACATGGGCACCGCGTGGAGGTGGTTCGTGACAGCCCCAAAGTGAACGTTGTTTGCGCTGTTTCGAGAGAACCATCACCGGTATCATTTATCTGGATATGCTACAGAACTTCCTTATTTCCCAGTTGGATGGAAATGACCACGATGGGCGCTTGTGTTGGCAACAAGATGGTACCCGGTAGCACTACCTGTCAGACGTCAGGGAATTCCTTGATCAACGTTTCCCGTGTAAGTGGATCGGTCGTGGTGGACCAATTACCTGGTCGCCACGGTCTCTAGATTACATACCACTGGACTTCTTTCTGTGGGCTTGGTGGAAGATACGGTGTACATCCCTTCCCTACCTGCAAATCTTGATGAACTGAAACATCGCAACACAACAGCCATCGCTTCTGTTACCCTGGAAATGCTGGTTCATACGTGGCGGGAAACCTACTTCCGTTGGGATGTGTCCGGGATGACAAATGGTGCACACGTTGAACCGTAATGGGTTTGTAAAATACATATATTGAAGTGTTTTGCTATGTAATGACATGTAAATCAAGTCTTTAAGTGGTACCAATACATAATTACACATTATTGAAGTTGTAAACTACATCAAAAATCACCCTGTAGGCCTATAAGTGTACACGCTTGACAGCATTGAATTGAACCAAATAGCCTACAAACTGCGACATTTCGGTTCGAGTGTGACATAAGAAAGTTTTAAAATTAGCAAATCAATTTTACAATAGGTGGCAAGTGAGTCGTTTCAACACACGACTGTTGGCGCACGAATCGTTTCAACAAATGAATGTATTTCATAAAGTTTAGCGGCAGTTTGTGTGTTTTCGTTGTATGAGTGCGCAGTGCGCACGCTTGACAGAATTGAATTAAATCAAATACAAACAGCGATATTTCAGTTCGTGTGTGAGATACCAAGTTTAGTGGCGTTGATTGTGAAATTTAAAATGCCGGTCTACTTTGGATTATAGATATACGTATGTTTCTTGCTTTTTTTGAAGTGAATTTGTAAAAGTCGTCACAAAGCATGACATCAACAAAGCAAAGGGACAATCGCTACAAGTGTGTGGACTGAATTTGAAAAATCTATTCTTGTTACATGAGCCTGCTCACGCGTCGGGAAACTACCCAATTTGTAAACCGCTACGCACCAGACGGGAAAACAACAAATATTGTGTATCCAAGCACTACAATAAACAAAATTAAAACACAAACACCTTCTTTCTTTGATTGCAACGCATGCCGGATAGCACTATTCTTTCAATAAATGAACATCGCTCATTTGCTACAACAGTGGTATAACTAGAAATATGTACTTTTTCATTTTCTTACCTCAATTTAGTGGTGGAAAATAGTGTTTATCGACTGATTCGATATTCTTCGCAACGTGTGAGTCTCCACAATTCGTTGTGCCAGTTTAAGAAATTATCACGATTTTTTTTTTTTTTTGTCGTGTAGCCTTCTGAGAGGCCGATTGCAGGTCTTTCTAGTCGACGCCCGTGGGCGACCTGCGCGTCGGGATGAGAGATGGATGAAGATGAATGTAACTGGGCAAGGATGTGGAAGGAAGCGGCCGTTGCCTGTCAGAAGGTACTGTCCCAGCATTTGCCTGGTGTTGAAAATGGGAAACCACGGAAAACCATTTCAAGGACAGCCGACGGTGGGGCTCGAACCCACGCGTCTACCGAGTCAGCAGAGAGCTTGGCCCCTTGACCTAACGCAGCGCTTTAGCCCGCGTAGCCACTACTGTCGGTATTATCACGATTACGATACATCACAAACACTGATATTTCTTAATTGAGTTGCTGTCTGTAATATTGCTCTGAAGCAAAGTCACAGATCCCCAATTCAATTTGCCGCCACAACATTGACATTATTGAAGTAATCCACAGTTTAGTAAATGCATTTAAATCCAGTTTCTGGCAAACATATTTTGAGTTATGTCAAACTTCCATTTATTGATTTATTTTTAAATTCAAGTATGTGTCAAATAATACGTAACCCTCCCCGGGAAATGTGCAGGGTCCCACTGGTACAAGCCACCCCTGTACACCAATATTCTTAAGCATATTACTGGTTAAAAGTACTTCTACCCTTTCTTATCCCATTACAATGGGATCGGAGATGAGGTGAAATGAATAAATAAATAATAAATTAATAATGATCTAGGCGAGGAGGGTATTTATAGCCAGATAGCCTTGCATATGGTTGGTTCCTCAGTTTAGACTGCGACAACGCGGTCATGTAGCCCCGTGTACTTTGGGTGTGTGTAGAATCTGTCTGATAACCGGTGTTAATTGTGATGGCTGTATTTGTGTGTGTTATCTGTAATTCAGATAAGGACTGCAGACGATAATTTCAAGTAGTTCCTACTTTCACTACCAAATGTTACCGTCAACGACACCTAGCTGAGAACTTGGCTATTAGATGCCACCGCAACCGGCACCTTGCGGCGAACGTTGGAACTTGAGAGCGTTAATTAATATAACCTACACATTTAGCCTCGCACAGTTGTAGTTAGTGGAAGGTTCTTTTACATGCCATAAATCTATGACATGGGCCCACCGGCTTTACTTCCCCTCCAAAGGAATGCTTACTGATGGATTTTAACGCACTTAAAAATCTGACGAATTCAGCCGGGTTTGAACCCGCGATCTTGGGCATAGAAGCTCAGCATTCTATCAACTACACCACCGAAGCCGCAGCCTTGCATTTGTCCTAAAGTGAAATATTTTAAAACAGAAGAGTTGAGAAGGCTGGACATATTGAGAATCCAAACCAAATCCTCACAATTTCTAATTGGATAAGCCTACATTTACAGGTTATGCTGAAAGTAGCTACAAGCTTGAGTACAGTGAAAACTCATAAACAAGTTGAAAGGCAGGGACGTAAAACACGGGGAGGGCATTACCCCCAAGTTTTAGGCACTAGCCAACATTTTTAAGCACCCTAAATGGGCCTAAATAATAAAAGTAAAATAACCCGAAACTATTCAATAATAAACGGCATGCGCCGTGCGTTGCGCCGACAGAGTTCGAAGGCAGTGAAGCACGTGACGTCAGAAGTTTGACATTTGGTGCTACGCTTGTGTGGTGTTGAACCAAATCGGTGGAGCTCCAGCATTTCATCAATTTCTGTCTAAACTTTGTTGATTATTTGGATTAAGTTTGTACTTTGCCGTACCTGCTTCAAGATGTTTTTCGGTGATGAGAAGGGTTAAAGACTACCTCCGATCTACGATGGGACAAATTAGACAGAATAATTGCTGTCTACTGGTCACCTACTCGGAAATGCTTAACAAGCTAAATAGAAGCCATGCGTTTTGCTCAACAGTTTGTAAACAAAGATCGACGGCAGTCAGTGTTCGGGTCTTTGCTAGACGTTGACTAATGTTGTATGTTTTGAATTCATATCCTGATTGTATTTTAATTAGAAATAACGAGTAAAAATCTTTTTTTTAAGGGGACACGGAACGCCCTATGCTGATTATGTTAAATCATGCTTCACAAAGGTACATTGTCCTCAAAACCTATTAGATATAAACTTGAAAATTATACAGCATGTATCTACATATTATATTGGCTTAGTATTGAAATAACAGTTTGCTGTCTACTGGTCACCTACCGGTACTCGGAAATGCTTAACAAGCTAAAATCCACGCGTCTTGCTCAATAGTTTGTAAACAAAGATCGACGGCAGTCAGTGTTCGGGTCTTTGCTAGGCGTTGACAAATGTTGTATGTTTTGTATTCATATTCTGACTGTATTTTAATTAGAAATAATGTGTAAAATCATTTTTAAATGTAGCGTTAGGCCTACATTACTGCGATATATCAAGCGTAAAAAAAACACATTCCCTGGTAGTAGGCAACCGCATTTTATAAATTTGATCCCCGCCCCACGTTTGCGAGGAGTTTTACGCCCCTCCTGAAAGGTATCTGAAAGGTGCTATGTGTGTGGACTGAAAAAATATCTGCGAACTGGGTGAATTTATAATTCGTTCTAGATTTTCAGTTCGTCCATTATGAAGGATATGGCTCTAGAAACATAACAGAAAGCTAATGAATCGCAAACAATTTCTTTACTGCCAGTAGCCTACAGAACAAGGAGAAACAACTAACAGTATTAGAACTTGTTTGATAATGCATAGCATTCCTTGCTGCGATTCTCCAGTCAATTTCCGAGACCATCTTATCTTCCAATTGCATTTACTCTAAAAACGGACTTTACATCTAAAGCCAGATCTCCTTCAATCAAGACTGCTTAGTTTTGAACTATTAGTATTGTAGCTTTCAGTCGTTCAACACAGAATTACTGGAATATGTGAAAAATAACCAGAAATAAATTACATGTGATTAAGATTTATATACATTGCTACGGACTATTGAAGAAGAAGAAAATGAAACTAATGGATGACATGTTTCGCTCGTCAAGCGAGCATCATCAGATCCAAATATGCAAGACAAATAGCTATACAAAACACTACCAAACCTACAGTAACACTCGCAAACAGTCTCTTACTACGTTTTATGACGGGGTTTCTTGTATTTGGTGGACAGAGACTGTAGAGCTATTTGTCTTGCATATTTGGATCTGATGACGCTAGCTTGAGGAACGAAACATGCCATTCCTTAGTTTTCTTCTTCAACAGCCCGTAACAATATATATAAATCTTTAATCACATGCAATTTACTTCAGTTTATTTTTCACTTATTCCAGTAATAGGAATATTTTTGTGTTGACCAACTGAAAGCTACAACATAAATTCTTAATAAGGTACACTGAACTGTCACAACTAGGTTAGATCAACAATAGCTAACGTCTAAGATTCTTCAAAATATATATTATATGTCCTAGAAAGGATGTGGTGTGTTAATCTAATCTTGAATTTTTTATCAAATCTGTTCCTCCTATGGTCTGTTTGATCTTTCCGGTAATAGCATATGTTCAAAGTACACTGATCGGCAAAGAAAAAGTGGATAACTTGACGAAAATTATATTTAAGTGCCAGATATTTAAAATTTGTTCTCAAATTCAACTTTTAGTAAAATATTTTATGCACTGACTTCAAAACGTTTGAGATCAGCGGAAACATTATTTTCTTGTTTTAATGTAAAAAAAAAAAAAAAAACAACAACAGAATTTTACCAATTTCACGAGAAATCTTAAGCTACTTTGTTAATGTACAACTTTACTGTTATTGATGTGTAACAGGCACACCTTCGTGCAAATTAAAATAACGCTAATAGGAGGGTGTTTCCTCCCCTAGTTTCGATAACAGCTTGAAGATGTCAGGGTAAACTGATCAAAAGATCTCTGAGGAATGGCATCCTATTCTTCACATAAAGCATCTCCAAGCCGTTCCAAAGTGTTAAAATTACGACGTTGAACACTTCTGCCAGCATATCCCGCACATGTTTGACGATATTGAAGTCGGGGCTGCGTGCTGGCCAGTCCGGGCACGAAATCCAATTTCCCAGAGACACACATCCACACGATTTGCAACATGCGGTCAAATATCATTCAGAAGTCTCAAATTTTCTCCCGCAAACGGTGCACCCTGCACCACATACTGTACCATAATCTCCTCAATGTACGGTACCCATATGCATGGAGTCCCCTGCCAAAGTCGTTGAGGACATTAACAAGCTCAGTGCGTCCCTGAAGACTGCGCCTCTCAAGGCATAACTGAACCTCTCCAAAAGGTGTCCTGGTAGAATATTGCTCTCCTGTTCTCCCCCAAAGCTGTTCACATCTGGGGACCTTAAGAAGTAACGGCTCTCTTCTGTAAAGAGTATAGATCTCCACTGTTCAGCAATCCAATGTTGATGCTGCCTAGCAAACTGTGGCCCTATTGGAGATCTTCCGACAGATTGGCTTCATCCAACCTTCGCCTGGCTCCTTTCACTGACATTCAGAATTCTTACGATTCTCAGTCGATTCCTGGCCTCAACTGCGGTTGTATGGCGATTAATCGGTCATCTCGGGCCGATGTTGAGCTCCTACGGCCTGATCCACGTCTTCTGCTGTAGATGGCACTCTCACGATAACATTCTATAGCACTTTGACACTTCCATATGAAGCTCCAAGCCACATAATGAAGACTTCGCCAATCTCTGACCAGCGCAAGGGACCTCGCCACATCTCAGCATAAAGGCATCGTAAAGTGTCAAAAAGAACAATATTGCTTTTAAAATCCATTATAAACCACAGTCGAAGAAGACTTCCAAGTGTTCCACTTTTTTTTCTGGTCGGTGCATATGAATCATGAATGCCAAATAAACGTACGGTAATTAACACAAGTTTAATTGACGACTACTGTGAGAAGGAAGCATATACGCGTACAATTTAAAACAAAAACATTGCAAACAAAAGTATTTACAGTATTCTGTTATTTACCTAGGGGCTTGCAACATTGTGGTCATCAGTTCTGTGTAGCCAACTTGGATACAAGTGGAGTCTGTCTAATAACATCTGTTATTGTGGTTTTCATACTACTGTAGTACATTACTCTGTTAATCAAAACAAAATTCAACATGCACTCCCTCCTTATCACTTATAATCACTTCCCCACAAGTCTGGTATTTCCTTCAGCATAATGCTGATATTTGTGAGATAACCTCTCAATGTTTTAAAAATATATATATTTTTAATCCTACAAAAATATTTCTAAGAGAAATATATAGGCTATACTAGCGGACCCGTGATAGAACTCTCGCATAATGGGTTGTGCGCACCCCATATGTACCGACTACCCGCCCGGCCCTAGTGCTATGCGGGTTATACTCGGCACAGTACTGCCAGGGGCTATCGTCTTGTTAATTTGTTTAATAGCACTTTATAAACAAATAAATATATCTCCGTATGCAAGATTTTTCCTGTACTATTGAGACGAGTTGGAAGATTTTGGTACAAACCACACCTTCTAACTCCCTCTGGTTTAGGAGCTTGAGGTTTGTGAAACATACACCTTAGCGTATTATATAATAAGATATTTTTTACTTCTTCCAAGTAAAATTCAGCAATTCATCTAGGTTTTTGCCGTGTCATTTGTGGGACTTCGCAAAGGCAAACCAAGCCAGGCTCTTGCTACACCCTACCCCGGACCACCTCTGAGGTAGTGGCGGACCATGCACTACGTCCCTTATATGTGAAGTATATCGCACGTCTTTGCTGCGGGAACTGAGATCCCTCACAACATTATCTCCTCCCTATAGAGGCAGCCAATATGCCATCTTTTGGTATCTTTATAGGAAGGAGATAATGTTGTGGGGGATCTCAATTCCTGCAGCAAAGAAGTGAGACGCACTTCACATAAATGGGACGTAGTGAATGTTCCACTACCAGCAGTGGTCTGGTCAGGATGTACCAAGAAACCGATGAAGAGCCGGACTTGGAGCATCTAGATGAAACACCACAAAAACCTTGAAGAATAATTGCTGGATTTTTATTACTTGGCCGCGATGGGCAAAATGCCATCTTGTAAGTAATTTTCCCAAGTAAATGTAAATCCCCATTGTACTTAGCTATGGGTGCAAGCATAGCAGCAGCTGTCAGTCTGAAGCTCTATTCTCAGCTATGCCAAGTCAGACCCATAATTTGGTATGAGCGTTGGAACCAAGTGCACTCAGCCTCATAGGGACAACAGAGATGGGAAGAAGGTTTGAACCTCAAATTCACACAACCCTGTAACTTATTTATAATACACTGGTGTCGAAAAATAAAGCAGACAGACAGATATCCTTTCTCTCATTTCTATTTGACCACAAAATAAGTTGTGATGGTGAGGCGGCCTCAGCAACCTGTTGTCAATATTTTGAGGTGTCATTTAGGTGATCTACTCTCCATTTGGATTGTCTTTGTTTCTGAAGAAATTGAAGAATTTATACTGATCAACTGATCAGAAACTGAAATTGTCCAGATATCTCGATTAATTTGCCAGTGTACCATTTGGCTCATATTTTGGAGATACCAAAAGATGGGGAAAGAAAGAGAGAAAGAGCGCTCAGTCTCTCCTAGTACATTGGCACAGATTGTGGTTCATAAGACCTTGTGGTGCCCTTTTCATTATGGTGAGGTGTACCATACCATACTGAGCCCGCTGAGCTCATGCTGGTGATAATTTTCATGCCAACACTGGAATTTATTTTGTCAGAAAATTATTGAACGCGTCCAGAAGCATGTCATCGCTTCAGACTTACTTTTGACTCTGTCAAGAAGCAGCAAATATTTATTACACATGATTAAAGATCTCTATCTTTAATGTGCACTTTGGATATATCATTGAAAGTATTTCTGTTTATTTTGCCATATTGGAATGGTCTAATAATTGTTTATTTCACGAATGAGATAAAGGTATAAACCTCGCGGAAATGCGAAGAGGATGTAAGTAGTCACTCAATGACTCATCTTGACTCGAAGCCTGAACGCCAGCTTCCGTGAAGAAGGACAACCCATAGTGTGTTTAAATCGCACGGACGTGTATCACAGTCCGGTCTCGTTGACCGAGGGGCACTTGAAAATTAAGGTATAAATTACCTGTGGAAATCGATCAACATCGAGTATATATTTGGCACGAAGTGTGCTGGTGATTACTAAGTTGTGAAAACAACGTGTGCATTATTATTTCCAGAAGGAAATTGCGAATTATCATCGTTTATTGACCGAGCACATGGTCCACATTTTCAATACCACTGTGCTACTTATAAATTCTGAATCAAGTGAATCATTAAATTTACAAAGTGATTTGTGTAACAAAAGTGTTAATAATTGAATTAATATCCGTGCTGTGCAAAAGCCGTGATTTTACAGTATAAGATTACGCCGATACTGGGCGATATCTAATTTTCACTCAAAGTTATAGTTTTTGTGATCAGACACGTGCTGTGTCAGAATAGAATCAGTGCCGCAGACAAGGCCATTTTTTACATAAGTCTGCAAAACTAGTGTAGAGCCAGTTTTGTTAGTGAAAACGAAGCTAGAAGCAGTGTTTTACCATCGAAATTCACTAATCTACAACATGACGGAACATCGCCACGTGATGAGATCTTCTACTGTACACCTATAAACATGCTGTATATTATGGCTTAAGCCATTTTCTATGGAGGAGACGCTGACCATCTAAGCAGCATTACGACATGGAAGCTGACGAATGGATAACCATGTTCATGGATGAGCGATGGAGGTATTCGCTAAAACACATTTGGAAGGAAAGACCCCTCAAACTTGCACTTTTGAATGAGGTGAACGACGCACGCTGTGAGTCATGATCTAAATGTCTATTTGTCAGGGAATTGGTCATGGGTGGAGTAGATTAGCAACCATACTCGATTTACAGTCATCTAGGCAGGATGTTGTCTTCTTATTTAGTCACCTTCTTTGGCGAATTTCACCTTTCACGAGATTCTACACGTTTCGTTTTCAAGCTCAAAGTTAGCCATCACATAGTGTGTTCGCACACGGTGCATCATTGTAATTATTGAAATATCCACATCATGGAAACCAAACTATGTCATTTTGAAAGGAGCAGTATTTTTCCATTGATTAGCTTCAGCTGTTAATTCATTTTCTTTAAGCTACCTTTTTGTACAAAGCCAGTACGCCACTGACGGGTGTATCGTTTGATGGAAGAGCCTATCTATCCAAATATTTGATTAT
Organism: Meconema thalassinum; assembly: GCA_946902985.2. Lineage (NCBI taxonomy): Eukaryota > Metazoa > Arthropoda > Insecta > Orthoptera > Tettigoniidae > Meconema > Meconema thalassinum. The sequence goes on along the minus strand of OX336390.1, from coordinate 569,623,602 downwards.
TGTAAATACATTTTGTAGTGGTAAATAAGTCACATGATTCAACTGGTCTAATAATACGTGTGAAGGAATGTTACAGATTTTCAGTACATTCATAGTCCCGATTCACACTACTTCGTATCATTTAAAATTTCACACCAGAGTTTAGGTGTTGAGGAAAATTATACTAGTCATTTGAAGTGCCTTGAGTGCATATGTTTGTAATACTTTAACCCGCCGTAGTGGGAATGTCTTCCAAAGACAATACTAGAGGAGACATATCTTCATGTTTAGTCTCTTTGATGTGCCAAGACTAGCACATGAGTGTAAATATCTTTATATATTCTTCTACGACGCTATCATTATTATTGTGTGTGTTTATTATTAACTGTTAATGCAGGACTCTGAATGGACACTATTTGAAAATGAACCTAGCACCTTTTGGAAACGAGATAAACTTTTACTTGCCAGCAAATTATACTCATTTTTAGTGAGGTTAATGTAATCGCGCCTGGAGCAGGATGACAGCTTTTCCCTAGGTCACGCCACAGTTACAATATTACCCACAAACCCCAGTATCTCGAGTGAGACTTGACAATTGAAACACATTCATTGCTATCATTTTTATGGATTTTCTAACCGAGCCAGTCTTGTACGCTCGCATTGTAACCTGATCAGACAATAGCAATTGTGGAATGTTATAATACAGGGTGACAGTGAGGTCACAACCCATTTTCATATTACTCGCACATTGTAAGGGAAGGAAGTTATTATTGTCAATGATATTTTTGTATACAATCTGAGTTGTTATTAGACAGACCTGACATTCTATTCAGGCTATTTTTCTCACATTTTGCGAATGAGTTATTCCGTGCTGAGACACGAAGGATTGGTTATTGTTTAGTGATGGCCGGTAGACCTCTGTTGTGTTAACCGAGGATTTTCTGGTGAGCTTAGAGCCACGCAGATCACTTATGAATGGTAAACGGAGCCTTTTGTAGCCCGCAATAGTGTTATTGTGAATTGTTGTGACATTAGGTCACGTATATTTTGGTGTGTGTGGACCAGTTGGTCACTCACCTGTTGCAAGACTTGCGTTTGGTCATTCGGCTTAACTAATACTCTCATAAACCTACGATTATAAAAATAGCTAGAACTAAATCATGAACAATCATTTATTTAAATCGACGACTGTTAAAGGGCCGTGACCTCAAGGATAAGATTGACTGTTGATAAACAGTTCATTCTTATTTCTTCTCGTACACATTCAGATGACGAATGGGAACAAAGAGTTACCATTTTGCTGTAGGAAGGAATAATAACAAGATTTTGTGTGTGTTATTTATTGTGTATAACCCAAATTGTTACCCAACTTTATTCTACTTTGTAGATTTCTTCCTGTACAATTATTGATGTAATAATTTGTGATGTATGATGACTGTGAATCAAACCTAGATTTTTATTTGGTTATCACGGACGCTTATCGCCGTTGATCAATTAAATCAGGATTAGCTTAAACTAGGTCAATGTAAATGTAAATACGGGATGGTCACAGTTTGAATTAGATTTTTGCTGCCATGAATTGACTGTTATCACATGATATTTTCTGCCTGAAACATCATGATTGAACTATTGTATCTTTAAAAATAAGGTTATTTTGTACCATTTCCCAAGCTTTGTTTGCTGCTTTCATGTATTTAGGACTTATCGAGAGGGTTAAATTTTCATTATAGTTTGGGATTGTTCTTGTTGTTGTTTTTAATAGATAGCGGATTAGCCGATTGAAACCCTCCAATACTAGGATAGGGGCTTGGAATTTTAATAAATCATTCCACGAAATTTACTTCAGTCTGGATCTTTATCATTTAGTAGTTTGTGTTGTTTTGGGGGTGCATTTCCTTTGGGTATCTATGACATTTCGCTATGATGGGAACCTGATACTTCGGGAAGAGGAGTCTTGTGCCGGTCAGCCCCGCAAGGAGTGTATCCCGATCCTCTTTGGCCAAGGTGTTCTGAGGACGAGGTAATCTGGGATGAAACATACGGTTGGTGGTGACCAGATATCCTCCTCTAACGGGCACAATACCAACTGATGAGCCCAATGGCACACCCGAGTGAAACGCTGGCAATTGCAATTTCGTTAATATTTGAATAGCTACTCTCCAATTTCGATCTTCCAGTTTGCCTGAGACAACTAATTTGATCTTGTACCCACTAAATGTGATACAAGAGATCTTTTCTGAGCCAATACTTATTGTACAACTCGGGCGTGCTGTAGATTTTGCCACCACTCAAAAATACAGCTTCCTCGGCCAGGAATTGAACCTGCGATCTTGGGCTCGTGTAGCGAACACACTACCCCTGATCCACCGAGAAAACTAGTAAAATGTCAACAAATGACAATACACCCATATTCTGAACTGAGTCCATTTAGTGACTAAAATTCTTGGCAATCATCATGGAAGTTCGAGTTAGAACTGACAAGAAATGTAATTCTGGTCGAAGGCTGGAATGGGGTACACTCGGCCTCATGATACAGAACTGAAGAAAGGTGGGCACCTACATTTGACTTTGCGTGGTTTCCCAATTCTACACAGGTTATCACTGGGGCTACATGTCTGTGATGTTGCAAAGCCCCCAAAAAATCAACATAACTGAACTGTAGATGACAGTACAGCCATGAAAGTGATGCCAGTTCCCCTGTCAAATTATGTGCTCAGTGGTTATTGCCTCATTAGTCCAACAGTAGCATTTAATGCGAACACATCAACTATTAATACCACAGAAAATACACCTGGTAAACTCCAGGTGGTGGAAAGCGAGGGGAAAAAGGAAAGCTGCACAGTCTTAAGCTGGTGGCCAGATGGCTTGAGCATCGTTCTGTTGTTTCTCAGGTGTGACAGCAGATTTTAGACTACAGACGTATTTCTCAAAATCCGTGGCAAGGATTACCATGAGTGACCACCAGAAATAGAGGACCATTATTTAGCTGCAAGGGCAAGCTGCTCCCACCATAAAACTGTACAGAACCTGGCATCTGGCCTTATCATCATCTACTGAATGGCTTTTATTGTCAGAGACTATATAGTCAACATCATGTAACTACTGTAAACACAATGAAGCAAAGCTATTTCTTCTCTGAAGAAACTTGGTCGACTGGGATCATGCTGCCAACATATTTACTTTCGGGACCATTGAAAATTCATGCTGCAATAATACTTGGCATGTCCAGAAAGTATGTTCCCATTTTATACGTTAGTTATTGAGGTTTCAAGAGACGGAAGTACGAGGTCATCTGTCCCTAAACACAGATTAAAGTATACAAATTTGGAATTAAATTAATAATTTAGAGGTGGTCATCTAAATATGAAAAAAATCGAAAAATAATAAAACGTTTTTATATAAAACTAATACTTATAATGATAAACAAAAATTACGGAATCAACAATTCAGAATTCAAAAAAGAACAAGTCATTTAGTCAATGTACACTGGAAAATTTATATTGCTGGCCCTAACCCACTCTCACTTATAAAGCGGATGATGAGATCAGATCAGCAGCCACCGCGTCATCGGCTAATATCAGTTTGAGTGTCATCTGCAAACCAAGGTTGCTTCGTAAGTCAGCAAGAACCACACACTCAGTTAAAATGTGGGCCACAGGTACAAAGTGGGAGGTGTTCCCTTCTCATTGGGCACGAGTGGGTGGATCTTATATGACCAATCCTTAGCCTACACAAAATGACTGTCTCCCTCCGTGACCGGAAAGAGCTCCGTCACACGCGAGCAGTTCCCCTGATCGCTCTCAGTTTACTGGGCATTGGGTCAGCTAGCCACTTACTCTCCCAAAATGCCAGTACTTGTCGGCTTAACTGAGAGCGAATATCTCTAGCAGGTACCTCCATTGGTCGAGGTGGTAGTGATACCTCCTCCTTTGCAGCTTGATCCCCTAACTCATTTCCAGCAATTCCCATGTGGATTGGAAGCCACAGAATGGTGATTCGAGTGTCAGCCCTGCACAACCCGGCTAGTAGGTCGTGGATTCGCTGCACTAGGGGGTGTTGCGGGAAACATGTAGCAATTGATTGCAACGAAATAAAAGAGTCGGTACACACGAGGAAGTGGATTCGTGCATCCTGTAGTGCAAACTATAGAGCTTCATATGGCAACGAGCACCGCAGCAAACACACTACAGGCCTCAGGCAAAGAGATTTTGGTATTTGGATCGTCAATAACGTAAGCACAACCCTCCTTCGAACCACCGTGTAGAGAATGCCAGCGTCCAGAAATTGGTGACCTATGCTGTGGAACTGGCTCCGATAAACGGAGGCATCCGTGTTCACTTTAGGACCTCGGTGTAGATCTAGATTTCTGGACGCCTGACTTGCCACGGAGGCACCTCGCTAGGTTTCCAGATTATACAGGCACCTACAACCACTCTTATTTCGGTACACGAGCTATCGAGTCTAGATGGCACGAGGCTGGTTGGCGTACCTCTGGTGGTATTGGGTACTGAAGAGAGCTTGATAGCTCGGATGTTGCGGCATTTAACGCACATTTGCAGCATATGCTAAAAGCATATGTTGGCGTCTATAATTTATAGGTGGAACACCCGATTCGGCGAGTACGCTGGGTATCGGGCTGGTCAGGAAGGCACCGGTAGCTAGCCTAACGCCACTAGGGTGGATACTGTCCAGCATTTTCAAGGTTGCCGGCCTTGCTGAACCGTATGCCGCAGAACCAGAGTCTAGCCGGGACAGGGCGAGGGCTTGGTAGAACCGTAGCAGTACTGCACGGTCAACCCTCCACGTAGTGCCACTAAGAAACTTAAGCATATTCTGTTTCCTGAGACACGTCATTTTTTGTTGCCGCAAATGGTGCTGCCATGTTAATTTGCTGTCAAAATGGAGCCTCGGAAGCGATAAGTGTCAACCAACGGCAATGCAGCATCCCCGAGATGTAGTTCGGGGAGTAAATGTAGCCTCCGGTGCCTACAAAAATGGACGACGGAGGTTTTCGCTGCTGAAAATCGAAAACCTCGGTCGTGAGCCCACCTGTCGACCCGGTTAATAGCTAGCTGCAATTGCCGTTCCACGATTGCCATACTTCCGGAGCTGTAATGAAGAGCTAAATCGTCTACATACAGCGATTGAACTACCGTGGGTACCACGGAGTCCCCACTCGTGAAGGGTGTGGTGTATTATTCGGAATACACGGTCAGGCAGAGTTAGCTTTTGCTGCTCTTTGCTCAAACCTTTTATTTAATTTCTTTCCTTGTAGACACCAACAGTGATCTATTTGTATTTCTTTTCTCTTGTACAGGTATTTATGTATCCCTTGAGTCTGTTCTAGATATATATCTTCCATGGACAACCTAGCGGCATCTGGCAGCTAACCCCTTAAGTTCCTCAATATCTCCATGCTCAAGAGGACTTCCTTACCAATCAAACCACCAGGTTTCGTCGTTGTCGCCAGCTAACATCTCCTTGAAGACACCGCTCTAAGAAGAATTCTATGTTCTTTATAAGAATATTGTTTTTCTCATGTTTTATACCCTGATGCATCCCCTCTTGTCTCTTACCCCCACCCTTTCTCCTCCTTGGTCCCTTCGTGCGTCGTTGAGCCACACTCACTTTTGCGTCAGACGTCAAACATACAGTTGGGGCTCTCTCACGAGCTTGTCTCCTGTGCTCGAGACATTTTAAATTAGACGCCATGTCTGTATTTTAGATCAACCCTACAAAAATGAGCTAAGTACAAAACTTCATTGTTTTTAAACATGTTTTAGTGCTTTTAATACAATTTTATAGACTGTGTGAAGAATTGCAAACTATTGTGCAATAACCGTCTTCAAGCTATTTTTTTTTTCTTGTCATGCTTTAACTATCTAAAGTGAAACTCAGTACTTCTTGTACTAAATGATTGGGATTACCTTCCCTCTACGAGAGTTTAATTTAAATTACCCACTGTCAATAAAAACTTGGCTTTTTCCTCCGTGGGACCTCTTTTGCCCATTTAACTGTCATCATGGTTCTAGAACATTCCACATGAACCAATATTTCTACAAGTAAAGCAATCTAGTATTTTCCACTCAAATATGGGAATACTTTTCCTAACCGAGAGGAATTTACGTAGCATAAACTGCTGGTCAACACCTAATTTGCTTGCCACCGTGGGAACATTACCTCATCATTCAACTTCAACTCATAAACTTTTTAACTCAATAAATTCAGTCAAGCTCAACTTAAACCAAGTGTGCTACACAAACGCAATAACATTTTCCTACTTTACGAAGTCCCATACATTGCAATAGTGAAGTTTTTCAACTTGTCAACAAACTATCAGTGCTTCGATTTGTGTGCTAACTATCTTCTGCGCCGCGTTCTACGAGATCAATAAAATTGGCCAGAACATTATGTTTCCATCCTCAAATAAAATTGGCCAGAACATTATGTTTCCATCCTCATTTTGCAAACACCTTCTACTAACAAATTTCTAATTGATTTATGTACCTAGTTATTTCTCTATGAGGCCTCGCCCTAAGTTCGGCGCCCCCCATTTTTCTCCATGTACAATTTATTAACTCGGCGAAAATACAAGAAGTTGTAGACACTTCTTTTTATTCTTTTTTTTATCCTGCTAGTACAGGAATTGATAACTTTCTCATCATTAATATTTTATACTCAATCTCTTTTCTTCAGGATTCGTCAATACGACCTGTACACGTTGTATGTTTAACATAGTAATTTCTGTGTAAAATAGCGGTAATTTCCGCTTGTAATATTTTCTTCTTTCCTGTAATTATCAGGAATCAAAGATTTGTTTATAGCCTTTCAGATTGTCATAGTGGCATTCTAAAAGTGTTTGAATTGGACATAATCAAACTATCAAAATTATGCTTGTTTTATAATTATCTCTCCATTTCTATAAAATCTTTGAAAGATTTTGGTGCTTTCACAAGTTCGAAACTTGTACACTATTGTTCATAGTAAACTTTTACCTTGTTGGGTCTGAGACCTTTGGATTTGTAGAACTAACCAAAGAAAAGATTCTTCTAACTTTAAAAGATAAGATGTTGAATCTACCAAATGTTAAGTTTCCAAAGTTTATATTTATTGTTTAAATAAACTAGTTGTTTCCCTTTGTTCTTTATCTTTACCGTTAGAATAACGATTAGGCAGGACCTTTACTTCCCTGACTCTTCATATAGGCTTAAGCCCTCTTTACGAAAACTAATAATCATTCAAATAATAAAGGATTTACTACTTGTTGCATTTGAATTAAACTTCAAGTAATAACGTCTTCAAAGTTTCTCTTGGTTTTCTTAGCCAATTCTAGCAAGCCATTAAGGCAAGTACGGCTAGCTCTGCAAGCTTCCTACTTGTTGAGATTTTCCTCTTACTTATGGCTTGTTTCCAAAAATTTTAGTTTTCTTTGTGTTAGGTTTGAGGGCCTCCTCTTTTCTAAACTTTCAGTCGGCATCTTGCTGGGTAAAAGCTTAGCCTTCCTTAAGTGCAACAATTGGTATTCTTTTAAAATTGTCAAGAAAACTAGTAAAATTATTACAAACGGCATTAAAACTGCTTTATCGCTTCCCTCTCTGGGAGCACTCGGTCGTTTGCCGGGGATCCAACAGTGCCCAGAAATACAATTATTACCCCACATTCAAATCCTTCCAGCATTCTTGAATACATGACAAACCCTAATCTCTCTAAAGGGAAAGTTAGTACTTTCTTTTTTTCTCGGCTCACTTTGCCTTGCCAGAGTGTCACCCGTCCCCATAGTACCGGAATACCGGCTCGAGAGGGAAAGTGCATTCACCGAGCGCTTGCAAGTAGCCTTAATTCACGCTGCGCTCTCCACCTGCCCGAGACAGGCCCCCGCTGGAGTTACGTTCCTCCTAGACTTGGCACTGCTTAATTCTTCCTTAACTTGCTTAAACTTAGTGTTGGATTCTAATCCTCTTTACCAATACTTTTTTCCACTCCAAAACCTAACTAATTTTCTCTCCTATCATCATCCCTTAGGTAGTGTTAACCCTAAGCTAAAACCTACCAGAGTGGAAAGGACCCCGTAGCGCCATGTGGTGTCGTAGGCTTTCTCGAGGTCAAAGAAAAAAATGACCAGATGCTGCTTTCAGAGAAATGGCTTTTGTATGACGCTCTCAGGTCGCACCAGATGGTAGGTGGAGGGCCTATGAGAGCGAAATCCACACGGGTACTCAGACAGGAGACCTCTCTCTTCCAAGAACCACACTAGTCGACGGTTTACCATCTTCTCTAGCAGCTTACATAGGACATTTGTCAGACAAATGGGCCTATAGCTGCTGACAAGCTTGGGATCCTTTCCAGCCTTGGGAATCGGTATCACGATCCCCTCTCGCCATTGAGATGGACCCCCCCCCCCCCCTCCCTTCAATCCATATACGATTGAAGAGGTGCAACAGCTGTTTTAAACTGGAATCGCACAGATGTTTCATCATTTCATTATGGATTTATTCGGTCCAGGAGATGTATCCCTGCACAGTGCAAGCGCACTGCGCAGTTCCCATTCAGAGAATGGTACATTGTAGGACTCCGAAGCAGCAGTGGTAAAGGACAAGGGGTGAGCCTCTGCCTCCCGCTTCAGTCAAAAATGTAGGATCATAACTCCCAGAGCAGGATACAACACTGAAGTGCGATCCAGTACAGTTGGCAATGGCGAGATAGTCCGGGTATCGTCAATGATGTCAGAAGTCCGACGAAGCTTAGTCCACACTTGAGATGAAGGAGTATGTGCCGTCATAGACGACACAAACTTTTCCCACGTCGTTTTCTTACTCTCCCGAATCAGATATCGTGCTCTAGCACGCATCCTTTTGAAGGTGATAAGGTTGACCATGGTGTTTTGCCTCCGATAGCATTTGAAAGCACGTCGACGATCTTTAATTGCTGCTGCAATATCGGCTGTCCACCAAGGGACAAGCTTCCAGCGGGAGTTGCCGGATGAGGAAGGAATCGTTTCCTCTACCGCAGCCAAAATACCATTCCTTACGTGAATGGTATGATCATCGACACTCTCAAAGGTATCTTCGGCAAAAACCGCACGTGCTGTGAAAGTTGATTAATCAGCCAGAAAGAGAAGCCATTGACTTGGTAACTCGATGGCTCTCTGGTTCAGAAGAGCAACGATAATCGGGAAATGGTCACTATTACAAAGGTTGTTGTGTACAGCGTGTTCCGATTCAACATGGAACTGTAAAATGGGTTGCCTACCCAACCGCAATCGGCTTGAAATATGCTTGCAGCGCGCTAGCGACGGGGTCGAGTTCGATTTCACTGATTGCCGCCTTCTTATGCAGCATTGCAAAGTATTTTGCTCTTTCAAAATATATTTACACAGGCTTCACAATAAGTTTGAATCATTTCTGTTTCAGAAGTTGTTATTTTTCGCTTCTTTTAATGGCTTTTGCAGAGCATTTCTATGAAATAAAATGTTATTTTACAACATAGTTTATTACAACACAATGTATTTTTGTGTTGTATTATATTTACAACACAATTTATTGCATTTTAACCCAATACCACAAAACGAATACAATTTCGAAATGATTTGTTACAAACTTGTGTTTAATTAAGAATAAGTTTCATTGATTTCTATTTCATAACTATTTACCTGCAACAAAGTAAAATGATAGAACGACAAACACAGGCAGTTTTACTCCATACTCCAGGACATCTTGGATGATTTTACATTGGCGGAGTTGAACAACAAGATGGTCATCCAGCGTACTCCTACAGACTAGCGAGAGAAGTTTTAAACAGTTTGTTTCCTGGCCGGTGGATAGGAATTGGAGGCTTTATAGAATTCCCACCACGTTCACCTGATCTGACCATCCTGGATTTCTTCATTTTGGACTACGTCAGGTCGGGAGTATTTTTAAGATCACCACAAACACCCGAAGAAACGGAGCTCGTCATTACCGAAGCCTTTGCGGAAATTACTCCTCAGATGTTGTCGAACGCAAGAGAGAACTTCATACGACGAGTGGCCCTCTGCTTGGAAAATAATGGACGCCACTTCGAACACCTTAGGTAAATGTCCATTTGCAGTAGATGTAACGTCTGTGATAAATTAACTTCTTTAGTCGCATCGAAGACTGATTACACCTTTGTAACAAATCATTTCCAAATTGTATCTCGTTTTGTGGTATTGGGTTACAAAGCAATACATTGTGTTGTAAATAAAATACAACTCAAAAATACATTGTGTTGTGATAAACTATGTTGTAAAATAAAATATTATTTCATAGAAATGCTCTGCAAATGCCATTAACAGAAGCGTAAAATAACAAGTTCTGAAACAGAAATCGTTCATAGAAATGCTCTGCAAATGCCGTTAACAGAAGCGTAAGCTAACAAGTTCTGAAACAGAAATCGTTCAAACTTATTGTGTAGCCTGTGTAAATATATTTTGAAAGAGCAAAATACTTTGCATTGCTGCATAAGAAGGCGGCAAGTGAAATCGAACTCAGCACCGTCGCTAGCGCGCTGATTTCAAGCAGATTGCGGGTGGGTAGGCAACCCATTTTACAGTTTCGTGTTGAATCGGAACACGCTGAACACCCTGCTGTAGCAGGGGAACCGGCGCACGACTGCACAAGGTGATATAGAACTTGAATAAATGCCGTGTGCAATAGAGAAGTGCGTAGGTTCCCCGAGTTCAACAAACACAGGTCCAGCCACCTGATGAGTCTCTTAAAATCTCTCCCTCTACCGCTAGTGGTAGCGGAGCCCCAGATGGTGTCGTGGGCATTAACATCTCCCAGAAGAAGAAGAAGAAAAGGAGGGCAAAGCTGAGAGACTAGATCCACCAGCTGGTTGTCATCCAGTTGAGAATCAGGCGGGATGTACACGTTACATACTGTTGCCATTACTGGCAACGAAGTACGTACTGCAACTGCTTCTAGCAGAGTACGCAGCGGCACCTCTTCATTAATAATAGTAATATCGTATGTCCTCGGGTGCCTGGTGCAAGCTTTGTTAATTGACACCCAGAGGGTAGCTTGCATGTCGAATTTAGATATCTAAACTCCTTGACACTACAGCGCTTTCAAGTAGAGAATGGAGGAACTTTGTGTTGGCGGAAAATCCCGAGATTAATTTTGCCATTGAACACGGCCTACTGAATTCAAATGGGTTCTTTAACATGCCAACAACGTATGACATGAGTATCGTGATTTTTGTCGCCTTTCAAAAATCACTCACCATGGCCAGGAACGAACCTGCAAACTTGGGGTTGGTAGTCCGACACTATAACCACTCACCCACCGTGGCAAGCTACCTCTTCATTAAAGAGGCTAGAGTGGACGAGAGTGCAAACGCCACCGGCGGCCACAGCTCGTCCACCCGGTCTTAGAGAAGAGTTTGAAGTGACGCATTGTTGTCTCATGTCCAGGACGAAACCTGGATTCCTGAAGTCACAATGGTTGCCAAAAACGAAGATATTAGTAGCCGTACTCTACCTCAGCAAGATGACCAGAATAGCTATTACAGTTCCATTGTAATAGTTCCGTAGTGTGGACGTAAGTAGAAGTTGGTCTTCTACTTACGCTTGACCGTTTGCCACCCTTCCCCACCTCTAAGTGGAGATGATGGGGTAAAAGAACACACCTCAATCTCCACCTCTCCGTCGGAAGACGAAGACAATGAAGGGGGGGGGGGGCGCTCTCTTAGGTGACGCGCAATCGTCGTCGGACGTTACCTGTCTCGCTCTAGCGGTGTCGAGGGACCTTCTCCCAGTCCAAAGACTGGGTGTCCGTCCCTGACGTCCATTCGGGAAAGTAGGTGGTCCCTTCCCTTTTTGGCACCAGATCCTTGCTAAACATGACTGCTCCCGCTGGCACCGCTCCACTGATGGTAGTATGAGCGGGATGGGCAGCGGATGCGTTAGCAGGAGAGATAGAGGCACGGCGCTGCACCGTTTCTCTCTTCTCCGCCGGTGTTTTAATCGTTCTATAGGGGAGTTCGTCCACACTAACGGGCATGGCTTCTGCCGGTTTGGATTCCTTGATGGTCGTGGGAGCGGAAGAGCCAGCAGATACAGGTGCCATCCCATCAGCTGGAGGGCGAGAGAGACGGCGGCGTACCGTCTCCATCTTCTCCACTATCTTTGTTGTATCAGGTGGGCTGGATGAAGATCCAGCCCCGGTTAGCGAAGTCTTCTTAGCCCCCTTAGCAGGGGAAGACTTCTTGTCCGATTCTCCGATGACGCCCATTTAGATGGTATAACCAGCGCCTTTTTCACAATGGCCGAAGTAGATCCAGGGACCTTCTTCGGGCTGACCGGTCTCGCTTGGACAGCGAGGAGAGATTTAACGACAGCAGAGTAGTTCGACGTCGAGGGTACAGCACGGGGAACGAAAGTGGCAGGGGTGATAGATGGCGTCACCGCAGCCGCAAAAGATATCGTAAACTCGGGTGCAGTCATATCACGGTACCTCTTTCGAACGTCATGATATGAAAGCCGATCCAAGCCGGTCAACGGTATGCAGCAGAAGCTGCCCGTTCCGGAGCTTGGAAATTCCGTTAAGGTCGCGATATTTCCCCTCTATTTCTTCTGAAAATAGGATCGATTTCACCAGTTTAACATCTCCCCCGTCTGTCCTGGTAGCTACCAGGTAGCGAGGAGACCCGAATACTACCTACTCCGAGTGAGGGCCATTACTGTGGGCGCCACCCATCCACGGCAATACCTACCTGGCGATAGTAAGTATTGCCCGGGGTTCTAGTGCCTTGAACAGGCACATACCCCTCGGCATGCACAGTGATATGTTCGGCGCAAGTATTCGGCCATGCAAGGACTTCCGTTGTGAGGCGGATACTACTGCAAGGGTACATGGCGCACCCACCTGACGGGATGGGGAATACCGACTAGGTTATTGGCCAGATGGTGGCCCTTCCCCAAGCAGCATGCACGTTTACTTTAAGGACCAACCAAAATTGGGACGGGAGAATCGAAATAGACCATTGAAAAGCCCCCCCCCCCCCTATTAGTCGCCTCCTACGACAGGCAGACCAAACCGTGGGTGTATTCTAACCCGCACCCACACGGGAGTTTTTATACGTTGTCCCGTCATCGCTGCAATCGCATTTCAGGGTGCGCGCGGTAGTTAATCCGAGTCAAGGCGAAAGAGATCGCTGTCTGTTGATTGATAGAATGGTGAAGTTCCCCGCCGCTTGTGAGATCAGATCTGTCATTAGTTTCCTGCTTGACTAGAACACTAAACCAGTGACAGAATAGATACAATACAGCCTATATAAAGTGAATATATTCCTGTTCTTCAAATAGGTGTTGTATTTGTTGCAGTATAGGTTATGTAATGCTTTGTCATTTGGCTAGCATTGTGAAGGCTGGCGACCACAGATGATGTCACACAAAGACAACTCATGCTACCAGGTTTCGAGTTACAAAATTGTGCCAGTTTCAGTGTCTGCAAACATTGTGACTTTGAAACATGAAAGTCAACAGTGAATGCGAGCTAACAGCAAGACAATTACTAAAAATTACCCATGTTTACTGCTCAGAGTTATTGTAATGAAATCTTGGTAGGGCCTACCTCATATTCGGCTGTTTCAAGGTGCTGTGCACCCACATTTAACTAATGCATGATAGAGCCTGTTCTCGTAGAACACAGTGGATGATGTCTTCCTGAAAATTAACGATCTTGGTCCTATGGATTGACTTGCTTACTCTCGACTTAAATTTGATGCGTAGTGATATGAACTTATTCATTACCGTATAAGGTGTAATAAATTTATTAAATACGGTACCCATTGGTATTCATTTAGATTAAATTCGATGAACGCATGTATGGGATGCTAAAGGGGGAAGAGGTAACTTACTTCATGTCCGAATCCTGTAATTGCTCCCCAGACCTTATGAGCTGTTTTACAACAGGAATGGGGATCAATATCTCAAACTGCGATTGACAACCATATTCAAAGCATACATCGATATGAAATTAAACCATTCTACTCGAAATTGATCTGTATTGATTACAATAATTGATTGTTAATTATTCTATGCATGCCACATCAAGCCTTTATTACTGCCGAAGGAGATCACATGCTATATTACGCTGATGTAATGAATTTCTGGATGTGGGTTAATGCAACTAACTTGAGTAGCTAAAAACAGATCCATCATACTTGCTCCCAACTAAAAAAAAAAAAAAAAAATAGAAGCAATTTGACACTGTATTGCGTCATATTAAGTATGGTCACTGGTAAAATCCCATGCACTAATTCAATAAATTCAAAAGTTAACAACACTATAACATATTTTTTCATATGGATACTAAATACTGGACATACCTGAGCTTTAGGAACATAACTTATCATCCTTCATCGAGCTGAACACCATAAGACTAATTGTTGTTCAACACACCCATAGCTGACTCGTTCATAAACTCAGAAATTAAATTTTGCTTGAAGCACTTCCTTTGCTGAACAAAATTCAAGGTTGCCTCTCTAAAGAATTTTCAGACAGCATTAATTTTAATCTGTTTATTTTTGTCATTGTGACTGCTAAACATCCTCTCACTCTCTGTATTACTATGTGGGATTAACTAAATAGCAAGCAATACCTTAGAAAGTGTCATATACTGGTGAAAATAGAAATCCCAACATCAAGAAAACATTCGTTTAGAGGAATGAAATAATAGCATTATTGTCTAGGTAACATTTATTTGATTCAAGTTTCCAGGTCACAGGTTCAAGTATGTGCAAGAAGACATGAGGCACGGTGGTACATTAATAACCACTGTAGTCTCCACAAATTTGAATGCAAGCATGCAAACGTACATGCATTGCGTCGTTCGCTAATTTGTAGAGTACCATGCCTGATGCACTTTGTCAGTCAAATCAGCAACGGTTAATGCTAGTATTGGAGGAGTCTGGATTTGCTGTTCAATAATATCCCATACGTGCTCAATGAGCGAAGATTCGGTGATCTTGCAGGCCAAGGCAACCGGTCAGCACTCTGTAGAGCACATTGGGCGACAGCAGTGGTATGAGGACGAGCATTATCCTGTTGGAAAACACCCCCTTTGAATATAGTGAACGAATTACAGCACGACCAGCTCAATCACCAGTCTGACATACAAATTTGCTGTCAAGGTTCTTGGGACGAATATTGTGCTCCTGCTGTCTTACGAAATCGCTTCTGGGCCAGTGTGTCGATGCCGCAAAATGCTTGGTTCCAACCACTCACTTGGCTTCCGCCTTACCAGAACACGGTCATTGCTGGCACCAAGACAGAAAAGGCTCTCGAGGAACTTAATACTTCTCTCAAAAATGAGGTGTGTGAGAAGTATTTTATTTCAGTGTATACATAATTCCTGTATTTATTTCAGGCACTAGGTGATTAAATTAATTGTCTTTCCCTGCCCAATATAATTGGGTACACTTGTGTTGACCGATTGAAAAGCAATTCTATATAATAGATAGGCAACACTGAAAAATGGTTTCTAATATTTCAACATATTTGAATAGGTTTCATTTTTCAGATGTACAAATATGCCTCTAGAATTTTGTTTATCTAACACAACTACTTCTTGGTGTTGGGATTTAATTTTTCACTTGTGTATTTAAGAACATTATCAGCCTATTTCACCAGACACACCAATGCCAATTGAACATCGGGTGGTTGTTTCCTTAGTTTAGGGGCTGGAACAACGCGGTCTGATAACCGGTGGATCACAAGGAGAAATGAGTATCGCGATGCTACGTGGTTAGTGTCGTTTTTAAGCGGGTTGCTGCACTTCTCGCCCCCCGTACGCTTTTAAGTATACGGTCATGGGAAAAGTGGCGAGTATGTTTCGTGATGGGCACCCTATCACCTTTGACAGGATTCCCGCAGTCCTCGTGGTCACAAGATAGTGATCGGGCACAAGTTTCATGATTTTACGCACCCGGCGTCGATCTCGGTCCGTTTGACGAGATTCCCGCACGCAAGTCATGCGGTCAGTTGGCCGTCTTGAGGATGTGATTTTCGAGGATGAACGTTCGAAGTAGGTGTTAGAAATGTGGACAGAAAATGGCGCCTCTTGAGACTTTGGTAAACCAGATTGAGTTTGTTAGTTCTTCGGAATACGTGTTTTCCGCTTTGATTTTTGTTGTAGAATGCATAGTTGAATTCGAGTGGAATTGTAAGTGTATTATGATAATACATATGATGAGAAAGCAATAAGTAATACAGGGAAGTGATAAATCGGGTCGATTTGTCGACGTTCCAACAGCAGGTATTGAATATTAATTATTATTCTGAGAGAATTGAACGAAGTATACAACAAGAAGGCACATTTTCTTTCGAATTCGAATAGTTGTAGGACTACAAGTTTTCGAGATAACCGGTTAGATTATATATCGGATGGAACCAAATTTCCAAGGAAAAATTGATATATGTATAACGGAATTTCGAATTAACCATGCTGGATGTCGCAAACTTAAGACACGGAGAGATTTTAAAAATATATGTATTTCGATTTTATTTAGTGTATTACTCAAAAACTGTAGGCCTATCATTTCGCAAGATTGCGACATTAAATTACTCACGTTATTTATCCAAATTTAGAGGTCAATAACAGAAATGAGATCTTTCTGTTGAGTTTCGTAAGATTTCACGAATAGTCAGGGTCCCTAATAATACAGAAAACTATTTCACACAAAACTAAAAATCATCTTGATGCCGAAAATATACTTTGAACCGATGTACACCACTCAAGGTATCCGCAGTATGCATTCCTTTGAGATCGTGCACAGAAAAATATAGCTTTATAACGCTTTATGCGCCGCTTGCATGAAACTCGCCCCATCGAAATTTGCGAGCCTAGCGGCGCGATGATTTAAACAGACCGCAGCGAATTTTTGTTGCCTCCAACTATCCAGCCATAAAATTTAGCTACCTTTCGCAACCCGTTTGTAAAATTAGCTACTTTTTCGTCACCGTACCGGTTGTAACCGAATTTAATCAACTCGGAGATTTTCTGATAATTGTATGGACTCCGTCTTGAGAGAATTCATGAAGGAAATTAATAAATCTAAAACAAAAATATTGGAATGCATCCGAAATAAATCAGAAACCTCTATGGACATCAAATTGGCAGGTGAAAAGCTAACGGAAGTAATAGACTTCTGTTACTTAGGAAGCAAAATAGCCAGTGATGGACGAAGCGAAGAGGATATAAAAAATAGGTTGGTTCGGGCAAGGAAAGCATTTCTACAAAAAAGGAATCTGTTGACATCGAATATAGATTTAGATATTAGGAAGTCATTTTTGAAAGCCTTTGTCTGGAGCGTGGCACTCTATGGAAGTGTAACTTGGACTATAGGTGCAGCAGAAAAGAAGAGAATTGAAGTGTTTTGAAATGTGCTGTTACAGGAGAATGATGATCAGAAGGGTAGATAGGGTTACAAAAGAAGAGGTATTAAGACGAGTGGGAGAGGAGAGATGTTTCTGGCGACTGCTAATGAAGAGATAGGTTGGTAGGACACATACTAAGACACCCGGGAATAGCAAGCTTAGTTATGGAAGGAAGGGTCGAGGACAAGAACTGAAGGGGTAGACCAAGGTTAGAATATGTTAAACAGATTGCCTCGGATGTGATAGCTATGTAGATATGAAACGATTAGCTCAGGACAGGGAGGCATGGACGGCTGCATCAAACCAGTCAAAAGACTGAAAACTCAAACACCAACACTGACCGGACGTTTGTTTTAAAAGATTTCCCTTGACCTTGACTCTTGCAGATGGGCCTGTACACAGTAACTCCCTCGCCCTCTCGCTTCCCAGTTGTCACCACTGGTCTGATGTAATGTAATTCCATACTTGAGCACGTGACACCACCGTCCAGAATAGTCTAGTCCACGTCGAAGTATTGAGTGACGCGAAGTACATGTTACGTAGTTACGAACAGAACGCCATTACATTTGCCAATTACTGTACTTCAGCAAGCGTGAGATAGTATTGTCCATCATCAGACCGCATGGGGCAGGTGACAACAACACAGGTACTGTAGTAACTCCCCTCCAGGTTTCCATTATGATTTTTCACTCGTCTAAAACAAACGTCCGACCTGTACATAAGCCCACCCTCGGGTTTTCACCTTCTGCGGTCAGTTTGGGATATTTTATTCATATCTTATTATATTGGGTTCAAGTCCGAGTTTGAGCGGTGATATTTATTGTGCCCGAGTGTATTTTGTGGAGGGAATAATTTTCGGATGTTCCGAGCCGACCAGATTCTGTTTATCAATTATCGGTTTTTGGATGTTCGATATTATACAATACGGTGTTTCTTGCGAATTATTACGTTTAGGAAACAGGGATAAAAAATAGTGTAATTATTGCCTGAAGTAGTCTTCATTTCATTTTGGTTCTTTTTTTTTGAAATTGACACACCCGGAAAACATAGTCATACATTGAGCTTATTTTTTATAGCATGAACTGAGATGAACTTCCCGTAGGAAAAGTACTGAATGACGTTCGGGGCGGCGTTCTGGTCTGCTCGTGAACGATCGCAAGTATTACGAACGTCATCTGTTCATACGTTGTCTGAGATATCCGCTTGGAGCAGGCATGCGCAACCTAGTTCTGGGGTGCCTCTATGCAGTTTCTGGTGTAAGAATATTCCTACGCCAGGGTTTAAAAAGACGAGTTTCATGCAGAAACATTATCTTCTTGCTTAATACAGCAGAGATCAAGTCCACTTGCGTTCAGGGTTGATTTATCTGGCATGGTCCGATAATCGAACAGCAGAGACTATAACTAGCCATCCACTGAGCTTCTCGCTATTGGGTGATTACATGTTTTTCAACATGTTTCAGTTCATAGACCATGGGTTGCTGATTCCATCACACCCTAAAGGACGATCATAAACTCATTTTCAACATGGTTGAGTTCACAGACCATGGGTTGCTGATTCCATCACACCCTAAAGGACGATCATAAACTCAATTTCATCTGTGGGAGTCATGGGAGGAAACGTGGAGTGAATATCAACAAGTATGTAGAGTGCAGATTTGCGTACAAACAGTACGAAGTGCAAGTATAGGAAGTTGATGCGTGAAGTCTTGACGAGTGTACATTTTCTGCACATACTGTGCAAGTGTAAATAGAATAGGAGGCTGATAGACCTAGGGTCGAAGTTGACAACAAGTGTTTGTAGCTCTCTGGAGTGTAAATTCAGTGAACAAGGTACTGTAAATAATTGTCTTAAAGTGTTTCTAAAGGGTCTATATTATGTCTTCTTCCTATCAAGTGTTAGGCCAGGTGGCCTGTTAGTCTCGCTCCACCTCTTCGTAGGTCGACCTACGTCTCTTCTGCCTCGAGGTTGGTATTTGAGGATTCGTCTGGTGATCCGGCCGGTCTTCATACGTATACTCTGTGAGCTGCCAGAATGGGATTGACAGTTCTCGTGTCGCCATGTGGTCTGAGAATGAAGTTGCCAAACTGTACAAGCCAGAGACACTACTGACCAGGCACTGGAACACGTGTGCTGTAATATTGCAACGCAGAGTATTATGGCATAAAAACTCGAAATAACATTCTGCAGAAACTATGTGGCACATCATAGGGCTCCTCAGTATCGGCCCTTCGTACTTCAGCTCTGGGATTGGTCTACCCTGTTGCGGAATATTGCTCTCCTGCTTGGATGAATAGTACTTAGGCAAGACTTATTGACACTCAGCTCAACCATACCATGCGCCTTATCTCTGGTACAATCATACCCACACCTACTTTATGGCTACCCATACTTAGCCATATACCACCTCCATCTCTGCGGTGGGAAAGCGCACTTGTCCGAGAATACAAGAAATTACAGACAAATCCTAACCTCCCTGTTCATTAAGACATCCCAATCATTAATAAAGGAAGGCTTCGTTCTCGTCACCCACCCCTGGAAACTGCAAGGATGTTGAACAGCATAGGTTTTAATACCAATGTATGGTGGAAACATAGATGGCAAATTAACGCTACAACAGAACAACTGAAGATGCCATGCATAACGACCAAGCCACCTGGCTTTGAATTACCGCGGAAGATCTGGTCAGCTCTTAACCGTATAAGAACCAACACTGGCAGGTGTGCTGATTCTCTGCACAAGTGGAAGATGAAAGATTCTCCAAGTTGTGATTGCGGCGCTCAAAAGCAGACTATTCAGCATGTGGTTCAGGAATGTCCCCTCAGAGCATTCACTGGCGATCCAACAGAGTTCCTAGTGACGACGGAAGGATCAATAGACTATATTCGTGGTCTGGACATACATTCGTATATTTGCAATCTTTTTTATATTTTAGTGATGTTTGTAACCATACGCTAAATAAATAAATGGCATCAACTATGCGAACATAGATTGGTCAAGAGGCAAGAGGGGAGATGACTGACGTGGAATTTCCTGCCAAATGTCAATCCCATTCTGGCAGCTCACAGAGTATAGTACACGGTATTTAAAAAAAACCGACGCACCAAGAAGGAATTGTCCGATGGCGATAAAAATCGGTGGATGTGAGGGACAAGCATAAAAAAACAAACGATCCAAAGTGCAGAACAATCGAATGATTTATTGCAGAGTTAGAGCGTTACAAAGTGAGGACGCCAATAAGGTGTTGGTCCACCCTTGGCCTGAATGCAAGCTGTCACTCGACGGGGCATGGACTAATAAAGTTCCCGGATGGTGTCCCACGGAATTGCGTGCCAAATGGTCTCCAACTGTCACCTTACTACTTGCACCTGGTATCCGCCTGGTCATGCCCTACACGTGTACTAAATATGGTTCGAATCGGTGACCCATGCATGTTATCCTCCCCTTGTAAGTGATTGAAATCGTAGAGAGATGGCGTGCACATTGGCCCACCAGTGCCCTCTGTCATGGGACCAGACAGGTCAATGTTCCGCACAGCTCTGTCGGCGTGGGGCCTTCATACCAAGTGGAAACTTGTACGCAAGATGCCTCGCCGACATCACAGGGTGGACTATCAGCATGTGAGTGCAGTTGAACGGGGCAGAATGCTTGGGCTTCGGGAGACGGGCCTGTCATTCCGGGACATTGCGGCTCGTATAGGTACGCTGCATTAACAGTAAGGCGTATGTGGATCCAGTGGAGAGAGGAGGGCCGAGGGCCGTACACAGGGACGACGCTATGTGACCACAGCGCGAGACGACCGCCATCCTCTCCGTATGGCCGTATCGGACAGAACAGCGTCGTCCTCGGTGTTGGCTCGACGTTGGAACACTGCAACAGGGGTGGAAATGTCTGCGTCGATGTCTTTTGAGGGCGGGACTGGTAGCACGCATGCCACTGCGTCGGCTTCCATTGACTGGGAACCACCGACGCCTCCGACTACAATGGGCACGTGCACGCCGACACTGGCGAAATGTATTGTTTTCGGACGAGTCCCTCTTCAACCTGTCCAACAGTGATGGCCTCATACGCGTTCGACGCCGCCGTGGAGAACGCAATCAGGCAGACTGTATTGCTGAGCGGCATAGAGGACAAACACCAGGTGTAATGCTTTGGGGCGCAATTGCCTCTAACAGGCGATCGCACCTCGTACGTCTTGCGGGCAATCTGAACAGTGATCGCTACATCAGGGAATTTTTACAGCCCTCTAGCAGGCCGTTCCACGGGCCATATTTCAGCCCGCCCGCATGTGGCGAGGAATGAGCAAGCCGCCTTCGCAGAACGACGGATACATCTGCTTACCTGGCCTGACACGTCGCCCATCGAACATGTCTGGGATATGGTCGGTCGGCAGCTTGTTCGTTCAGGTCCACCTGCCGCCACTGTTGATGCTTTGTGGACGTGCCTACAAACCGCGTGGGACGGTATTCCTCAGCAGCGTATTCAAGCGCTGTATGATTCCATGCCACGATGTCTAGCGGCTCTGAATGCAGCACCTGGTGGCGCGACGCCGTACTTAAGATCGACCGTCAACGTGCATGTACCGGACTGTCCTAATCAGTAATGTATTGTCATGTCCCTAATCTGTGGTATAAAGTGCAATGTGGTCACATCTCTTGTTCTTGGTGTTTCACTTTCTACAAGCAGTACTTTATAATGGCGTTATTTCATTAACATAACTTTATTCGTGCGTACACAAAGTGTATAAACACCGCCAACTGAACTGATTAGTAGAGGGGTATGCAGCGCCTCTAGCGGCAAACATAGGCTAGGATAGAGGAAGCATTCTATTGGTCAACAACCGTCAGCTATTTGTCAGTAGCGAAGCATACGTTTAAGTTGCCGCTAGTTAACCAGGAAAGTGAGGCATTTGTGTATAAATCACATGTAATATATATATGTCACATTTAATATACCTGTACTACAGGTTCTTTTTCTTTTTGCATATTTCAGTAATTTGGATTATTTTGTTGACCGACTGAACATTAAAATATTGTCAATAAGCAACACTGAAAAATGGCTTCAAAGCTATCCTTAATGTATGCCCAATTATATTAGGTGTTGACCGAGTGAAATTTATCAATCAATTGCTAATAAGACAACATTGAAAAATGATTTCAAAATTAATGTAACCTCAATGACTATCCACCTGACTGATGTTTGTTAATCCTAAAGAGTGATTAGGGATTCTCGAGCAAAGACAAAACTAGGTTAGTTTGACAAGTACGTGCTACCGTAATAATTTTACACACTCATAGGTATACAAAGCAAATATGTTTGGAGTTAACTAGTGATATGAATATCCAACAATCCCGCATGAATTAATCGGAACAAGGTGGAGTTTGTCTTTTTCAAATTTTCACACTGATTGGCAACAGCATGCTGAAGATTGTTTATCCTTAGATCCTGCACTCTCCATGCATTCTTTACATTGTTATTCATTGGTAATTAACAGGTGTGACAATTGTTTTAGGTTAAAAGTATATTTTATTTCAATGTGTTATGTTTGAGGAATATTTAGGTTTCCTTGAGTGATTACTAATTAATTACTATGCCTACAATGGATACGAATTCCAGGAAGAGTACTGCACTAGTAGCATTATCTTAGAATACTTCCATGGCACAATGAGGGTTAGCTACTAAATTTGGTATCTGAGTAGGCACTTTAAATATAATTATTCATCAGTACGAAGAGACATACCCACTTTCACCGAAGAAGAAAGGAAACTGTCGCATGAAAAAAAAAGTACCCACTGATAAAAGTTCTCTCTTCACAAGAAGCAAATAATACTATAGGCTCTTTGCTGTGGAATTGGCTTGTGAATTGCGGGAAAGAGGAATGAGGAATGAAAGTTTCTAATGTTTGTCCTAGACTTCTGTCAGCTGGAAAGAAAGCCTGCAAACCTGAAGAGAAACACCTTCTAACAGGGGAAATGTGCAGGAAATGCCCGTTATTGATTCATTTAGAGGCTTTGCAGCATTGTGGTCATGTAGCACCATGTACTTTGGATGTGTGTTGAATCGGTCTCATAACCAGTGTCGTCGTGATGGCTGTGCATTTGTAATTTAAGTAGGAGGTGGGCATAGCGTTAAGTTAGGTACCATCCCAGCTTTTTCCTGGAGCACAAGTGGGAAACTATGGAAAACCACTTCCAATATTGCCGAGGTGGGACTTAAACCTTCTCTTCTGCTTTACGAGGCTGAGAGTACTCCATTCCAGTCCTCAGACCAGAATTACATTTCTTGGCAGTGCTGAGAATCTAACCCAGACCTCCACAGTGACAGCCAGGAGTGCTAGCCACTTCACAAAATGAGAGACACGCTTGTATGTTTTAGAACTTAAAAGGTTCATTCTGGTTCTGTATTGATAAACTAATTGAGTAATAAATAGGTTAAAAGTTCCACCTGATCAATACTTTTATTTAACATGATTACTGTGTGGTCATTGGTGGGACATGTATCGAGGCCTAATTATTTTTGGCCCCTTTATCAGCCGATATGAATGAATCAATAAATGTCAAAGTCACAAGATAATAGTGCAGCCGAACACTAAAAAGTCCCTTGTCATTAATCCTTATATGGTGCACCATAAAGAAAGATGGAAAATTGAACGCCTAAATCAACACAATACGATGTATGAGAATATGCTTAAAATAATCATTTGAAACTAATTTGAAACATAAAACTCTAAAAATGCAACATTATCTTTCAGATCACTGCTAGTGGAAAAACGTGGTTAGTATTGTGACCTTTGTGCATTTGTGATGGCATAAATTTCACATGTTATTTGGATATAATTTTGTTCATGTTGGAACTGGAAGAAGGAAAGCGTTGCTTGCAGACCAGAGTAATAACAAAGGGGCCACTCGTACGTGCTTATTTGGAACTTTCACCGCGCGCTGACAATAGAGAGTAACGCAAAGATCAACATATGGAGACCAGACATCGAGGAACAAGGAAAATAGGTCGTTCAACTCGGTAGGGAAAGGCCAGAGTTTTAACGACGAATCTACCGGATAAGCTCCGCCCACTTGAAAGAAATTAGGACAGCAATTAAAAGTCAGGAACGCAAGTTATATCATGAAGAGGACGATCTCAGCCTCTCAGAAGTATTTTTGAAATTTAAATTATGCCAATGTGTGATCCCGTCCTGAAGTAAAAGCAAAACGAGGGGTGGATTTGAAACAACCAATCGCAGCCGAGGACGAGAGACGCGGTCAAATCCCGCGGAAATTGATGAACAATGAGCCAATTCACGGAGCTAATTATCTGAGAATCTAACGATCCGATTTTGAAATAATGAGCACTGAGACATTGAATACGAGCGCATTTAAATGAGCTACTTTGCATATCGGGGCGGATGATATTATAGAATTAAATTTTGGAGGCTCCCCACTCTTGCGGATTTCTTCGCGAAACATATAAATAATAGCTGGACCTGTAGTGAAATCAGCCAACTTTGGGCATTGCAGGAGGCGTGAGCCCTTGCTCAAGACGGTCAGGAATTGCCGCAATTTTATAAGTCCAATCAGTCGACTTAACGCAGTTAATCATAATTATTCGCAAGCGCGAAGCGGAACAGTGTTACGCGAAGTGCGTACTGTAATCAGTAGGGCTAGGATTATTAGTTAAATAAATATTTTTTATGTAAATACATATTTTGAGATTTTTTTTTCTATAAATACATAAACTCCTGCTTTTCACTTATTAGCACATAAAAAGACAACATATTTACATGTTAAAAATCAGTATGCTAGATTTTCAGTTTATTGCATTTTTGTTCTGTGTTATTTCAACGGAGAAGAACCTGTGAGCTATCTAATCTTCATGCAGAACAGATGTCAGCTTGCAACTGTGTTATTCTTAACTTTTCGCCCCTTACCACTCACTGTGGAAGCCGGGGATTTCCTTGTCTATTGCCATATTGCACCACGTGCTAGACCTCCCCCTCCCCCAGCTACCTGGACCAGTGTCACTCACATGCAGTTAATTTCTGGCACTGTAAAGTGTAAGGCAGTTCTAAAAGCAAAGCAAAGTCAACTCCGTACAGGCCATGGAGGCCCTGGGAGTAGTGGAAGGTAGAGTCTTCCACTGTTCGTGACATCGGCACTAGATGGAATGGAGTTGTCAGCTCCACGCCCGGCCGTCTTTGCTCCCAGGAATTACCCTGGTACTCATTTCTGGTGTAGGCTGAGTGAACCCCAGGGTTATTTGCGTTTCCGAAAGTAGTAGTTTTGTTTCTGTAAGGCAGTTCTACGATGCCTAAATTAAAAACAACCACAAGTTATCGTCTGTTGCAGAATTTAAAGATAAGTTTACTTCTGATGGGGGCATTCTGTCCTGCCAACCATGTGGGAAAGCTTGGCTGAACAGCGATCTCAAGTTACACAACACCTCAAGGGCAAGATACATATTGCTGCAGTTTCGCGCCTTCAG
Organism: Meconema thalassinum; assembly: GCA_946902985.2. Classification (NCBI taxonomy): domain Eukaryota; kingdom Metazoa; phylum Arthropoda; class Insecta; order Orthoptera; family Tettigoniidae; genus Meconema; species Meconema thalassinum. The sequence continues at coordinate 569,597,750 of OX336390.1, read as the reverse complement.
AATAAGTGTTTCAGGATAATCGTCGGTCATTTGTGATGGACAACCTGAAGATTTATTGTAATGCTTCAGCGGTCAGTGAGACATAGAATAAATTGCATTCGTGAGTTATATTCACATTGAAAATCCACAGCCTGCTTCCAGTCTCCGACCGGGTCAGGAATGGAATGAATGAAGCCCCCATCTAGCGGCGAGGATATGAACTGTGCCGGCTGCCGAGGCCTGACGCACTCCTCTGGGGCAATGATTAAAAGAATGACAGATGAAATGAAATGATAGTGGAGAGTGTTGCTGGAATGAAATTTTGACAGGGAAAACCGGAGTACCCGGAGAAAAACCTGTCTGCCTCCGTTTTGTCCAGCACAGATCTCACATGGAGTGACCGGGATTTGAACCACGGACCCAGTGGTGAGAGGCCGGCGTGCTGCCGCCCAAGCCACGGAGGCTCTTTATATTCACATTAATAAACTAAATTATAATTAAATATTTTTACTTTTTTGTCACATATTTCAGGTATTTTTAATACATAAAAAATAAATATTTTCCCGATTTTTAGCACCTAAAAATCCGAGCCCTAGTAATAAGTGAAAAAAAAACGGGAAATAAGTTATAGATAGCCATCCGTGCTATAAGCGATGTCAGTGAGGCAGGACGTTTTGAGCTCCACACACGAACCGTGCATTGTTGTTTAAAAGCAAAGCCACAGTGGGCCTTTGTTTTGGTGATTTAACCGTGTGTACAATCATCCTCCTCCTTCAAGATGACGCTGAAGAGTCGGAAGAGTGAACTCCTGGAACTGAACGACATCATGGCATATGTGAGATAAGTAGAATCAGCATGGGGCTTGCACGCTTAAAGCTACCCATCCTGGGAATAGGATAAGTTTTCTCCATTATAAGCAATTATAATAAAATAGGTAATTTTCGGGCACAGCAGGCAATTGTGTGCAAGTTTGTAAATATTTTGATGGTGATTTTATTTTGTGTTTTTTTTTAGAAGATAGGATTTTGACAGGGTCATCAAATTTTGTGTTATTTTTTTTTTTCTTTGAGGGTTTCATTAATGTTGTTTCGAATGCACAGTAAAGGGATAAGGGGTGTGAGTGTTTGAGCATGACCCGCAAAGTTAAAAACCAGGTATGGGGGAAAATAGCCTGACACTGAGACAGACCAGTGGTGATGCGGCCATATTATGCACAACTCGTAAGTAAGGTACTGATGACCAAACCCAAGGTAAGAAGGTAATGGCTAGGTGACGGTCTAAATTTCAGAGGAGAGTGAGAATGACCCTGGGTTGAGTTGAAATAAGCGGAGGTTTCAGTTCCCGCAGTCTACGATGATATAAGATGGTAAGGTAATAAAAAGCGGAGGTTTCAGTTCTCGCAGTCTACGATGATATAAAATGGTAATAATCGGTAAATAATGATTGAATTCGTTGTGTGATGAGAGTACGTGATGACTCCTTCAGAAAGGAAATTGTACAACTCATGCCCAGGGCAGTCAAGTAGGGAAGAAGGTATACAGGACTTTGGCCGACTCTCTGGATCTTGGGGAGGGGGGTGACACGCAGTGCAGGTCGTTGCCCACCAGGCGGGTTTGTTGTGAAATGAGAACGGCTGTGCGATGTCAGGTAGACCACGTGTTGAGTGGTATTGTGTATCTTTGTAGAGGGAAGGAGGTTGCACTTCCCGGGGTTCTTTTGTTTCCCTGCCGCTTCAGAAGCGATGTAAAGTAATATCATGACGAATAGAAGGAGAATAGAAGGAGAAAGTGAGAAGACTCCTGAAGTTCAAGCGCGCCCCGCCAGGCAGCGCTAGAGTGGACAAGTTCCACACAGCCGGGGTCAGCTGGTCTTAGGGATGGTGCTAAGGGAAACTAATTACTTTGTAACTAATACTCTTTTAAAAAGTAATTAGCGGTTACAATTAAAATAGCATGGCAGGGCACATTGGAAAATATAATTCACGGAAATAAGAACTACGCTCTTCATTACATGTTACGGAACACACAGATTCCTGGAATATACAGTCGGAGAAAGCCCAGATCTTTCTCGTAACATCTGCAGGATTAAGGATGTGAGGTTGTAGAGAGCTTGTCTTGCCACTGACTCCTAACGAATTCCTGGCCTTTTTATTTGATTGACTACCATCACAAGTAAAGCCAGCCACCCTCGCCCCAGCCTCTTCAAACTGCAAAATCACCTATACTTAGAATTTTTGCTAGAATGTCCCCTGGAGTAGCATTTCCGCTTGCATAAACAGCAACTGGCTGCACCCAATATGTGCATGAAAGGTACGAACATGAACACTAGAGCGTGATTTGCAAGTACGTTATTCTGGAGGTCAGGTGTGTGTTCACCTAAATCAACTAATCCATCTACTTTATCAGAAAAGCTATTTAACTCGATTTCTTCTCTTAGCTTCTCTTCTTCGAAAATTACAACACCGTAACGTGAATTATCATTCTTTTCTTCCTTAAAATAGTCTGAGATAGCATATATACTATGCGCATTAACTCCATAAGGGCACTTTAGTCCTTTACAAAGTTTTCTCAAGTGACTTTCTGCAGGCAGAGGCAAGAGATTATGTCGCCGACAATGACGGAATCCTTTCGGTGATTTTATTCTCAACAATAAACACTCTAAAATGAATTCATTGCTGTACCTCATTCCATTGCGAGATTTTTCCTGGCATTTCTTGAGCATAGTGTCTATTATCATCTTTTCCTTCTTGCTAAGGTGTTCGTTATCAGGGGCGGATCCAGGAGAGGGCGAGGAGGGCGACCGCCCAGGGCTCCGCGGTCCTAGGGGCCACGCGCCATGGATTTTTCTACATTTAATTAAGTATACTTTTCAAACTAATTTATAATTCATATTCCTTTCTTCAGTGTAGCTATGACCTCTCGTGACCGTTTAGCAAGTTAAGATTTCAGTGAAATAATAGAAGACTTCAGCCGGGAAAAAAGTCGCAAAGTAATATTTTAATATTTCATTGTTTACATAATCTTATTCAAAGGGACATAAAGGTTTCTTTCATGTTATTAAAATAATGTACTGTAGTGTATTCAAAATATTGTAACTATTCTGTATTTTATTATTATTACCAAACTATTTTCCATTTGATTCGATTTTTTTTCCTATTGTTGTGGGCCCCACCTTATCATATCGCCCAGGGCCTCGCAAGGCCTGGATCCGCCACTGTAATCGTTATCTTTGTAATGAAATGCCTGTGAATTTCGAACCTGCTTCTCCAGAAAATTAATTCTCGATTTTGCTGAGTTAAGGCAGGATCTAACGCGAATTAAATTACGGTTAGCATTCTTAAGGCGCCTTTTGAACAATATTATAGTCTTTTCAGCATCAGTAAGTACACTAGAATGACCCAAATTCTTATCAACACTGGATTGACCATTTAATGCCTCATTCGTTGCTCCACCCCCATCTTCAATCTTCTTTTACTGGTGGTGTCGAGATTCTTTTTCCTGTTGGGAGCTTTACGGGACTTATTCTCACTACTTCGGTAAATTAGGGGGAAAATGAGACACTGCTCCAGGTCGTAACTTCCACCACACACGAGACATTTCCACTTCTTCACCATTCACTATAAAATTACCTGATTTTACTATCAAATCATCAGAGAAATGAATTTGACGAATTCTAATACTTCGCGTTAACTCCGTATCCTTTCGTGGAATAGCTATGGCCCATTTTTCAAATTGATTTGTATTCTTCGGTGGTGAAAAAGATCGTATATCGTCAACTACTCTACCATATCCTGACTTACAGCCAGGCAAAAACCAGTACGGCATGTTGAACTATTAAATTAACAAAGCCGCATAAGAAATATGTTTGAAGTTCACAACACAAAACGCTGATGTACACAAGACACAATGAACTGAATTTAAGACCTGAATGCAAAGAAAATTCAATTTAATTCACACAAATATCTCACACAGTAACTTCTCGCGCACTTTTCTAAGACCCGGCTCGACCTAACAACAGGACACGTTGTTGGACATTATCGCTTGCAGTGCTTAAGCGATAATGTCCAACAACGTGTCCTGTTGTTAGGTCGAGCCGGGTCTTAGAAAAGTGCGCGAGAAGTTACTGTGTGAGATATTTGTGTGAATTAAATTGAATTTTCTTTGCATTCAGGTCTTAAATTCAGTTCATTGTGTCTTGTGTACATCAGCGTTTTGTGTTGTGAACTTCAAACATATTTCTTATGCGGCTTTGTTAATTTAATAGTTCAACATGCCGTACTGGTTTTTGCCTGGCTGTAAGTCAGGATATGGTAGAGTAGTTGACGATATACGATCTTTTTCACCACCGAAGAATACAAGTCAATTTGAAAAATGGGCCATAGCTATTCCACGAAAGGATACGGAGTTAACGCGAAGTATTAGAATTCGTCAAATTCATTTCTCTGATGATTTGATAGTAAAATCAGGTAATTTTATAGTGAATGGTGAAGAAGTGGAAATGTCTCGTGTGTGGTGGAAGTTACGACCTGGAGCAGTGTCTCATTTTCCCCCTAATTTACCGAAGTAGTGAGAATAAGTCCCGTAAAGCTCCCAACAGGAAAAAGAATCTCGACACCACCAGTAAAAGAAGATTGAAGATGGGAGTGGAGCAACGAATGAGGCATTAAATGGTCAATCCAGTGTTGATAAGAATTTGGGTCATTCTAGTGTACTTACTGATGCTGAAAAGACTATAATATTGTTCAAAAGGCGCCTTAAGAATGCTAACCGTAATTTAATTCGCGTTAGATCCTGCCTTAACTCAGCAAAATCGAGAATTAATTTTCTGGAGAAGCAGGTTCGAAATTCACAGGCATTTCATTACAAAGATAACGATTACAGTGGCGGATCCAGGCCTTGCGAGGCCCTGGGCGATATGATAAGGTGGGGCCCACAACAATAGGAAAAAAAATCGAATCAAATGGAAAATAGTTTGGTAATAATAATAAAATACAGAATAGTTACAATATTTTGAATACACTACAGTACATTATTTTAATAACATGAAAGAAACCTTTATGTCCCTTTGAATAAGATTATGTAAACAATGAAATATTAAAATATTACTTTGCGACTTTTTTCCCGGCTGAAGTCTTCTATTATTTCACTGAAATCTTAACTTGCTAAACGGTCACGAGAGGTCATAGCTACACTGAAGAAAGGAATATGAATTATAAATTAGTTTGAAAAGTATACTTAATTAAATGTAGAAAAATCCATGGCGCGTGGCCCCTAGGACCGCGGAGCCCTGGGCGGTCGCCCTCCTCGCCCTCTCCTGGATCCGCCCCTGATAACGAACACCTTAGCAAGAAGGAAAAGATGATAATAGACACTATGCTCAAGAAATGCCAGGAAAATCTCGCAATGGAATGAGGTACAGCAATGAATTCATTTTAGAGTGTTTATTGTTGAGAATAAAATCACCGAAAGGATTCCGTCATTGTCGGCGACATAATCTCTTGCCTCTGCCTTCAGAAAGTCACTTGAGAAAACTTTGTAAAGGACTAAAGTGCCCTTATGGAGTTAATGCGCATAGTATATATGCTATCTCATACTATTTTAAGGAAGAAAAGAATGATAATTCACGTTACGGTGTTGTAATTTTCGAAGAAGAGAAGCTAAGAGAAGAAATCGAGTTAAATAGCTTTTCTGATAAAGTAGATGGATTAGTTGATTTAGGTGAACACACACCTGACCTCCAGAATAACGTACTTGCAAATCACGCTCTAGTGTTCATGTTCGTACCTTTCATGCACATATTGGGTGCAGCCAGTTGCTGTTTATGCAAGCGGAAATGCTACTCCAGGGGACATTCTAGCAAAAATTCTAAGTATAGGTGATTTTGCAGTTTGAAGAGGCTGGGGCGAGGGTGGCTGGCTTTACTTGTGATGGTAGTCAATCAAATAAAAAGGCCAGGAATTCGTTAGGAGTCAGTGGCAAGACAAGCTCTCTACAACCTCACATCCTTAATCCTGCAGATGTTACGAGAAAGATCTGGGCTTTCTCCGACTGTATATTCCAGGAATCTGTGTGTTCCGTAACATGTAATGAAGAGCGTAGTTCTTATTTCCGTGAATTATATTTTCCAATGTGCCCTGCCATGCTATTTTAATTGTAACCGCTAATTACTTTTTAAAAGAGTATTAGTTACAAAGTAATTAGTTTCCCTTAGCACCATCCCTAAGACCAGCTGACCCCGGCTGTGTGGAACTTGTCCACTCTAGCGCTGCCTGGCGGGGCGCGCTTGAACTTCAGGAGTCTTCTCACTTTCTCCTTCTATTCGTCATGGTCATGGTAATATTATTGTCATCTTTAGTGCATTCAGTGTAATTAATGAGTATTTAATTCACGGGGCGCAGGCCACCGCGTTGTTTGTTTATTTGATGACTCGTGTTTTTTTTGACTGGTATTTGATTATCTTAGCTTGGCAGAGCTATGGCTCTGAGTTGAGTTAAATGTTTTTGTAAGATAAAAAGTGATACACGCATTGCCTGCGACCGAAAAAATAAACCTATGCATTCATTTTCGGACTCTTGAGAGGAAGAAAATTATTGTAGGAGAGAGCTTGTCCGAAACCCTAAACCCACTATAATTGTAAAATATGAGTGTGCAATTGTTTGATAGAATGGCTGGACTTTTTAGGCCACAGTTTGAGCTAAGTCTGTTGACATATTGGAACTTGGAGCAGTGGACTGCTATTAGACTTTTCTTTCCTGGTTTCAGCCAGTGTGATTAGATATTTTATTTTTGAGCAAATCTTTAGAATCTTTAGTTTGTGTTTATAAAGTAATATTAAGGGAGTTGTTGTTTTTGTTGTCTGTGGACGGGAGTAAGAGGGAAGATGTGCTTTTCCTGAATAAATTATTTTGCATTAGGATTCCTCTGGCATATTGATTTTAGTTGTAAGCTTGCTGTGATCCTTCATAAAAATCCCCAGGATGTATAATTAAGTTGAGCCCCCGAATAGCCCATTAGCCCGCAGATAGAGTCAGCATCCTGGAAGACCTTAAAGGGTACAGTATGAAGTCTTATAAACTGGGAACACTTTCAATAGGGTAAAACTGTGTAGTTCTAATCTTCAGAAGCGTTCATCGACAAGACAATTTATGAAAAAACACGCTTCACTATGGTCAACAGATGTTACTGAAACATAAAAGGTATTGGTTCAGTACGGTAGCAATAGTTGAGAAGAAAATGACACTTGTTGATGAAATTCAGTAGTAATGATGGAAATGTTTACAATATTTCAATACTTCACCAGTGATGCAGAAATATAAAAACAATGAAGTCAACTGCGCTGAAATAATATCTTTCAAATCGAATGCTCTGGTAGAAGTAATTATGTTTATGAATTGTATAACTTCAACATATGTAATGGTAGAAACGGGCCTCTAGTCCGTACGAGGTATGACAAAAGCATAAATTTCATAAATTGTCTCGTCGATGAACACTTCTGAAGATTTGAGCTACTCAGATTTACCCTGTTGAAAGTGTTCCTAGTTTATAAGACTTTATACTAACCACGCTTTTCCACCAGCAGTGATCTGCAAGTAAATCAAGCATTTTTAGAGTTTTAATATGTGTTTCAAATTTGTTTCTAATGATTATTTTATTCATATTCTCATGCATCATATTGTGTTGATTTAGGCATTCAATTTTTCATCTTTCTTTATGGTGCACCATATAAGGTTTAATGACAAGGGACTTTTTAGTGTTATGCTATACTATTATCTTGTGTCTTTGACATTTATTGATTTATTCATATCAGCTGATGAAGGGGCCAAAAATAATTAGGCCTTGATACATGTCCCACCAATGACCACACAGTGATCATGTTTAATAAAAAGCATTGATCAGGTGGAACTTTTAACCTATTTATTACATTTTTTATGTTCCACAAAAATATGCATGATAATCTCTGGTTAGTGTAGTTTCATGATGAACTTAAAATGTGTGCTCAAAGCTTGTGAAATCTTTGCCAAACTGTGTAAAGCACCTTATAAAACAGAATAAAAGGAGGACATGTCAGCTATTAGCAAAGATTAAAGGTATGTATCGGGTAAATAAGTGCAAGATTATAAAATGTGTACAGTATGTTAATGTTGTGTTCTGATGAATACACATGAGACCGTAGTATATACACAGAATAAGAAACTTATCAAACACACTTAAATGAAGATATGGAATATATAAGTAAATTCTTGGAGAACATGACTCAAGTGTGATGCACTGATTCATCAATGCCCTCAAAACATTTAACATAATAAGCAACAGTTAGATAATCTTGACATCAATAGTCTGCAACATTTGAGAATTTTACAAGTCATGTAAGCACTGACATGATGCCTGTGGTGCACAGTGGAGAAGAAGCAGCAGCAGTGCAGTGCAAAGGAAACTAATAGTAAAACATACCTTACAAGAAAGAGGAATCTTAGTGGTACCCAGCCAAATTAGGTATTGCCTGTTTGACAAGACTTTATTCTATGGCACTGAGGTATCAACTTGTGGTAGAGACAAAAAACCCAGATGTGCAGAAGCACAAGAATTTTATGCCATACTAGTCCTACCTGCTTCCTTCCGGCTCATCACAATTAAATTAGCAGATTATATTGCAGAAACTTCATATAAACTTTCCTTACACCAGCCAGTACTCTCAGGATTCCTACTGCTGTAAATCCACATCCACAATCATAAATTTAGAACTTAAATTGCTTGTCATACAGTTTGTGTGATATGTTTCATCTAACAAAAGTATTTTTGAAATGTTTAAACTCATCATTTTTAAGATCACATCACTGACCGAAGCCCAATATGTTTGGTTCATACTGAACATTGATCTGGCTACACTGTATTTTTGAATGAACTAAATGAGTTCACTGAATGTCCTGAAAGAACTCTATTAGAAAACATGCAATAAAAAAATTAAGGATTATGCAATGATATTTGCAAACTAAGGAATATTTACAAGAATTTTAATAGAAAAAAATTAAAAGATCCATCTCAAAACAAGCTTGAACACAATGGCATGTTGAAATTTTTAACAGATAAATGGTATGAGTTGACAGGCTTTACTTAACATTCAGCGATATGAGTAGAAATAGAGAAAAAAAAGTCAAGCAGGAAGAAAGGAAAGTAAGAGGGGGAAAAAGCATAGGTGTATTAATTTTCTTTATTAACTTAAAAATAAAATAATCTAATGACAGAACAATATTTATTTCATCAAGATACACACAAAGATCAAGTATCACACAGACACTCTAGTATTCTATCATTCACATGTAAGTCTACTGTTCACCATAAGATCATGCAAAAAGTTTTATATTACATAACAGAGTAAGTTTATAATACAGATGCCAAACTCTGCATACATTCTCACATAATTATTAATTGAGCTGTGCAAATCAGTGTGATGAACAAACAACATAAAACGTTTAATGATAGTGACAGTATGCTACTATGGATAAACTGACCAGATGTCCCTCTCTCAATATCTCATTCTCAATTTCAGTACTTCTGTCTCACTAGACAAATAATGTGTGAAAATTTTAAACCGAGAGTTAATTTTTGGGTAGGAACTTTTAACCATAATATTTGTATGCAACAACTGCTGAAAGCCATCCAATGAACATGGATAATTAAAGTTCATGTTTTGATGTTTCTGATGTTGGCCATATTGTATATCAGTTAAGAACTCAAACAATGCCAAAGCAGAACTGTTCTTTCAACAGCAATAGGCAAAGGAAATCCAGTCGTACAGCGCTAGTTATAGCATTAGGTGGGGGAAGTAATTCATCAAAATATTAAAGAAATACACCAATTTGAAAAATCAAAGTTTTATTCTAGTTCATAATCTCCTTCGGCGTAGGAGGTGTATGGCCTTTCAACTATCCCGTTTAACAAAATCATAGTTTGTGTGAATTTACTTAAAAATATGTAACTGTCCATATGAAATGCAAGGCAACTGAACCCAGCAATTGCACCATTCTCCTAGTTGAAGATACAGTTGACCAAAGTGAGTTGCAAAGTTGATAAAAAATCCAGATTATGGCAAAGTAACAAAGCTTTTGTACTTCATGAAAACATACAAGTAACATTAGTTAAAATTAAACCAAAGAAAGAATTACTGAACCTAGTTAAGTATCTAGACGACATAGGCCTAATCATAAGTTTCAGATGTGACAACACAAAACGTTGTTTCAGGGAAGGATGCAAAATGAAGATTCAACAATCTGAAAATTTGCAAGTTAAATCTGTACAATATCATGCAAAGAGAATTGGTGGGTTAAGGGTATTATTACATTATTTATTATTATGACTAATAATAGAAATAATAATAATAATCATCATCATCATATGGGCTTAACCACCAAGAGAGGATCTTTCGAGGTAGTGCCATCCAGGCAATCCACCCATCTATATCAACATTTTGTTTGCACTGACATTTACGAGAGAAACTGGAACCCTATTTGGCTACATGTAGCTAAGATTTAACTTGGTCTATTAGCCATCAAATGCAATACTAGCGGTCTTTTGCAAGCAGTCATGGTAGGACTCAAACTTCCGTGAATTCATCCCACGCTTCAAAAATCAGACTTTCTTAGTCATGGATCAAACTCAACCTTGAGATCACGACTCAGACATTCTGCCACTGATCCACCAAAGACTCTTAGGTTGTGGTGCACATTTAGTTTTCAACAAAATTTATGCAGAGCATGGACATTTTTGCAGTTAAGAAAATTTATTTGTACTATACTATTTTTAGGGTACTGTGAACAATGTAGCACTATACCATTCTTAAAATTTTGAGCAAAATGAGTAATTAGGATACAAGTGTGTCCTTCATTTACTAAAAAAATGACATTATTGCATTTGCATTGTGAAATATTTTGTGCATGTAAGAAGATTTCATCAAAGAGTGATTTTAAAACATTAGTAAACAGATGATGGATAGAGATCCTATTTAATGGTAATAGCAATATACAAAAGTTTATCTAAACCCAGTACCTTAGCCTGTTTTGGGTACTGTATTTATTTGAAAAATATGCCCTGACAGTGGATTTATATGTGCAAAATGTTGCAAATAAGTAATACATACGAAATTGACGAAAAAAATATTGTTGTTTAGTTTTTGGTTGGTTCCTCAGTTTAGGGGCTGCGACAACGTGGTTATGTAGCCCCGTGTACTTTGGGTGTGTGTAGAATCTGCCTGATAATGGGAAGACTAGTTGCCATTTTTGGTCCATATTGACAAATATGAATTATTTAATCAGTTTGAGCTTTCCGCCAAAGCAATACAAATTGTGTTTGCGTTGTTAATACGCTAAGTACGGTACATGTTTCGAACCTTACAAGAATCGGTCCTTCATCAGCCACGACATATCACATGAATGGCAACACATCAAAAACACTGAACAACATCAAAAATAAAATGCATGCACACTACGACATTCATTAACACATATTAAAACGTTACATTAAAAACTGTACAACATATTAAAAAAAAAACACATATGTACCATACTTAGCGTATTAACAACGCAAGCACAATTTGTATTGATTTGGCGGAAAGCTGCAAACTGATTAAATAATCTGTCTGATAACCGGTGTTAATTGTAATTGCTGTATTAGTGTGCGTTATCTGTAATTCAGGTAAGGACTGCAGACAATCAATTTCAAGTAGTTCCTACTTTTGCTTCCAAATGCTAACGTCAACACCAAGCTGTGAACTTAGTTACTAGATGCCACCACTTCCGGCACCTGGCGGCGAACGTTGGAACTTAATAGAGCATTAATCAAATCCAATCTACAAATTTACCTTCACACAATTGTAGTTAGTGGAAGGATCTTTTACACGCCATAAATCTATGACGCCCACGTTACTTCCCCTCCGAAGGAAGGCATACTGACGGATTTTTAACACTCTTAAAACATCCGACGACTTTGGCTGGGTTTGAATCCAGGATCTTAGGCATAGAAGCTCAGAATGCCACGGTTTAGCTTTTTTAGAGCATATGTAAAAAATCATCTCTTTTGTGCAGGGACGAAAAACTTGACTGTTTGATAAATACTTTCTCTAAAATACAACTTCTCATTTTAAGCACATACAAAGCACTCATCAGTGGATCATCACACAACTGTGCTAAAATGACTGTGTGTTGTTCCACAGTTTGGCCTGTGGCGGAAGCATACTGTTCTGAGGTAATGTCTTTCTTCGTGGAGTGTGTGTGGTTGTTAAGACTTTGTTCACCGAATATAGGCCTAGATTACAAAATTCTATTAAAATGCCCAAGAGTAAGGTAGTCGGTATATATTCACAATGATAAATAGTAATTTTATTTATCGTTTCATTATTAACCAGTCATATTAATTTTTCCTCATTCTGAATCAGGTATTCATTGAATAGCATGTTAAAAATCAAGAAATTGGAGAGTGACTAGTTTCTGTTCTTAGTAACTTGTATAAATGTAAAATAGTCACCGCCATGGCTCCATTTCCAGTACCACTGTGGACCAATTTATTTCATCATAGACTGAGGAATTTCTTCAATATCAAGAACACAATTTTAAGCACCAACAAATTATTTAATAAAATTCCTCTCCAGAACTAAACAATAATCTGACACTAAAGAGAAACTTCTGATTTTTAAAAATCATACCACCACCTTTTAGTTAAAACATCTAAGCAATAAGTTAAAGTTAGTATATTTTTAATGTGCTGAAACTATAATATTAATTTAAAAAAAGAGTGAATTTGAGCTGATTTAATTACTGTATATGATATTCCACTCTAGCAAAACAGTGTAGCCACACAAGCAAAATAAGCTAGCTTAGTCGTTCACGCTTAATATTAGGATGGGAAAGCTGGAGGAGGGAGTGCCTGCTTCTTGAGGTTCAGCCGAACTTGGTCTGCTTGTTAAGGTTAGAAAACATGCATGTTATACTTCTGGCCATTTTATAGATTGTTGTTTTTGTACATCAATAAGGCAATTGTAAGTATTTAGTAATGGTTTTGATTGTACAGCAGATAAATATTTATAAAAATAAGAAACATTTTAATTATTTCCATTATATGACAATATTTAAAGGATAATGTTGCAATATGTACTCAGGTGATGGTTAAAAGTTTGATGCCCTGCTCTGACATTGTGAAAATCTGGTCAGTTTAACTAAAGGGTAACATCAAACTAATATGAAGAACATCAAAGGAAGAAAATAGAAGGGAAGTAATTACAGCTAAGACAGTAGCAAACACTCATGAAGTGTCAAACACACAGTTAACAGGTCAGTAATCACAGAAGGGAAATATTTCTCTCCCCAGTATTTTATGAACTTAGAAGATAGTATGTAGCTGCTTTCCTTCTCTTTTCCTTTACATGCTATAAGGACAGCATGCATTTTTTCGTGACACAATATGCCATGCTAATTACATGCTCCTTTCCACGAGACACTTGCTAAAATTTTCAACAAAAAAGTTCTATTCACATGTTACACCAAACTATTGCATTAAGTCGAATGTTGGATAGCTGAAGTACTTCAGTGTGTGCCTGGTCATAATTTCAGCACCACCCATAAAATGGAACAAAATACTTTTCATCATGCGAAGATTTGACAACTCAATATTCTGTGAAATAACATTTCCTTTATTTTTAAGAAAATACTATAATACACAAGTCCAATATTGACTAATAATTCAATATTTAAGTCTGAAACATCCGCGGTAGATATCCCATTCTAGGTCCAATCTTCTATGCCCCGGATAACAGCTCATCCAGATCAACTGTACTTCTGTAAGAAAGTGTTTAGATGTCCCATTATGAAACTGCCAAATAACCGTGCAACATAACACACCAACGCCTCAGCTAACTTCCAAATAGCAAATACAATGTATATAACTTTCAGTTTTATTGTTTCTGCTTACTATACAAGGAGGTCTTCAAAGAATTGACCTGGCAATGCACAGTATGTGCATGCGGAATAGAATAATATACTTCCATTAATTCTCTTTATACAGCCCAACACACAAAGCATTGTGCCACTGCCTGTAAGACAAGCAAATAAGACTAGCTGCTTTGATTGGCTGTGTACATATCTGGTGGGTACCAACTCTTCATGCTCCAACTGCTCTGAAGCTACAGTACCTTGAATGAAGTCCTAGTTGTTGGTCTAACATTCATCTATAAGGATATCTGTAAGGTTCTTATCTAAGCTATATTCATTCCCATTTTAAAAAATTGTATTGAATATTTCCCTATAGCTTAAAATGTCCTCCATACTTTAATAATTTCTTCACTTTGTTTCCAATTATGGTCTTGAGATATCATGGTAATTAGCCCCATGCACTAGGATAGAACTTCCTAACCTGTTTTATTGTAATAAGACAACAGTAATAGGTGTACTTGCAATTATTAGTGTTTTGGATTAGGATAGGTGCCCTAGGATTTAAAAGTTACCATACTGGCATTTGCACCTTGGATCTCAGAATGCCCTTTACCCAGTTCAGTCATGGAGTGCACCTACTTACTTGACTATGCTGGGGAATTTGTTCTTTACTCCCCCCCCCCACCCAACTGATTTTTTTTACTTGTTTCTCATTTTACTAAAATGAACCAATCAATATTTGCATCATGTAGACAATTTTAATTTAAAACCAAATAAATCAAAAATTCCTCTCGGCACGCCAGAAGGCGGAGGTAGATTTCACCAGGCAAACTAGGGAATAGGCAAAAATAGGCAAAATATGGAGGTTTTCATGGAAGGACCAGACCTCATATTATACCTCTCATTATGAGAAAGTATTTTACAATTGGAGCTTAATAAACTTTGTTTTATGTCTTTTTATGCCTATTTTTAATATTTTATTGTCTTATGGGGTCTATTTTTATACTGGTGGTCACACTATCCTTATACAAGGTTTCGACACTGATGTGTGTTACTTCTTCACACAAAATTTTACCTCCCACAGATAGGTTGGTTGGTTTCTCAGTTTAGGGGCTGGGACAACGCGGTCATGTAGCTCCGTGTACTTTGGCCGTGTTTAGAATCTGTCTGATAACCAGTGTTAATTGTGATGGATGTATTAGTCTGTAATTCAGGTAAGGACTACAGACGGTCAATTTCAAGTTGTTAGTTATTGTTTTAAGGGGTGGAACTACGAGGTCATCTGCGCCTCTTAACACAGATTAAAGTATACAAATTTGGAAGGGAATTTAAAATTTAGAGGTGGACACCTAAATTTGAAAAGACCGAAAAATAATAAAACAAAAAATTAGATATAACTAATAATTATAATATAAACAAAAACATATGGAAAAACAAAAATTCAGCATTCAAAAAAGAACAAGTCTTTGAGTCATTGTACACTGGAAAATTTAGATTGCTGGCCCTAACCCACTCTCACTTATAAAGCAGATGACTATATCAGCAGCCACCGCGTAATTGGCTGATATAAGTTTGAGTGACATCTGCAAACCAAGGTTTCTTCGTAAGTCAGCAAGATCCACTTTTTGCTACAAATGCTACCATCAACGACACCTAGCTGTGAACTTGGCTACTAGATGCCACTGCAACCACCACCTGGCGACGAACAAGGAAATTAGAGCATTAATCAAATCTAACCTACAAATTTTGCTTCACACAGTTGTAGTTAGTGGAAGGTTCTTTAACATGCCAAAAATCTATGACATGGGTCCGCCGCTTGACTTTCCCTCTGAAGGAAGGCATACTGGAGGATTTTTAACGTTCTAAAAAAATCCGACGACTAATGCCGGGTTTGAAATCACAATTTTGGGCATAGAAGCTCAGTATGCTACCAACTACGCCACCGCATCCGCTTACCACTGAGACAGATGGGAAAGAATGTGATCTCGTGCAGTGGCATTGTCATGGCAACCTCTGATGGCCCTTCCCACATTAATTTTGCATTTTCTTTTAATTTCGAAATCAATTTGCTCATCCCTTGGAGTAACGGTGGGTCATATCAAAACTTCTTTCAGACAAAAGTTTTAGGTAATAATTAGAGGAGTATTGACCATTTTAATCAGTTTTAATATTGTGCCTATTAAGAGAGAGATGATTTTTTCCCCTCTAAAAACCCACTTTTTCCCACCCCTTTGGTCAATGGTTGGTGGTCAAAAAACTCTAACCAATTTTTGGCCCTTATTCGAAGAATAGTATGAACTTCAAATGGATTCGTTATTTCACATATTAAGAGAGTTATAGCGATATTTTACAGTTACGAAAAAGGCCCCCATTTTCACCCCAATGATTCGATTTTGCCCATTAACGAACTCTAAAGAGATTTTAAAGGGATATAAAATAATTTATTAAACACAATGTGTACATTAATTTACAAACATTTGTTTACATATTTACTTCTGTTTTTCACCAGTCTTGTTAGCGTGTTTAGCGGCTGGGTTCTGTTTCCACATTTCAACAAGTAATATTTGGGGCATGGTTTGTTGCATAATTCACAGACGCAGTCGTTCTCCGGTTCGTGGTATGTTTTGTTCCGACATATCTTCCCATGGATCCCGTGGGCGGCAAATCTTGTGTACAGATGGCGAAGCTCTTAGTTCGGTCCCTTCCAGGCATCTGTTTTCATCGCTTCTGTGTCCATTATTTGCTCCGGGACCTCGTTGGCTTTGTTCTGTCTTTCCTTGATGACTGTTTTGTATGCGTGCGTTTCCAGTAATCCGAAACAGAGTTTTATGTCCTCTATGAAGAATGACTCGTGCTATTGTATACGCGTAGCTGTTCCTTGTGAATTTAGAGATCGAGAGGGCTCGTTTTAGGAATCTGGCTTTAATGCTTTCTATATATATATTTTATGTATAAAATTCCAAGTGATTGGTGCAAAATTGAGGTAGGTATCATGTCCACAAGAAAGTGACATAATCGTATATACATAAATTATACATAAACTTTTGAACTGGAGGAGGTTTTGGGGTCTGAGGAATGTAAAGATATGTCGAAATTTTCCGGAAGTCGAACCATGGTACCTATTGCAATAGGTAGCTGTTCAGTGAAATCTACCTAAAACTTCACTTTCTTCCTCAATTATAAGGCCGGTATTACACTATCAAAGAAATTTGTCAAAGAGCTTCGATAAAAGATCTTTTATAAAAGATATGACAGTGTAATGGGGAAATCTTTTATAAAAGGTTGTTTTATAAAATTTATTTTGTAAAAGGTATGAGCTACCTTTGATAAAAGATTCACACCAAAATGGCAGATCGTAACAGCTGGAATATTACCATGATAAAGACACTCATATCAGAGTGTGAAATGCATGAATTGTTGCATGAATGGTATAAAATGTGTAAAAACATAAATAAAGGGTAGAAAGTGCGGCTAAAAATAGCAGAGGCTACATGCGTGGCACAGAAAGGGTGCATTTCAGGATATGAAGAAGAATTAAATAGTTAAATAGGCTGAAAAAAGACATGAACGAAAGTGTATACTATGTTATATTTTTGTATTAGAATTTATCAATTTAACTATTACGAGAGAGTGTAAATAAGCTATTTATCTTAACCGGTAGGTAAAATATGTATCCAAACACAGTAAGCAAGAGCCTAGTTGGCGGAATGTGTAGAGCGCTCAACTCTCGTACGAGGGGGCCAGGGATCGAATCTCGCATTGCTCACTTTTTTTTACTTCATATGTTTCTATTTTCTTTGCTCTGGCAGAAGATGTTTGGAACATCTTTCATTTCATCATAATTATTAATAATTAAATATTAATGTAATTTTTCTAGTCCTCATACAGCTCGTTCACCCAGATTTTACTCGTATAAATAGCTTTCTTGTCATGTGAGCAACCAAGGGTTTAACCCATAGACGTTTACTTTGTCTTTTCGTTTCCTGTATATACCGGTATTGCCACTATAGAATTTCAACATAAATTAAAACAGTTAAGTGAACAAGGAACTGTCCTTCATCCATTTTTCTAAACTATTTGATGTAGTCCAATGGTGTGATGATTGCTTTGTATAACTTTTATTCAAGTTCAGTTTTATAAACTATTTCACAAAAATTTCTTTGATAGTATAATACCGACCTAACACAGGAAACTGAGAACTGGCAACAAGATACATCTTGCGAGAGTAAAAAGAGTCCAATGCAGCTTGAAGAAATGTGTTTAAACATAAAAATATTGTCATCAATCTGTAGATCTTTGGACTTATTCCCTTAATCTTCTGGCAATCCAATACAGCCCTGGTAGGTCAATCTCTTGAGAGTTGTGGAACAATTTTGGGCACTCGAGGAGGTGATTTTAATTAGCTATTGTATTCTGTTTGCACATCATCCAGTAGCTGAAACTGAAGATTCTGAAATGATGGAGATTCATACCAAGGCAGTAACGACTTGCAACGAGTTGGAAATTTACTACCGAGTGTTTCTTCAGTTTATTTCTGTAATTTCCCCAGGCGCATTTAATGTTTTGCTATTGCTTACTGTTAAATAATGTAGGAAATTAACATAGAACTTCATGTGTTTTGTTTTTACAAGTCTTTTGGCTATCTTCAAGTTGGGTGGTGCTGGTTTGAAGTGTGGTTCCTTTTTTTTTTCTTCTTACTAACATGACAGCCGTTTCTTTGCCCTTCATCCCTACACATAAGTAATCCACATTATAATTTCAGAACTGACAATTGAAATTCTCCCCATCAAACTTAAATTAATTGCTACAGGTTTTCAGAGCCAGCATGGTATTAGAATGTTGTCCGAAGTAGCACTAACATGAGCCCCCTTTTCAACATACTTAATTGCCATAAGCAAAGCTGGATTCATACCCGCAATCTGGGATATTGATGTTACCTGCTAGGTCTTGAGGCACTGGGGAGCTGGAATTTTGACTGGAATGGGTTCTTCCACATGCCAGTAAATCAACCAACTGGTTGTTGCATCTAAACAACATTAAATGCTATTGGTTTAAGCTGAGATCAGACACGCTATCTTGAGTTTTAAAGGTCAATACTTAACCAACTGTATCATATTTCTCTGGACTATCTTGGTTACTGAAGACCTGCCCTTAATGAAACGGGAGTTTCCAGTCTCACTACTTTACAGACTTGGTTGCTGTTATGGTTAGTTGGCTGTAAATCTTATACTGCCCGGTACCATCACTTCCACAAATAGGGGCAGATGACCTCACTGTACCACACCTTACAACAACAATCATCCTCATCTTTCCTTCCCTAAATAATCTATGCATCAACTTATGTTTACCTCCGGGTAAGTATGAAGTCTTTTTGTGATATGCAGTGCATGCAAACCAAAAGTTTAGCAGTGAATTGAAGAATGGTTAGAAGGAGCCAAGTTATTTCTGAAGACATTAACTGAAGGAAAGACTTACATTTTTAAGCAATAACAGAACTATTCTCCTGAAAAAAAAAAAAAAAAAAGACATTTTCTTTGTCCCAAATTTGTAGCCTCCGTGGCTTAAGCGGCAGCACGCCGGCCTCTCACCGCTGGGTCCATGGTTCAAATCCCGGTCACTCCATGTGAGATCTGTGCTGAACAAAACTGAGACAGGTTTTTCTCCGGGTACTCCGGTTATCCCTGTCAAAATTTCATTCCAGCAACACTCTCCACTATCATTTCATTTGTCCTTCATTTAATCATTGCCCCAGAGGAGTGCGTCAGGCCTCGGCAGCCGGCACAGTTCATATCCTCGCCGCTAGATGGGGGCTTCATTCATTCCATTCCTGGCCCGGTCGGAGACTGGAAGCAGGCTATGGATTTTCATTTTCTTTGTCCCAAATTTGAAGCTTATGAACTTCAAAGCTTCAGGTAAGAACACAGAAAACAAATTACTTATTAGAACCAAATAAATGGTTGAGACAAACCTTTGAAGGTAGAACCAAGTACATGGATATGAAAATAACCATTCTACCCAAAATTGATCCGTACAGATATACAATAAATAACAACTAAATCACTGGTGTTTTATCTCACCAAAACTATAACTGAAAGTAGTTTTAATAGTAGTATTTATTTCTCTTACAACTACTTTCAATTATAATATTGATAAGATTCCACACCAGTGTTTTAATTGTTACATAGAACTAAGTAGAATGCAAAGCACTCAGCCTACCTCAGATATGACCTAACTTGGTTTCGAACCCCGGGATAACCTATAGACACCTATTAATAGCAAGTTCTGGCACGCAAGCACCCGCGTAAGTGAAATCACGGAGGCCCTTTTCCACTCAGCTCTTTTGGCTATTTTTTGCCGACATTTACTAGCTGACTGAGAGACCTCCCCACCTTAATGATGCCCACCATCTTGGAATACTGGAGCCCGTCTTCCACGCACATGGCATTTCCATTGCAAATATCTACCCATAGGAGACAGTTGTGTGCAGATTTAACATGCCATTTCATGCTACATGCGACCAGAAACTTTTTCCCACCAAAATTTAAAAACAGACCGCTGTGGTGTGGACATCCTTTTTAGTCGAATGGGTTCAAGTGTCACCAGCAGTCACCTCAGTCATAACACTGCTTAGAATGGAATGTCTGTTGCACAGTGGAATACTGCTGGCTTTCATCCATTTCTGAAGATCATTCTTTCAAGCGAACAGCATTCCTTCCAACCGATTAGACAGATTCGTTCAAGGATACTTGCAGTTCCTCCAAAGATCTCGATCGTCAGCATAGATTACAGATTTACTCTCTATAGAATGATCTCTGCAATATCTGGTGTAGAGGTGATAAACAGCGGACTCGGAAGATCCCTCTGTAAAGAGTTATAAGCTCATCACAGATTTCTACATACAGCAGTTTGAGGACTATGTTTTTGATGAGTTCCAATGTTACTGTATATGCCTGTTAAATTCCTGAATTTCTGAACAAGATATTCTTATTTATCATGTCACACCCTTTGGAAAATAAACAGCAATTTTTGAGTTTTCTATTTAGTACTGAACTTAAGACATTGGATGGCTTGTGTTCTTGACCTTTCCATCTTAAATATGAACTGCACACCTAGGAGTTTAGCATCAGCTTCATTATTCAGGCATTTACACATAAGGTTAGCTAATGTCATGAGAAGGATGCATTTGTAAGATATTCTTCTGCAGACATTTGGGTCTTTGATGTACCTCTTGCCTTTGTGAAACATTTTAACTGAAGACCTACTCCACTTAATGGGGATTGTTCCCTGTATAAGAGATTTATTTAGAAGATACATAATGGCTTCTTTTTTCTAACAAACATTGAGAAGTTCATGTTTGATCAGGGCTGCAAGCCTTATTGTACTTGGAACTGTAGACGGTTGTCTCCACCTTCTGAACTCCGAACAATGTTCTTCCCATACCTCTATTGGGATGTTTCTAGGTTATTTAGGCTGCCTTAGATTTAACATTTGTATGGACACTGTCCTACTTCCTTAAATAGACAGTTCTTCTAGCTCCAGCTTTATTTAACAAGAGCTTTGTTTGCTTTTGGCATATATAAATGTAGGGCAATAATCTGTTAATGCTATACACAAAGCTCTCAGGCAGTGTAATATGCTTCAATGAACCAGAATTTGATTCTCCCTTAACGGTCACCACAGGTAAGGTACATTCCTACTTCGTATGCTCAATTTTCCCATCAAGAGTAGAGTTTCTTTTTTCATGTTGCACTCCAACCAAGAAGACTTTATCCTTCAGAGTTGCTAGGCCTTACATACAACCACACTGTCTTGTTCGTGGCTCTTAATCTTCTGGTGTTAGGGGCAGATGACCTCATAGCTCCGCACCTTAAAACAACAATAACCAATCTTCTGGTGGACATTGCTGCTATCCCCCACTATTTGTGGGTAAAAATATGAATGTTGGCATGTATCAAGAGATGGAGATAAAAACGAGGATATAATGGAAACTGTCAAAGCAACCTGAACAGAATCACGTAAGTCATCATCGGCTTTAACTCGAATCCGAGTATAAATCTTCTTCCTTCAGTCCAGTTTGTGGATGTGTTTACGGTGACTAAAGAGTCCAATCCTGGCATGAAACAAGCGACCACACAAGTCACATAGTATTGCTGGAGGAGGACGTGGCGCTTGGCCTCTTCATGTGTGCGTTAATCCCTTTCAAACGTCTTTACAGTATCTGAGATGGTATGGCGCCAAGTTGAGCGGTCTTCAGCCAGCATGTCCCAGGTTTGTGAATCAAGACCTGTCAATTTCAGGGTCTGCTTAAATTGGACCTTGTAGCGCCTCTTAGGACCACCATGAGGTCTGGTGCCATAGCATAACTCACCATATAGCATTTGACGAGGTAATCTCACATCATCCATCCGATGGACATGACCAATCCATCTAAATTGGTGACCTATTATGGATGATTCTATGCTGTTGATTTGAGCCTTTTCCAGAACCGCAATATTGGTAATGCGGTCTTCCCATTTAATCCTCAGGATTGATCGAAGTTTTTGTAGGTGGAAACGCTCAAGCTTCCTAAGATCAAGTCGGTAAAGGGTCCACGTTTCACAACCATACAACAATGTAGAAATGACTACTGCTTTGTACACCATAAGCTTTGTACTCGTAGACAGATCTTTATTCATGAAGACCCGGTGCGCTAATCGTCCATACGCTGCGTGGGCTGCGCCAATTCTCTTATCCACATCCTGCTCACAGGTACAGCTCACAGAAATGGTACTGCCCAGGTACGAGAAGTGGTCAACCTGTTCTAATGGCAAATTGAACTGAGGAAGAGGTGTGCCTGGTGAAGGTTGTGCCAAGACTTTAGTCTTATTGACATTTATGGTAAGACTAAAGCGATCACATGCACTTTTGTAACAATTAACTGTCTCTTGCAGCTCTTCTGGTGTGAGAGTTGGTGACGCAGCATCATCTGCATAAAACATGTTAGTAACCTGAGTTTTCCTCAAGGAGCGGAGACGAGTTAGGTTGAAAAGCCCTCCATCAAAACGATACTTGACCTCCACACCTGGGATGTTTGTGGGTGAATCATAAAGCATTGCAGCCATCATAAGAACATAATCGCAAGTTCATGGTATAGCTCACGCTTCATAAATTTCAGAAATATTTGTCTATTGTCATATGTTGTTGATCATTCTGGGGCCTAGGATATCTTGATCATTTCAAAGGAAAAGAAGCTTGTAGTTTTATGTGACCATTAATCTCACGATGGGGCAGATGACCTCGCAGTTCAGTCCCTTAAAACAACAATAACTATAATCTCGCGATCATGAGCAATGAGACGTCCATTTTTATGTGGAAGCCAAACCACAGGACATGATATTCCTCTTAGAAAATCTCACACGCATTGACCGTGATTATTTCAACCCCAAGTACTTGGGCGAGGGTAGAATTTGTCTGATAAACTGGGTTATTGTGTATATTTATAATTGAGGAGAGGATTGGAATGGAAGTCTTAAGTTAGGAACCATACTGGCATTCGTCTCGAGTTGAAGTGAGAAACCACGGAAAACCACTTCTACGATGGCTAAGGTGAGAATCAAACCCGCCACTTCTCAGTTTTACCTCACGATGCTGTGTACCCCGTTCTAGCCCTCAGACCAGAAATAAATTTCTTGGCAGAGCAAGAAGTTGAACGTGGTGCTCCAGAGTGACGGTCAAGAATGCTAGCCGCTGAAAGATGAGGCGATCCCTATTGTTGTATTCTGACCTAATGAAAGTGGACTCATACGAACCTTGTATTTATAATGTACCTAGGTACATGAGTGGCATGAGTCAACTGCTGTGCGATCACATGGCCTACTTGTGCATTCAGGTTGGAAAGGCCCCTTTATGAAGGTAGTAGTACTTGGTTAATAATGAAGGGACAATTAAGGGCGGAAGGGAAATACAAAAGGGATAACTGACCTTTATTCAAGGATAGTGTGGAAACCGCATCATAAACTGATATAACAAACCAATATTCATCATTTGGTAAATAATTTCTTATATAACCCCTAGCCTAAACAGGAGTATCAGTACCTAAGCTTTTTACATGTACAATGGTATCTTATATTAGCAACTATCCCCAGAAGGTGAGTTATTTCAGCATTATGTAACAACTGGGGTATAGACCTTTTATTGATTGACTATTTGCTATGAGTCTCCTAAATGTCCTGAGGATTTGGTCATAAGGTCAATATTAAATGTAGGCCTACAGTATATGTTAAGTTAGTACTTTAGCATTAGCAACAGATGAAGAACTAATTTTCCAAAATTCATCCACTCATGCTTCATTAACACCACATGGGGGTTTAACAAGGTATTGATCTAATGTGTGTTGCGTTGAGTTTCCAGTCCTTACGACAGGTTTGAAGCAGTTCTCCAAGGGCCCCTGTCCTGAGCTAATTGTTTGATGTGTACATATTGTAGCTACACAACCTTACTTTCAAGGTCTTCTCTTTAACTCCCTTCCTTCCACAACTAACTTAACTATTCCTGTGTGCCTTGGTGTATGTCCTACCATCCTATCTTTGTTTCATTAGCAATTTCCAGACATTTCTCCTCTTCCACATAAAATAATCTAAGAGGGGAAAAAAATGGGAAGGAAAAAAAAAAGCCACAGGATGTAAGCCTTCAACCCATGCCCCTTGGATCACCAAGCTAGCCTAATACCACTCGTACACTTTTCTCACATGGTTGAATGATCATTATTGTACATGTTAACCTGTACTTCTAAATGTCAAATGCTTCCAATTGAGATATTAAATATAGATTGGAATACATTCATTCAGTGTCTGGCATGTCTTTAACTCTACTTACCCAAGATTCACGACTGCCGTTTATTAATAATGCAAACAGACAGAAAATATTACAATTAATTGACAACCATCCTCTAGGATTTATTCCCAACAACCTGGCATATAATAATATGCAAGTATGTAATACATGCAGGTGTGTATATGAGGATGAACCAAATGGGACAGGATCCTGTACCAGCTTCCTAGTTTGAGTGTGTTGCATAATACAGGCTTTAAGTATGGGGATGATTACATACTCCTCACAATTAGAGAGCACCTCATTTGTCTCATAAATCCTACACACTAAATGAACTATATGCAACGTAGCAACACAGTGCAAGGTGATTTGTTCCTAATTAGGTCTTTCAGTATCCTATCAAATACAGTATTACATTTTTCATTTTCATCAATTTCATCTTCCTTTTTGACTACATGATCCTCTATCTATTTACCCCTACACAAACATGCTAGAAGGTTTACCATATTTCTACCTTTCCTTCTCTACATATTAAAAGTTTCCTAGTCCCTAAAACTCCAGCACATAACCTTTCTTTCCCCAAAAGTACTCAATTTTTCCATAAACTACATCCACTTTTCCCACTTTCAAACTATCTTCATTACTTACATTTTTTTTTCTTTCAACCATTCTTATTTTACTTCCTTCATTCTTTAGTTTAACTTACCACATTTTCCAGAAGTCTGCATTCCATTTTTCACATTTTATCTCTTACAATCTTATCCATCCACCTTTCATCCATCAATTCTAGTAAATCCTGGGTGATCCGAGGTATTTTTACCTACAGTATTCTTTCTTTCATGGATTTTGACATTCCATTCTTTAGAAGTGCCATTTCACTGCATTGGAAGCTCATTCAGAGTTCTTCATTAGTACTTCCCTTATACTCCATCTAAAATCTATTGTTCACATCCATCTCTCCACAACTCACCCTTTTGGTCGACTTTTTCTTCCCCAAACTTTAATCTGCATTTCATAACAACCACAAAGTTTATGTTGGCCCCAGGAAATGCTTTAAAATCCAAATTTAGGTTTTGGAATTTCTCCGACCACAATGAAGTCAATTTAGACTTTTTCTGTTCTCATTTACATGTATATTCTTTTGTAGTTGTTGAATAATTTGTTTGCTATAACCAACTTGTGCAGGGGGCAGAATTCTATCAGCCTGGTTCCTTGATCGTTCCTTTCACCCAGTCCATTCCTCTATCTTGCTACTCCAGTCTCCCATTGCTATAACATTTTTGCCACCCTTAACCTTCCGAGTACTACTAACAAAATGGTCCGTCACCAATTCTACTGTACGAAGTGGGGGTGCTATTGACGAAACGGATCGTCGCTATGCGCACGACTTTTCAATTTTACATTCCAGCTCTTTGAGGCGATGTTATTTGGAAGCAGACTTACCTGCTCCTTTGTGTTAGTCTATAGAACCATTTACTTTACATTTTTAGACTCTATGGTGATGCAAATTATGCTATTCATTTTCTTGTTAAAAGAGATGCCAAAGTTTGATTCATGTTCGACTTCTGTGTTCACTAATGTGTGACAACAGAGCAAGTAGTAGTTTGAGTAGTGGCACTTCTAAAACTCTCTCGCGCCCAGGAGAGGGCTCAGATGATATATTCCACCTAGAAGTCCGATATGTCACTCCTAGTAAAAGGCTGTTTACCGATCGCTACAAGACAGTCTTGACCTACATCCAGATCCACTATCCCTCCCCTTAAATTATTTTCTGGGTAAGCCTTTGAAGAAAAATTGAGAACATGTGCGTAACATGTAACCCAATGTAATATATGGAACCAATAGTGCCTTGATGTAATATGGAGCTAAGATGTGTGAATCTAAGTCAGCACATGGGTGTTTATTCATCGGGAAATGCATAGCAGTTTAAAGGTTAACATACAGGGTCTTTCATATAAAGTGAGAACGGCAAGCGGCGGTTTTGTTATCCGCTGCTGCAGCGGCCATGGCCGAGCTTGTGGTGCTCCGCGGCCCCCTGCTTTAAGCGAGTGTACAATCCTATATGATATCTTACCTTATAAAAGATGCTGGAAGTGTCTTCCTTCCTGGCTTATACAGGCATTGTATCTGGTAACCACATTCTGGCTGATGCGAGCGAGTTCTGCCACTGTAATGTTTTCTTTCAGTTCCTCCAATAAGTGAGGATTTGTTCGATACACTTGTTCTTTCAGTTTACCCCACAAGTAAAAATCACACACTGTTAGATCTGAAGAACGAGGGGGAGGGGGAAATAGACCAACACTGATCACTCTGTGTCTACACACACTTCCGGATTGTAAGAAGGGAATCATCTGCTGTACGAGCAGGTGCTGAATCTTGTTGAAACCACCCTCGCGATTTTTCTTCATCCGTTAACTGATTGAAGAATGGCTTCAAAATGTCCCCTCGGTACCTCTCTGCATTTACTGTCATCTCGAAAAACAATTGGCCCTATTATTCGTCCAGCACAAACAGCACACCAAACACCGAACTTCCTATCATAAAGAGGGACTTTATAAACACCATTAGGGTTTTCTGCACACCAATAGCGAGTGTCATGACTCTTCACATGACCATTAAGGAGAAACCAGGCCTCATCTGAAAAGAACACAAGCTGTGGGTCAAATAAACGATCATTCAATGATGCAAGATACCACTCACAATATCCCACTCTTGTGGCTGGATCAGCAGGTTTTAAACATTGGGCCTGTTCGCATTTGCGAAGGCTACTAAAGCCGGATATTCACTCACTTGAGCTTGTCGTAATTCTTTGAGAGAAAAAAGTTTAACGTTTAGCTGTTGTTTAACGTAATTTATTTGACATGTGCTCATGTGTTTCCTATGTGGTTTCATTTGGGTCTAGATTGACCATTTTGTTAAATGTTTATGATCTTTTTCACTTGTTCTGCATTCACGCCTGCTTGGTTTTAAGATATTTTCTTTAGGCCTGTTATAATTTAAATATTTCTTCAGATCTCAATTAGTGGACCGATTCAAATGACAGCCATGTTGTTGCCATTCCTTTCGTTTCTATTTCAACGCCTCTCATTGATTGCTGTAGTCCAGCCGACCAATCATGTCTCCTTATTCATCAAAGTTTCCAGAAACTCCTGGTCTGTGCTCCTATATAACACCGGCAGTTTAGACCTTCTACACACACGTTGTCAACTTGGACACTTGCTGTCATCATGTCAAATTATTTGACATCGTAACGTATTTCAAGTCTACGAACTTTTCTACATTTAGACAAGAGTTTGCTGTCTAAATAGAACTTCCTACGCCATGGGACTTTAACTAATATCATCACCTACAGACACTTTGTGTCTTAATGTTTTATAGGCCTGGCTGGGATGTCGTAAGGTCTTAGTTTCTCCGAAATACTACAATTCTGGTCATTTACTGTGGCCATGCCTAACTTGGGCAAAAGCGTGTTTCTTCGAGTCAGAATGTACTTTTAGCAAAGCTTTGCTAACTTTTAAACTGCTCCTCCTGGAGAGGTAGCGTTGTTATTGACCTGCAAGGTCTCAGTAATTTCAGCGGTCTAGCTGCTTGTGTTTTAAGTGTCATGTGCATCCATCGCTGCAAGAAACAAAAGATAAGTAAAAGTGTTTCATTGAACCTTTCCACAATAGAAGATCATCAGGATCCTCATTTAAAACTGGCTTTTAATCATTTTACCGGGCTCTGTTCTCAGGCCGCACTTGTATAACAGGCTTTTCAGCCTTCTATTTCTGCTTAGTTTTTTCCTATTTTTTTTAAGTTTTCGGTTTGCCTTATGAAGTTTTATCAATAATTCAACAGATTACTTGGTCTTTGAAAGGCACTTTCTTGTCATTCACTTGTTAAATCACTGCTCTCTTGTTTGCATTCAATGGTCTAACCTCTAATGCATACACGTAGCAATTACTTGCCTTTTCTATTCCTGTTCACATATGGACTGGTTTTTGCCATCATTCAACTTGCATATAAGGGCATCACTTGGATTTATTGGAGTTTCGAGATTTGGCCCTCGAACACAATAAAGACATTTCTAGCTTACCTTTATCTAGGTTAAAGTTGAACTTTTGGATTGAAGAGTGTTTTGAGACTGGGTCCTCAAGAACCCTCAAATCTTCTATTTTTGGATTCAATCTTAATTGGTATTATTTGGGTTATTCAATCCAAATATCTACACATTTACTTCACTTTGCTTTCCTTCAAACATTTTGGGTTGAGCCCCCTCCCCCAAGTGTTTGAAAGTGGATTACAAATTTACATTCTGGCATCTTGGGCTGATATTTTTTTCCACACATTGCAAATTGATTGCAGGCTCCAGTTGATACTGTGTTCGTTAATGTTGTTTGGAACATTGTTCCTCCTTGTTACAAATTTATGTTAAATCTAATTGTTCATCAACTACAGAGTTCAGTTTCATAGTTAACCTTTATTGTCAGGTGTTGATTGAGCTTTGCTCTTTTGTTATATTCATATTTATGCATGATCAAAGTTATTAGTAAAGCTAATGCAACCAAGCAACTTGTTCTGCCCTTGAACCTTTCTAATCTTACATTTCCGAAACCCTTCTTGTAAAGTTCAACTTAATTTTAGCTTGAGGCATTTTCTTGAGTTCTGTCCGATTCAAGAGGTCTTAAATCGACCGATCCGTTCCAGGGACCATGTAAACTTATATGGTTTGATATGTAACAGCTTTGTATGCAGACGAAACTGAAACCCCTACTTGCTGTGCTAATTTTGTGAGTGATTTATTCGGAGACCATTCAAGATTCTCGCCAATGTCATCTAGCTTATCTTCTGTTAAAACTGTGTGTGCGCGCATGTTTTTTTATTGAGCACTGAGTCGGTAGTGTCAAACTTATTTACAATTACGTTAATCTGTGCTAGTGAAGGTGGCACTTCCTCAGGAAATTGCTGAACAAATGCATCATCTACCCGCTGAGCTGATTCGTACTTAAAATAAGCTTTACATACAAAAATACGATGTTGCAATGATAACTGTGTTACCATGAATATCTATGACTTTAGTCATTATTCCAAGTTTTCCCGTATTGATTATGATATGGTACACAAATATCCACTTTACAATACAATTTTTTTTTATATCACTCGATGTCAATATACACTTTGAGACGTTTCGGCTCTGTGAGCCTTCTTCAAACACACTAAAAATTCTCATAAAACAGAAATTTGTTAAAATGTTTACATCGTCATGATTAAAACAAATGAATATAAAATGCTTAAAGAATTTAATTATGTACAAAAATCCGAATCGTCGTTGATCATTTTCAAACAGGGGACCCCATTGTTCAAGTTTCTTGAAAAAGAATTGTGTATAAGTAGTCCATGTAGCAACAGGTAAACTGAAGTTGTTTATTTAATACTTTTGTTGAAAACAATGTGCAAAAGTATCAAATAAACAACTTCCGTTTACCTGTTGCTACATGCAGGGGGGTGCCAATGTGGGTGGTCCTCTGCCTAGCCGCTCTTGGGTCACGCGAAGCCGTGACGTAGGTAGTATGGCAAGTGGTGTGGCAGATACAAGCTAGCCACAGTGAATGTCAGTAGCCGTAGCGAAACTAGTGCTTTATTTCTTGTGTGTGACCTTTGTCTTATTCCTAGTTTCATTTTCATGTTATATAGGTGGTATATTGTGTATTCAATGTACTTCCCTTCAGTATGTACAATCGTCTGTGCACTAGTTGAAGCGGAATAAACTCGTGTACGTTCCGTTACAATGGAATGTGCTATTGCTACATTCCGGAACTATTGGAGGAAAACAAAAGACAACGTTGATATTGTGTATCATAATTTCCCCAAAGATACAACTCTTGAGAAAACTTGGGTGGCAAAATGTAAACGAGGGGATAAAGTAAATAATAATATACTGTAGTCAATGCAAAAGTCTTCTCCGTCCATTTTACGAGCGATGATTACTATCGTGATTTAGAGCATGAATTATTTGGCCTGCCGTTGAGGAAAAAAATACCTCTCAAGACGGATGCTGTGCCTTCTCTTCATCTTCCCTTCACCAGTGTTCAAGAGCTCCACTCGGACATTCAGAACAGCCCTGATAATTTGAATGATGGGTGTTCACCGCTTTTACCGGTAACAATAAACATGAATATGAGCATGCAAATCTTTTCAACTCCTGAGCGTCCAGTGTAGGTCGTTATTTCTCAAGCCAGTAAAAACCCATTATTCTACGAGTTTTGAAATCAGTGGCGTAGCAAAATAATAGGTTGTTGTGGTGGATTCATTTAGGGGCTTTGCGACATCGTGGTCATGTGGTTCCATGTATTTGGGTGTGTGTGTGGAATTTGTCTGATAACTTGTGTTATTGTGATGGCTGTATTAGTGTGTGTATTTGTAATTCAGAAGAGGATTGGCGAAGAGGCGGCCGTGGCCTTAATTTAAGAACAATCCCGGCATTCGCCTGGATGATGATGATGTTGATGATGATGATAATTGTTGTTTTGAGGGGCCCAACATCTAGGTTATCGGCCCCTAATGGTCTGGGTGAAGAGAATTCGTCTGTTATTAATATGTGCGAATGCGGGAAATATTCTGTTTCAAGTGCAAGTTCTGTTAAGAAACTAAACGATAATGATGAGTGCTTCCTTACACACCAGCTTCTAGAAGAAATGTCAGAGAAAATGGAACGTAACTCTGTTCTAGAAGAAGATGAATCAATTCGAGATTTATGCATTGAAATTCTCACCTTTCGAAAGGAAGTCCAAGACTATTCGTCACACGTGGACTTGCCTTTTGAAGGCCTTAGGTATGTAGCTGGATGCATGGCTTTCAAGTGTAAGAAGCATTGCCAATTAGGCGTTCAATTTAAGCCGATCTCAATATGTCAGAATGTGCTGTCAACAATGAACTGGTTACAGGTTCTTTCAAAAGGCGATTTAATTTAGCCAAGTGATGAGTAGTTTGATGAGGTGAAAAAATTTGAAACAATTTTTCAAAATTTTCACAGAAATGAATTGAAAAGTGGTCGATGAATAATGCATACACTTGTGTTAGTATTGCAGAAGAAGTTCTCGCGCACTAACGAGAATGCTATTCGACTGAATGTAAGAACGAGGACATTTATTAGAATGCGCTTCCTCAACGCCCTAAAGTCTCTCAGAGAGGCTGAAAGAAGGGCTGCAAGCAAACTCTTGAAATGGGCGAAATCAGCCTTGTAGAATCCCTGTGTTGGTGTTGCCATGTACTTGTGATACTGGATTATATTGTGTACGAATTTGCTTGTGCTGTGTGATTGTCATGTGATATATAAATAATTAAAATAACCTCAAGAAAATCTCTCATTCTATATACGGTTCCCTTCACTCGCTACCTCCCAACCTCTACTTGGCATAGTAGCCACGTCACAGCTGCCAGCCAATTGCCGCGCGCTCCCCGACTTGGCCCAACCTTAGTATTTAAGTAACCTTGGCTACATGGACTACTTATACACGATTCTTTTTCAAGACGCTTGTACAATGGGGTCCCCTGTTTGAAAATGATCAACGACGATGGGCCCATGATTCAAATTTTTGTAGATATAGTGAAACCTCTGAAATCCGAACTAATTGGGGCTGTAGCCTATTCGGATTAGCCGAAAATATCCATAACATAATAACCAGCCCTCGTTACGGTATAGGACTGTACGTTGAGCTAGCGACAGTGAGGAAGAAGAAACTTCAACAGACAATGCGACTTATACTGAAGCTGCATCTGCTCTTGACATCGCATTGCGTTACGTAGAACAACACGCAGTAGTCACGCCAAATGATGTCACGTTCATGCGAC
This sequence comes from Meconema thalassinum, assembly GCA_946902985.2. Classification (NCBI taxonomy): domain Eukaryota; kingdom Metazoa; phylum Arthropoda; class Insecta; order Orthoptera; family Tettigoniidae; genus Meconema; species Meconema thalassinum. Next base: position 569,565,214 of record OX336390.1, on the reverse strand, counting down.
GCTGCCACATGATTGCCACCGCGGAAATGTTTTAGTCGCTTCGACAATTGAAGATAACCGATTTCAAGTGAAAGATTAAGTGATATTTTGTGTTTTTCTGTTATTTCATTTGTTTTTGCAAAGTGATTAACCTAAGGAATTACAATAACCAACTTTTCCGTTTAAAATTTGAGAAGTTTGTAGCTTAGGCACATTTACACTTTGTGAGGTATGCTAACTGTACTTCTTTGTTAATTTTTCAACTAATTATTTAATATAACGTTATATTGTAGAATATATAATTGTTTTATGACTAAAATAAGTTTCTCTTTTTATTATTATTATGATGATTTTTTTTTTTTCAAACTTGAAATTGTCGAAAATAACTCTTTCGGATTACCCGAGATTTTGGATTTCTGGGGTTCGGATGAGGGGTTTCACTGTAGTTAAATTCTTTAAGCATTTTATATTCATTTGTTTTAATCATCATGATGATGTAAACATTTTAACAAATTTTTATTGAGAGACCAAACCATAGACATGAGAATTTTTAGTGAGTTGGACTGAAGAAGGCTCACAGAGCCGAAACATGTCTCAAAGTGTAGGTATATTGACATCGAGTGATATTAAAAAAATTGTTTTGTAAAATGGATATTTGTATAACACTGTTTTACCATGTTAGCAGCTGATGTTCAGACTGGCAACTGAACACCTGCACGCTTATTGCAATGTCAAGTATGTCCTATGCGCGCGCTTTCAATACTACAGCAGGTGGCCGTGGCGACTCATACGAACGTGTTCATTTCTAACTTAGCCTTCACCCCTTCATTATAAGAAGCCTACCTTTCTACCATCGCTCCCATTTATCCCAGCAATCATTCGTGCTGTCCTCATCAATTATCTCTAGCTTATATATCAGATATCCTGAATCTATCCAGCTCTCACTTCCACACAGCAAAGTCTGTCTAAATACAGATCGGTGTAGGGAGAGTTTCATCGCTACACTTGAATTATCCAAAGCAATGTTTGTGTATTTAAGTACCTTACCGGTATACTGTATATTTTTACATTGATCGCTGCCTTACTCAGGTACTTTGTCAAAAATTTTCGGTTCAAGTAATAACCGCGATACATACATGTCTAGGATGACGTCAAGGATTACGTGAGGATGTTGATGTTAATTTGTTTGATGGCGTGGATTGAATCGCCGCCATATAGGTCAGCTGTACAAGATGTCAAACAGTCCATCCATCATTACATGCCGATTTAGTCACTTGTTCAAGAGCAAGGTGTGGTGGGGAATGTTCATGAATTTGAAAAGTTGTACTGTACTCTTCTAAAGGCATGGTGAGACAAAGTAATTGGTCGCTACCTGTTGGAAGACTGTCGGGCAGAAGTGAGAGCCCTGGATAGATTTGTTGTATGTCAAGGCTTAGAATAGAATAAATTTAGCATGTATGCATCATTTAAAGCTTTAGTGACGTCCATGACGTCATGGATGCCACCATTTTGTGTCTAGAGGAATCTTGTAGAGTAATGTATTGCATCTACACTACTACCCATTTTCCATAGTACTGTACTTTGTCTATTATATTGTTGTATTGTTTTTGTTTTAAGGAGCAGAACAGCGAGGTCATCTGCCCCTTTGTCTATTATATAATGAGCAATATTATGTGAATAAATTGTAAACTATTTATTCAAATATGGTTGTTACATATAATATTGCACATTTACCAAGCAAATTCAAAATCTAAAAGGTTTAGATGCTAAAAAAGCTAAATTTTGGTCTTTCAAATGCTATAAGTCACAAACCCTAATAATGTGTAAACAAGTACACAGAAAGTGTGTAGCAAACAGTGTATATTTGACATTCAGAGTATGCAAGGGAACATGAAGGAAAAAAAGAAAAAGAAAGAAAGAAAGAAAGAAAGAAAGAAAGAAAGAAAGAAAAGTGTTGTAGAATAAGTAAAGAAAGATCCATGCAGCTAGACTAGATAGTTTTCAAATTTTCAGTAAGAATTTAAAATATAAGAAATCTATAGGGCTAGTTCTTATTTAACTTCATCTGTTGATCTTGCCTCACATTACCAATTCACTCTGTAAGAAATTATCCACAGCACAAATTTCAAACATCAAAAATTAATATGGTAGGCATAATAAACATTGCATGGAAAAGATGTATGAAGTCCTATGGGTACATGGTACGAATGGACAAGTTGCAACTGACCAAGAAAATCTTTCTAATCATCTATAAAACCTGGCAAACCAAGTACGCTCGCTCGTCGATACCTAAAAGGATGTCAAAGAAATTAACCTTGACCCACTGGCAACCACATGTACTAAATATAATACAGAAAATTAACTCGCACAAATTCATAGCCAAGGAATCAAAGGTAAAAAATTTGAAACTCAATAATGCATGGACACAAAGACTGTAGACCCCATCGGAGGATGAGGAAGTTTTGGGAGGATAAGGAGAACAATATTGTTACGGCTGTGAGTTTGTTTCGTCGCCTCGCCGCGTGAGTCACCGCCGCCTCCGGGCTATGCTCTGCCTCTGTGTATTACCTGCGCCTTATGCAACAGGGCTACTAGGACAAAAGGGATGGTTCAGAATATTCGTGACCCAGCCAGTGATGGAAATCTCGAGAAGCCGTGAATCCTGGACGGGTCTAGAAGCATTCATTGAGTCACCAGCCTGCTATATAAGAGAGACCTGGCCAGCGAGGTGGACAGTGTTTTCGAGCTCGTGCGCGCTTTTACCTGAGCGACAGTTGTTGGTGACGTGACTTGCGAAACCCTAGTGAAGCTGATTCTCCTTGACAGCGAAGGAGTGTAAAGCCTACAGAGGAACTGTGTCTTGAGCGAGTGTGTTTTCCAGTGCAACAGAGGTTAGTGTGGTGAATTGCGAAAACACCGGGGGCTGTTTCCCTAGCCAGCGGACAGCGAAGCAGAGTGTAGTGGTGAGTGACCGGCTATCGTAAATAAATGTAGCTTGTGTATTCAAGGAAGTGTTGCAGGTAATTCTACCGAGGCCACCGGTCCCATTAGGAGGGATTAACTTCTGTGGCTTATTGACAAGTGAAAGGCAAGTGTTCCCTACAAGAGGAAACTAGAGTGAGATACTAATTGCTTGTATTTGCTATTTGTGTGGTGTATCTTTCTGGCCCGCAATAAAGCTAATACGTTTCTTTAAAGGAACAATTCGTGTTGTGCTTCTACCCACCGTAATCCAGTTAACGGAAGTGCCACTAGGGGGTGGCACGTAACAATATTAATGGTTCTATATGCTCCTTACAAGGCATGTACACAATAAAAATTATCATTAAGTTAATAATAGTAATGATCAGGGTGCAGATATTGATGAATTGTCATCTTTTAATTCAGAGGTGGCCACAGCACTCAGGGCACGCTGGCTTCACTCCAGTGTGCTTCTGGAGCGTACGGCCTTGCAGTGATGGTGTGGTAAGACTACTGATATCACGCCAGGAGTTGGCAGTTGAGTTTTGAACTGCAGATGTCTTCCCGCTCACTGCATATCGCACATTCCAAAAACATTCAGTTAGTCACTACTTGCTTCACTCACTCAGCACATTCATTCTTTCACTGGCTTCGTGTCGTGTGCTGCAATAACAGTGATTGGCATGCGCGAAGCCGATATATTTAAGTTTGGAATATGCGTGCCGCGCATGCGTACTGCAAGAACCCCCGCACCCTGTCGAAGCGTGTTGAACTGCCATCTCCTGACGATATGACATTATACTTCTGTCTCTCTCGCATTCTCGTCTTACTCCCTCCCTTACTGCCTTTGCTGTGTTGAAGGTCAAACGGTCGCGGTGTGGTGTCCCTTATATTGCTAGCTGTAGTCTCACTTGACATTATTTGATCACAGGGATGAGTAACATTAGACTATGGCTAGCGCTGAAAAGAAAAGGCGAAGTGGAAGTGCGACTTCTTTTAGGAATGTGTCGGAACAATTGTTTTTCATCTCACACAACGGAAACGCAATGTGTGTTATTTGCGAAAGCATTCACTGGAGCGGCATTTCAGTCGGATACAATGGGGCTCTTGAGGGCGAAGAGCGTCAACTTAAATTTGTTAATAATGTTATTGGTTTTATGTCCCTTTTAACAACTGTGGCTTTTAGAGACGCCGGGGTGCCGGAATTTTGCCCCGAAGGGGATCTTTAACGTGCCAGTAAATCTACTGACACGGCTCCCTCGCATTTGCGCACCCTCAAATTCCAGCTGACTGCGCCAGGATACGAACCTGCAACCTAGGGCCCAGCAAGCGAGAACATTACCGCTGAGCCACGCAGCCAGTCAAAACAACTTAAATTTAATGAGTTGAAATCAATGCTAGAAATAGGTACTGCACTCTTAAGTATCTCGTTTTCTTGCAAATGTTTGTAGTTTTAATTACATTGTGATAAAATGGCTTTCGTATCTTTAACAGTATGGTTTTTAATTGACAGGAACTTGGAATTTCGAATCCGACCTTACGAGCAAGCTACAAGATTTCCTTGCGAATAGCTAAAAACGCCAAGCCTTTTATCATTTCAAATGATCTTGTCGACTTCGTCGTTATGCTTGGGTCCAACGTTATGGAGACGGAAGTAATGTCATGCAGCCACGCAGGAACTGAGTGCGTGACGTAATGCAGCCACGCAGGAAGCAGAAGCTAATGGTTATTGGAGTCTGTTGAAAGAGTCCTGCGTCGTCGAGCGACCTGGGGCTTTGAGCGAAGCGAACACAAGAATACAGGGCGACTTCTAAAGAGATATACAAGATGCCATATAAGAATACAGGGTGACTTCTAAAGAGATATACAAGATGCCATATAAGAATACAGGGTGCCTCCTAAAGAGGTGTGCAGGATGTCAGAGCAAAATACAGTACAAGATGCCATATAACAATACAGGGTGACTCCTAAAGAGGTGTACAAGATGTGACAAGAATACAGGGTGACTCTTAAAGAGATATACAAGATGCCAGATAAGAATACAAGGTGACTCTTAAACAGGTGTACAAGATGGCAGAGAAGAATACAGGGTGACTCCTAAAGAGGTGCACAAGATGTCAGACAAGAATACAGGGTGACTCTTAAAGAGGTGCACAAGATGTCAGACAAGAATACAGGGTGACTCTTAAAGAGGTGTACAAGATGCCACCCAAGAATACAGGGTGACTTCTAAAGAGATATACAAGATGCCACCCAAGAATACAGGGTGACTTCTAAAGAGATATACAAGATGCCAGATAAGAATACAGGGTGCCTCCTTAAGAGGTGTGCAGGATGTCAGAGCAAATTATAGGGTGACACTTAACGAGGTGCCCGCGTGGGAAGCCTAAGTTAATGGTAATGGAGTCTGTTGAAAGAGCCCTCCTGAACCTCTCTAACATGTGTAGCATTTGTAGCATGCGTCATTTGAAATGATATAGTGTCTAGTCTTTCAGACTGACTGTAATTTTTTAAGATGGCGATTTTGTAAAAGGATGCCTAATCGATGCTGTGGAACGGCTATGCCCCTCTGAAAGTTCAGCAGTTCCAGGATATTTCACTGTCGTGTCACATAATAGCGCGCCGCATTGCTGACTTTGCTGAGGATGTACAATTAATGGAAAGATGTGTCAAGTTCATTGCCTTTTCAATTGCCTTGGACGAATCGACGGACATAACGGACGTAGCGCAAATGGCTGTTTTTGTGTGGGGCGTTGATAGTGAACTTAAAGTTACGGGGGAGTTGTTGGACATCATACCACTCAAAGACACAACAGGCGAAGATATTATTTAGGCTGTAAAGGATGCTACTGACTCCGTGGGTTTGCCGAGGCAACGCTTGTTTTTCGTAACAAAGGTGGAGCGCCATCCATGCGGGGTTCTAAAATAGGTGCTATCACTCGTCTTCAAGCTAAGTTGGATAGTTTGAATGTAAAGTTGTACTCAATACACTGCTTTGTTCATCTGGAGACACTTTGCGCGAAAGCTATACAGGGCATTTTCCAAACCTGGAATCCGTCCACGAAGAAGCCGACTTTGACCAGTATGCGAGTGTTATTGAGGACTTGCTGAAAGGGTTTTCTACCAGATTTCTAGAACTTGCAAACCTTCAACCTGCTTTTGATTTGTTTGTCAAGCCATTTCAATATCTGTAACTGAGGTTCAGCATGAGTTTCAAATGGAGCTTATAAATTTGCAATGTAGCACTAGACATAAGGATATGTTCAGCTCTGTGAAAAGTTTGCCCGATTTCTACTCAAAATTACCACAGCAAGAATATCCAAAATACCTCGGGCAGGCAGCACAAGTGATGTCAATGTTTGGAGCAATGTATGTCTGTGATACTTTTTTCTCTGCATTGAAACTAACAAAATCACAGCATCGCGCTCTGATGTCCGACGATAACCTGCCAAACTGTCTCCTGTTGATTGTCTCACAAGCAATCGTACCGAAGTGTAGTAAATATTTAAATATTGTAAATATGAAAACAAATTGAAAACAAGGAAAATAAATATGTGACCAAAATTGCATTGTCATAAAATATGAGTTCTACGATACCTTATCAATATTTTTGATTGTTTTAATCCTGACCACCTCATGGTGTAGCGGCTAGCATTCTTGGATGTTAACCTGGAGGTCATTTTCCAGTGAACATTGACTCAACGACTTATTCGTTTTTGAATGATGACTTTTGTTTTTACGTAATTTGTTTATTTTATCATTTTAAATGATCTTGTCGACTTCGTCGTTACGCTGGGGTCTGGCGTTACGTTACAGTGACGGGACGAAATGTACTCAGATGCACTGAGGTGTGTGACGTCATAGTACCGCTTGGTGCATGTGTTCCCCGACAATCTCTACTTCCTTAGTATAAGACAAAAATCCCAGATTCTTGGATGTCACGGGTAATCTCAAGAACCACTAGATGGATTTTGATGCGGTTTTCACCATTCTGTAAAGGATATCTCGAGGAAAGATTCTGTAGAAAATAATTTATGTATGATCAAAGGAAGCCAAGCAGTAACGATTTCAGTGAAAAAGTCGAAAACAAACTTGGCGTCTGTGCGCTTCTTAAGCTTACGCTGGGCAAACCTTTAAAAATATCAATATACTATGAGCGTAAGAATTGGTCAGCATGAAAAGTTCTACAAAATAGTCCGTGAGAGCATATCTCTATCTTCAATACATCGCCCACTATAAGGGTTTTTAGACTGGATGGAAGGGGCATGTCCCCGCGCGCTCTGCTGAGCGTACGGCATCCCGCGCGCCAGACCCTGCTTTGCCCTTGGTCTGCACTTGTCGTTCGCGAGTAATTTGAAACAAGATAAGCAAGATAAGTATTATGCAGACAATTTTCTAACATGTCAAGGGTCTTTCCAGCCTTTCTAGAATTTTTCAGCTTTTGTAGCATTTAAAATGATACAAAGTCTAGTCTTTCAGACTGACTGTCAATTTTTTATAATTATTAGTTTTATTTAATTTCTTGTTTTATTAATTTTCGGTCTTCTCAAATTTAGGTATCCACCTCTAAATTTTAAATTCCATTCCAAATTTGTATGGGTTAAGAAGGACAGATGACTTCTTAGTTCCACCCCTTAAAAAAAATAATAACTAACCCTGGAAGTCCAGGTTTGAATCCCGGCACTGCCAACAAATTTAATTTTGGTCTCTGGAACTGGGTACACTCAGCCTCATGAGGCAAAACTCAGAAGAGGTGGGTTCGGTTTCCATCTCAGCCATCTTGGAAATAGTTTTCTGTGGTTTCCCACTTCTACTCCTGGCAAATCCCGGGATGGCTCCTCAATTAAGGCCTCAGCCGCCTCCTTCCCAGGCCTCACCTGGATTACAAATACACACTAATACAGTCACCACAATTACACAGTTTATCAGACAGATTCTACACACACACCCAAGTACATGGGGCTACATGACCACGATGTCCCAAAGCCACTACATCAATCAACAACAACATGTTTTAATGCTAAGGATGTAATCTTCCAGTGTCGGTACGCGCAGAAACATGCAAACAAAATGTAGATGTTTCGGACAACCAACACATTGGAAGAACAGTTTATTTCGTTACATTAAGTTCGGTGCGAAGACGATCCCAACTTGACTCGTTCCAACGCGCCGGCAGTCAGCCCAGCCAAGAGAGGCAGAAACCAGCCTGCCGGAATGCGGCGCAGCAAAGCTGGCAAACCGAGCGTGCAAAGGCTGACTGCCCGTTTTAATTGGTTCGCCACAGACAGTGCTAACATATACAAAAATTCTGATCATAGTTCCCACAGTGTAGAAATGCTAATTTACTATGCATACCTGCCAACTTTTGAAAAGGGCTATCAGTAAAACTCACGCGCGACAAAAAATTAACGATTTTCGACATACCCCGGCTTGACGAAAATAATAATACTTCTGGGCTACAAAATACAATAATTCATGCTTTAAACAGGATACTTCAATGAAATCATATCTACTTACTATGATTTGTAGATGAACATAACAATCAAGAAGAAATCCATGTTAATCAGCAGCAGGCGTGGTGAATATTGGTTTGGAGCAGACATAACAGGACTTCCTTGATAGATTAAGCTGATATACGATAATTGAAAAAGGCTTTAAACAATAAAACTTGTTTAACGTAACACAGGCAAGAAATAATATAATACACACTGCAAATCACATGCTAGTTCGACTTTTAAGTCATGGTTGTGGCCTTTTTAGCTTCCTGCAAACATTCTTGAGAAAATGTTTTGTCATAACAGGGACCAGAACGCCTGGTCTTCAAAATAGAAATAGACTCCAGAGATTCATTGGACATGGATGACCTGAACAGTGTTCTATTTTTCTTCACAAGGCTAAAAATAACGTTCACATTCTGCATTGCTATGGGGTATGGTGAGAATAGAGAGCAATACTCTAGAAATTCGGTTATACTTAAGAAGTCCATCGGCTCCACGAATTCTTGATATTTGTGCCCAACTGGAATCACTTGCAGCATCTTGATGTGCAGCCAAAGTGTCATCTACCTGAAGAGCTGTGAACTGCCTCTGAAGCTCATTCACCACCTCATCTGTAGTTTCATTCTCTTCCTTGCATAACATGATAGGAAACTTTTCCAAGAAAAAACGAATGGAAGATAACTGTGCATCTTCAATGTTGTCTAACCTAGCAACTTGAGCATTCTTTAACACGTCATCCTTGAGTGGAAACTTGTTGATGATGTAGTCACAGGCAGTATAAAAGTAGTTTCTCACTGATGAAAAGAAAAGGGATTTATCTGTATCCGGTCCGTTCTGAAGGCACTTAACAACTTCAGATGATGCATTTTTGCCATTTTATTTACAATACATGTCGTTTTCGTGCGACCACAACTATATTTCTTTGCAACTTCTGATGTGGGAAACATCGTCTTAAATAAAGCACCAGCATGATCAGCCGCACTTAAGGGCACATTGTGTTCCACCAAAAAGGAAGTAAACAGACACTCGGCCCTAATTACGTCACTGTCAACGTTTCCAGACTTAGCAAAAAAGGTGTTGATTTTCTTGCTTATCTTCCTTCGATTTAACATAACTAATGTGTTTACCGCACTTCACATGATTACTTAAATCGTTTTTTCCACCATGTGCAATATTAATATCACACCCACATACCGTGCAAAAGGCAAATTTTTCTCTCTTTCTTGATTTTAGTATGCACGGAAAATCAACCGAGTATGATTCTTTAAATGTCTGGAAGTACTGTTTCTTGTTGGATTTGTTCATTCTCGATATCTACTAAAACATCGAAAGGAACCTGGATCACTGAACGTCACATAAAATTATAACATAAAACACTTAAGACAGCCAACACTTCATTAAAACATGTCAAGACACACAAAGCCATTAAATGAAAACGACGCCAACCTCGTGAAGAAAGAATATGCACATGGTAGAAAAAAAACACACACACACGTGGAACGAATGTAATTAGTCGAAGGAATACAGGAAACTGCGAAGCACGAAGTTATAGCACAAAAACTCGAACGCTTCATTAAAATATGCCATAACCTTAAAAGACGAAAACATTCAAGGAACGCCAACTTCGCGAACAATGAACAACTAACGTGGTCAAAGAATATGGTTTAAATCGCAACGAGCGAACGGAGCGGAACAAAGAATATGCGAAGCAGAGCCTGTCGACACATGGAAGAAGGGTTATCCCGGCTTCAAATTCAATTACAAATGACGACACAACCACCACACGGTTAAAAGTACGAATCATATCAAAGAACGAGCTATCGACTATCGTGGACTTGCCTCCGACCCACGCAAACAATCGATTGTACGGAAGTGGGCGGTATTATCGAATGTAAATTATCGTTTCAAATTTTTGTCCGCAAAATCGTAAAATGACACCGTTCATCCGTAAAACCGTAAAATGCTGCAATTTCCGTAAATTTTACGGATAAAACGTAAAAGTTGGCAGGTATGACTATGTCATTTTTTGTGATTTTTTAATGTTAATGTCAATTTCCAAAAGTATACTCATTATCTGATCATTTTATGCAAATTTCAGACTAATTTTAAAATTCTTATTTCTCATATTCTCTAGGGGTTTGATGCATTTCTACGAATGGTATTGTACTGTATATCGGAACGTAAAGTGAGGATGAATGCGGAGATATGAGAATCTTCACAACTCGTCGATCTGAAGACTGAAGTAACTTTGTTCAGTCCCTATTTCTTGAAATAACCACATCTCAGGTGACACACCTGCGCTTGCAACTAACCAGGGAGAGATGATGAAAATGAGGGTAACAGGACAGATGACAGTAGGCCCAGTAACACCAGTGTGGTTAATCTTCAGTGCAACCATACGCGTGATGAGTGGATTTGTGTTATCGGCTGTGATTGTTATTTCGAGTGTACTTAAAATGCCAGAGTAAAAGCCATCTAGGGCAGGTCATTTCAAACAAATAATTTCGGGATTCGGCGAGCATATTTTTTCTACCAATGGTGAAATTCTTTTCTGCAAAATATATGATGCAAAAGTTTGTGCTTGCATTTCTTTCTGTGTTGAAATTAAATCAGCAACATAAATATACCTATCCAACTCAATGAGTAAATTGATTGTAAAATTGCATTCAAATTTATTGGTATGTTCTTAACATTTTCGGTTGATTTTATTGGTTTTTGGCAGTCATTTTATAGGTAATTATTTAAACATATTTAGGTCATCAAAATGCGGGTTACTGGAAATGATCAAGGAAATTCTCTACCTGACATCTATATGGTTTGTACTCCTTGTACACTACACGACAGCTTGAATTGTTCTTAGCCATCAATACTGTAAATCCAATTCTTGGAATAATAACACTGGTCGACCACAACTAACTTATACAGTACCGATAGTTCAACCAAACTATGAGCACACTCTTAGTAACCACAAAATTTTATTTATTTCTCGTTTATGTCTTGTGCCCAGTGCCAAAATTCAAAGGAAAAAGCAGAGCAAACCTTGATATTACAACTTGGCTAAAACAGTTACCAAGAGCGACCTCATTCTATGTTTTGTTAGTTATTGTTTTAAGGGGCAGAACAAAGGAGGTATTCTGCTCTTCATTCTATATTTGAGGGACCGTACACACTATTGAGTTTAAGAAACTGACAAGTTATACTGTATTTTATATAACTTGTGTGTTAATTAATAAATAAATAAATAAATATAGGATAAGAAGATACTCCCCTCCTCCTGTTTTAGTAAGGCAACTATAATAAAAAATAAAAATAGAGGAATTTTTCTTTATAGCAATGTTAAACAAATCATGGTTTTAAAATGTTGGTGTTTATTACATATTTGTGTTTAAATGTGTCAATTCTGTACAGCTTCACGTGTGTGAGAATTGCCTCTACAGTACTGTAGTCATTTTATCAACAGATTAACAAGGCAAACAGTATGAAAATGTGTTGAGGGACTTTTTCTGTGCATGCAACACACACTGGACTTACAAAAGTATCAGTAAAAGAAAACACTAAAATCCCCAGAATTACTGTTAGCAGTAGTAACAAGTTAGGTTATTATCAATCGGACACTAACATCAGCAACAAACATGTATTACAAACATAATTAAGTAAGCCTTCTGAATGATTATTCATGGTTTCCACAGAATTTTCAATGTCAATTTTCCTGACTTTTCCTGACCATTTTTCAACAAAATTCCTGACTCGCGAATTCATCGTAACATCGGAAAAAAGGTTTATTGAGCAAAAATATTTATATCTTTTTTCATTCGCAGACTTTGCCCAACGCTCGCTTCTTTATTCATTTAAAATAGAAAATAAGGTAAATTATAATGCAATAACACATAAATCAAAGTACTTAATGAGGGGCGGATGACCTCGTAGTTCCGCCCCTTAAAACAACAATAACTAACATATAACTTAAGTACTTAATAACCTTAACTATAGTGATGGGGTCGTCACATCCCTACACCAAAGCCAATAAAAAGCATACAAAAAATAGGTAAAAGAGGTTTTTATTATGATGTACTGTAAAAATGGAAACTTACCATAATGTCCAGCGAGTTATTGATTTTTATCTTTAGAGATTAGTTGAACTAGTAACATCAAAATATGACTGTAAAACATAAAATACTGTATGGTTAATATGAAATTCCTGACTTTCTAATACTTTTCGCCATTTTTCCTGACTCACGCCATTTTTCCACACTTTTTCCTGACTTTCCCTGACCAAAAACAAAATTCCTGACTTTTCCTGCCTGTGGACACCATGTTATTGTGAATGACTAACGAAGTGAGGGAAGGAGGCTCTCTCTCATATTAACATAAGAAAATTAGTTAATGACTGGTCAGGTTGATATATTTACTGATACCACTGCTTGGAATCAATTCAATGGCTCAGAATAAGGTTCTGTTTAACAATTTTTGTAATTGCTTTTGTAAAATTGAGATTTTTGAGCTTAATATATTTACTTCATAGCTATCAACCATGCAAGTATTATCATCCTGATAAAATCAGTTTAAGAAAGTTGCAATTTACAAGAATGACATGTTTCCAATTGAACGTTTCTTCTAGAATCGGGTAAACATAACATTATGATTTTAGATAATGCGTCAAGTTACTGTATGATATTACATAATTTAATGGCCTTAACTGCTTCTGAACACTTATAAATGGTATTCTCGATTTAATAGAATAAATTTAATGTAAATGCAGTATGTAAAATTGAGGATTAAATAGATATGAGGGTCACATCAGAATGAATCCACCACATTTAAAAAAAATCCAATTTGTATCCTCAACCTTTCATATTTATAGGGAACATAAAAGAATCCTTCTCACTTGCAATGGACTTTAGTTCAATCAGTTCTTGCACAGGGTGCAATTTTAGTACTCATTCAAAATGGCCACTGCATTTGATATCTGTCGAAAGCTATGTGCTGTTAGAGTGTTCCTGTGTGGTGAGAATGAAACAATGTTATACATTCACAGGAGGCATGCGTATGGGGATGACAATGCTGATTGCAGTACAGAAGTCACTGGGTGCAGAGGTTATCAGGCAACAATAGACAGGCCAGAATTCAAGATTCTCCTCGCTGTGGCAGATTGTGCATAGCTCGAACACCTGACAATGTGGAGTGTGTTAACAACAGGGTTTTGACCAACAAACATGTGATTGAATTGTCATACCAATTGGGACTTAGAAAAGCTAGAGTGCAGAATAATAAATCAGGTGTAGTTGAAGAAAGTTTGCACTAGGAGGGCTCCAAGAATTTGGACAGCAGCCCATGAAATGTGAAGTTTTGAAGCCATTCTTTCAGTGTTGCCTATACAAACTGTCAGTTGTAACTCTCTAGTCGATCAACAAAAATTTGCACAATGACTGGGCGAGGTAGAATGTAGATAATATACGAATAAGTAAAGAACAATCCCGAAAGAAAAAAAACACAAAACTTTAGGTATGATCGCTATCATCATCATCATCATTGACCTACTCCAGTTTCCCGGGTGTGGTATAACAGCCCCCTCTAACTCTGTCGGTCCATAAACCATTCTTCGTTCACATTCCTCTCCCAATCCTGGCCTCTCTCCTGTATATCCTTCTTCACCAGATCTGTCCATTGTTTTCTAGGTCTGTCAACTGGTCTCCTCCCTCCTAGGTCTCTTTCATACTCCCTTCTTGCAGATTTATAATCGCTATTATAATAGGGCAATTTTAGGATTACGCATTTCAACCTCAAATGGTCAACATTAGATCCTGATCCCAGTGTTGAGGTTTAAATTTATATACAAATATTATCTAACTACATTTTTTTTATAGTTAGATAATCTACTATATAAAGCTCAAATACCACTGACTGACTGACTGACTCATTCATTCATCACAAAATCTCAGAAACCACCGAACAGATTGGAATGAAATTTGGTATGCAGCTTCCTCAAGGGCCGCAAACGCCCTCAAAGAAAGGATTTTTGGATATTCAGGTTCTAAAGGGGTGTTAAGGGGGTAGACCTACATTTCATTGAATAGCAATATCTCCCGATTGGTTTCATTGGGGGATGTGATACTCGGCATATAAACTCATCATTAAAAATAAGAAGGCACGTGTGAGGGTTTTTCGATGTGGTGTATATTATGAGGTGAAAGGGGTGAAAAGTGGGGGTTGAAGGATTCCTAACCGAGCGTGTATCTCTTAAATGACATAGGCGAGGAGTTTGGAACTCAGCGGAAAAAATCAGCATAAAAAATAACAAAGTAGGTGTTTGACCGTTTTTTCATAAATCCAATATAAGGGGCCCATGGGGAGGGGTGAAATTATGTGGGGGGGGGGGGGACGTAATATGTCTGAGTGTAAAATTATACATGGCCTATGTTGTAGACAGTAACACATTACATCTTTTTTGTCTCTTGCTATTTCATCATACGACGAATACTTAGGGAGTTATTAATGATTTTGTACTTTTTGGCCGGAATTTTCTAAGTCCCAGGAATGACATAAAAATTGATTCGAATGAAATTTCGACAAATAGTTTTTTTTAATACTTTTATATTTTTCACGTCTTTTAGGGTCCGAAACCAACATGATATTTTGATGTTTTTTTTCGTCCCATGCATTTTTGGTTTCAGGTGATAGAATTATTTTCCACTAGGACCCATGCTTATCTATTTAACTAATGTTATAACAGGATTCCAAATGTTATTGCGGGCGAAGCCGCGGGTAACAGCTAGTATCTACTATATAAAGCTCAAATACCACTCACTCACTGATTCATTCATCACGAAATCTCAGAAACCACCGAACGGATTGGAATGAAATTTGGTTTGCCGCTTCCTCAAGGGCCGCATACACGCACTAAGAAAGGATTTTTGGATATTCAGGTTCTAAAGGGGTGTTAAGGGGGTAGACCTGCATTTCATTGAATAGCAATATCTCCCGATTGGTTTCATTGGGGGATGTGCTACTCGGCATATAAACTCATCATTAAAAATAAGAAGACACGTGTCTGAGGGTTTTTCGATGTGGTGTATATTATGAGGTGAAAGGGGTGAAAAGTGGGGGGTTGAAGGATTCCTAACGGAGCGTGTATCTCTTAAACGACATAAGCGAGGAGTTTGAAATTCAGCGGAAAGAAATCAGCATAAAAATAAGTAAGTAGGTGTTTCACCGTTTTTTTTCTTCATAAATCCAATTTAAGGGGCCCTTGGGGAGGGGTGAAATACTGGGGGAAAAAAAAACAACAGGTAATATGTAAAATTATACATGGCCTGTTGTAAACAGTAACACATTACATCTTTTTTGTCTCTTGCTATTTCATCATACGACGAATACTTAGGGAATTATTAATGATTTTGTACTTTTTGGCCGGAATTTTCAAAGTCCCAGGAATTACATAAAAATTGATTCGAATTAAATTTCAAAAAATTGCTTTTTTAATACTTTTATTATATTTTTCACGTCTTTTAGGGTCCGAAACCAACATGATATTTTGATGTTTTTTTTTCGTCCCATGCATTTTTGGTTTCAGGTGATAGAATTATTTTCCACTAGGACCCATGCTTATCTACTATATAAAGCTCAAATACCACTCACTCACTGATTCATTCATCTCGAAATCTCAGAAACCACCGAATGGATTGGAATGAAATTTGGTATGCCGCTTCCTCAAGGGCCGCAAACGCGCACTAAGAAAGGATTTTTGGATATTCAGGTTCTAAAGGGGTGTTAAGGGGGTAGACCTGCATTTCATTGAATGGCAATATCTCCCGATTGGTTTCATTGGGGGATGTAATACTCGGCATATAAACTCATCATTAAAAATAAGAAGACACGTGTCTGAGGGTTTTTCGATGTGGTGTATATTATGAGGTGAAAGGGGTGAAAAGTGGGGGGTTGAAGGATTACTAACGGAGCGTGTATCTCTTAAACGACATAGGCGAGGAGTCTGAAACTAGGAGAAATCAATCAGCTTAAATATAAAGAAATAAATAATTAAAATAAATAGGTGCTCGACCATTTTTTCATAAATCCAATCTAAGGGGCCTATGGGGAGGGGTGAAATTCTGGAAGAAAAACGTCCACTAAGGAAGGATTTTTGGATGTTCACTCTCATCGACCAACCAAAACTATTAAAGTTAGAAGAATGATATTTTGGGGATTTGTTTGTTGTGTGTCGAAAACGTCCACTAAGGAGGGATTTTCGGATATTCAGGTTCTAAAGGGGTGTTAACGGGGTTAAACCAGCAATTCATTGAATAATATGACATGACTATGACGCGAGCGAATTTAAACCTTAACACCACTTGAAGGTCGAAACACGCAATCCTAAAATCGCCCCATTATGATAACTGTTGTTTTAAGGGGCCTAACATCTAGGTTATCAGACCCTAATGATCTGGGTGATAGCGAAAATGACAATAAAATGGAAACCAGAACGAAAATTAAGTGAAACGGAAAATACCGACAAACACCTCACAAAATGTTCTTACAAAAGGAAATTTAGAACGAAAAGATCCACAAAAGAAAAAAAAAAAAAAAAAAAAAGACTCACAAAATTCAGGCTAGGTTCAAAATACGTACAAAATGCAATGCAGAGTAGAAATACTTACAAAATGCAATTGAAATTCAAAATACGTACAAAATATAATGAGATCAAAAATACGTACAAAATGCAATTGAGTTTCAAAATACTTACAAAATGTAATTGAAATTGAAAATGCTTACAAAATGTATGGTAGATTCAAACTACTCATGTGGATTGACAATACTTACAAATGCAATTTAGATTGAAAACACTTGACAAAATGTAATTTAGATTCAAAATACCCACAAAATGCAATTGAGAATCAAAATACTTGCAAAATGCCCACCACACAAAATGCAATTTAGATTTAAAATTCTTGTGTAATGCGGTTTTGGTTGAAAATACTTACAAAATGCAATTGAAATTCAAAATACTCACTAAAATGCCCTGCTCCTACATTGAAAGACTTACTAAAAAGCAATTTAGATTGTCAATCTTTACAAAATGCAATTGAGGTTGAAATCTATCGCGAAATGCAATTTAGGTCGAAAAAACTTACAAAATGCAACGTAAGTAGATTAAAAATACCTACAAAATGTAGTGTAGATGAAAAAAAAAAGAGATACACGGGGAGACAAGTAACAAAAACAGAGCAGGAATCTTAAAGAGAAAAGGAAGTATAATGAAAAGAAAACAAGAGGTCTGACCCCTCGAAGAAGAAGGGATTAGGAAAGATGAGACAAGGGCCAAGTAAGGCGGTAAAGTGAAAGACTCCCTAGGCCTCGGATACCCTAATACCGTCGGGGTCGGAAAAGAACAAGAGTTGACCAAGGGAGGTCGACAGGAAAGAAGAGGAGAGGAGCCCGGCACAAGTAAGTGGAAGCAATGCCGGACTCAGCTGGGGTCCCGTGGTCGCCAACCGACGTCCCACCAGATGTGAGTCCATGGGGGGATGGCCCCTTATAATAGTGATCATAACTAATTGAGTACATGTAATTTTTTCCAGGAGAGTTATTTACTTATTATTCATATATTAAACATTCTACCCCGCCTAGTCATTGAGCAAATTCGTGATGACCGACTGAAGAGTTACAACTGACAGTCCATAAGGAAACAATAAAAACTGTACAGCAAACTCTTGGTGCTGTACCATTTTGAACTGGAGACAAAGAGGTGATCAATGGAATGTCATCGTGCAAATTCAACCCCCCCCCCCCAAAAAAAAAAAGAAATCAGCAGAAAAAGTAATGGCTACCATTTTATGGAATTTGGAGGGACATTTTCTTGTGGAAGTTATGAGTCAGGAACCAGTCAGACGCGTATGTGGTGACCCTAAAGAAAATTCATACACGCCTGGAGCGAGTTTGCCCACATAGGCAGGATGTTTTGCTTTTAAATGATAATAAGCAACCTCACACCAGTCAGAAAGCCAAGGACGCTATTCAAACATAGGGACGATCAACATTGCAACTTCCACTTTATAGCCCTGATATGGCACCCCCTAATTACCATATGTTTGGTTAACTTAAGGACTCACTTCATTGCCAGAGGAAAGAAAGGGAGTATGTAGTTTAGAGTGACCATTAATATCGCGATCATGATCCATGGACCTACATTTTTATGTGGAATCCAAACAGCACGACGTTATATTTCACTTAAAAAACTCTCATGCATTGATCGGGAATCGAACCCAGTCTGCCTGGCTGAGAGGGAAGCAGCTTGACCACTGCACCACCACGCCCCCCACGGACTGATGACTACTCCCCCCTTCATAAGGCAGCTAATCTGTGCCTTAGAGGTTCTAGGCCAAACTTTTACTGTGCAGCAATACATAAGATGGCGTAAGGCAGTTAAAAGGGATAGAGATTAGATGGAGAAAGGACCAGTGGCGAAGCTGGAGGGGAATCTTTGAACCTTAGAATACCCATTTCATTCTCAAAGAATATGCACATTTATGATTTCCTAATTGGCATAGGCAAATTAAATCTCTAATTTTCGGTATTATTCTCTGTAACCACGGTGGGATTGACGCCAGTTTCTCTGCGCGGGACTGAGCAGCCAATGAGTCTCCTTCGAAACAGGCTCAAGTCTCTGTGGGTAGAGAAGACAATTGCGCATGCGCCAAATGAAGGTCTATAGCTGAATGCGTCAGCAGAGAGGCTCCAAGCGGTGCAGTCGTAAGGCGGGCGGTATCTCAGCGGGTGCAAGTTTGTTTCAGAGTTTTAAAGCGTGGATCAGTGTAGTGATTTAATAATGTATTTAAAATAAAGACCATTTTATTCGTTGTCCTCTGAAAATAATATTTTTTGAACAAGGGCCTAGAAAAATATATCAAGAAACAGTGCGCCTCATAAGACTGATTCTTACCTTTCCTGTTTCTACTGCTCCGAGTGAACGAAACATTAGTGAATAGAAGAGATTTTTAAGACTTTTTTAAGGAACTCCAGGTCAATTTCTAGACTGAGCAATTTGTGTACTCTGGCTATTGAGAAGAGTTTGGTGAACTATCTTCCCAGGGATGACATCTTCAAAGAGCACATCATCGATATCTTTACTGAGCGAAAAACACGACGACTGGAGTTTATCTACAATAAATTATCAGGTATGAACATTAGAACACTCAGATGCATGAATGTAGCTACTGGAAAGGACATTTTGTGACAAAAGGTTATATCCATATATGGTACTGTAAAAATAGAAAGTGTAGAATAAAATTTAGACAAAAAAAAACCTGGTGCATTAATTTTGGGGTGACGTATTATGGTAAAATGAAATAAAATATTTTCTTGTATATCATTTATTAATTTCATGTGAAAAATAATGAAAGGCCCCTTGAGTCCACAGATCACCCTGGCTGATCTCTCATGAGAGGAATGGTGATTTCAATAATGGGATGCTCCACACTGGTAGGCACAACATTTTAACCAGGTCAGGGAAGGAGCAAAGGCAACCAACTCGCAGCGAAGCTTCACCACACTGATCGTTATGACGAAGGCAACATCTGTCAAATATGCTAGTTACCAATGAGACATAGTTATTGTAATTTTATTAATGCAGCCAATGGCCATGTATTTTTCTTTTCAAGACGGGTCAGGGAAGGGATTATGAAAGGAAATCGGCTGTGGACCTATTGAAGGAACCATCCCGGCATTTGCCTGGTAGTGAAAATGGGAAACCACGAAAACCATTTTCAGGACGGCCGAGGTGGGATTCGAACCCACACTCTCCCGATGCCAGCAAGACACGAGGTAGCGCGTTAGCGCTCTCGGCCACCGTGGCCGGTGACATAGTTATTGTTATTGTTTTAAGGGGCGGAAATATGAAATCATCTGCCCCTACTACTGAGACCACTGATCTCTATACATGGATCGCTGATGGCAGCTCTCCGCTGCACGAGAAAGTACGCCAGGTTGAGCGCGCGGTCCACCATGTTGGTCTGCCCATTATCGAGCCCTCCTTATGGGCAAGCAATGATAATCTAGTCAATTTTAAATCGTAATTAATGGTGCTTTGGAGCACATAAAAATATAGAGATATGTTCACTCATAGCATAAGAGCATTGGGATCACTGACACTTCATTCCAAGGTCGGTAAATCTCCGGAATATCAATAAAAATGAATGTATAATAACGGCTGGCAAATATGAACTTGGGTGCTGAGTACACGCAATTAGCGATCAGTAACAGAGTAACGAGTGAAAAACAATTTCTGGAAACATTCTTGTAAATTGTATATACGGTATCATGTATATATGCCACAAAATTATGCATTCTTCAAATGATGTACCTATAGGCCTAAACGTAGCTCACTATACAGGCCTAGATTCGACATATCGTAATCGGTCCTTGGTAATGAATTCCTGTTTCCATGAAATAACCAACACTTCCTCCAAGTAATCCCAGCACTCTACATCAAATACTACAGCTTTTAATCACGCTAGCAGCACAATAAACTTAATAATAACGGGAAGTAGATCAAAGCCAAAAATGCACTTGAAGCCAAACCAATTTCACTCCTCAGCTCCACATAAAACTTAATACAACTAAAAACCTACTCAAAATATACTCTCCCCACCGTTTTACAACTATTAAGCAAACTATTCGCACCCAGAACCGAAAAACCCTGAAATGGGATCAAATTTAAACACGCAATAGCCTAGACCGATCACGTCTGCTTCAGCACCATCGCATATGTATACTTAACTTCACAATAACTTCAAAATTACGGCTAAGCGACCTATCTGCCTGAGAAGTAAAGGTATTACCGGCTTGCCTGGGATGATGGGTCACCAAACCGGTACTTAAAACTAAGATTTTATGCTTTAAATAACCAAATTCAGCCCATTTTACAACTACAAGAAACACAAAATATTTACTGCCAGTATAAATACATGTATAACATCAAACTACCAGTAACCAATCACAGAGCCGGATTCGCAATATTGCACCATGCGCTCGCTGCCATCTTGCATTACCTGTCATCGTCTATTCGGCTTACTGCTGCCTTAGCTACCAGCCATCCATGTATAGAGATCAGTGACTGAGACATACGACAAAGGTTTTCAGAATGAATTCTAGACATAAGTATTTGTGAGATTATGGTAGCCTACTCTCCACTAAGCAAAAATTGTGGCACAACTGACGCCATACACACTGCTCACCTAGTTGAGAAAGAGCGAGAACACGTCACTTCACCTCGCTTTCCTATACCTCGAAAAAGCCTTCAGTCAAGTACTGCAAGGTTTGACAGGACTGGCATCCCAGAGTACCACGTTAACTGCGTGCAATGTTATATGCAGACCAAGGAGCTATGTCTAACTCCTCACTGGAGCTTCCTGTGATGGTTGCGTCACAAATAATACCCCGCCCGAAATGCCAGGTGACAAAGTCCTTTGAAAACCTTGCAGTTTCACTAAGATTTGTCAAATACCATGACATCTTTCCCTCATTCCAACATTTTCCTATTCTAAAAAAATAGGGAAAAAGTACAGTCGTAATTTAGTCTCCAAACCCCCCATCTGCAACAAGAAAGATTGGTGAAACAACTTGTTGAACAGGCTGTACTAGTGACCTCATCCATTGGTGTCTAGGTTCAGTAAACTCAATGTCAATTTCCGAAGGACGTTGGCAGTTTGACGGACAGTAAAAGAAACTCAAATTATGGAATAAATAAATTTCTTAAATTAAAAATTCAAATAAGGTGTTGGGAAGTTTAAAAATGTAGATATTTCAAATAATCATTAAAAAAAAGGTATAGTGACCTCTAGCTGCAATCTAAATGCATGCAAACTTTGTTACAAGAAAAGTGTAAAATATGCCATTAACTCACGCAAGCGACAAAAGCAAATCGACAAAATGCAAGTTGGTAAGACATTTAATCGATCGCTATGGTACAGGTATCACCTGAAATCTTTCTGGGGACTTCCGAGTTGAAATGTTTGACTTAAGGTAATGTTTTGGACTAAATATTAACATGTAAAACTAGATGTGAAATAATCGAGATCATGGAATGGGCCAAACGTCGTGTAAAGGTACATGTGAGTGTGTTTTGGAATGAATTAACTGTATTACCATAACTTAAAATGTTGCTAACCATTTTGGCTCACTTGCCACGTGGCAAGGAGAGGGGGGAGTGGGGTGGGGGGTAATGCCAATGTTTTAATTTCATTTGTGTGTTTTTTAAATGTTTTGTTATGAGGTTTGGCTGTGATGCAATTCAGGCATGCAGTGTGTTTCTCTTTTGGGTAGTTGTAAACTGTGCTTTACTTTGTGTTTTCTTTCGTCAGGGTTAAATTCAGTTCTTCCGAGTTGTATTCTCTATTTTGGTAATGTTTTGTTTTGTGGCACTTTTGCCATTGGCATCCTTGACGAACAATTTCTGTATGGTGTAGGATGTGATTGGCATTGGTCCACTCTCTCTAGAACATGGTAATCTTGAAATCACCTGAAATTAATTCTTTTGTGTACATTTTTTATCTGAAACATTTGTAAGGCATCTAATATTAATTTACTTGTTTCGATGTTTAAGTGATCGATCGGTTATTTGTTGTTTTTTTTGTTATGGTGTGAGATATATTGTTTATATATTGTAATTTTTACTTCATAAGAATGTAAGTTCTGCACTCACCATGTAGTTTAAGTTTGGTATGTGTATTTAAGTTCATTTTTTCCTGCTTTTGTATTTTTGATGCACATTGTCTCTTATTTTCCATTAAAGTTCTGTTCTATGCAATTTCTGGCACTTATTTTCTAAAATACTATCTATAATTATTTTGTTTTAATGTAAGTTAAGCTTGTGTTCTTATTAGTGTGACGTCTCAGTTACGACGTACAGTGGTAGGTTAGATTTAAGTTTAGGTTATGTTAATTGCTTGTTTTATTAAGTTTAATGTATTTATTTTGTTTTATTTTTGACTCACCAAGATATTCTTTTTATTTCTTTGGAACAATTTATTTGAATTATATTTATGCCTTTTAAGAGGCATATTTGTGAATACAATTTCGACCTGATAGTAATTGGTGATTATCTGACCCTTTTGATTTTCCTAAACAACTACGGCTCCTTGGCCCACTGAGCTATCAAGGGACAATCCTCACCGGAAACACCCCACATTAACCACCTGGTGCGGACTCCTCCCACTTCCTTTCATGTAGGGCAGATGTGGTACATAAATGGTTTGCATAGTGCGGTTTGGTAGACTTCCAATGAGTTCCACATCACAGTTATTCATCCTTGTAATGGACACTCTTACAGCAGACTTGCACCAGCCATTATCCTGGATGCTTCCCTATGCTTATGTTATGTTGGCTGCCAAAACAAGATTGAACTTCTAAGGAATGGAACGATCGATTTGCACAGTATGGCCTGCAACTCAAGAGAGAAAACAGTGTAAGATATTGGACTCTCAAGAAACCAGAACCAACCAGGTAGATGGTGAGGATCTTCCACTGTGTGTAAGCATATGTATCTTGGTTACTGAGGTTGCCCGACTATGAAGAGACAACTAGAATCAATACAGTATGGAAGTGGTGAGTGACACGAGGCACTTGTGACCACTAGAAGAAGGACCATCTTAAGTCCAAGATCTGCTGCGCTGGCATCTCTCCAAGGTCTCTATGGTACTGAATACTGGCCGGCACTATAGTAGAGGCATCCTTACTTCCTACTTGAAGTTTCAGTGCTACGCTACAGCTATCTAGAGGTCAGAAGTGAAAACACAGTAACCAGCAAATTACAGGCAGCCATTCAAATTGATATATCGAGACAAATAGAGTTTCGTTGACGATGTTGCCAGCTAACATCTTGTGTTCACATATGTCAGTTGTTTGCATTGTGCTCGGTTAGTTTCATTGGAGGTCTTTCTGTATTCTTGTATTTCTCGTATATTTTTCCCCGTTTTGATATTATTCTAGTTATTTAATAGCTTAGTATTTGTTTGTTGTTTGACATAGTATAGTTCGGTATAGTATAATTACGTGTAGTTGTAGTGAGTGTTTGGGCTATTTCTGCCGTGCATGTGTGAAATAGTGTCATGTCAGGGACTAGCGCGAGGAATATTGCTTAACAACTTGCCTGAGAAGAGCACAATTGTTATGGACAATGCCTCGTATCATTCTGTCATTCATGACAAAGCTCCAACAATGGCAGCAAGAAAGAGAATGTGCTCATCGAGTGGCTGACGAGTCACAACATTCCTTTACGGGGTGACAGAAGGAAAGGGGAGCTCATGAAACTCGTGAAATTTAATAAGCCACAGTTTCCGGTGAGATGGAGGAAATTGCTAGGCGACATGGATATAAAATAATATGACTTCCCCTTATCACTGCCATTTTAATGCCATCCAGGTTATTTGGGCCCAGATGAAAAATTAAGTCGCCGTTAATAACGAACTCTTCACGCTTTCACAAATAGAAAGACTTCTTTCTCAGGCTGTGGACAATGTTAGGGCGGAAGATTGGGAGAGAGTCGTGGGGCATACAAAAGCAGTCATTAGTGAAGCTA
The DNA here is from genome assembly GCA_946902985.2 of Meconema thalassinum. Lineage (NCBI taxonomy): Eukaryota > Metazoa > Arthropoda > Insecta > Orthoptera > Tettigoniidae > Meconema > Meconema thalassinum. The sequence goes on along the minus strand of OX336390.1, from coordinate 569,540,209 downwards.
AGGAGAAGGAAGACATTATTGTTGAAGACGTGGAAAGGCTTGTCATTTCTTTGGGGTCAAGTGACATTGATAGCTCAACAGACGGCAATAGTGACTCGGAAATGAGTGGTGTGTTCCCTTTATAATTTTCATAAATATACATTTTCTCGAACTCTCAACACCTTCGACTCCGGACACGAGGTGGTAATGGTGAGTAATCTGTTACAATTTATTTCTGCTTCATTATCAGAAATACACTGACCGGCAAAAAAAGTGGAACACTTCAATTATTTATGTCATTTCTTAATTTATTCCACAAAACTATATTGGTTTTCCAATATTTGCATTATTCATGTAAATGTTTGGCTACAGAAAATACCAAAACATGTTTTACAACATGCTTTAACTCACAAATTTCGTTACATTTTACAAATCTTACAATTTTCTATTTATTAGTAATGTGCTTTTGGGCTGGTTTTTATCAAACATATTGCCAAACAAAACAGTGTTAATGTTTGCACTGCACAGGAACACTGGTCACTAAAAACGAGTGTTTCCACCCTTAGCGTCTATGACAGCATACTGTTCACAACTCGTCGAATGGCATCTGCCGGGATGCGATCCCATTCCTCCAGCAGCGATGTTCTCAGTTGTGCCAAGGTGGTGTGGTCACGCTGTCTGGTGTTCCTTTCAAGCATATCCCATACATGTTCGATGGGATTCAAGTCAGGACTACGAGCTGGCCAGGCTAGGGTTTGAATCCCCACTTCCTGCAGATATTGTACAACACAGCGAGCAGTATGAGGGCGGGCATTTTCTTGCATCAGCATGAAACTCTGACCAACGAAAGGCGCAAAGGGCATCACATGGTTCATCAGGATCTCTTCGATGTACCTTTGGGAATTGAGCGTCCCGTGATCGATGCACACCAACTCAGTGCGGGCCATAACGTTGATGCCACCCCACACCATAACCGAGCCACCTCCAAATGGAATCCTGGAGGAGAAAGCAACAGGGCTGTACCTCTCCCCGTGCCTTCTCCACACTCTTTCTCTTCCATCAGGAGATCTAAGGTTAAAGCGACTCTCTTCAGTGAAGAGAACAGAGGCCCACTGCTCGTGGGGCCACCCCAGATACTGCCTTGCGAAGCGAAGACGCGCCTCTCTGTGATGTCGTTCGAGTGCGGGTCCACGTGCAGGTCTCCTGGATGAAAGATGAGCTTCTTCAAACCTTCTTTTTACTGTTCGCTCACTCACTCTCACATTTCGGACATTTTCCAGTTGATTTTGTGCCTGGACTGCTGTGGTTTGGCGATCACGCAGAACTTACAGGGTGAGAAATCAGTCATCCCTGGCACTTGTGCTTCTTCTATGGCCTGACCCTTGTCTCCTGGCGTATGTTTGGAGTTCTCTGTAACGTTGCACTGCACGGTGAATGCTACAGAAAGATAATACAATGACCTCAGCAACGTAACGGAAGCTGCGGCCATCCTCCACCAATGCAACTGCCTGTGCAGCTCCTTCACGGCTAAGAGGCATGTTTTAGTGTGAACTGCACATGGATAACTTACTAAAATGTATGACAATGGTTCACAGGTGTTCAACAAATGCCAGTTGTTATCCCTAGAACAACAATAAATGAGCGGCAACACACACAAACCTTAAGCGCTTACAGTGCGCTTCCCGCCATAAAACCATTAAGATAGGCTCTCGACGATTGGGGGGTAATTGGTGGTAATAAACCATACAAAGAAATTTCATATTATCAATTTCTATTCACGAATGTTTCAGATGTGTGTTTTAATGTGTGAAAAGCTGTGATTACATCTTTTTCATGGCTAATTATATACTATTTATATTACTTTTTTAACTGTTCCACTTTTTTGCCAGTCAGTGCATTTTAATAACCGCAGTATATGTGTATTCTGCTACTATGTACTTATTCGAGAGTATGATGATGTGTTTAAACCTGTATGTTAACAATACGAGTGTTTTGTTAACTTTATGGCTATGAACCATGTACGTCAGCTGATTCATGTTAGCGAGCTGGCAACACCGTATCGCCAGCCAGTGAACTGTCAAGTGGGATGTAACGATGGCGGCACTATAGATATCAACCAAGCACCATGGAAACAAGGATGCGAAACAGGCATAACTAGGCTAGATCATGTTGCCAGCATGACCATAAAGAAACAATTTAGCATCACACTGATACACGAGAAAATGTGCTAAAATTGACTGCAATGGTTAGGGCAAGTAAGAAGAGTAAAAGTATTCACAATTGCAGAGGGGATACACATTGGAAGTCCTTGGAAGGTGACCTAACGGTCGCAAACCTTCCCTCTGATATGGAACAGTACAGGGTCAAATGGAGAAAACAGACCCACACATCAGACCCTGCCATCTAATAGGACAAAAGCTGAAGAAGAAGAAGAAGAAGAAAATTAGCAAACAGGGCAAATACAACATGAGGCATAGCTAAGAGAGTATGCAAAGCGACCAAGCACAAATCCAGCAGGGATAATTTGTTTGTCACCAATGCACTCACTGCTATGGTATCAGGCTCCCATGAAAGGTTGTTAATTGTATCAAGATGAATTCCAATTTTAATGCATTAGAATTAATTATAAATCTGTGGAACAGGCCATTTCCATTTATTTATTTGTTTTATTTATTTATTGAAATGGTGTTCCACTTCAGTTGGAGCATATTAAATCATATTTAGAAAACCTAGAAGAGAATCTGCATACCCTATACTGATATACTGTAGGTCTTTCACATTTAGACTGCCGCAAATTCCAAACAAATGTGCTGAGATTCAATCCTGTCACATAACACACAATAGAGCTTACACTTTTTATAGTTCATTCACTCGCCATAGGACGCACAACTGGCGTCTGGTTATGCATAACGAGCTTCCGGTTAAGTATTCAGGTAATGGACGCAATGGGACTTATGTACTACAATTTTCCTGCATGTAACTGAGCAAACTGTTGTTGTTAAGAAAAATAAAAGTTGTAAAATGCACCAAGAATGATATGATCTTCAGCTGTGTACAATGTGAAAGCTCTGCATGTAATTATTCCTTATGTATTAATGATGCGAAATGTCAGCTGAAGTTGTGCCGCTTACAAAACTCGTCGTGTCTAAGTTTTGCACATTTTCCCGTCAATTTACTACAGATTATGTTTGAAAATTATTAAAGATCGTGACGAAGAAAGTGTTTCTCCAAATGGAAGATTGTACTTAGCTGTATACACGTCGTATAATCTTGGCGAGGTGTTTTTTTTCTTCACAGAGCAACTTTACACCGCAGTAGGAACGCAGTTTTTTGTATTTAGTTTTCTGGCAATTTGTCTTAAATTATTGACTAAAATATTTCTAAAGCACAATCCATACCCATATTAAAAGGTTTCGGTCTCCATAATTCATGCAAAATGAGGTTCGTTAGTTCGTGTAATTGAGGCCATCAACCCCTCTACCCTTTCAGCGATTACCGTATGGTACTTTACGTAGACTAGGGTGAAGATGTAAATGAGCATATTTGTTATTTTTGTTGCCAATTGTTTGGTCTAGTAAATTAAAATTTTCCATGTTTTCCATACTGTAAACTAGGCACTGTTGGATTTTTAGATGGAACCGCATATGTTATCAAATATTCCTTTCTTGCAATAACTGGAATATGTATATAATATTGAATTGCTGATTGCAAAAACTACTTGAGTCAACCTTTTTGTGAAATTGCGTTAAGATTACGGTGCCATTCTGTGAGGGTAGTTACACGTTGTGTGCAAATAGTACATCTGTCACGTTGCTCCTTGTATGCAATACAGGCTACACGATTCCAGGCTGAGAGCAGAAACAACATGAGTCAATGACTCATGTAGTACCTGCACTCAATGCAGTGCGGGTTCTAAGCCCTGTAAAGCAGGAATGTCTGAAGCACACGAGCTGAGCTCTACGAGATCGCCCCCGTCTTCCTTTAAATCGTAAGTTTACCGAGTTCTGTGTTCGAAAAGTAACGTGCATCAGTTTTCTAGGTAGACATGTCAAATAGCAGTGAAACAGACAGCAATAATGGGAACCAAGTGAAGAAAAGGAGAAGAAATCCTGAAACATACAAAAGGAATGCATCCGCACAGCGAAGATAAAAGTTGATGAGCATGTTAATTGGCGGGGGAAGGTTTGTCATAAAGAGAACTCAACAAATAGTCAACCCCTGGCACTATCCAGCCCATGACGGGCTAAGGCCGACCAAGCGACCGCTGCCCAGCCATTTGGCCTGCAGATATTGGTGTGACGCGTGATCAGCGCGTCTGGTCCCCTCGGCCGTTAATCTTGGTATTCGTGATCGGGGCTCTGTCTCACTGTCAGACAGCTACTCAATTGTCCTCACGAGGCTGAGTGCACCCCGTTCCAACCCTCACGTCAGTTTTAAAATCCCTGACGGAGCCGGGGATCGAACCCGGGGCCTCCGGGTGAGAGGCAGGCGCGCTACCCCAACACCACGGGGCCGGCCAAAAAAGAGAACTACTGACCCGAACTGCAACTGTGGAATGAAGTGCTTTTCTAAGTTAACACATGAAGAGCAAACATACACACTTCATCGCCTCAATGAACTTGCGACTAAAAATGAACAGGATATATATATATATTCAGCAGTTAATTGAGAAGGGGCACATATTAAGGAAACTTACACCTATGAAGGATAATCCCAAAAGTAGGATATCTTAAATTTCATTATTTTGTCATGAATGGATCCATTAAGGTGCATGTTTGTAAGGAAGCATTCATGTCATTTCACGGAATTACAGACGGACGGCTCCTTCGTTTATGCACGTTGTTGTTGGAAGGACAGTCTCCAATAGATAGACCATCCAAAACCAAACGTTAGTTCCTGGAGATGTATGCCAGCATATGGATTCGTTCCCCACGAGGTGTACACATTATGGTGGAAAGCTACTTCTGTATCTACAGTAGCTGCCAGATTAGACGTGAATAGAATGTATGCCATGTTCACCGATACAAACCCACGGGTCCCTGTAAAATATCAGTTTTATCTCCGCTATTTTAAGGAAAATTTTAAATTACGTTTTGGAAGGCCGCAAGTTGACATTTATTGTATGTGAAGAACTGGCTCTGAAAATAAAATCACCATCATTATCAGAATCAGCAAAGTGTAAGTTACTGCAGTTGCTGAATTAATGGCACATAAAAGGCATGCAAAAAAAAAATTATTCCAAGTTGAACGAAATCACTCACTTGTGTAAAGAGAGAGAGATGACATCATGGCTATAATTTTTAATGATATGCAGAATTTACCCCTTCCTCATCTTCCTGTACAGGATGTATATTATTTACGGCAGCTTTAGGGTCATTGTTTCGGAGTGTACAATCTTAAAACTAACGAATCAAAAATGTTCTTATACCATGAAGGTGATGCAAATACTGTAAAGGAGAAAATGAAGTCTGTTCAATGCTCTTTAAGTACATAGAGAGTGTACCGGATACGATAAATGTGTTGCACTTATTCTTTGAAGGATGTCCGGGGCTAAACAAAAATCACACTCGATAAAAATCTCGGCACGCATGTCATACGTTGTTGGCAAGTTAAAGAATCCATTTGAATTCAGTAGGCAGTGATCATAATGGCAAAATTAATCTCGGGATTTTTCACCAACACAAAGTCCCTCCTTTCTCTACTAGAAAGCGCTATAGTGTTAACGAGCTTAGATATCTAACCACCTTGACTTTCATATTGTTCCAAGGAAGGACAAAAATTCGACATGCCCCCTCTGGGTGTCAAATAACAAAGCTTGCACCCGGCACCGAGGCCATACGATATTATTATTATCATATTATTTGATGATTTTTTTCCATTTTGAATGAGTTGACTCAAGACATTCTACTATCTTGAACTTCAATATTTTTTCTGTGTGTTGTCTATTTTCATTTTGCACCTTGCACTGTACTGTTTATTTGCTCTAAAGAAATGTAGTATATTTAATCAGGAACGTGGTTAATATTGAACTGAATTAAAAATTCACACTTCCTCGCACTGATTAGTGCAAAATCTACATGAGTCACAATATTTAAATATTTTATTACAATATGTTATTCATGCAATGTTGACCTAGAAAATTGTCAGCATCATGTACTTACAGCTGCAAATAATTGTGGCAAAAATAGAATTTTTTGCAGTATTACTTCATTCTACAATATGTTTTTTCTCTCTCCTGTAAAATTAGATTTTAGTGACTCATGTAGTTTTTGAAATCATCGATTCATATTATAAAAAGATTACTGGTTAAATAAGTGTTAATATACCGTATAGGCTATTATAATTAAAACGAATAAATAAATATTAAAGATGAAATGATGAGTTATTGGTAAATGTTACTGTTACGACGGTGTAGCCTATATAACTCGTAGCTTTCGTCTCATTTTAGCATTTAAACGGGTCAAGTTAATGCATAATATACCAATTTCACAACCGGATAGCAACTGATGGTAATATTCTCACATAACATGCCGTATTTAATTGGCACCAACTTAATACAATAATAGTCCAAGATATGTTAGACCACTGCCGTTTGAAATATGTAAATCATGCACTTCGTATGCAAGCTCTTTGCTATGGTCCTTTCTGTTGAGAAGTTTTACTAATTACTCTTTTAGGAGACACTTGTCTTTGGAATATTCAAGAAAGGCCAACCATCTAGTTCTTATTTCATAAGTTGGACACCTAAAAACAAAACCACAATCCGAAATAATAATGAAAATGATCACGGACTATTCTTGCCAATGAAAATCAAATGGAGATTCGCGGGCCGGAAGTTTGCTATGCATAAGCTTCGGTGCCATTTTAACTCGTGGAAGCTCTATAGGTGACAAGCTTACCACTGCACCATGCAGCCAGCCATGTGAAGTTATAGCTTTTATTATTGTGATGACTAGCAGTGTGTATAATTGCATTTTTTTTCTTTTTTAATGTCCAGGATTAGGGTATGAGTCCTGGGACTAGAAGTAAGTACTTGCCTGGAGTGAATAAGGAAAAACCCCACAGGAACGAACCATACCCAGGAAGGCTGTTGCCTGCATTGGCATTCAATCCTTGGATCTCCAAGCACAAGCCAGCAACCCAGTCAAGTTGTGAAACAGGTCTTAATTTGCTCATGGGTTATGTTAAGAGGCAGACAAGGCCTTGCTGTAAGAACCATCACTATGGGATAAACGTAATCAGCAGTTTGGCATAAGTATCATAAGTTTAAATTTCTTAATGAATAAAGTCATTTCATGCAAAGAAAGAGCTCCTAGGCCCATAACAAAATAAGGAGGTACATTCTTCAATTAGGAGCTGCCGCAATAAACACTGCAATGTAATTATTGCAAAGAGCAATACTCTGTAACAACAGAGGCAATTTACCACATTTACACCACACATATTTATGAAGTGAAATCACAGTGCTTGACTATATATCAATACTGTTAGCTTAATTAAGAAAAATCCGAAGTGCCGTAACTGTTCAATTAATAATCTTTCTTTTTCATAAATAATGTGAATGAGATTGTTTATGACACAAATGGACAACCATTGTGTAAATTATCATCATCTTGATTCTATAGACCTTATAGATAAAGCACTGCGCGGATGTGGATATCCACAACATTTTTTGCCATGCGGATATAGTTTGCATGGCTGTGCGGATATCAGATATGCAACATACAATGTTTGGAGTAAATTTGAGGATAATTTTTAGAATACAATTCAAACTTGTTGAATATCATTACTAAGACCCGGATGTTTGTGACATATTTTTCCGTTACCTGTATTATTTTTGCATGACAAATGTAAGATGATTTACGCTAATCTCATTCAAATTATGTCATTAATAACAATGAACACTCCGAACTGAAAAGGGTTGCAATTCTGGTTGTATAACATTCATTTTAAACATAGAACTTGGCATACATAGCCTAAGGAAACTACTTTCTCCTCAAAACGAAATGTGTTCCTTTAATATTTTTCTAATTGAAAATATTATTGCAATGCCAGTCGATTCGGACAACAAACGTGCAGATGCAGATAACGTTTTGTTTATCTGCGCAGGGCTCAACTTATAGAGCAACACATGCTAATTTTTTTCCACGAGTTGAGAGGGGAATTACATGTTTACCGAAGAAGCCAAATAATTTTCAGAAGACTCATGGCCCACTAATATTCTATTTGTCAGCCCTGGTAAATTTTACATTTATGGTACATATACTGCAATACAAAAACTCTAACCACACGGTCAGAAAATTCACCAGTCTTGCTTTCATTGTGGTTTAAAACTTCATATTTGGTATGTATCAATCCACTAAAAAGTAGAGTATTTGCAATATCATTGCAATTATGCAGTACAAACTCATTTGTAAAACGCATGTGTCATATCTTTTGTAGATTCTTGTTAAAAAATACTTGAGGATAAACAAGACCCAAGAAAATACTTCAAAATGAACATTGGCAATTGATTCATATCCAAATAATTTCAACGACTTGAGAGGTACTCCAAGATCTCTATGACTTACTGTCGACCAAAATATTATGTGTACTCTAGTTTGAAGGTTGTTTGTGAAGTAACCAATAGACCTACATAAAATCCAATATCATCATCATTTTCGTCGTTCTATTTTACGTTAGTTCATGTAGGTTTGGAATTTTTAATTTATATTTTAATATTTTTTTATCGCAGCTGGAACACAAAAAGTGCTCGATTTTAAGCGTGTTTCAACCATGTGTCACATTTAAAAATTATTATCTCACAAACCCGTCATCAGATCGAATCCAAATTTTAACACAATATACATGGAAATGTTGTATAACTGGTTTATTAATTTCAAAATTTTGTGTGTCCAAGAAACAAAGTTGTTATCATTTTTGTCAGGTAACTTTTTCTCGGCTCGGGGTGGTTGGATAATGTAGTTCTTGGTTGCGTTGTAATACATCAAAAAGGTATGCTGTATGATTGCGAAATACGTAAATTAATTCACTTATTTTATATCGGTTTGTATTTGTACGGGGAATTAAGACATGGTTCACCAGTTTCACAGTCATACATCATAACCTTTTGATGTATAAGGATTACAACGCAACCAAGAACTACATTTTCCAACGACCCCGAGCCGAGAAAAAGTTACCTTACAAAAATTATAACATCTTTCGTTCTTGAATACACAAAATTTTGAAATTAATAAACCAGTTATACAACATTCCAATGTATATTGTGTTAAAATTTGGATTCGATCTGATGACGGGTTTGTGGGATAATAATTCTTAAATGTGACGCATGGTTGAAACACGCTTAAAAACGGGCACTTTTTGTGTTTCAACTATGATAAAAAATATTAAAATATAAATTAAAAATTCCAAACTTACATGAACTAACGTAAAATAGAACGATGAAAATGATGTTATTGGATTTTATGTAGGTCTATTGGTTACTTCACAAACAACCTTCAAACTCGAGTGCACAAAATATTTCGGTTGACAGTAATAGCTACAATATCATTAAAAAAATAATGATTTTTCAAGCGTTTTCTCAATTATGTTTTTTAAAAGATACATTGATGGGTGCCCCATGTACAGTACCTACAGGGACCTAAAATGAAACCGCTGTTAAATTGTAATATTGACAAGGCGGTTCATAATATTGATCTAGATTTTATAACAACTTAACCTGTCATGACTTCCAGTGGATTCTATAATAATCTATCACTAGCATTGAGAGTCAAACGTGATACAACTGGTGGATGAACTACTTTAATGATATAGCAAATAATGTTCCTGGTAGTGTCTGGTGAAGTGATCTCGTGATTTTCCTTTAAGGGAGTATTAATAGTAAATTCCCATGAATCTTGACAGTCCTTAGAAGGGTTTAGAACAATCAGGATCCTTCATAACAGAGTGTTATTGGTTATACGTCCCTTTTAACTACTCTGGCTTTTAGCAACGTCGAAATGTTGCCCCGACGGGGATCTTGAACGTGTCAGTATATCTGACACAGCTCCCTCGCATTTGTGCACACTCAAATGCCAGCTAACAGTGCCAGGAATTGATCCTGCAACCTTGGGAACAGCAAGCGAGAATGTTACCGCTGAGCCACGCAGCTAGCGAGAAATACGTGGTGAAGTCCTATTTTGAGCAGCTGTGTTTAATTGAAAAATATTATGTCTACTTATTTTGAATCATTAAAAAAACAAGCAAATATGATACAAATTGGTGCACGAACTCGAGATAATTTTAGTGATATAGTGCATAAATATTAGCGTAAAATGTCGATCAAAGAGAGTTATTGTTTCTTTAAGGGGAAATTTCATCAGGACCCAATGCTTTCCCAACTTTTAATTGATTAAATGCAAGAGTTACTTCCGATTTCAATATTGTTGGCTATCGATGCAAACATTAACCACATTGAGTGGTGGACGGTGATTTAAAAAAAGCGTTTACACGTAATTGCCTTCTATCGTGAGGGATATCTGCTGACGTATATTGTTCTCCAGCTCCACTAGAGTACGGGTAAGTTAAACGATTTGTACACTTTGTATTTTAAATTACCTCACAATTAAACATCAAACGGGCTTAGGTCCATGCTTCGATGCAGGGGGGTACAGGAGTAATTACATAATGCAACGAAGTAACTTCCAAAGATTTAAAATTCAAGTGTTGAGGAATAATGGCTATTGTCATTCATCACCTGAGAATCTAGACCTTATTTTTATTTTCTGCATTTCGTTGAGCCTACCCAATTAGTCTGGCTGCCTGGAGTGGCAAGCCTATCTTTTAAGTACAAGCGACGACAGATACAAACCAGTAGGTGTGCTTCTGCAACAGCTACAAACAGTTGGGAATGGTTAGTTTTTATCTAACCACACAAAAGTTTGGCTGCGAGGTTCGCCACACAACAAAGAATTTTCATTTGCTATACTTTTACTAAGAATGAGTCTGTTAGTGTTACTCGCAGAGCATTTCAAAATGAATTTCCTGGTGTTAGGGTGCCTTCGAAGACCGCAGTTCGGAAGGTTGTGACGAAGTTCAAGTCTACAGGGTCAGTTTTAAATTAAAAAATTAAATGGAGAAGTCACGTTTGACAGAAAGGAAATTAGAGGACATTACTGCTCGATTATTATGGTCACCGAGACTCTGAGGGCCACAAAACTACACAGGTTCAAACCTTAAGTATAAGAGACTTAGTGGGAAGAACCAACTAATTTACTGTAATTGGTTTTCCAATCCATGCAGGACGGAATTTTAGATCCACAGTTAGAGTTTTTCAGTGATGAGGCGTGGTCTTATTTAAATGGAAGTGTGAATTCACAAAACAATCGATACTGGTCACCTGTGAACCCAAGACTGACCCAAAAATCGGTGCATGGTGCGCAATAATCAGAAAAAGAATTATAGGCCCAATTTTTTCCGTGAAACTATTAATTCTGCTCGATTCAAGTTGTTTTGAATAATGTCTTTGTCCAGATAACAGACAGGGAAAGATTGTAAGTTTTTTCCAGCAAGATGGTACAACTGCGCACAATTCATTGGACGCAATAAGTGCTGGTTTGGTGACATGGTGATTAGTGCTGGATTGTGGCCATCTTGAAACCCGGATTTAACACTGTGTGATTGTAATTTGTAGGGTAGCTTAAAAGACAAAGTGTATCAGTCTAATAACCGTACCCTAGAGGGGCTGGAGAACAATATATGGCAGCAGATATCCCTCATTACAGAAGGAGAATTACAGCGTGTAAACACTAATTTATTAACACGATAAAATGCCTGTCTGTCAGCTGAAGAACATTTTCAGCATCTTTTGTTAAAAGGTAAGTTAACTTCTTTAATCATAATTTGCTGGTAAATTTACCTTTAATTAATGTACTATGTTAAAGTTTTTACCTGTGCGCAATCTGCGGCCCGAGTTCAGTTGGTTGGCGGAAGGCGAGCGCGCATGGTAGCTCGCCCCCGCTCCAGCAAAAGAATCTCACTGTATTACATAAATTAACGTTTTTATTTCTTGCTCATTCAACTATGGCAGCCATGTTCCTGATCCTGAGGTTCTTCTTTTGTTACTTTGACGCACACATTGACGACAGTTCATAGTTGTCAACATGTGGGATACAAAATACACCACATATCACAAGTAATGTTGTTGTTGGGAGTCTTCAGCTTCTGACTGGTTTGATGCAGCACTCCATGCTTCCCTGTCCTGAGCTAATCGTTTCATCTCTACATAGCTACCACACCCTACATCCGAGGCAATCTGTTTAACATATTCTAACTTTGGTCTATCCCTACAGCTTGTATATTTCCTCCCATAACTAACTTTGCTATTCCTGGGTGTCTTAGTATGTGTCTTACCAACCATTCTCTTCGCTTCATTAGCAGTCGCCAGAAGCATCTCTCCTCTCCCTATCGTCTTAATACCTCTTCATTTGTAATCCTATCTACCCAACTGATCATCATCCTCCTGTATCACCACATCTCAAACGCGTCAATTCTCCTCTTTTCTGCTGCTCCAACAGTCCAAGTTTCACTTCCATAGAGTGCCATGTTCCAGACAAAGGCTTTCAAAAATGACTTCCTAATACCTGAATCTATATTTGATGTCAACCAATTTCTTTTCTGTAGAAAGGCTTTCCTTGCCTGTGCTAACCTACTTGATATATACCACGTGTAATTTTGCGAAGAAGCAGTAATTGGCAAAACCATTGGCCTGGATAAAGATTATTGAAGCGCGACTACTCCCAGGTGATAAAAACCAGGGGTGTTTATATTACCTAATGCGGCAATGACTTAACAATTATTGGTATAGGCAAAAACCATGGGTTTGGATGAAAATTATTGTTGAGCGACTACCCTTATTGTGCGTTGACAAAAACCAGGGGTGTTTATAACCTATCAATTATTGATCTATGCAAAAACTTTTGGTCTGGATGAAAACATTAGGCCAGGCAAAAACCATTGGTTTGGAAGAAAATTATTGATGCGTGACCACTGTGCGTGACAAATCTATGGGTTTTGGGAACAATTATTGGTCTGGATGAAAATAACGGGTTAGGCAGAAACCATTGGTTTGGATGAAAATTATTGAAATTGAGTTTTACGAACATGAAATTGGAACTTTTAACCTAAGAACTCTGACGGGGAAGGTGGAGGAGATAGTGGATATGATGGAAAGAAGGAAGTTGGATTTATTGGGATTGGCAGCAACAAAGTGGAAAGGGGAAGGAAGGAGAGAACTGAGAAAAGGATATAGACTGTACTGGAGTGGGAACGAAGAGGGAAAGAGGAATGGAGTGGGAGTAGTAGTACGAGATGGTTTAAAAGAAGAAGTGAGGAGAATAAGTGATAGGATGATGAAAGTGAAAGTAGCACTGAGGGGAGAGACCGTTGAAATAGTGCAAGTGTATGCTCCAAAAGTAGGCTGCCTCTGAAGAGAAGGAGGAGTTTGAAGAGGAATTGCAGAAGCAGCTGGTATGAAGAAATATGATTGTTATGGGGGATCTGAATGCCCATGTAGGAAGAAAAAGACAAGGTTATGAGAGTGTTCTAGGACCAGAGGGTAGGGGCGGAAGAAATGAGGAAGGAAAGAGACTGTTGGACTTCTGCCAGAGGAACAGCCTGCTAGTTGGGAACTCCTGGTTTAAGAAAAGAGAGAGACACACAATCACATGGTACAGTGATGACTTGACCAGGAAGTCTGTGGTCGACTATATACTGTATGAGAAAGAACTAAATAAGAACATCACGGACATCAAGGTTATACCATCGGGGAACTTTGATAGCGACCATCGATTGCTGGTAATGAACCTGAGAGGGAGTAAGGAGAAGAAAGGGACTGAGAACCAGGAAAGACGTATAAGGATATGGAAACTGAAAGAAGGGGATAGAAGGGTCGAGTACCTCAAAATGGTAAAGGAAGGAATTCCAACAGATGAAGAAAGAGGGGTGGAAGAGGAATGGGCTAGATTTAAGAAGACACTAATAGGTGCAGCAGAAGCAGTATGTGGGAGGACAAGTAGTAAAAAGAGGTGGAAGGAAACACCATGGTGGAATGAGAAGACAAAAGATATAGTAAGGGAAAAGAATAGAGCCTTTAGGAGGTGGTATCAAAATAGGACGGTAGAGACAAGGGAAGAGTACCAGGAAAGAAAGAAGGAGGCGAAGAGAGTAGTGGCTGAGGAGAGAAGAAAGTGGATGGAAGAGTGGACAAAGATGATGAAGGAGGATAGTGAAGGTACAAAAAAGGTCCTGTATGGGATGGTAAAAAATAAGAGGCGGAAGGAGCCTACGGTTTATGTTAGAATGGTGAACAAAAGGGGACAAGAGATAGAAAATAGGGAAGAACTGAAGAAAATGTGGAAAGAATATTTTGAAGAACTTCTGAACCCAAATGGAAAAGATGGTGAGGAGGAAGAAATCGGGGAAGAGGAAGATGAACTGCAAACAGAAAAGGACTTAACATGGAAAGAAGTGGAAGATGCAGTGAACAAGATGAAAGGAGGGAAGGCACCGGGTGTGGATGAGTTGAGTGTGGAGATGGTGAGAGCAGCAGGAGAGGTGGGGATACAGTGGTTGTACCGAGTAATGAGAACAGCATGGAAGGAAAGGAAGATGATGATAATTGTTGTTTTAAGGGGCCTAACATCGAGGTTATCGGCCCCAGGAAAGGAAGACCCCAGAGGACTGGAAAAAAGGAATAATTGTCCCGTCTTCAAGAAAGGTAGTAGAACAGATTGCAGAAACTATCGGGGAATAACACTGATGAGTCATTGTGCAAAGATCTTCGAGAAAGTTTTGGGAAAGAGAATTAGGACAAGGATAGAAGGAGGGATGAGGGAAGAACAACATGGCTTCAGAGCAGGAAGGTCCACAGTGGATTTGATTTTTGCTGTAAGGCAGTTACAAGAACAGCACTATGAGTATGGAACAGATCTACTGATGGCCTTCCTGGACATTGAGAAAGCATATGACAGTGTATGCAGAAACAAAATATGGAAGTCCCTGGAGGATAGAGGAGTAGAGAGATGGACTAAAAAGAGGATAAAGGAGATGTACAAGGGAAGCGTGAGATGTGTGAAAGTAGGAGGCGAGAGATCAGACTGGTTGGAACAGAGAAACAGCCTGAAACAAGGAAGTGCACTATCACCATTACTTTTCATTGTGGTGATGGATGACACAATGACCAGAGTGGCACAAGTAATTGGGGAAAGAAAGATGAAAGCAATGGTGTTTGCAGATGATTTGATGATTTGGGGAAACTAGGAGGAGGAGGTACAGCAACAGTTGGACGTGTGGGAAGGAATAATACAAGGATATGGGATGAAATTTAGCATAAATAAGAGTGAGATGGTGATCACAACAAGGAAGAAGGAAAGAACCACAACGGGAATAACAATTGGTGGGGAACCAACTGAAGAAAGTGGAGAGTTTCAAGTATCTGGGAAGCCTGATACAAGATAATGGAAGAAACGATAGAGAAATAAACGAGCGGGGGAGGCAGGCAGAAGCTTTGCGGAGGAGTGTGAGAAGCATGTCCCTCAGAACAGCAAAAAGATCATATATCGGACGTACTATGTCCCTATCCTGACGTATGCCTCGGAGACCTGGGTTATGAAAGGAAGGGAGAAGAGCAAAATACAGGCCAGTGAGATGAGGTTCTTGAGAAGCAGTATTGGAGCTACAAAGATGGACAGAATAAGAAATGAGAGGACCAGAGAATTAATGAAGGAGGAACCATTACAGGATGGTATAGAGAAATCTAGACTTAGATGGTATGGATATGTAAAACGAAAGGAGAAGAGGATACCCCGGAGAGTACACGAGACGAAGTGGGAAGGAAAGAGACCGAGAGACGGGTGGCTGAAGGGGGTGGAAGAAAGTGTGAAGAAGAGAGGAGAAGACTGGACAAGGGTGGAGGCTGAGAGATGGTGGGAAGACAGAAGACGTTGGAGAGGCTTGTGTTCCAAACAGACCCGGCCAGTGGCTGGAAACTGTGCAAGATGATGATGATGATGAAATTGGAAATTGTTATTTCACAACTCGCACAATCCATGTCAAACTTAGACTGGAACTTGATTCACTTTCACATTAACTTGGCAGTGCTCTTTTGTTCTACGATACCGGATATGAAGTAGTACAGTCAGGGGGGGGGGTTGGCAATACTGTACTCAATGGGATGTCATGTGATGTGGTCTAGCTCTAAATTTCACATGCGTATACGACCGGCCATGAATGGCCAGCCCACTTATACCATACCATTAGATTAGATGGCACACTGGGGGGAAACGTTGGCAGTACTGAGTAGAGCTAGCCGGAACAATTTTTCAAAATATTTGATAATTAGATCTAAAAAGGGGATGATGTAAACATTATTACTACATTTCCAGATACTTTTTTTTTCATCATTAGATAATTATTGAAAAACTTGGACAGTGTTTATGAAAATGTAAAATACTACTAAAACCCAAGGAAAATAAAAGAGAAAAATTAATAATTTTATGATTGACTACTTAGATTTTAAATATCTATATAAGTTAAATAAAATAACTAGGGCCCGGATAGTTATGTGCTTAACATTTCAGAAATATGTATTTATTTATGTGCTTAAAAGTGGGAAAATATGTGATTAAGTTTCCAAAATATGTTCTTAAATTTGTACCATATTTATGTCCCCCAGTTACTCTAAAAATAGTTGTACATATTTCACCAACTATGATGTTGGCTACGTAACGGCCAGTATCGCCTGTCGTCTCGTCCATTGTAATCCACACAGCTTTGTCGCCAATTTCACTACGAATTCTGTGCACTGCCTCAGAGTAAAGTTTAAGTAAATAGTTCTTACGCAGTGTTGACTCGTCAGGGAGAGGAATTTTGACGTACTATTCTAACGTGCCACGTAGCACTGGATTCTGCAGTTTGTTCAGTGGTATATTAGCTGCAAAATTCTTGTGAGAACTGGCAGTTTGCTGGACCAGATCTCACATCCTGCATTTCGGAAAGCAAACGTTGTGTCGACTTCTTTAAAGATGTACATTTGACGTGTTTTGCTATCGCAACATGTTGCGTAACTTGTGAACGCATGTCGGCCGCTATGGGTTTCTCACAAATGTTGCAAAATGAAACAGTTCCATCAGTTCCTAAAACGTCTCCGAACTCTCGCACTAAACGATTAAAAGTAACATATTTCGCACTTTTGGGACTCATCGTATTCGTTGAAACGAGAACGCCACTGTCAGTATACTCCCAAGCTTCGCAGACCACTGTGATTTCAACTAAAATTTTCCGTCTAGGTAAAAACTAGTGGAAGCTAAATGAGCCTGTTAACTCCATCCCCCCTACTGTACTTAATGACTGGGAAATCCCTGTCTTGAAATACTACTACAGTATGGAGACAATGGAGCACTGACGAAATAGAGAAGCCAATTACTGGAATTTCAAAGGGTCGAAAATGTGGGCAGCAGTCATCCAAGAAGTACAACATACGACCAAATATAGGAAATATGTGCTTATGAATAAACACGCCAAAATATGTATTTATTTATAAAAACTGTAAAAATATGTAAATAAATAGGAAATATTTAATTAAATAAAAAATATTTAAACACATAACTATCCGGGCCTTAAAAATAACAGTGGAAATTCAAGTACAAAATTATAAGTTTTTTAATGTTTAAGTTAAATAATTGCTGAAGATGAACCGTAGAACTGACTCAAAACATGTCCTATTGATTTGAAGAAATAAATGTATTGATTAGGCAGACTAAACCCTAACCAAATTGTTGTCATTAATAATCATGGAATCGAGCAACAGGGAAGAGCTTCAAACTGCAATGGACAAACTCAAGGAGTATGTGACCAACAACAGCCAGTGACAGTTTACGATGTGGTGGGGAGGACCTAGCAGAAGTGAATTCGTACAAATATCAGGGCACCTGTCAGCTGCTCCTTCGGAGGTCATGCAAGAGAGAGATCTTGGGGGCAGCCATCAGAATTATGTATGGCATTGCGGATCCTGCAAAAATGTCTTCGAGCATACTATGCTACGGTATCCCAGCGGCAACTTTGGGACTGGAACTTATTTAGGAACACCTAACAGTTGTTAATTAATTACTAAAGAATTAATAAACCCATGTGCTATAGAAAATAATAAGGCCAGATTCCTTAAACGAACACTTAGTATCTCCAATATGTCACTCTCACGACTGCCATATGAACTAGGTAAGGAAACATTTTTAATGGAAGAGATGAAAACCAGAATGTAGCTCTCATCTACTCGACAGACGTTACGATCGACTGTGGCTCGACTGGCCCGAGCAACGACATGAGAAGTGGCTTAAATAGGTTGGCAATTCACAGCTTTAAGCATCGACTGTGACACCAGGTCATCATGAACCGTCCCAACAACCCGCGTGTGTGATATGTAAGGGCCAGTGTGAATGTTATCGTACTGGCGAGAGCACAAAAGGAACAAAATCTCTACTGGATTACTGTAAAACTTACTGCAAACTTGTATGCTGTTTATCTGTTTTCAATGACCCCAATATATTTTATATAGTTAGATCTTTGAAATTCAGGTATAATATTAGAAGTAGCCTAAAACCGCAAAGGAATAAGTAATTTAGCTGGGGATTTTGGTGTTCCTGAGTTATGGAAGGATATTGATGTTAGAATCCTTAAATATATAAGATTTTAACATAAACTTAAATTTCAAAGAAAATTGAAAATTTGATTTTGGATGTTCATGTAAATTGAAGATATTATACATTTCAGGTTCCGTATTGACAGTAATCATTAAAATTAAAACTTACATTTCCGCCTAGTCAATACTATACTTTTTTTATAAAATATTTCAAGGGTACATGTTTCAGGTCCCAATCTTTCTGGACCCTTCTTCAGCCCATAAAATCACACATGGAGCCCATCAAATCACAAAAACATCGATATACACAAACTGCACACACACAATAAATAGATAAAACACTGTAAAAACATATAAGAGTCTAAAATCTAAAAATAACATGCATGTTTTACTGTCTTCAGGAACATGTTTCACTTGTTCATCTAAATAAAATGTCATTTGACGCTGTGAAACACTGGGCACATATTTTGAAGTCTATGAGTGGCGTGCTGTAAGAACTTGCTGTATATCTTGTACTGTTTTTTGTGGCTGAAGATGGGTTGGACGTCAATAGCTACATGTTACAAATTCTTGTTTTAAAATTTTATGCATTTGGCAAGCGGAACTTGACCTCCACTTGTCGCCGCGGGGCTGTTTTCGTCTGACTTCGGATTCAAATGTAGCTACACGCCAACCAATCTTCTCTGACTTTTCCATACCGTATGGCAGAAGACTATCTTAATCCATAAAAGACAAGTTGCCAAATGCATAAAATTTTAAAACAAGAATTTGTAACATGTAGCTATTGACGTCCAACCGATCTTCAGCCACAAAAAACAGTACAAGATATACAGCAAGTTCTTACAGCACGCCACTCAGACTTCAAAATATGTGCCCAGTGTTTCACAGCGTCAAATGACATTTTATTTAGATGAAGAACAAGTGAAACATGTTCCTGAAGACAGTAAAACATGCATGTTATTTTTAGATTTTAGACTCTTAGATGTTTTTACAGTGTTTTATCTATTTATTGTGTGTGTGTGCAGTTTGTGTTTATCGATGTTTTTGTGATTTGATGGGCTCCATGTGTGATTTTATGGGCTGAAGAAGGGTCCAGAAAGATTGGGACCTGAAACATGTACCCTTGAAATATTTTATAAAAAAAGTATAGTATTGACTAGGCGGAAATTGTAAGTTTTAATTTTAATGCTCATGTAAATCTATTACGCTAGCATTTCGCCCCAGGCGTACCATTGGGATCGTCAGTCTTTTACACCTCACCAGCTGGCCAGCACATGCTGGGAAGCCTACTACAAGGCTATTTCGAACCACAAGCAGTGTCATGTACAGTACTATGAGAGCACAAAAATTTTATTAATAGTATACGAGGGTGGAACGTGGCTTTCACATCACTTAATGATTCAGGGAGTCAATACAAATTGAAAGTAATGTCCATTGACACAAATGAACTTGGAACCTTCTATGCTGAATCATCTCAATTATGAAAATATGAGTATTCCGGTAACATTCCTTGCATATTCAATGGCGGCAGCCATATTTCTATTGATGCCACATTGCGTAGCCACTGTTGCTAACATATGAGATACAAAATACACCACACAGATCATGCTTAAGACATAGGTAATAGGACTGGATAAAGATTCTTCATGCACGAGTCGAGTACTCCCACTGTGCGTGACAAAACCCAGGGGAGCATATATAGCTAATGCGACCCACAGGCCACACTACCTAGTAATTATTGGTCTAGGCAAAATATGACGGCTCAGCGGGTGGGAGGGTGTGACTTTGGCAATATGCTTCTTAACCCTTAATTCACATGGATAATGGCAAACAACTCAAATTTTACTATATAAGTCGTGATCTAAAAAGGGATGGTGGGTTATAGACAGTAAGAATCCCTTATACTCTGTATTACGAATGAAGAACGGTGACAATTGTCATCCGCTTGAAGGTGAGGTGTGGAGAGGAGATGAGCGGGGTAACCGTCTCCATGACATCAGCGAGGGGTGTTGCAATTTATGCAGGGACCGCAGTGTTATACTGTGCTTTGATTCATCACTGTCAGTATTATCCTGTGTACCTATTGCAGTGCATTTGCTTATTCTTTCATAGGCTACAGTTAAGGTTATTGTTCTGCGTTTGTTGGGGACATGGGCATATATAGATTTTGATAGTTACTTTATTTTATTCGCATCATCGTGTTCTAGTTTCGTTGCATAAAATGGCATCGGTACGTGCTCATGGGAGGCCCAGGATCCATTCTCCACGATAAAGAACAACTTCAGGTCGTGGCGTGACTCTCCATAGCCAAGCGAGATGGTATGTGCTGTGAGGAATTTTATGGAGGAAGAAGAGGAAAGTATGCGCTTACGGGAGAAAACTCTGAATCCATTTGTTCAGGTGAGGAAAAGAACTGCAAAGGCTCCTGGTGTGAGTGAAACCACAGTGTACCGAGTGACTAAAGAGAAGTTCCCGTCTGGTGATGCTGGCTTGTCTAAACTTTCTACTCCAGGGAAGAAGAGGCAGAGAGAAGGGGTGAGCACTAATTCAGATAGCTTCTAACAATATTTATGGATATTATTAACAGCAGACCTATATTGGAATACATCCATGAATACCAAAGAAATTGGCTAGGACACCTCTACAGGATGGACAGAAGCAGGATCCCTAAAGCAGTCGTCAACTACTGCCCTGGTGGAAAGAGATCTCTAGGTCGCCCCAGGAAAAGCTGGCGAGAAAATTCAAATATTTTGTGTAGACCGTAACAGTTCTTCTAGGACTAACACACGAAAGGATGATAATGATTAATTTTAGGAAAGAAATTCCAACATGTCGCAAACTTCTTGTTTCGCTCAGAGAGGCAGAATTATTATTATTCTCTCATTTTGTTGCATCGACTGAGTCCTTCCACACTAATACGGCCGACTTCCCCAGTAGTTGTGTCTATCTGCAAGTCTCTTGGAATGTCAAGAGTAATGACGCACCTCGCGCACGATGTAAAACCTTATAATTAGAACGGGGCTGACTTTTAAAGATAGGCATGCTGTCCCATGCTCTATTGTTCTTAGCCAAATAGTTTGTGGATATCTTGGGCAGATTTGGCAAAGTAGACAAAGTATTCGTGAGGCTTAAAATGTTAAGTTATTTGGCAGAAACCATTACGTACTGCTTGGCTTCTCTCATCACAGTTCAACATTTAATACACAAAATCCTTCCTCGAAAGGTGCCATAGGTAAGAATGAAAAACACAAATATCGGTTCAGTGCTTCTTGAGTTACACGTACATAAAACAACAAGAGAGATAACCTGTCACAGTGGCAACGTGCCATTTCCCCACATACTGGCTTTGACAGACATCAGCATTCTTCATTCGTTATACAGATTATTTCGAGAATTATTAATCAACATTGCAAAAGGTATTTTGGCTAATTTCAATAGTGTGGAAAATTTTAACAGCACGTTCCAATCTCTTATACAGTACTATTACCAAACTTTCTTGGCTCTTTCAGTGTATAGTCTATATGGGTAGTATAGGTCATGACTCCTAAACAAATAGACAGCATCCATGACTGACACTAAAGGTTCATTGATGCATCCTATGTGTTAAGGCTTTACATACAAAAACAACCGGATTTTGATGGCGGCTGACACCCTCGAATATACTGCTCTCGCAACAAATATCACAGCTCTTCACAGAAAATTGTTTTGTGTTGGTATCTTCTCATCCCATCTCTTAGAGAGAGAGTAGCTTCCTACCGCATGCACATTGTCAAAGCTACGGACTTAGTCTAAATCCTGCCGTCCCTTCTCAGAAAGTTTTAGTAACATTGAATGAACTTTGACTTGTTGATAAAATTTTCTGAAGTACAGAAATTAGCTAAAATACCTTTTCTAATGACTAAGAAAAAATCAGGGAATGATGTAATAAATGTTCACTCCTCCGCAATCCATAAACCACTCGCCATCCCTTATTTAGATCACGACATATAGTAAAAATGCAGCTGTGTCCGCCATTACGCATGCGAGTTACCGTCAAGTAGGCTACAGTATTGCCAACGTCTCGCTTTGGTTACTAGTTTGCATATAAGCAGTACTGTAAAACAAAATAGCACCCAGTTCACTTGACAGCGCGCAGAGATTGAATTAGTTCACCATGAATTGTGCTGACAATGGTTACAGCCTAACATGTCCAATCCAATGGTTCTTGACAATGGTTACAGCCTAACTCGTCCAGATCAATGGTTTTTGACAATGGTTAGGCCCCACTAGCATCCCGCGGCCAAGGCCTCACCTCAACCCGACCATTTTAACCTTCATTTTCTTCAATCCAATGGGTTTTGATGATGGTCTTAGCCTGAGGGTCACATTAGCCATATATACGCCTCCTGGTTTAAGTCACGCACAGTGGGGTAGTTGTGGTGTATTTTGTAGGCTATCCCACATGTTGGAAACTACTGACGTCAATGTGTGCATTTTGGCGGACGTTTAACCTACTAAATATGCTGTCGAACAGGGTTGTCGTTAAATGAGCAATAAATAAAAACACATAGTTACGTAATTTAGCACCAACCAGTACAGTCTGTGCCGAAGCGACCAAGGTTAGTAATTGATAATTGATAATGTCCCCCCCAGAAGATGAAATAAGGTATGAAAATCACAATCATATTATTGAAATGAAAGCAAAAAACAAAAAAAGTGATACTTCATTCAGAATTAATAAGTTTTTCGGTACTTTGCAACACTTACCGAGATCGGTAGCACTGCACACCGTGAGAACATGTGTATAAAAAACATTGAGTAATGAAATTAGCCAAAGTGCCTGTAGTAATGGTATCTGGAGATGATAAATTAATAGATGTTGACTCGTCCGCTGTCATAGACCCACCCAGCCATCCCAAATAGCAACACTACTTATATAGTTGAAATGAAGTCTCTAGGAGACATCTTTCTCACTAAGTCAAGAATGCCAACCCCACGCATTTGGTACTATCTCGCACCGGGTATACAAAGAAACAAAAGAGTGCCGATAATGTAATATACTATTGCTCCAAATCCAATTCGTCAGTCGTACTTGAACCATGGATTGTGTGACATGTGAAATTACTATAATTCTATCTTATTAAGGTTTTACATACAAAAACAAACCTAACCTGGGGCTTACGCCCCAGACCCCCTTGCTTGTGGTACTAGCAGTAATTTTCGGCCAGGCAGTACTTTACGTCTTTACGTGTGAAATGGTGAATACCGACAGTAGTGGCTACGCTGGCTAAAGCGCAGCATTAGGCCATGGGGCCAAGCTCTCTGCTGACTCGGTAGACGCGTGGGTTCGAGCCCCACTGTCGGCCGTCCTTGAAATGGTTGTCCGTGGTTTCCCATTTTCAACACCAGGCAAATGCTGGGACGGTACCTTCTGACAGGCCACGGCCGCTTCCTTCCACATCCTTGCCCAGTTTCATTCACCATCAGTCATTTCATTTCTCATTAACTCCTCTCCTGAGGTTGGCGTCAGGAAGGGCATCCGGCCGTAAAAACCATCGCCACACAGACTTCCATCGCATCTCATCCCCGACCCCGTTGGAAAAACGGGAATAATAAGGGGTAGACATACATACAATACGTGTGAAATGGTGAATGGTGAATTTTGTGTGCGACATGTTGGTAACGTATTCACATGTCCGTCTGTCGAGTGTCCAAGATGGCGTCCGTAGTGAAACGAACACGATAAAAATTCTTTATTTTCGTAAATAAAAATTGTTGAGGTGCGGCAGTTGTAGTTGAGATTGTGAAACGACTCCCAACAACTCCGAGAAAGGTATGTAAATCATAAATCCTATATTTTCAATAATATACCTCGTTAAAAGTTACGAAAAGGCATGTTCTCACGGCGTGCAGAATTACCGAAATCTGACAAAAAACAAGTTGCCATGTTGGAAAAGACTGGGAAATGGTAATGCGCTGCCACTTCACTTCACTGCTCTCCCCTGAAGACAATGTCTGCACAACACCCCACTCTCTTTAAGTCACTGTCTGGACAAAACCATTGGTTGCTATCGAGTTAGACCACTGTCTGGTCGAAATCATTGGTCGCTACTCGGTTAGACCACGGTCTGGGCGAAACCATTGGTCGCTACTAGGTTAGACCACGGTCTGGGCGATAATTACTGTTTGTACTACAAGCAAGGAAGACTGGAGTGTAAGCCCCATGTTAGGTCTTGTATATAAAGCCTTAGCACCAAGCCTCTTGTACTAGCTTGGCACAACCTGCCTTCGCCACCACACACTAATAAATAGCAAGAATACAAAGCGGCTCAAGAGCTCGTATCGAGGACAGCATGCACCTTCGTACTAAACACAATCATGTTGGCACTGCTGCAAAAAATGCACCCCCCCCCCTTGGCAACGACAAGTTCACCTCTCTAGTCTTGTCACCCAGATACCTACAAAAAAATTGTGATTTTCATGGCAGCTTGCCCCATACAGCACACAAGTTTCACTGATTCTACTCAAAATTACTGTTAGACAGGTTGACCCACTGGAAATACTGTTCGTAACAGGTTAGGTTGGAACCTACTGGAAATACAGATAATGCTGTATATTGATTGGTTGCTAGGAATAATGAAAGCAAACATAAGCGAGCCCTAAAACGAACAAGCGGGTCCGATGAAAATTACTTAAGAAATTTGCAATTCCATACATAAGTTTAATATGTGGTAAAGAATAGCATGTGTTGCTTTATAAGCTGCATTAAATCGAAGATAATGCCGGCCCATATTTACAAATCGTAGGATTCCATTCTCATTCGTTATGAAGACAATGCATGAGTTACTTAGATGTTGAATCCTGGGTTTACTGCTGCGAGTTATCCTCTCGTTTTAAGCAAAAACGTAAGCCTCATTCCATAAAGTTCCAAGATATAAATGTGCTATAGCGACAATGTCCCCCAAATTGAGTGTACTTGCAAATAGGCCTACTAATTGCTGAGCACATAGATTGAAAATTCATGCATGTGCAATCGTTTACAGCATGAAAGCTAAGTAGCAAATG
This sequence comes from Meconema thalassinum, assembly GCA_946902985.2. NCBI lineage: Eukaryota > Metazoa > Arthropoda > Insecta > Orthoptera > Tettigoniidae > Meconema > Meconema thalassinum. The sequence continues at coordinate 569,514,513 of OX336390.1, read as the reverse complement.
ATGATAATCTTAAATCAAGTTAATGAACTCAGCTTGTTACAAATCTGACAAATGCTCAAGGATATTATTAATATTAATCATGCAAAACATTGGCATATATAAGATTAGATCAGAAGTATACCACCCACCACCCTACAAGACTTGAAAGCATTCTTGAAACCCAAACCCTTCTAACGGAATGAACTGTCAAATCTACCCAAATAAAGCGCCCATCCCACAAACTGTCACCAGTGAGGATTATACCATATATTCCATTACAATATGTAATTTAAACAGAATGCATATACTCGCAAACAATATCGTATTCACACCGAGAAATTATAATGGGATAAACTACAGATATGCAACCTGAGCACAGGCATTGGTTAGGGAGCACATTGGGAAGCTTAAGCAATGGAATGAACTGGCTGTTCGTTCGGAACTTACAAACTAGAGAATTATGCATACCCAAAAATCAGCAGAATCTTGATCCCTATGAACGAGATCTTCGAATGGAATACTGCAATTCGCCACAAAATCGTCCGGCGGGATGGCGGCATCGTGGAAAACAGTCAGCCCCAGGTTGACGGCGCTTTGTACTTCGTGAACGAAACATTCGTTCCATACTGGATCGAAAGTCTTTGGTTTCGTTGAAGAACGATCTAAATGAGTTTCATCAACATCTATTGACACATATGGATCTATTGGCTGGTCATCTGGCTTTCCAAACGTCATATTATGCCGCTTTGAAAATTCCGTAGGTCTCAACCCGCAAGCCTCGCATATTTTCACCTTTACGGTTCCAGTGAACATTGGCGTCGTCTGACCCACAACTCACGCAAAACTCTTCAGCTAATCAACCAACCCACTCACGTACCAAAATAATGTGTCAACCGCATAGGAAAACTCTTAAAAATTCTTCCAAAAACAAGGCTTTCTTGACAGCCATGAAGGTCGATTTTGATAAAAATTCACTGCACTCTAATTAGCAATCCCACAATGCCTTTCGATACGTCACAATCTAACATGGCGACACTCGCCAGAGTGTTGGTGCGTAAATTTCCTTTGAATTTTGTTTCAAAAACAATGTTTGTGGAGTGGTCGAAGCCTATCGGCAGGTAATATACCTGAAAATATCGTTCATACAACCAGAAAGTAGACTAAATTATTAAACCTTCAACTCAATGCATTCTTTTGACCAGACTAGGACCAGCTGAGATGTCTACATTTACGCTATCTCTGAATATACCTAAGAACTAAAAAGTCATGAATCGATTTTAATTTTCCTTAGCAGTGTTTCAAGCAATATCCATTAATAATGACAAATTACACCTTTTAATGTTCCTCTTACATACTGATACGCTCTTCAAAGGTGTTAAAATATATTATTCTTTCATTTACTGGAGCTGACACACTGATGTATTTCATACATTCAGTATTTCAACAATTGTTTACAATATACCTAACTTTGTGATCACATGTTTCTTTCTTTAGTTACCGGTACCAGTTGCTTTCAACGGCTGAATTGAGATGCACTACCCCAGGAATTGAAACTGCTCGGTCGCCAAATGCCCTGAATATTAGCGATAGTTGTATAAAGCGATTGAAAGAAATAGCAAGTGACGAGACTTGCCTCCGGATTACAGTCGAAGGAGGAGGCTGTTCGGGTTTCCAGTACAAGTTTGATTTGGATAAGACTGTGAAGGAGGATGACATGTAAGGGCTCTTTTTATGAATATTTCCTGTATTTAGAGCTGTCAATGAATATTTTCAGTTACTACCGAATACATACAATTTTTCAGGTTTGGAAAATATTAAATTAAAGCCATTTGTAGGTTGAATATGCGGTTTTAGCTTTGTCTTCTTTTCTAAACACTATCCAGTCGTCTATCAGCCCATAAACCCTTTTTGAAGCATATGTGGCATAATGTACATCCCTCTAACATGTATCCATAGAGAGAGGATGCTTGGCTTGCCTCTGTCTTGCCAGCGAGTACAGGGCTGCTTCATTGGTATGTGGTGTGAGCTGTCGCCTTCCTACATAAGTAGGCTATATCTCACAGCACTGAACATTCCCTTGGCTCACACCCTGCTAGGTGAGCCAGCTGGTAGTTGAGTTGGATAAGTAGGGTGTAAAGAATACCTGCCAGCAGATGTAAGCATCAGTCAGTTCCTAGGTTGCATGCTATCCCCCTGGGCATTTGATTAGACAGGACAGACCATAGGCCTCCTTCGGATAGCTGCCTACGTTAAGAAAGGATAACAATAATAAGGTTTTGGGCAGAGGAAAGGAAGGAAAAACACTGGGCACAAATGCAGGCGTACTAAGCAAACATCAAAGCCCGAAGAAGGAGACAGTTGGAATGACGCGGTCCACAGATGACTGATAAAATATTAATTGATAGTAAGATAATATTAATGGCAATTATCTCATGTACAGGGTCTTTCATATAAAATAAGAGCGCCAAGCGACGGCTTTGTTAACCGAAGCTGTGGTCATCTTGGCCGAGCTTGTGGCGCACCAAGGCCCCCTGCTTTAAGCATGTGTACAATTCCATATGATGCAGCGGCCTTGCTAGCGTGTGTACAATGCTGAAATCTTGCTTTATAGTAAAGCCATCATAACTTCCGACTTGACATTTCAGTGTTACCCTAGAGTTATGTAGCGGTCACAAGGAAAATCACTTTAAGTAGCCAATCACAGGCACCCATTCAAATCGATATATCACGGCAAATTGAGTTTCGTTTGCGATGTCGCGATTTAGCGAACGAAACTGTAACCTAGCACTGAAACGTCAAGTCGGAAGTAATGATAGCTCTACTATAGTTAGTTATTGTTGATGAAACCGAAACCCCTACTTGTGCTAATTTTGTGAGTGATTTATTCGGGGACCGTTCAAGATTCTCGCCAATGTCATCTAGCTCATCCTCTGTTAAAACTGTTCGTGTGCCGGCATGTTTTTATTGAGCACCGAGCCAGTAGTGTCAAACTTATTTGCAATTACGTGAATCTGTGCTAGTGAAGGTGGCACTTCATCAGGAAATTGCTGAACAAATGCATCACGTACCCGCCGAGCCGACTCATACTTAAAATAAGTTTTACATAAAAAAATATGTTGTTGCAATGATAACAGTCTCACCATGTTAGCACTTGAGGTTTAGACTGGCGACTGAGCAACTGCACGCTTATTGCAAGGTCAAGTTTGGTAATGTCAATCTGTTATTTTTATACAGTCCATCGGAACTTGAAAAAAAAAAATCCCTCGTATGTACTATGCGCGCACTTTCAATACTACAGCAGGGGGCCGTGGCGCACCACAAGCTCGGCCAAGGTCACCGTAGCTGCGGTTAACAAAGCCGCCGCTTGGCGCTCTTATTTTATATGAAACACCCTGTACATCCACCCCATTTGAACAGGGTCAGGGATGAGAAGTGATGAATTCTTTTAAGAATTTTTTATGGCCTGATGCCAACCTATGAGAGGAGTTAATGTGGGATTATATTGGGCAAGGAATTAAAATAAAGCAGTCATGGCCTATTAGAAAGTACCGTCCTGAAATTTGCCAGAAGTTGAAAATGGGAAACAATGATAAACCAGATCGAGGACAGCCAACGGTGGGGTTCGAACCCATGTCGACCAAGTCTGCAAATAGCTTGGCCCCTAGGGCTGTGCTTTCAGCGAGCGTAGCTACCGCTGTTGGTTGGTAATTATCATATAATAATGATGTGATGCATCCTTTCCACGTATGGATAACTAATCCCTGAGGAAGGTTAATTGATGCATACATTTTCATTTGAGACTGTTTTGCCTTTCAGCATCCAGTCTAGTCTGCATCCCTCTAATTGAGAACAAGTCACCTCCATGATGCCCTATTAGCAGTTAGCACTGTGTCCTCCTCTGCTTCTACACCTCTCACATTGAAATCGTTCAACACTGAATCTAACCATCGCCTCCTAGGCCTACCTCTGCTTCTCTTACCCTCTACAGCCAAACTCATTAATCTCTTAGGTAATCCTTCCCCATTCTCTTCACATGACCACACCATCTGAGTCGACTCATACAAACAGCTTCATCTAGCGTGTTCATTTCTAACAGCCTTTATCTCTTCATTACAAATACCTTCCAGCCATTGCTCCCATCTATTTGTCCCAGAAATAATTCGTGCTACCCTCATATCAGTTACCTCTAGATTACGCATCAAATATCTTTAATCTACCCAGCTCTCCCTTCCATACAGCAAGGTCAGTCATACTGAGCGACATAGGTGGAGTTTCTTTGCTACACTAACTTCTTTCTCACAGAATACTGTAGATCGCAACTGAGAACTCGCTGCCTTGACTTTTTCTCTCCTCGACTCAATTTCCTTCCCCATACTACCATCCTGTGAGAATACATAGCTCAAGTACCGGTACTTAAAATGTTCCACCTGCTCCAATTTATTTCCTCCTACCTGGCAATCTGTTTTCTTATGTTTCTTCCCTGTTGACATAACCTTTGTCTTTGAAATGCTGATCTTCATAGGCCTAGCATACCCCCTACATTTCTGTTCAAGTTCTAACGTGTTCGCTTGCAAGCTTTCGACGGAGTATGTTATTACAACCCAGTCATCGGCATAGGCCAGACTAATTACCTGGTTTTCACCTAATTGTATACCACCCAGCCAGCTTATGCCCCTGAGCAAATGGTCCGTATATCAGTGGCGATTCCTCCATGTAGGACTTGAGGATCATCCTACAGTCAGCTCTCAGCTGTAACTATTTTAAAAGAATAAATGAATTGTTTTGTAAAATACTCTTTGGTGCTACCTTGCACGTCCTCTCGATAAGCTCTGACTTACCGTCACTGTCAGATTTGTATATACTGTACGTACACACAGAGTTTCTCCGGCAATGATTTGCACGGATTCAATGAGTGTCATCCAGGCTTTATCGAATCCGAGTAGCTCTGATAATTGGTATGTGTATCAAGTTGCGCAAATGTTGTATGATTTTCAGACCATGGCACAGGAGGTAGTGCTCACTTGGATCCCGGGGCATTCGGGTATCCAAGGAAATGAGGATGTTGACCGCATGGCAAAGTGGGCAGCTCAGGGATATGGAGTAGTTTATAATATCGCTGTACCTTTTACGGACTTTCTGCCTGCTATTTATTCCCAGCTCCTCAATGAATGGCAAACTGAATGGTCGACTATCGCGCCAATTAAGGCTCGTCATTATTTTCTGGTACAACCCAATGTCCGAACAACACCCTGGTTCCGGGTAGGCAGATATACGAGACGGTACATTATTACTATAGTACGTTTGCGTTTTCAGCATGCTCTGATGCCGGTGTATATGGCATGCATGAACCTTCGCGAGGATGCTAGATGTGTGTGTGGTTGAATGAGGGTACACTTAACCATCTTATGTTTCAGTGTGACGTTTTCAATGAACCGCGGATAGTGATGCTCAGAAAGATAAGATCTTTAGGTTATATGTTGCCCTTAAATATGACCACTATTTTGCATAATCCTGTAATTCCATTGGTCGAGGCCATAAGGGAGTATTTGGACCATTTCCCTTTTACATTATAATTTCTGGACCCCTCTTTCGTTTGCTGTATTTTTCTACGTTTTACGATTTGACACGAAGTATGTGTTGATTTTTCCTTCACCCTTCTTAGTGGATTGTGCATACTGTTGTGCTACAGCCCCTATGAATAGATTTTGCAGGCGAATGGTTTAGGTTAGCAAATTTCTGACTGTGTGTACAAACATTACGTGTGACGGGTATGTGCTACTGTGGTGCAATCTGTACAGCAGCTATTGGGCGAAGAGGCAACTGTGTCCAGCAATCCTACCATAACAACAACAACAACACTGTCAGTACCGTACTTCTAAATAGTTCTACATTTCATCCCTAGATGGGTGAAGTGTGACCTTCACGGCCCGGAGTAGAAAGCTGAGGAAGGAAGCTTTGCATCCTCAAAGCATGTGTTTACAGCTCAAGAAAATGTATGGGAGCCCTTGAGAGGGAAAGGGCAGGTATGGTCTGTTTAATGGCGCTCTGAGGATGCCTACTAAGATCCTCAAGTCTCGCTATTGGTTGAATCTAAGCCAATACTACGGGCTTATTGGTTACGATTTCGCGCGGTCAGAATGGATGGTCTGTTTTCAGCGTATGCACATCTTTGGAGTGGTATTCGATTGTATTGTGTAATGTGTTCGTAATAGTGCTGTGCGACTGAATAATTACTATTAAACCGAGTCTAATATCTCAATTTAGCCCAGCTATAATAATTATCTGTAGTTAATTAGTAGCCTATTCTATTACATCCGACACATTATAAAAATCAGGAGTCGCCACTGCCGTATATAAAATAAAAAGTAGTCGTGACAGGTTACAGCCTAGCACCCCATTCCTTTAACAAGCTAGAATCAAGAACTCATCCTACCATTAATTCTCACTGCAGTCGGATTATCAACATAAATACTTTTGATTGCCTGTAGCAGCCTTCCATGGATACCATAATTGCGTAGGATGTTCAGCATCTTCTCCCTTGGGACTCTATCGTACGCCTTCTCTAGATCAGGGATTCTCAAACTTTCATGCCCCCCTTCTGAAACATGAAATATCTAGCGCCCCCCCCCCCCCCCCCCCCTATATTTATTAAGACTGAATATTTCCGACGGAGATTTTACCACTGGTAGTCACTTATCCATGGGTGATGGCGTTAATTGTATCAGTTTATTGTAGATCGGGCCAATCACTTGCACTGAGCATGCACCAGAATTTACCTGCCCACTCACTGTCTTTGAACAGACTGCAAAGGCCTGGCTAAATTCGAGTCGAAAATGGCAGAAATAGATGAATCTATTCTTGTAAGGAAGTGGCGGTCACATTGTCATTAGTGGTTGTTTAGTGTTTGGTAAGGAGATATCGCTGCTGGTGGCGGGTGAAGGGGTGCTGTTTGGGAAATGTTACTCTACACCTTTTCTCAGAATTCTTGCTGGCAGGATCCACTGGTCAGTTCTTAAGAAATAAGACAGCAAAAGTAAGAGTTTACTAGTCTTGAATGGTCGTGGGAGCTTCCTCCCTATGATAGGTTCATGGATATGAGGATAGCAATATTTGTTACAGAATATAAAATATAAATATTTCAATCAGAGCCGGCACCCCCCTTTATCACTCTCTGTGCCCCCCTCAGGGGACGTGCCCCCCACTTTGGGGACCTGTACTCTAGATCTACAAAACACAAGCGTCTATTCCTCTCGTAGCATTTCTCAATAACTTGGTGCATAATAATAATTTGATCTTGACTTCATCATTGTGGTCTAAAGCCACACTGGTTTTCATCCATCTTATTCTCAGCCAATGATCGAACTCTCCTTTCTACAATAGGCCTACCAGAGTAGACCTACACTTATCAAAGAAATACCTCTATAGTTGATGATAGGTTCATGGATATGAGGATAGCAATATTTGTTAGAGAATATAAATATTTCAATCACTCTCTGTGCCCCCCACTTTGATAGCCTCTGCTCTAGATCTACAAAACACAAGCGTCTATTCCTCTCGTAGCATTTCTCAATAACTTGGTGCATTATAACAATTTAATCTTGACATCATCATTGTGGTCTAAAGCCACTCTGTTTTTCATCCATCTTACTCTCGGCCAATAATCAAACTCTCCTTTCTACAATACTTGAGTAGGCCTAGACCTACACTTATCAAAGAAATACCTCTATAACTATTGCAATCTTGTCTTACTTGCTTATAAACTGAGGTGATTACTGCTTTTCTCCTTCCTGACACCATCCCCATGATAGGGGTTGATAGGAAACGAAATAATAATAGGCTATCACTCGTTTTCGAGTAAGATTATCTTCTAAAGGTGAGTTCTTAGATGACTATAAAGCCCAATTCTGGAAACACAAACTCTCCCACAGTAGTGAGACACATTGTTCAGAGCAGCCACGGGCTCTTGAGGGTTGATCCTCCTCTAAACCTCACGCTCTTTCCTCGCATCGTACTTCTCAGTCTCACGTCTTCGCCGTTGTTGTTAGAAACATAGTGTACCTTGGTGGACGATGCGATGCCATACCTGACGATTTGATGCCGTAGTCTCCCATTTATCCGTGTCGATTTGACATTTCGTTAAATTGTATTTTAGGACGTCTTTGAAGAGTTTCCGTTGTCCTCCTTGCTTTCTCTGTCCAATCTGCAACTGGCAGTACATGATTTGCTTTGGGAGATGTCGTTCAGGCACGTGAACAACATGTCCTGTCCATCGAAGCTGATGCTTTAATATTATAGCTTCATCATCATCATCGGCTTTAACTTGAATCCGAGTATAAATCTTCTTCCTTCAGTCCAGTTCGTGGATGTGTTTACGGTGACTAAAGAGTCCAATCCTGGTATGAAACAAGCGACCACACAAGTCACATAGTATTGCTGGAGGAGGACGTGGCGCTTGGCCTCTTCATGTGTGCGTCAATCCATTTCAAACGTCTTTACAGTATCTGAGATGGTATGGCGCCAAGTTGAGCGGTCTTCAGCCAGCATGTCCCAGGTTTGTGAATCAAGACCTGTCAATTTCAGGGTCTGCTTAAATTGGTCCTTGTAGCGCCTCTTAGGACCACCATGAGGTCTGGTGCCATAGCATAACTCACGATATAGCATTTGACGAGGTAATCTCACATCATCCATCCGATGGACATGACCAATCCATCTAAATTGGTGACCTATTATGGATGATTCTATGCTGTTGATTTGAGTCGTTTCCAGAACAGCAATATTGGTAATGCGGTCTTCCCATTTAATCCTCAGGATTGATCGAAGTTTTTGTAGGTGGAAACGCTCAAGCTTCCTAAGATCACGTCGGTAAAGGGTCCATGTTTCACAGCCATACAACAATGTAGAAATGACTACTGCTTTGTACACCATAAGCTTTGTCCTCATGGACAGATCTTTATTCATGAAGACCCGGTGCGCTAATCGTCCATATGCTGCATGGGCTGCGCCAATTCTCTTATCCACATCCTGCTCACAGGTACAGCTCACAGAAATGGTACTGCCCAGGTACGAGAAGTGATCTACCTGTTCTAATGGCAAATTTGAGATGGAGATATTGAACTGAGGAAGAGGTGTGCCTGCTGAAGGTTGTGCCAAGACTTTAGTCTTATTGACATTTATGGTAAGACTAAAGCGATCATATGCACTTTTGTAACAATTAACTGACTCTTGCAGCTCTTCTGGTGTGAGAGTTTGCGACGCAGCATCATCTGCATACAACATGTTAGTAACCTTAGTAACCTGAGTTTTCCTCGAGGAGCGGAGACGAGTTAGGTTGAAAAGCCCTCCATCAAAACGATACTTGACCTCCACACCTGGGATGTTTGTGGGTGAATCATAAAGCATTGCAGCCAAGTACAGCGCTAAAAGTGTTGGAGCCAGTACACATCCTTGTTTCAGTCCATGGGTAATGGGAAATTCATCAGACATCTTATTCTGATGGCAAACCTGACCTGTCATGCCATCATGGAGAGCCTTGATTAGATCTACAAAACGCTGAGGGCAACCAAACCGCTTCAGCACCGACCACATGGCTGGTCTTGGAACCGAATCAAATGCCTTTTCCTAGTCATAAAGGACTAAGAAGAGTGGATTCTGTTGTTCTCTACATTTTTCTTGTAGCTGTCTCACACAGAAAATCAAGTCAATTGTGCTTATGGAAGCTCTAAATCCGCATTGTGACTCTGGGAGGAGCTTCTCAGAGATAACCTTGAGGCGGTTTAGTAGAATTCTTGCAAGAATCTTCCCCACAATTGATAGTAGTGATATACCACGGTAGTTGCCACAAACACTGCGATCACCCTTTTTAAAGATAGTGACGATAGTGGCATTCTTTAGGTCTCCAGGTACCTTTCTTGATTCCCATATTCTGAGGATAAGGATGAAAATTCTTGTTTTGAGGGAATGACCTCCGGCTTGAATTAGTTCCAGAGGGATGTTATCTGGGCCAGGTGCTTTTCTGGGTTTCAATTGGGTGAGAGCTGCACTGAATTCATGATAAGTAGGAGGTACTGCCAACCACAGTTATTCAGGTTGTTGCGGCACATCACAGAGGAAGTCTTCAGCAGCTTCTGATGGACGATTTAGGAGATTGAAGAAGTGCTCCTTCCAGCGTTCCAAGATTTCTTGACTATCAGTGAAGGTAGTAGAATTATCAGTGCTTTTCAGTGTACCTGATGATGAGTGAGATGGTCCATATATTTCCTTGAGTACTGCATAGAAGTTCCTCAAGTCTCGAGCATCCGATAGTCTCTGCAGTTCCTGAGCCTTCTGTTGCCACTAAGTAATTTTAATCTGCCTTATCTGCGTCTGGCATTTACCCTTGCGTACCAGTAGTTTATCTCTCTTTGTGTTGGAAGTTGGGTCTTGAAGATGGGCAAGATAGGCATTCCTTTTGGCATTGATGAGAGACAGAATTTCCTCATTGTTGTCATCAAACCAGTCTTGTCTTTTCTGCACTATGAAACCAATGGTTTCCTCAGCTGACTGTGTGATAATCTTCTGTAATGTGGCCCATTCTTGCTGAATATCATTTGTTACTGAGTTTTCTGATAACTGGGTGACGATCCTGTTTCCAAAATGTTTGTACATGGATTCATCCTGAAGTTTGGATGTATTGAACTTCTTTCTTGGCAAATTTTTGATTTTCCTAGATGGTTTAGGTCTGATGGATATCCTGAGCTTACATATAAGAAGTTTATGATCTGTCCAACAATCGTCTATATTCCTTGCTGTTCTGGTAATAAGAGTGTCCTTCTTATCACATTGCCGGGTAATGATATAATCAAGATTGTGCCAATGTTTGGAACGAGGATGCATCCACGTTGTTTTGAAGCGGTCAGGTAGCCGGAACTGCGTGTTGGTAATGAAAAGTTCGTGTTCTGCACAAAGACCAAGAAGCAACAGTCCATTGGGATTACATTTTCCAAGTCCCTGTTTGCCCATCACATTATTCCATAGCCTGTGATCTTTCCCAACTCTGACATTGAAGTCACCAAGGAGCAAGAGTTTATCTGCAGATGGTACTTTGGAGATGATTTCACTTAGCTGATTATAGAACTGAGCCTTTACTTCATCATCAGAATCTAAGGTAGGAGCATAGGCAGAGATGAGTGTCATAAAGGAACCTCCTGAGAGTGGTATGCGGAGAGTCATGAGCCTTTCGCTGATTGCAATGGGCGTAAGTTAGTGATAATTTACCAGTTTGGTCTTCACAGCGAAGCCCACACCATGAATACGACATTCACCCTCCTACTTTCCTTTCCAGAAGATGGTATATCCTGTTCCAGATTCAGTAATCTTGCCTTCAGAAGACAGCCTAGTTTCACTGAGAGCAGCAATGTCAACGTTGAGTCTTGATAACTCGTGGATTACGAGAGCCGACCTTCTCTCAGGTCTAGCGTTATTGTCCAAATCAAGAAAGGTTCTGATGTTCCATGATTCAATAATCAATTTGTGATTCTTTACTGTTTTTGAGTTTCGACCGCATGAGGGGTGACCTGCTGAGTGCGGTTGCCCAGCCGGACCAAGATTGTGACTTCCGATGTTTAGCCCACCTTTTCTAGGGCCTTCCCCATGTGGGGTGGGCAGCGGTGATCCTAAATAGGCCTGCCCAAACACAGATGCAGGACCGAATTCCTGAGTAGTCACAGAGTCTCCGGAAGACGACCATCACACATCTGCTGCCAACGTGCAGGTCCGAACCAGGTGCTTCCAGTTACACCCATAACCTGCCCCCAACCTCCATATCCCATCGCCGTTGGACTTTGAAAAGTGACGTTCGGAAGAAGTGCCACTGGCGTGAATTTGTTTAGGGTGGATCTGGGCTTGCCAGGACGAGACCCACACACTATGATCCCTGAGCCTTATCCTGCGGCTCACAAAGAATGAGACATGCAGGACCGAACACAGAGACTGCAACGAACTGCCGCATACTCAAGTACTACTGAGGTGCGCCTTTACAGCCAGTCCGTCTGGCGTGGCCTCTTCCGCCTCTATGACCGTTGGGAGCCATGAGAGTGATTGGCTCCTCCTCCGCTGATTTTGCCGTTGGGCCAAAACCTGCCCATCATAACTATGGACAATAGTTTGCCCTATTAAACCTGAGCAATAGGCTGCCCCTTCCACCAACCACACTGTGCCAGAGTTCACCTCTTTCACTGCAGGTACCGTTGAGGACTCCACCGTAACCCTGGCAAGGGACCCTAACAAGGTACTACCAGCCGGGCCAACTGGACCAGGGTTTTTTATAGCTTCAATGCTGGTAGTATTCGCTTCCTCCAAGACACTGATTTTGGTGCGTCGGTCCTGCCACTTAACTCCGAAATTCTCCTGATGCAACGCTGATGGTATCTTTCCAAACTCCTTAAGTGCCTTCTGTAGGTAGTCCAAGTTTTGCAACCAAAGAACAGAGATGGTATTACAACAGCTTCGTACACATGCAATTTGGTTGGAGTACTGATGTCATGGTTGTCAAACGCCCTTTTTCGTCGACGCCCAAACGCTGCACTGGCACATTTAAGGCGATATTGGATTTTAGCATGAATGTTAGCATTTGCTGAGAGATGACTGCCCAGGTAAGGGAAATGTTCAATGTATTTTAAGTTGTTCACATTGATCATAATGGGAAAACCAGCAGCATTACAGTTGGACGTAGCAGGTTGATGCATAATTTGCATTTTACTGCTGTTTATTTCCAGACCTATGCTCTTATACACGTCATTAAAAGCATTCAGAGCAGCCCCAAGATTGTCTAGCGAGTTTGCCAATATAACATTGTCTTCAGCATACTGGTGTTTGAGAACGGAACCTGTCGATATCTTTGTCTTTGCTCACAGTCGGTTAAGATTGAATAATCCTACGTCTGTCCTGTATTCAAAATCTACACCATGTGCAATTTTTTCTTTGATCAGATGAAGCATAGCGCCAACAAAAATTGAGAATAATGTTGGGGCGATCACACATCCCTCCTTGACACCCGTTGTGATCTTAAAGGGTTCTCCAGGCCCATCGCTGTTAAGAACTGAGCCCTTCATATTCTCATGGAGTATTCTAATAATCTGAATGAATTTTTGAGGGCATCCAATTCGAGCTAGGATTCTCCAAAGAGCTTCTCTATTGACTGAATCGAAAGCCTTGACAATATCAATACATACCATGCATAGAGATCGATCTTGTTCTTTACATTTTTCTTGCATTTGTCTAGCACAGAAGATCATATCAGTTGTTCCTTGATTGGGTCTAATTCCATATTGAGTTTCAGGCAGTGATTCTTCAGCCAAAGGTTTAAGACGATTGGACAGGATTCTGGCAAGAATTTTTCCAGCTACAGAAAGCAGGGATATTCCGCAATAGTTGCAACATTGAGCTCTGTCACCCTTTTTAAAGATTACTAGGTACTATCGAGGCATCCCTGAGATCATCTGGGATCGTTTTTGTTTTCCATATCTTGTCAATGAACTTGTGAGTGTGGTGAACTAGTACAGTGCCCCATCTTTAAATAGTTCAGCTGGAATCTCATCTATGCCTGCTGCCTTATTATTCTTGAGTTGATTAATAGCAATTTCAACTTCTAGTAGGGAGGGACCTTCATCAAGCTGATTTTGTACTGGTCTATGTGGAATTTTGCTTAAAATGTTATCATTGGTGGGTATCCCTGTTGAGTAGTTCGTAAAAATTGTTGATTGAACAAGTGTCTCGGTGAAGTTCAGTATCATCTTTTGATGTTAGAGGATTTACCGCATGACGGGATGGTCCATAGACTGCTTTTGTTGCACTGAAGAAAGCTTGTGTATTGTTGGTCTCGGCTAGATACTGCATTTCATGTGATTTAGATACCCACGAAAGGTTTTTCATGGTTCGAGTTCTCCTTTGGACTTCAGCCTTGGCATCTTGATAAAGTAGTTTGGACGCAGATTTAGGGTTATTTTTCCATTCATCGAGCGCTTTCCTCTTCTCATCTATAAGAAATTGAATTTCTTGGTCGTTCTCATCAAACCAGTCTTGATGCCTTTTCTTAGCAAAGCCAGCCGACTCTTCGTAGGCTGAGAGTACCGCTGACTTGAACATTTGCCGGTGTTCTTCTATGTTTTCTGGTTAATCGTCAGGCAGCTTTTCACCAAGAAGTTTATGTAACTTTGATTTAACATTATTGTCCTTAAGAAGTTCAGTGTTGACCTTACGTCTTACGAGCTTTCCCTGCTTTCTACATTTCTGGGAAATTCGCAGAGCCATAGCAGATCGGATCAGTTGGTGATCAATCCAACAGTCATCAGCACTTATCAGAGCTCTTGTGATGAGTACATGACGCTGATCTCGGGCACACACTTATCACATAATCAATTAGGTGCCAGTGTTTTGATCTTGAATGTTGCCATGATGTCTTAAATTTGTCCTTCTGTCGGAAGAGTGTATTTGTAATGACAAGGCTATTATTCAGAACATTTGGTTAGGAGAAGAGTCCCATTATGATTGCTGTTACCAACACCTTCTTTCCCAATTACACCTGTCCACAGTGTTGAGTCCTTACCAACATGGGCATTTATATCCCAGAGTAGAATGATATTATCAGACTGTGGTATATTTTTCAGAAGCTCATCGAGCTGGGAGTAGAATTTTTCCTTTTGGTCCTCTTCAGAGGTGAGAGTTGGAGCATATGCGCTTATTATAGTAGCTCTTTGATTATTACTGAGCTTTAGGCGTAGGGTCATAAGCCTTTCATTCACACCAAATGGGAGCTCATCAAGATAATCAATGAGTTCATTCTTAATGACAAAACCAACCCCGAAAGAAGGTGTAGTCTCCTCCATGTTCCTTCATTTGCGTGTCTCGTTTCACTGAGTGCAGCAATGTCAACGCTAAACCACCTCAGTTCACGAGCAACCATTGCTGTTCGTCTTTGTGGTCGGTTTTCTGTGTGAGTGTCTATTAGAGTGCGGATGTTCCAGGTGGCAAAATTCATATTTATTTTGTTCGACCGCATATGGCGTACCCTCTGGACGCGGCTATCCAGTCAGGAGGTATTTAGGCTGACTATGTTTAGAGCACCTTGTATAGCTCCCTCCCCATTCGGGGTAAGCAGAGCTGATCCTAAATAGGCCTGCTCAGTCACGAATGCAGCATACGAATTGCTTATCCTCCAGCAAAGTGAAGATCACACATCAGCCGCCTACGTGCCGGTTTGTCACTAGGAGCTCCCAGATAACACAATCCTGCTCCCGTCACAACTTCCCGATAGCTGCAGGGCTTGCAGTCGTGCATGTTATTTCCTTCAGAAGA
This sequence comes from Meconema thalassinum, assembly GCA_946902985.2. Lineage (NCBI taxonomy): Eukaryota > Metazoa > Arthropoda > Insecta > Orthoptera > Tettigoniidae > Meconema > Meconema thalassinum. The sequence continues at coordinate 569,499,204 of OX336390.1, read as the reverse complement.
CACCTGTTCGTGACATCTTTTTACGAGGGAATGCTGCTGCACATCAACAATCACATGATCCTTGACAGATGCAGAGCCTTTACCTAGTGGCATAGTAACTACGACGACTAGAGGTTCCGACCTGCTGCAGCCTTCATCGGCCTTCCCAGCTGTGTTATGCCGGGCACCCTGATTTTGCCAAGCTGCATTCAGGGGGGGGAAAAAAAAGGTAGAATGAAGGAAATAAAAAGGCACATATTTTTCATAATAATTTTTAATTACCATACATAATCCCTTATATCCTAAACAAAATATCATATAACACTTAGGTACGGTACTATAAAATGGCGGGATAATATTTGTATTGCTGCTTTTCACTGCTGCTTGTTAAAATGGACGTACTTTTTTGTCCTTTGTTCTCCAGTCACGTCAAGCGACTTGTCGAAATATACAGGGTTTGATCTGCATTAGCGATTCGACCCAATAATTATAACTTTTTTTCTGGAATCAGGGTACTGGATCAATTTCTCCTCGTAAGCATCTGCCAAACATTGGTAAATTTTAGTTCTCCGTCTAATGGAGAGCTGGCATTGGTTGAAAAAACGTTTGATCGAGGCCCTGCTTGCCCAAAAATCCTGTCTAGTTAGGCCTATACCTAATTCTTCAGCGATAGCAATCGCCTTCAATTGACACATCTCTGTTGATACAGTGTAACCAAATTATCTTTTTTTTCTTGTATAGGGCCTATACTTGCAAACCGTTCTTCCACTCTAGGGAACTTCGCATTTTTACCTCGAAAGGACAAGCTAGGTATTTTCTGAACAGTTTTGGAGTTTGTCCTTGTCTTTTCTTCAGTCTCGAATACACGATTCAGATACATCGTATTTCCTTCCCCTTCCTTGATAATTTTAAACTTTTCTCCCACTGTAAACGATCTATCTTTCTTTTGCCGCGCATATTTTCACCAGATCATTAACAAACGCTGAACACTATTCTAGCACGTGGTCAACACAAGACTGGTTGTCTCAAACCATGCGTCATAAGCCCGCGCTGTGCTTCCGCTAACAACGCGTGACAAAACAGCATTGATTTTCTACTGAAAGTGTGTACCGTAATCGCGTAATATTGTTTGTGTTTTACATTATTTACATAGGGTATTATAATTTGCGCATCATTTTTATCAGAGGAATAAGCTTAAATAGACAAGCAACTGATACGAAAGGAAAATTGATTCAATTACTATTTAAATAATGCTTCTGCTGCGTCATTTAAAACGTTTGTGAAATGATAAAGTCATACCGGTAACACAAACATGGTTTTGGGTGGTCTATATCGGCCTACACGTTCCTCATATATGATGTGCATTCCACAGTTTAGACTAGATTTTTTGGAAGAAAAAAAAATGCGGTATTTAGCTTTTTAGTCGGTCGACACGAGTGTGCCCAAATTACATGATTTATTTGTACACTTAACCCTCCGTCGATCGTGCCGCATCCAGAAGGCGCCGGCGCTACTTTTTCGTGCCCTACTTCACAGTGCATGCGTCTGATGAACCTGCACTCACAATATCTTCATAGCTGCCAGTGTCTTACTGAACAGTTGAGAAGTTGTCATTGTTGAAAACATTAGTGTTAGGATACTGAATGTTGGTGCCTACCGGATGCCATGCGATCTAAACCGTCTGTGTTTTTAGTATGGCCGGTAACTGTCAGTTTTTCGATTTTAAACAATCCTAGTGACTTGAAGTTAATGCACAGTTTACTTACTGATGATAATTTTGACGGCGAGCAACAGAACGAAGAGGACAGTGATACTGATGCTGAAGATCTTCCGGCTGATACTGAGGAAAGTGGAGCGGAAGATGAACCTCAACTCGGGGACATCCTGTTTTATGCAGGGAAGGATGGAAACACAAAATGGGGTGAGCACCCTGAATCTAATCGTAGGAAGAAAACACCCCCCCATATAATTTGCCTACCAGACTGCCAGGAGTTATTGGTGATGCACGCCACGTAAAAGATGAAGGTGAGCGTTGGAAATTGTTTATAACTGACGAAATGTTACATAATGTCATTCGATATACAAATCAGTATATAGAACACGTAAAAGGATGTTTTCAAAGAGAAAGAGATGCAAAAGTGACTGATAGTATTAAAATAAAGGCATTCTTAGGACTTTTATATTTGGCTGGTACTTAACATGCCAACAAAATACGGTAATGCTGGAGGACTTGTGGGGCACAGATGGCAATGGAGTGGAAAAATTCCGTCTTGTTATGAATTTGAGGCGTTTTAATTTTTGCTTTGTTGCTTTCGTTTTGACGACAGGGTTACAAGAGAGGAGCGTAAGAAGTTAGACAACATGGCAGCTATCCGGGAAGTATTTCAATTATTTGTTGACAACTGTAAGAAGAACTATTCCCTTGGGGCTTTCGTAACAATAGATCAAAAGCTTGATGCTTTTCGTGGAAGATGCCGGTTTAAGCAGTAGCCTATATCCCATCATAGCCAGCCAAATACGGGATTAAAATATACGCCCTAGTGGATGCAAAAACTTTCTATCGTAATAATTTGGAAATTTACCCAGGGAAACCGCCAGAAGGGCCGTTTTTCATCAGTAATAAACCATCAGATGTTGTTAAGCGGATGGCACAACCTATCTATAACACAGGTCGTAATATTACGGCGATTTTTGGTTCACAGACATGGACTTGAAGTAGAAGAAGAAGAAATTATCTTATGTCGGCACCATTAGAAAGAATAAAAGATGTCTGCTGGCCGAGCTTATGAATGTGAAACAAAGGACAGTAAAGTCATCAATGTTTGGTTTCAATGAACATGCCACTTTAGTCTCCTATGTTCCTCAGAAAAACAGAATTGTCCTGCTCATTTCCAGTCATCATTTAGACGTCGACTCGATTGATGATGAAACTGGAGAATATGCCAAACCTACAATTATGACATGCTATAAAGGGACAAAGGGCGGAGTAGATGTCGTAGATAAAATGTGTGGGAGTTGCAACGTAGCCCGAAATGCCCCACGTTGGCCACTTGTTATTTTCGTTGCTATTTTGAATGTAGCTGGCATAAATGCTCAAGTAGTGGCTATTGGGAATGGAATGAATGTCGGTAGGAGGAGACTGTTTCTCAGAACACTATCTGAGCAGTAGGTGTCCTTAGAGATTAGGCGAAGGAGCATGAATCCAACAGGTCTCCATTCGACAGTGCGTTTCCAACTTGAAAAGTATCGACCTGCAGAGCAAGACAAAGACGCAATAGCCACTGGAACCACCCTTCCTTCACTTGCTGAAAAGAAACGATGTGACACTTGCAAGCTTGCCAAACCGAAGAGGATCACTAGAATGACAAGGCACGGCTGAAAGAAGTGTAAGAAACATTTCTGCCTGGAATACGGAAGAATGATTTGCCATGAATGCTTCGAAAATCTGGACTTGGGGAAATGAAAGTCAATATGAACAGTTCGTTGTGTATTTTTTCTTTGGTTTTGTAATACATTGCATACTGTTCTGATTTTACATTACTATCTCAAATTCTGTGAACAAGGTTACAGTATAAGATGCTATACTTCTTATTGTTGTTGGTGAAATAAAGACTATCTACGCAATATGACACTGAATATTCTGGTTATATTTGAAACGAGATAAAACAATCTGCAGGACCTTATTGTTGCTGTTAACAATGAAAATAAGAGTAAAAGTAATCTCAACATTATTTAACTCAATTATATCCAAACATGTCTGCAGGAAATGTATTTTTAAAACTAAGAACACAATGGCGCCTCCTAGATGCCGTGGACTTATCATGTCGAAATTAGAGCGTGACTGACGAAGGGTTAATAAAACAATTCTCACAAAATGGGGAGTTCAATTGGATGACTAGTTTCATTCATCTATTATTCTGCCAGTTGATTACTCTTCTAAAATGTTGTGTTTCTTTTTCTTGTACTTATTATGTGTGTAAGTGTGAAACCTTTTTGAATCATTATCTTCTATTGTTGCGAGCTATTGACGTGATTGAGTTCCAGTCTATTTTGTTATTATTAGAAAGAAATAAAGGGATTCTGCCTTTTCAATACATATATTAAACCTACTCATAGTGAAACGTTTTGCTAGCCCCTAACTGTTGGGTGAGAAATGTAACTGTTTACCTTTGCCTAAGCTATGTTGTTTTAATGGGCGCCAAGACCTCAACGCAATGTTGAAATCTAAATTTGTATTTAACAACGTCTAGCTCTGGCAGAACACATTCAAGACTCTATTCACTCAGATCGTGGTATGATTTGATCATTAACCCAACAAACAATTGTATCAGGAGAAGGAATTGGTCCATATCTAATGCTACCTACTGAAAGCAAAGATTGCATTGTAAAAGAAATGAATTTATTATATAAAACAAGTATAGCAAAATTAATAATAATAAGTATAAAATTTAAATTGGAGCGTTGCGATTTTAATATTACCGATAGAAAATTACGTGAAAACGGAGTTTGTTAAATTGATTTTACTCTTATTTCCAAGCTATGAAGTTACTGAAATATGAAATGTAAAACAAAGAAAAATGAGAGATTGCGTATTTCTGCATCATTTGCGCTTACCACTGGAAATGGCCAAAGCATTTCCCTCGTACTTGATGATGCTGTGTGCTTCCCACAGTCTCCTGGACGTCGTCATCTCCGTCGAAATTTGATGATATTCTGGTAGATTAGATAATTCTATGGTCCGTACATCGGACCCAAACACTCGTATAACCACACTGGTTAAGTTTTACCACAGTTAGTCTTCCACTCCACGGAACATCGGAGCGACACGCACTTGCAACCGTACTCGGCAGGTTCTACATAGATAGTCCTCGTTTCACGGTGCGCTGAACGATATATGCACACGTCGGCTCCCCCACTCTTCAGCCGGCTTCAGCTTGCGTGGTCCTCTACTGATTGGCTGACCCCCACGCGCTATACTCCCCTTCTCTGGGTCATTACACTCGGCGGGAGGGTTCCGTTCCAACAATTCGCCTTTCCTGGACGATGCGAGCCCGCTTGCGTAATACTTCCCGACAGGATTAAGCTTGTATTTGAATTCCCAGTGAGTCACGTCTCTCAAATACCCTAACTGACAAAACTCCGTAAAATTCCGTAATCATATAATTTTCTATGATATCGTCGTTCGTAATAATTTGCTTGATAGCGTTTTCTAAGACATAGAAAACCTGTCTGTATGCTTATAATTTTTATAAAATGCTCCGAAAATATCTTAATAATAATTATAATAAATTAATAATAATAATAAATTAACATGAAAAATTCTCTTGGCTGAACAATTTGCCGCGTAAATAAATATAGAATGGCTTCCTACTGACTTATGCCAGTTGCATAAAAACCCCTCGAAAAACACGTTACAATAGGTACATGTTTCGAAGGTTGTTAACTCCCTCTTTATTCATGTCACGTATGCACTTATAAAGGTAATTAATCTTTGATATTTATTGTACAGGCTGAGGAAGAGGGAGTTAACAACCTTCGAAACATGTACCTGTGAGTAGGTTTAATATATGTATTGAAAAGGCAGAATCCCTTTATTTCTTTCTAATATATAGTTAGTCAATACAGACCTCAATTACTGACATTATTTTGTTATTAACCGTTACATTTCAAATTTCTTATTTACTTGGTGGCCCTTGTAGTTGGTTAGTTACGGTATTTTAAACACATACATATATACATTTATTTGCAAATGTGGACACTGTCCATGGTGGCAAATTACAATAACTATCGCTATTTTCAAAATTTTAATTGGTATTCTGTCTGAAGGCAGGTCCGAGCCTCTAAAGAGGCTATCCTCAGCTGGAGTTTACATGCGGTAGAGTGGCCAGGGCCTTTCCACTCCTCCTTATGTTGGCCAACAGCGCGCAGTAGGCCTACCTATATAAAACCGGCATACCATCCAAGTTCTGACCCTGCCTAATGCTGTTTAACTGCAGAGTTCTCATGGGATCCGGTGTTTAAAGATGACCAGGCCATTGGCACAATAACTACGGTATGCAATTAGTTATTACTCTACATACCCCGACCATAAACCAAAACTATAGAATAAAACAAAAGTAATCATTTTTTAGATAGATAGATAGATATTTATTCATTTAATTCCAAAGAGCCATAGGCTCGTACAGAGGAATTGTACAGTAATATGTGTGTTTACGCACCATGGAAGAAAAGTCTGAAGGTAACATAAATTGACGAATAAGGGCAGTAAAGTTGATACTATATCTAAGATTGTTTAGACCAAGGTCCCTTTAAATGAGAACCACTTAGGATTTTTAAGCTTATACATAACTTACTTGATGTATTAAGATGCATCGAATGCAACTGCAAAAATACATTTTAGAATATAAGGATTAATTCCTAGAAGAAAATAATAATAGAAATAAATATAAAATAATAATAGAAATACATAACAATAATTTTCACTCTTCTTCACCCATCAACTCATGTACCGTACATCACTGTCTCATGATCCAGTGCTTTCTTACCAACTGCTTGTATTTTTTAACATTAGAAGGCAAAGGGCTGAAAATGTCCCCTGGCAAACTGTTCCATTCTACTTTCCCCCTCCCAATGAAAGAATATTTGCCCCAGTTACTATTCCACTAAGTTTAATTAACAAGAATGACTATATCTGACCATACATGAACCTTCCTTTCCCAATCTCTTATGAATATCTTCCGATGCAATTTCCCCTTTGTAAGCTAAGAACACACCCCTAAGTCTTGCGAGACTTTCCCATCCCAAATCCTGATCATTCCACTCGCATTACTCGCCAACCTGTGATCCTCCATTACATACCTGGCGGTCTTCCTTTGAACTGCTTCCTATTCCTTTATTAGGTACATTTGGTATGGATCCCACACTCCCCCAGCATATTCCAGCAGAGGACAGACGAGGGACACGTATGCCCTTTCCATAATCTCCCTGCCAGGCCCTATAATAACTCGTATAACCACTTGTATGCTTAAACAAGAACTTAAATGTAGTTGAGTTGACACTGTAGACTTAGCTGATTTGCTGCTGTTCCTGTAGTGATGACCCCTTCACTACATGTTTCACTGTGGACAAATTCAGTTGTATATCTCTACTTACCTTAGTATAAAACAAAGTCCCCGATTCTTGGATGTCACGGGTAATCTCGAGAACTACTGGATAGATTTTAATGGGGTTTTTACCATTCTGTGAATGATATCTCGAGGAAGGTTACTGTAGAAAATAATTTATTTATGATCAAAGGAAGGCAAGCAGTAACGATTTCAGTGAAAAAGTTGAGGAAACAAACCTAGCGTTCGTGTGCTTTTTAAGTTTACGCTGGGCAAACCTTGAAAAATGTCAATATACTATGAGTGTAAGAATTGTTGAGCATGAAAAGTTCTACAAAAACGTCTGTGAGAACATATCTCTATCTTCAATACATCACCCACCGTAAGTGTTTTTACGTTTTCATTTCTTCCAACAATCTCCATTCAATTACTGAGGGGACAGTTTACGAACTTTCTAGGGGCGAGCCTATCACCCCAGTTACAGCCTAGCTAGCGGGCGAGTCTATTACCCCCAGATACAGCCAGCAGTTAACTGTCGAGCCGTGTTGAGGTAAGACTTCAGAGAAGAGTGGTTGTGTTTGGAGTTTCCCTGGAAGTGCAACTCGGCTTTTCTTTATTTTGCCTGTGAACTTTTCGTTCTGCAAAATACACAGTCGAGTTAAGATTGGACGGAAGGGGGATTTGTGTTTCATGCATCTCACCATTCTTAAATTACGTCTGACAAGAATTCATTGCACATGCATTTCCATGGTAATATAATTAATAGTCCAGTCAGTGATTTTAACCCATCATGCCGAGACGTAAAACGGATATAGGTCGTAATTAGTTATTGTTGTTTTAAGGGACGGAACTACGAGGTCATCTGCCCCTAGGTCGTAATTCATTGACATCGAAAAATAAAAGCGCTTTCACGTAATGCATTCATAACTGTTCTCGATCGAAGCCGGGGCGGGTTGCTAGTTGCAATTTATTTCAGGCACTAGGAAATTAATTGTAATTCCCTGCCCAATCTAATTTGGGCACATTCACGTTGACCGACTGAAAAGCTTCTAATAATAGATTACTTAGGCAACACTACAAAGTGCTTCTAATATTTTGGTATATATAGTGTATTTGATTTATTATGCAAAAAGAAAGACTTTGCAACTCAAATTGAACATGAGGGAGGTTGATTAATGCTCATTTCCAGGGATGGCTGATGTGGTAAAGTGCTGCAACCCTTTATTTTATTTGAAAATAAAATACTGTAATAATTTTATACACAATCAAATACAGTGCATTGAAAAAACAACGTCAGCCAAACCCCTCGGAAGGAGATATCTATTACAGGAAAAATAATATCTAGTCGTGCTCTCCACTCTGTGTCCAGCGTGGCTGTGCAGATCGCAGCTTCGCGAGAATTTCTGAGTTTATTGCCAGCAAACACAAACTCGGCCTTTTGTGCATGCGTGCCCAACTCTTTTGTTGTGTTGGGACAACAGCCAAGACCAGAGCCAATTCTTCGCTCTTCGATTTTTCGTTCAATCACAGATAGGCAGCACTGGTGACCAGAGGCGGTTCTAGCCCTGGGCCGGGGGAGCCCGCCCCCCCCCCCCCCCCCCCCAGTTTTAGTGAAATAATTATTTTGAAATTCCTTGGTTACTAAATAAATTGATAATTTACAGATATAATTTATCTGATATAAAACAAGCTAATGCATTTAATTAAGTTAATTTTTCTTTCAATTTCAAAATTTATTTATTTTATTATATGTAATTTAAACACACAGTTGAAATCGTGTATAAATATAATATTTGTAAAATGCATAGTGCATACACCAAGAGTATTAAACTCTTTTCCCAACTTTATGACATGCAAGTTCAGAAGTTTCCAATGTAGAAAAACCTCCATGCGATACAAGTGCATCGATATCTCCCCAACTCTGTGACAAAAATGTGAGTGCAACTGTTTCTAATATAGACGAACCAGTACCATTTTATATCAGTGCATCGATCTATGATGGTCCATGCCAACCCCGTAAATCAGTTTATAAACAAACGTTACTATACAATAAGAACAGAAGTTTTAACAGTAAATGGTTTGATAGGTATACATTTATTGAATACTCTGAGAACAAAGATGCTGTTTTCTGTGTCGTCATTTCGTTCAATCTGATTCAAGCTATGCTGAACATGTTTTCAGTAAAACTGGATTTTGCAATTGGAAAAGAATATGAGAAAAACGTGCAAAGCATGCTGATAGTGAATGTTATAAATCTTCAATAGTCAAGTGAAACAGTTTTCTGGTAAGTGAACATAACAGCACAGTGATTTCGAAGCTAAGCGAGAAACCTCTGGTTATATTACGTAACCGCTCAGCTGTGGCAACAATGGCCCGAGTCGCATTACTTTGTGCTCGGCAAGACATTGGGCTTAGAGGTCATCGCCAAACAGTTTCGGATGATGACAGTGTTAATAATAAAGGGAATTTTGATGAAATTTTAAATGTAATTAAACTAGAAAGTGAATGCACAAGTAAACAGTCTATCAAAGAATGCAACTTACTCATCTAAAGATTCTCAAAATGAATTTCTTGATATCTCAGCTAATATAATAGTTGAACATATTGGAGGAGAGACGAAAAATATAACAATGGTTATGTTTCCTTAATCCTGGATGAAGTTAGAGTTGTTAGTAAAGTGGAACAGATGTCCGTATGTGTCAGATATGTAGGACAAAATTATATAGAGGAGCGTTTCATTGGTTTTATACATTTGTCTCAACTGAATGCTGAAAGTATATCTAATTCAGCTTTAGAGTACCTTGTTTCAGTTGATTTCGATCCATGTAAGTGCATTGGACAAGCATATGATGGAGCCGCGGTTCTGTCAGGGAAGATAAACGGTGTGCAGCGTTTATTGCGACAGAAGGTCAATAACCCGTGTGTTTACGTGCATTGTTATGCACATCGCTTAAATTTAGTTTTGGTGGACGTTTCAAAGCCAGTTTGTAGACGTGGTAGGGGACACTTTTGGTTTACTGGAAGCAATTTATGCTTTTCAGTCTGTATCTACTGTAAGGCACCAAAAGTTTGTTGAGATACAGAGTGATCTTCATCCAGGAGAACGTGTTTTAGAGGTACCTCTTCAAAGTGACGCGTTATGGGTATGTAAATATAGAGGAGTAATGTATTTTCAGAAACGTTTTGCTTCAGTTAAAGCAGCTCTGGAGTATTTTTCAATGTCAGTTAACAAGAAAGAGACAGTAGAAGCAAAAGGTTTGTTGAAACAGCTTTGTAAAGTGGTGATGTTTGTGTTACAAATCTTTTCTGATATTCTCGAGCTTGCCAATGGAGCCTCTATGTTCTTAGAACAAAAACATGTGGACTTCGGAGGGGCACATAGATTGATCTATGGTCTTGTAAAATCGTTGCAAGAAAAACGAAATGATTATTATTTTAAGGAACTATGGGCGGTTACATGTGACTCTGTTCAGTCGTTAGGCGTGAAAGTTTATAAGCAATCTAGAGTCTCAAGTATTCCAAAGAACTTTTCAGACTACGTTTTATTAATGCCAGTCTCTGCGGAGAAAGAGGAGGAAAATGTCACATTATCAGAGACATGTCAAAGAAATCTTTTTGAAATATTAGACAACATGGTAGAAGAGTTACTGCTTAGATTTACTAAAAATGATTTTGTGTGCAATGCAATGGATGCCTGTAACCCAAGAAGTGAAAACTTTTTAAATTTGGAATATATATATTCTCACGTTCTGTGAAAAGTATAATCTAATCTTCACAGACCGTAAGGTGCTACAGACTGAAATCAGTTTAGCTAAGAATGTATTTAGAGGCAAATATCCAAACACTTCCTCATTCTTTTTTCTGAACTTCTGAAAATGGAAGTTGCTTTTCCATAGCTACTATTATTTTTCAAGTTGATGCTGACTCTTCCTGTGTCATCTGCTTCTGCTGAGCGCAGTTTCTTTGTCGTGAAACGAATAAAATCCTATTTAAGAGCAACGTTGGCAACAAAGAGGCTTTCTAATCTCGCAATTCTTTCAATTGAAAGAGAATTAAGTGGAAAATTACTTCACGACCCTTCTGATATAGTGAACAAGTTTGCCCAGAATAGAAACAGAAGAATAAATTTGTGTGACAGTGAAATATGCTATTTTTTACCAATGATAGTTTTTAGCCTACTTATCTCAGTTTGCAAAAATGTGGAAAAAGTAGACTAATGAGATCGATCCGGGAAAATGTCTGGCCCCCCCAGATTTAAGCTTCTAGAACCGCCACTGCTGGTCACACGAAATAAGAACGTGGCAGATGACACCTTCACTATATCCTTTTTGCTCTGGACTGCGCTATATAGCATTTAAGAGGAAATCGTTCCAAGCAAATGGGGAGAAAATATTAGAGGAAGCCATCAGCTGTTCCCACCAGAAGGTCCATTAATCTCCCAACTTACCTTTTCTGTAGTCACATTTTGTAAATCGATAACTATAAAAATTATAATTTTTATGTTGTCAAAATAAGAACATGATACTGTGATTTTTTAAAATTACAAAATGTGTAGGTTGTGTAAATGTCACAATAGCAAAAAACATGTAATTTTTCATTACGTCGTTGCTGGTTCCGTTTTAATGCTTTTGGTAACACTGAGAAGTTCTGTTTTTGTGTGCGCACGCCAAGTATTTCTGAGTTAGTGAATATGAGTATTTTGTTATTGTGTGTTGATTAATTTTGTATGAGGAATGTGTATGTGTGTTGAGTTTGTTTGTGTGTTCAGTATGGAAAGCTCAGTGGAGAGCCTCTTGAGTGTTTCTATATGTTTCTAAATATTTTTATATTTTGGAGGGGGGATGGGTTACAGCTCACAACTGATTTTCTGCACCAGCCGCCACTGCTCATTTCACTTGAAGACAAAGTGGATATGTCTTCTCTCAATCCTTACTTCACCTGGAATATGCTGTCTGCTAGGCAAAGAGTTAAACCTCCTTGAAAGCAATACAAGTTTAAAACTTTATGGAAGCTAATATCATTAAGAAGTCATAGAAATTTGACTGGATTTGACACAGCATGTAGGATTTATTGCTGTAAGTAGAAAAGCTTACCCTTCAAAATAAAAGGTTTGGTCCTTCTGGAGCTGAAAAGAATACTTTTACAAAAGCTTAAAAAATGAAGTGATATAAAATATTTAATACGGTAGTATTTTATTTTTGTTACATATTTTAGATTATGATAATATTTTAATTTTAAAGATGACTGTTTGTTGATGAAGGATGATAAGGTCCGAAACATATATGAAATCTAAAAAAACATCTAAACCTGTGTATTGACTAGGTGCACCCTCATTTTTTTATTTTTTCCATGTTAGAAAAAATGAAAATTATATTTCTTAAACTCCCCCTCTTACTTGCATGGCAGCCATCAAAGAACAACTAACATACTTAACATAGCCTATTTGTAACCAGCATATTCAAAGGAGAAAAAACTTGGGGAAAAGAGGAGGAGAACTGTGTCTTCAAGAAAAATCTTTGTGTTTTGTTTTATCATGAGAAAAGGTGAGAAACCAAGGACAGAGGCTCAAGATTACATTGAAAATGCATTGCCTTGGTGTATGATGATGATAATGAAGGGTAAATCTATTGAGGAGGCCTTGAATTGGGTTCAGCAAATCAAAATAAGTTTGTATATGTCCCAACTATACTAGTGACTCTAGGGTAGACCTAGAAAATGATCAGTGGGAGGCATTGATACAGAAGCGGCTGCAATACGAACTTTGGAAAGGGGATCATGTCAGTGCCTTGAAACTTCTCAGGAACATGCAGATTGAACACTGAAAAGTATAAACATTCTACAATGAAATATGTGTATATTTTGAATTGAGAATATATAACATTGAAGTGGAGTGCAAAACAACCTAACAAAAACTGATTTCAAGGACATCACTTCACAGATTCTATCTTTTGTTTGAGTTTGCCACCCTCAATATCATGTGTCTTTGGGAAAATTTTATAAACAGGACTATCTAAAATAAAACCAGGCTTTGTCACTCATGAAAAGAAAATCTATAATTACAACATGATGTTTATTTATCAACCAATTACCCAGTCTTAACCTAGCATGTTTCAATGCGAGGAGCCTTTGCATTGTCTGGATAACACTTTTTTTTTCTGAAGATTAAAAAGAATATTGTGCTATTTTTTTATTTTTTATTTATTTACATAGGTCCCAATGAGCCTGAGCTCATGTTAGGGACAATCAAGTAACATAGTTACAGCATGGCATATATATAATTTTTGTAACATTATATTGTTTAGTTTAATAGTAACTTATATTAGATTGCTAGTGACTAACTTTACAGAGATGATTTGGTATGATACATTGGATTGCTTAAGGATATGGGCTATGATGATATTTATTCAATTAATTCCAAAGAGCCATAGGCTCGAACAGAGGAATTGTACAGTAATATGTGTGTTTACACACCAGGAAGAAAATTCTGAAGGTAACACAAATTGATGAATAAGGGCATAGGCCTATTAGTAAAGTTGATACTATATCTAAGATTGTTTAGACCAAGGTCTCTTAAAATGATAAGCACAGGATTTTTAAGCTTATTTGATGTATTACGATGCATCGAATTTTTCCCACAATGTAGTTTTCCTCTTAAATACTGACAAAGTTGGTGCACTTTTTACTTCATCGGGAAGTTTATTATATGACTGTGATGCAGAGAACTTGAAACTATTTCTACCGTATTTAGAAGAGTGAATGATATATAAGGCTACGTCCTTCGCATGCCTAGTTCCATAAGAATGATTGTCCGAGTTCAAGATGTAGGGAGAGCTATAGAGTATTGTGTTGTGTTTAATTTTGTATATTAGCATAGCTGCTCGGAGATCTGCACTTATGCTGAGGGGTAGAATTTTACTTCTGATGTACAGATCTTTTACTGGAGTGCAGTAAGGAAGGTTAAATATGTTTCTAACAGCCCTATTCTGAATAGTCATTAAATCATTCAGTGTGGATTTCCTGCAGTGAGCCCAAATAACATTTAAATATTGGAGCTTGCTATGTACAAGTGAATAGTAGATTTGTTTTACAAGGTTTAGGGGAATAAGATACCGAAGTTTCCTTAGGATCCCTACTATAGGTGAGAGTTTCTTAGCAATTCGTTCAACGTGTTCAATCCAGGTCAGGTGTTTGTCGATGATTAGACCTAAATACTTTGCCTGATTAACCTCTTTTATTTCAATATTATTTATATATATTTTGTCATGTGTGATTTCTTTCATGCTTTGCTTTGAAATTACCATGTAATTGGTCTTCTGTCGGTTCATTGTTAATTTATTGGCCTGGAACCATTGTGAGAGAGTATTTATATCTTGTTGCACATTTTGTATGATTTCAATTATGTCTTTCCCAGTGTAGAAGATATTTGTATCATCTGCATACAATTTGATATGCCCTCTCAAATTACATTCCACAATATCATTTATATAAATTAAGAATAATGTAGGTCCAAGTATAGATCCTTGTGGAACTCCATGAGTTATATATTTTCCTGAACTTATGCATTTATTCAAAGCTACATGCTGCTTTCTTCCAATAAGGTAGCTTTGGAACCATTTTAGTGCTATACCTCGGACACCAGCATTTTCTAATTTTGATAACAGTATTTTATGATCTACTGTATCAAAGGCTTTTGTGAGATCAATAAATAACCCATGGCTATTTGCTGCAATAAATGATTATATATTATTTTTGTCAATAGTTTCTTGTAGCATTGTTATTAGGTCAATAGTTGCTGCCTCAGTACTAGAATTTTCCCTGAATCCATATTGCATATTATGAAAGAATGTATTCTTGTTCAGAAATGAAAGCAATCTTGTTTTTACCACTTCTTCCAGAATTTTTGAAACTACCGATAAAATAGAAACAGGTCTATAATTATTTGGATTTCTTTTGTCACCACCCTTAAATATAGGAACTACTTTGGCCACTTTTAAGTCATCTGGTATCATGCCAGTAACTAAGGACTCATTAATCATTTCAACCAAGATTTTAATAAATGATTGTATATTGTTTTTAATGAAATTTGTCTTGATCCTATCTAATCCACAACTCTTTTTATTCTTTAAATTTGTGATGATGGACTTGACCTCTGCTTCATCTGTCGGATATAAGTAGAGAGAATTTGACTGATTGTGGTCCTTACTGAGGATTTCCTTCTGTTCAGGAATAGCTTTTGCTAGACTTCCAGCAATGTTTGTGAAGAACAAGTTAAATGATTCACATAGTTCTTGATTGTCTGTGATAATTTTGTTGTCTATTTCAAGTGAAGTGCATGTCTCAACTGTTGGTTTTTTGTTGTGTATGATTTCTTTGATAGTCTCCCAAGTTTTATTAGAATTGTTTCCATATGTTCTGAATTTATCTGAGTAGTAATTTGACTTTAGTCTTCTTTTTAAGTTTGTTACATTATTCCGGCATCTACAGTATTCTTGGTTCATATCATTATTATTTCTGTGAAGGGGATTTTTGAGCTTTGCATGCAGAGTGTCTCGTTGTTTTATAAGTGTAAGGAGTTCAGCTGTGACCCATGGTAAGTTAGTAGTCTGTCTGTTATTGTTAGTATTGTTTGTTATTTTTCTTTGGCTATGCCTGTTCCTTAGATTCAATTGTTTGATGAAAGAGTTATATAGAGAGTTAACAGTACTATCTGCATCATTATGGGAATCTGCATTTATAGATATATTAGTTTCAGGAGTGTGTTGCCTATCCCAAGAGTCCTCGTGTGTTGTTGATTTTGTCGGCTTATGTGACAGAGTGTACGTGCTATAATTGGTCTTGGAAATATCAAGAATTAATATACTGTGATCACTAATATCATTGCTGACATTTGATATTTTATAACTTAATTCTGAATTGTTTAGTGACACGTGGTCTATTAAGGTAGCTGCAGTGTCACAAAGTCGTGTAGCATATTTAGTGTTGCATTGTTTAAAACCATAGCATGCTATTAAATTTAGATATTTCCTTCTTAATTGATCATCAGCTAGGATATCAATGTTGGTATCTCCGAGGAAGATGCATAATTTATTGTTTATCTGGCTAAGAAAACTTTCAAATGAATTTAAGAAGGGTATGGCATTGCTTCTATTGGGGTTATATGCTGCAATAATGTCAATGCTTTTGTATGTTGGCCTATTACTTTTAACATCATCTCTGAATACCTCAATCCACATCAAACTATGATTCATTTCACACTTTCTTTTAACGTTCACTTTCCATTTGTGTGATACATAAATACCCAGACCCCCACCAACTTTGTCATCTCTATGAGCAAACACGCTTGTGAAATTGTTGAAGTTATAAAAATCTGCCTCATCACTTTTCACCCAGGTTTCTGTAACTACCAATACATCTATCTGACCTATCATCTGCACGAGAATTTCAATGTCATCAAGCTTATTCCGAATACTTCTGCTATTAATGTACAAACACCTAACCTCTCCACCTAATTCTAATGAGTTTATGCATGCACTTATATTAGAGTCCTGTTGCATGAAATCATCCAAACAGTTGTACTTATGTTCACTGCACTGTACTTCACCTAGGTGTCCACTTGTAGTCAGCGCTTTCTTCTCTCTAAACAATAAAATGTCATCACTCGTTCCAGCAATTAGTTTTCCGAGAGTAAAAACTTGGCAACTCTGTTTAAAAGTTTTCCAAATTTCATTGTTCCTCTTCTATTGAGGTGGAGACCATCATAAGCAAGGTCCCTGTCTTGTAACCAAGAGTTCCCTTCTAAAAACATAATGTTTTTTTCACCACACAACCAATCCAGTGTTGAATTCACTGCATTAATGTATCGTGGGTCTATGTCACGTCTTTGCAATACACCACTAATACACACTTTTGCACTCGGAAAGGCACTTTTCACTTCGTCCACGAGCTTGTCCACGTCATTCATAATGTGAGTTGGTGTTGGAGAACTGTTCAAGCAATTGGTCCCTACATGAATCATTACCACCTCAGGGTCTTCACGAACCTCGTTTGCACATACCTTTCTAGTTAATTGCTCAGTTCTTATTCCTGGATAGCAATAGACTGCGGCATCATCAACTACTGGGCCTACATTTCGCAGAATTGAGTCACCCATGACAAGTACACGGGGACGTCTCCTTTTCTTATTAGTAGGGTTATGGATAGGTTTGTCGTATCTGGATGTCCCGTTTTCAATACCGGTATCTTGTCTTTCTTCTAATTGGGAATCGGAACGGCTGAGGATTTCAAATGGATTCTGGGAGATAAAGTTGTTAGGAATATTCCCAGATTTCACCAAGGTAGGCCTACGTCTTGGAAAGCGTGCATTCGTTTTAGACCTAACCTCTAAATAGTCTGCCTGAGAAGGCCTATCTTCTTCTGCTTGTAGTCTTTCTTTAAGGAAACTTATTTGAGATTGTGCGTTTTTTAAATCAACCACAAGCATTTTGATTATTTCCTCTTTAGAGGCCAATTCTAATTTGAGGAGTTCAGATTCACTCGCCGCTCGCGGCAACTCGTACTTTTTTCCCAGTTGATTTCCTTCACATCTCACAATTTTTTCGCCACTACATGCTTTGTCTTCACAATTAAGACACACCTCTTCAATGGATAAAGAATTGTTATCACATTGAACACTTACATCACTCGATTGGGAACAATTTTCAAGAGATAACCGTTCGTGACTTGCGTTTAACATCGCCATCTTAAGTTGTAGCATTAAAAGTTGTACAGATCTGAAAATGGTATGTCCCAAAATTAAGTTCCATCGAAGTGTGTATATTTGAAGATGTGAGTACACAGACTCTTAGCCTCCCTCAGTTCACAACTTATAATATAAGGTATTTATTGCAGCCAATGGCCATGAGGATAAAAATAATAAAACCCAAAATATTCAAGATCACATTCAACTCTCATTGACAACAAAAGCTATTAAGTGACTCTACTTACATGTCTGCATGTCATGGCATGATACCTTTCACAGACACTTCCACACAATTTACAAATGCATTTCATGGCTCATGATACCCTTCCATTTTGCATAACTTGAAATGGAATCCATGTATTGCGAAACAACTTATGGGCTGTGGATTGTCTACCACTGAGCTCAAGCACTACATGTGCTGGGCTCCTCTTTTTCATTTCTCTTGTCAACCTCCCTTGGCCAACTTTTGTTGGTATTACATATAGAGGTGTAGGGTGTTTTGATTTTTCCATCTTTCATGGGCTTTCTTTTTCCGTATATTCATTTTGTGACGGAGTGTGAACTCTTTTTTTTTTTTTTAACAGATAACCTTGATGTTCTGTCCCCTTGAAACAACAATCACCACCAGTGACTGTTGGGAAGTCTGGGCAAGTGAAGTTGTTATTAATTTGTTTTAGAGACTTGACACATCTTGGCCATCATTCCTATGTATTTGGGCAGGTGTTCAGTTTGATAACTTGATTTTTGCAGTGACTGTGATTAGTTTGTGAAACTGTAATTATTAGGATTGGGAATAGGGTAGGTGGCCCACATATTACCCTGGCATTTGCCTGGAGGGAGTGTAGAAAAACTCAGGAGGAAAACCACACTCAAGATGGCTGCAGAGTGCCGAGATTCAAAACTCCGATCTCCAGACTTGATGCAGCGCCCAGTCATGGTTATAGCGAGCGATTTAATTTGCATAGCTACATTGCAGGGTATGCAAGTGGAGATAAGAATGATAGTGGTATTATTAACAATGAAAAGAGTTGTGTTCAAAACAATTTACAGTGGCTACAAAGTAAAGAGAAGTGCAATTGCCTCTATTCATCCAGGTCATGAACCTCTACAAAAAGTAGAGTAAAAAACTAGAGAAAAAGTAGAGCATTGCACCATTGCATTTCCACACTATTCCACTTGAACTCTTCAAAAGTGAAGATGAAGCTCAGAGTCAGGTGGTTTGCAATGAATGAGAAGCTGTCCAAAAGAAACTTGCACGTTGCAACTGATTTAGATGCTTGGGGAATTTTAATGAGTGTGGTGGAAAGTCGAGTCACAATGCAAACCTTTCCTAGCATATTCAGACATTCACAGCCCAGAATACTAGTCATGTCTTTTTGGTTTATAACGTATAAATAAATAGCACCAAAAACAAAAAACAAAACAAAATGCTGAAAATAGTATGTTTCAGAGAAGCTGTGTCTTTCACCCACAACAAAAACCGTGGTTGTTTTAATTATATCTA
Organism: Meconema thalassinum; assembly: GCA_946902985.2. Lineage (NCBI taxonomy): Eukaryota > Metazoa > Arthropoda > Insecta > Orthoptera > Tettigoniidae > Meconema > Meconema thalassinum. The sequence continues at coordinate 569,479,880 of OX336390.1, read as the reverse complement.
AAAGTTTAAATGCAGTGTTGTATTCTTGTAAACAAGACTAACCTTGTGGCATTATTAATACCCTCCTGGTTCCAGTCAAAGAATCAATACCGTACCTACCTTCTCTATGAAACATCCAAAATTTAAGAATTAATTAACGATTTTACACAGCATAAAACTAAAGACTTATCATGCCTAGAAACTGACTTCCTACCAGTTTGTAGGCTAGTTCATCAATTGAAGGTTTATTTCCTCTGCTGTGGTACTTTTGGTGTGGAGAATTACAACAGTTCAGTCATATGCATTTAACTTACGGTATTTTATGTGTTATTTATAATTATTTGATATTTCTTTCAGAGTTTTCAACAAAGAAGGTGTACAAATTTTGATTGATGAGACATCACTGGATTATATACGAGGCTCAACAGTTGAGTATCATGAGGAACTGATAAAGTCTGCCTTCCGAATTGTAAACAATCCTCAAGCAGAGCAAGGATGTTCCTGTGGTGCTTCATTTTCTATTAAATTAGACTGATTTAGCAACAAATTTATGTATATATAAAAAAATGTAATTTATTGTTACCTGTAGGGGAGGAATTGTATTTATTGTGTTTGGTAGAATTATGTGAAAGTAAAGTTGATCTTCAAACATTTTACTGCATCATGTCACCGTAAAGGAGTTTAACTTGTATCTTGTTTCACTCTTGATCTCCTCTGACATCACTTTTTGTATTTACTATGGTATGAAATCAGACCAAACTTCATTTTTTCATCATTTGTGTTGTTTGTCCAGTCAAGAAATTTTCCATGTTAGTATAATATTATTGCACATTAAAATCCTACAAAAAGTTGAATTTTAAATTGTAAAATAAAACACAAGATAATTTCTCCCAAGGTGCCACTACCCATGAACAAGCAATGGATGAACATTAAATCTACTCGGGAAATCAGCAAAATCAAACCAAGGTAGTGCACAGAAGCAAATTTCTAAATGCCTCGCTGCCAAGCTCCATCATTTGAAAATGTTCAGTTCCAACTTCTGTATAATATGCAACTAGAGAACAACTAATGGTGTATAATATGCAACTAGAGAACAACTAATGCAGCTTTTCACATAGCTTCTGCTGCACTTACGCAAGTTAACACTTTCACCTATCTAGGGAGTAAAATTACTTGCACTGGAAAAAGTTCAACTGATACTCAACAGCAAAGAATCCCTTCTGACTTCAAAGAATATATCTATTGAGACCAGGGTTAAATTTATAAAATGTTATGTGTGGAGTGTAGCCTTGTATGGCTTAGAAGCCTGGACAATGGGATGTGCTGATAAAAGAAGACTTGCAGCTTTTGAAATGTGGTGTTGACAGCGGATGGGGAAAAAATCATGGACCGCGAGAGTGACGAATGACGAAGTGCTCAAAACCATTAATGAAAAGAGAGCATTTCTCAAAACGATACGGAAACGACGAGACCAAATGATAGGACATGTCTATCGCCACAATAACTTTATGGTAACTGTGTTAGATGGCATAATTCGGGGCAAGAGAGGAAGAGGGCGACCGAGACTGCAATACATCAGACAGATCATAACAGATGTTAATGTCAATTCATACAGAGACATGAGGAGACTGACTGGCGACAGGGAAGAATGGAAGAGGAGGATTGCTGCCGACCAATTTACGGATTGAGAACATGAATAAATATAATATGCAAACAGCAGATACAACAGTGAATAAAGATCACCTCCTATAGTGCCCAAATGTATATTGTAACTCCCAAGAGATTAACAATCTACCAAGGCTGTATTGGAATACCAGAAGATTAATGGAATAAATCTAAAGATCTGCCATATGACAGCTACATATTATTTTAAATTGGTAAGTTATTTTATAACTTATGCTGTCTACAGTAGTTTGGTTAGTTTATGCACCATCTACTGTCTGCTGATGTCATGGTCATGTTTCCATTCTAGGGGGCTGATAACCTCGATGTTAGGCCCCTTAAAACAACAATTATCATCATCATCATCATCATGTTTCCATTCATTCGGTATGCATGTTCCTTGCAATGTTTTAGTCAGGGGATTAGCCTCACTGAAAGAGAAGGTGAGGAAGCACAGTCGATGCCTGCGAGTGGTGACATTAAGCAGCTTCTATTCAGTGCACTGGCTGTCAACTTAAGAGCCTTGAATATGGTAGCCCCTTAAAAAAACTACAGAACTACACCCAAACCTGTTTTAGTTTGGAAATACCTTCATGAATATATAATTAATTTTGTGTTTGAAATTCGATTTGTGACCTTGTATTGTTCCCTCGATAGCCACTTTCCTATTTCATTTGCGGTCAGTTCTTCCAGTTTGAATGCACCAGTTTCTCCTGTTCTGGCTCATCAATGGATCCAGTAGGACTTCCTGCAGGTCTCTATTAAAGACATCCATGTTTGTTGGGGTCTTCCTTGACATATCGATTCCGTTCTCATCTCTACTCCCCCCTGTGGGTGGGGGGTTTAGAATACACCCACGGTATCCCCTGCCTGTCGTAAGAGGCGACTAAAAGGGGGGACCTTGGCTATACTTTAAGGACTCCGAGTTGGTTTGTGAATTGGACCCCCAGTGGGTGGGAGGAAGCGAATACATCCACGGTAATCCTTGCCAGTCGTAAAAGGCGACTAAAAGGGTTTCTCGGATCGGTCCCCTCCCGAGGGTCAGCTTTAAAAGAAATACATCCGTGCAGTTTAACTCTCATTACTTCTTTCCGTTAATGCTTTCAGGGTCTGGCAAAACATCGGACACCCGGGCAATGCCTTCCAAGCTAGGCGGGCCTTGCCCTGGCTGGGTAGCGCCTACTGTGACGGCCCGTGATCGGATGTCGGTGGCATTCGGGGAGGATGATCTGGCCATGGGTTCCAAAAGAAAAATCCCCAAACAGGGTGGTCCTACACACAAGTCTTGAACATTTGATTCCCTATGGGGATCAACCCCCTGGGAACAATCTTTGCGTGAAAATCTGGGTGCTAACACCCCCAAGTTTCTGGTAGCTACCAGAACAGATGGGGGTGATTTCAAGCTGGTTAAGAGTATTTTGTTTTCTCGCCACATAGAAGGTGTCTATGGTGAGCTTGAGAAAGTCCAAAAGATGAGGAACGGTAGCTTGTTGCTCAGGACTAGGACTGGTGAGCAAGTTGAACAACTTTTGCAATGTGACCCCTTTGGCGAGATACCCGTCAAAGTGGAAAAGCACTAGTCCCTGAATCTGGTCCGAGGAGTTATTTTCTACCGAGACCTGATTCTAAACACTGACGAGGAACTCAAGGAGGATATGCAGCACCGTCACGTGACTGATGTCCGGCGCATTACGCGCAAGGTCAGTGGTCAAATCGTGGATACTGGTGCTTTCATTATTTCCTTTGAGCTTTCGGTGCTCCCGGAGAAAGTCAAGGTTACAAGCTACCGTTGTGACGTACGGCCTTACATCCCTCCTCCAATGAGGTGTTATAAGTGCCAGAAGTTCGGGCACATGTTATCCTGATGCTCGAGTCCTGAATTCTGCGAAACATGCGGTAAGGTACCACACGAAGCGGAAGAGTGCACCACACCATATCAGTGCACTAATTACCCTGGATTTCACTCTCCTCGGGACAGGAGAAAGTCAAGGTTACAAGCTACCGTTGTGACGTACGGCCTTACATCCCTCCTCCAATGAGGTGTTATAAGTGCCAGAAGTTCGGGCACATGTTATCCTGATGCTCGAGCCCTGAAATCTGCGGAACATGCGGTAAGGTACCACACAAAGCGGAAGAGTGCACCACACCATATCAGTGCACTAATTGCCCTGGATTTCACTCTCCTCGGGACAGGAACTGCCCTGTCTTCCTGAGTGAGAAGAAAGTCCAGGAGATCAAAACCCTGGATGGTCTCACCTACCAGGAAGCCCACAAAAAGTACCATACCGCGAATGCTCCTGAGCCTAAGATTGATTATAGGGTTATAATACCAAATTTGGTTCCGTCTACCTCATCTTTTGTACCAGCTGTGAAACCTGCAACTGAGTACTGTTAAGAAACCAGCACCTATGAATAAGACGAAAAGCCCGAAGGTGACTTCAACTCCACCTTCGGCCACAAAGAAGGCTGTGCGAGTGAAGGCTGCTTCGCCCGCACAGCAGGGGAGGAAGTTGAAGACTTACAAACGGTTAACGATTCTAATGGGTTGAGGGGGTCTCTGCCCAATCAATACAATCCCCTCGGAGTTCCCCCCGCCGCCAACAATTTGAATTGTATTGATTGGGTGGAGACCCCCTCAACCCATTAGAATCGTTATTGTACACGTCAATACGGACCTTGTGAAATGGATAATCCTCCAATTAATCTTTACGAACGGTTGGCGAAAGCCGCGCAGAAGCCGGCGGAGGCGGCATCGTCGACCAGGGTCAAGAATTCGTCTCCTGACCCGTCTAATATCTTAAAGAGGCGGGGAAGAAGGGAGCCCGCACTACGCGTTCCCTTACTCCTCCAACAAAGGAGAAGCCATCCGCCCCACCAGCTGCGGATGTATCTGCGCTTGGGGACGTACCGGCCCCCAAGTCTGCGCGATCCCCTCGGAGTTCCCCCCGCCGCCAACATGCGTCCCGGAAATCGTCCGCTGGGTCGGCCCACTCCACGGCCTCGAACGAGGACATGGAGCTTGTGGTTGACTAGGTTAAAGGTTAAGTTGTAGCTTGCTGCTTCTTTTCCTTAGCTACCGAGTTCACACTATGGCACTGTTACAGTGGATTTGCAACAGTTATGACAGGCATTTGACTGAGCTCCGTCAGCTCATAGCCCAATACGCAGCGAGTATAGTCTGTTTACAGGAAACAAATCTCAGGCCTGACCATCAGACGGTCCTGAGGGGTTTCCGACTATACTCGAAAGAGCGAACAGATGCCGCCCGGGCTTCCGGGGGCGTCTGCACTTTGGTTCGCTCTGACTGCTATAGTGAAGAGTTTCCGTTAACTACTTTTGAAGCTATTGCAGTTCACGAGTCATTGCCTGTAATGACTACGATTTGTAACTTGTACCTTCCACCGAACCAGCTCCTTGATATTAACGCTGTCTTTGATCTTGTAGATCAGCTTACCGCCCCTTGCCTACTCGTGGGTGATCTCAATGCACATCACCCACAATGGGGATCACCATCTTCGTGCCCCAGAGGCAGGGACGTGGAGGGCTTAATTCAAGGACTGGATTTGTCATAGTTAAATACGGTAGAAGCCACTCATTTTAGCTTAACACACATGGACTTGAGTGTGTGTAGCCGTGCGTTAGTTCTCCATTTTGGTTGGTACGTACACGATGACTTCTGTGACAGTGACCATTTCCCGATCGTTCTCACTCTTCTTAGCCAGAAGCCCGTAGCGTTCCCCAGTCGTTGGGTACTTAAACGGGCAAATTGGCCATTATTTACAGAACACGTTGTTTTTGATGACCTGGGATGCCGGAGCATTGATGACGAGGCACAGCACTGATGTACTTCTTGTTGCCGCCGAGGAATCTATTCCATCCTTTTCTGGGACTCCTCGTCGCAAACTCATCCCCTGGTGGACATAGGATATTGCAGCGGCAATAAGAGACTGTCGTCGAGCTCATAAGCACTACCGTCGGCGTCCAACCATGGCCAATTTGGTGGCGTTTAAGAAATTTTGTGCCAAGGCACGGATTCTTATCCGCCAGAGTAAGAAACAATCATAGGAACGGTATGTGTCGTCTATTACGGCACGTACCCCCTCCTCTCAAGTGTGGACTAAACTACGACGCATTTCGGGAATTCAGACGTCTTCTACTGTACCGGGAATTTCCATTGATAATGAATTGGTTACAGATCCTTACCGCGTTGCAAACCATCTTATTTTGCGGATATCCGATTCCGATATCTATGATTCAGATTTCGTGGCCCTGAAGGGCGAGGCAGAACGGTTCCAGCTCAGTTTTGCTTTCCGCGCTTCGGAGGAGTACAACGTGCCCTTTTCGGAGTGGGAACTCCGTGGAGCGCTGGCGCTCTGCAGGGACACGTCTCCCGGGCCGGATAATATTCACAACTAGATGCTTAAACACGTAAACGATGAGAGCATTCGTTATTTGCTCAGGGTGTTTAATTGTATCTCGGGAGTTTCCGCCAGCACAAGGTTCCTCATTTCTCTACTAGAAAGCGCTATTGTGTTCAAGGAGATTAGATATCTAACATCTAACCTCCTTGACTTTCATAGTCAAGGAACTACGAAATTCGACATGTAAACTACCCTCTGGGTGTCAAATAGCAAAGCTTGCACCAGGCACCCGAGGCCATACGATATTATTATTATTGTATCCGGTTGGAAGGAGTGTTTCCAACGCAATGGCAGGAAGGTATAATTATACCTATCCTGAAGCCCGATAAGGATCCCAATTTGACAGGGAGTTCTAACGGTCTGAGCAAGCTCTTTGAGAGGATGGTCAATCGGCGCCTGGTGTGGGTCCTGGAGAAACGAGGACTCCTGTCTGAATACAAGTGTGGTTTCAGGGCGTCTCGGTGTACCAATGACCATCTGGTATGCCTCGAGACCGCCATACAGGACTCTTTTCTCCGGAGACAGCACCTAGTCGCTGTTTTCTTTGACCTCAAGAAGGCCTATGACACCACTTGGCGTTACGGCTTCCTCTCTACCCTGCATCAATGGAAATTCAGAGGTAACTTGCCGGTCTTTATTGCGTATTTTCTGTCCCTTCGCCTATTCCATGCCCGAATAGGGGGTACATATTTGCAATATCATGTACAGGAAAACGGAGACCCACAGGGATCGGTGCTTAGCATAACATTACTTGCGATTGCCATAAACGGTATAGTCGCTGCTGCTGGTCCAGCAGTGGTACCGTTGCTATATGTAGACGACTTCGCTCTACATTATAGTGCGCAAAATATGGCAGTCGATGAACAACAGCTACAACAAGCTATTCGGAGAGTGGAATGCTGGACACTAGAGCATGGCTTTCGGTTCTCAACCGCTAAGACCTCGGTTGTCCATTTCTGCCGAAAGCCAACTCTCTATACTGATCCTGAGCTTTATCTGGGCGATGTAGCTTTGCCTGTTGTTGCTACGTACCAGTTCCTTGGGCTTCTTTTCGATCAGCAGTTAACATAGGAGTCACACGTGCGGTGTTTGAAAACTGCCTGTGCTAAGAAGCTCAACATGTTGTGGTTTCTTAGCGGCACATCGTGGTGGGCGGACCGCACGGTGCTCCTACGTTTTTATAAGGCACTGGTTTTATCTCGATTAGTTTATGGCAGTGTAGCATATGGTTCGGCCCGTAAGTCAGTGCTTGTTAATCTGGACAGTGCCCATCACGGCTGTGTGAAGCTGGCGACGGGAGCCTTTCGGACGAGCCCAGTCGTCAGCTTGCTCGCCGAGGCTTGCGTACCTCCTTTACACCAGAGGCGCCAACAAGTACTGTTGACCTATACTGCAACTATTCGACAGATGCCACTTCATCCAAGCTATCCATGTTTGTTTTCCAATCCGAATCGCCGGCTGTATGATGCGCTCGCCCGAGCCACTCGGCCGGCAGAGATTTGCTTGGATGACTTATACCGGCAGTTCCGATTTCCTGCTGTCTCCTGTATCGTCCGAGTACCTAGCAAGGCCCCTTCGTGGATGGTCTCTCGCCCCGATATCGTCCTGGATCTGCACACTGGCCCCAAGTCAGACACGGACTCCTCCGTCCATCGGAGGCTGTTCCAGTCCGTGGTGAGCCGGTATCCAGGATCAGGGCTTCTATTCACGGACGGTTCGAGGGTAAACTAGAAAGTGGCTGTGCATTTGTGGTTGAGAATCGTCGGTTTCTCTTTTCACTTCCCTAGGCCTGTGGCGTGTACACAGCGGAGCTCTATGCCATCTTAGAAGCTCTGCGGTACACGTTATCAGACGATCACCAGCACTTTCTTGTGTGTACTGACTCTCTGAGTGCGCTGCAAGCGATCGATGTGTGTTTCCTGAAGCATCCCTTGGTCCAGTATGTGCACGACCTGCTCGTCAGTGCGTATAACGCTGGAACCGGGGTGACCTTTGTGTGGCTTCCTAGCCACATGGGTATTGCGGGGAACGAGCTTGCTGATCAGGCGGCGAGAGAGGCAGTCGCACTGCCCTCGCTACCGTATAAGGTGCCTGCTAGTGATGTGCTCTCTCAGTTGCGGCATTCGATCCTGTCGCATTGGGAGGCATCAAGGAGACAACGAAGGTGTGGAAATCTTCCTTCCATTCTCTCCGGAAGGAAGCTGTGGTACTCTGTCGACTCCGGATCGGCCATGGGATTGCTACGCACTCCCACTTGCTAAAGAGAGAAGACCCCCCTGTGTGTACTTGCGGTGCCCATCTAACTGTGTCACACATTCTCTTGGAGTGTGTGGATCTGCCCAATCTGCGAAGGACTCTTAAACTGCCTAATACCCTCTCCCTTATTCTCCGGCCGGCAGTCATCCGGATCATGACGGAGAGTGGTTACATTTTTTAGGTTTTAATGTAAGTTAAGACTTTTAATTCAGGTTAAGTCTGTTTTATGTTTTTTATTGAGTTCATCTATTTTAATGTTCACTATGCCTTATTTGTTTTATTGGTTTTTACCATCCACCTTTTATTCTTTTTTAAAAAATTCAAATAAGGCATAATTGTTGGGGCTCACTGTCTATTTTATATAAACCATTTTCGTTTCATCCATAGCAGTGAGCTGTTTTTATCTTCATCCTTTCATTTCACACCATTTCATTTCATCAGGGACTGATAACCTCGATGTTAGGCACCTTAAAACAACAATCACCATCTCTACTATTGTCTTCTCTTGACATTGCCATACTACATAAACCTATCAGTAAAGGGTCTGTTCTTGAAGCTCCCTCAAATGTGGTAGTTTCTTACTCGATCCAATAAAGTGTTACCACCAGTCCACCTCAGCATTTTAATCTCAGCTGCATGAAACTTGTTCACATGCTGCTTCTTGACTTGCCAGCACTCCACACCACAGAATAATTTGGTCTTGCTATCATTTTATATTCTCCTGCCACACCTTACTCTGGACACTTCTCCCCATTTCATTCACCCAGAGTTTATATGATGAGTGACATCTGTGTCAATGGCTCTATCTTTTGAAATAACTGAGCCAAGATATTTGAAGCTTTCAACTTCTCTGAGAGCTTCTATATCACTTTCATACAGAATGTACCATGGGGGGGGCTATGCAGATCAGTTGTCAGGTAATTCATGACAAGGTTGCAAAGGAGGAACCGAGTGCCGAGTCCTGGTGAACTGCAACCTCAATGTGTAACTCATTGTTTCTGCCTGCTGGGCTGTGCTTACTTGTTGCGATGTGTCTGGTACATGTCAGTCACTATGTCAATATACTGCTGTGGGACATGTTGACATCTCGGGTTCTACTAGTACCTTGTCAGGAGCTTTCGCAAGGTCACATGGAAGTAACATTTGGGTTACATACAGGGCACTAACCATAGACTTTCCTGAGACAAAGCCACACTGATTTGTTGCTCTTGTGATTTTGAGCAGTCTTTTGTGTATGGCTCTTTCCTATGTTTTGAAGGTGTGCAAGATGAGTTTTGTGATTCTGAGTTATTTTATAAACATTCTGTAAATATTTTTGGATATAGTATCTTTTTTAAAATCTTGAATATATACTGTACTCACATGGTAGAACCGAACATGTAACCCCCACCCTTATTAAACACTTTAAATGCAATGTCTCTACTGTAGTGTGGGAGTTATTTATTTTTTCCAATTGCACATACTGTACTTTTTTAAAATATTTGTGTTATGTATACCTGTACATAGTACTCGTGATATTTCATGTAACTTACTTTATGTAATTTTTCAGTATTATTAGTAATAGGCTAGACACTCAAAACATGATGACTGTAAAACATTTTCTCTGTAAGCAAAAGCTTACTTCGTTTGTGCATACTGATTTGAATAAAAAGATATTTTTAGTTTCTCACCATCCTCCTTGTTTGAGATTTTGAAAAAGAAAATGCAAGTTTAAATTCCAAAATCCAGTCAGTTCTGTTATGGCCATGAACTATTTTGTAGAACACTTTTAAACTGAGCAATGTTTTGTTTAACACTCAACCACAAGCATACGGTCCCTTTGACTAGGAAAAAATTTTCATTGTTGAACTTAATTTATTTCTGCCATGTGCATTTGCATGGAGCCAGTGATGCCATGCACTTAGTGCTGTTCAATTATTTTGTGCAGTACTAGAGAGATATTAGACAGTAAAATGCTGGCAGTCATGTAGACTACACGTCTGTGGTAATGGCAGTGGCGTACGCAGGATTTCCTTCTGGGGGGAGGGGTCATTAATAAAATAGGGTAATTGTGCACACTATTAAAGGGGCTGATGACCTTGCTGTTCCACCCCTTATAACAACAGTTATCATAATTAAAATGACATTTCGGTTAATATTCATATAAAACAATAATTAAATGACCGTTCTCTATGCATGAAAACTATTTTAGGCCTTATTATTTTTTCAACACAATGAAAAATATGGAAAACAGTAACTAAATATTAAAAGTGAAATGATGCAGTGGTATCATCATGACTAGGGTTCGGATCGATATGCTCGATAAAATCTCCAGATATGCTCGAAAACCATGTGTTTTATGCTCGATAGATATGCCCGAAAAAAACATTATATGCTCGAGATATGTGCTCGAAAAAAAAAACCAGTATATACGGTTAAATATGCAGAATATGCTCGAAAAACACCATTAAAAACTACAGAAAGGAAAGTAAAATGAAAAAAACCTATAATATACCTTTATATACGAGCTTTATTTTCTAATTGTGTGTATGACAACTGCAATATATCCGCATTCAAGTTTTTCAAGTATATAAGAGAAGTTTTCATATACCTAAAAGTTAAAGTTTAAAAGTTCATTTACAAAATGTTCAGAATTAGGTGAGTCTGCATTGGTCTGTACAACAAGAATATTTTCTATGTTTTCAGTTTTGAATGATTTTCTTAAATCAGTCAATAAAAGTTTCAATGACGAGAACGACCTCACTAAAGGTTAAAAACCAGCGGTTCTATTATTCGCACCAGATAGGCTTTACAATTATTACTTCTGTTTTCGAACCTTAAGAATGGTCAGGGCCCGAATTCGGGGGGGGGGTGTAATTTGAAGAAGAACAAACTATTTCGACGAAAACCATAAGAATATGCATTTATATGCTTCTATACTGAAAACCGCGGTTTTATGCATTTATATGCTCGATAAATTTCAATTCTGTTCGTCCCAGAGAGGTGAGAATACCACCGAAAGGCTTCTTTCAATATGTAGTATTCAGGAAAAAAAAATGCATATATGCTCGAATCCGAGCCCTAATCATGACCCTAGTTACGTGGTTCCTTATAATATTGATATTATACGAGAGAAATATAATGTTTTGCTCTCCATGTTCCCACTGCCATTACTATTGACTCTCAAAATCTACCTAACTTGATGACTTTATCCGTATCATTAATTGGAATAAATTACAGAAACTCCTCGTACTGAATTATCTTTAACGAAACGGACACACGATTAAAGCAACCCGAAGCGATGTGAAAATGGTTACCGATCGCACACTTTAACAGTAAAACTGATCCATGGCTACCTCCAACGCTGAAGGAGGAGTCTCGCTGGGAGTAGAGTGCAGGACATTTACCAAGTGAGGAACGTGACCACATTTAAAATATATACAGGAGTGAGAATTTGAACATTATTTCTTCTAGGATTCTGATAGATGTGTATATGGTATTCCTTTGTTTCCAAGCAGCTGTAGTTAACACAACACTGAGCATTCATGGTTTTATAAATAATAGATTGCAATATTTTACATGTCCGTTATATTAATTTTGCGGAGGAATGTAATGTAATGCCAATCTAGTTATTTCACCTGCGTTGTTTTATTGTTGTGCTGACAGCAATTCTGAACACAATAGTAGTATCAGAGAACGTACCTCTGTGATCTGTCTTTCTCATCTACCTTATTTGTTCATAAGTTAGTGTAATGTTTCGTGAAGTAAAATCAATTAAATAAATTAAAATGAGAGAATCAACGGTTTCTAAATTTGTGTATATAAACTATAAATAAATAGGACAACGAGATATTAAAATAAGTTTAAACCATTTAAGACTCATTATACACTTACAGATAATCAAAACGAGAAGAAATGTTCCTATAAACATATGTCCGGAAACAAATACCTGTTGCGATATGAGCCATTTTACTTGTGTTGTGTATTTACACTTCAGACAATGGACGTCTTCCTACCAGCTACTTCTAATGAACACTCGACTGTCACACATATTTAACAGAACACACATTGGTCAAATATCCATCAACACCACCAACCAAGAGCTGTGATGATTTCAGCCGGTCTGTCCGCGGGTACCATCTGCACGTTTCAAGAGATGCTCCACATGGTTACCACGATTTCGTACAAATGCTTTGGCTCTTCTTCACAAGGAATCCCCAACTCGTCCAATCACGCCTAGCTGGTCACGGATAACATCTGCACATTGTCAATGGGTGTAGCATACACCAATGTCTTAAAATATCCCCATAGCCACAAATCCAATGGATTAAGGTTCAGCAAATGAGGAGGCCATGCTACTACCGTTTAATAATCCATAGCAAAAATCATGTCTGCCATTTTCCTCGAGAGATATTCAATCGCATTGTTTACGTCGTCTACACAGCACAGGACCACCAGTCTGGTGCTGGTACCTCACTGCACTGCCAGTACAACCGCATACTATGACTGAACATCCGACTCGTGCAAAGACCTTCAACGGAAGGATGCCTACACAACCGAACACAACGCTTCCTCGCGGGTAAAATGGTGCATATCTAAACAGGTATTTGTTTCTGGACATATGTTTATAGGAACATTTCTTACCAATCCCAACTCCTGTTGCAATATCGGACACTTGCTTCGAAACACCCTGTATATTACTCTTTATCTTGCACAGTTTTCAGACACTTGCTGGGTTTGTTTAAAAATATGTGACTTATTACCTATGTTCACCGGTAGATGGGGAGGTACGAGAGAGGTAGAGTGCATGTGTTGTGCACGTACACGCAAATGTCTGTGACATTTTGTTTGAGTTGTTGAAAAAAAAAAACATTCTTATGATGCAGTTTAGAAAGAAGCATCATTACTCATTTAGTTTCTTGGCAAAAAAATCAAAGCAAGATATTAAGTGTATTGCAGAAATTGAGTAATACATGGTTTTTCCAGAAATCATGAGACATTCCTACTAAACCTTTCATTCAGGTTTATTTGATCCATTCTCTAACTGGGCTTGCTGCTCTCTCCAGACACAGGTCTAGTCACACATGGACATGCTGCCAAGAACGGCAGCACTGCCCATCTGGTCACGCCTTATCCAAACCTTTTCCAGACCCAAAAGCCTATTGGACAGCCTAAACACCCGTGATCTTTCTTTCTCATCTACCTTATTTGTTCATAAGTGCTTTTGTTTGAAGTTTCCTCTATGTGAGAATATTGTCATGCCACTTCATGGACCCTGAAGCCAGTCAATTCCAGCAATTCTGTTACTGTCCCTTGCATTGGGTTTGCAAGCTAATTGCCATAAATAATCTTAGAGGATATAATAATGTAATAATAGTGACTCCTGCTACGGTTAATACCTGTTGTTCCATCACTTTAAAACTTCTTCACTTGGTAAAAATAATACTGTGTGAACCCTGCTATACTTCGAAACTGCAGTTCTCAATAAGAGATCTCCTTCACTGATGGCCCTTACTGCTAGCTGAATAACTTCACTGGATATTTCAGGCTTATTTCTTTTTTATTTTATGTATGTATGAACCATTTTTATAGACTAAAAGCAAATGAAGTAATAACTTGATAGAATGCTTTAAAATATTCAACACTATATTGTCAAAATTAAATATCTCTTAACAGTTTCATGGCGATACAGTTCATGTACACTAAAATTTTCGGTACACCACGTCATAATCAGGGCCGGATTTAGATTTTATGCGCTCCTAGGCCCATGGGATTTTGCCGCCCCCTCTTCATACCATCGTGAAGTAAAATCAATTAAATAAATTAAAATAATGAGAGAATCAACCGTTTCTAAATTTGTAGATATAAATAAATAGGCCAACGAGATATTAAAATAAGTTTAAACCATTTAAGACTCATTATACACTTACAGATAATCATATACCTAGTCTTGCCATAAGTTCTGTCCCTAATAGAAAGGCCCCTAGGGGAAAGAGTGAAAGAACGAAATGCAAGTCAAGTTATGCAATTTATTCACGAAAGGCTAATGAATACATGAACAACACAAATTACTCAAAATGTCCACCCTTTGCCTTTGCATACTTCTTCAATCTGTCGGGCCACTAATAATAATATCGTATGGCCTCGGGTGCCTGGTGCAAGCTTTGTTAATTGACGCCCAGAGGGTAGCTTGCATGTCGAATTTCGTAGTTCCTTTGAACGCTATGAAAGTCAAGGAGGTTAGATATCTAAACTCCTTGACACTACAGCGCTTTCAAGTAGAGAATGGAGGAACTTTGTGTTGGCGGAAAATCCCGAGATTAATTTTGCCATTGAACACGGCCTACTGAATTCAAATGGGTTCTTTAACATGCCAACAACGTATGACATGAGTATCATGATTTTTGTCGCCTTCAAAAATCACTTACCATGGCCAGGGCGAACCTGCAATCTTGGGGTTGGTAGTCCGACACTATAACCACTCACCCACCGTGGCAAGCTTGTCGGGCCACTGATCTATTGCTGTACGCACCACTTCCAGACGTATTGAGGCTGCTGCCTTCACCAAATCTGCTTTCAGGGTATCAATATTGTTGTGGGGCTTAGAGCAGGCTTTCTGCTCTAAAACATTCCATAGACAATAATCCAAAGGATTGAGATCTGGACTGCCAGAGGGCCAATCTTCAGCGGCGATTACGTCAGGCACGTTTGTTCTCAGCAAGGCCTGTGTCGTCTTTGCTTTGTGTGCAGGTGCCGGATCTTGCTGAAATGTCCACTGCTTTCCTGCAAACAAGCCATCATTTAAGGGCTTTACAACCTTATCCAAAATGTCCATTTGGTAGTTTGCTGCATGCGTTTTTACCCCCTGTACACAAAAATGAAGCTGGGTATTGCCTGCAAATGACACTCCCCACCAAACCATCACTGATGCTGGGTGGTGCCCTCTTTCCACCTTAGAAACCTTTGCACTCGCTTCTTGAGAGCTCCGGGCGTACACTTTATCATTTTGGCGGTTAAATTTTTCTTGCACGGTGAAAATTTTTCCGTCTGTGAACAGGATTTGCCGATGACAACCATTCGCGTACCGCTGACTTAATCTTTTCGCTCTTATGGTCCTTAGTTCTCGTAAAGCTGCATTCAGTCGCTGTCCAGTGCTTCGTAGATAGGCAGAAAGCCTGAGGTCTTCTTTGATGATCCGTGACATGGTTCGGGTTGGTATTTTCATTTCCCGTGCCATCTTTTTCTATTTTCTGAGCGGATTTCTCCGAATTCTGTGTCGTACGGCTTGGATAGCTGCTGCCGTTCTTGACGTGCATGGCCGGCCACTTCTCGGCCTGTCATTGAGAGAGGAGATAGCATTGTAACGCTTAATAGTCCGGTACACATTTTTTTTTGTTAATTTCAGTTATTTTAACAGATCAAATATCTCCACTGGTGACTTGTGGCACTTATGTAACGCAACCACAGCGATGCGATTCTCTTTTACTCCCCACTCCATGTTTACCGCGTGCAATCGAACTCTCGACTGGCTTGCTACTCATCGGTTATGGTCACGTGACGCAGCGTGCACACGATCGAAGAGGTTGCACCAATTGCGAATAATTGAGAGGCCTCTAAACTGGAGGGACAAAACTTTGGCAGGACTAGGTACAGTATACATATACACTACATCATACAACCTACAACTATGCTTAATGAATTATTCAATTTAAAACTCAGCAATTCTTCTAGGTTTGTGCCGTGTCTTGCATGGGGTTTCGCCTAGTACACCAAGCTGGCTCATCAGCAGGCTCTTGGTGTCCCTGCCCGGACCCCCACAGGAGTAGCAAACTGTGCTCTACCTCCCTTTATATAAGGCGCTCCTGCGCCTCTTCACTGCGAGAAAAACAGTCACCAAAATCATAATAAATATCAATCCATATAAACTAAACTCATTTATTTAGATCACAGATAGTTACATATCGCAAACGCTTATTATATGTAGATTACAACACACCCAAAAACGAACTTCTGCGGGAGTCCAGTTTCGAAATACGAGTCTTTCACATAATTGATGGTTTCGTTTATGTTGGAGATCAAATTTTGAAACTTCACATAAACAGTAGACAGAAAACATATCTGACTAACATATCCAAATTTGGGTACTGTAGCACAACTGATATTTAAGAGTTGTGATTCTCTCAAGTCGACAATTAGCACGAACCCCGCAAAAAAATGGTACTTTTTAAGTTATACCTGCCATAAAGGATATTAAAATAAGTTTCTATAAAATAACTTTTATCATCAATCAACGCAGAAATAAACAATGAAAAAGGTGATGTTACTTGTTTTTCTGTAGGCGTTTCGGTTGTTTTGCTATTGTTACGGCTGAGAGTTTGTTTTCATCGCTCGCCGCATGAGTCACAACTGCCCCAGGGCTGGGCTGCTCTGCCTCAGTGTATTGCGTGCACCTTATGCAACAGGACTACTAGGACAAAGGGATGGTCCAGAATATTCGTGACCCAGCCAGCGATGGAAACCTCGAGAAGCCGTGAACCCTGGATGGGTCTAGAAGCATTTATTGAGTCACCGGCCTGCTATATAAGAGCGACCTGTCAAGCAGTGTGTGTGTGTTTTATGAGCTAGTGCGAGCGTTTATCCTGAGCGACAGCAGTGTGGTGACTTGCGAAACCCCTAGTGAAGCCGATTCTCTTGACAGCGAGGGAGTGAGAAGCATACAAGGGACTGCCTGTGTTTTGAGCGAGTGTGATTTCACTGAGAGACAGAGGTATTGTGGCGAAGTGCCGTGCGAGTTACGAAATTCAGTGACATTGTTCCAGCTCGTGGAAAGCGAAGCAGCGTGTAGCAGGTTATCGTAAGTAACTGTAGTTTGTGTACATGAGGAAGAGGTGCAGGTAGTTTGTCAAGGCCACCGGACTCATTAGGATGGATTAACTTCTGTGGTTTGTTGACAAGTGAAAGGGGGCAAGAGCTCTCCATAAGGAAGAGACTTGAGGAAACTGGAGTAAGGTTCTAATTGCTTGTATTTGCTGATGAGTAGTGTATCTTTCTGGCCGCAATAAAGTTAATTATTTCTTTAAAGGAACAATCTGGGTTGTGCCTCAACCCACCGTAATCCAGTTAACAAAAGTGTCACTAGGGGAGTGGCACGTAACACTATTTATCTCCAAACTCGGGTGCACATAATTTCTGCGCCGACAGTAGTTGTTCTATTTTAAGGGCTATGGATATCGGTCCTCAGTCTTGTTGGTATCCCGCCAGGAGATGGCAGTTGGGTTTGAACTGCAGAGGTCTTCCCGCTCACTGCGTATTGTGCATCCACATTCCAAAAACATTAAGTTGGTTACTACTTGCTTCACTCACTCAGCACATTCCTTCCTTCACTGGCTGCGTGTCGTCTGCTGCAATGACAACCATTGGCATGTAGGAAGCCGATATATTTAGGTTTGGAATACACGGGCTGCACATGCGTACTGCACACCTCGTTGTAGTGTGTTGAACTGCCATCTCCTGGCGGGATATCAATATGTAGTAGCCTACTGTTTGCTGCGACAATCTTGGGGCAAGTACAGTATTCTCCAGTTTTATTCCAGAATATGCCAGGATTGAGTGAGAAAAAAAAATCTGTAGAATACCATACTGTGGATAGTAGTAAACAATTGATGCAGGACCATTTAGTGCTGGAAGTGCTCAGCTTTAGTTTTCCAGTTCTCTCATGAAACATGTTAAGGATCTGGGTTTAACCAACTTTTATGCATCTGGTTGGTAATAGAAATAATTGGTTCAACACACACTTTTATTCATCAAAAATTGTACTGAGAGAATATACTGAACAACATTACCACCTCCAATCGAGAGAAAATATATGCAAGTAATGAAGCACAAATACATAATTCATACCCAAGAGTTTGTGGTTTTTAGCATTAGTGAACTACAGTTAAAACTCTCTAGTTGATCACCTTTCCATCTGTATTTTAGCAAATTTGAAACCTCTTTAAAATGCAAAATTAGCTCAAAATTACTAAACTAATCTTTTTCTGTTAGAATAAATGGAATATTCTAGTTTTATGAAAAATAACTTACATTTCTTTGTAAAAATAAAAGGGAACGGTAAGCAACAACTGACATTAAACTAAGAAATTAAAATGTTGGCATTTTCATCATAGGCCAGGAATTCTGTTACTTGTGGAGAAACTCAAAACACCATCAACTTTTTTTTTTTAACATAAGAACGCTGACGGGTAAGGTGGAGGAGATAGTGGATATGATTGGATTTATTGGGATTGGCAGAAACAAAGTGGAAAGGGGAAGGAAGGAGAGAACTGAGAAAAGGCTATAGACTGTACTGGAGTGGGAATAAAGAGGGAAAGAGGAATGGAGTGGGAGTAGTAGTACGAGATGGTTTAAAAGAAGAAGTGAGGAGAATAAGTGATAGGATGATGAAAGTGGAAGTGGCACTGAGGGGAGAGACCGTAGAAATAGTGCAAGTGTATGCTCCACAAGTAGGCTGCGCCTCTGAAGAGAAGGAGGAGTTTGAAGAGGAATTGCAGAAGCAGCTGGTAGGAAGAAATATGTTTGTTATGGGGGATCTGAATGCCCATGTAGGAAGAGAAAGACAAGGTTATGAGAGTGTTCTAGGACCAGAGGGTTGGGGCAGAAGAAATGAGGAAGGAAAGAGACTGTTGGACTTCTGCCAGAGGAACAGCCTGCTAGTTGGGAACTCCTGGTTCAAGAAAAGAGAGAGCCACACAATCACATGGTACAGTGATGACTTGACCAGGAAGTCGGTGGTCGACTATATACTGTATGAGAAAGAACTAAATAAGAACATCACGGACATCAAGGTTATACCATCGGAGAACCTGGATAGCGACCATCGATTGCTGATAATGAATCTGAGAGGGAGTAAGGAGAAGAAAGGGACTGAGAACCAGGAAAGACGTATAAGGATATGGAAACTGAAAGAAGGGGATAGAAGGGTCGAGTACCTCAAAATGGTAAAGGAAGGAATTCCAACAGATGAAGAAAGAGGGGTGGAAGAGGAATGGGCTAGATTTAAGAAGACACTCGTAGGTGCAGCAGAAGCAGTATGTGGGAGGACAAGTAGTAAGAAGAGGTGGAAGGAAACACCATGGTGGAATGAGAAGACAAAAGATATAGTAAGGGAAAAGAATAGAGCCTTTAGGAGGTGGTATCAAAATAGGACGGTAGAGACAAGGGAAGAGTACCAGGAAAGAAAGAAGGAGGCGAAGAGAGTAGTGGCTGAGGAGAGAAGAAAGTGGATTGAAGAGTGGACAAAGATGATGAAGGAGGATATTGAAAGTACAAAAAAGGTCCTGTATGGGATGGTAAAAAATAAGAGGAGGAGGGATCCTACGGATTATGTTAGAATGGTGAACAAAAGGGGACAAGAGATAGAAAGTAGGGAAGAACTGAAGAAAATATGGAAAAAATATTTTGAAGAACTTCTGAACCCAAATGGAAACCACGGCGAGGAGGAAGAAATCGGGGAAGAGGAAGATGAACTGCAAACAGAAAAGGACTTAACATGGAAAGAAGTGGAAAATGCAGCGAGGAAGGTGAAAGGAGGGAAGGCACCGGGTGTGGGTGAGTTGAGTGATGAGGACAGCATGGAAGGAAAGGAAGACCCCAGAGGACTGGAAAAAAGGAATAATTGTCCCGATCTTCAAGAAAGGTAGTAGAACAGAATGCAGAAACTACCGGGGAATAACACTGATGAGTCATTGTGCAAAGATCTTTGAGAAAGTTTTGGAAAGGAGGGTTAGGACAAGGATAGAAGGACAGATGAGGAAAGAGCAACATGGCTTCAGAGCAGGAAGGTCCACAGTGGATTTGATTTTTGCTGTAAGGCAGTTACAAGAACAGCACGATGAGTATGGAACAGATCTACTGATGGCCTTCCTGGACATTGAGAAAGCATATGACAGTGTATGCAGCAACAAAGTATGAAGTCCCTGGAGGATAGAGGAGTAGAGAAATGGACTATGAAGAGGATAAAGGAGATGTACAAGGGAAGTGTGAGCTGTGTGAAAGTGGGAGGAGAGAGATCGGACTGGTTGGAACAGAGAAACAGCCTGAAACAAGGAAGGGCACTGTCACCGTTACTTTTCATTGTGGTGACGGAAGACATAATGTCCCGAGTGGCACAAGTATTTGGGGAAGGAAAGATGAAAGCAATGGTGTTTGCAGATGATTTGGGGAAACAAGGAGGAGGAGGTACAGGAACAGTTGGACGTGTGGGAAGGAATAATACAAGGATATGGGATGAAATTTAGCATAAATAAGAGTGAGATGGTGATCACAACAAGGAAGAAGGAAAGAACCACAACGTGAATAACAATCGGTGGGGAACAGCTGAAGAAAGTGGAGAGTTTCAAGTATCTGGGAAGCCTGATACAAGATAATGGAAGAAACGATAGAGAAATAAACGAGCGGAGGACAGGCAGAAGCATTCCGGAGGAGTGTGGGAAGCATGTTATGGAGCAAGGATGTCCCTCAGAACAGCAAAAAGATTATATATTGGACGTAATATGTCCCTATTCTGACGTATGCCTCGGAGACCTGGGTTATGAAAGGAAGGGAAAAGAGCAAAATACAGGCCAGCGAGATGAGGTTCTTGAGAAGCAGTATTGGAGCTACAAAGATGGACAGAATAAGAAATGAGAGGACCAGAGAATTAATGAAGGAGGAACCATTACAGGATAATATAGAGAAATCTAGACTTAGATGGTATGGACATGTATAACGAATGGAGGAGAAGAGGATACCCAGGAGGGTACACGAAACGAAGTGGGAAGAAAAGAGACCGAGAGACAGGTGGCTGAAGGGGGTGGAAGAAAGTGTGAAGAAGAGAGGAGAAGACTGGACAAGGGTGGAGGCTGAGAGATGGTGGGAAGACAGAAGACGTTGGAGAGGCTTGTGTTCCAAACAGACTCGGCCAGTGGCTGGAAACTGTGCAAGATGATAAGTTGCTTACCGTAGTATATACGTATATCCATTTTTTCACAATCTTGCCTGATAAGTTTTCTACTTTCTTCAGTCATTATTTTTATTTTATTTCTCAATGAAAAAAAAAAAAAAATACTGTATGCTGTAAAATGAGTAAAATTATGCCATTAAATTATATTAATTGCAATTGTTACTTCAATGTTCCACATATTTGTTATTTCCTACAAAATGCAATAAGAACGTTTCAAAATGCTAAATTTAGAATTTTAAATGCTCTAAACCATAAACTCTATTCATAAAATATAGTGCAGGTAAAAATATACCCATAATTCAATTATTGTTTCTCAATAACTCAAAGGATTATATTCAACTATATATCACTTAAAGAACTGTACTGCAGTATAATTCAATTCTAACCCACAGGCATAAATATTACACCACTCATACAAAAGTTACTCCCTCCATGGAATGTACTGGTAACCAAACATAGGATGTCAAAATTAAAGCACGAATGAAAATATCAGGTTTGTAATCAGTGTTATACAGAACTTATGTTCAGCATAACTGAATATAAAGTTGCTTGCCTGATAAGTTACTGAGCTTCCTCTATATTTAACATCACAGCTTGATGTATATAAAGTACCTTTCCCCCATCTGACTTCAAGGAACTTTCTGCTTATTTACAATTCAATGAATAATTTATTCAGGATTTTAGAGCTAACAAGTATGCTATCAAAATGTTTTCTCAATGAAACCATTGTAGAATTGAAAGAGTAAATAAAGGATGAAAGGTAGGAATAGTTTTATTTATGGGTCTAACAATTCCATCTGTATCTAATCATATATATAGATTTATTGAACACACTGTGTACATACTGTAGTGTGGGTAAAACAGACTCATTGAAAGTTCTTATCGTTAGCATAGAAGTTCATGGGTTTTGTCCTCTCATTGCAGACTATTAACCCTCAGAGGGCAGAATTTAATATATTAAATCGCAAGACAAGTTACCAGCGAGCGGAATTTAATGTGTCATAGGCCTATGGTCAGGCCTATCCGCCGCAAGTTGTACGCTAAAATCTCGGGTGCCGGGTGTAAGCTTTGTTATTTGACACTCAGAGGGTAGCTTGCATGTCGAATTTCGTGTTCCTTGAAGCACTATAAAAGTCAAGGAGGTTAGATATCTAAGCTCCTTGAACACTATAGTGCTTTCTAGTAGAGAAATGAGGAACTTTTGTGTTGGTGGAAACTCCTGAGATTTATTATGCCATTCTGAACGCGGCCTACTGAATTCAAATGGGTTCTTTGATATGCCAACATCGTATGACATGCGTGTCGTAATTTTTGCCGCCTTTCAAAAATCACTTACCACGGCCAGGAGCGAACCTGCAAGCTTGGGGTTAGTAGACCGACACGTTAACCACTCACCCACCGTGGCAAGCATCTCAACAGATGGCAGTAAACTACACTTTTAGGTCTGGCCTAACAGGGAATCCCCGAATTGAATGGTGTTATCTCCCTGCTAGCTTCTCACCAGCTGGGAGAGATTATCGTGTTCAGTCGTGTCTGCGTTGAGAGTTCTAAGAATGGCCTTTTGTGATTTACTGTATATAGTTATTTTGCGACATGTGCAGTAAAAAGAGGGTCAGTGAGCAAGAGATTGCTCCAATTTTGGACTACACAGATATAGATGAAAGTGTTTTTTTCATTTGAAGAGTCCAAAGATGGATATTCAAGTTTTGCCCTTTATGCACTAAAACATTTCGATAATATCCTACTCACTTCTTAGACGGAGTGAATCCAATAATCAAGGTAAGCCATTAATATTATGTACATATGCATGTTTATAGCTAGTGTTTGATAATTCTGGACGAGTTTTAATTTGACGTATTTTCAGTCTGCGTATAGACATAAAATACATCCGCCCGCGTAGGTTTAAGTGATACTGTGGGTAGTGGAGACCACATCGTGCACAGGTACACTGGATCGAAGCGTGATGGTATCCTCTTTCGTTACAGACACATGGTGGAAGCCTTGTGAAGACGTGCCATAATTCGAAGTTAGGTACTTTCAATTCCTCTGTGTTCATTGCTGGAGTTTCGTCGAAATCTGGGTCTATTGCTGCTGCATTTTATTCTCGTTCTTCGATATGGGCCCCGCACGCTGCAGTGTTTTCGAGGATGTTGTTTGTCTTTAGCTCCCTGATGAAGAAGTCAGTGTCTACTAGTTTGTATATTAGCCTCGTATGTGCCGTTCTAGGTAGCCGTAATGCTCTTTTTATGTAGGTGGCTTTCACCGCTTCTAGTCTCTTTAGGTTGGCTCTCGTGAGGTGTGCCCATACCTGGTGGTAGCGTAGGATGCTATCGGTTCTATCTTGATTTGGAAAAGGTTGATGGCAGTTCTTAAAGATATATATACCTAGATTTTTTTTTAAATCATAGAACTTAGCTAGTCAAAAACAGAATTACCGCAAGTTTTATTTTGGCAATGAAACATGACATATTTATTAAACTCTGGCTTCTCCTTGTATAAACATATATCACCAGACAAACCCAAAAACTATGAATACAGAACTTGGTAACATCAACAGTATATTACTTTTTGCTGCAGCTCAACTACTTGTAATTTAACCACCAATAACACAGCAATAGAATCCTTAAAGAAAATTATATACCATCTCTACATACTATCAAATATTTAACACACTTCTTTGGTAGTATAATTTAATTTCATAAATATGAATATTAAATTTCAATTATCATATTACACATTGTAATATTGACATATTATGCCAGGAATGAACACATTCTGTGAAGATGCAAAATGACTGATTATTTTGTACGGTACTCATTTGGACATGTATGCTAGCACTGTTTTAATAGTCAAAGTATGTATGGTCATTAATGAAAATCAAGATTAAACATAATATGATCATTGCAAATTATAAATCAAGAGAAGAAAATAATAGAAATACTGTAGAAGAGAGTTTCTAGCATAACCTTCCTCAAAAATAGCCCATTTCTTTTTTTTCCGTTCTCTAGTTTGAGTCTTCTTTAGGTGATTTAAAAAAAATGGACATGATATTTAACAATAGTAAATGTTTGCGACTATCAGAGAGCATACTGGATCCAAGTCAAAAGGATTTTGTGACCATTAAAGTAATCCGAGAAAACACAGGTTTTGATATTTAAAACTGGCAGTAGTACCCGGTTCGCCCGGTGGATTTATTTATTTGTTTGATGGATGATAATAAATGCTACTACTGAAGTGACACATCAGACTTACAAACTAACAGAAAAAAATATGCAAAAAATAACATTTTGTGGTGGTGATTAGTAACATAATGGACGTAATATCCAGGACATTTTCCATTAATGATAATAATGAACAGGGAAACAGCTATATACTAACTACATTACTGACACATGTAATTTACTATAAATTGAAAAAAGATATTGGAAAGAGGAGTAAGTGAAATAAAAGACCCTGCCTATATATCACTGACTGTTATAAAAGTAGAGAGCAATAGTGTCGTCTTTTGCCACATAGCGCCGTAGGATAATGATCGGAGTACATCAAAGATACTTATTGTATCTGATAACCTCAATGTACTGCACCAACACCATCGAACTTATGCACACGCCTGTTATTTTCATGATGATAACTGTTTTAAGGGGCCTAAGAAATCTTTTTGAACTAATTACTCCATGTGTCTTCAATTTGTAAGCAACATAAGATGTAACAATGTTAGCAATTCTGCACCTGAACACGGATAGGGACTGCGTTATTCAACCCGCATTGCCTGCCAACAATAGACTCATTTAAATATTCTTACAGTTGAACCTTAATTCACAGGATCTCCGGACTCCTATTACAACACCGAAATACTATAGACACGGTTGGTTCTAGGGCAATAAAACGTGTTTTTGGGCTCATTTGTCTGTGTTATTTATACAAATCTACACCGTTTTAGCAAACTGGCCAAATTTTACGCCCAGTATTTTGTTTCTTACATTGCGAGGCTTAATTTGAACCTTATTTATACAAAGCTACACCATTTCTCCGAACTGAACCAAATTTCAAGTCCCAGCATTTGTTTTATGCATTGCAAGGCTTAAAATGAGCCTAGATTCGTCCTTTGACAAATTCGATATTTTGTCCAAATGACCTAAATACAGAGAATGGAGAGGTCTATCTAAAATTTCAAGTAGACAGTGTTACCTGCTGAATTTCGAAAGATAAGTACGTAAAATTTGGTTCAGTCTGTAAAACTGTGTAGATTTGTGCCTAAGGGCCTAAATGTAGGGAATAGAGAGGGCTGTCCGAAATTTCAAAGGACAGTGCTAACCGCAGTGTTCCAGAGGCTAAGTAAGTGAAATTTGGTTCAGATCGATGAAACGGTGTAGATTTATGCCAAAGGGCCTAAACACAGGGAATGGAGAGGTCTGTCCGAAATGTCAAGTGGACAGGGTTTCAAAAGGTAAGTATATAAAATTTGGTTTTGATCGGTGAAACGGTGTAGATTTGTGCCAAAGGGCCTAAATGCAGGTAATGTTGAGGTCTGTCTGAAATTTCAAGTGGAGTGTGTTACCAGCAGGGTTCCAGAGGATAAATATGTAAAATTTGGTTGAGACCGGTGAAGATTTGTACCAAAGGGACTAAAATATGCAGGGAATGGAGAGGTCTGTCCGAAATTTCAAGTGGACAGTGTTGCAGGGTACCAAAAGGTACTGAACGGCCTAAATGCAGTAAATGGAGAGGTCTGTCCGAAATTTCAAGTAGACAGTGTTACTCGCAGAGTTCCAAAGGGTAAGTATATAAAATTTGAATCTGATCGGTGAAACGGTGTAGATTTGTGCCAAAGGGCCTAAATGCAGGGAATGCAGAGGTCTGTACGAAATGTCAAGTGGACAGAGTTTCAAAGGGTAAGTACGTAAAATGTGGTTGAGATCGGTGAATCAGTGTAGATTTGTGACAATGGGCCTAAATGCAGGGAACGGAGAGGTCTGTCCAAAATTTCAAGTGGACAGTGTTACCCGCAGGGTTCCAAAGGGTAAGTAAGTAAAATTTGGTTCAGAACGGTGAATCTGTGTAGATTTCTATAAATAACAGACAAACGAACATTGAGCTTTATACAGGGTGTAACTAAATATGTGGGAAAGCCCTGGGGATTCGATAGAGGATCTGACTACAAGCAAAACATGTCCTGTAAACATATGGTGTATGTGCGTTCGTTGCCGTGTTACAAGCATTGTTTGTGGTGAGCATATCACAGCTGGCGCCACGATGCTAGTTGGTCATTTGTGGAGGGCACACAGGCCACCTGTACGTTTCGTCGCTATTCAAGCCTGTGTGCATTCTCAAACAAATGGATAGGTCATTATGGACTGACATTGTGGCCTGCTCGTTCTCCTGATCTCAACCCATTAGACTTCTGTTTATGGGGTCATTTAAAGGCCACTGTGTACGCCACACTTACTCATAACGTGGACATGCTGCGTCAGTGAATAGAGCAAGGATGTCAGCAGATACGACAGACGCTGAGAATATGGGAGCGTGTGAGACATTCAATGATGTGGCGCATAGACGTCTGCATTAAGCTACAGCTCGTGGTATCCATTTATAGCACCTTCCGTATAGAACTGTAAGTAGTAACGTAAACTTTATCAACACAAATGACCAACCTGCATAGTGAAGCGGTCTGTGTTATGTACACCACAAACAATGCTTGTAACACGGAAACGGAAGCAAGTACACCATATGTTTACGGGACATGTTTTGCTTGTTCTCAGGTCCTCTATCGAATCCCGGAGCTTTCCAACATATTTAGTTACACCTTGTATATCAATTCAAACATTGTTTTCTCCACTTTTTTTTTTGAAAATTAGTTAGTGATGAATTCTTATTCATCTTTTGTCTTTTGTACTAGAACCAAATTCACTTTTCAATCAAATCAAGCTGTTTCCTATTTAATTTAATAAAAGATCGTACAATATACATAGGTTATTCGATTTCTTTGTTCGATTAAGTAAATTACTCTCTGATACAGTACTCTGTAAGGGTACTTGTCTTTTCCCACACACCTTGATGTGGTAGCTATCACAATGCATGTTGTATAGTTCCCAAACACACTGTTCTCCTGGGGCGTGGTGCTTCTTGTAGCTGCAGCATTTGAAGTCAAATCCGTGTGTAGCGAACCTTGTCATCATGTGTCGAATGTCGTAGTCGGCTTGTTTCCATTCTGTCGTGACCATTGCGTCCGTGGAAATGAATTCATCCCATATTTTTTCTTTCTTCATACAAAGTTCCTCGATTGCCTCATTGTATGCATCTGTGGTAGTTAATAACAGCTGAATATGTAGCTCTTCGATGTAGAATTGTTCTCTGGTAAATTCATAAACAAGACGTGAGTAAGTGTACGTAGAGAGTCTTAGGGCCTTTTTTAAATGTCGCCTTTACTTTTTCGATCTCTGTAAGGTCTCCCTTTGTCAGGTCAGTCGAAATTGCTGGCAACCCACACATGACGACCGGAATGATTTTTACTTTGAAGAGTTTCAAGGCAGTATCTAATGAAAGTCTATGTATTTGTCTAATGTCGTTCATTGCAATGATCGCCACAATGGCTTTTGTTTTATGTGTCTTCTAAATACTGTGCCATGTGTTTGAAAGGTGACTCCCAGGTATGTGAAATTATTCACCTGTAGCAAAGTCTTGCCGTTAATTATGACATCGTCTTTATTTGTGGGTCGTCTACCCTTCCTGAAGACCATTAATACTGTCTTGTCCTCATTTATGTAAAGGTCATTTTCATTTGCCCATGTTGTTAGACAATTACAAGCTTCTTGTAATATCTTTACGTCTTCCATAGCAATGGCATGTACCACATCCATAATGGCGATATGAAATAGAAGAGGACTCATTGGGTCGCCCTGTAGAATCCTGTTAGTCTGGACTAATGGTTCGGATCTTTCTAATTGGTTGTCTACTTAGACGTAGTTGGAGGCTAGTATATTGTTGAGCATTCTTGTGAGGTAATGCTCGTTTCCTAGAAGTGCCTTTAGTTTGTTGATAATATTTTCTCTATTCACAAGGTGGAAGGCTTTACTATAGTCTATCAGTATAAAGCTTTCCTCGCTGATGTCTGAAGGCTTCATGTATTTTATCTAGGAGACATGTCACTGCATGCATTGTTGATCGTCCTTTCCGGAAACCAAGTTCTTCCTCTGGAAGTCTTTCGTCAGATTTATTAGTCTGTTGGTAATGATCTTTGTGAATATTCTAAATTGTGCACAATGCAATGCCTCTGTAACAATTCGGGTCTCCTATATCCCCTTTTCCTTTATATGAGACTTTGATTATGGAGTTTCTCCATCTGTCTGGTATACTTGAGTGTACAAGGCATTGGTTCATGGGGTGGTCCATGCTTCTTTTAATAATGTCGACGTCATTTGTAAATGTTCATTGGATATCTGGTCTTGCCCGCAGGCTTTTCCTTTCTTCGATGGCATCTTCGATCTCGCTTGTAGTGATCGCTTTGATGTCCTGTATGTTTCTGTTCGGTTCTTTAACGAGGGCGGTCTGATTTCTTTAGACTGTAATATACCTTGGAAGTGGTTTTACCATGTCTCCATTGGGATCTCTCTTGGGTATTTTGGTTGCATGGGTTGTAGTCTCCTATTTAAAAATCATGTTAAGCACTAGGGTTTCAATCAGAGTGTGTTTTGTCCACTTCTCAGTTTCATGCTTTGTCCACCTGGCCAATGAGTTTGCAGTCATGTGACTGCTTGTTTGTGTACAATATACAAATGTCATTTGATTCATACCATATTCTAGTTGTGTGTGCAGATCTGCTATACAAATGGAGGAAAAAGTCATCATCTTGTTGTGACTGTGGTGCTGAGAGGCAAACTGTGAAGCACATAACCCAAGAATGCCCACTGAGCCGTTTCGACGGAGGTAGAAGAGAATTTTTCCTGGGGACGCCACAAGCGATTAACTATGTAAATAGTGTAAATATAGATCTGTAGCTCATGTATACGCCATACGATAAATAAATAAATACTAGTTGTTGCAACGTTGCACAACGACCTGACAGCTGAAAATAATTGATTGTGAAAAGATTAAACAATTAATGGTTAGATGAAAATGACAACTTTGTTTCTTTAAGGAAGAAAAAGAATGTTGCGTATGACAGCATTGAACTTAAAAATCTGACTCTTGGCCATGCTATTAGTAAGGAAAAGAAAATTGATGTCCATGAACTTCTGAACAAAATGTTTGGTGAAAACTGAGCTGATGGGCAACAATTTCTAGATGAACGACTGCAACGGTTTAAAGACATTATCATTAACCTTCCAACAGCTGCCGAAGAAGATGTAGATGAGGCATGTGACTTGGAAGCAACAAAATAAGACAAAAAATAAAATATTGTGAATATCACCGAATCTCACAGAATTTCAAGTTATTTCTATGATAGATACATTTCGGTACAAAATTAGTAACAGGCAAAACTGACACAAAGCAATTCCATCAACATGAGGTTTCATACAAGGAAGAATCTTGTTATTTCAAACAACTGACAAACATTTGAGAATGTTTTGTCTTCCACCACAAAGTACAAATTTTTATTTGAATGTTTAGTTCTATCTCAGGATATTTCATATCACATACTGTATATTTGTTGCTTGCCATTCATTAGTTATTACACATTTTATGCCGTTTTAATTAGAGTTCAGCTCTCTCTTAAATTCATAATACCATCAACATAAATTATAACAAAACTATGAATATAACTCTCCAATCCATATACTGTAACTAGGAACTTAGAAACTACAGTACTTATTCTCAGAAAGGAGTATATTGCAAGATAAATTTCATGGGACACATTCTATACACAGTATTTCACTGTCCAATACTCAATGACAGAAGACTTCAATTTATATTTATTTACATCCAAAGATTGAAGGATATTTCAGAAATATACTTGATACAAAATATTTCAGAATAAGCCCAACTCTTCATTTGCTCCTAAGCACTCAATATAGGTTGGCAATTGAATAACTGTATAAATATGGTAACAAGAGTTAAACGATATCCATTCCTCATTCACACATTTCTGCAATTAAAATAGAGTGGTGAATTAGGCTACTAATTCTAACTCAAATTCATGGAAAGGTAATGTTTTTATTACCTTAAAATTCCCAGAAGGACAGCATTGCTGATGGCCTAAGATTCACACCAAAAAATATGAACGTTTTGTTTTTGTATTCTAACCAACAAAGTTACATTTAAAATCCACATCAGGGGTTGGCAACCTGCAGCCCGCAAAAACTGAAGTGTTTTGTGTATGAACATGACGAATGAAAGAGAAAGTGAGAGGACTCCTCAAGTTCAAGCGCGCCCCGCCGGGTAGCGCTAGAGTGGGCAAGTTCCACACTGCCGGTCAGCTGGTCTTGTGGATAATGCCAAGGGAAACGAATTACTTTGTAACTGATACTCTTTTAAAAAGTAGTTACGGATTGCAATTAAAATAGCACGACAGGGCACAATGGAAAATATAATTCACGGAAATAAGAACTACGGTCTTCATTGCTTGCTACGGAAAGCACGGATTCCTGGAGTCTACGGACACAGATAAAAAAAAACATAATCTCCAGCGTATTAAAACGAGCACACATAAACTATTAAGTAACACTCTACTTACCAATTCATTTGTCGGTTAGGCCTACTGGACTTTCGAAGGCTTGCGTGAAGACTTGGCGGATGTTCGAAATTGCAAATATCGGAGGATTTCCTTCGTTCTGAGGAAAAATCGGCACTTCTTATAATTATAAACAAGTCTGGGGACAGGCGCGGATTCAAGGGGGGAGGGGGGAGGAGGTCGTCACGGGGTCATGACCCCCCCCCCTCCCCAAACGGAGATATTTTTTTTTTGCAAACTCAAAAAACGAAAACACAATAACCAGACAAATAAAACTTAACGAATTTTAACTGAAAAACAGTTTTTCTTTTCATTTTATTCAATACTGAAAATATCTTTATTGCAATTATTATGTTCTGTTACAACTGTACATATTTACAACTTCATACCTGTTATATAAAAACGATTATTTTTATAACACAATCAACTCGTCTATTTTGTTTAGCAAACCTTGTGATTACCGTATCGATATCTATAGTGATGTCACGATGAATGTGCAGCAATGCACGGATAGGAATTTGGGGCTTTTTTCGCACCAAAATTTTTTGCCGACGTCCAAACTGCAAGCTTGGTTGGCAATTTAAGCTGTGACTTTCTCCCTTTGTCGGTACCAACTCGACTTGCCGAAACTGTAACGTACCTTCATACTTTTCTCGAAGCTAAATGTAAAAGTCGCAAAACACGCCGTTGCAATTTGTACGAATATTGTTGGTGCGCTAAACGCATCACATTTCTATCCATGTAGCTTGCAAAAAAATGGTCTGGTTTTGTACTTTTGGTTATTTTATGATTGCGTTGTTAGTGATATCATTTTTCTTAACAATTTCGATTCTGTGAACCCCCACACCCCAAAGCCAAACTCTAGATCCGTGCCTGTCTGGGGATAATATCCACGACGTGCTGAAGACAGCAGCCAGCTCCTGAAGGATCAACTGAAATTGTTTCTATGGAATCGATACAATCAAAAAATATTTCGCTCCATGTCGGTTTTGAGTTTAATTTTCCGGTAATAACTTTCTAGGCCTGGAATAGAATGTCACATACACTTCTCGAAGGTCGTGTTAGAACCACTTCATTCTTTATTGTTCATTGAACAGTAGTCCTTTATTTCGGTAAGAAATGAAAATTTACTTAGATTATTCTCACGTAGAGAATGAGCACAGGGCGAACACTTAATAAATTTAGAAGAGTGCTTAACAACATAGCCAGCCAAATGGTACACTAAACACTTATCAATCGAAGAGTTTGGAACTGCGCTGTCAAATACAGGTACCGAGCTTTCCCAGTCTTCGATATTTACTGCATCTTGAACCACAATTTTTTTTCTCAATGGAAGTTTCCACTGATTCCTTCGTCAACTACTCTACCATACCCTGGCTTACAGCCCGGCGTACAGCATGTTGAACTATTAAATTAACAAAGCCACATAAGAAATATATTTGAAGTACACAAAACGCTGATGTACACAAGACACAATGAACTGAATTTAAGAACTGAAAGCAAATAAAATTCAATTTAATTCACACAAATATCTCACACAGTAACTTCTCCCACACTTTTCTATGACCCGGCTCGACGGAACAATAGGACACGTGTTGGACATAGTCGCTTGCAGTGCTTGTAGC
This sequence comes from Meconema thalassinum, assembly GCA_946902985.2. Taxonomy (NCBI): domain Eukaryota; kingdom Metazoa; phylum Arthropoda; class Insecta; order Orthoptera; family Tettigoniidae; genus Meconema; species Meconema thalassinum. The sequence goes on along the minus strand of OX336390.1, from coordinate 569,447,291 downwards.
GGCGAGACCACGAACTACCGTGCTATAATGGCGGAGTCCTCACACTAGGTCCTTCTATTCGTCATGGTATGAATAAAACTAGCATAGATTTTTTGTTGTTATTTTACATGCAACGAACCCATTTCAGAAAACACGTTGGATACACGAATTGGTAATCGTGGTTAGTGTGTTTCTGGTTGTTTTGTTTTTTTTAAATTCTGCAGTACTGAGCAGGTTTAATTGCATGTTTATTCTTTCTGTCACTCTTCTGCTGCATAGAACTGCTAGAATTTTAGCAGCTACTTATGAGGTACTGCAAGAACTGCACTGCAGTCTGTGAGGCTGTCATAAGATTCCTTTGTTTATGTTTATTGAAGACAAAACCAACATTGATAGAAAATACCAAATTGAGAGATTATATATAAAAAAAAAAAAAAATGAAAATATTCAAAAGGAATCTAAATTAAATGGGAAGAATTTAAAAATACCACTGTATATCCCATTTTTAAATTATATAATATTGTTCACGCACCTTGCAAAGTTTGCAAAACCCTCTTGGCTTCTCTGGCCAACAGTTAGGAAATATTGCCCCTAAAAATAGGCAGGACAAGGAGGGTAAGAAAACTTGCGATTTATGCACTATTCTTGAATTTTATTCATGTCCCTAAGGAGGGATAATCAACCTTTAGAGCAGGCTGTTCCAAATCCATGAGTTTGAGTATGCATACACGCGAGTACTCAGCAGTAATGCTCGGAGCACGGTTGGATAGGGACTGGGGGTGAGAGCCAATGCGTCACTGGGCGAAGGTCATAACACAAGTTCATGCACTTTATGCCAGTCGTGATGTATCCACCCCGAAGTGACGGCAGCCCCCCACAGCAGAGCTGTATTGCATGTTGCAGGTTTACTCACGGAAGGCGGCGAGTATTCCGCTGCTCACGAGCGAGTTGCTCGGTTGGAACAGCCTGCTTTAGAGGAATAAAAATAATTATAAATGTAAATGATCCTTTTTTGCTTAGCATAGCAAGCCTTAGTAATAAACGTCTATGTAAGCAATGTTATGTTCGTATTCATTTTCTTCTTAAATAAATTGTATTGTAAAACCCATTAATGTGTTTCTTCAATTAATTATTATAGCTGGACATCCTAAGAATTTTTTGAACAGTATTAATGACATACTAATACAATTGAATTGTACGCGGGAACAAACGTCAATGTTACATTTTGTGTAATTTGAGTTATTTACAGAACAAACATCTATGATGTTTTCTGAATAAGTATTTGCAAGTAGGGAGAGCATATCTCCAAAGATGACTCAAGTGTTCCCGAAATTGTGAAGCGAAATGTACTTTAAAAATAATGAACAAAAGTCTACGTTGCTTGACTTCCCGCTCGAACTGTAGTGTGTTGGTTTAACGAACAAAAGTCTATGTTACATCGCTTCCCGCTCAAACTGTAGTGTGTTGGTTTAAGGTACAAAATTCTATGTTACGTCTTACCGCGTAGCCCTGTCCCACGGACAACCTTTATTGCTGTTTTTCTCAATAAATAAGAAATGTAACATAGACATTTGTTCCCACAAATGCTTCAATTATTGAAATGTTATTTACTTTTCATTCAATACTTTTTAAAATATTAAGTTGGACATCTGAACGGCCCATAGCCCGCAAGTGTGCCCAGGTTGCCACCCCTCATCTACATTAACGGATCACACCCATAAACAAAATGACCATCAAACAATACCTATATACAATATTTTCTTCTTTTGAGAGTATACCATTCATATAATATAGGCTGATCACTGATAGACAAATGACTTTGATTGCAATTATTATGCATTAAAATATAGTAAAAATATATAAATAAATCATATAGTTTTGTAACATATTGATAAATATTCCATATTTATAATTTGAATGTGGGACCAAGGAACTCTTTTCAGAACCAAAACCTCATAGCCTTTGAAGATAAGAATTCTGGGGACGTTAGACTTTACCCAGTAGAGCTTCCATGCTCCATCATTCCAACCAACAGCTTGCAGACATATCGCAACAGTGTCCAGAGAAACTCGCAACATTTTCATCTTTATGTATTAAGATTTTACTTTTGTTTTCCTTTCCGACTTGGCTGAAACACAAAGGTAAAAATAGAAAAATTATTGCAAACTCACAATATAAGGAGACTAGCAATCAAACCCAGTTTCACCCAGGTGAACAGATGCACACTTGAATATTTCTCTGAAATATATTGTCTTTGGAGTATTTGCACACATTGTACAGTGCGTTTAATTATGGGAGGGGCCGGGAGAAACCTCGCTTGCCTGGCACGAGCTACGCTGTCGCTTGCGGGCAGGATTTCACCAATTTTGTCCTGAGTCAATACTGCTACACACGGAGGGTACAAGATTAAGTAAAGAAATTTAACCTTTAAATAAATAACATATAAGATGACAAATCCCACCTTAGTATTGGAGAGTGGAAGGACTGAACAAAGCTACCATATCCAGGACTAATTTATATTGAGAGAAATAGCACTAAGTCTAAGCTTGAAGAAAAACACTAAGAACAATTTATAACATATAATATAATTTGAGTATAAGTCAACTTAACATGCATGTAAAAAAAAAGAATAAGGAAAATAATATCTAGTACAATTAAATAAATCCCAAGGAAGCAATTACCTAGGGTAAAATCACGAAGTTCAATTACAAGTGGAAATACTCCACGTCAAGTGAAATAGTATAAGAAAATAATAAATTACCTTCGAACATACCCAAGGTATGACAACATTAAACATTTAAGAGCAACCCGCTTTCAAATCAATTGCAAATATTTGAATAATTAAATTATAGAGGAACAATGGCAAAATACGTGTGATCACTATTAAATTCAAAGATAACTTTTTTTTATCGACACGAAAAATCATCAACATTGTTTCATAGAAAAAGTGAATGATTAACAATCCCGAGATCGTTCCTAATCAACGGACTTACAATTGATAAAATACTTACCATAAGCAGCGATATAATATACAGAACCTATAAGAGGTTATACTACATTGAGACAAGGAAGGAAAATAAAAAATAAAATTAAAACATTAAGAGATTTTTTAAGGTTAATAAAATCCTTGCTCTTACTAGATGAGGTCTGATCACTACACTGCTCGGCAGTTCAGATATTAAAAGAAGACATCCCCCAAAATTCACGTATTTAGATTAAAAGGTTCGGTCATTGGAACTATTTTTCATACAGCATAGGTTTACCAATCTCGTCTCATTCCACGATAAGACAAGCACATGTCGCGTGAAGCTTTCTCAACAGTTTCGACTGTAAATATATAAATAGAAATACAACCTGTGACAATTCATCAAAACCAACAAACATCTCACACATCAGCCCACCATCAAATAGTTCCAATACCTCAACTTACATTTACCCACCTCCTTACATAGACGTCTGTGGCCATTTAGGTTCCGAGTTTCAACTTACTTGATCTTCACATTATATATGTATCGAAAATAATTCCAATCGGCGGCCGATAATATTATGACCATGTAGACACATGTTACATGGGAATATTTGGTGTCATTTTGGTCCGTATTGACAAAGTACTAATTTGATTTAATGTTCAATCTCCGTCAATCAATACATTAAATAAGTGCTACACCGCACTAGTTGTGGGACATGTTTCGAACCTTAAAAACGGTCCTTCATCAGCCACAAATGGAAGCCGTTAAAACATTACAGTGTTTTTTATATGTAATGTTTTAACGGCTTCCATTTGTGGCTGATGAAGGACCGTTTTTAAGGTTCGAAACATGTCCCACAACTAGTGCGGTGTAGCACTTATTTAATGTATTGATTGACGGAGATTGAACATTAAATCAAAATTCACACGTTACATACCGGGGAAAAGGTATTTACCTGGCCAACAGGCCAGATACCCCAGTTTTCACCTGAACTTTATACCTTACATCTTTCTTTTTTCTTCAAGAATTCCAAACTGATTCTTGTTCAGAACAAACGTCTCTATAGTAACTCGATCGGCGACCTTCGGCCGAGCTCGTACTGACACGGATGATCTTTGTTCGCTTGCCCCCTGGGAGCAAACGCTGAAGCAGTGGTTACTAGTATTTGTCACCAGACTGAGCCAGGTACTGGACAGTCTTCCTGTTTACACTCTCTCACCAATAGGTAGCGGTAGAGTGTAGTTTTCCAATTTCCTCCCATTGACGGGACCTTCGTAGAACGATGAAAAATACAAGTTAATGTAATTAACGGGTCAAATACGCTTCGTTTTCGCTTAGGAATTGAAGCATTTAGCGATCCTCTTGTATTTAGTTTGTTAACAAGTCGTCAAACAGTTTCTCTACCCGGAATTGGAGCACACGGATATTTCACTGCAAATTGTCTGCGCACCTCTCTACATGACTCTCTTTTTACATATGTCTTCTTCTTCATTTCCCGGTTCCAGTGGTGTGAACAAGGACCTATATACTTTTCTGTCTTTCCACCATTCTCGTCCTTCTTCCAGTATGTCTTCCACTTTCATTCCTCTTTTCTCAATGCTCTCCTTTACATTAGCCAACTAATGGCTACACTGCATTCTGCTGCACGGCTGAAAGCAACGGGAAACTACAGCCGTAATGCTATTCCCGAGGATATGCACCTCTCTGAATAATTACATGTGATGATGGCTTTCTCTCTTGTAAAATTCCAATCCGGAGGTAACCTACTCCCCCATTCGGGTCTCTGGGTGGGGACTACTCGAGAGGGGGTTAACATCACAGAGGTAACAAAGAGGAAATCTGATATTCTACGAATCGAAGCGTGGAATGTTAGAAGTCTGCTAGGCAGTGGAAGGTTAGAAAACTTAGAAAGGGAAATGGATAGGTTGAGGTTGGATTGGTTGGGATTAGTAAAATGTGCTGGCAGGAAGAATAGGACTTTTGGTCAGGAGACTATAGGGTCATTAGCACTAAATCAAACAACGGTTATGCGGGGGTAGGTCTCATATTAAGTGGGAAACTGGGACAGCGGGTGGAATATTATGAGCAATATAGTGAACGGGTTATTGTAGCAAAAATCAATACAAAACCTAAGTGCACCACAGTGGTACAAGTTCATATGGCTACCAGTCAAGCTGATGATGCAGATGTTGAAAAGGTCTGCGAAGAAATAGATGAGATTCTAAGGTATATCAAGGGTGATGAGAATGTTATAGTAATGGGAGATTGGAATGCTGTGGTACGAAAAGGAAGAGAAGGGAAGATAGATTTCGGATTAGGTGAAAGGAATGATCGAGGAAGCAGGCTGGTGGAATTCTGCACTGAGCATGAGTTGGTCATAGCTAACACCTTATTCAAAAACCAAAATAGAAGAATATACACATGAATGAGACCAGGAGATACAGGGCGTTACCAAATCGACTTCATTATGGTCAAGCAGAGATTTCAAAAACAGATTTTGGATTGTAAAACATATCCCGGTGCTGACATAAACTCTGGCCACAATCTGGTTGTTATGAAATGCAGATTAAAGTTGACGAAACTGAAGAATAGTCAAAAGACAAAAAAGGTAGGCAATAGACAGACTGAAAGAGAAGGATGTAAACAAAAGATTCAAGAAGAGTATATAAAGGAAGGACTAATGAAAAACCCTAAACAAACTTAAATTGCAGATGAATAGGCACTTTTGAAGAAGAATGAAATAACAAAATACACAGAAGAAAACATTCGTAGGAAAGAAAGAATATGTAGAAATCGTGGATCACGCGGATATACTAGAATTAATGGATGAAAGGCGGAAACATAAGAATGTAAGAGATGAAAAGGGGAAAGCAGAATACAGACGTCTGAGAAATGAGGTTAACAAGAAGTGCAAGGAAGCGAAAGAGAAATGTTCAGGTATAGAAAATTGTCTGAAATTAGGGAAAGTACACACAGCTTATCGAAGGATTAAGAATACTTTTGGGGAAAAGAAGACTAGGTGCCGTAATATTAAGGATACAGATGGAAAGCCTCTAACAGATAGGGAAGAAAAGGTTGAGAGATGGAAAGCTTACATAGAGTGTTTATATAAGGGAAAGGAGATTGAGAATCATGCAATAGAAAGGGAAGAGGTTATTGATGAGGATGTGAAATGAGATTTAATAGTGAGATCACAATTTGACAGAGCATTGGAAGACTTAAGCAGGAACAAAGCACCAGGCAGAATGCACACTTTGTCACGAACCTGAAAGTAAAATGGATAAGGGGCACCTGCTACATTGCAACAAACTTGATGTGACTGCTAGAACTTCAGGAAACCTCACACAACTCTATTGGAACGCAAGAAAGCTGATGGATTGGAATCCGGGCTAGCCATAGGAAACAATATACCGATTGAGTTGCTACGCTGCATAGGTGATAATGGTCTGATCAGGTTATTTCACTTGGTGTGTAGGATTTATGAGACAGGTGAGATACCATCTGATTTCAAGAAAAATGTTATCATCCCTATACTGAAGAAAGTAGGAGCTGACAGATGTGAAGATTACCGTACAATCAGCATGATTACTCATGCTTCAAAGATCCTGTCTAGAATAATTTACAACAGGATGGAAGGCCAGATTGAAACGGAGTGGGTGAAGACCAGTTTGGTTTCAGGAGAAATTTAAATTAAATTACTCCTTTCCAACTCCATAGATGATGATAATTGTTGTTTTAAGGGGCCTAACATCGAGGTTATCGGCACAACTCACAAATTCACTAAAGAAATCAGCTCCAAATCTACATAATTCAGACAGCCTTCGTTGGCCTCATTTGGAATGTCCGACTAACTTTTTCACCTAAATTACAATATTTTCAAACCAAAACTTCTCTACAGCACAGATACACTTTCACGAAATAAATCAAAAATCACAATTTCACTACTCAGAAATACACTAAACAGACAAAACACTACTGACCAATCACAGCCCAGCAAAATTGCCCGCTCAGGCAGCACGTTCAAACTCAGCCATTCACAGAGCAGCAGCTAGCTCACAACACATTTCAACTCATTACAAGTCATTCTCATCCAATTTTACACCAAATCAATTTATTATTTCAACAGAATACCTACTAAAGGTCTATCAACTCATTCTAACCAAACCAACCCACTAGAGGTATATTCCTTCCTAAAGCACATCAATTTAATAACATAACTTTTCAACTTAAAATTTATTATTATTATTACTACGCTGAAACTATTGCAACGCCGGCCATGGCGCACGACACATACCAAAGCCAGAACATCAGGCAAACAGAGCTTGACTACTATGACAACAGTTTATCCCACGAAACCCATAAATAAATAAATCTTTTAATTTTACACAACTTAATTCATAATAGCAATTTAAAACCATTATCAATTTATACACGCTGTAACGTATTTTTCGTGGGGTTTTATGCAACTGGCATAAGTCAGTAGGAAGCCATTCTATATTTATTTACGCGGCAAATTGTTCAGCCAAGATAATTTTTCATGTTAATTTATTATTATTATTATTATTAATTTATTATAATTATTATTAAGGTATTTTCGGAGCATTTTATAAAAATTATTAGCATTCAGTTAGGGTATTTGAGAGAGATGACTCACTGGGATTTCAAGTACACGCTGAATCTTGTCGAGGAGCATGACGCAATCTTGGGTCGCAAGGTCTAGAAAAGGCGAATTGTGGAAACGGAAATCGACTTCTCCCTCCCGCGGAGTGTAATGAGGAAGGAGTGGGGATCTAGCGCGTAGGGTGCAGCCAATCAGTGGCGACGACGTAAGCTAGATGTCGGTACCATGGTGGGGGAGCCAACAGGTGCATATATCGTTCGACGCGCCGTGAAACAAGAACAATCTGTGTAGTTCTTGCCGAGTGTGGATATACGCGGGAATCGCTCCGATGTTCCGTGGAAGAGGACTATCTGTGAAATACTTGAGGTGTACGGTCGCAAGTGCGTGTCGCTCCGATGTTCAGTGGAGTTAGCGACGAACTTTTGTAAAACGTGGTTGTACGAGTGTTTGGGTCCGAGGTACGGACCATAGAATTATCTAATCTACCAGAATATCATCAAATTCCGACGGAGATGACGACGTCCAGGAGACTGTGGGAAGCTCACAACATCTTCAAGAACGAGGGAAATGCTTTGGCAATTTCCAGTGGTAAGCGCCAATGACGCAGAAATACGCAATCTCTCATTTTCTTTGTTCTACATTTCATATTTCAGTAACTTCATAGCTTGGAAATAAGAGTAAAATCAATTTATCAGACTCCGTTTTCACGTAATTTTCTATCGGTAATATTCAAATCACAACGCTCCAATTTAAATTTTATACTTATTATTATTAATTTTGCTATTCTTGTTTTATATAATAAATTCATTTCTTTTACAATGCAATCTTTGCTTTCAGTAGGTAGCATTAGATATAGACCAATTCCTTCTCCTGATACAATTGTTTGTTGGGTTAATGATCAAATCATACCACGATCTGAGTGAATAGAGTCTTGAAGGTGTTCTGCCAGAGCTAGACGTTGTTAAATACAAATTTAGATTTCAACATTGCGTTGAGGTCTTGGCGCCCATTAAAACAACATAGCTTAGGCAAAGGTAAACAGTTACATTTCTCACCCAACAGTTAGGAGCTAGCAAAACGTCTCATTTGTACGCTCAACGTGGAGCAAAGTAAATAACGTTTCACTTGTCGCCGACAACTTGGGGCTGAAAACCTAATAACATTTGTGGAAGGAGAAGGGTATATATTTCTGTGCCTGTATTTTGGGGGTTATTTGTCTGTATCAGTGTATATCATTATGGGGGATGAGAAAGAAAGACAGATGAGGTTACGTAGTGGTCATCAACGGGAGAGTGATGATACGAGCAGTATGTCGAGTGATGGTAGTACCGGGGTAGCGGAGGTAAATCCCGATACTGAAACAGGGAGTGTAGGCGGCCAACCAGAATTAAAAACTTTACTTCTCGAGTTTATGTATCAGAACAAAGTTAGTAGTGATGCCTTAAATGCAAAGTTAGAACAGAATAATGCTAAATTAGAACAAAACAGTAGGGAAAATAAAGAAAGTACAGAAGCTTTAAATGCAAAGTTAGAACAGAATAACGCTAAACTAGAACAAAACAGTAGGGAAAATAAAGAAAGTACAGAAGCTTTAAATGCAAAGTTAGAACAGAATAACGCTAAACTAGAACAAAACAGTAGGGAAAATAAAGAAAGTACAGAAGCTTTAAATGCAAAGTTAGAACAGAATAACGCTAAACTAGAACAAAACAGTAGGGAAAATAAAGAAAGTACAGAAGCTTTAAATGCAAAATTAGAACAGAATAACGCTAAACTAGAACAAAACAGTAGGGAAAATAAAGAGAGTAATAGGGAATTGAGCGATAGTTTAAACGCCAGATTAGAACAAAACAGTAGGGAAATGAGTGACAAATTCGAACTGATTAGAGGTGAGATCCGGGGGGTGATGGAAGAAAAGGCTAAAGAGATTATTGCAGATGTAGACAGAAAATTAGGAAAAGTACAGGAGGAGTTGGAAATTAGAATCAGTACACAGGCTGAAAATTTAAAAGAACTAGTGCAACTGGAAACACAGCAGGTCAAAAAGCAATTGGGGGGAGAAATTGACAAAATTCAGGTAGCTACTAAAGAGGTTAAGGAACAGCTGGGGGGTAGAATTGAGAAAGTCCACTCACAAGTAGTTGCAGAAGTAAATGATTTAAGAGAGAGTAATAGGGAAAGCATTAGCAAGATTGAGGAGAAACAAGCAAAGCTATATGATAAAGTAGAAGAATCAGAAGGAAACATTAAATTAACAGTAAACAGTATTGAGAGGAAGGCTGAGGAGAAAATCGCAGAATTAGAATTAAAATTAAAAGCTAGGATCAGGCAAGAAAATAGTCAGAATAGGCCAGTTTTTGTGAATAGCACACACAGGGAGGTAGAACTGGGTAAGTTCAGCAATCGACAGGGGTGCCCAATGGAGTTCATGAACACTATAGAAAATAAATTCGGGGAGAGGTTGGAAAATGGTAGTATTGAGTGGTGCCAGGTAGTTGAAATTTTAGAACAAATGTTTGTGGGGGAAACGAGGAATTGGTTTGCTGTCTACAGAGACAAGTTTACTGATATGAATGATTTTAAAATAAAATTCTGTGAAAAGTTCTGGAATGAGGTTATTCAGTCGCAGCATCGTGAGGGAGTAGTGTGTGGTAAATATAACCCTAAAGGAAGCTCCACCATGACCGAATACTTTTTAGGGCAGGTATTAGTGTGTAAATATCTGGATGGCTTGAAGGAGGAAAGTGATGTGGTAAGGTTGCTACTTAGGCACTTTCCCTATAGGATCAAGGAGGCTGCTTGTATCCAGAATGTAAAGACTATATCACAAGTAGAAAGTTTGTTAAGCACATTTGATGCACTAGGGAGAGGGGGTTATGAGGACAATTTCAATAGGAACCAGGGTAATAATAATAATAGACCTAATGAAGCCAGGCATCAGGAAGTTCAAGGGAACGGTGGCGAAGGGGCCAATGCTCAAAATAGAAATAATAATAATCAGCTAAATCAGAACAGAGGAAATGGCTATGGTAATCAGTATCAAGGGAGGAACAATGATTACAGGGGAAATCAAGGGAGAAACAATGATTTCAGGGGAAATCAAGGGAGAAATTATAATGACAATAATTACAACCAGAATAGGGGTCAAGGAAGAGGACAGCCTAGTGGTAGTAATATACAGCCAAACAATGACAACACAACTCAGAACAACCAGACCAGTGCAGTAGTAACTAGTACTACGGCCAGCTGTAGCGGTTCTTTAAACGCGAACCAGGCTGCGAAGTAAGGTCAGAATCTCAGTCTGTAGCATGCCCTGTCCATACAATTATACAGGAACCCTATGACCTAAATGTAAGAAATGAATTATTACATGAACTAAATGATGAAGGTATTATTCAGGAAGTGGTTAGTAAGAGCCCCATAGTTAAATTTAACGTGTCTGAGGCGTACACAGATGTTTTAATTGATAGTGGTTGTATGAAGAGTTGCATAAGTAGTGCATTTTATGATAAAATGAAAGGAACTGGAGTAAATTTTGAGGAGATGCCAATTAAAAGCACTTTTGTTATCACAGCTGTTGGGAAGAGGTCTAAAGTAATTTCTAAGCAAGTTTTAGTAGACATTAAAATTAATAATCATGTAGAGAAGCAGATTTGCCTTGTAATTCCAAATTTAGTATTCAGTGTTATCTTGGGTTCAGAGTGGCTAAGTAGAGTGTCTGGTAACTTATGTTATGATGTAGGGAGTTTGAAATTTAAATGGGGAGATTCTGAAGTAGAAGTAGCGTTCAATGACCATATTCAGAGGAGTAGTATTGTAGGTGTGATTTGTACTTTAAATGAGATATCGCCAGCCGTAGAGCGGGGTTCTCCATGTTTTGTGGGCAGTGTGATTACGAACGGAAGTCTAGAGGACTCGTTACGTGAGGCTGCATTTCAGGGAAATATAGAGGATGAACAGTGTGTTCGGCTCTATGATGTGTTATTGTGTAATAGGAGAGTTTTTGACGATCGCATTGGTATGGCCAATTGCTATACACATTCATTGAACGTTATTGATAGGTCAGTATTCACAGGACATAGATATCCTGTACCTTTCGCTTATCAGAGTGCAGTTGAGGCACAAATTAATCAGATGCTTGAAGATGGGATTATTGAGCACTCGAACAGTCCATATGTTAATTCTTTGATCACGGTACCCAAGACCGACGGCACTGTTCGTATTTGTTTAGACGCTCGTTTGGTTAACAGTAGAATTAGTTCAGATCAGCTGAAATCTATGTCAATAGAGGAATTAATGCAAACATTTGAGGGGAAGAAGTATTTCACTTGTGTAGATTTGAGTTCCAGTTTTTGGCAAGTGCCACTTATGTACGAAGATAGACCATTTACAGCTTTTAGTCATAAATATAACCTTTATCAATTTTGTAGAACACCTTATGGGTTAAAGAGTAGTTCAGCAGCTTTAATTAGGGCTTTAAACATCGCATTAGGGGATGACACAGGAGAGTTTGTAACCATTTACATTGATGATATGGTAATTAGTTCACGCAGTTTTGAGGAGCATCTATGTCATTTAAATATAGTTTTTCAGAAGTTAGATCAGGCAGGGTTCACTTTGAAGCTGTCTAAGTCGTCATTCTGTCAGTCAGAAGTGACATTTTTAGGTCATAGAGTGTCGAGTAGAGGTGTAACACCAGAGGAAAGTAGGGTTAATAAGATACTTAACGCAGAGGTGCCACAGAATGTTAAACAGTTAAAAACTTACCTGGGAATTTGCAACTTTTTCAGGAGGTTCGTTCTTAAATACTCAGGGTTGGTAGAACCATTCAGGGAATTGCTTAAAAGTGGGACTCTGTGGAGATGGGAGTCTAAGCATGATCAGGCTTTTAGAGCGCTGAAGGAAGGTTTTGAGAAAGCTGTAGTGCTGAAATATCCGTTAAAAGATAAGGAATATGTGGTTATGACAGATGCTTCACATATAGGCATTGCTGGAGTATTATGTCAGAAAGATGATGAGGGTAATCTGTGCATTGTATCTTTAGCCTCGCGAGGACTGACAGCAGCGGAGAAAAGATACACGATTACTGAGTTAGAGCTTTTAGGTATTGTTTTCAGTTTAGGGAAATTTAGAATGTATTTAGTAGGGGGGAAATTTGAGATCCACACAGATCACCATGCATTACTGTATATGAGGACTTGTAAACTCAGTTCTAACAGAGTTAGTAGGTGGATTCTTGCTCTGCAGGAATACGAATTCACAGTAAAATATATTAAAGGTAAAGATAACATTCTTGCAGACATGCTATCGAGGGACACTAATTTATGTAGGGATTATCCTGTGGTTAAAGCAGAGGATGGTATTTTAATATATGCATGTGTGGACAGTAGCAACAGGGCATCGTTACAGACACTGAGAAATATGCTAGGTAGAGCAACGTGATGACGTTCATTTTAAGGGAGCCACTTGCAAGGTTGGAAGCAGGTGACGCAGAAACATTTATAGTTTCCAAACGTATTGGGAAAACAGCATATGTGCTGGAGAATAGTGAGGGAAACAGATTATACGGGACGTATAATATACATAGTCTACGAAAATATGTGGCATAAAGTGAGTGTGTTTAGCTGGCGAGCCAGCCTATCAAATGAGTAAGTGTGGTGTCTGGTGCGTGGAAGATCTGGTCTTAAGGCAGGCGTATCAGAAGTCACACAGGGGGGTAGTATGTAAGTAAATGAGAGTTTTTAAGGTACAGGGAAATATGACGGGATTGTCGGATGCTGTTGAGCACTAAATTGTCTCGATGCACCAAGGCCATTTTTGGCAGCGCTGATGGGTTCCCATTTATCTCCAAGAGATGGGGGAGCGCTTGAATAGGGCTTGTTAGCTTAAGGCGTCCACGAGATAAAAGATGGGCCATCAGAATGCGAGACAGTCCTTCATGAAACTCATACATATCAGCACACGTGATTTCTGTTTACGGCCTCGCCATGTAAGATTTGTAAGTGTGTAATTTAAGATAATTTGTACAATGGTATTATGTGTGTGAGGAGAAATGGTCTGTGTTGAGAACTAGTATTAAGTAGAATATGGTTAACGGGAACTTAACAAGACAGGGCGATTACGGCACAGAAATATTTGGAGTTATATGTAATGCGCATTTACTGTTTTTTTTTTCAGAAGTCAATATTCATTTAATCTACTTTAAAGAGAGATTAAGTATTATGGTCACGAGGCGCTGCCACAGTAGTGTGATCGTGTGCTCAGTGATAAGTGGAATTAAATGTCACCATAAGGAGGGGACCTCCAGTGAAATTAGGGAGTTCTATGGTGATATAAATATATCAGAACACCTTCAATGCGTGTGATATGACATCATAAATACATAGTGCTCGCACATTAATTATGTCTATGTCTCCAACATAGAGAAATTTGAGAGGCGGAAATATCCGTGGAACACTATTCCATATGTAAAACATTGGACTGGTTGCAAAGTGCAATCCATAGTGACAACAAACTTTGACGCAAAGTGCGTGAAGAAAAAATATGAGTGTATATATCTGTAATTTAGGGTGATTTCGTTTATGTAATATGTATTTTGGATGGGGTTTATTAACGTGTCTGGGATAATCGGATAATGGACCGTCGTCACGGTAAATCATCCGATGATCCGAGGCGAATATGTAACGTATTTTTCGTGGGGTTTTATGCAACTGGCATAAGTCAGTAGGAAGCCATTCTATATTTATTTACGCGGCAAATTGTTCAGCCAAGATAATTTTTCATGTTAATTTATTATTATTATTATTATTAATTTATTATAATTATTATTAAGGTATTTTCGGAGCATTTTATAAAAATTATTAGCATTCAGTTAGGGTATTTGAGAGAGATGACTCACTGGGATTTCAAGTACACGCTGAATCTTGTCGAGGAGCATGACGCAATCTTGGGTCGCAAGGTCTAGAAAAGGCGAATTGTGGAAACGGAAATCGACTTCTCCCTCCCGCGGAGTGTAATGAGGAAGGAGTGGGGATCTAGCGCGTAGGGTGCAGCCAATCAGTGGCGACGACGTAAGCTAGATGTCGGTACCATGGTGGGGGAGCCAACAGGTGCATATATCGTTCGACGCGCCGTGAAACAAGAACAATCTGTGTAGTTCTTGCCGAGTGTGGATATACGCGGGAATCGCTCCGATGTTCCGTGGAAGAGGACTATCTGTGAAATACTTGAGGTGTACGGTCGCAAGTGCGTGTCGCTCCGATGTTCAGTGGAGTTAGCGACGAACTTTTGTAAAACGTGGTTGTACGAGTGTTTGGGTCCGAGGTACGGACCATAGAATTATCTAATCTACCAGAATATCATCAAATTCCGACGGAGATGACGACGTCCAGGAGACTGTGGGAAGCTCACAACATCTTCAAGAACGAGGGAAATGCTTTGGCAATTTCCAGTGGTAAGCGCCAATGACGCAGAAATACGCAATCTCTCATTTTCTTTGTTCTACATTTCATATTTCAGTAACTTCATAGCTTGGAAATAAGAGTAAAATCAATTTATCAGACTCCGTTTTCACGTAATTTTCTATCGGTAATATTCAAATCACAACGCTCCAATTTAAATTTTATACTTATTATTATTAATTTTGCTATTCTTGTTTTATATAATAAATTCATTTCTTTTACAATGCAATCTTTGCTTTCAGTAGGTAGCATTAGATATAGACCAATTCCTTCTCCTGATACAATTGTTTGTTGGGTTAATGATCAAATCATACCACGATCTGAGTGAATAGAGTCTTGAAGGTGTTCTGCCAGAGCTAGACGTTGTTAAATACAAATTTAGATTTCAACATTGCGTTGAGGTCTTGGCGCCCATTAAAACAACATAGCTTAGGCAAAGGTAAACAGTTACATTTCTCACCCAACAGTTAGGAGCTAGCAAAACGTCTCATTTGTACGCTCAACGTGGAGCAAAGTAAATAACGTTTCAACGCAGCCGCCGAAGCTTGCGGCGGCTAAATTTTATTATTTATTTAATCGAATAGCCCTTAATAGAGCACGTTAAATCAACAGTGGATCTCATATTTTCAGTGAGACAGCTCCAGGAACACCACTACGAATTTGGAGAGGATCTGCTGATGGCCTTCCTGGACATCGAAAAGGCCTATGATAGTGTGTGTAGGGAGAAGGTTTGGAAAGCAATGGAAAACATGGGAGTGGAAAAAGAGACTGTAGGCAGAGTGAAGGAGATGTATTGTGGAAGTGTGAGTTGTGTGAAAGTTGTAGGGGAAAGAACAGACTGGTTCAGACAAATGAGTGGCCTGAAACAGGGTAGTGCGCTGTCACCCCTTCTCTTTATTGTGGTTATGGACGAGGTAATGACACGGATAGCAGGAAAGATAGGAGAAGATAAGATGAAAGCAATGGTGTTTGCAGAGGATCTCATGGTCTGGGGAAACAAGGAGGAGGAAATTCAGGAGCAACTGAAGGCTTGGGAGGAAACAGTGGGAGAGTACGGATGGAAGTTCAACATCAGTAAATGTGAGATCCTGTTAACGACCAGGAAAAAGGACAGACCAATGAGTGGGATAACACTTGGAGGTGGACAGCTGAAGAAGGTGGAAAGTCTCAAGTACTTGGGAAGTATAGTGGAGGAAAATGGGAGAAATGACAAAGAGATTACGGAACGTGGCAGACAGGCAGAAGCATTTCTGAGAAGCATTAGGAGCTTAGTGTGGAATAAAGATGTCCCACAAAAAAGCAAGGAAGTGTTATACAGAAGCTACTATATCCCGATACTGACCTATGCTTCAGAAACGTGGACAATGAAGAAAAGAGACATAAGCAGAATACAGGCAGGTGAAATGAAGTTCCTGCGAAGTAGGATCGGAGTAACAAGAAGAGACAGGGTGAGGAATGAAAAGGTCAGGGAAATGGTGAAAGAGGAGCCCTTGCAAGGTAGGATTGAGACATCAAGACTGAGGTGGTATGGACACTTAAAGAGAATGGATGAGAAGAAGATTCCCAAGAGGATACATGAGATGCAGATGCAGAAGAATCGACCAAGGGGAAGACCAAGAGATAGATGGCTGAAAGGAGTGGAGGAATGTGTCGAGAAGAGAGGCGAGGACTGGACCAGAGTAACAGCGGAGAGGTGGTGGGAAGAAAGAACTAAGTGGCGAGGCTTATGTTCCAAACAGACCCAGCCTGGGGCTGGAAACTGTACAAGATGATGATGATGAAATCAATACATCAAGTTTTGCTATATGATTTGTTCTTGGTCACCCAAAATTGCTTCATTCTTTCAGATTGTTGTTGCCGGAGTTCCTCAATGTTGTGTGGCTGTTTCCTGCTTCTCTCTAGTTCCTCCTTGAAGGTGACTGTTTTAATTTTGTTCCGAAAGAGTTGTCTATTAGGTATGTCTTCAATTTGTATATTGGCCTCTTTAAAGTCATTCAAGGTCTGTTGAAACCAAGCTGGCTGTATCTTAAGTTTCATAATTTTATTGAAAATTTTCTTTGTCAATCTATCATCGTTCATTCTTTGTAAATGTCCAAAAAAGCATAATCATCTTCTTCGCATGGTATGTAGCATGTTTTCTACATGCTCATAACATTTGGTCTAGGTCTGTTGTAATCTGCTCCTACTTTTCTAGGGCCAAGTATACTTCTAATTATTTTCCTTTCCATGACCATGATTTTGTTAATTTTGCCTTTATTCATTAATTTGAGCGTTTCAGATCCATATAAGGCCTCTGGTATCACAACAGTATTATAATGTTTAATTTTAATAGAATTAGGTAATGCTTTTTTCTTATAAATGTTCCTGGTGAGCTGGAAAGCTATATTCATTTTCTTAGTTCTAACTGTTAGGCTGTTTGTCTCATTATTTATTGTAATCCATTCACCGAGATATTTGAAAGAATTCACTCTTTTGATTTAGTTTTGTTGAATACATAATTTATCAGGACTGTTTTTGACATTGGATATAAATTCTGTCTTTGTGAAGGAAATGTAACGTGTTTTTCGAGGGGTTTTCATGCCACTGGCATAAGTCAGTAGGAAGCCATTCTATATTTATTTACGCGGCAAATTGTTCAGCCAAGAGAATTTTTCATGTTAATTTATTATTATTATTAATTTATTATAATTGTTATTAAGGTATTTTTCGGAGCATTTTATAAAATTATAAGCATACAGATAGGTTTTCTATGTCTTAGAAAACACTATCAAGCAAATTATTACGAACGACAATATCATAGAAAATTATGTGATTACGGAATTTTACGGAGTTTCGTCAGTTAGGGTATATTGAGAGACATAACTCACTGGGAATTCAGATACAGGCTTATGCTTGTCAAGTAGTATGACGCAAGGCTGGGTCGCATCGTGAAGAAAAGGCGGATGTATGGAACGGCAATCAACTTCACCCTCCCGCCGAGTGTAATGAGCTAGAGGAGGGGAGTAGCGCGTGAGGGGTCAGCCAATCAGTGGTGAGAGAGCTGGAAGAAGTCGGCTGAAGAGTGGGGATGCGGCGGGTGCATATATGGTTGGCACGCCGTGGAAACGAGGACTATCGTTATAAAATTTAACCAGTATGGTTGCACGATGTTCAGTGGAGTTAGAGACTATCTTTGTGAAACTTAACCGTTGTGGTTGTACGTGTTGGTTCCGATGTTCGGACCATAAATCTTCATATCTACAAATATATCATCAACAACGAAGAAGATGACGACGTCCAGGAGGGTATGGGAAGCTCACTTCAACATCCAGTACGAGGGAAATGCTACGGCAATTTCCAGTGGTAAGCGCGAATGACACATAACAACGCAATCTCTCGTCTTTCTTTGTTTCATATTCAGTGATTCAGTAAATTCATAGCTTGGGAATAAGAGTAAAATCAGTAATTTATCCGACTCAGTTTTCACGTAATTTTCTAGCGGTAATATTTAAATCGCAACGCTCCAATTTAAATTCAAACTTATTATTATTATTAATTTTGCTATACTTGTTTTTTTATAAAATAAATTCATTTCTTTTAACCATGCAATCTTTGTTTTCAGTAGGTAGCATTAGATATAGACCAATTCCTTCTCCTGATACAATTGTTTGTTGGGTTAATGATCCAATCATACCACGATCTGAGAGTAAAGATTCTTGAAGGTGTTCTACCAGAGCTAGGTGTTGTTAGATACAAATTTAGATTTCAACATAGCGTTGAGGTCTTGGCGCCCATTAAAACAACATATCTTAGTAGAAAACATTACATTTGTCACGCAAAAGTGAGGGCAAGTGAATAACATTACAGAAATTTGTAGACCTATTTTATTTGCTTGTTGTATTAAATTATCAATTTGTATGTTGGCATTTTCCGGTGTATCAGTAATTAGGGCAATGTCGTCAGCAAAAACCAAACAATCTATATAGATGTTATCTCGTTGATATCCTAATTTAACCCCTTTGGTGTCTGTTTTCCTCCACTCTCGGATCACCTTCTCCAAAGCACAGTTAAAAAGTAATGGTGACAATCCATCACCTTGTCTGACTCCTATGTTTATTTCAAAAGCCTTGGAGAACTCCCCACGAAATCGGACTTTGAACGTGTTATTTGTTAGCGTATCCTGAATAATGTTAGTTGTTTTAGGATCCAAACCAAATTCTTTTAGAATGTTAGTGAGAGATTCTCTGTCAATGGAATCATAGGCTTTTGCAAAATCTATAAAAGTAACTGTCGTGTCTTTATTTCTTAATTGTCTCATTTGCAAAATAGTTTTAAGATTCCATATCTGTTCAACACAAGATCTATGTTTACGAAAGTCATTTTGATACTCTCCTATTTGTAAGTCTAACTGGGGTTCTGCACAACTGAATAAAGCTTTGGAAAGAATTTTATAAGCTACTGACACAAGCGATATGCCTCTAAAATTATTCGGGTCAGATTTAGACCCCTTCTTGTGGGTAGGGTGTATTATGGCGACTTTCCATTCCTCAGGAACTCTTTTTTTCCCAGATCTTATCAATTATATCTTTAAATTGAATGATTATATCATCATTTAGGGCTTTCAGCAACTCTGCCCTAACCCCTCTCTTCACCAGCGGCTTTATTATTTTTCAAGTTGTGTATAATTTGTTTAATTTCGTCCAAATCTGGTGCTATAGAATTTTCATTTTGAATGTTAGTAGTGTTGGTGATAAACTTGTCTTCCGGCTTATGACAATTGTGTAGGTCTTCAAAATTCTCTGCCATTATTTATTTATTTACATATGTTACGCCCTCATTGGAGCACTTAACCAAAACGAGTACAGCGAGTCCGAGATTGTTCTCCGCAGCGCCTACATGCGTCTGCGAGAGCTAGCTACAGCAGTTACGTTGGTAGCATGGCTGCCGCTTGCATCATCTCTACTTAGTATAAAACAAAGTCCCCGATTCTTGGATGTTACGGGTAAACTCGAGAACCACTGGATGGATTTTGATGCGGTTTTCACCATTCTGTAAGGGATATATTGAGTATGATTTCTTTAGAAAATTATTTATTTATGATCAAAAGAAGCCGAGCAGTAATGATTTTAGTGGAAAAGTCGATTTAAAAAAAAAAACTGGCGTCCGAGCGATTTGTAAGCTTACGCTGGGCATACCGTTAAAAATATCTACATACCATGAGTGTAAGAATTGTTCAACATGAAAAGTTCTACAAAAAAGTCCACGAGAGCATATGTCTCTTACAGCTTTATGTGCTGTCGACTTGGAGATTCCTGTTTGTTGAGCTAATTTTCGTGTTGATTTACTTAGACTACGCAGCATTATGTCGGAGATTTCATCAAGTTTTTCGTCTGTTAAAAGCGTAGGCCTGCCTGTTCCCGGTACATTGTGAACTGAGCCAGTCACACGAAATTTACTTACCAAATTCCGAATGGTATCACGGTTCGGACACTTTGAATTAGGAAACTGCGCCTGAAATCTTCTTTTACATTTTCTGTAAACCGATCGCCTTCGCGAAAAACGTATTCCACAAAAAAAAAAAAAAACTCTTTCTTTAGTAGTAAACATTACCGCCTGTATAGTGTTGCACTCTTCCAATAATAATCTATCTGAACGCTCGCTTACACGCTGAACACATGCAGTCTCGCGCGCTTAATGCGATACACACCGACAGCTCACTCGGGGAAGTCCCGCTTTGAAGGACACAGTGCAGTGCAGCCAACTAAAACTCATGACTCAACCACTCACAGCTGCACGTACCCACTGCGGAGAACATTCTCGGGCGTCCTGTATATACATGTCTCAAAAACAATATTAAAGATTCAGCTTCTTATTTTTCTTCTTTTCCCAAAACATTTTCATTCTAGTCGACCTTGCCGCTCTCTCTGCATCCCTTATGGTGTAAGTTTTGCGGGTGAAGGTTTTTAAGGGAAGTCGGATGTTCTTGTTTTTCAAGATATTCTTCTGATCTTTGTTAGCAATTTGGGACATTGTCCAGCCGAGTTCATCCATTCTGCCATTATATCACAATTCTCTTGATTAGAATGTGATATTTGTTTTGTCTTTGGATTTACAAGTAATAATGTGGGGGCTTCAAATGTATTCGACTGTTTTCTAAATAGCTGGTAGAAATTTCTCACACTGCTGTTTTTAAATTCATCCTCTATTTGTTGTATTTCCTTCAGAAAGAACAATTTTCTTTCCCTTTTAAAAGTTTGAGTGGCTATTCTTCTTTTTTCTAATAGATTATTTCTGTTGTCTTGATTTTTGTTTGAATTCCATTTTTCCCACACTTTTTGTCTTTCTTCTCAAACCTTATTACAGTGTTCATTCCACCAGATTTGTTTTTTCTTGTTTGTTGAAGGTGATGTTTTAATTGCTGTTGTAATTATGCCATTTTTCAAATCATTCCACGTATGAAAGTTCTGTTGTTGAATCTCTGTTGTTATTTTATCTTTCTCCAATTTATTAGTATCATATTTAGGAATTTTTGAGTGTTTTTTAAATTTTCGGATGTCAGGTTTAATTTTAAATTTAGCTACCGAAATGTAGTGATCAGATTCAATAATTGCAGACTTTATTACTCGTACATTCATTATTTCTTTAGACGACTTCTTGCTTATTGCTATGTGATCAAGTTGTTTCTCCCCACATAGTGGGTTTGGCGATACCCATGTCATTAACTTCTTTGGTTTTCTTTCAAAAGACGTTAATTTAACTATTATATTGTGGTTAGCACAAAGTTCTATTAATCTATTGAAATCTCTGGTTAAAATACCAGATAACACTTGGAATACTCTGTATTAAATACGTTCCTTATGAACAAACTACAATATAGCCTACATTAGGTAGCCATTACTAACGGACACAATTTTGAACTGCAGTACACCAGTGAACACAGAACAACATTGCAACATGAAATGTTACAGAAGAAGAAAGTTATTGGATAACATCAACACTCTCCCTTATTTAATAATTTGCAGACCCCCATGCTGTCACACAATTGTTGGAGTCGAGTTGCAAACAATGGTTTCAAAGTCATTTTGAATTCCTTCTTGAGATAGTCAATAAACTGCTGAAGTTTGCGGCTTCGGTGGCGTAGTCGGTAGCATGCTGAGCTTCTATGCCCAAGATAGCTGGTTCAAACCCGGCCGAAGCCGTTGGATTTTTTAAGAGCGTTAAAAATCCCTCAGTATGCCTTCCTTCGGAGGGGAAGTAAAGCCGGCGGTCCCATGTCATATATTTATGGCATGTTAAAGATCCTTCCACTAATTGCACCTGTGTGAAGCTAAATTGGATAGGTTAAGAATGTAAACAACGCTCTTAGGTTTCTATGTTCGTTGCCAAGAGCCGACTGCGGCGGCATCTAGTAGCTCAGTCCTGAACTTGGCCTAGTAGTCGTTGACGGTGGCGCTTGGCGGCAAAAGTAGGAACTATTTGAAAAATTCTTAGTTGCAGTACTTAAATTAACAAACAGATAACACACACTAATACAGTCATCACAATTAACACCGGTTATCAGACAGATTCTACACACACCCAAAGTACACGGGGCTACATGACCGCGTTGTCGCAGCCCCTAAACTTAAGAACCAACCAACCAACCAAAACTGCTGAAGTTCATGCTCATTGTCAGCTGCTATCAAGCCATCATCAACACAGAGGACGAAGAAAATTTTGCTGCAACCTCTCTGCCTAACGAAGAGGCAAGGATCAGCTTCACTCCTTCGAAATCCTAATTTGATTATGTAGTCACTGAACTTTTTGTTCCAACAGCGAGGGGCTTGTTTCAGCCCATACAAGCTCTTCTTCAGACGACATACTCTACTGGAACCATCATTGTACCCTTCAGGCTGCTTCATGAATATGGTCTCCTCTAAATTACCATAGAGAAATGCGGTTGACACATCTACTTGAGCTAGCATCATGTTTTCATTGGCAGCAACAGCGAGTAGTGTTCGAATAGTAGATGTTCTTGCCACGGGACTGAACGTCTGGTCATAATCGACACCTTTCTGTTGCAAAAAACCCTTATCACCAACCTGGCTTTAAATTTATCCACCGAGCCATCTGCATTTGTTTTTACTTTAAAAACCCATTTGCAGGGAATGGATCTTTTTCCAGGCGGTAAATCCTCCATGACCCAAGTCGCATTTTCTTGATGTGCTCTCATTTCTCGATCCATGGCTTCTTTCCAGTCATCCCGTTCATCCGATTTCAAAGCTTCGGCATAGCCATCTGGTTCTTTAAAAGTTGTTGAAATGGATGCTACATGGTCTTGAAGAATATTTGGACGTTTAAGTGTAAACCGATCTCGCAGCTGTCGTCCAGTCATCTCATTGTTTTGGTGATCATCTTCATCTGGGAATAGGTCGTCGAAACCCAAGAAATCCTCTTCTTCATCACTCTGAGGTTTAACATCAGGCTGGTCCTCTGTCTGAGTACCTGATTCTAGAAATACTTGGTTAGGTAGCTCGACATTTATTGGGATATCCGTTCTTTTCCTCTCGATTAAAGTCTTCTCAAAAATTACATCTCATGATCTGATTAGCCTGCTTTCTTCTTTGCACCAAATTCGATACCCTTCATTGTGATCATCCCTTTCACAGCTTTACGATCCATTTTCTTTCGTCGTTGTTTTGGAACATGAATATAAAAAGTGGATCCTATTATTCGCAAATGCTTCGTTCCAGGTTTCTTGCCATACCACATCTCATATGGAGATACCCCAGAAACATTGGAAGGTCCTGTCCGATTCAGGATGTACGAAGCTGAATTTATCATTTCAGCCCAAAGTCTTTGTGGAATATTTCCATGAGCATGCATACTGGCTCTTGCTGTTTCCACGACTGTTCGATTTTCTCTCTCACTACATCCATTCTGCTCAGGAGTGTACGGCATTGTGAGACGCTGTGTGATTCCTTCCTTTTGAAGAATTTTCTTGACTTCTTCATTATCAAACTCTCTTCCATTGTCACTCAGAAGTTCTTTAATAACATGTCCAGCTGTCTTTGCTTCAGCTATAAACTGACTCAACTTTTTCACAATCTCACTTTTTTCTTTGATGAAGTAGATTGTCCTAAATTTTGTGTAGTCATCTTTGAAAAGAACAAAATATTGATATCCCGACACTGATTTTTGGAATGGTCCGCACACATCTGTGTGGATAAGCTCTCCTGGTTCCGTTGTCTTTTTTCTGCTGCCAAACGGTAGACGATGAGCCTTGCCATAAATACAACCTTCACACAGTTCACTGTCCATTTCCACTTTGATGTTTAGGTCCTTGCTGAGAATCGACTTCACATGGCGCTTGTTTTGATGTCCATATCGTTCATGATATAGCTGTAGCATGTTATCTTTGCCTGTGACATTAACTTCATTGTGAGAAATGGGTCTTATATTTCTCACTGCCAATTTAAAAAGTCCTCCACATCGATCACGTATGCCTACCAGTTTGACATCTTGGTTAACTTTGAATTCAAGATTAATTGGAGGATTATCCATTTCGCAAGGTCCGTATTGACGTGTACAATGACAATTTAATGGGACAAGGGGGTCTCCGCCCAATCAATACAAATTTGAATTTACAAATTTCTGCAGTTGATATGAATTCGCTTTTTGGATGCTTATCTTGTGCTGCTAGAACAGAGAATAGATTCTTCTGAATCGTTGGTACATACCATACATCTGCCAGAGTAATTGCATGCCACTTCCCTCCAACTGCTGCTTCAATGTCTACTGAATCTTTTCCGATCGCTTCGATCTTGTCACCACTAGCTGTAGTCACTGAATGTTTTGTTGAAAATGGCTGAAAATTCTTTAATGAATTTCTGACATGGGGGTTTGCCTGTTCCTCTATCGGGCGCGTCCCAGGTGGCGGATAGGGGGGCTCGCCGGACTTGTCCGGAGGGTTTGAGGGAAATAAAATACCTCTCGCGGACCAAAAACAGGCCCCTTGCCAGGGTTATGGTGAAGCTACGTTAGGCCTAGCAAGCCAGTAGTGGATATGAAACTGCTTTTAAAACAGGAATGGGCCTCGGAAAGGACAGATCTAAAGGAAGCAGACCTGGCTATGGAAATGGACTACGAATCGGAACTTTGAATATAACTACATTGACGGGAAGAGTGGAGGAGGTTGTGGATATGATTGAGAGGAGAAAACTGGATGTACTCGGACTGGCAGAGACCAGATGGAGAGGGGAAGGAAGAAAAGAACTGAGAAATGGCTTGCATATATACTGGATAGGAAATGAGGAGGGGAAGAGAAATGGAGTGGGAATGGTGGTGAGAGAAGGGCTGAGGGAGGAAGTAAAGAGGGTAAGTGATAGAATAATTAGAGCCAGAATCACTGTGAAAGGTAGAAACCTGGACATTCTGCAAGTCTATGCACCACAGGTGGGATGCACAGAAGGCGAGAAGGACGAGTTTGAAGAGGAGTTGCAGAAGCAGTTAGTGGGGAGAGACCTGATAGTCATGGGAGACCTAAATGCCCATGTCGGAACTGATAGAAGAGGTTTTGAGGAAGTGATTGGTGGTGAAGGATGGGGAAACAGGAATAAGGAAGGAGAGAGATTGTTGGAACTGTGCAAGATAAATGGGCTAATGGTTGGAAACACATGGTACAAGAAGAGAGAGAGCCATAAAATTACTTGGTACAGCAGGGATTTGACTAGGAAATCAGTGGTGGACTATATTCTATGCGGGAAGGAGACAAAGAAGAGTATCACGGATATAAGGGTAATACCTTCAGAAGCCCTGGACAGTGACCACCGTCTGCTGGTCGCCAAGGTGAGAGGACTGAAGGAAAAGAGGAGAACTGAGAACCAAGAAAGAAGAATAAGGACATGGAAGCTGAAGGAGGATGGAAATAAGGAGAAGTTCCAGATATTAGTGAGGAACAAATTACCGAAGGATGATCCGAAAACAGGTGAAGAAGAATGGAATAGGTTCAAGGACGTGTTGGTAGAAGCAGCGGAAGTCGTGTGTGGCAGAATTAGTGGAAAGAAAAGGTGGAAGGAAACACCATGGTGGAACCCCAGAACTAAGGAAGCAGTGAAAAAGAAAAATGAAGCATTCAGGAAATGGTTCCAACAGAGGACAGACAGAACAAGAGAAGAATACCAAGAGCGGAAGAAAGAAGCAGGAGAAGTAGTGAAGGAAGAGAAAAAGAAATGGCTGGAGAAATGGACAGAAATGATGGAGGAGGACTGTGATGGCAGTAAGAAAGTGTTGTATGGAATGATAAAGGCAAAGAGAAGAGATACAGGGGAAAATGTCAGAATGGTGGACAGGAATGGAAAGGAGGTCGAAAATATGGAAGAAGTAAAGGTTATCTGGAGAGAATACTTCAAGGAACTCCTAAATCCAACTAAAACCAGCGTAGTGGACATTGTGGAGGAAGAAACAGACAGTGACCAAGGCATTTCAGAGAAGGAATTGACATGGAAAGAAGTGGAGGAAGCATTAAAGAAGATGAAAGGGGGGAAAGGCACCGGGAATAGACGAAGTGAGTGTGGAGATGGTGAGAGCAGCAGGGGTGATAGGAACACAGTGGCTCTTTCGAGTAATTAAAGTGATATGGAGGGAGAAGAAAATACCAGAGGACTGGAAAAGAGGGATAATAATACCCATATTTAAAAAGGGAAGTAGGAAGGAATGCAAGAACTACAGGGGAATTACACTCATGTGCCACTGCACCAAAATATTTGAGAAGGTACTGGAGAGAAGAATTCGGACAGAAGTTGAAGATGGGCTGAGGGAAGAACAGTATGGATTCAGGCCAGGAAGGTCAACAGTTGACCTCATCTTTGCAGTAAGACGGCTACAAGAACACCATTATGAATATGGGAAAGATCTGGTGATGACCTTCTTGGATATTGAGAAAGCATATGATAGTATTAATAGAAACAAGGTATGGGAAGCAATGAGAGCAAAAGCAGTGAACAAGGAGACAGTGGCAAGAGTGAAAGCAATGTACGAGGGAAGCAAAAGCTGTGTAAAGGTGGGAAGAGAGAGAACGGAATGGTTTCAACTGGAGAGTGGTCTGAAACAGGGAAGTGCCCTCTCACCCATGTTATTTATAGTGGTGATGGATGAAATCATACGAAAAGTGGTAAATAGCATTGGGGAAAGGAAAATGAAGGCAATGTTGTTTGCTGATGACCTGGTATGGGGAGAGGATGAGGAAGAAGTACAGGAGCAATTAGATGAGTGGGAGAAAGTAGTGTTATCATATGGGATGAAGTTCTCAGCACAAAAGAGTGAAGTGGTCATCACAACGAGGAAGAAGAACAGACTGGATATGGGCATAACACTTGGAGGACAGCAGTTGCAGAAAGTAGAATGCTTCAAGTACTTGGGAAGCATAATTGAAGAAAAGGGAGGCAATAGGATGGAAATAAATGAGAGGGGAAGGTGCGCAGATGGATTTTTCAAGAGTGTTAGGGGGATGATATGGAATAAAGATGTACCACAAAAATGTAAAGGAATCATCTACAAGACCTACTTTGTGCCAATTTTGACATATGGTTCAGAAACATGGGTGATGAAGGAAAGGGACAAGAATAAAATACGAGCAGTGGAGATGAAGTTCCAGAGGAGTAGGGTAGGAGTGACAAGAATGGACAGAGTAAGGAATGAGAGAGTCAGGGAGATGGTAAGAGAGGAACCATTGCAAAATAGAATGGAGCGATCTACGCTACAATGGTATGGACATGTGAGGAGGATGCAAGAGGAGAGGATACCGAAGAAGATGTTTGGAATGGAAATGACGGGAAGGAGGCCAAGGGGAAGACCAAGGGACAGATGGACAAAAGGAGTTAAGAAGAGTGTGGAGGAAAGAGGAGTGTGCTGGGGCACAGTAAATGACGAGAGATGGTGGATGGACAGGAAACGATGGAGAGGCTTATGTTCCAAGCAGACCCGACCAGCGGTTGGAAACTGCTCAAGATGATGATGATGATGACGTTTGTAATGTGACTTGTCGCACCATTATCTACGTACCAGTCATTGGGTCTACATTCAGCATTCATTACTGCCGAGGTAAAAGCAACAAGTGTCATGTTCGTATCCTTAGTATCTGCACAACTTGGTTTCGGAGGTTTTCCATCGGCTGCCCATTTTCTACACATTTTGACAGTATGATTGGGTTTCTTGCAGTAGTGGCATATTATCTTCTTTTTCATCTTCAGCTTGGTTGAACATACTGGCTGGGATAGCTGCTTTGAAGAGTCCGTGAATAGGGTTTCCTGAGCAATAAATTCATCCTCCTTGGTCCTCAAAGCCTTTTCATATGCACACAATTGATTGGTCAGATTATCAATTGTCCTGTCACTCTTAGACATTAGCATCCAGCTAGATTTAAACTAAAAATAATCTTCAGGCAATGTACCTAAGATTTTACATATCACAAATAAATCTGGCAATTCTGAATTACCTTGAACATCTTTAGCCATTTCCTGCTTTAATTCACTCCACAAATTTTTCAATTTCGAAATATGTGTCACGATATCATCTTCAGGATGCTTTTTAAAACTAAAGAACTGTAAGCAGAGGTTATAAACCTGGTCTTCAGAAACGCCGTCAACAATTTGTGTAGTTCCGACCATACTTCCCGAGACGTATTAAGACGCATTATTTTCTGCAATGTTTCTTCAGTCAAGTTTGTAGTTAAAATAATTAAAGCATTACTGTCCGCTTTATTAAATGCTTCTAATGCACTTTTATACGCCGCCCTTTCATCGGCAGTCGCACTCGCGGGAAGTACATTTGGTTTGACTAACCTGCCTTCGATAGCATCAAGTGCTCCCGGAATTCCTCGCAAACAAATACTTATTTTGTATTTCCAAGTACTCCAATTTGATTTCCCTTCCAGAAGTCCGATGTTGATAAACCTCGTTGAATCCATTTTGCACTGCAACGATATCAACACGTGCGTAACCTCAAAGTCAGCTTCGTCGCGATTTCGAACAGAAATATACAACGCCGACACGTTTTATCACACACTTAATTTCTCAACACGTATTTGGGCCCATAACCTATTGAAATCTCTGGTTAAAATACCAGATAACACTTGGAATACTCTGTATTAAATACGTTCTTTATGAACAAACTGCAATATAGCCTACATTAGGTAGCCATTACTAACGGACACAATTTTGAACTGCTGTACAATAAAGGCACACCAGTGAACACAACACCAACATTGTAACATGAAATGTTACAGAAGAAGAAAGTTATTGGATAACATCAACATAATCTTTCTCCATTCTTATTTGGTAACCCACTATTTTTTGGTATTTCCTCTCTTTTCCTATTTGTGCA
The DNA here is from genome assembly GCA_946902985.2 of Meconema thalassinum. Classification (NCBI taxonomy): domain Eukaryota; kingdom Metazoa; phylum Arthropoda; class Insecta; order Orthoptera; family Tettigoniidae; genus Meconema; species Meconema thalassinum. The sequence goes on along the minus strand of OX336390.1, from coordinate 569,417,922 downwards.
TTGAAATCACCCAATAAAATAATGGTATGATTCGCTGGTACTTTACTCAAATAATTATCAATTCTTTCCCAGTATTCGTCGACAATATGTCTAGTTTTCTTCTTGTTTTTGTCATTCGTTGGAGCGTGTATATTTAAAAGAGGGTACACTTTATTTGTAGATTAAATGTTAAAGAAGATGTCCTTTCATCGATTGGATCAAACTTCAATATTGAGTCTATTATTTTCTTTGAAACTATGAATCCACTGCCAAATAAAGGTGTACCTTTTAATATCCTGCTAGTAGATTTACTCTTGTATATTCTGTAGCCATTTGATTCGAACAGCTCATTATCCACATATCGAGTTTCCTGTATTGCTGTTATCATGGTTTTTTTTATCAAGAAAATCTGTAATTGTTTTCAATTTTCCCAATTTCATCAAAGATTGAACATTTAAAGTTGCTATGAAATTTAGTTGTTTGATGCGAATCTTGTTTACGTGACTTACAGGGTGCTCTGACTCACCCAAAACATTACACACCTTAAGTTGTGACACCCCAGAATCCGAATGATCACTGAGCATCGTACCGTTGGGTATGATGGGAGATTGTCTCCCTGGGGTAATTTTGTTACGTAAGGTTTTCCTTTCCATATTGATTATATGTTAAGAGATTAGCAGAGGCTAATTCGATTCCCTCTTACTTTTGAAGGTGAGATGTATAAAATGTGGTTGCACCTTACATGGTGAACAGACACCAACCAGGAAGTCGCTCAATATGAGACAGACACTTCTGGATTTTCTTTTGATATATGTATGCCATATACCTTTTACTCGTAATCTCCTGAGCACAAGGAGGCCTCTTCCGCCATTGACACTGTTTCACAGTACATCTGCTCCACTATCAAAACCGTTGAGGACTTCACCGTAACCCTGGCAAGGGACCCTCACAAGGTACTACCAGCTGGGTCAACTGGACCTAGTTTTTTTAAAGAGGCGTTACTTCTCCATCACTCACCACTTTGTCCTGGCTTGTGACAGGCAGAGCCTGGCTTCCCAGACATTGGGAACTTACTATATTTATAAATTAAATCAAAATTCACCTCCCTTCAAATAAAATACACCAGGCAGAGTAGCGCATAGTCGCAAAGGTACCTGGTCCCCTAGTGCCGCTGGCCTGCTCGCTTCACTCGCAACCAGTGGCTTCAAAACCAGATTAGCAGAGAAATGTAGGAACGAGGGAAACTGTACTATGTCTTAGGCTGATTTTGGAAGGTAGAATAAGGAAAGCTAAGAGAACGTTCATGGCATTTGTAGACTTAGAAAAGGCTATTGATAACGTTGATTTGGCTACATTGTTTGACATTTTGAAAACGATTGGAATAACGTACAGAGATAGGAGGGTGACCTACAATCTATACAGAAACCAGTCAGCAGTCATTCGAGCTGAAGGACATGAGAGAGAAGCTGGTATTCAGAAAGGTGTAAGGCAAAGCTGCAACTGATCACCCATACTTTTCAATCTTTACATTGAACAAGCAATGAAGGAAATTGGAGAAAATTTAAAGTGGGAGTGAAGATTCAAGGAGAAATAATTTCAACTCTGAGATTTGCTGATGACATCGTCATCTTGGCCGACAAGCCTGAGGATTTGAATGAGTTTTTGAATGGTATGGACTCCGTCTTACGGAAAGAATTCATGATGAAAATTAATAAATGTAAAACAAAAATACTGGAATGCAGCCGAAATAAATCAGAAACCTCTATGGACATCAAACTGGCTGAAGGAAGTAGGAGACTTCTGTTACTTAGGAAGCAAAATAACCAGTGATGGATGAAGCAAAGAGGATCTAAAAAGTAGGTTGGCTCAAGCAAGGAAAGCATTTCTACAAAAAATGAATCTTTTGACATCAAATATAGATTTAGGTACCGTAATAGGAAGTCATTTTTGAAAGCCTTTGTCTGGAGCATGGTACTCTATAGAAGTTTAGTTATGGAAGGAAGGGACGAGGACAAGAACTGTAGGGGTAGACCAAGGTTAGAATAACAGATTGCCTCGGATGTACGGTATGCTAGCTATGTAGAGATGAAACGATTACCTCAGGAGAGGGAGGCATGGAGGGCTGCATCAAACCAGTCAAAGGACTGAAGACTCGAACAACAACTCCCTTAATGTATCCATCCACATCATCCTCGGCCTTTCCCCTTTAAGCCTTCCCTTGACTTTCTTAGCAAATACTCGCTTCGGGACTCTGTCTTCTTCCATTCGCATCATATGTCCATACCATTTTAGTTTACTGATCTTGATCTTGTCTTGTAACTTCGGGAATCCGGTTTTCTCCCTAATTTCCTTATTTCTGATTTTGTCTCTGAGAGTCTTTCCAATTATACTTCTTAGGAACTTCATCTCTGCTGCCTGGATGCTACTTTCCTCCTGTTTAGTTGTTGTACACGTGCAGCTGCATACGTCAATATAGTTGTGTAATATGTTGTATACAAGATTTTTTTTTACATTTCTCAGGAACATCCTGGTTCCACACCAGACCCTCACACTCCGGTAAAACCCATTTGCTTGTTTGATCCTCTTACCAATTTCCTCACTTATCCCTCCATCGTTTGTGATAACACTCCGTAAGTATTTGAAGCTTTCCACAACTTTTAATGGTTTTCCATCTACTGCAATATTCCCCCTATCATCTCGCACATTTCTTGTCATCTCTACTGTCTGACTCTTCTCCACACTGATTTTCATTCCATGCTCTCCTATCTCCTGGTTCCAAACATTAACTTGTTCTTGGTCTTCCAATTCATCGTCCCCCCATATCACTATGTCATGGCCTAAGTCCCTTTACTTCCCATTCTCTGTTTCAGTCGTTTATGGATTCCATCCATGACTGTGAGGAAAAGTATGGGGGACAATACACTCTTTTGTCGGAGACCTGTTTCTACATTGAACCGGTTTGTTTGTCCAATCTTGGTGTTCACGCTACTGACACACTGACGATACATGGCTTTTATCATTTCCACTTCAGCTCTATTTACTTTCTTCCTTATCAATGCATCCCAAACCAGTTGTCTTGACACTATCATATGCCTTCATAATATCTATAAAGGTCATCATCAAATCCTTCCCGTATTCCCACCTTTTCTCCATCATGTTCATCATTGTAAAAATAAGATCAAAAGTTGATCTGTTTCTTCGAAATCCATATTGTTCTTCCTCCATTTCCTATTCTACTACCATCCTCAGTTGACCCTCTAGTATCCTTTCAAATACCCTTGCCACAATGTGAGATGAGGGAGATTCCTCTGTAGTTGTTACAGTCTTTTTTATCTCCTTTCTTGAAGACTGGAATTATTAGACCTTTACCCTTCTCTTCTGGTACTTCCTTATTTTTCTATCACCCAAAATAGTCTGTAAAATCATTGCATCCCTATGGGTCTAGCTGCCTTAATCATCTCATCCACTCCTGTTGCTTTCCCACTCTTCATCTTCTTTATGGCACTTTCTATCTCTAACATTGTTATATCTTCACCTTGAATTTCTACAGTCCTTTCATCATCCTTTCTTTCCTCTATCAATGCTTTGGATTTGACGTTCAGTAATTTGTCAAAATAGTTTTCCCATTGTTTTTAGTATTTCTTCTCTTTGTGACAAAACCCATCCTGTCTCAGCCTTCACAAATTTTGCATCTTCTCTGCTTTTCACTTTGTTCCTAACCAATCCATACAATACCTTCTGGCATCCTTTATCATCTTCCTGCAAAGTTTCTGTGAAGTTTTCTCAGCACTTCTGCTTTCTTCTTGCACCACCTTCTGGCATTCTTTCCTTACTACTTGGTACTCCAGGCCTTTTGTTTTTCTTTCACTGCCTCTTTTACTCTGTTATTCCACCAAGGAGTCTTCTTGTCCTTCCTACAAAATATCCTTTACATACGTATCGTACACAAAAACACTCTGTTCAAGAAGCGGGTATTTGGACTGTTGCATGGTTAACCACTGCGTTACACACGCACTGCACAGCTGGCTTGCTTACAATTGACCGACGCCTTCTCGACCTTGACATCGAAAGTTCGCGTCTCAACCATGCTTGTGGCAAGTGCCAGGCAAGCGAGGTTTCTCCCGGCCCCACCAGTAAGCACTTTATTTACCGATACTTTATCTTATTATAACAAAAATTTGATTAGAATATAGGTTTCTTTTGGCTGGACTGGCTGCGTGGCTTAGCAGTAACATTCTCGTCTGCTGATCCCAAGGTTGCAGGATCGAATGCTGGCACAGTCAGCTGGCATTTGAGAGTGTGCATATGCGAGGGAGCCGTGTCAGATTTACTGGCATGTTAAAGACCCTCATCGGGGAAAAATTCCGGCACCCCGGCATCTCTAAAAGTCGCAGTAGTTAAAAGGGACGAAAAACCAATAACATCATTATTATCTTTTGGCTGGCCTATCTAACCATTGAACAATGGCTCCTTGTGCTGTTAGATGCTCTGGCATATCATAAAATCATCAAACTATGGATCCTGGTGTAATGATTCGTAAAGGAGTCTTGAATTCTGTGTAAAATGAAGAAATGAGAAAAGACAATGTATTTCAGAAGAAGAATACAGTAGTTGTAAACATTACCAATGTAATAAATTGAACATGGACTAACCAAAGTCTCTTCCACAGATACACCATTTTATAAATTTCATCATGTGTTTTATAAAAGTTTGTTAAAGTCAGATGGGATTAACGACAAGAAGGAAAGTGCTTGCATATATTAGAATGCACTCTTTAAGACTCCACATGTTGCTCGTGCCATGTTTGTAGCACAAGTCCTTGTGAACGCCAACTATTGGTGCGAAAACAAGCTCAAAAGAGAGCAGTGCTGTGCTCTATAAAATTATTAATTACAATAAAATAAATTAATAAATAGAAAAATACAATTACCAATTGAGTAGCCCAGATGCAAAGGCCGCTAAGTGCACTTTTTGTCGATTTTGAGTTGAGCATACCGGCACGTTCGTCTTTTAACTGGCTACACGATGGAATACGTTTCAGGGTGCATATCCCGCTCAAAACCGTTGAAAATGGCCAACAAAAATCGCATTCGTTTGCATGAACCGCTAAGTGCATGTTGGCTACGGTTGCAAAGCCAGTTTAATATTCCACATGTCCAAAAACCGCTAAGTTCCATAAGTATGGTGTCTGCTTTGCCACATACGGCTGCAAAACACACTAACTGGTACAAGAACTGCCAATATTCCTCCCACAGAATTTCTTCAGAATAAATCATTTTTTATTTCGATCGGGAAGGATAGTTTTGTGTTTCAGATTTGAGTTGGCTGCACTATCGAGAAAGCGTACGCAACAATCACATGCTCTCTTGTCGAAATACACCGTTTAAAACGCAAATTTGTTCGACAGGTTGTTTCTTGGTTGTTGGCATTTCAAGCCAGAAAAATTAGTGATCTTGGTGATTTAATTGAAAAAAAAAAGGAAGGAAGCTTGTAGTTTAACGTGACCGTTAATCTCGAGATCATGAGCCACGGGACCTCCTTTTTACGTGGAATCCGAACCACAGGACATGGCATTTCACATCGAAAATCTCACATGCATTGACCGGGAATCGAACCCGGACCACCTTGGTGAGAGGCATTCAGCTAGACCGCTGAGCCAGTTATTCTATTTGTGGACTGTAATACTATTGAGGATGTTCCAAATACGGAGGGAAGAACAGGAACGGTAGAAGTAGTGGGAGAAATAGTGCAAGTTGAAGAAGTTGAACCCGTTGATATTAGAGTTGAGAACAACTTCTTCCGTCTGGTTAGAACATTAACATGCCAAAGGATCACACCAAATAGTGTCGACACTTCTTCACAAACTGGCCAGAATAAATTTTTAAGGTGCAAAATATTTCGGTTATTCTCTGATGGCTGTGGGGGTCAGAACAAAAACAAGACTATGATCAGCATGCTCTCTCACTGGTTAATGCTAGAAGCTCCCGCATGTCTAGAGGAAATACAGCTATGGTTCCCAATTGTGGGCCGCTCATTTATCCCACCTGACATGAGTTTTTGGAAATATTGAACGGCAACTTTGCACAGTGAGTGTCTTTGAAAATCCTTCCAGATACATCAAGCACATTGAGAAATTTGCGACAGTAGTTCGCCTGGAACAAGATGAATGTCCTGTTAGGGATTGGAAAGCGTATATGAATGGCATGGTAAACAATCCGGGTAGTAAGAATTTCCAATTCCAAAAAGCGAAGAAAATCGTGTTCACAATTGGCAAAACAAAAAAATAACATGTCTGGTCCGAGGAGAGCGGTTCTACAATTTTGAGGTTGGTGAGGGAAAGAGCATCACGAAAAGTGGAACGAATTTTAACCAACAACCGGGTCCCTCACCTATTCAAGCAGGTGTTGCACTCGAAGAAACTAAACTACAAGACGTCTGAAGGCCGTTAGAGCTGTATTTCGGCGAAAACTGGCCAGCGAACGGCAACCTAAAATTCTTCAGTGAGTTCTTCCAGGAGCAAGAAGCCATTCCCGACAATATCGTCCGACGTCAAGGGGAAAAAGACGAAGCACCAGCAGATTTTGAGCTGATGGACAGTGTCGAGGATGACCTGACCTAACTTAAGTGTCATTTTTTCTTGCTTTGTGCACTTTCTTAATTTGTAAATTTTTATGCTGTCTAATGACGTTGCATGGTGTTTACGATGTATTTTTAAAAAATAGTTTTCTTTTTATCGCACCTGACGTGGTCTATTTTTTCAAAATATATTTTCCTAATAAACCAAATTGAACCTAAAATAGTTCTTTATTAAAAATCTCATCCAAATGGCATTCGTAAAAATATTAAATAGCGGGTTTTGCAACCTAAGTTTCATTAACGACTCTCGTCGTCACGGGTGCAAATGTCGTTAACTGCACAAAACGTGTGCAGAAACCGCTAAGTCAATATTTTAATTTATATTTTAGGACAGAAGATCCAACCGTAGATTTCACAGATTTTAACAGAATAATAAATGTTTTTATGTTGATTTTCAGGGGTAAGAAATATGGTATTGGCTTAAATAGTTTGGTCGTAGCAGTTATTCGTCATTTACTCGTTTTCGTTTATAATGCACTTAGCGGCCTTTGCAAACGGACTACTCAATTAAAATAAAAAACACAGATAAATGACATGAATAAAATAATTATACTTGTTAATGCAAATGTAAAGGAATCATCTACAAGACCTACTTTGTGCCAATATTGACGTATGGTTCAGAAACATGGGTGATGAAGGAAAGGGACAAGAGTAAATTACGAGCAGTGGAGATGAAGTTCCCGAGGAGTAGGGTAGGAGTAACAAGAATGGACAGAGTAAGGAATGAGAGAGTCAGAGAGATGGTAAGAGAGGAAACATTGCAAAATAGAATAGAGCAGTCTAGGCTACAATGGTATGGACATGTAAGGAGGATTATCAATTATTTATTAGAGATGATACCGAAGAAGATGTTTGGAATGGAAATGAAGAGAGGGACGCCAAGGGGAAGACCAATGGACAGATGGACAAAAGGAGTTAAGAAGAGTGTGGAGGAAAGACAAGTGTGCTGGGACAAAGTGAAAGACGAAAGATGGTGGATGGACAGGAAACTATGGAGAAGCTTATGTTCCAAGCAGACCCGACCAGCGGTCCGAAACTGCTCAAGATGATGATGATGATGATGATGATGACTTGTTAATGCAATATGTTCATTAACAAAAAGTAATCCTCAAGTGTGTGTTCTCATCGTTGCAGCCCGACATTTGTTTATTTCACATAGGGCATAACAATCCCCAAAGATAATGCATGAAATCAAACTTAAAGAGATAGCTGTTAACATCAATGCAATTCTAAGTTCACTTAACACCACAGTGAATGAAAACAGAAGTGCCAATCGTGAGTTTGTCCTGCAGTACGTGCCACTGGTAACGGTGGTTACAATAATCCACATCCGACCTCCCTTCCCCCGCATCGAATCCATGTCTTCTGAAACTAATGTGATCCAGCCCTGGATCGAACCCTGCCACCAGGGAAACGACTACGTACACGAGTTCAAAGCTGTGCCCGTACTGGACTTGGGGAGTGAAATTATTTGTGGAATTGGTGGAGCATCATCTGGGTCTCTAATAGGACACTATGCACATTCTGTGCCCATGAGGCACTCTTATAAATGTATATTTGGCTGAGCGCTCCTGACTTGTGAAACAAGGGGTAGGACTCTTAAGTGTGGACTTGAACTCAGCGCTTCCCCACCCCATTTCCGCCCCATCAACCTGTCGCTAGTGTCAGATGTTTTCAGATATCTCCTTTCTTTCAAATCCTAGCATCCAGACCACCCTAGACGTTCCGTTGAACTAATTCTCGTTTCCTTCCTGACAAAGAAACAAGACGCAATATAAGCGCAACGCTTCACTTCCAAACCAACGTGCCAGCTAAGCACAAAGCATATTTTCTGATTTTGTTGCATATTGGCGGTTTACGTTTTCGATGCAACAGTTTGAAGATACGCCACTGAAAGTTGAGGTGCAGTGGGGCCAACCCCGCCCAAAGAAACATAAGACACTTCACATTTGAATTTCCCGTCTATGGTTGGGGTAGTAAGACTGTGGCATCACCTCGCGGGACTAGCAGCGGCTTGCAGCAGATTGCATCAGGGAAGAAGGGACTTGTAACTCAACCACCGAAGAAGATAGACATGTGTGCGTGTGATCCGATCTTGGGGTGGGGGACGGTTGCCATACCGGGCCTGTCCCTGATCATTCAAGAAGAAAACTTAAACAATTGTTTTAAACTTTAATAGACTTGTGCTAAAGAAGTAGATAATTTATTAGGGCTCAACAACAGTTTATATAAAGGTTAAAATGGGTGGGAAGTAGTTGGCCTGTTCACGGCGCACATGGTCAAAAATGTTTAATTCTGCATTTAGGAGATTTAATCGCCTTTTATAATTTGCCTGGGTTAAGTAACGTGTTTAATGTAAGTTGTGGTAGTTCACGGCTTGTATACATTTCTGTGGTGGTCCTAAGAGGCGCTACAAGGACCAATTTAAGCAGACCCTGAAATTGACAGGTCTTGATTCACAAACCTGGGACATGCTGGCTGAAAACCGCTCAACTTGGCGCCGTACCATCTCGGATACTGTAAAGACGTTTGAAAGGGATCGACGCATACATGAAGAGGCCAAGCGTCAAGCTAGGAAACTTCGAGCAGCCCAACCACGTCCTCCACCAGCAATACTATGCGACTTGTGTGGTCGCTTGTTCCATGCCAGGATTGGACTCTTTAGTCACCGTAAACACATCCACAAACTGGACTGAAGGAAGAAGATTTATACTCGGATTCGAGTTAAAGCCGATGATGATGACATTTCTGTGTCATATTGGAATTCCATGTTCAAATATTAACTTCTAACAACCTAATATTTTGATTGTCAATTTCACAGCAGCGTTAGAACTCCCTTCGGGGGGGGGGAGTAAAGCCGGCGGTCCCATGTCGTAGATTTATGGCATGTTAAAGAACATTCCACTAATTACACCTGTGTGAAGCTAAATCACAGGTTAAACAACGCTCTTAGGTTCCAACGTTCGTCGCCAGGAGCAGACTGTGGTGGCGTCTGGTAGCCAAGTTCTGAGCTAGTTGTCGTTGATGGTGGTGGAAAAAGTAGGAACTACTTGAAATTCATTGCCTGCAGTCCTTACTTGAATTAAAAACAGACAACACACACTAATACAGACATCACAATTAACACCGGTTATCAGACAGATTCCTCACACACCCAAAGTACACAGGGCTACATGATCGCATCGTCACAGCCCCTTACTAATGAACCAACCAACCTGATTATAGTGTTATTTTCACATTAGCATATGAAAATAATATACGTCATTCCAACCTCAAAAGAGCCAACGGCCTGGCCATGTTGAAACACCGGATAGCGTGAGAACTCAGCAGTTAAGCAGCATTTGGCGTGGTTGGAACTTGAATGGAATGCCGGTTCTAGGGGACCACGCTCTGTTGGCGGGGAGAGGGTAAGGAGGAGCGGATAGGACTTGGCCACCCTACCGCAAGTAAACTCCGGCTCAGGATAGTCTCTTCGGAGATCTGCCTTTGGGCAGAATACCAAAAAAACAACAACTCAAAATTTTCACTGCACCTATACATTGTGTCCACAACATTGGCATTTCCTACGTCGAGCTGTTATCAAGAAATATTTTTCCATATTAATCAAAATTGTAACAGATCTGGTTTTATTAGATTTTATTATATTTTTTAATATACACGCTGTAAAAATGTCCTGCACCAAACTTAAACTCCGCATAAGGGTGGGAGCAGGGAGTAATTTGAGATAGGGAAACCATGTCCGGAGCGCAACCGTAACGCCCCTATTGTAACGGCTTCGTTAGCCCTGCCTTGCACTTTAAAATACTTATATAAGAAGCTCCACAGTTTGGCGGCAAGTGTAACGGTTTCCTTTGCTCCACATTGAGCGCCAAGTGTAACGGTTCTCTACGTTGGGATGACAAGTTACGGTTTACTCAGACTAAGATACGTTGTATTAATTGGCGCCAAGACCTCAACGCTATGTTGAAATCTAAATTTATATTTAACAACACCTAGCTCTGGCAGAACACCTTTAAGAATCTTCACACTCAGATCGTGGTATGATTTGATCATTAACCCAACTAACAATTGTATCAGGAGAAGGAATTTGGTCTATATCTAATGCTACCTACTGAAAGCAAAGATTGCATAGTATAAGAAATGAATTTATTATATAAAAAACAAGTAGTGGCAATTTTAATAATAATAATAATAATAAATTTAAATTGGAGCGTAACGATTTGAATTTACCACTAGAGAATTACGTGAAAACTGAGTCGGATGAATTACTGATTTTACTGATTATTCCCAAGCTAAGAAGTTACTGAAATTTTGAATATGAAACAATGAAGCGAGAGATTATGTAGTTCTGAGTCATTCGCGCTTACCATTGGAAATTGCCGTGGCATTTCCCTCGTACTTGATGCTGAAGAGAGCTTCCCACAGCCGTCTGGACGTCGCCATCTTCTTCGTCAGTTGTGGAGATTGTTGTAGAAATGTTAAGTTATGGTCCGAACACACCGGAACCAACCACACGAGCAACCACAACGGTCAAGTTTTACAATGATAATCGTCCTCCCTCCTCGGCGCGCAAACAATATATGCACTCGCCGAACCCCCTCTCCGGACCCGTCTTCCACTCGCCCGGTCTCCAATGATTGGCTGAGACACCACACGATACTCCCGGTACAAGGGTCAATATACTCGGCGCGACGATGTCGATTACCGGTCCAGGCCATTTCGCCTTTTCTTGATGCAGCCAGCTGGAAGTGCCCCACGGCTTACGTCACGCTACTCGACAAGAATATACCTGTAGCTGAATTCCCAATGACTCATCTCTCTCACAATAAACTCTGACAAAAATCCGTAAAATTCCGTAATCATATAATTTTCCGCCATAATGTTGTACGTAATAATTCGCTTGATAGTGTTTTCTATAACATCGAAAACCTATCTGTATATTTATAATCTTATAAAAAATGCTCCAAAAAAATACCTTAATAATAATAATAATAAGTTACATGAAACATGTCTTGGCAGAACAATTTGCCGCGTAAATAAACATTGAATGGCTTCCTACTGACTTATGTCAGTGGCGTAAAATACCCTCGAAAAACACGTTACACTATGAGCGATTTTAATTATGAGTACATCTGGCAACGTCGCGTGCTATCCACGGCAGAGGACCGATTATCACTCAGAAGTCTACCTAGCTCCATTCCCACTCCATGGCTCAGTTGTAAAGCGCTCGACCCTCAGGCGTAGGTGACTACACGCTGGGGTTCGAATCCTTCTTCCAACCGAACTTTTTTTCCTCCGAGTAATTTGATGACGGATCAACTCAATTACCGTAAGCATGATGTTTTCAGGTAGATGTTTCAAGAACGTTTTAAGAATCTTAATTAAATGTTTACGCTCATCCTATAGCCACGTGTTCGGTAACGGTTCAAACTTCAGCAATGTTGCGACACTGTCTTGTCTTAAGATGCTCTGGCAGTTCTCTTTTTCATTTAATTTACGTATTTATCTTTTTAAAGGGCATATGATAGTGTCCCCAGAGAGAAGGTATGGGAAGCCATGGTTAAGAAGAGACTGGGAAGAGAAATGTTGGAAATGGTGCAAGCAATGTACAACAACTGTGTTAACAGGGTACTGACCCCAGTTGGAAAGACAGATTGGTTTAGGAACAAGACTGGACTAAGACAGGGGAGTGTGCTCTCACCTCTCTTGTTCATAATGGTGATGGATGAAATTGTAAAGGAAACAAAGGAAGCATATGGACATAAAGAAATGAAGTTACTGTTATTTGCAGATGACATTGTGGTCTGGGGAAGGAACACCGAAGAAGTGCAAAAACAACTAGATGCACTGAACGAAAATATTCAGAAGTATGGCCTGAAAATCAGTATATAGAAAAGCAAGACCATGGTGATGACAAGAGGGGAAAGACAAGGAAAGGGCACTGTGAAAATTGGAAGTCAGAGTTTGGAAATTGTGGACACGTTCAAATACAGTGGAATCTCGTTAGTACGTTTTTCAAGGGACTGAAAAATTTGGACGTCATATGCGGGAAAACGTACTACCGAAAAACGCCATACTGCATTTACAACATATAAGAAAGAACGCGGCGTATATATGGACGTTCAATCGCCGACCTTAGTAAGTGATTGTATGCACTACTACAGTCACGACATAAACATAGGTTATCAGTAACTTACACGCAATAAATAACTTAAAAATGAATTACTGTACCTCTACACTACAGTATAATACAGGGTCTTTAGTTTTGCTTAGCAAGGACATCTTCGCTCTCGCGCTCCGCCAGTGACGGCTCAGTTGCCGGCGACCGTGCACGCATATGTAGGCCTACGGCAGAATACGGTGCTTAAAATCAGTAGCCTACCATGCAGTTTTACTGGCCATGATTTACAGTAGATGCTGAAAATGTTCCCCATCCGCTTCCAAACACATATAATACAGGGTCTTTCTTTATATTTGATCAGCAAGGACATTCTCGCTCTCGCGCTCCGCCAGTGACGGCTCTATCGCCGGCGACCGCGCACGCATATGTAGGCCTACGGCTGAATACGGTGTTTAAAATCAGTAGCCTACCATGCAGTTTTACTGGCCATGATTTACAGTAGATGCTGAAAATGTCCCCCATCCGCTTCCAAACACATATAATACAGGGTCTTTCTTTATATTTGATCAGCAAGGACATTCTCGCACTCGCGCTCCGCCAGTGACGGCTCTATCGCCGGCGACCGCGCACGCATATGTTTGAAGCACGGGCTTGCTTGAACCACTTCAATAAAGCGCTTTCAAGTTCAGGAAACTGTCCCTCTCGCACACGTTTCCTTTTGCCACTCACCCCTTCTTCAAATGCACGTTCAATTTCCTTCCTTTTGCCGAGAATCGTGTTCAGTGTAGACGGAGGAATGTTCCACTTTCGCGCTATATCCACATGCTTCATGTTAGGATTGCAGTCCACGTCTCGAATGTATTTAATCTTCTCGTCATTAGTTATCTGCCGTACTTTCTTCTTATCCATTATGAAACACGCAATAAAATAGGTCATAACTGGACGTGGACACTAAGAACTAGAAGACAATAGTGCGGAACACGAAGACATCAATGTGCCTACGTGAGAAATAAACAAAGGGAAGGGGGTGAAGGACAGCGGGAGAGAGACACGTCACCTGTGTTGCGTCATAGCTATAGCCACTTCTACGCCGTCAAACACAATGAAATCATCTACACTGTCAATAACTATCAGAGAATATGATGCAATATCGCGTCGTGTTTTCCAGAAGCCGAATTTTAAAATGAAGTAAGAATAAAATACGGTTCACTAACATAGTTCAACGGAGATTTGATCGTTGTAAGCGGGAATAGAGAACGTATTAAGGGGATATATCAACATGAATTTAGTAGGATTGGGTCTGGGACTTGAGAAAGGAGAGAAAGGGCAGCGGGAGAGACACACGCCACCTGTGTTGCATCATTGCTATAGCCACTTCTACGCAGTCAAACACAATGAAATCATCTACACTGTCAATAACTATCAGAGAATATGAGGCAATATCGCGTCGTGTTTTCCAGAAGCCGAATTTTATAATGAAATAAGAATAAAATCCGGTTCGCGTACAAATAGTACAACGGAAATCTGATCGTCGTAAGCGGGAATAGAGAACGTATTAAGGGGATATATCAACATGTATTTTGTAGAATTGGGACTGGGACTTGAGAAAATCATCGCGCTAAGCGGGAAAACGTCGTAACAGAGAACGTGCTAACGAGATTCCACTGTACCTAGGAAGTGAATTGATGCAAACTGGTAGGTTGGACATGAAGATTGGCAGGAGAGTACAGCAGAGCAATGCATTTCTATCAAAGTGTAAGAAAACTTGTTTGGGATAAGGAAGTACCAAGGAAAAGCAAGGAAGTAATGTATAAAGTGTACTATGTTCCCATATTAACTTATGCAGCCGAGACTTGGACCCTGACAAGCAGGCAAGAGAGTAGAATCCAAGCCAGTGAAATGAAATTCCTAAGAAGTATGATAGGAAAGACAAGGAAAGACAGAGTGAGGAATGAAGATGTTAGGAAGGAAGTTGGGATGGGAAAACTAAATGAGAGAATTGAGAAGAATAAACTAAGGTGGTTTGGTCATGTAAAGAGGATGGAGGAAAATAGAATACCAAGACAGATGCTGGAGGCAAAGTGCAAGGGTAAGAGAGCAAGAGGAAGACCTAGAACAAGGTGGAATGATTCAGTGAAGAACAGCATAAGAAAAAGAAATCTGGACTGGGACAAGATCGTGGAAGAAGAATGGTGGAAGGAAAGAGGAAAGTGGAGAAGTGCCATAAATACCCCGACCCGGCAGGAGCTGGATAAGGGGAAATGATGATGATGATTTATCATTTTATTGTTGTTGCGGAGGGAGGTCTGTAATGAAACAAAAATTTCTAGTTTTGAAAATCAGACAATTTATCAGTTTTAATACAAATTGTTCTTCATTTTTAAATTGTTTAAAACACTAAGACATAGCTATTATTTTATCACATTTGCAGGGAAACAAAAGATGAATAAGAGATACACATTGACAGATATGGTACTTACCTGAATCGATCATGTTGCTCGCTAACGATTGTGAATTCACGTAAAAAATTGGTAGTGTGGGATATGGCGCATGGGGAACCTCTCTTGGTAGATGCGCTGGGCCTGGCGACTATTCCCGTCGGCCAATTCGTAGACGTAGTGGATGTAAGCGAGGTGTTCGTTAGGACATCCGTCCATTGCAATTTTTCAGGAAAGCTATGGTTTAGAAGACTCTCGCGGAAGAAGTGATAATGCATCGCTGTTCTTAAGGGCTTTTATACCCTGACAGAATTTTCTAGACTTTACAGAAACCGGAAACACCGAAATTTCCTGAAGTTCGTTATTTGTCCCACAATGTTCTCGAAAAAATTATGTGGCACGAATAAAAATACATGTAGTTACTCAGATTCGAACCGGGAACGCCCGATTCATAGGCCAGTATGCAGACCAAAGGCTATCTCACTTTGATTGAAATAACTTGTAATAATAAGGCTAGGAAGCAACAAAACGACTGTTAGAAAATTCGGAGTTTCATTAACATACAATAATTAGGAAATCTAAGAAAAGCGACACAGAGAAGTGATCTTACGCACAATTCAATAAAATAATTGATAAGCATTTAAGTTCCTCAGTTCCAACGATCGCTGAACCTGTATCTGTATCTTCACTGTAACTTTTTTGAACTCTCAATCCTTTGCTTGTAAATTAACCACCTATGACCTTTACCTCAAATTGCGATCTTAAAGATATCATTGCGAAACAATCCTACAGCAATTACGACAAAAACAAAGAGATCATTTGTGTCCAAACAAAATCCTACCGCGAAGAAATAAATCGGCAACGACCAGAACCAATATGTTTTTCTTTTAAAACGCAAAATTGCGGCATATAATTTAGCTCGTTTTAAAACTAAATTAGAAACAAAAAGGATCTAATCTAGCCCTATGTAGTAATTAATTGATACAAATCCAAACGACTCGAAGAAAAAAAAATCATTACTGCCGGAGGGGGGATTTGAACACGGTCACCTCAGTCTAACGCCTTGCCACTGAGCCACGAGGTGTGCCTATAGGTTGATTGACTTGTGAGCGGTAATCGGTCCTCTGCCGTGGGTAGCACGCGACGTTGCCAAATGTACTCATAATTAAAATCGCCCATAGGGGCGTTGTAACGGTTGAGTTCCGCACATGGGTTCCCTGTCTCAAATTACTCCCTACCCCCACCCGCATGCGTGATTTAAGTTTGGTGCAGGACTTTTTTTACAGCCTGTATAAGTATATTTTAAAAATTTAATTATCACACAGACTTGCAACTTCATTTTCTGATTATTTTCATTTATCGTATGGCTTTTAGTGCCGGGAGTGTCCGAGGACATGTGCGGCTCGCCTGAGCTTGTAGCTGCTTCCAGCGGACATCCTTAGGGTGAGCTACAAGTTCCGTTCAATTTCAAGTAGTTCCAACTTTCGCTACCAGATATGAATGATACTTAGTGGTGAACGTTGGAACTTTGATAGAGCATTCCGACGAAATCTAACCTAACAATTTAGCTGCACACAAGTCTAGTCTGTGGAAGGATCTTTTACATGCCATAAATCTATGACATGGGACCGCCGGCTTTACTTCCCCTCCGAAGGAAGGCATACTGAATGATTTTTAACACTCTTAAAAAATCCGACGACTTCGGCCGGGTTTGGACCCACTATCTTGGGCACAGTTTCTGATAAAAGCATATTTTGCTGATGTGACCGAAACCGGTACACTGAATTACATGAATAATAATGTTATTGATTAAAGGTATTTTTTTGCTATGTATTAAACTTTGTCAATAAGGATTACTTTATAGACATAGTTACTGTCATGTTTCTTCGTTGTTGATCCTTGTCAGTAGAGTATTATTCTCTTGCTTTGTTCTAGCAAGGCGGTAATGCTATGATTCAGGTGGCGTGTGTTTTGAGGTTAGCATGCCCCAGTTTGAATTTGTTCCTTCGACTTTCTATTTTATGTAGTGTGCTTGAAATTGAGACCCTGTGGTCTTTGCTGTAAGTGTGAAAGCATGGCACTTCAATATTTCAAATGTCCAATATTACAATCACTTGCATAGCTCAATTAAGTTATTGTTTAAATTCATTTATGTTTTATTTTATTTTAATTTTTAATGATTTAAATTCCTTTTCCTTGCAAAATTTTGAGTGGTTCTCTCCTCAAGTAAGAACAAGAGGGTGGGGGTGCAAGCTTGGCTTGGGTCACCCTCATGGAAGTTAGTCTGTCACAGGGCTCCGACTTGTTAGGATGAAGATGGCCTCCTCTCTTTTTCATTTTCATATTTCTTTTAGACCGATGGATTGTTTGATTGTTTTAATTATTTAACTGTGTGTAGGGATGATGTTTCCTTTGCATAATGCGTTTTCATTTTATTAATTTCTTTGTAAAGTCAATGTCGTTTGCAGCTGCATACCCCTGCTCGAGGATGTAACTTTTTAAACTTTCAGTTGAGATTTGTTTTACGTCGTCTCCTATTAAAGGGACCACCCACCTAGCTTGTTACAAACTTGTTTCTGCTTAAATTTCAGGGAGTTATTTTGTTTCTCTGCCAGCAGTTTTAATTTCAGTGTTCATTAAAGGTAATAGGTTAGGATTTTTCAGCAATGGGAGCTACATTCAGGGTCTGCTAGATATAGTATTTTGTAGCATTAAGATTGATAGACTAAATGTTATACGTGGCCTCGTGTAACTTGTAAACATATGTACCAGATGTTAGTTACCAATATATTTCTATACTCAATATCCTTGTGTCAGTTAACCCTAGACTTTGTTCCTAGTCATGCCCTTGGACGAGGTCTCTCCTTCCACTGAACAGGCTAGACCTGATACCACTGTACCAAGTGTGATGTTTTCCAAGACAGGGACAGCATGGTTAAAACACATCTGGCCTTAAAACCTGGTTTTGGCTTCTTTTGGAAATTAAATTTTATTTCTTGCATAACAACCGAAATTCAACTTTCTTCTGTCTTTGTATAACAAAAACAAAATTGAAGTGGGTTCCCTCACTTTTTAATGAGTGGTATGGATTTTTTTTAGCAATGATTGGAACTATGGCAGTGATAGATACAGGTACCATATTTCACTTTGATCTACCCAACTCTTCAAGTTAAAAGTGTGCAGAGAGACATACAAAAACATTTTTGTGTGCATTTGGCAACAGTCTGAAATACATAAAAAACTTAAAACTCGAAGAAAATTTATAAAAAACAGATGTCTTGAATTATATATACATAGATTTATGTTCAGAATTGAGTGTAGATTTAATTTTGAGACCATCTGTAACTTGCCTTGTTGGTCAGCTGGTACTTAAGCTGATCAATTTCATCACATTGGACGGTGAGTTTATCATTCATATTGGCTAAATGTTCTGACATGATGCTAAGCTGTGTCTCGTAGTTATGAGTAGTAGTATGCAGCTCTTCCTGTAACCTGGCCAAGGCATCTTGTGTCTCTTGTAGACAGCTTTCACACAGCTGCTTGCTCTCCAAACTCAGCTCCAACCGCTTCTGCAGCACCTGGCACTGAGATACAACAGACATAAATATTGTATGCTTTGAGTTAATTTACAATTTTCTTTTTAATAAACTATACAATATATTTATCACCAAAACGTAGATATTCATTTAGATCCCTGTGAGTGTGTCAGCCTAGGCAAATCCCTGAGCTGGACTAGAGATACGAGTGTGGCAACTATGTTCCCCACATATTCAATCTCAAAAGTACAATCAGTATAATTGGTCAAAAAATCTTGTAGTCACATAAAATAACACTATAGAACCTACAATATAGATTCACATACATAACTAAATTGTAAACCATGGCCTGACAGGAGGGGCAAAAGGGGCTGTAGCCTCAGGGCCCGGATTTGATGAGAGGCCCGAGGTGGTAAAAGGACTTAGATGGGACAACTTTACTTAATTTTATGATGAAAATATTATGAAATTATCTAATATGACTATGTTTGATGTAAATACAGTTAGGGAATAGTATCCAAAGCATCACAAAGAGAATATATAAATTAATTTTACAAATAACCATTGTGTTTTGGGTTTTTCTTCAGGGAAAAAGGCAACGTTGCCAGGGTTGTCCTAATTTATAACATGCTTAATTAAGTTGAAGAGTTCTTTACATTTATAATTTTATCTCAAAACTAAAGAGTACGGCATATTGTTGTGGTGCCTCAAAACGTTCAGATACAATGAAAATGGAATTTTTATGCAAAATCTTGTAGTAAAAGAACAACCAATGAGAGACAAAAAAAAAGTATGGGAATAACTAAAAACAAAGTAAATTAATATTCAGTTTGGCAAGCTAAGCTAAATTCACGGAGGATTTATTTGGGGGCGAATTTGTCAATCGGATGGATGATACCAGACTACCACGCCAGGTTCTGTATGGTGAACTCAGTTCCAGCACCAGACCTCATGGAGGCCCTAAGAGACGTTACAAGGACCAATTTAAACAGAATATGAAGTTGACAGGTCTCAATCCACAAACCTGGGACCAGCTTGCTAAAGACCATTCAACTTGGCGCCAGACCATCCCGGCTGCTGTCAAAATGTTTGAAAAAGAACGTCTTAGACTTGTTAAGCACGAAAGCTCCGTGCAGCACAGCCACGCCCTCCACCAACAGTTCTGTGTGATCTGTGTGGACGTTTGTTTCATGCACGCATTGGGCTGTTCAGTCACCGCAAACATGCCCACAGACCTCAACCTTAGATTATATTAGACTGTTTCGGAAGAAGACCTATACTCGGAAACTAGTTAAAGCAGACGACGATTTGGGGGCAGGGGTGGGGGGGTTTATACTTAATACCGAAACTTCAAAATTATGTCACAGGTTGAATAAAAATGAAGGTGCCTGGAAGACCTTGTAATATGGCCCGTGATCGCTCTATACGGTCATGGATGTGACACCCTCCGACTCCTCTCTATACCAACTACTGTACAAGCTCAGAACAAATGTCAAAGTTGAGTATAATCCTTCAGGTGGCCACAAAATTACTACGCACCACAGCGTTTTTCTTTATAGCTTAATGTAAATCAGAGGTTGTTTTTGCCCAAAAATATAGCTCATGGAAACCTACTGCTAGAACACCCAATCACATTTTGTTGGAGTATATAAAAATGATGGTTTTGTATGCAAACTTAATGATTATAGTTACAATAATGAATGATGTTTGGGTTTGTGAACCGAATGAAGTATTCTTGTTGTTGTTGTTTCCTATGGCTAGCCCGGATTCCAATCCATCACCTTTCTTGCTTTCTTTAAGTATTTTAACACAGCAAAAAGATAAAATTGGTGTTAAATTAATAAGGTCATGAATGCCAAAACATTCCATCTCAATGAAGTATCTCAACAATTAGGGGATGAACACAGTATCAGTTCTTGTACACTTCCTTTATCAAAACTGATCAACTAATCCAGTTTAGGTTTGTGAACCAAGTACAGTAAAGTAGCCAACAATTTAGGAATCATCATACGATCAGTTCTTGCACACTCTCTCTATCAAAACCGATTGGATTATTCAGGAAAACAAGCACAGTACAGACTACATACACCAGAATATTAGTAGGAATAGAGAGTATACATTAATAATGTTCCAAAGATGCCAACATTCAGGAAGTTAACACAAACTCCAAATGTGACTAGAGAGAGGGTTGGTGAATAAATTTATAACAAATAATTTCATGCCTTTCTTATTTTTCTCTTGGATTAATAATGTACAGAGTGTAAAAGAATAAAAAAGTATTACATTATTATAATTAAAATTTTGGTAATTATCTTGATCACCATGGCCAATAGAAGAAACACTATCACAAACAGTGCACTTTGCACGAGAGCTGGAAATGCTGCATTGTTGAAGACAAATTGCTAAATTTATCTACGCTCTGTCTTCTTCCTATATCCTGCTGAATGTTCATAACCCTGGTTTCTGCAACAAAGTACTTCATGGTGCTTCTGTAAGCTATGATTTCACAAGATTATCTAAAAATATCTACACAAATTTTAAAAAACAACGACTGACTTATAGAGAAAAACAGCATAACAAAATATTCCCACACTCTGTTTAGATAAAGAAGGCCCTAACACTTCGTATGAGGTCTTTTTGAGCTGTTATAAAATAAATTGCCTATTCATTCAACTGTTGCTTGAACTATTGATCCATCTAAGATAAAACCTAACTTATTTACTGGTTCTTGAAACATGTACTGCATTAATATATTAATTTATACTGATATCTTGGCCCTCAAACATAAAATCTTATTAATATGTGCGTTTTTGAAATTTCTGAAAGGACCATTAAAAATCATACAATCCATGAATGTTGTTATTACATACCTCAGCAGTGAGAGCAGCAGCCTTGGATTCCGCCTCTTGACACGAACTCACAAGATGGTTGATACGCTCAGTGAAGTACTTCTTCACTTCCAACTCTCTGGCCTCCATCTCCTTGGTTAGAGCAAATGGAGCCTCCAGTCGGCCCAGGAAGTTTGTGACGGTAACCGGACCCTGTAGTGGGGTATCTCCTTCTCCTTCTGAGATTGAATCTCCCTGGGGAGTTGAGCTGCCACTAAGTGACTGGAGCTGTTCCTCCAAATCCTTCAAGCGCTGAAACCAATACCGGTTAATTTTCAATGTAAATGAACTTTCTTCACAACTTTCTTTTTTAAGTAAAAGCAATCTACATGTTGGTGTTAGGAACTATTGGGAAGATGAAAAGGAAGATTTCAATAACTATACTCACCCATTGTAACTTGAATTAAGTTGAGCACATGTTTGGACATTATGGTTTTCGTAATGTAATGAGGTATGTAAGGGAACGGATGACATCTCAAATGCCAACCTCACCTGCACTTAGTACATCCTGCTATAAACTAACGAGGCTCTGGCAACCGAGTGACTCCCGGGATAAGGAGTACCACCTTTACCTTTAAGGAGGTAGCAGATTAGGGCTTTCTATGGTCCTTGGAATGAGAAATCGTTTCTAAAGGCAGATGAATCTATTGAAGATCAACCAGAAAGTATACAAGATCTTTGGAGATAATATTTTAAAAAGCTGTTAAATAATGAAGATCAGACAAGCGAGGAAACAACAAATAATGAAGAAAATCAGAAAAGCTAGGAAGCAGAACTAGGACAAATTACATGGGAGGAGATGGAAACAGCAGTGAAGAAGATGAATAGAGTAAAAGCTCCAGGACCTGATGAAGTTTCAGTAGACATGATCAGAGCAGCAGGACTAGTGGGAATGCAGTGGTAGTATAGAGAATTGTCATGTGTATGGAGACCTAGTAAAATACCTGACGACTGGAGAGGAGGAGACATTGTCCCTCCTTTTAAAAAAAGGGAATATAAGGCATTGCAAAAGCTATAGAGGAATAACACTTATGAGCCATACAGCCAAAATTTTTGAAAGAATCATACGAAATCGCACAATGAAAAGATAGAAAAGGAGCAGAGCGAAGAACAACATGGATTTAGAAAAGGAAGAAGTACGATCGACATAATATTCTCTATACGACAATTGATGGAAAAAGTTGGGAGTACAACAAACAGGTGGTAATGGTATTCGTAGACATAGAAAAGGCCTACGACTCAGTCAACAGAGAAAGACTGTGGTAAGAAATGAAGAAGATAGGTATAGATAGTGGATATATAAATGTAATTAAGACAATGTATAGAGGACACAATATTGTAGAGTTATAACACCATCAGGTAACTCTAAATGGTTTGATATAGGACAAGGACTAAAACAAGGCAGTATTTTATCTCCTGCACTATTTAATGTTGTAATGGAGGAAATGACTAGATTAGTAAAAGAGATGGTAGAAGAAAAGGACAAAAAGATGATATTTGCAGACGATATGGTAATATGGAGTAATAGAGAGGAAGATGTATAGTTACACTCGAAGCATGGAAGGAAGTTATGGAAAGGTATGGATTAAAAATGAAGATAAGAGTGAACTATGATATGAGGAAGAGATAGAAAGATAAATGGGAATATTGAGTTGGATGGTGAACCCCTCAGAGTGGTAGACGGTTTCAATTATTTACGTAGTGAAAAATCTAGTGATGGTAGGATAACATGAGATTACCAAGAGGCTGCAAAAAGGAGGAAATTTTTATCAAACAATAAAACATCTGGTTTGGAATAAAGAAGTTCCAGAAAAAGCAAAACTCCTCATGTACGAGACTTATTACTGACCCATTGTCATGTGTGGAGCAGAAACATGGACAATGACCGAAAGGGATTGGAGCAAACTGCAAGCAGGTGAAATGAGGTTTCTCAGAGCAGTTAAAGGGAAAACAAGATTGGACAAAATAAGAAATAAGAAAAGAACTAAATCAGGAAAGTATGAGAGAGAGAGAGGGTAGAGAAAAAGAGACTACGCTGGTATGGACATGTGAAGAGGATGAGCGAGCAAAGGTACCAAAAATAATGGAAGAACTTAAGATCTATGGAAGAAGACCTCGAGGGCGTCCAAGAATGCGCTGGAGTACAGGAGTGAAAGCCTGTATTGAGAGAAGAGGAGTTAACTGGCATCAAGTAGAGGAAGAAAAGTGGTGGGAAGATAGAATAAGATGCAGAGGCCTCGTAAGCACCCAGACCCGGCAATAGCTGGAACGGGATTTGGATATGTATGTAGTAATATTGTAAACCTTTGAAATGTTTATTATTGTTCAATACACTTTCTATTATTTTAAATACCCAGTGTCATTGAACTGTTTGGCATTTTTGGAATTTCTAGCCTCTCTGCCAGAGGGCTTTCATTCTTGTGGAACTGTAACATTGTAGTGTAACAGTATTTATTCTCTTGTTTAAGTTGATACTTCGTGTGGGATTTAATTTTATATTTTGGATGGCGGAGTGCCCTGGTTCGATTGTGTGTTAATTTTGCTTGTTGTTGAAGATCTCAGGATTTTGAGATAGTGTTAGGTGTAGGATGTGTTAGGATTTTAGGATCGGTAACTAGGTGAAAATTTATCTTGTAAGCTCTCTATATTTTATTGTGCAATTTCATACCAAAGATGACCTGTATTATTTTTCTGTATAGATGCTTGTTTGTTCATTTGTTTACTTCAGAATATACACTGACTTAGCAAATGTAACGGGATAGTTCCCAAATAGCGTGTGGGGCCTCCTCTGGTCCTGCAGACTGCAGTGAGACGCCGTGGAAGTGAGTCGACAAGTCCCCTGGTAGTCCTCTGGATGCAGCTGACACCAAATTGTTTGCAAAGCGGCTGCCAATGTTGGTCTGTTCGTGGGTGCAGGATCCATGGCACAGAGTTTGCATTCCATGACATGCCAGATATGCTCCCGGGTGGCCATGTCAGTCGTTGGAAACCATTGTTCCAGTGCCCATACCTGGTAATTGGCGACAAATGCGCGCTGTTGTGTCCGATGGTGTTGGGTTAACAGCGGCACCCGTGTGCGGCGCTGACTCCCATACCTCATGAAACCCATGTTCCTACGGATTGTCCACTGGGAGACATGTCTAGCATGGCCTGTGTTGAATTGAGCCGTGATTCGTTGCACTGTTGCCCTTCTGTTACTATTGACAATCTGTCTCAGATGTCGCCGATCACGGTCATTGAGGTTGACTGGATGGCCTGTCGTTCGTCGGTTGTGGACGGTGACACCCGCATTCAATCATTCACGATACACACTTGACACGGTTGACCGTGTGAAGCCGAATTCCCGCACCACTGCCGAAATCGCATTTCCTATCTGTCGGGCACCGAGCACCATATCCCGTTCGAACGGTGTCAGCTCACGACGACGTAGCATGTTACACCTGTCACGTGCACAACCACTTCTCGCAAGGTCTCCTATACAACTGCCACTGGCACAGAGGGAGTGTGGTATGCAGACAACACACCTGCACAACAGTGCTCCACTATCCCATGACATTTGATTAGTCAGTGTAATTACTTTTGAAGGTTTCTGTACCGTTGGTACAATCAAGCCTGGCAAATTGGGGGCTATCCTAAAATAAACCCCCTGGAAACAGCTGAAATAAAGATCAAAAAAACTTCCCATTTCCCCCAAATGTGACCTCCTGTGTGATTACACCAATTCTACAACACGTTGCAATAGTGACCAAACTTTCGTAGCACCCTATAGGCCACGTCATCGTGGAAATTTCCGAGGTGCTGGTTGTGTTCAGCAACATTTGGGCGCTAATGTTCCTGTAGCAACTGTTATAACTCCAAGGTACCAACTTAAGAAACTTTCATTGGCATATGGCCATTTTTTTATCTGTGACAATTTGTAGTGGTAGGCCTGGATTGGCCAATATGGAGGATCCTAGCTCTGTGAGTTAGGCATGAAGGACTGTGTCTTTTTATCGCCAGCAACTGAGGTAGGTGGATGTGAAAATTTCTGCGGGAGACACCGACCAGGCGGACTCGGGTTCTCCCGAGTACTCGGCCATGTGAGCAGTAATTTGTATTTTAAGTGGATCGGCCACGGGACTGATGAACATTTAAATTTCATTCTTTGTAAACTTGTTTCTATTGATTTAATTCCATTTAGTGTGCATGGTCAGAATGTAAAGTTGACTTAGTTAAATTGCGTAGTAACGCGGGCCGTATTTTCAATGTGCTAATTTTATGTATCATTTGTAATACCTTGCTTTCTGTTAGTAATGTGTATCGCCCGCCGTTGCACTTCAAGTTCATGTTGGTTTAATTTACGTAAATATTTTGTTTGCCTCATGCAGGCCAAAACTTGTTTTAAAAGCCGCGTCCGTTGGTGACGCTTTAGATCTGACCACGTGCAAAGTTAACACTATGAAGAACACCAGTTATATTTTTGTTTGATTTAGGAGAAAAGCATTTAGGTTAAATTACTAAGTAAACATGGTTCTCGATTCATTTTGATGGGGATTGATTTGGTAAATTGTGGGGTTTGTTGTCGCTAAATTTCGGCGCGAGGTCGGCGTGTTTGCGTGATGTGTTCTGGGTTATTAGTTATTGTCGGCATGGTATTTTGTTTGTGTCTTTCGAGGTCCAAACAAGTAATTTGGTGGATCATTGGATCTAGGTTGTTTAATTAGCCTTCATGGGGGGATTTGATGTTGAGTAAGTATGTGATAGGCGTCAAGTTTATAAGACCTATATATTTGTTAGCATGTGTTTTGAGGTTAAGTAATTCATAGGCGTCAAGTTTGTAAGACCTATTTTGTTGTATGTTTGTCCTAGGCATCAAGTTTGTAAGACCTAGAAAGTGTGAAGTAGGTTTGTTTGACCACTGGCAAGAAGCTTCGTGCTTTTCCTTTTATTTGTACTTGCCAGGGCGATTCTTCTTACTATTGTGTTTTGTGAATGTATTTTCTTTATGCTTTATGGGGAATTTCTATGATGGCAAGTTTGTCATTTTATTATGAAGGTAAACCTTTACCCCTGTCGACTGTTTCTGTTATTCCTCTACTCAGACGCGTGGACCATCTAGCTCTTGTTCGTCTTTAGTGTTTCTTGAAATTATTTGCAATTGATGGGAGGGGGGTATCATTCCAGCTTGTTGGGTTTTCCATTTGTTAATTTCTGTTTCATTCATTTTAGTTCAGTGGTATGGTGAGTGTATGTGCCGGCAGTGTGAGTGTGTTTTTCTTTTCAGGTTAGGTTAAGTTTTGCGCCTTGCTTAAGTAGTAATCATTTTCTTTTATCGTCGAGTCTTCGTAGCTATTGTTCCAGGCATCGTCCCAATATGTAATTTACAAACTTATAAATATCAATTTAACACTGTATTAAATGTAAATGGGTGCGACATAGATTAAGGTTCTTTTATTTGTATTGTTTACCGTTATGGAATATATGATTGTGAGTTAAAATAAACATCTCTTTTCGTTAGCGACTATCCCTAGGCAACCTGTTTCCTCTTCCGGACCTCTGAGATTAGGGCTCTCTTCCATCATCCCGAGTAGTAGGGTACAAACAGTAGCTTGAGTAGTTTGTAACCCGAGTAACCACTACAAAAATTGATAACATATTTGATTTTCTTTAGTTCTCCTTTTAACCGGTTACAGAATAGTAGCAGAGGCATGTTTGATGTTCTTCTCGGCTGATATTGTTAGCTAATACAAATGTTGCAATATGTCATGGTTCACTTATTGTCTTCTTGCAGCAAATTTTGGGGTGTCAAATTCCTCTGTCATAAAGTTTATTGCGAAGTTATCTAGGGTTGTTAATACTTTTGTTTTTTGTCATGGTGGTAGTTGAAATTTGGTTAGGTGGGTAATTAATAAGTTGTATCGAGAACCATAGAAAGTATTTACTGTATGATTATGGTATTGATTTCTAATTTTGTTTCGATTCTTTATTTTTCATGCGTACGACTGTCCATAACAAAATGCCTTGACTGTTTGAGTGGTTCCAAGAGGTGGAGTCGGTCAGCTGAGTAAGTGTCCCAGTTCATTATTTTATTTTAAAGTCAGTGTAGTTAACTTATTTTAAGAAAAAAAGGAAGGGAAAAAAAAGGAAATTGTTACGTGAACGGTTATGTTTCAAGTGTGGTGTTCGTGTCCACGTTGACTTTGGTGTGTTAAGTCATCTGTCTACATGTGAAGTGATAAATTATCTGCGAGTCAATTTCTAAATTTGGTTGTGTGCTGCAAATATATTTCTATTGATGGCAAGTTGCCTGTTCGAGAAAAACAGCTGATGTCTTCTGTGGCAATGTGTTATTTCGTGTGTCATCATTTAAGGTGTTCGTGTGAAATTGAAGATAGGCTTTAATTGTCGTAACGTATGGTGTAGTAGGAATTTTATATTGGTAATTTCATCGTAAGTAGTAGTTCCGTTGAGGTCAGGTTAGACTTGGTGTTATTTTACGTTATGCGTGTGGTGGTTGAATTGTGATCTTCTATTTAAAAGTAAATCTTTGGTGCTCGGGTAAGTAATATTGTTAAGCTGGTGACATATTTCTGTTGTAGATGTGTGTCGTGGTTAGGCTACGTTGATAATTTCATAAAAGTTCCTTATGGTAATTGGGTTTCATCTGCTGTTGTCATGTCAATTGTTCGTAGGTATCTTTTATTTCAATTTTGGTAATGGTGGTTTCTGTCTTCACGAATTTTCAATTAGTTATGTTGGCAACTGTTAGCTTCTGTTCGATTCTGGTTTGGTCAGCTGTTGAGTACATTTAAATTTGGTAGGAGTTTGTGTAAAGCCTTGTGATTTAATTGGGTTGGCTGCGTTGTGGAATATTTAAAATATAGTTTCAATTATTTGAGCCACCGTCACTTTGGTGTGCTAAGTCATTTTTTGTTATGATGTGACCAGCTGATATGCTGTCCGCTGTTTGAGATGCTATACTACATGTGAGTTGTAGTTCATAATTTAAAATTCGAGTTCACCCGCTTCTAATTACACCTTCTGGATTATTAAGTGAAGACGTTGAAACTGGTATCGTCAATTGTGTGGATTATTGAAAATTGTTTCTTCTTGAGATAACGTGTATTTGTTGTCGAAGTGGGCGTTGCGAAGTGGTAATCTGGAAATTTCATTTAGCGGCATTATTATTGGTTAACATTTTTATTATGTTAGGAGGACGTTCTGGGATGTGTTGCTGTTTGGTGTGTGCATGGAAATTTAGATTTGCGATTTGATTTGAGGGTAGGAATTAAGATAGGTTGTTGGTTTATTTTCTCGGGAGTAAGGTTAGGGCATTTTATTTTTGTCTTGAAGTATTCTTCACTGTGAGTGACCTAGTATGCCAGTGTGTGCTTCACTGAAGTAACTACTGTATGAGATAGGTCAGGTTGGATTATGGGTCCAGCCCGGTTTGATTCTTGTGCAGGATGTACATAGTGCTTACACGATTCGAGTTGTCTTTAGAATGGGATAAAGATAACAGCAATGAGCGGTGAAAAGTGATATTTTGGGGGTTTCGAAGTTTTGTGAAGAATTTGTGAGGTTATATTGAGAGAATTTTGTGGACTTGTGGTTTTCTGTGTATGCAACTGTGAATGTTGTTTTATTGGTCCTCAGGCAAGTGTTGAGAGGTTGGTGTTAGTATTAGTTATGGTATTTCAGCGACTCATATTTGCATACTTGTGTGTAATGGGAATTGTATTTGTTTAATGGGAGGGATGGTCTTTGGTGAGTTGCGAGATGTCTGCGTGATGGATGAATTATGATGTGAGGGGTCCCGTTCGATTCTCTGGTCTGGTCCTGTGTTCGTTTCTTGCTCAGTCTGGTTATCGTAACTTTTCAAAAGGTTTTCTGTTGTGGTAGGAGCTTTGTGAGAAATGTAACTGAACATGTTTTAGTAGAACTTAACTTGGTAAATTTTATCTCGTTGGTGATGAGCTGGGGCATGCTTAAGTTGGCATTGCTGTAAGTTAAATGTAAATGTTTTCTTTTTAAGTCTTGGTCACTGCATTTTGAGAGTAGCTTCACCTGTTAAAAATGGGAAGTCGTACGGCATGATTTAAATTTATTTCTTTCATTCAAGTATATATTGATTAATGGTAACTGCTTTATTGTAAAGATTAACGTAATAAGGTTAATGTAAAGCTATGATTGTCTGCTGATGTTTAAGGAAGTTTAATGTAACTAAAGTTCATACGGAAAGATAACCAAGAACCTGTTTGGTTGTGAAGTAACTTCAGCAATGAAAATGTTTTAAAGAGTTTGTAACTGATTTAAGTTAACGCTTGATTTGTAATGATGTTCTTCCTTATTTAGGGTTTGGTTTGATTACAGTAAATTGGTAGGGAATTAATAATAACATTCAGTCCAGATATAGTGTGCGTGTGAAAAAAAAAAAAAAAAAAAAAAAAAACAACTGTCTTTGGAATTTAAATAAGTAATAGTGCAGCTCGTAAAAATTATGGAAGCTAAATTAACTCACATACTGTCGCAGTGCTACCAAGCTTTCAAAAATGTGGTGATGGTGTGCATATTTGCTTGGTGTCTCGTTGCTGGGTGTGTGTTGAATGTTAGAGGAAAGGAGATATGGAGATTGAGTGAACGAGCGACCAATGGCCATGGTCAGCTGTTCAACAATGGTGATTCAACATCTGGTGGGAGCATCCCTGGTTTTATGCTGGCAGACATTGGGGTTATCTTGCCAAACGCCGACCTATCTCATCTACTATGGGAACATTCATAAATCATCTAGTACGCGATCCCGGGACTTCACCTGTCACCCCATGCTGTGGATCTGGAGGGGGAGAATTGTACCGTTGGTACAATCAAGCCTGGCAAATTGGGGGCTATCCTAAAATAAACCCCCTGGAAACAGCTGAAATAAAGATCAAGAAAACTTCCAATTTCCCCCAAATGTGACCTTCTGTGTGATTACACCAATTCTACAACATGTTGCAATAGTGACCAAACTTTCGTGGCACCCTATAGGCCACGTCATCGTGGAAATTTCCGAGATGCTGGTTGTGTTCAGCAACATTTGGGCGCTAGTGTTCCTGTAGCAACTGTTATAACTCCAAGGTACCAACTTAAGAAACTTCCATTGGCATATGGCCATTTTTTTTTATCTGTGACAATTTGTAGTGGTAGGCCTGGATTGGCCAATATGGATGATCCTAGCTCTGTGAGTTAGGCATGAAGGACTGTGTCTTTTTATCGCCAGCAACTGAGGTAGGTGGATGTGAAAATTTCTGCGGGAGACGCCGACCAGGCGGACTCGGGTTCTCCTGAGTACTCGGCCATGTGAACAGTAATTTGTATTTTAAGTGGATCGGCCACGGGACTGATGAACATTTAAATTTCATTCTTTGTAAACTTGTTTCTATTGATTTAATTCCATTTAGTGTGTGTGGTCAGAATGTAAAGTTGACTTAGTTAAATTGCGTAGTAACGCGGGCCGTATTTTCAATGTGCTAATTTTATGTATCATTTGTAATACCTTGCTTTCTGTTAGTAATGTGTATCGCCCGCCGTTGCACTTCAAGTTCATGTTGGTTTAATTTACGTAAATATTTTGTTTGCCTCATGCAGGCCAAAACTTGTTTTAAAAGCCGCGTCCGTTGGTGACGCTTTAGATCTGACCACGTGCAAAGTTAACACTATGAAGAACACCAGTTATATTTTTGTTTGATTTAGGAGAAAAGCATTTAGGTTAAATTACTAAGTAAACATGGTTCTCGATTCATTTTGATGGGGATTGATTTGGTAAATTGTGGGGTTTGTTGTCGCTAAATTTCGGCGCGAGGTCGGCGTGTTTGCGTGATGTGTTCTGGGTTATTAGTTATTGTCGGCATGGTATTTTGTTTGTGTCTTTCGAGGTCCAAACAAGTAATTTGGTGGATCATTGGATCTAGGTTGTTTAATTAGTCTTCAGGGGGGATTTGATGTTGAGTAAGTATGTGATAGGCGTCAAGTTTATAAGACCTATATATTTGTTAGCATGTGTTTTGAGGTTAAGTAATTCATAGGCGTCAAGTTTGTAAGACCTATTTTGTTGTATGTTTGTCCTAGGCATCAAGTTTGTAAGACCTAGAAAGTGTGAAGTAGGTTTGTTTGACCACTGGCAAGAAGCTTCGTGCTTTTCCTTTTATTTGTACTTGCCAGGGCGATTCTTCTTACTATTGTGTTTTGTGAATGTATTTTCTTTATGCTTTGTGGGGAATTTCTATGATGGCAAGTTTGTCATTTTATTATGAAGATAAACCTTTACCCCTGTCGACTGTTTCTGTTATTCCTCTACTCAGACGCGTGGACCGTCTAGCTCTTGTTCGTCTTTAGTGTTCCTTGAAATTATTTGCAATTGAGGGGAGGGGGGTATCATTCCAGCTTGTTGGGTTTTCCATTTGTTAATTTCTGATTCATTCATTTTAGTTCAGTGGTATGGTGAGTGTATGTGCCGGCAGTGTGAGTGTGTTTTTCTTTTCAGGTTAGGTTAAGTTTTGCGCCTTGCTTAAGTAGTAATCATTTTCTTTTATCATCGAGTCTTCGTAGCTATTGTTCCAGGCATCGTCCCAATATGTAATTTACAAACTTATAAATATCAATTTAACACTGTATTAAATGTAAATGGGTGCGACATAGATTAAGGTTCTTTTATTTGTATTGTTTACCGTTATGGAATATATGATTGTGAGTTAAAATGAACATCTCTTTTCGTTAGCGACTATCCCAAGGCAACCTGTTTCCTCTTCCGGACCTCTGAGATTAGGGCTCTCTTCCATCATCCCGAGTAGTAGGGTACAAATGGTAGCTTGATTAGTTTGTAACCCGAGTAACCACTACAAAAATTGATAACATATTTGATTTTCTTTAGTTCTCCTTTTAACCGGTTACAGTTTCTATGTCTTCTATTTTCTGGTGCATACCTTAGGAACATCCCACCACTCGTCTGAATGAGGGCCTTCCTTTCACTCCACAGGCTAGCCCCGGTCTCCCTTTTATACCCCTGTATCTTTAGGTGTAACCTAAGGGGAGGGAAGGTGGGATACATAAGTCGTTGTTATCTACCTCGTAAACACACTCCGAAGCTAGTAATTTAAATTTCCACTGAATTGATATTATTAGAAGAAATGAAAACATAAAAACACTTATAGTGGGCGATGTATGAAAGTTAGAGATATGCTGTCACTGACTTCTTTGTAGAACTTTCCATGCTAAACAATTCTTACATTGGCCGTGAAAGCCAATATACCATCTTTTTGGAAGCCTTCATACGGAGGTTATGGCTGCTTGAGCTTTTAGTTCTCGCAGTGAAGAGGCGCAGGTGCGCTTCATAAAAAGGGAGGTAGCACGCAGTTCGCTACTCCTGTGGGGGTCTGGGCGGGGACACCAAGAGCCCGCAGATGAGCCAGCTTGGTGTCTTAGGCAAAACTCCACACAAGACACGGCACAGACCTAGAAAAATTGCTGAGGTTTAATCCTTCCATTCATAGTATATAGATATGTTTAACGGTTTACCCAGCGTAGGCTTAAAAGGTGCACGGGCGGCAGGTTTTCCTTAGATTCGATTCACTGAAATATTTACTGCTCGGCTTCCTTTGGTCACAAATGAATGTTTTTCTACAGAAACCTTCCTCAAGAAATCCTTTACAGAATGGTGAAAGCCACATCATAATCCATCCAGTGGTTCTCGAGATTCCCCATTACATCCAAGAATGGGGGTCTTTGTTATATACCGTGTAGAGATGTCCGCGATTATCACTGAAACAAATACACGAATTTGTAACTAGTATGGGCTATTAATTATACGTAAGACTCATTAAATACGTCATACAATTGTACCTAGGGATACTTATAGAGGACTGAACTAATAAAAACAAAGCATTAATTAAAAGTGTACAGTATATCAACATTGTGGCTTCTCTATTCTGTAGTAGTTAGTGACTTTACATGACTTATGTTATTGAAATAATCACTCAGGTGAGTTAAAATTCATAAAACCCCTGCAAATGAGAAATCATCTGAACCGCGAATAACATGCTCAAGGCAGTTGCCAGTTTGCCGGCCACCGCGAGTGCTAGTGTCGCTCCACCTGCCAAAAGGATCCAATTTTGTGCAGCGAGCTTTGCAGCTGTGTATTTTAGACTGTGGTAATACTACTCCGTCCTCCCAGGGTTGCCAATTTAACTTTTTCCTTGCGAAATATAGCTTATTTCAAACTGAGCCTAGTGCCAAATAATTTTGAATCCCACCTAGCAGGAGGGAAGTTATATGTAAATTAATCTAGTTAAAAATAACACATTTTAATAAGGACTTAGAAAATTCTATGGGTACATTAACACTAATTTTGGGATCGTTATTAACTTGAGCATGAGATAGCCGTCAGCCGAGTTGCTTCATATTACATAAATATGTGTCCAGCAATTACCCGAATTACGGTTATCTTCCAGTACGAATGAGGGAAATTTGTCGCATGCATAGTCTAAACTACTAAGCCTTTTGACGGCAGCATGTAGCATTTGTAAAATAAGAAGGACCTAGGTAGGTGACAAAAATCTTCGAAAATTATATTTTAGGCTAATTGCAATATAAAGCATTCTGTTGAAAATCAAAATAAACATAAAAATGAGTAATGCAGACCTGCCAACCCTTCCGATTTATTCGGAAACTCTCCGAATTTTCACCTCGTCTTTCGATCTTCTTAATAACTATTATTTCTTCCGAATTTTGGTCCCCAAAGGTTGGCAAGTATGGTAATGTATAACTCATAAATCAACATGACACACTGTGAGAGGACATGCCCACTTTTGCTGAGACTTCTGTAAATGTATCCTACTAGCAACCTATGAGAGCAAAACTAGTGAGCACACCACCCACTTGTTGAGAGATACACAGCCTTCATGTTGGTAGCGCAGATAATTTTAGTATATTTTGATCCTGTCAGGGGAACAGGAGTGTTCTGGATTTCCCATTTCAGTTAAAATTAACTTCATTTTTTAAAGAACTGTCTTTTTTTTTGTCTTTTGTCCATATTGTATTACTCAAAAACTTCTGGACCAGAATACATGAAACTTTTCTTGTGTAATAATATCTCAATGAGAAATGGAAATACTTGTAGAGTTGGTAATTCATTTGAGGAGCTTGAGACATCTTGGTCATCAGCCCCTTGTTGTTGGGAGTGTGTTCAAGTTGTCTGAGAACCTGTATTGCTGTGATGACTGTAGTAGTGCGTGTAAATGTATCAGGGGCAGGGATGGGGGTAGGCACTCCGGGACTTGAAGTAAGGAACTCTCCCGGCAATTTCCTGTAGGGAGTGTGGAAAAACCTGGGTAAGAACTCACTCAGGATAGCCGCTGTCAGCACTGGCATTCGAACCTGCGATATCCGTACTTACTGCAGCTGCCCTCGTGACCATGGTGCAAGTTTGACGCGCGCGGCCTTGCCACGGGACGAAATGCTTGTAGAATTTGGCTGGAGTAACTATAACCCCCCCCCCCTATTGGTTGATCCTGGCTATGCTACTGCCCATAGGGTTGGTGCTCTGCTTTGAGTCCACATTTTTTCACTGTATTCAGCAAGATTCCTCACTGCCCAACATGTCGGTGCAATTATCTATTGGAGAGTAATCAGTAGCATATGGTTTTCTTTGTCCCCTTTATGCTGTACAAATTATGCACAGATGAAAAGCTATCACTCACCTTACAGTGACGTAACTGCAGCAGCTGGTACTCCAGTCGCCAGTGTTCTTTGTCCTGCTCCAGTTTGGTGGCTCGCTGCCTGCAGCTTGCCAACTGTTCAGTCAAAGATTCCTGACTTACAACACTACTTCTCATCTCCTCTCGTTCCTTCAATGCTTCGTCATAAGGAACTGATGGAGACTCTTCCTAAGGATAACAACATGTACTATAAAAACAAGGAAGATTTATGACTGCATTGCAAAGAATACTGAAATTACACAAAAGAACTCTAGAAAACTTATTAGATGGCCTGTTTTTGTTACAACAAAAGCAAAAGAACAATGATAATAATTTGATGCTACTATGAAGAAACTATTCCTAGTAGTGTACACCCATAACACAGGTTATCAGACAGTTTACATCACTGGTAGCTGGCGAATAATTGTTCTAGGAGTTGCACTATTTTCATTAAGGGGGCGGGGTGGAGGAGGGGTAGGCGGTAGGATAAAAGACTGCTTGATATCATAGAAAACTGTATTCAATTGCGCGGTAAAATGGATGTACTTCATTTATCACGAATGCCATAGTTCAGAGAACATCACATTCGCATCAAGATTAAAGTTATATGAAAAACTTCACGAGAACAAACCAACGTAAGTTATACACAAGGGCGATAAAGAAGCGAGAGTGTCACACTCACGCGCAAATTACATTGCGAGACATGGTATCGGCAGTTGACGGAGCATCTCGGATGTCTTCATCTGGCCCTCTGCTCCCTTGTTGCTATCAATGGGCTACGACCAGCCAAGTTAACAGTTGGGATAGGACTTGCCCGGTCTAGCATCTCTGCCATACCCTCCACTATTGAGATCTGGTCGGTGCTCGGGCCTGGCAACACCAAACAGCGAGCGCTCCTGTACTGTTGGCGCGCTTTGCTCTCTCAGACAGTTCAAAGTACCTACTACAAGGTTTCCTGCATTATAACAACCCCCCCACTGGCACTACAGCCCATGACGGGCCCAGGCCTACCAAGCAACCGCTGCCCAGCCATTTGGCCTGCAGATATTGGGGTGACGCGGGGTCAGCGCTTTGGGTCCCCTCTGCCATTAATCTTGGTTTTCGTGACCGGGGCGCTGTCTCACTGTCAGATAGCTGCTCAATTGTCCTCACGAGGCTGAGTGCACCCCATCCAGTCCTCACATCAGTTTTTAAAATCCCCGACTGGAGCCGGGAATCGAACCCGGCGTGAGAGGCAGACACGCTACCCCAATACCGCGGGGCCAGCTTCCTGCATTATTAAAGAACAAAACTATGAATTGCTATGCATATAAAAGGAAACGTACAGGTTTTATTGCTAAAAATATTATTACGGTATTAATTTTTGTTGTTAAAATATCTGGTCGTTGTGCAACACTGTAACCTTATTACCGGCAACCGCTGGTCTATATACACAAATATGTCCAAGTGCTTGAAGCTGATGACCACAATGTATCTAGCCCCTAAATGAAACAATAGAACCTTTGTAGTGGGTGGTATGCAGCACCATATGAAATATTCTCTGAGAATCATAATATTCTCTCCTCAAGATTTCAATGCTCAGCTGGTACTCTAGGTGATTCGTGACATGTCTTAGGAAAATAAGAATGTTTATTAAACAAAATAATTAAGTGACCCAGTGCTCATAAATAGTCTAAAAGACAAACAAATGCTCAAGTATATATTTTATTTACTTGTGTTGGAAGAAATACAGGGGAGTTAACAGGCAAAAGTATCCAAGGAAAAAAAGAACATTTAATATGAGAAAGACTTCAAGGAAGCATCAGTGTGCTGAGTTAGGCAGTCAGTCAAGTTTCAACAAGTTTTATACAAAATGGTGGCAATGGCCAACCTTCTACTTGAGCAGACATTATGTTGTTGTTTCATTTGAGGGGCTTGGTCACCGTGGTCATTTAACCCCATATACTTGGGTGTATATAGTTTGTTTGAAAACCTGTGTTATTGTGGCGACTGTAGCATTGTGTGTATTTGTAAGTCAGGTCAGGATTTGGAATGGAGCAGCTATGGCCTTAAGTTAGGAAGCATCCCGGCATTTCCCTGAAGTAGAAGTGGGAAACCACGGACAACCAATTCCAGGATGGCTGAGGTGGGAATAAAGTCCACCTCTTCTAAGTTTTGCCTCACGAGGCTGAGTGTATCCAGAATTCAATTTCTTGGCAGAGCTGGGAATCAAACCCGAACCTCTACGGCGACAGCCAAGAATACTAGCCGTTAAGTCTGCCAGGCTTCATAAAGGTTTTGGAAAGCAGAAAGCCTATCTTGGAAAACAGAGAGGAAGAGAACAGGTGTGCAGTCTACTGGAATAACATAGATGAGACAGATGGCCGTGTGAAGAACACACAATAAAAGAATCTCAAAAAAGCTGACACAGAAGATGTATTCTGTAGCCCATTGATGATCATATCAGTGTTATTTAATTACTTATTTCTTTAGTACTATTTCATATTTCAAAGTTCGCGTTTTGTACACTGTTCAACATTTTCTCTTGTGTTTTCTTGTGTCATGAACTTGCTGAAAGTTTATTTGATTTCACTAACGTGCCTTCGATAGCACGATAGCTCTGGGAATTCCTTCATTCCAGCAATTATTAGACAGCATAGGTGTTTGCAGTTTCTAAATATGAGAGAGTGTTGACAGTAACTAAACCATTGTTTGTAAGTTGTTTCAGTATGGGTGTTTGCAAATTGTTAAGTAAGGGAGATTGTTGCTGTTCATGCAAGAGCTATTTAATGACTGGTTTCTTTAGTACTGTAATGCATTATGTTTCAAGATAGGGGTTTTGTTCTCTATTCACTATTTATTGACTGGTTTCTTTAGTACTGTAATGCATTATGTTTCAAGATAGGGGTTTTGTTCTCTATTCACTATTTGATGACTGGTTTCTTTAGTACTGTAATGCATTATGTTTCAAGATAGGGGTTTTGTTCTCTATTCACTATTTAATGACTGGATTCTTTAGTACTGTAATGCATTATGTTTCAAGGCAGGGGTTTTGTTCTCTATTCACTATTTAATGACTGGTTTCTTTAGTACTGTAATGCATTATGTTTCAAGATAGGGGTTTTGTTCTCTATTCACTATTTAATGACTGGTTTCTTTAGTACTGTAATGCATTATGTTTCAAGATACGGGTTTTGTTCTCTATTCACTATCTAATGACTGGTTTCTTTAGTACTGTAATGCATTATGTTTCAAGATAGGGGTTTTGTTCTCTATTCACTATTCAATGACTGGTTTCTTTAGTACTGTAATGCATTATGTTTCAAGATAGGGGTTTTGTTCTCTATTCACTATTTAATGACTGGTTTCTTTAGTACTGTAATGCATTATGTTTCAAGATAGGGGTTTTGTTCTCTATTCACTATCTAATGACTGGTTTCTTTAGTACTGTAATGCATTATGTTTCAAGATAGGGGTTTTGTTCTCTATTCACTATCTAATGACTGGTTTCTTTAGTACTGTAATGCATTATGTTTCAAGATAGGGGTTTTGTTCTCTATTCACTATTTAATGACTGGTTTCTTTAGTACTGTAATGCATTATGTTTCAAGATAGGGGTTTTGTTCTCTATTCACTATCTAATGACTGGTTTCTTTAGTACTGTAATGCATTATGTTTCAAGATAAGGGTTTTGTTCTCTATTCACTATCTAATGACTGGTTTCTTTAGTACTGTAATGCATTATGTTTCAAGATAGGGGGTTTTGTTCTCTATTCACTATTTAATGACTGGTTTCTTTAGTACTGTAATGCATTATGTTTCAAGATAGGGGTTTTGTTCTCTATTCACTATTTAATGACTGGTTTCTTTAGTACTGTAATGCATTATGTTTCAAGATAGGGGTTTTGTTCTCTATTCACTATTTAATGACTGGTTTCTTTAGTACTGTAATGCATTATGTTTCAAGATAGGGGTTTTGTTCTCTATTCACTATTTAATGACTGGTTTCTTTAGTACTGTAATGCATTATGTTTCAAGATAGGGGTTTTGTTCTCTATTCACTATTTAATGACTGGTTTCTTTAGTACTGTAATGCATTATGTTTCAAGATAAGGGTTTTGTTCTCTATTCACTATTTAATGACTGATTTCTTTAGTACTGTAATGCAGTATGTTTCAAGATAGGGGTTTTGTTCTCTATTCACTATTTAATGACTGGTTTCTTTAGTACTGTAATGCATTATGTTTCAAGATAGGGGTTTTGTTCTCTATTCACTATTTAATGACTGGTTTCTTTAGTACTGTAATGCATTATGTTTCAAGATAGGGGTTTTGTTCTCTATTCAATATTTAATGACTGGTTTCTTTAGTACTGTAATGCATTATGTTTCAAGATAGGGGTTTTGTTCTCTATTCACTATTTAATGACTGGTTTCTTTAGTACTGTAATGCATTATGTTTCAAGATAGGGGTTTTGTTCTCTATTCACTATTTAATGACTGGTTTCTTTAGTACTGTAATGCATTATGTTTCAAGATGGGGGTTTTGTTCTCTATTCACTATTTAATGACTGGTTTCTTTAGTACTGTAATGCATTATGTTTCAAGATAGGGGTTTTGTTCTCTATTCACTATTTAATGACTGGTTTCTTTAGTACTGTAATGCATTATGTTTCAAGATAGGGGTTTTGTTCTCTATTCACTATTTAATGACTGGTTTCTTTAGTACTGTAATGCATTATGTTTCAAGATAGGGGTTTCGTTCTCTATTCACTATTTAATGACTGGTTTCTTTAGTACTGTAATGCATTATGTTTCAAGATAGGGGTTTTGTTCTCTATTCACTATTTAATGACTGGTTTCATTAGTACTGTAATGCATTATGTTTCAAGATAGGGGTTTTGTTCTCTATTCACTATTTAATGACTGGTTTCTTTAGTACTGTAATGCATTATGTTTCAAGATAGGGGTTTTGTTCTCTATTCACTATTTAATGACTGGTTTCTTTAGTACTGTAATGCATTATGTTTCAAGATAGGGATTTTGTTCTCCATTCACTATTTAATGACTGGTTTCTTTAGTACTGTAATGCATTATGTTTCAAGATAGGGGTTTTGTTCTCTTTTCACTATTTAATGACTGGTTTCTTTAGTACTGTAATGCATTATGTTTCAAGATAGGGTTTTTTGTTCTCTATTCACTATTTAATGACTGGTTTCTTTAGTACTGTAATGCATTATGTTTCAAGATAGGGGTTTTGTTCTCTATTCACTATTTAATGACTGGTTTCTTTAGTACTGTAATGCATTATGTTTCAAGATAGGGGTTTTGTTCTCTATTCACTATTTAATGACTGGTTTCTTTAGTACTGTAATGCAGTATGTTTCGAGATAGGGGTTTTGTTCTCTATTCACTATTTAATGACTGGTTTCTTTAGTACTGTAATGCAGTATGTTTCAAGATAGGGGTTTTGTTCTCTATTCACTATCTAATGACTGGTTTCTTTAGTACCGTAATGTATTATGTTTCAAGATAGGGGTTTTGTTCTCTATTCACTATTTAATGACTGGTTTCTTTAGTACTGTAATGCATTATGTTTCAAGATAGGGGTTTTGTTCTCTATTCACTATCTAATGACTGGTTTCTTTAGTACTGTAATGCATTATGTTTCAAGGTAGGGGTTTTGTTCTCTATTCACTATTTAATGACTGGTTTCTTTAGTACTGTAATGCAGTATGATTCAAGATAGGGGTTTTGTTCTCTATTCACTATTTAATGACTGGTTTCTTTAGTACTGTAATGCATTATGTTTCAAGATAGGGGTTTTGTTCTCTATTCACTATTTAATGACTGGTTTCTTTAGTACTGTAATGCATTATGTTTCAAGATAAGGGTTTTGTTCTCTATTCACTATCTAATGACTGGTTTCTTTAGTACTGTAATGCATTATGTTTCAAGATAGGGGTTTTGTTCTCTATTCACTATTGAATGACTGGTTGCTTTAGTACTGTAATGCATTATGTTTCAAGATAGGGGTTTTGTTCTCTATTCACTATTTAATGACTGGTTTCTTTAGTACTGTAATGCATTATGTTTCAAGATAGGGGTTTTGTTCTCTATTCACTATTTAATGACTGGTTTCTTTAGTACTGTAATGCATTATGTTTCAAGATAGGGGTTTTGTTCTCTATTCACTATTTAATGACTGGTTTCTTTAGTACTGTAATGCATTATGTTTCAAGATAGGGGTTTTGTTCTCTATTCACTATTTAATGACTGGTTTCTTTAGTACTGTAATGCATTATGTTTCAAGATAGGGGTTTTGTTCTCTATTCACTATTTAATGACTGGTTTCTTTAGTACTGTAATGCATTATGTTTCAAGATAGGGGTTTTGTTCTCTATTCACTATCTAATGACTGGTTTCTTTAGTACTGTAATGCATTATGTTTCAAGATAGGGGTTTTGTTCTCTATTCACTATTTAATGACTGGTTTCTTTAGTACTGTAATGCATTATGTTTCAAGATAGGGGTTTTGTTCTCTATTCACTATCTAATGACTGGTTTCTTTAGTATTGTAATGCATTATGTTTCAAGGTAGGGGTTTTGTTCTCTATTCACTATTTAATGACTGGTTTCTTTAGTACTGTAATGCAGTATGTTTCAAGATAGGGGTTTTGTTCTCTATTCACTATTTAATGACTGGTTTCTTTAGTACTGTAATGCATTATGTTTCAAGATAGGGGTTTTGTTCTCTATTCACTATCTAATGACTGGTTTCTTTAGTACTGTAATGCATTATGTTTCAAGATAGGGGTTTTGTTCTCTATTCACTATTTATTGACTGGTTTCTTTAGTACTGTAATGCAGTATGTTTCAAGATAGGGGTTTTGTTCTCTATTCACTATTTAATGACTGGTTTCTTTAGTACTGTAATGCATTATGTTTCAAGATAGGGGTTTTGTTCTCTATTCACTATTTAATGACTGGTTTCTTTAGTACTGTAATGCATTATGTTTCAAGATAGGGGTTTTGTTCTCTATTCACTATTTAATGACTGGTTTCTTTAGTACTGTAATGCATTATGTTTCAAGATAGGGGTTTTGTTCTCTATTCACTATTTAATGACTGGTTTCTTTAGTACTGTAATGCATTATGTTTCAAGATAGGGGTTTTGTTCTCTATTCACTATTTAATGACTGGTTTCTTTAGTACTGTAATGCAGTATGTTTCAAGATAGGGGTTTTGTTCTCTATTCACTATTTAATGACTGGTTTCTTTAGTACTGTAATGCAGTATGTTTCAAGATAGGGGTTTTGTTCTCTATTCACTATCTAATGACTGGTTTCTTTAGTACTGTAATGTATTATGTTTCAAGATAGGGGTTTTGTTCTCTATTCACTATTTAATGACTGGTTTCTTTAGTACTGTAATGCATTATGTTTCAAGATAGGGGTTTTGTTCTCTATTCACTATCTA
The DNA here is from genome assembly GCA_946902985.2 of Meconema thalassinum. NCBI lineage: Eukaryota > Metazoa > Arthropoda > Insecta > Orthoptera > Tettigoniidae > Meconema > Meconema thalassinum. The sequence continues at coordinate 569,375,159 of OX336390.1, read as the reverse complement.
ATGACTGGTTTCTTTAGTACTGTAATGCATTATGTTTCAAGGTAGGGGTTTTGTTCTCTATTCACTATTTAATGACTGGTTTCTTTAGTACTGTAATGCAGTATGTTTCAAGATAGGGGTTTTGTTCTCTATTCACTATTTAATGACTGGTTTCTTTAGTACTGTAATGCATTATGTTTCAAGATAGGGGTTTTGTTCTCTATTCACTATTTAATGACTGGTTTCTTTAGTACTGTAATGCATTATGTTTCAAGATAAGGGTTTTGTTCTCTATTCACTATCTAATGACTGGTTTCTTTAGTACTGTAATGCATTATGTTTCAAGATAGGGGTTTTGTTCTCTATTCACTATTTAATGACTGGTTGCTTTAGTACTGTAATGCATTATGTTTCAAGATAGGGGTTTTGTTCTCTATTCACTATTTAATGACTGGTTTCTTTAGTACTGTAATGCATTATGTTTCAAGATAGGGGTTTTGTTCTCTATTCACTATTTAATGACTGGTTTCTTTAGTACTGTAATGCATTATGTTTCAAGATAGGGGTTTTGTTCTCTATTCACTATTTAATGACTGGTTTCTTTAGTACTGTAATGCATTATGTTTCAAGATAGGGGTTTTGTTCTCTATTCACTATTTAATGACTGGTTTCTTTAGTACTGTAATGCATTATGTTTCAAGATAGGGGTTTTGTTCTCTATTCACTATTTAATGACTGGTTTCTTTAGTACTGTAATGCATTATGTTTCAAGATAGGGGTTTTGTTCTCTATTCACTATTTAATGACTGGTTTCTTTAGTACTGTAATGCATTATGTTTCAAGATAGGGGTTTTGTTCTCTATTCACTATTTAATGACTGGTTTCTTTAGTACTGTAATGCATTATGTTTCAAGATAGGGGTTTTGTTCTCTATTCACTATTTAATGACTGGTTTCTTTAGTACTGTAATGCATTATGTTTCAAGATAGGGGTTTTGTTCTCTATTCACTATCTAATGACTGGTTTCTTTAGTACTGTAATGCATTATGTTTCAAGGTAGGGGTTTTGTTCTCTATTCACTATTTAATGACTGGTTTCTTTAGTACTGTAATGCAGTATGTTTCAAGATAGGGGTTTTGTTCTCTATTCACTATCAAATGACTGGTTTCTTTAGTACTGTAATGCATTATGTTTCAAGTTAGGGGTTTTGTTCTCTATTCACTATCTAATGACTGGTTTCTTTAGTACTGTAATGCATTATGTTTCAAGATAGGGGTTTTGTTCTCTATCCACTACTTAATGACTGGTTTCTTTAGTACTGTAATGCATTATGTTTCAAGATAGGGCTTTTGTTCTCTATTCACTATTTAATGACTGGTTTCTTTAGTACTGTAATGCATTATGTTTCAAGATAGGGGTTTTGTTCTCTATTCACTATTTAATGACTGGTTTCTTTAGTACTGTAATGCATTATGTTTCAAGATAGGGGTTTTGTTCTCTATTCACTATTTAATGACTGGTTTCTTTAGTACTGTAATGCATTATGTTTCAAGATAGGGGTTTTGTTCTCTATTCACTATTTATTGACTGGTTTCTTTAGTACTGTAATGCATTATGTTTCAAGATAGGGGTTTTGTTCTCTATTCACTATTTAATGACTGGTTTCTTTAGTACTGTAATGCATTATGTTTCAAGATAGGGGTTTTGTTCTCTATTCACTATTTAATGACTGGTTTCTTTAGTACTGTAATGCATTATGTTTCAAGATAGGGGTTTTGTTCTCTATTCACTATTTAATGACTGGTTTCTTTAGTACTGTAATGTATTATGTTTCAAGATAGGGGTTTTGTTCTCTATTCACTATTTAATGACTGGTTTCTTTAGTACTGTAATGCATTATGTTTCAAGATAGGGGTTTTGTTCTCTATTCACTATTTAATGACTGGTTTCTTTAGTACTGTAATGCATTATGTTTCAAGATAGGGGTTTTGTTCTCTATTCACTATTTTCTCTTCTTGAGTTTTCTTTTGTCAAGAATATGCAGTCAAATCTTCCATTACAATAGCTACCGTGTGTAATTCAAACCTGTATAGTTCCTTCTATAAATTAAGAATGGTTTCAATACCAAGTATGTGTTATCTGGTCAAATAACAGACAATTCTTTTGTCTGATCAGTAAGAGGTCAAAATAAATAATGCAAAGTTGATGTTGCATGTTATTCAAAGAGCACATATTATTCGTTAAATTGGAGATTTTCCTTTGAGGATATTTTATTTGTGGGACATCTTAATTACAATGAGTGGAAATGAATTGTTGTAACAAAAGAACAGAGCTAATAACTGTATGATAGGAAGAAAAAATAGGCTGTCTATCCTTAAGCACAAACTAAGTAAATACCTGATCCAGATAGTTGAGATAGGAAGCAGCCCTTTTCTTGAAGCTCGACACAGCTGGGTGAGTCCTATTGCGTGAACTACTCGATAGTTTGGAAGGGCCAATGGTTTTCCACAGCTCTGCTCTACTGTCCGACAGAACGCCTGACAGCTAAACACATACATATATCATGTGATGTTAAACATTATCAAGTCAAAGCAGAAGCAAGCATACACTACTAGTTTTATACATGTTTAGGTATGAAATATCTTTTTGACTCATAGAGTCGCCCATTTTTCCGTATTGACTTAATATACCAAACAAAAGTTTATCAGTTCCGCCTCGTCAATACAATATATTTAAAACTTCATGAAATAATCACATGTCACACTCTCCTAATGGTACATGTTTCAACGTCTACATATATTGGCATCATCATCAGCCTTATATCGTAATAGCAGCACTTTAAAAACCCTTGGTTAAAAACATATGTTACAAGTAAAATATTGACATAAAACACATATACACTGAACACATTAAAAGTTTCCTTAAAAAGTTTTATAATTATGGTCGGCACTCGTTGCAAAAACCCGTAAGGTTTAAAAGCCCATCTTGAGGTATACACAGTTCAGTTCTTGTTGTTGTCACCTAACTTGCTGAAGGGTTTCCATTCGCAACTGGAAAGAAATATCGCTATGAGAAAGAAAATATCTATAACCCTTTTAATTTTGTGTTCCTCCTCTGGAACACAAAGCTCATTGCTGGTCAGTCTCTGATACACAGGGGCAATGCGACGAACTTTCATGACCCCGCTTATCCTTGTTCCATCATAAAACACAGGGATATCAATAACATTGACTTATTGAAGTGCAATCTTTGAAAGTGCATGAAGAGAGCATTTAAAGACTTACGCAGAGGAGATTTTAAAATGTCGCTGAGCCTTTAAAAATGGCGGTGCATTGTCATTTATGCCTACAAACTGTCCTAGTAATCCGATTTGGTGATCCAATTTGACAATGACAACCACTAATCCACCAAGTACAGTACCAAAAATAATTATGTGTGTAGGAGGTGAGACTGTGGAGTTAGCTGAAAATAATAATGTTGAGTTTGGCTTCCCTTCTAACTACAGTATTGTGAATTTTAAACACTACGTGTTTTATGTCCTAGACATTGAAGTATTAGAAGCCATTTTATCGTGTTGCCTAAGTAATCTATTAACAGAATGCTTTTTAGTCGGTCAACACGTGCGCCCAATTAGATTGGGCGGGGAGTAACAAATATTTTATCGCCCTTGAAGAGTTTGAAGAGGAATTGCAGAAGCAGCTGTTAGGAAGAAATATGATTGTTATGGGGGATCTCAATGCCCATGTAGGAAGTGAAAGACAAGGTTATGCGAGTGTTCTAGGACCAGAGGGTTGATGCGGAAGAAATGAGGAAGGAAAGAGACTGTTGGACTTCTGCCTGAGGAACTGCCTGCTAGTTGGGAACTCCTGGTTTAAGAAAAGAGAGAGCCACACAATCACATGGTACAGTGATGACTTGACCAGGAAGTCGGTGGTCGACTATATATTGTATGAGAAAGAACTAAATAAGAACATCACGGACATCAAGGTTATACCATCGGAGAACCTGGATAGCGACCATCGATTGCTGGTAATGAACCTGAGAGGGAGTAAGGAGAGGAAAGGGACTGAGAACCAGGAAAGACATAAGGATATGGAAGCAAACAGAAGGGGATAGAAGGGTCGAGTACTTCAAAATGGTAAAGGAAGGAATTCCAACAGATGAAGAAAGAGGGGTGGAATAGGAATGGGCTAGATTTAAGAAGACACTAGTAGGTGCAGCAGAAGCAGTATGTGGGAGGACAAGTAGTAAGAAGAGGTGGAAGGAAACACCATGGTGGAATGAGAAGACAAAAGATATAGTAAGGGAAAAGAATAGAGCCTTTAGGAGGTGATATCAAAATAGGACGGTAGAGACAAGGGAAGAGTACCAGGAAAGAAAGAAGGAGGAGAAGAGAGTAGTGGCTGAGGAGAGAAGAAATTGGATGGAAGAGTGGACAAAGATGATGAAGGAGGGTAGTGAAGGTACAAAAAAGGTCCCGTATGGGATGGTAAAGAATAAGAGGCGGAAGGATCCTACGGATTATGTTAGAATGGTGAACAAAAGGGGACAAGAGATAGAAAATAGGGAAGAACTGAAGAAAATGTGGAAAGAATATTTTGAAGAACTCCTGAACCCAAATGGAAACCACGGCGAGGAGGAAGAAATCGGGGAAGAGGTAGATGAACTGCAAACAGAAAAGGACTTAACATGGAAAGAAGTAGAAGATGCAGTGAGGAAGATGAAAGGAGGAAAGGCACCGGGTGTGGATGAGTTGAGTGTGGAGATGGTGAGAGCAGCAGGAGAGGGGGGGATACAGTGGTTGTACCGAGTGATGAGGACAGCATGGAAGGAAAGGAAGACCCCAGAAGACTGGAAAAAAGGAATAATTGTCCCGATCTTCAAGAAAGGTAGTAGAACAGATTGCAGAAATTATCGGGGAATAACACTGATGAGTCATTGTGCAAAGATCTTCGAGAAAGTTTTGGAAAAGAGAATTAGGACAAGGATAGAAGGAGGGATGAGGGAAGAACAACATGGCTTCAGAGCAGGAAGGTCCACAGTGGATTTGATTTTTGCTGTAAGGCAGTTACAAGAACAGCACTATGAGTATGGAACAGATCTACTGATGGCCTTCCTGGACATTGAGAAAGCATATGACAGTGTATGCAGAAACAAAGTATGGAAGCCCCTGGAGGATAGAGGAGTAGAGAAATGGACTATAAAGAGGATAAAGGAGATGTACAAGGGAAGCGTGAGCTGTGTGAAAGTGGGAGGAGAGAGATCAGACTGGTTGGAACAGAGAAACGGCCTGAAACAAGGAAGTGCACTGTCACCGTTACTTTTCATTGTGGTGATGGATGACATAATGACCCGAGTGGCACAAGTAATTGGGGAAGGAAAGATGAAAGCAATGGTGTTTGCAGATGATTTGATGATTTGGGGAAACAAGGAGGAGGAGGTACAGGAACAGTTGGACGTGTGGGAAGGAATAATACAAGGATATGGGATGAAATTTAGCATAAATAAGAGTGAGATGGTGATCACAACAAGGAAGAAGGAAAGAACCACAATGGGAGTAACAATTGGTGGGGAACAGCTGAAGAAAGTGGTGAGTTTCAAGTATCTGGGAAGCCTGATACAAGATAATGGAAGAAACGATAGAGAAATAAATGAGCGGGGGAGGTAGGCAGAAGCTTTTCGGAGGAGCGTGAGAAGCATGTTATGGAGCAAGGATGTCCCTCAGAACAGCAAAAAGATCATATATCGGACGTACTATGTCCCTATCCTGACGTATGCCTCAGAGACCTGGGTTATGATAGGAAGGGAGAAGAGCAAAATACAGGCCAGTGAGATGAGGGTCTTGAGAAGCAGTATTGGAGCTACAAAGATAGACAGAATAAGAAATGAGAGGACCAGAGAATTAATGAAGGAGGAACCATTACAGGATGGTATAGAGAAATCTAGACTTAGATGGTATGGACATGTAAAACGAATGGAGGAGAAGAGGATACCCAGGAGAGTACACGAGACGAAGTGGGAAGGAAAGAGACCGAGAGGAAGACCGAGAGACAGGTGGCTGAAGGGGGTGGAAGAAAGCGTGATGAAGAGAGGAGAAGACTGGACAAGGGTGGAGGCTGAGAGATGGTGGGAAGACAGACGACGTTGGAGAGGCTTGTATTCCAAACAGACCCGGCCAGTGGCTGGAAACTGTGCAAGATGATGATGATGACCTGAAAGAAATGTATCATGAATTAGTTATACACTTAATTAACACACTTTTTGAACAATATGTGGGTTGGGGGGTAAATTTAATGGTATGGCATTTTTGATTGTCATGTGATCATCATCAGAGCCTAAGTTTTTATAAGCTCATGTAATGTTTCAAACTGTTCAAAAAGTATCTTAATTAAGAGTATAAATAATTCATGTAATATTTCTTTCAGGTTAGGGTGATAATTTGTTACTCCCTGGTGATGACCGAATGAAAAGCAACTCTGTTAATAGATTATGTCCTTGAAGAATTAAACCTGTCAGTGAGCATGGATGAATATTGAAATCAAGTTTCTTACCTTGGATGTTGCAGCGACTAACGAAGAGACAGAATTTACTAAACATTCATCTGCAGTCAGGAGTCTCTCTGATGACGTTGGCAGTTCATGTTCTAATCTACTCTTGGTATTATATGTTCGGGATAGATCTGGAACAGTCAAACAATTTTGTACAAGTTCAAGGAGCCTGAATTCCACCTTTTGTCAGACGCAGAGTTCCTTCATAATGTCTTCCATTATCTTATGTGATACCACACACAAGCCACAAAAAAAAATGCTCCTCAACACTGACATAACTTCTGTCCACCACCCTGACTGCAATGAGTGGGAATAATGAAATAATGACTAATAATGAAAGCTAATTTTGTCCCAAAAACATTGTTGTCTCTTAAAGGACTGTCTATAAAATTTAAAAAAATATATAATAAGTTTTTTTTTTTTAATTCTACACATTTATTTTTATTAAAGGCTAAAGCAGTGGTTCTGAACCCGTAGAAGTCTGCGGACCACTCAGCCTAAAATTGAATCATGTACGGAACACCCCTCCCCCCAATACACCTTATCAGTTAACCCTTCTTCAATAACCCTTATTTTAAAGATATTTCAATTCAAACCCTGATAGCCATTGCCGCGAATACATTCGGACGATTCTCGTTCAACGCACATTGTTTCAGAAATCCCCATTTATTGGCCACTTTTTTATACGTACTGGTGGACCCTTTTCTCCCGCGGACCACTCCCGAGGCACCTTTGGTCCGCGTACCACCGGTTAAGAACCACTGGGCTAAAGGGACCTTACCCTACCCTGTTGAATATAAAATATTTTTTCTTTGTGGTGGTGGTGGTGATTGTTTTAGGAGGTGGAACATTGAGGTCGATAAGTTAAAGGAACTTGTTGAAAATAGAAAGAGCGTGTTCTTATAAACCAACCCTTATGTAGATAAATAGCAAAGCAGAGATGAAGTTTATAGTACAATATGCAACGAGTCTAGAATGGCTTTGCTCGTTTTATAAACATACGCGTGTCTTAATTACCATTATAGGCGAGTTGCATACGACTGTTTATGTTTGATGATGATTATAACTATTTTATGTTCGAACATAAATATTCATAAATATCTGTCGAGATTTCGCCAGTTTCATGTACTGAACAGAGCACATGGGACGCAGAGAATACCCTGTATTTGACCATGGCCTCCTCGAATACCCCACTATGACACTCGCCACGCAGTGAAATTTAAAATAGAAGGCCGTGGAAGTCAGCGCAGGTGCGATGCTATCCTTACCTAGTTGGTCACAGAACTGTTGTTTGAGCTCTGATTGGTGGGAGAAACTGTTTCATAATGAAAAAATATTGCTATAATGAGGGTTAGCTGGTTTGGCAATCAGCTGTAAAAACTGCTAACGCCGAGTGTTGGGCGGCGGTAAATAACTCGACCCCTTGAAGGGGGCAACGGCTTCTGGCGGATGAGCCCCTTTAGGTGGGGTGATGGTCCCCTCAGTGTAGGAAATGACACTGAAATCCATTACGTATATTTTGACCCAACAGTAAAATGGGCGGAGGAGGAACTTCCGTAGTGCGTGGAGGCGGATGAGGTCATGCCAGGTCATGGACTGGCTGTGAAGGTGCAACTCAATGTTATTTAGAGTCTGCGGCAATCCATTGCAGTCACGGTGCTAGAACCTGCACGTCTCATTTTATTTGTGCCCCACGGTATAGTTCCGAGATTATAGTCTGTGGGTCACTTCCTTGCAACCTGTGATCCACCTTAAACAAAATCTTGCTTGTGGCACCTTTTTCCTGCTGTCACATCTTTCAACTCAAGTCCAGCAGCGATGGGATAAGGATGGTGGAGGCAGGTTTTCGGGTTGAAACTGGAAGCCTCTAGTTTGGACCTGCACGTTGGCAGCAGATGTGTGATGGTCGTCTTTCTGATACCTCGTGACTACTCAGGAGTTCAGTCCTGCATCTGTGTATGGACAGGCCTATTTTGGATCACTGGTGCCCACCCCGAATGGGGAAGGCCCTAGAAAATGTGGGCTAAACCTCAGTAGTCACACCTTCAGCCGGCTGGGAGGCCGCACCCAGTGGGACACCCCTTTTGCTGTCGAAAAACTAAGATTATCCAAAATTTAATTACCGTATAGGATCCTGGAATGTTCGTACATTACTTGATTTGAAGGACAATAACAGGCCTGAGAGAAGAACAGCCCTCGTCACCCATGAGCTTGGTCGAATGAACATAGATATTGCTGCCTTAAGTGAAACCAGATTGTCCAGCGAAGGTAAAATTACAGAGTTCAGTTCAGGTTACACCATATTCTGGAAGGGAGAAGATGAGGGAGAGCGCCGTATTCATGGTGTTGGTTTCACTATAAAGACCACACTAGTGAATGATCACCAGCTAACTCCAACTGCTATCAGCGAAAGAATTATGCCTCTCCGAATCCTACTCTCTGGGGGTAACTTTAAGACTCTTATCTCTGCATATGCTCCCTTTTGGATGCTGATATAGAAGTTAAAGACCAATTCTACAACCTGCTGAGCGCAATCATCACCAAAGTACCACCTCTAGACAAGCTCTTGATGCTTGGCGATTTCAACGCCAGAGTTCAAATCATGGAACAATGTGATGGGAAAACAAGGACTTGGCAACTGCAATGCCAATGGTCTATTACTCCTTGGTCTATGTGCTGAACATGACCTCTTTATTACCAACACTCAGTTCCGCCTGCCGAATCAATACAAAACCACTTGGATGCATCCTCGCTCAAAGCAATGGCACATCCTTGTCACCAGGACCGCAAGAAATGTCGATGACTGTTGGATAGATCACAAGCTCTTATTTTGCCAGTTGAGGATCTCAATCTGCCACAAACCGAAATGATTCATCCACAACCTGTCCAGTCGGAAATTTGGCACTTCTAAACTCCAAGTTAAATCAATTGCTACAGATTACAGAAATTAAATCGCAAATAAGCTGGCTAGTCATCCAGTTAGCACAAGAAGTGTAGTACAGGAATGGGCCACGCTTCAGAAGGTCATCACTGAGTCAGCTGAGGAAACAATTGGTTTTGTGAAGAACAAAAGACAAGACTGGTTTGATGAAAATAATGATGAAATTATGTGTCTGATCAATGCCAAACGGGAAGCCCATCTATCCTTTCTTCAAGATCCATCTTTCAGTGTGAAAAAATCACATTTCGTGCAACTTAAGGGGAAATGTCAGGCACAAATCAGGGAAATAAAGAACAACTGGTGGCAGCAAAAAGCTGAAGAATTGCAAAGACTATCTGATGCCCGTGACATGCAAAACTTCTATACAGGCATAAAGGAGGTATATGGCCCAATCAGATCTTCATCAGGTACATTAAAAACTGCTGACGATTCCGCCATTTTAACTGAGCAAGGACAAATTTAGGAGTGTTGGAAACAACATTTCTCTGCACTTCTAAATCGTGCCTCCAACGTTGCCGAGAACTTTCTTTGCAACGTCCCTCAGCAGCCCCAACAACCCTGGATGGCAGTTCCGCCGACATTCCAAGATTTCACCAAAGCGCTCAATCAACTAAAGCCGAGAAAGGCTCCTGGTCCTGATAACATTCCTCTGGAGTTGTTACAAAGTGGAGGTATGGCATTGAAGACTCGACTTTTGACACTTATCCTCTTAATTTGGGAAACTCGAGAAGTACCCGCCGACTTGAAGAATGCTGCCATCATCACTATCTTCAAGAAAGGCGATCGTAGTGTGTGTGGGAACTACCGTGGTATATCGCTATTATCCATTGCAGGTAAAGTTCTCGCAAGAATTCTACTAAGCCTGCTCCAAAGTATATCTGAGAGGATTTTGCCCGAGTCTCAATGTAGTTTCCAAACCTCCAGGGGTACAACACATGATATTCTGTGCCAGACAACTCCAGGAAAAGTGCAGAGAGCAGCAAAAGCCTCTGTATTTAGTTTTCTATGACCTGGTAAAAGTCTTTGATTCAGTACCAAGATATGCTATGTGGAAAGTATTAGCGCACTTTGGATGTCCAGATCGCTATGTGGAAATAGTTCAAGCTCTTCATGATGGAATGTCTGGGAAGGTTCTTCACGGTAACTCTGTATCCGATCCATTTCCAATCACTCACGGTTTGAAACAAGGCTGTGTGCTTGGTCCAACACTCTTTGCATTGTATATGGCTGCCGTGATGTATGAATCAACTTCCAACAATCCAGGCATAGAGAGTAAGTTTCGCTTCGATGGAGGCCTTTTCAATCTGGCAAGACTTCGTTCACAGAGACATACCCAAGTTACCCGGGTGACAGACCTGCAGTATGCTGATGACACCGCATCTCCTGCTCCGACCCTTGCAGAGCTTCAACAATCAGTCAATCGCTTTAGCACTGCGTGTGATCACTTTGGTCTTACCATCAATGCAAAGAAAACTAAGGTACTTGCACAACCTGCCCCAGCATTACCTCTTCCCGAGTTCAATATATCCATCTTCGACTCAACACTGGAGCAGGTTGATAATTTTTTATATCTTGGTAGCATCTTGTCTAAATGGTGCACATGCGAACAGGATGTTGACAAAAGAATTGGGGCTGTTCATGCAGCATTTGGCCGCTTAATGCACAGAGTCTTCCTGAATAAAGACCTAAAGATGCATACCAAACTCATGGTGTACAAAGCTGTCGTCATCTCATGTGGCTGTGAAACTTGGACACCCTATCGCCGTCATATCAGGAAATTTGTGCGCTTCCACCAACAAGAAATGAGATACATCTTGAACATTAAGTGGGAGGACTACATTACCAACACTGCAGTTCTCGAGAAAGCGCATCACAATAGCATTGAGGCAACCATCATCGCTCATCAACTGAGATGGTTAGGCCATGTTCACAGTATGAGTGATACCAGGCTTCCACGTCAATTCCTTTATGAGAACTTTGCTCCGGCACTAGACCTCATGGAGCTCCTCTGAAGTGTTTTAAAGACCAGCTAAAACACATCATGAAGACGACTGGTATACCTATCCACTCATGGGAATCATCTGCTGTGAACCGTTTACTGTGGCGGAACACTACATCGACCGCTGTCAACTTATTTGAAGAAGAACGTCACAGACATGGAGAGGCCAAACGACAGGCAAGGAAGCTTCATCAATTACATCCCCGCCCTCCCCCGACCATTCAGTACAATTTATGTGGGCGCATGTTTCATGCCAGGATTGGCCTGTTTAGTCATCAGAAACACATCCACAAGCTAGTCTGAAGTGCTCTATGCAGGAAGAAGTATGTGTACTCGGAATCGAGTTACAGCCGACGACGAATACAGATGGGGGGAAATACATTTTTCTTTCAATTAGTTACTTTTTTCTTATTTTGAAATTCGCAATAAAAGTTTACTTGCTGTATGTACAGAGAATTGAGAGTGCACCGTGCCAGAAATATATCACAAGGTAAATAACTTGGTTCTAACATGACAGATTGTTGTTGTTACTGCTAATATTTTAGGGGCTGCAACAATATGGTCATAGAGCATATTTAGCTATTTATAGGTTACATTCAGTAAGTTTTAGGTATTACTCAGCTAGTTTAAAGCATATTTAGCTAGTTATAGGTAACATTCGGCTAGTTTTAGGTATTACTCAGCGAGTTTAGAGCATATTTAGCTAGTTATAGTTTACATTCAGCTAGTTTTAGGGTTTACTCAGCTACTTTAGAGCATATTTAGCTAGATATAGGTTACATTCAGTCAGTTTTAGGTATTACTCAGCTAGTTTAGAGCATATTTAGCTAGATATAGGTTACATTCATTCAGTTTGAGGTTTTACTCAGCTAGTTTAGAGCATATTTAACTAGTTATTGGTAACATTCGGCTAGTTTTAGGTATTACTCAGCTAGTTTAGAGCATATTTAGCTAGATATAGGTTACATTCAGTCAGTTTTAGGTATTACTCAGCTTGTTTAGAGCATATTTATCTAGATATAGGTTACATTCAGTCAGTTTTAGGTATTACTCAGCTAGTTTAGAGCATATTTACCTAGATATAGGTTACATTCAGTCAGTTTTAGGTATTACTCAGCTAGTTTAGAGCATATTTAGCTAGATATAGGTAACATTCGGCTAGTTTTAGGTATTACTCAGATAGTTTAGAGCATATTTAGCTAGATATAGGTTACATTCGGCTAGTTTTAGAGATTACTCAGCTAGTTTAGAGCATATTTAGCTAGTTATAGGTTACATTCAGCTAGTTTTAGGGTTTACTCAGCTACTTTAGAGCATATTTAGCTAGATATAGGTTACATTAAACTAGTTTTAGGTATTACTCATCTAGTTTAGAGCATATTTAATTAGTTATAGGTTACATTCAGCTAGTTTTAGATATTACTCAGCTAGTTTAGAGCATATTTAGCTAGTTATAGGTTACATTCAGTCAGTTGTAGGTATTACTCAGCTAGTTTAGAGCATATTTAGCTAGTTATAGGTTACATTCAGCTAGTTTTAGGGTTTACTCAGCTAGTTTAGAGCATATTTAGATAGATATAGGTTACATGCAGTCAGTTTTAGGTATTTCTCAGCTAGTTTAGAGCGTATTTAGCTAGATATAGGTTACATTCAGTCAGTGTTAGGTATTACTCAGCTAGTTTAGAGCATATTTAGCTAGTTATAGGTTACATTCAGATAGTATTAGGTATCACTCAGCTATTTTAGAGCATATTATCTAGTTATAGGTTACATTCAGCTAGTTTTAGGGTTTACTCAGCTACTTTAGAGCATATTTAGCTAGATATAGGTTACATTGTCAGTTTTAGGTATTACTCAGCTAGTTTAGAGCATATTTAGCTAGATATAGGTTACATTCAGTCAGTTTTAGGTATTACTCAGCTAGTTTAGAGCATATTTAGCTAGATACAGGTTACATTCAGTCAGTTTTAGGTATTACTCAGCTAGTTTAGAGCATATTTAGCTAGATATAGGTTACATTCGGCTAGTTTTAGATATTACTCAGCAAGTTTAGAGCATATTTAGCTAGTTATAGGTTACATTCAGCTAGTTTTAGGGTTTACTCAGCTACTTTAGAGCATATTTAGCTAGATATAGGTTACATTCAGTCAGTTTTAGGTATTACTCAGCTAGTTTAGAGCATATTTACCTAGATATAGGTTACATTCAGTCAGTTTTAGGTATTACTCAGCTAGTTTAGAGCATATTTAGCTAGATATAGGTAACATTCGGCTAGTTTTAGGTATTACTCAGCTAGTTTAGAGCATATTTAGCTAGATATAGGTTACATGCAGTCAGTTTTAGGTATTACTCAGCTTGTTTAGAGCATATTTATCTAGATATAGGTTACATTCAGTCAGTTTTAGGTATTACTCAGCTAGTTTAGAGCATATTTACCTAGATATAGGTTACATTCAGTCAGTTTTAGTATTACTCAGCTACTTTAGAGCCTATTTAGCTAGTTATAGGTTACATTCAGCTATTTTTAGGTATTACTCAGATAGTTTAGAGCATATTTAGCTAGATATAGGTTACTTTCAGTCAGTTTTCGGTATTACTCAGCTAGTTTAGAGCATATTTAGCTAGATATAGGTAACATTCGGCTAGTTTTAGGTATTACTCAGCTAGTTTAGAGCATATTTAGCTAGATATAGCTTACATTCGGCTAGTTTTAAATATTACTCAGCTAGTTCAGAAGTTCTTCAAAATATTCTTTGCACATTTTCTTCAGTTCTTCGTCCTGCTGCACGGCTGAAAGCAACGGGAAACTACAGCCGTATGCTATTCCCGAGGATATGCACCTCTCTATGCATAATTACATGTGATGATATCACAGGTCCGGACGTGACAGGTTGTACTGTACACTGGTTTTTCACATAACCATCCTTTAACGTTCTGTAGTTTTAATATACTGCAAACACCTCGTCTAAGATAGGTCTCATTACATTATCGGTATAGTACAGTCTACTGATTAAGGTGAACTGTACTTAATTACATAAATTCGGGTTTAATAAAAATTTAATAATAGTATTATTATTATTATTATTACTGTAAATATTGTCAATTCAAATAACAGTACAGTACGTATGTAGTTAGTTTTAGTTGTAAGTAGGTAGTTAGTTTGTCTATTAGATATATGTCGTTGTTCTATTAGACTGTGGTGTGTGAGTGTGTCTGGTAGCAGTTGCATTGTTTATTAGTTCTAGTTCATTGTTTCAGTAGACTGTGATGTGTGAGGGTGCATGTGAGTGTGCCTGGTGACAGACTGTTTTAGTGGTAGTATTTGTTGTTGGTGGAACTTTAGTATTTTTTTCGTTAGTAGATTTTTGGTATTTAATTGTTAGTACGGTAGAAGGTTAGTATTTTTGTTTAGTAGAATTGCTCTTTACTTATTCTGAAAGGGAGTAGCAGCCTTTCAGAATAAATCAATTCTTTACTAGTCTTATAGACGGTTAAGATATTGATAATATAAGCCAAATAATGGCTACACTGCGTCCTGCTGCACGGCTGAAAGCAACGGGAAACTACAGCCGTATGCTATTCCCGAGGATATGCACCTCTCTATGCATAATTACATGTGATGATGGCCTCCTCCCTTGTAAAATTTCAATCCGGAGATAAACTAGTCCCCCGTTCGGATCTCCGGGTGGGGACTACTCGAGAGGGGGTTAACATCACAGAAGTGACAAAGAGGAAATCTGACATTCTACGGATCGGAGCGTGGAATGTTAGAAGTCTGCTAGGAAGTGGAAGGTTAGAAAACTTAGAAAGGGAAATGGATAGGTTGAGGTTGGATTTGGTTGGGATTAGTGAAATGCGCTGGCAGGAAGAACAGGACTTTTGGTCAGGAGACTATAGGGTCATTAGCACTAAATCAAACAATGGCCAAGCAGGGGTTGGCCTCATATTGAGTAGGAAACTTGGACAGCGGGTGGAATATTATGGACAATATAGTGAACGGATTATTGTAGCAAAAATCAATACTAAACCTACCTGCACCACAGTGGTACAAGTCTATATGCCTACCAGTCAAGCTGATGATGAGGATGTTGAAAAGGTCTACGAGGAAATAGACGAAATTCTGAGGTATATCAAGGGTGATGAAAATGTTATAGTAATGGGAGATTGGAATGCTGTGGTAGGAAAAGGGAGAGAAGGGAAAATAGTAGGAGATTTCGGATTAGGTGAAAGGAATGATCGAGGAAGCAGGCTGGTAGAATTCTGCACCGAGCATGAGTTGGTCATAGCTAACACCTTATTCAATAACCACAATAGAAGAATATACACATGGATGAGACCAGGAGATACAGGGCGTTACCAAATCGACTTCATTATGGTCAAGCAGAGGTTTCGAAACCAGATTTTGGATTGTAAAGCATATCCTGGTGCTGACATAAACTCTGACCACAATCTGGTCGTAATGAAATGCAGATTAAAGTTGAAGAAACTGAAGAAAAGTCAAAAGCCAAAAAGGTGGGCAATAGACAGACTGAAAGAGAAGGATGTAAACGAAAGATTCAAGAAAAGTATAAAGGAAGGACTAATGAAAAACCCTAAACAAACTTCAATTGCAGACGAATGGGCACTTTTGAAGAATGAAATAACAAAATCCGCAGAAGAAAACATTGGTAGGAAAGAAAGAATAGGTAGAAAACCGTGGATCACTCAGGATATACTAGAATTGATGGATGAAAGGCGGAAACACAAGAATGTAAGAGATGAGAAGGGGAAAGCAGAATACAGACGTCTGAGAAATGAGGTTAACAAGAAGTGCAAGGAAGCGAAAGAAGAATGGTTGAAAGAGAAATGTGCAGGTATAGAAAATTGTCTGAAATTAGGTAAAGTAGACACAGCTTATCGAAGGATTAAGAATACCTTTGGGGTAAAGAAGACTAAGTGCTGTAATATTAAGGACACAAATGGAAAGCCTCTAACAGATAGGGAAGAAAAGGTTGAGAGATGGAAAGCTTACATAGAGAGTTTGTATAAGGGAAAGGAGATTGAGAATCATATAATGGAAAGGGAGGAGGAAATTGATGAGGATGCGAAAGGAGATTTAATATTGAGATCGGAATTTGATAGAGCTTTGAAAGACTTAAGCAGGAACAAAGCACCAGGCATAGATGATATACCGATTGAGTTGCTACGCTGCATAGGAGATGAAGGTCTGATCAGGTTATTTCACTTGGTGTGTAGGATTTATGAGACAGGTGAGGTACCCCCTGATTTCAAGAAGAATGTAATCATCCCTATACCAAAGAAAGTGGGAGCTGACAGATGTGAAGATTACCGTACAATCAGCTTGATTACTCATGCTTCAAAGATCCTGTCTAGGATAATTTACAAGAGGATTGAAAGCCAGATAGAAACGGAGTTGGGTGAAGACCAGTTTGGTTTCAGGAGAAATGTAGGAACAAGGGAAGCTGTACTAAGTCTTAGGCTGATTTTGGAAGGTAGAATAAGGAAAGATAAGAGAACGTTCATGGCTTTTGTAGACATAGAAAAGGCTTTTGATAACGTTGATTGGACTAAATTGTTTGACATTTTGAAATCGATTGGAATAAAGTACAGGGATAAGGTGTAAGGCAAGGCTGCAACTTATCACCCATACTTTTCAATCTTTACATTGAACAAGCAATGAAGGAAATTAGAGAAAAATTTAAAGTGGGAGTGAAGATTCAAGGAGAAATAATTTCAACTCTGAGATTTGCTGATGACATAGTCATCTTGGCCGACAAGCCTGAGGATTTGAATGAGTTTTTGAATGGTATGGACTCCGTCTTACAGAAAGAATTCATGATGAAAATTAATAAATGTAAAACAAAAATACTGGAATGCAGCCGAAATAAATCAGAAACCTCTATGGAGATCAAATTGACAGGTGAAAAGCTGAAGGAAGTAGAAGACTTCTGTTACTTAGGAAGTAGAATAACCAGTGATGGACGAAGCAAAGAGGATATAAAAAGTAGGTTGGCTCAGGCAAAGAAAGCTTTTCTACAAAAAAGAAATCTGCTGACATCGAATATAGATTTAGGTATTAGGAAGTCATTTTTGAAAGCCTTTGTCTGGAGCGTGGCACTCTATGGAAGTGAAACTTGGACTATTGGTGCAGCAGAAAAGAGGAGAATAGAAGCATTTGAAATGTGGTGTTACAGGAGAATGATGAAGATCAGATGGGTAGATAGGGTTACAAACATAGAGGTATTAAGACGAGTGGGAGAGGAGAGATGTTTCTGGCGACTGCTAATGAAGAGAAGAGATAGGTTGGTAGGACACATACTAAGACACCCAGGAATAGCAAGCTTAGTTATGGAAGGAAGGGTCGAGGACAAGAACTGTAGGGGTAGACCAAGGTTAGAATATGTTAAACAGATTGCCTCAGATGTAGGGTGTGGTAGTTATGTAGAGATGAAACGATTAGCTCAGGACAGGGAGGCATGGAGAGCTGCATCAAACCAGTCAAAAGACTGAAGACTCAAACAACAACAGCCCCATGTACTGTATTTGTGTGATAACTTGTGTTATTGTGATGGCTGTACTATTGTGTGTATTTGTAAATTGGGGATAGGATTGGGAAGGAGGAGGCCATGGCCTTAAGTTAGGAAACATCCCAGCATTTGCTTGGAGAAGAAGTGGGGGTGAAAACAACAGAAAACCACTTCCAGGATGGCTAAGGGTACCCCATTACAGGCCTCACATCAGAATTAAAATTTCTTGGCAAAGCCGGGAATCAAACCCAGACTTCCGGGGCGACAGCCAAGAATGCTAGCCGCTACACCAAAAGGTGGTCTAACATGGAAGACATTCATCACATGCTTGGAAGATAATTTTATTATTTTAATTATTTTATTTTAAAGATCCATGGCATTGAGAAAATATGGTAGTCTTAGTAAATTGGCTTTGGATTCAATCAGAAATATAGAAACTTTCAATTCCTGACACTTGAGATATGAATGACTTTTTCCTACTGTATTGGAGATGAACAGTGTTTTTGCATCAATTTCAAATTTCCCACATTGTTTCATTTGAGGGACTTATCATAGTCATAATAGCCCTGTGTACTTGGGTGTGTTGAAGATCATAAAGAATTAAGTCTTCATTTGAGACAGTTTTGCCAATCAGAGTCCAGTCTAGTCTGCAAGCAAGTCACCTCCATGATCCTCTATTAGCAAGTTAGCCCTGCAGCCTCCTCTGCTTCTACACCTCTCACTCAAATCAGTCAACACTGAATCTAACCATTGCCTCCTAGATCTACCTCTGCTTCTCTTACAGTCTAACGCTGAACTTATTAACCTCTTAGCTAATCTCTCCTTCCCCATTCTCTTCACATGACCCCACCATCTGAGTCAGCTCATATGAATAGCTTCGTCTAGCATGTTCATTTCTAATTTGAGTCGAGTTCAGAAATAAAATTTCACTATATTTTAGAAGAAGAAGAAATGAGATTGAGATAAGGAAATTGTTTGTTGAACTTTAAAATTAGGCCTTAGAATTAATGACCAAAAAGCTCAGGACATTGTAATGAAGAGGAATATTGATTGTGTTTGGGAATCTGTTACCCCTTCTTATTGGAAAGCATAGTTTTGAGCGGGTTGAACATTTCAAATTCTTAGGAGTCATGATTGATGAACAGAATCATAGAGAAGAGGAAATTAAAGTTAGAATACAGAATGCTAACAAAGTGTACTACTCTCTGCAGTTTATATTAGGATCCAAAGTTTTGAAGAGAAATACACAACTAAAAATATAACTTGGTACAGAATCATGGAGTTTAACAAAACAGGAAGAACACCAGTTGCAGGTTTTTGAAAATATAGTGTATAGGAAAATTTTTGGACCATTCTTTGACTTCGCATCTCAAAGCTGGAAAAAAAGATCAAATAAAGACATACACTCACTATCACAGCAAGCACCAATACTAAACATCATTAACTCCGGAAGACTTCAATGGGCTGGTCATTTACTAAGGATGGGAGATGATAGGATGGTCTTACAAATCTTTAAAGAAGAACCAAGAGTAAGAAGGCCAGTAGGAAGATCACGAAGTACCTGGAAAAATGAAATCTCCAAACTTTGTAGACATCTGAATGTGGACAACTGGCAAGAACTCGCCCAAAAGAGAGCTGAGTGGAGGCATCTTGAGAGATCGGCGCGGGATCTTCGTGTCCCATAGAAGCCTTCTGAGTGAATGAGTCAGTGAGTGTATATTTTAGAATATTTTAGGAGCTATGGAGGCCCAATATATATGGCAACTAAAAATCCTTCCCGACATTTTTGATCGCAAATAGTTAAGACAAAATTCATTAAATATTCATAACATTCATTTTCTTGAACTTGATGACAGTGAGTTTATATGAATTTATTTTCTTTTTATATAGTTTTTAGTTTAGTTTAGTGTATGGCTTTTAGTGCCGGGAGTGTCCGAGGACATGTTCGGCTCGCCAGAGGCTGTAGCTGCTTCAATGCGGACACCCATGGGGTGAGCTACAAGTTCCGTTCAATTTCAAGTAGTTCCAACTTTCGCTACCAGATGTCACGAACACCTAGTGGTGAACGTTGGAACTTTGATAGAGCGTTTCAACGAAATCTAACCTGCAAATTTAGCTTCAAGCAAGTTTAATTAGTAGAAGGTTCTTTTACATGCCATAAATTTATGACGTGGGACCGCCGGCTTTACGTCTCCTCTGAAGGAAGGCAAACTGAAGGATTTTAACGCTCTTAAAAATCCGATGACTTCGGCCGGGTTTGAACCCGCGATCTTGGGCATAGAAGCTCAATGTGCCCTACTAATACACACAGAGCTATGTACAGAAATAAGTAATTTCTCATATTTCAGGCCATTTATGCAGATACGAAAAGCATAAATATATTTGTCCCTAAAATGCACACTTTATCTCACAACATTGTATAATTTCAATATTATTTCCTTCCCGAAGATAGGCTATCATTTTAATAATAATAGAGATTTATAACAAAAGGTATGATAACTGCTATATGACATATTAATTACCCCAGTACATCAAAAATAAATACTAACAGGAAAGTAATTGTGAGATTAGGACCCCAAGGAATTGTGTACATATTACATTATATTCCTGTTTATTAAAATCATTGCATTCAAAGCTACATTACTTGCTATACTGTTCAACTAGATTTAGAAATAGTTAGTATTGCACTAGAATAGCATCAGAGGCAATGAGAAATCAGATGAGTGCTCCGCCCGGGCGACCATAGCTGGGCCAATAGTGCTACGCCCATCTATAGACAGTGCACAAGAACTTCTGTCATCTGTTGGGCATAATGTCTTACTACTTGAATTTGGATTTTGATTCCAGAAATAACTAACAGACTATTATGTAAACATATGTCCTCTACAACTGAAAATCATCTGTGATGTTAGTAAGCATGGCAGAACAACAAGCAATTTCTTTGAAATACTGTTTCCAGAAGGATCCAGGATACTTTTTTACTCTGGGTGAATGTAATATCAAATTGCAAAAATATTTGCAAAATTTTGCAATTTGATGGCAATTTCTTTTCACTGCATTGCGATTTCGGGTCAAAGAATATGATTTGTTGTACTAGTAAGGAGCAACATGTAATAGTTGCCTATTGATTTTAGGAATTTTAATTTGTACCCTCTACCTGGTGAGCACAGATTAATGAATGAAAATCCACAGCCTGTTTCCAGTCTCCGACCGGGTCAGGAATGGAATGAATGAAGCCCCCATCTAGCGGCGAGGATTTGAACTGTGCCGGCTGCCGAGGCCTGACGCACTCCTCTGGGGCAATGATTAAATGAATGACAGATGAAATGAAATGATAGTGGAGCATGTTGCTGGAATGAAATTGTGACAGGGAAAACCGGAGTACCCGGAGAAAAACTTGTCTGCCTCCGTTTTGTCCAGCACATATCTCACATGGAGTGACCGGGATTTGAACCACGGACCCAGCGGTGAGAGGCCGGCGTGCTGCCGCCTAAGCCACGGAGGCTTCCGAGCACAGATTAATAAAAAAATTAAAAAAATAAAAATAAACTCACTCTGCATAATAATTAATTATTGGCACATATACCATACAAAGACACCACCTGGGTATTATTGAGCACAATAGCTAGTTTATCTTACAGATTAAGACAGAATCTGGCTCCATACTACACCTGAAAAGAAATAAGACTGATTACTTCAATATCAGCCAGTATCATAAGTATCAAGTATCTCAGGAATTGTTGTCCCACCACTACTCTTACACCACAACATTTTATTTTATTTTTTTAATGAATTTCAGTTCACCGATGTTTTAAAATGCTTTGTTTAAAGCAAGCAGCATCATGAAAAATAAATAAATATCGTTACTGTACCTGAAAAACCTGTTATGTGACAACGTTGTTCTCTTCCACACTTTACCATGAATCTGGTCAAGCCCCCGACCATATGTACCGTAGGTATGTAGCCCTGCACTACAATCATGTAAGGTGCCTTTTCCTACTTTTATAAGCAGTGAATTGTTTGGTTGGACTGTAATGTATATTCACTTAGGCTTCGGAGGTGTGGCTAACGTTAGGCGGCAGGATAGGTGAACGACATTATCACATAGCAGATTTTGCAGGTGCAGCGACAATATTTCCTTACCTTTCATGGCATCATGAAGTTCCCTGAGTACTTGTGTCACTTCTAATAGAAATCTACGTTGCGAGGATGGTGGATGCTGACACGTTCTTTTACCTAGTGAACAAACAATGTCATTTGAATACAGATTTCGAGAGAAGCTTCTCCTTACCCTTAACTGAACCTCAATTCTGTATAGAATAATTATTTTCATATGTGACTGTGTGAGCATACCTCGAGAAACTTACTTTGAGCACATAGCAACTGCACATAAGTGTTGAGCTTCATGAAGAGATTTGTTATATGGGTAATATTTTGCAGAACTTCAGCATTTGTTGCCTCCAGGTTGACAGTGCATGTTGGCAACAAATTCTCTTCCTCCATACTGTGGAAAACAATTTCATTACTCCAATTCCTGAGAATCTTGAAAGTCTACACCAAATCTGGGGTATTGGTTCTCAACAGAGATGTATTCTATCACAAATTCTGTAAATCAAATTTCCTGGACAAAATCATGACATTTTTTTTTTTTTTTTTAAATCAAAAACTGAATTTATTTTTATTTTTTATATTATCATATACCTGTTATTCCCGATTATGTTTTATTCTGCCATATAGTCTATCCGGAGAGCTGTGGCATTGTTTCAAACCTCCTGTGATCTTGGTGAAATGAAAGGATAAGGTTATGGGTTTAATTTCCTTTAACTAGTGGCTTTATAGATGCCAGAGTATAGAAATTTTATCCTGGAGGGGATCTTTAACATGCCAAAACGAGGTTGCTACATTTAATCACCCTTAAATGCTATCAAACAGCCAGGGTTGAACCTCTTATCTTACTCAAAATGGTACACTATAATACGGTATGTGGATTCATATCCTGTGGTGGTTATGAGAGATCAAACTTTGGCCTTTTTAAACCACAAAGTAGATGTACAAAAGTCAGTACATGACTGACATAAAGATAGTTCTCGTTATTGAGTTGATTTACATCCACAACATAGTTTAATACTGGAGATAGAAAATTATAACTTTTCCATGCATGGATGATTCACTATTTCAGGGACAACGATCAATAAAGCCGCCTACTGCGCTACCCTGACTAAACTTCGACGTGCAATCCAGAATAAGCAACGTGGTCTTTTTTCATCTGGAGGGTTGTTGTTGCATGACTATGCCAGACCCCATACTGCGAATGACACGCAAACTCTAATCAAGAAATTTGGATGGGAACAGATGGACAACCCACCGTACAGTCCAGACTTGGCGCCAAGTGATTTCCACCTGTTCCGCTACCCAAAGGAGTTTCTTGGCGGCAAGCGCTTCGACACAAATGATGAAGTGAAAGAAGCTGTTAAAGACTGGTTAGCTTTGCAGGCGGCCAAGTTCTACGACTTAGGCATTCAAAAGCTTGTGAAACGATGTGACAAATGTGTAAATACGTATGGAAATTATGTAGAAAAATAGAGAAAGAAAGACGTAAGGAATATCAATAAAACAATTGTTTTGGAAACAATTTTGATTTTGGATGTTGTTTTTTTTTAACCGGACCTTAGTTTTGGAATAGCCCTCGTATTTTGAATTTTAGAAAAAGAAATCCCCTCAGAGCCATAAAAGCATCTACTTGGGAAGGGTTCAAGTATAGAGATAAGAAAAAGAAAATCTTCTTTATCAAGTTTGAGTAAGTTATCTATTAGTGCTTGTGGGACAAAAAACAAATAGCTCACAATATCCAAATCCTATTCAAAACACACTTCCCAGAACAGATTGGCAATAACTTTTGATAACATTATTAAGCATTAAAAAAGAAAAAGAAAACAGAAAAAAACACAAAAAATCTAGTGAATAATTTTGTACACACCATATTTGCCACCCAGGATTGTATTGGGGTACTAAAATTAATAGAATAAATCCCAAAATTAAAAAAACTAATTTTGTACACAGCTGAAAATTCATTATCCCCACCTAAGGTGCTGGTACTGGCGAAGTTTGCACAAATAGTTTGTATAAGCTGCTAGCTGGGTCCCCATTTTGCGTAGTGATGGTAGCGTTTCGAGGGCCATCAGTCCTTCACTCTCAACACCAGCTTGGAACTCTGAGTAGCCTTGCTCCAGAGCTCGCAGATAGCGAGCGTTCTCCTTTAGATGACTGGAAAACTAAAAAGAAAGAAAATAATAGACTAATTTTACAACTCCTTTAGATGACTGGAAAACTAAAAGGAAAGAAAATAATAGACTAATTTTACAACTAACATTAGAAGGTCCTCTACTCTGCATAGGAAAAAATAAGGTACACACAAATTTTGAAGGAATAAATAAAGAAATGAAGAAGAAGAAGAAGACTACTGCAGATCTTGACAGAATATCATTAAGTTGTCTTCTAAACATTGGAACATAAGAGTTGAATAGGAGACAGACATCAGGACTCAAACACGAATCCCCTGCATTCTGAGCGGTTGTGTGAATCAATTACACCACGGACAGTCTACACTTTAGGTAGCTCAATTGTCAATGACAGAATCTTTGGAATGCCATATGGTGGGTTTAAGATTTTTTAAATGTCAGAATTTGATGTACAGGATCTATCTGAAATACTTTTAATGGATGACAGAATGGGTATTCCTAAAGATCATATATACTGTTGGTTTTCTGGTTTATTTAAAATCTGTAGCTTCTAATGATGAATTTTGTGATTACTGAGAGATTTTAGATACGATACGAGAAACAATGGGTAAAGTAACTGATTTGACACCTCGAAAGATTGCAGAGGTAAAAGCACTGATTGGCACCAATATGTTTTCAAATCGGGAGTTTTCTTGAAGATTGGGTATATCTGAATCATTCGTGAGGCGTGTAAAGAAATTTGATTTTGATGAGGAACTAGGCCCTCAAAGGAAGAACAGGTGTAGCAGAAGACCAATATTTTCACCAAGGTCCGAGCACACCTTAAAGAAGATAAGCCATGAGAACCGGTTTGCTTGTACGAAAGAAATTAAAATGAAACGAACACAGTGGTATCATTGCGTCTGAAAGAACTGTAAGGCTCAAACTTTTAGGCTCGCACGCCTGCCCGAAAGCCAAAATTAATTGCTGCTATGATGTCAAAACGACTTGCATGGGCAAAGAAGCACAAGCATCGACATTTGGACTTCTGGAAGACGGCGAGTTGAGCAGACGGTGAAACATCCCATGATTTGGTCTGTCATCAGTGGGAAAGACACTGGACGTCTGTGTATGGTTAAGGGAACAATGCGGCGGAGGTGTCAAGGAGAAGGCTACCTCCAATAAAAGAACGGTTCCCTAAAGGAGACCATTTGTGTTTATGCAAGATGGAACTCCATGCCACACAGCTCGATCAGCAAAACCTTTTGCAGGATAAAAAAGTCCCCTAGTTACCCTGGCCAGGAAATTCACTCGACATGAACCCCATTGAAGTAAAATGTACAAAATGACATATGACACCTAATGTTCTATTGGCATGGAACGTTGTCATAAATAAAAATAATAATTATATTTTAAAGCTCAAGCTTGCATAGTTCCAAAGTTGATTAGTCATATTGCAACTACCAATGGAAATAGATAGATGACAAAAATACTCACTCGAGCATTTGCAGGGCTAAGAATAGCTCCTGGAGCAGCTACATAATGCAGCCGCTCTTCTGTGTAGGTGTGGAAGTCTGATAGTGCTGCTGTCATTTCCTTAACATGAAGGCCAGCCTGAACAATCACATGCAAAGCATAGATCTGCTTCTTGCGATCATGTAGAGGAATATTCAGCTCATTCAACTCCGAATTATCTGCAAGAAAATGCCTCGTTTTGAGTAATTACTAGGAATTAGGAAATGCACATTACCCATGAACAATACTGCATCTCTTTTATGCTTTGGAACAGATGACCTTGATGTTCCATCCCTTAAAAAGAATAGTCACCACTATTTATCTCTCTACTCAAAATCTTCATCATAAACGGTTTATTGCTCGAGCAAACCTCTCTGTTCAAAACATTGAAGTAAAATTAGAACTACAGGCCCATAACACATATTTTTAGTCTATTTTCAGCATCTTCTGTCTGAACATTTTGATTATCAATTAGCAATTATCTAATTGATAATTTATCCGATCAAACGGAAATAACATCATATTCCCATTCGGGAATGTTCATAGCCTATGAACATTTTGAATTTTCAGCTAAATCTTCGTATTTATCCCAGATGACCAAATATACCCTCAGTTCACTTTTTGTCTGCAGGTCTGTTTGTTTGTTATGGGTTGCCATCAAAACTACTGGAGCAAATGGCATGAAAATTCATATTTAAGTAGTAGGCATCCCTAAAGTAAATATAGACTACAAATTATTTATTTAGTGCTACAGGACAAGGGATTAAGATGGAGCCCTTTATCATTATTTTCAAAGCTATTAATTTAATAAATGTGAATGCGAATTTCAGAGAGTTTACTTCCCTTATGCTGTAGGCAAGAGATAAGACTTACTGAACAAAAATCAATCTTTAAGGTTACCTGAAAGGTGTAGCCTAATGTTACATAGCCTAAACTATTCCTCTTGAATCTGGCTATCATATACAAAAAGAATTTTTCGAATCCGACTGGTAGTTCCAGAGATTAGCATGTTTAAACACACAAACAAACTTTTCAGCTTTATTATATTAGTATAGATTATTACTCATCCAACAACATTATCCAATAATAATGTTATTGGCTTTACGTTCCTTTTAACTACCGTGGCTTTTAGAGACGCCAGGGTGCTAGAATTTTGCCCTTAAGGTGATCTTTAACATACCAGTAAATCTACTGACAAGGCTCCCTCAGATTTGTCCACCCTCAAATGCTAACTGGCTGCGCCTGGATTCACAGCTGGCTAGAACGTTACCGCTGAGCCATGCAGCCAGTCCCATTTTCCAATAGTCCACAAATGAGCATTAAGACTGAATGAAGAAGAAGAAGAGTGAAAATTCTCAAATAGAAACAAACTTTTTAATGTATTAATTTTAAATGTTCTCTTTATGTGTTTCGTATATAATGTTAAACCAACAGGAAAATGTTATTACATACACAACAGTGAAAAACTTTACATAATCAATATCAAACTTAAAATGCTCACAATCTATTCTTTGTAAACTTACTGAACAAGACTCAAAAATAAGATTCAAACATGTACAAGAGATTGAACATCATAATAAAAAATATCAAGTATTGATGAGCTAGAAACATTTTAAATTAAAGAACTTTCACAAGTTGTAAATTCAACAATATTGTAAGTCTATATGGACACAAAAATATCACAAATATGGTTAGTTTCATATCAACATACTGATATGCAACTGAATGTTAAATCCTGAGTGTGTTTGGTACTTGCCCAAACTAACCATTAAACCCTCACAGAGAATCCTGCAGTATTTCCTTCAGCATTGTAGCATTAACAACCGGAATAATAACTTCAACTTTTTGATTTTCTTATATTCTATTAACTTGAACCTGCCTGGATGGAAGGAAACCAAGTTCAAACCATGTTCCTTACAATTATTGGGCTTGCCATTGTTGAAAGCAAGAGGAGAGTAAATAATATAGGCAATGTTCATGTAAAAAGACCATTCATATTCTACATATCATGATTCATTAAACAGTATTGCCATCAGACTATTTAGACAGATAACTCACTTGAGTCCACGAAGGGCAAGTGATGAGTAATAATTGAGCGAGCAGACTCAAGTTGTGAGCCCAGCTCCCCCTGCATCTGGGTGTGTTGCTGTTTCAGAACAGTGAGGTCTGAGGTACACTGATCAAGAGCCAGTGATTGGGTCTCTGCACTATGAGCCAGTTCCGTCTTCTCTTCCTCCAGTTTCTCAATTACAGACTGCAAGAAACAGAAAACACCCTTAGTACCATAATTCGTTTTCAATTTATCCACATTTTATGTGCTGTAATGAGAACAAATACAGGAAGTCTAATCCTGACATAAAGCACTATGCTGAGTATCGGGACACGAAGTTGGATTTTCTTACCTTCTCTTTAAAACTTTTTACTCATTATTTCCAAGCATTTCTACACTTATCTTCCAGCAGAATGCCCACACTTTCTGCTTTACAGATACTAACAGAAGGCCAGATAATAGTCTGCATCACTAAAAAATACCCTAAAAATTCAGATATTTCTGACAGAATCCCTTAGTTCTATTATCAATGTGAAATTTATACTTTCTCAAATGTAGTGGTAAATGTCTTCGGGCTTGGGGGATGAATTTCCAAAGCTAAGCTCATACTTTCCACACTAACATAAAAATCTAAGATGAATATACCAGACCTATTATTATCTCTCAACTTATCCATTGCCAAGTATACTTAGGTGTGTCTGATAACTTGTGACTTTTGTAGAGACTGTATTTCCAATGTAATTGTAATTACTAAGGTCTAGGATAACGGTTGTTGTTCTTTGGTTCTTCAGTCTTTTGACTGGTTTGATGCAGCACTCCACGCCTCCCTGTCCTGAGCTAATCGTTTCATCTCAACATAGCTACCACACCCTACATCCGAGGCAATCTGTATAACATATTCTAACCTTGGTCTACCCCTACAGTTCTTGTCTTCGACCCTTCCTTCCATAACTAAGCTTGCTATTCCTGGGTGTCTTAGTATGTATCCTACCAACTTATCTCTTCTCTTCATTAGCAGTCGCCAGAAACATCTCTCCTCTCCCACTCGTTTTAATACCTCTTCGTTTGTAACCCTTTCTACCCATGTGATCTTCATCAATCTCCTGTAACACCACATTTCAATTGCTTCAATTCTCCTCTTTTCTAGTGCACCAATAGTCCAAGTTTCACTTCCATCGAGTGCCATGCTCCAGACGAAGGCTTTCAAAAATGACTTCCTAATACCTAAATCTATATTCGATCTCAACAGATTCCTTTTCTGTAGAAATGCTTTCCTTGGTTATCACTGGTTATTTTGCTTCCTAAGTAACAGGAAGAATTCTACTTCCATTAACTTTTCACCTGCCAATTTGATGTCCATAGAGGTTTCTGATTTATGTTGGCTGCATTCCAATATTTTTGTTTTACATTTATTAATTTTCAACATGAATTCTTTCCTCAAGACGGAGTCCTTACCATTCAAAAACTCATTCAAATCCTCAGGCGTGTAGGCCAAGGTGATGATGTCATCAGAAAATCTCAGTTGAAATTATTTCTCCTTGAATCTTCACTCCCACTTTAAATTTTTCTCCAATTTCCTTCATTGCTTGTTCAATGTAAAGATTGAAAACACGGGTGATAAGTTGCAGCATTGCCTTACACCTTTCTGAATACCAGCTTCTCTCTCATGTCCTTCAACTCTAATGACTGTTGTCTGATTTCTGTATACCCTCCTATCCCTGTACTTTATTCCAATTGTTTTCAAAATGTCAAACAATTTAGCCCAATCAATGTTATCAAAAGCCTCTTTTAAGTCTACAAATGCCATGAACGTTCTCTTATCTTTTCTTATTCTACCTTCCAAAACTTGACATCCCAACATATGCCTGGAGGGAGAGTGGAAAAACTCAGAATGGCCACTTTAAGTAACTGGATTCAAACCTGAGTTCTCTGAACTGCAGCCATCCATTGCATGCTTGGCTATGCAGCTGGGTAGAAAACTCTTCTACCTACTGTAAATTCTGATCTGTCCTTCCACAAAATAAACACACTAATTCCAGTAACCTCCTGCCTCCATCGTTGTGTCCTATGGTTTTCCTGATGAACAACCCTACACTACTTTTTTTCCATACTGTACTTACATATTCTGCAGCATCTCATATATTTGATGGGTCTGCGAATTAAACCCTTCCACCACCTTCGATCATTGTACTTCTTCGCTTCCTCAATTCTAGTTCAATCTTGTCCCCTCAGCTCCAAGTCATATCTCTTTACTATATCCTGAGTTTTCCTCATGGCATTCTGTCTAAGTTTTAAATTAACATTTGCCTTGACCTTCATCAGACATCTATGCTCCTCTAGTGTCCACACCACCTGAATCAGGTCTGGCTCCGTGGCTAAATGGTTAGCGTGCTAGGCTTTGGCCCGAAGTGCCCCGGGTTCGATTCCCGGCCGAGCCATCAGGGATTTGAATCTCCTGGGGTTAATTCCCGTGGCTCGGGGACTGGGTTTATGTGACGTCTTCATCATCACTTCATCCCCTTACGATGTGCAGGTCGCCCATGGGCATCTACTAGAAAGACCTGCACTCGGCCTCTCTGGAGGCTACACGATCATTCATTCATTCGCCTGAATCTGGATGGTGTATCATTTGTTTCATGTGTTTATATTCCTCATTCTGTCTTAGAATGGCATGAAACATGAAAGTTTGTCATGGGTCTGTATTGATGTGATAGAAACTTTCATTTGTAACATCTATTCATTACAAGTAAAAATTAAGCTAATTATTGTATGTATGTCTACCCCTTATTATTCCCGTTTTTCCAACGGGGTCGGGGATGAGATGCGATGGAAGTCTTAGTGGCGATGGTTTTTACGGCCGGATGCCCTTCATGACGCCAACCTCATGAGAGGAGTTAATGAGAGATGAAATGAATGATGGTGAATGAAACTGGGCAAGGATGTGGAAGGAAGCGGCCGTGGCCTGTCAGAAGGTACCGTCCCAGCATTTGCCTGGTGTTGAAAATGGGAAACCACGGAAAACCATTTCAAGGACAGCCGACGGTGGGGCTCGAACCCAAGTGTCTACCGAGTCAGCAGAGAGCTTGGCCCCTTGACCTAACGCAGCGCTTTAGCCCGCGTAAGCCACTACTGCCGGTTTAAGCTAATTATTATTTGAACATATTTTGAACTGAGAAATATTTACAAAGACAGCACCATATTGTGGCATCATTTGTACTCTCTTACTGCTCCATCAGATGGGAGACACCAATTGTAAACTAACCTCAGTATTTTACTGAATCTTAATCCTTCACGTATAAGCCACAAGTATATAACAATCCCCTTTAAAACAATCCCAGCAAGCATGGGCGCCAGACATATGTCATATGGACCCTCTTTGAATAAAATAATTAAATAAAAACCCCTGCAACAAGATCTCCTGTTTATCAAGACGTGAACATTGAGCACATTTAGCTGAAATGTGCCAGAGTCTTACCAAACTCTCTAATGGTAAATGATAATATGCATGTGATTCTAACTAATTATCTGGAAGTACGAGATATTTACAACATATACATATAATACAAATGTAGGACTCTTTGAGAATAGAGATTTTACAATACACTCGAAGCACTGATACTATTTTGCTCAGTCCGGAGCAACAAACTCACACACTTTATTCACGTGTTGAGGCTTAACCTCAATTTCCTCACAACATTGCTGATCGCACACAAAAATCTAATAGATTTGAAATGAAGTACGACGTTCACGAAAAATAATGTCCAAACAAGGGTACAATTTTAGAAAACATGCACATATAGTTTTTAAGAAAGTTTTAAAAGATTTTTTTATTTTTGAGTTAATGTATCTTGTTGATATACTAACCAGAAGAGAAGATGAGGAAGGAAACTAGAGATTTTGAAATATGTACTTCTTTTGAACAGCCTGCTAGTTGGGAACTCCTGGTTTAAGAAAAGAGAGAGCCACACAATCACATGGTACAGTGATGACTTGACCAGGAAGTCGGTGGTCGACTATATACTGTATGAGAAAGAACTGAATAAGAACATCACGGACATCAAGGTTATACGATCGGAGAACCTGGATAGCGACCATCGATTGCTGGTAATGAACCTGAGAGGGAGTAAGGAGAGGAAAGGGACTGAGAACCAGGAAAGACATATAAGGATATGGAAGCAAACAGAAGGGGATAGAAGGGTCGAGTACTTCAAAATGGTAAAGGAAGGAATTCCAACAGATGAAGAAAGAGGGGTGGAATAGGAATGGGCTAGATTTAAGAAGACACTAGTAGGTGCAGCAGAAGCAGTATGTGGGAGGACAAGTAGTAAGAAGAGGTGGAAGGAAACACCATGGTGGAATGAGAAGACAAAAGATATAGTAAGGGAAAAGAATAGAGCCTTTAGGAGGTGATATCAAAATAGGACGGTAGAGACAAGGGAAGAGTACCAGGAAAGAAAGAAGGAGGCGAAGAGAGTAGTGGCTGAGAGAAGAAAGTGGATGGAAGAGTGGACAAAGATGAAGGAGGGTAGTGAAGGTACAAAAAAGGTCCAGTATGGGATAGTAAAGAATAAGAGGCAGAAGGATCCTACGGATTATGTTAGAATGGTGAACAAAAGGGGACAAGAGATAGAAAATAGGGAAGAACTGAAGAAAATGTGGAAAGAATATTTTGAAGAACTTCTGAACCCAAATGGAAAAGATGGTGAGGAGGAAGAAATCGGGGAAGAGGAAGATGAACTGCAAACAGAAAAGGACTTAACATGGAAAGAAGTGGAAGATGCAGTGAACAAGATGAAAGGAAGGAAGGCACCGGGTGTGGATGAGTTGAATGTGGAGATGGTGAGAGCAGCAGGAGAGGTGGGGATACAGTGGTTGTACCGAGTGATGAGGACAGCATGGAAGGAAAGGAAGACCCCAGAGGACTGGAAAAAAGGAATAATTGTCCCGATCTTCAAGAAACAAGATAACTTATAAAGTACTTTGCAGAGCACCACGAGGTCAGGCTAGTGTAGTCGACAGACACGAAGTGTAAAAAGTGGTAACCAGTAGTGTGAGCTGAATGGCACCAAAGATCCACGCTCAATCGAGCGAGCCACATGGCCTGTCACAAAGGACTCTAAATATGCAAGTTTTAAGCTAATTTTTGGTCCGTATTGACAAATTAAACTGGTTAATTTGGTGTGAAATACCTATTAAAGGAATTCTGCCTAGTCAATACACAATTTGTAATGAATTTTCAAAAAAAGTACATATTTCAAAATCTCTAGTTTCCTTCCTCATCTTCTCTTATGATTAGTATATCAACAAGATACATTAACTCAAAAATATAAAAATCTTTTAAAACTTTCTTAAAATTTATATGTGCATGTTTTCTAAAATTGTACCCTTGTTTGGACATTATTTTTCGTGAACGTCGTACTTCATTTCAAATCTATCAGATTTGAAGGAATCCCTTGTGACTAAAATATTTTGCTATAAGAATTAAAACTGTTATTCTGTTTTATAGAGCACTGCGTTAGGCCATGGAGCCAAGCTCACTGCTGACTCGGTAGATGCGTGGGTTCGAGCCCCACCGTCGTCTGTCCTTGAAATGGTTTTCCGTGGTTTCCCATTTTCAACTCCAGGCAAATGCTGGGACGGTACCTTCTGACAGGCCACGGCCGCTTCCTTCCACATCCTTGCCCAGTTTCTTTCACCATCATTCATTTCAACTCTCATTAACTCCTCTCATGAGGTTGGTGGCAGGAAGGGCATCCGGCCGTAAAAATCATCCGCCACAAAGACTTCCATCGCATCTCATCCCCGACCCCGTTGGAAAACGGGAATAATATGGGGTAGACATACATACATTCTGTTTTATAGCTATTGATTCATTAAAAATTGATAGCAAACTGTGACAATTTTTCTTAAAATTGAAATTGAACAACTGTCGAGTTAAAACTCGCTTTTATGCATGAATTTTACATAATATAGTAGAAGCCTGCAGTATTTCCTTGCATAATCGTCGCACCCCACCTTTCAAACACTAAAATTGGCTTATAAAATTTCATCGCATAATTGTCGCATAGCATATTCGTATTTGTGCACCAGTCAGTTTCACATGCTGCCGCGACTTTATAACCTGGCGTGACTCTGTCAGTAGAAAGTTATCTCGTCATTATGCCAGTGGGCTAGGACACATCACGAGAGCGGCCAGCATCGTCACTTGGCACATTCCGCGAGCGTATAACCTGGTGTGATAATGTCGGAAGAAAGTAATCTCGTCTTTAGGCCTGCGGGCTATGAACCACTACGCAAGCGGCCAGCTTCGTCAGCACATTCCGTGAGCTTATAACCTGACGTGACCTTGTCAGAAGAGAGAAGCCTGTCTTGCTGACTGCAGGCTATGACTCACGCTACGCGAACGGCTGGCCCCCGGCGCGATAAACATCGATCGTGCTCAACGCAACTCCAGGAGAGTGAAACTTGTGTGGACCTATCGCTTCCGTGAGTTTGCCTCGGAATGACGAGAGATTCACGAAGCACTGCTAGCCACAATTCACTGACATTAAAACAGGCCTTATTGGTATTGGCGGAATTTTACACAAGGGACGACTCATGCCAGTCTAGCCGAGTCTAGCATTAGCCACTTGGTCACTTCCGTGGAAACATCGCAACAGACACACGCGCGTGATATTACGCACGTGGTGTCCAAATTGAAAAAATACAAGAATTGCTCCAATTTGTCTTTTATTTTCTGTACTCCCAGTTCTTTCCGTATATCTTCATTTCTCACTCACTCTGTCTCTCCTCGTTTTCTGGACCATACTTCTCAGGAATCTCATCTCAGCTGCCTGTACTCTGCTCTCATCCCTCTTAGTCATTGCCCAAGTTTCTGCTGCATATGTCATTATAAGAACATAAGATGCTTTGTACATAGATTATTTAGCCTTAATTGGTATATCCTTGTTCCATACTAGTCCCCGTACCTGTTGGTAGAAAGCTTCTGCTAATTTCCAAATCTAGTCTTCCATCTTCAGTCAGTTCACTTCCCAAGTAATTGAAGTGTTTCACCACTTCCAATTCCTTATCTCCGACAATGTTTACTCCTTTTCCTTCCTTCTTACCTCTACTCATCACCGCTGTTTTACTCTTCTCCACATTTATCTTCAATGTCCATTGCACAATCTTTTCATTTATAACGTCTAATATCACAGATAGTAAAAATACTGGAAAGGATATTAGAAAGAAGAATGAGAAGAAAGGTGGAAGGAGAGTTGCAAGAGGAACAGTATGGCTTCAGGAGTGGAAGATCCACAGTGGACCCAATCTTTAGCTTGAGGCAGGTGATGGAAAAGAACTGGGAATATGGAGAGGATTTGATCATGACTTTCATAGATCTGGAAAAGGCATATGATAGTGTCCCCAGAGAGAAGGTATGGGAAACCATGGTTAAGAAGAGACTGGGAAGAGAAATGTTGGAAATGGTGCAAGCAATGTACAACAACTGTGTTAGCAGGGTACTGACCCCAGTTGGAAAGACAGATTGGTTTAGGAACAAGACTGGACTAAGACAGGGGAGTGTGCTGTCACCTCTTTTATTCATAATGGTAATGGATGAAATTGTAAAGGAAACAAAGGAAGCATATGGACATAAAGAAATGAAGTTACTGTTATTTGCAGACGATATTGTGGTCTGGGGAAGGAACACCGAAGAAGTGCAAAAACAACTAGATGCACTGAACGAAAATATTCAGAAGTACGGCCTGAAAATCAGTATAGAGAAAAGCAAGACCATGGTGATGTCAAAAGGGGAAAGACAAGGAAAGGGCACTGTGAAAATTGGAAGTCAGAGTTTGGAAATTGTGGACACGTTCAAATACCTAGGAAGTGAATTGATGCAAACTGGTGGACATGGAGATTGGCAGGAGGGTACAGCAGAGCAATGCATTCTATCAAAGTGTAAGAAAACTTGTTTGGGATAAGGAAGTACCAAGGAAAAGCAAGGAGGTAATGTATAAAATGTACTATGTACCTATATTAACCTATGCAGCTGAGACTTGGACCCTGACGAGCAGGCAAGAGAGTAGAATCCAAGCCAGTGAAATGAAATTCCTAAGAAGTATGATAGGTAAGACAAGGAAAGACAGAGTGAGGAATGAAGATGTTAGGAAGGAAGTTGGGATGGGAAAACTAAATGAGAGAATTGAGAAGAATAAACTAAGGTGGTTTGGACATGTAAGGAGGATGGAGGAAAATAGAATACCAAGACAGATGCTGGAGGCCAAGTGCAAGGGTAAGAGAGCAAGGGGAAGACCTAGAACAAGGTGGATCGATTCAGTGAAGAACAGCGTGAGAAAAAGGAATCTGGACTGGGACAAGATCGTGGAAGAAGAATTGTGGAAGGAAAGAGGAAAGTGAAGAAGTGCCATAAATACCCCGACCCGGCAGGAGCTGGATAAGGGGAAATGATGATGATGATGACGTCTAACTGTTCTTGTACCTCCATCTCATCCTCACCCCAGATAACAACATCGTCTGCAAACAACATTACCTTCATCTTTGCCCTACTATAGTCTTTCATTGCTGCCTTCGTGATGTCATCCATCACCATTAAGAACAATAAGGGTGACAACACACTTCCTTGCTTTAGTCCAGTGTCAATTTTAAACCATTCCGATGTCCCGACTCTAGTCTTCACACTACTGTAGCAATCCATGCACATTCTATTTATCATGTCTCTCAGTTCCTTGCCCATCCCCTGTTTGTTAAGCTTTCCCAAACTTTTGTTCTAGTGATGCTTTCATAGGCCTTTTCTAGATCAATAAAAGTCATTCATTTCCATATCCTTCCCATATTCCCAACTCTTTTCAATGTTCTGTCTCAGAATGAAAATGGGTTCCACTGTTGACCTGTCCCCTCTATATCCAAACTGCTCCTCCTCTATTTGGCTTTCTACCTTTACTCTCATTCTTTTTTCTAGGATTCTTTCCATTACTTTGGCAACATGCGAGATGATGGTGATTCCTCGGTAGCTACCACACACCTTCCTGTCTCCTTTCTTGAATATTGGCAATATTATTCCCTTTTTCTAGTCTTCAGGAACTTTCTTCTCTCTCCACACACTCCTGAGAAGTCTGGTCGGTATGTCCACTGCAGTCCCTCTGGTTGCTGCCTTGATCATATTTATTGCCACTTCGTGAATTCCCACAGCTTTCCCCATCTTCATCTTCCTAACTGCCCATTCCACTTCAGCCATAGTAATGTCTGGTTCTTCTTCTATTTTTTCCTCCACCATTTTGGCTGATTGCGTAACTTCTCCGCATGCCTGACGTCTCATCTTCAACAGTTCACTGAAATATTCTTTCCATCCAACCGTTATCTCTTCTGGTTTTGTCGATATTTCACCTTCTTTGTTTTTCACGAACCCAGTGTTCACCTTTTCATACCTTCTACTTTTTATAATTCCAAATAGCTTTTTTTTTTTCACAATTTAATCCTCCCTTATTTCCTGAGTGAATTCTTCCCAGCTTTTCTTCTTTTCCTCTGCAATTACTTTCTTGCATTCTCTGAATCAGAATCAGAATCAATTTATTTGGCGTTAAACACAAGTGCAATAGCCATCGTCAGGTTAATAATACAAAACAATAAAATCAAACAATCCTACATCACAGCGTATTATCGTTATAACAAAATGTAACGTACTTCTATTGTACTAAGTATTACACCAATCTGCTTCCATACATTCTTCCAGTGAATACCATGGATTCACCAGCAACCACTTTTGCAGCTGTTTCTTAAAGATTTTGGTTGGTAGTGGTTGGAAAGACAAACTCAGTTTGTTAAAAAAAATTATGCCAAGAATTTCATGACTGTTCTGTGTTTTTGAAAGCCGACACCATGGTACCTCTATCTGGTGCGAGTTTCTTGTGCTGTATGAGTGAACTGTTACCCGTCTGCCTGGCAATTCATGTGGATGTTTTTTTTTTTTCATATACATGAGGATATTTAAAACAAAAAGATCTATAACTGTTAGTTTTGAAGATTCAATAAATAAAGGTCTACAGGGTGTGTTAGGAGGAGCATTTGCAATAATACGGATTGCCTTTTTCTGTAATTTTAAGATATTTACAAAGTATGGACTATTTCCAAAAAATATTAATCCATAACTAATGAGACTTTGAAAGAAAGCAAAATAGGCTGTGTGTAAATATGTCGTAGGAACCTCATTTTTTAAATGACGGAGTAGATACACCACCCTTGCAAGTTTATTCGAAAGGTTATGAATGTGAGGTTCCCATGTTAATTTTGAGTCATAATTCATTCCTGGTAGCTTAGCTTCTTTTATATCATTACTAATATTTTTAAGACTAAATATTAAATGTTGAGTTTTAGTTTCATTTAAGTGGAATCCATTCTCACTGAACCATTTCCTAGCTTCTAGCAAGCACTGACTTGATAAATTTTATAATTCACTTATACATTTGCTAGAACACAAAAATGTAGAGTCATCTGCATAAAGAATTGTTTTTCCAGAAACATTTACTGCTAAGTCATTCATCATAACTACAAAAAGAAATGGACCCAGAACCGAGCCTTGGGGTACACCATACCTAACTTCTAACACATGAGATTTCCTATCCCCATTCTCTACAAACTGTACTCAGTTTGTTAGATATGATTTCAAGACTTCATACTCTGATCCTTTAATTCCGTACAGTGCTAACTTTTGCAGAAGTATATCATGTGACACACAATCGAAGGCCTTGGATAGATCACACAGGAGTGCATCTACTGAGCTCCCTTCTTCAAAATGGTGCATTATGTGACAAACAAAATCATCCAGTGCACTAATTGTAGATTTTCCCGGAAGGAACCCAAACTGAGTTGGTGATAGAAGGTTGTTGTTGATGAAAAATACATAAATTTGACCAACTATAACATATTCAAGCCAGCCCCGTGGTGTTGGGGTAGCGCGCCTGCCTCTCACCCGGAGGCCCCGGGTTCGATCCCCGGCTCCGTCAGGGATTTTAAAACTGACGTGAGGGTTGGAACGGGGTGCACTCAGCCTCGTGAGGACAATTGAGTAGCTGTCTGACAGTGAGACAGCGCCCCAATCATGAATACTAAGATTAACGGCCAAGGGGACCCGACGCGCTGATCACGCGTCACCCCAATATCTGCAGGCTAAATGGCTGGGCAGCAGTCGCTTGGTCGGCCTTAGCCCGTCATGGGCTGGATAGTGCCAGGGGTTGATTTTTTGACTTTTTTTTTTTTTAAACTATAACATATTCAAAGACTTTTGACAGGATGGTTATTACAGACACAGGCCTGTAACTATCAGGTTTAGTCTTATCCCCTTTTTTGTATACTGGAATAACCCTCCTAATTTTTAACTGAGCTGGGAAATAGCCTACTCTAAGGCACTCGTTTATGCAGTGCGTCAAAGGAATTAAATGCTGTCAATAATAGCCTTTAAAATGTTGTTGGTGAACCCATAACAATCCTAACTATTGGAAGGTTTCATATTTCTTACAATTTTCTTTACGTCACTTCAGTTTACCTTTCTCCATTTAAAAGTATTATTTGATAAACTCGGAACTATTTTTTCTACTCGTTCAATTGCTGCTGTAGGCAGCTGTGAGGCAGGTGAGCAAATCCTTTCGACAGACTCAATAAAATGTTTATTCAGAACCTCAGGACTGATTTCTATTGTGGAACATTTATTTACGACTCTAACATTGCTAATTACACTCCAAGCTGCTTTACAGGGGTTATTTGAATTTTCTATGAATCTGACATTTGCTTCAAGTTTAGCTAGCTTAAGGGCACATTTATACTTATTACGCATTTGTAGATAATTCTGTTTAGATTCAATAGATCCCTGTTCATTATGTATTAAGTAAAAAAAAACATAACCTGTGATTTCATTTGTTCAAGCTCAGGTGTATACCATTTTATTTTATTTTTAGAATTACTCCTTTTCTTGGAACTTTTAATCTCCACCATTAGGCATGAAGTATCAAAGTATGAAAGAAGTATGTGAAAGAAATCATCAAAACATGTAATGGGAGAGTAGGAGCTGTCAGTAAAAACCCAATCAGATAGGTTATGCCTAAGGTATGAATTAAATAGCTGTAATCTGTCAGGGGAAATATGTCTAATATGAATTATTGTGGGTGATTTAGCTAAATTCCCATTTGAAAAACTACTGGATTGCATCACTTGAAATAAAACTGCTGAATGATCTGACAAACATGGGGCAATAACTTTAGTCTGGTACTGGCTGTGATTTAAATCCGTGAATACATTATCTAAGCCGGATGATCTTCTTGTTGGTTCATTAATTGTGTGATATAAGCCAAAGGATTTGAAAAAATTCCGAACCATAATAGCTTCTCGTTCATTGAATCTCAGGTCTACATTAATGTCTCCACAAATTACTAACTTATATTTTCGGTATGACTTTATAATCAAATATATTGGATAACCCTCCAGTTAATCTTCATGACTTTATAACCCTAACCAAAACCTCTTCCATACTTTTAAAAAATGTATAAATATTACTATCAGGTGTTCGGTAAAAGGCTACCATAACAATGTTAAAATCTACAAGTAATGCTGCCACAATTTCACAGTGTTTTTCTAAACCAAATTTTGACACATCACTTGGTATTGCGTTTCTTCTGACACAAATATGGCACTTCCACCAGCCTGATACAAACATGACTTGCGACAAAAACTATCTACTAGGACATAACCCTCAAGTTTAATCAAATCAATTTCTTGACTAGCAAGCTAGTGTTCATTAATACATAAAACTTGGTACCTACTACTATTTAAAAATGCATGAAGTTGGTTTACTTTGTTTCTTAAACTACAAACATTTAAATGAAGAAAACAAATATTATCTTCACAAGTTGCTTTAGGTGTAGAAAATGCAGTTGTATTAACCTTCATATTTGAATGAATGTGAGCAGTATGCCTACCTGTTTTGGCTTTTGGCCAAGTTTTCTTTACAAACTTGGCCTTACTACAGAGTTTCCCTGACTACCAACCGAATCACATTCAATGGACGATTATCAGTGCTTAGGCCTACGGTGTTTAGAATAATCTTACTAATATCTAGAGCCAATTTTCTTTTACCTTTACTGCTTAAGTGCATACCATGGTTAGTAAACACGTTTCTATGATAATTACCTAAATCTACAATCTTAACATTTGGAAATTTACTGCAAAAGTATTTTATATGATCATTTGTTTTCTTAATTCCAATATTGATACAAGACCAACTTGCAAGGTCATATCTGAGAGGACAAGTAGTCACTATAATATTTGCAGTGTACATAACTTGCAAAAGATGAACGAAATTCTCTATGAAAGGCTTAGCACAGTTCTGATAGACATCATTTGCACCTCCTACCAACACCGTGAAATTAGGCCTACTTTTCATTTCGATGTTTGTGACACTCGGTTTCAGAGGGTTAACAACTTCGCTAAATTTCGCCCCTAGTTTAATACTACCACAAGCACGAAAATGACTATTTAAGTAATTAATTTCCGTAGCTACACCTCGACCGTGACTGTCTGAGAAAACACTAATTTCTACACTTTCCGATAACGAACATTTGAGGTTACCGATAGGTTCACTGTCCGCCCGCAGTTCCGGTTCACTTACGTCTCAAATATTTTCTATCTCATCACTATTATCATCTAAGACTGAAAATTTAGTGTTAGTCACAATACTTGCGTTTCTGTCACGATACTCTATTTTCTGTGAAGCTGAGATTAGGGCCTCCCCTTGCGTTTTTGCGACCGCCATTCAGATTGCCAGTCCGAAATGCTTTCGGTAAAATTTGAAGGCATTTCAGCAAGGTCACTTGTGTCGGTAGCACTAATATTTACGTTGGAGGTGGATAACTTTTGTGACAGTTTATCCAAATCTTGACGTAAGACGTTTATTATTTCATCGTTCGTTTTCAGTTTGTTTTCAAGATGTTTTAATTGTTCTTTCGTACACAACTCGCACACATATTGATCACTGTTCTTAAAATAATTTACATTTACTTTGGCACATTTTTCATGTAACCAAAAGTTGCAGCTCATACAAAATATTCCTTTCATCACTCTTTTTGAACAGATTTTACACGATTTACCACTTATACAATTCGAAGTTTCAGAGCTATTCACACACGAAACATACGCCGCCGCCATCTTAAACTGTTTGCTTCTATATATTTTGCTCTACTTTTTTCAGTCTTTTTTGTTTTCCATCCCTTCCAAGTTTTCTTCTTCTCTCTTACCTTTTCTTTCACTCTATCATACCACCATTTTGTCGCCTTTTTCCGTACCTTTCTTGATGTTCTACCACATGTTTTCTCTGCACTGTTTACAAAAGCACTATTAAACTTTTCCCATTCTTGTTCCACATGGGTAATATCCGTCCTTGGTATCTATTCTTGCAATTCTTTCTTAAACTCTTCTGCAACCTCCTTTTCCTTTAGTCACCAGACCTTAATCTTTCTTTCCCTTTTTTCTGGTAATCTCATGACCTTCCCTACTTTTAGTTTTGCTACCACTGCCCTATGGTCTCCTCCAAAGGCTTCCTCTGGCATGGCTGTGACATCCATTATCTCTTTCCGATGCCCTTTTTCGACTAATACATAGTCTATCAGAGTTTCCGTTCTTCTTGTAACGTGTTTTTCGAGGGGTTTTTATGCCACTGGCATAAGTCAGTAGGAAGCCATTCTATATTTATTTACGTGGCAAATTGTTCAGCCAAGAGAATTTTTCATGTTAATTTATTATTATTATTAATTTATTATAATTATTATTAAGATATTTTTCGGAGCATTTTATAAAAATTATAAGCATACAGATAGGTTTTCTATGTCTTAGAAAACGCTATCAAGCAAATTATTACGAACGACAATATCATAGAAAATTATATGATTACGGAATTTTTCGGAGTTTCGTCAGTTAGGATATTTTGAGAGACATGACTCACTGGAAATTCAGGTACAGGCTGATTCTTGTCAAGAAGCATTACGCAAGCTTGGGTCACAGCGTCAAGAAAAGGCGGATAGTTGGAACGGAATTCGACTTCATCATCCGCGCACCGTGTGTAATGAGCCAGAGAAGGGGAAGTATAGCGTGGGGAGCAGCCAATCAGTGGAGACCACTTAAGCTGGAAGTCGGTACCGAGGTGGGGAGCCGACGTGTGCATATATTGTTCGGCGCGCCGTGGAACGAGAACAATCTGTGAAAGACTTGACTAGTTCGGTTGCAAGTGTGTGTCGCTCCAATGTTCCGGGGAGTGGAGAACTATCTGTTTAAAACTTAACCAGTTTGGTTGTACGAGGGTATGGCTCCGTTGTTAGGACCATAAAGTCACAAAATCTACAAGTATATCATCAAATATCGACGGAGATGACGACGTCCAGGAGACTGTGGGAAGCACACAGCATCATCCAGTACGAGGGAAATGCTTTGGCAATTTCCAGTGGTAAGCGCGAATGACGCAGAAGTACGCAATCTCTCATTTCTCTTTGTTTTATATTTCAAATTTCAGTAACTTCATAGCTTGGGAATAAGAGTAAAATCAATAATTTATCAGACTCCGTTTTCACGTAATTTTCTATCGGTAATATTAAAATCGCAACACTCCAATTTAAATTTTAAACTTATTATTATTATTAATTTTGCTATACTTGTTTTATATAATAAATTCAATTCTTTTACAATGCAATCTTTGCTTTCAGTAGGTAGCATTAGATATAGACCAATTCCTTCTCCTGATACAATTGTTTGTTGGGTTAATGATCAAATCATACCACGATCTGAGTGAATAGATTCTTGAAGGTGTTCTACCAGAGCAAGACGTTGTTAAATACAAATTTAGATTTCAGCATTGCATTGAGGTCTTGGCGCCCATTAAAACAACATAGCTTAGGCAAAGGTAAACTGTTACATTTGTCGCTCAACGTGAGGGTCAAACTGTTACACTTGTCGCTACCAACATGGGGCAATAATTAACGTTACACTTGACGCCGACAACTTGGGGCTGAAAACCTAATAACAATTGTGGAAGGAGAAGGGTATATATTTCTGTGCCTGTATTTTGGGGGTTATTTGTCCGTATCAGTGTATATCATTATGGGGGATGAGAAAGAAAGACAGATGAGGTTACGTAGTGGTCATCAACGGGAGAGTGATGATACGAGCAGTATGTCGAGTGATGGTAGTATAGGGGTAGCGGAGGTAAATCCCGATACTGAAACAGGGAGTGTAGGCGGCCAACCAGGATTAAAAACTTTACTTCTCGAGTTCATGTATCAGAACAAAGTTAGTAGTGATGCCTTAAATGCAAAATTAGAACAGAATAATGCAAAATTAGAACAAAACAGTAGGGAAAATAAAGAAAGTACAGATGCCTTAAACGCCAGATTAGAACAAAACAGTAGGGAAAATAAAGAAAGTACAGATGCCTTAAATGCTAAATTAGAACAAAACAGTAGGGAAAATAGAGAGAGTAATGAAACTTTAAACGCCAGATTAGAACAAAACAGTAAGGAAAATAGAGAGAGTACTGAAACTTTAAATGCTAAATTAGAACAAAACAGTAGGGAAATGAGTGACAAATTCGAACTGATTAGAGGTGAGATCAGGGGGGTGATGGAAGAAAAGGCTAAAGAGATTATTGCAGATGTAGACAGAAAATTAGGAAAAGTACAGGAGGAGTTGGAAATTAGAATCAGTACACAGGCTGAAATTTTAAAAGAACTAGTGTAACTGGAAACACAGCAGGTCAAAAA
The DNA here is from genome assembly GCA_946902985.2 of Meconema thalassinum. Taxonomy (NCBI): domain Eukaryota; kingdom Metazoa; phylum Arthropoda; class Insecta; order Orthoptera; family Tettigoniidae; genus Meconema; species Meconema thalassinum. Next base: position 569,330,589 of record OX336390.1, on the reverse strand, counting down.
GCAATTGGGAGAGAAATTGACAAAATTCAGGTAGCTACTAATGAGGTTAAGGAACAGCTGGGGGGTAGAATTGAGAAAGTCCACTCACAAATAGTTGCAGAAGTAAATGATTTAAGAGAGAGTAATAGAGAGAGCATTAGCAAGATTGAGGAGAAACAAGCAAAGCTATATGATAAAGTAGAAGAATCAGAAGGAAACATTAAATTAACAGTAAACAGTATTGAGAGGAAGGCTGAGGAGAAAATCGCAGAATTAGAGTTAAAATTAAAAGCTAGGATCAGGCAAGAAAATGGTCAGAATAGGCCAGTTTTTGTGAATAGCACACACAGGGAGGTAGAACTGGGTAAGTTCAGCAATCGACAGGGGTGCCCAATGGAGTTCATGAACACTATAGAAAATAAATTCGGGGAGAGGTTGGAAAATGGTAGTATTGAGTGTTGCCAGGTAGTTGAAATTTTAGAACAAGTGTTTGTGGGGGAAACGAGGAATTGGTTTGCTGTCTACAGAGACAAGTTTACTGATATCAATGATTTTAAAATGAAATTCTGTGAAAAGTTCTGGAATGAGGTTATTCAGTCGCAGCATCGTGAGGGAGTAGTGTGTGGTAAATATAACCCTAAAGGAAGCTCCACCATGACCGAATACTTTTTAGGGCAGGTATTAGTGTGTAAATATCTTGATGGCTTGAAGGAGGAAAGTGATGTGGTGAGGTTGCTACTTAGGCACTTTCCGTATAGGATCAAGGAGGCTGCTTGTATCCAGAATGTAAAGACTATATCACAAGTAGAAAATTTGTTAAGCACATTTGATGCACTAGGGAGAGGGGGTTATGAGGACAATTTCAATAGGAACCAGGGTAATAATAATAATAGGCCTAATGAAGCCAGGCATCAGGAAGTTCAAGGGAACGGTGGCGAAGGGGCCAACGCTCAAAATAGGATAATAATCAGCTAAATCAGAACAGAGGAAATGGCTATGGTAATCAGTATCAAGGGAGGAACAATGATTTCAGGGAAAATCAAGGGAGGAACAATGATTAACAGGGGAAATCAAGGGAGAAACAATGATTTCAGGGGAAGGAAATTATAATGACAATAATTACAACCAGAATAGGGGTCAAGGAAGAGGACAGCCTAGTGGTAGTAATATACAGCCAAACAATGACAACACAACTCAGAACAACCAGACCAGTGCAGTAGTAACTAGTACTACGGCCAGCTGTAGCGGTTCTTTAAACGCGAACCAGGCTGCGAAGTAAGGTCAGAATCTCAGTCTGTAGCATGCCCTGTCCATACAATTATACAGGAACCCTATGACCTAAATGTAAGAAATGAATTATTACATGAACTAAATGATGAAGGTATTATTCAGGAAGTGGTTAGTAAGAGCCCCATAGTTAAATTTAACGTGTCCGAGGCGTACACAGATGTTTTAATTGATAGTGGTTGTATGAAGAGTTGCATAAGTAGTGCATTTTATGATAAAATGAAAGGAACTGGAGTAAATTTTGAGGAGATGCCAATTAAAAGCACTTTTGTTATCACAGCTGTTGGGAAGAGGTCTAAAGTAATTTCTAAGCAAGTTTTAGTAGACATTAAAATTAATAATCATGTAGAGAAGCAGATTTGCCTTGTAATTCCAAATTTAGTATTCAGTGTTATCTTGGGTTCAGAGTGGCTAAGTAGAGTGTCTGGTAACTTATGTTATGATGTAGGGAGTTTGAAATTTAAATGGGGAGATTCTGAAGTAGAAGTAGCGTTCAATGACCATATTCAGAGGAGTAGTATTGTAGGTGTGATTTGTACTTTAAATGAGATATCGCCAGCCGTAGAGCGGGGTTCTCCATGTTTTGTGGGCAGTGTGATTACGAACGGAAGTCTAGAGGACTCGTTACGTGATGCTGCATTTCTGGGAAATATAGAGGTGGAACAATGTGTTCGGCTCTATGATGTGTTATGGTGTAATAGGAGAGTGTTTGAGGATCGCATTGGTATGGCCAATTGCTATACACATTCATTGAACGTTATTGATAGGTCAGTATTCACAGGACATAGATATCCTGTACCTTTCGCTTATCAGAGTGCAGTTGAGGCACAAATTAATCAGATGCTTGAAGATGGGATTATTGAGCACTAACAGTCCATATGTTAATTCTTTGATCACGGTACCCAAGACCGACGGCACGGTTCGTATTTGTTTAGACGCTCGTTTGGTTAACAATGTAGCAGTAATTAGTGCCCCATGTTGGTAGCGACAAATGTAGCAGTTTTGCTAGCCCACACTGTTGGGTGATAAATGTAACTGTTTACCTTTGCCTAAGCTATGTTGTTTTAATGGGCGCCAAGACCTCAATGCAATGTTGAAATCTAAATTTGTATTTAACAACGTCTAGCTCTGGCAGAACACCTTCAAGACTCTATTCACTCAGATCGTGGTATGATTTGATCATCAACCCAACAAACAATTGTATCAGGAGAAGGAATTGGTCTATATCTAATGCTACCTACTGAAAGCAAAGATTGCATTGTAAAAGAAATGAATTTATTATATAAAACAAGTATAGCAAAATTAATAATAATAATAAGTACAAAATTTAAATTGGAGCGTTGTGATTTGAATATTACCGATAGAAAATTACGTGAAAACGGAGTCTGATAAATTGATTTTACTCTTATTTCCAAGCTATGAAGTTACTGAAATATGAAATGTAAAACAAAGAAAAATGAGAGATTGCGTGTTTCCGCGTCATTTGCGCTTACCACTGGAAATTGCCAAAGCATTTCCCTCGTTCCTGATGATGTTGTGAGCTTCCCACAGTCTCCTGGACGTCGTCATCTCCGTCGGAATTTGATGATATTCTGGTAGATTAGATAATTCTATGGTCCATACCTCGGACCCAAACACTCGTACAACCAAGTTTTACAAAAGTTCGTCGCTAACTCCACTGAACATCGGAGCGACACGCACTTGCGACCGTACTCTGCAAGTTCTACACAGATTGTCCTTAACTCCACCGAACATCGGAGCGACTCGCACGCGCATCCATACTCCTCAAGTATTTCACAGATAGTCCTCGTTTCACGGCGCGTCGAACGATATATCCACACGTTGGCTCCCCCACCATGGTACCGACATCTAGCTTACGTCGTCCTCACTGATTGGCAGAGCACGCCGCTAGTTCCCCTCCTCTGGTTTCTTTACACTCGGCGCGCGAGAGGGAGAAGTCGTTTTCCGTCCCAACAATTCGCCTTTTCTAGACCTTGCGACCCAAGATTGCGTCATGCTTCTCGACAAGATTAAGCGTGTACTTGAAATCCCAGTGAGTCACGTCTCTCGATATACCCTAACTGACGAAAACTCCGTAAAATTCCGTAATCACATAATTTTCTATAATATTGTCGTTCGTAATAATTTGCTTGATAGCGTTTTCTAAGACATAGAAAACCTATCTGCATGCTAATAATTTTTATAAAATGCTCCGAAAATACCTTAATAATAATTATAATAAATTAATAATAATAATAATAAATTAACATGAAAAATTCTCTTGGCTGAACAATTTGCCGCGTAAATAAATATAGAATGGCTTCCTACTGACTTATGCCAGTTGCATAAAACCCCACGAAAAACACGTTACATATTCGCCTCGGATCATCGGATGATTTACCGTGACGACGGTCCATTATCCGATTATCCCAGACACGTTAATAAACCCCATCCAAAATACATATTACATAAACGAAATCACCCTAAATTACAGATATATACACTCATATTTTTTTCTTCACGCACTTTGCGTCAAAGTTTGTTGTCACTATGGATTGCACTTTGCAACCAGTCCAATGTTTTACATATGGAATAGTGTTCCACGGATATTTCCGCCTCTCAAATTTCTCTATGTTGGAGAAATAGACATAATTAATGTGTGAGCACTATGTATTTATGATGTCATATCACACGCATTGAAGGTGTTCTGATATATTTATATCACCATAGAACTCCCTAATTTCACTGGAGGTCCCCTCCTTATGGTGAAATTTAATCTCACTTATCACCGAGCACACGATCACACTACTGTGGCAGCGCCTCGTGACCATAATACTTAATCTCTCTTTAAAGTAGATTAAATTAATATTGACTTCTGAAAAAAAAAAAACAGTAAATGCGCATTACATATAACACCAAATATTTCTGTGCCGTAATCGCCCTGTCTTGTTAAGTTCCCGTTAACCATATTCTACTTAATACTAGTTCTCAACACAGACCATTTCTCCTCACTCAAATAATACCTTTGTACAAATTACCTTAAATTACACACTTACAAATCTTACATGGCGAGGCCGTAAACAGAAATCACGTGTGCTGATATGTATGAGTTTCATGAAGGACTGTCTCGCATTCTGATGGCCCATCTTTTATCTCGTGGACGCCTTAAGCTAACAAGCCCTATACAAGCGCTCCCCCATCTCTTGGAGATAAATGGGAACCCATCAGCGCTGCCAAAATGGCCTTGGTGCATCGAGACAATTTAGTGCTCAACAGCATCCGACAATCCCGTCATATTTCCCTGTACCTTAAAAACTCTCATTTACTTACATACTACCCCCCTGTGTGACTTCTGATACGCCTGCCTTAAGACCAGATCCTCCCACGCACCAAATACCACACTTACGCATTTGATAGGCTGGCTCGCCAGCTAAACACACTCACTTTATGACACATACTTTCGTAGACTATGTATATTATAAGTCCCGTATAATCTGTTTCCCTTACTATCCTCCAGCACATATGCTGTTTTTCCAATACGTTTGGAAACGATAAATGGTACTGCGTCACCTGCTTCCAACCTTGCCAGTGGCTCCCTTAAATGAACGTCATCACGTTGCTCTACCTAGCATATTTCTCAGTGTCTGTAACGATGCCCTGTTGCTACTGTCCACACATGCACATATTAAAATACCATCCTCTGCTTTAACCACAGGATAATCCCTACATAAATTAGTGTCCCTCGATAGCATGTCTGCAAGAATGTTATCTTTACCTTTAATATATTTTACTGTGAATTCGTATTCCTGCAGAGCAATAATCCACCTACTAACTCTGTTAGAACTGAGTTTACAAGTCCTCATATACAGTAATGCATGGTGATCTGTGTGAATCTCAAATTTCCCCCCTACTAAATACATTCTAAATTTCCCTAAACTGAAAACAATACCTAAAAGCTCTAACTCAGTAATCGTGTATCTTTTCTCTGCTGCAGTCAGTCCTCGCGATGCTAAAGATACAATGCACAGATTACCCTCATCATCTTTCTGACATAATACTCCAGCAATGCCTATAAGTGAAGCATCTGTCATAACCACATATTCCTTATCTTTTAACGGATATTTCAGCACTACAGCTTTCTCAAAACCTTCCTTCAGCGCTCTAAAAGCCTGTTCATGCTTGGACTCCCATCTCCACCGAGTCCCACTTTTAAGCAATTCCCTGAATGGTTCTACCAACCCTGAGTATTTAAGAACGAACCTCCTGAAAAAGTTGCAAATTCCCAGGTAAGTTTTTAACTGTTTAACATTCTGTGGCATCTCTGCGTTAAGTATCTTATTAACCCTACTTTCTTCTGGTGTTACACCTCTACTCGACACTCTATGACCTAAAAATGTCACTTCTGACTGACAGAATGACGACTTAGACAGCTTCAAAGTGAACCCTGCCTGATCTAACTTCTGAAAAACTATATTTAAATGACGTAGATGCTCCTCAAAACTGCGTGAACTAATTACCATATCATCTATGTAAATGGTTACAAACTCTCCTGTGTCATCCCCTAATGCGATGTTTAAAGCCCTAATTAAAGCTGCTGAACTACTCTTTAACCCATAAGGTGTTCTACAAAATTGATAAAGGTTATATTTATGACTAAAAGCTGTAAATGGTCTATCTTCGTACATAAGTGGCACTTGCCAAAAACTGGAACTCAAATCTACACAAGTGAAATACTTCTTCCCCTCAAATGTTTGCATTAATTCTTCTATTGACATAGATTTCAGCTGATCTGAACTAATTCTACTGTTAACCAAACGAGCGTCTAAACAAATACGAACAGTGCCGTCGGTCTTGGGTACCGTGATCAAAGAATTAACATATGGACTGTTCGAGTGCTCAATAATCCCATCTTCAAGCATCTGATTAATTTGTGCCTCAACTGCACTCTGATAAGCGAAAGGTACAGGATATCTATGTCCTGTGAATACTGACCTATCAATAACGTTCAATGAATGTGTATAGCAATTGGCCATACCAATGCGATCCTCAAAAACTCTCCTATTACACCATAACACATCATAGAGCCGAACACACTGTTCATCCTCTATATTTCCCTGAAATGCAGCCTCACGTAACGAGTCCTCTAGACTTCCGTTCGTAATCACACTGCCCACAAAACATGGAGAACCCCGCTCTACGGCTGGCGATATCTCATTTAAAGTACAAATCACACCTACAATACTACTCCTCTGAATATGGTCATTGAACGCTACTTCTACTTCAGAATCTCCCCATTTAAATTTCAAACTCCCTACATCATAACATAAGTTACCAGACACTCTACTTAGCCACTCTGAACCCAAGATAACACTGAATACTAAATTTGGAATTACAAGGCAAATCTGCTTCTCTACATGATTATTAATTTTAATGTCTACTAAAACTTGCTTAGAAATTACTTTAGACCTCTTCCCAACAGCTGTGATAACAAAAGTGCTTTTAATTGGCATCTCCTCAAAATTTACTCCAGTTCCTTTCATTTTATCATAAAATGCACTACTTATGCAACTCTTCATACAACCACTATCAATTAAAACATCTGTGTACGCCTCGGACAGGTTAAATTTAACTATGGGGCTCTTACTAACCACTTCCTGAATAATACCTTCATCATTTAGTTCATGTAATAATTCATTTCTTACATTTAGGTCATAGGGTTCCTGTATAATTGTATGGACAGGGCATGCTTCAGACTGAGATTCTGACCTTACTTCGCAGCCTGGTTCGCGTTTAAAGAACCGCTACAGCTGGCCGTAGTACTACTAACTACTAAACTGGTCTGGTTGTTCTGGGCTGTGTTGTCATTGTTTGGCTGTATATTACTACCACTAGGCTGTCCTCTTCCTTGACCCCTATTCTGGTTGTAATTATTGTCATTATAATTTCCTTCCCCTGAAATCATTGTTTCTCCCTTGATTTCCCCTGTAATCATTGTTCCTCCCTTGATTTCCCCTGAAATCATTGTTCCTCCCTTGATACTGATTACCATAGCCATTTCCTCTGTTCTGATATAGCTGATTATTATTATTTCTATTTTGAGCGTTGGCCCCTTCGCCACCGTTCCCTTGAACTTCCTGATGCCTGGCTTCATTAGGTCTATTATTATTATTACCCTGGTTCCGATTGAAATTGTCCTCATAACCCCCTCTCCCTAGTGCATCAAATGTGCTTAACAAATTTTCTACTTGTGATATAGTCTTTACATTCTGGATACAAGCAGCCTCCTTGATCCTATAGGGAAAGTGCCTAAGTAGCAACCTTACCACATCACTTTCCTCCTTCAAGCCATCCAGATATTTACACACTAATACCTGCCCTAAAAAGTATTCGGTCATGGTGGAGCTTCCTTTAGGGTTATATTTACCACACACTACTCCCTCATGATGCTGCGACTGAATAACCTCATTCCAGAACTTTTCACAGAATTTCATTTTAAAATCATTAATATCAGTAAACTTGTCTCTGTAGACTGCAAACCAATTCCTCGTTTCCCCCACAAACACTTGTTCTAAAATTTCAACTACCTGGCACCACTCAATACTACCATTTTCCAACCTCTCCCCGAATTTATTTTCTATAGTGTTCATGAACTCCATTGGGCACCCCTGTCGATTGCTGAACTTACCCAGTTCTACCTCCCTGTGTGTGCTATTCACAAAAACTGGCCTATTCTGACTATTTTCTTGCCTGATCCTAGCTTTTAATTTTAATTCTAATTCTGCGATTTTCTCCTCAGCCTTCCTCTCAATACTGTTTACTGTTAATTTAATGTTTCCTTCTGATTCTTCTACTTTATCATATAGCTTTGCTTGTTTCTCCTCAATCTTGCTAATGCTCTCTCTATTACTCTCTCTTAAATCATTTACTTCTGCAACTATTTGTGAGTGGACTTTCTCAATTCTACCCCCCAGCTGTTCCTTAACCTCTTTAGTTGCTACCTGAATTTTGTCAATTTCTCCCCCCAATTGCTTTTTGACCTGCTGTGTTTCCAGTTGCACTAGTTCTTTTAAATTTTCAGCCTGTGTACTGATTCTAATTTCCAACTCCTCCTGTACTTTTCCTAATTTTCTGTCTACATCTGCAATAATCTCTTTAGCCTTTTCTTCCATCACCCCCCTGATCTCACCTCTAATCAGTTCGAATTTGTCACTCATTTCCCTACTGTTTTGTTCTAATTTAGCATTTAAAGTTTCAGTACTCTCTCTATTTTCCTTACTGTTTTGTTCTAATCTGGCGTTTAAAGTTTCATTACTCTCTCTATTTTCCCTACTGTTTTGTTCTAATCTGGCGTTTAATGTTTCATTACTCTCTCTATTTTCCCTACTGTTTTGTTCCAGTTTAGCATTTAAAGCGTCTGTACTTTCTTTATTTTCCCTACTGTTTTGTTCTAATCTGGCGTTTAAGGCATCTGTACTTTCTTTATTTTCCCTACTGTTTTGTTCTAATTTTGCATTTAAGGCATCACTACTAACTTTGTTCTGATACATGAACTCGAGAAGTAAAGTTTTTAATTCTGGTTGGCCGCCTACACTCCCTGTTTCAGTATCGGGATTTACCTCCGCTACCCCGGTACTACCATCACTCGACATACTGCTCGTATCATCACTCTCCCGTTGATGACCACTACGTAACCTCATCTGTCTTTCTTTCTCATCCCCCATAATGATATACACTGATACAGACAAATAACCCCCAAAATACAGGCACAGAAATATATACCCTTCTCCTTCCACAAATGTTATTAGGTTTTCAGCCCCAAGTTGTCGGCGACAAATGTAGCAGTAATTAGTGCCCCATGTTGGTAGCGACAAATGTAGCAGTTTTGCTAGCCCACACTGTTGGGTGATAAATGTAACTGTTTACCTTTGCCTAAGCTATGTTGTTTTAATGGGCGCCAAGACCTCAATGCAATGTTGAAATCTAAATTTGTATTTAACAACGTCTAGCTCTGGCAGAACACCTTCAAGACTCTATTCACTCAGATCGTGGTATGATTTGATCATCAACCCAACAAACAATTGTATCAGGAGAAGGAATTGGTCTATATCTAATGCTACCTACTGAAAGCAAAGATTGCATTGTAAAAGAAATGAATTTATTATATAAAACAAGTATAGCAAAATTTTAATAATAATAAGTACAAAATTTAAATTGGAGCGTTGTGATTTGAATATTACCGATAGAAAATTACGTGAAAACGGAGTCTGATAAATTGATTTTACTCTTAATTCCAAGCTATGAAGTTACTGAAATATGAAATGTAAAACAAAGAAAAATGAGAGATTGCGTATTTCCGCGTCATTTGCGCTTACCACTGGAAATTGCCAAAGCATTTCCCTCGTTCTTGATGATGTTGTGAGCTTCCCACAGTCTCCTGGACGTCGTCATCTCCGTCGGAATTTGATGATATTCTGGTAGATTAGATAATTCTATGGTCCGTACCTCGGACCCAAACACTCGTACAACCAGGTTTTACAAAAGTTCGTCGCTAACTCCACTGAACATCGGAGCGACACGCACTTGCGACCGTACTCTGCAAGTTCTACACAGATTGTCCTTAACTCCACCGAACATCGGAGCGACTCGCACGCGCATCCATACTCCTCAAGTATTTCACAGATAGTCCTCGTTTCACGGCGCGTCGAACGATATATCCACACGTTGGCTCCCCCACCATGGTACCGACATCTAGCTTACGTCGTCCTCACTGATTGGCAGTGCACGCCGCTAGTTCCCCTCCTCTGGTTTCTTTACACTCGGCGCGCGAGAGGGAGAAGTCGTTTTCCGTCCCAACAATTCGCCTTTTCTAGACCTTGCGACCCAAGATTGCGTCATGCTTCTCGACAAGATTAAGCGTGTACTTGAAATCCCAGTGAGTCACGTCTCTCGATATACCCTAACTGACGAAAACTCCGTAAAATTCCGTAATCACATAATTTTCTATAATATTGTCGTTCGTAATAATTTGCTTGATAGCGTTTTCTAAGACATAGAAAACCTATCTGCATGCTAATAATTTTTATAAAATGCTCCGAAAATACCTTAATAATAATTATAATAAATTAATAATAATAATAATAAATTAACATGAAAAATTCTCTTGGCTGAACAATTTGCCGCGTAAATAAATATAGAATGGCTTCCTACTGACTTATGCCAGTTGCATAAAACCCCACGAAAAACACGTTACAACAGTAGAATTAGTTCAGATCAGCTGAAATCTATGTCAATAGAGGAATTAATGCAAACATTTGAGGGGAAGAAGTATTTCACTTGTGTAGATTTGAGTTCCAGTTTTTGGCAAGTGCCACTTATGTACGAAGATAGACCATTTACAGCTTTTAGTCATAAATATAACCTTTATCAATTTTGTAGAACACCTTATGGGTTAAAGAGTAGTTCAGCAGCTTTAATTAGGGCTTTAAACATCGCATTAGGGGATGACACAGCAGAGTTTGTAACCATTTACATAGATGATATGGTAATTAGTTCACGCAGTTTTGAGGAGCATCTACGTCATTTAGATATAGTTTTTCAGAAGTTAGATCAGGCAGGGTTCACTTTGAAGCTGTCTAAGTCGTCATTCTGTCAGTCAGAAGTGACATTTTTAGGTCATAGAGTGTCGAGTAGAGGTTTAACACCAGAAGAAAGTAGGGTTAATAAGATACTTAACGCAGAGGTGCCACAGAATGTTAAACAGTTAAAAACTTACCTGGGAATTTGCAACTTTTTCAGGAGGTTCGTTCTTAAATACTCAGGGTTGGTAGAACCATTCAGGGAATTGCTTAAAAGTGGGACTCGGTGGAGATGGGAGTCCAAGCATGATCAGGCTTTCAGGGCGCTGAAGGAAGGTTTTGAGAAAGCTGTAGTGCTGAGATATCCGTTAAAAGATAAGGAATATGTGGTTATGACAGATGCTTCACATATAGGCATTGCTGGAGTATTATGTCAGAAAGATGCTGAGGGTAATCTGTGCATTGTATCTTTAGCCTCGCGAGGACTGACAGAAGCAGAGAAAAGATACACGATTACTGAGTTAGAGCTTTTAGGTATTGTTTTCAGTTTAGGGAAATTTAGAATGTATTTAGTAGGGGGGAAATTTGAGATCCACACAGATCACCATGCATTACTGTATATGAGAACTTGTAAACTCAGTTCTAACAGAGTTAGTAGGTGGATTCTTGCTCTGCAGGAATACGAATTCACAGTAAAATATATTAAAGGTAAAGATAAAATTCTTGCAGACATGCTATCGAGGGACACTAATTTATGTAGGGATTATCCTGTGGTTAAAGCAGAGGACGGTATTTTAATATGTGCATGTGTGGACAGTAGCAACAGGGCATCGTTACAGACACTGAGAAAAATGCTAGTGGAGCAACGTGATGATGTTAAGTTAAAGGAGCCACTGGCTAGGTTGGAAATAGGTGAAGAAGAGTATGTGAAAGTAGGACGGTTTGTAACGTGTTTTTCGAGGGGTTTTATGCAACTGGCATAAGTCAGTAGGAAGCCATTCTATATTTATTTACGCGGCAAATTGTTCAGCCAAGAGAATTTTTCATGTTAATTTATTATTATTATTATTAATTTATTATAATTATTATTTAGGTATTTTCGGAGCATTTTATAAAAATTATTAGCATTCAGATAGGTTTTCTATGTCTTAGAAAACCCTATCCAGCAAATTATTACGAACGACGATATCATAGAAAATTATCTGATTACGGAATTTTACGGAGTTTTCGTCAGTTAGGGTATATCGAGAGACGTGACTCACTGGGATTTCAAGTACACGCTTAATCTTGTCGAGAAGCATGACGCAATCTTGGGTCGCAAGGTCTAGAAAAGACGAATTGTTGGAACGGAACCCTCCCGCCGAGTGTAATGACCCGGAGGAGGAGAAGATCGCGTGGTGGGTCAGCCAATCAGGGGAGACGACGTAAGCTAGTTGGGACTGAAGAGTGGGGAGCCGGCGTGTGGTTATATCGTTCGACGCGCCGTGAAACAAGGACTATCTGTGAAATACTTGAGGAGTATGGATGCGCGTGCGTGTCGCTCCGATGTTCAGTGGAGTTAGGAACTATCTGTGAAATACTTGAGGAGTATGGTTATACGCGGGGGACGCTCCGATGTCCGTGAAACGAGGACTATCTGTGAAATACTTGAGGTGTACGGTCGCAAGTGCGTGTCGCTCCGATGTTCAGTGGAGTTAGCGACGAACCTTTGTAAAACTTGGTTGTACGAGTGTTTGGGTCCGAGGTACGGACCATAGAATTATCTAATCTACCAGAATATCATCAAATTCCGACGGAGATGACGACGTCCAGGAGACTGTGGGAAGCTCACAACATCATCAAGAACGAGGGAAATGCTTTGGCAATTTCCAGTGGTAAGCGCCAATGACGCAGAAATACGCAATCTCTCATTTTCTTTGTTTTACATTTCATATTTCAGTAACTTCATAGCTTGGAAATAAGAGTAAAATCAATTTATCAGACTCCGTTTTCACGTAATTTTCTATCGGTAATATTCAAATCACAACGCACCAATTTAAATTTTATACTTATTATTATTAATTTTGCTATTCTTGTTTTATATAATAAATTCATTTCTTTTACAATGCAATCTTTGCTTTCAGTAGGTAGCATTAGATATAGACCAATTCCTTCTCCTGATACAATTGTTTGTTGGGTTAATGATCAAATCATACCACGATCTGAGTGAATAGAGTCTTGAAGGTGTTCTGCCAGAGCTAGACGTTGTTAAATACAAATTTAGATTTCAACATTGCGTTGAGGTCTTGGCGCCCATTAAAACAACATAGCTTAGGCAAAGGTAAACAGTTACATTTCTCACCCAACAGTTAGGAGCTAGCAAAACGTTACACTTGTCGCTCAACGTGAGGGCGAAAGAAACCGTTTCACTTGGCGCCCAACGTGGGGCTGAAAACCTAATAACATTTGTGGAAGGAGAAGGGTATATATTTCTGTGCCTGTATTTTGGGGGTTATTTGTCTGTATCAGTGTATATCATTATGGGGGATGAGAAAGAAAGACAGATGAGGTTACGTAGTGGTCATCAACGGGAGAGTGATGATACGAGCAGTATGTCGAGTGATGGTAGTACCGGGGTAGCGGAGGTAAATCCCGATACTGAAACAGGGAGTGTAGGCGGCCAACCAGAATTAAAAACTTTACTTCTCGAGTTTATGTATCAGAACAAAGTTAGTAGTGATGCCTTAAATGCAAAGTTAGAACAGAATAACGCTAAATTAGAACAAAACAGTAGGGAAAATAAAGAAAGTACAGAAGCTTTAAATGCAAAGTTAGAACAGAATAACGCTAAACTAGAACAAAACAGTAGGGAAAATAAAGAAAGTACAGAAGCTTTAAATGCAGAGTTAGAACAGAATAACGCTAAACTAGAACAAAACAGTAGGGAAAATAAAGAGAGTAATAGGGAATTGAGCGATAGTTTAAACGCCAGATTAAAACAAAACAGTAAGGAAAATAGAGAGAGTACTGAAACTTTAAATGCTAAATTAGAACAAAACAGTAGGGAAATGAGTGACAAATTCGAACTGATTAGAGGTGAGATCAGGGGGGTGATGGAAGAAAAGGCTAAAGAGATTATTGCAGATGTAGACAGAAAATTAGGAAAAGTACAGGAGGAGTTGGAAATTAGAATCAGTACACAGGCTGAAAATTTAAAAGAACTAGTGCAACTGGAAACACAGCAGGTCAAAAAGCAATTGGGGGGAGAAATTGACAAAATTCAGGTAGCTACTAAAGAGGTTAAGGAACAGCTGGGGGGTAGAATTGAGAAAGTCCACTCACAAATAGTTGCAGAAGTAAATGATTTAAGAGAGAGTAATAAAGAGAGCATTAGCAAGATTGAGGAGAAACAAGCAAAGCTATATGATAAAGTAGAAGAATCAGAAGGAAACATTAAATTAACAGTAAACAGTATTGAGAGGAAGGCTGAGGAGAAAATCGCAGAATTAGAATTAAAATTAAAAGCTAGGATCAGGCAAGAAAATAGTCAGAATAGACCAGTTTTTGTGAATAGCACACACAGGGAGGTAGAACTGGGTAAGTTCAGCAATCGACAGGGGTGCCCAATGGAGTTCATGAACACTATAGAAAATAAATTCGGGGAGAGGTTGGAAAATGGTAGTATTGAGTGGTGCCAGGTAGTTGAAATTTTAGAACAAGTGTTTGTGGGGGAAACGAGGAATTGGTTTGCTGTCTACAGAGACAAGTTTACTGATATGAATGATTTTAAAATGAAATTCTGTGAAAAGTTCTGGAATGAGGTTATTCAGTCGCAGCATCGTGAGGGAGTAGTGTGTGGTAAATATAACCCTAAAGGAAGCTCCACCATGACCGAATACTTTTTAGGGCAGGTATTAGTGTGTAAATATCTGGATGGCTTGAAGGAGGAAAGTGATGTGGTAAGGTTGCTACTTAGGCACTTTCCCTATAGGATCAAGGAGGCTGCTTGTATCCAGAATGTAAAGACTATATCACAAGTAGAAAATTTGTTAAGCACATTTGATGCACTAGGGAGAGGGGGTTATGAGGACAATTTCAATAGGAACCAGGGTAATAATAATAATAGACCTAATGAAGCCAGGCATCAGGAAGTTCAAGGGAACGGTGGCGAAGGGGCCAATGCTCAAAATAGAAATAATAATAATCAGCTAAATCAGAACAGAGGAAATGGCTATGGTAATCAGTATCAAGGGAGGAACAATGATTACAGGGGAAATCAAGGGAGAAACAATGATTTCAGGGGAAATCAAGGGAGAAATTATAATGACAATAATTACAACCAGAATAGGGGTCAAGGAAGAGGACAGCCTAGTGGTAGTAATATACAGCCAAACAATGACAACACAACTCAGAACAACCAGACCAGTGCAGTAGTAACTAGTACTACGGCCAGCTGTAGCGGTTCTTTAAACGCGAACCAGGCTGCGAAGTAAGGTCAGAATCTCAGTCTGTAGCATGCCCTGTCCATACAATTATACAGGAACCCTATGACCTAAATGTGAGAAATGAATTATTACATGAACTAAATGATGAAGGTATTATTCAGGAAGTGGTTAGTAAGAGCCCCATAGTTAAATTTAACGTGTCCGAGGCGTACACAGATGTTTTAATTGATAGTGGTTGTATGAAGAGTTGCATAAGTAGTGCATTTTATGATAAAATGAAAGGAACTGGAGTAAATTTTGAGGAGATGCCAATTAAAAGCACTTTTGTTATCACAGCTGTTGGGAAGAGGTCTAAAGTAATTTCTAAGCAAGTTTTAGTAGACATTAAAATTAATAATCATGTAGAGAAGCAGATTTGCCTTGTAATTCCAAATTTAGTATTCAGTGTTATCTTGGGTTCAGAGTGGCTAAGTAGAGTGTCTGGTAACTTATGTTATGATGTAGGGAGTTTGAAATTTAAATGGGGAGATTCTGAAGTAGAAGTAGCGTTCAATGACCATATTCAGAGGAGTAGTATTGTAGGTGTGATTTGTACTTTAAATGAGATATCACCAGCCGTAGAGCGGGGTTCTCCATGTTTTGTGGGCAGTGTGATTACGAACGGAAGTCTAGAGGACTCGTTACGTGAGGCTGCATTTCAGGGTAATATAGAGGTGGAACAATGTGTTCGGCTCTATGATGTGTTATTGTGTAATAGGAGAGTTTTTGAGGATCGCATTGGTATGGCCAATTGCTATACACATTCATTGAACGTTATTGATAGGTCAGTATTCACAGGACATAGATATCCTGTACCTTTCGCTTATCAGAGTGCAGTTGAGGCACAAATTAATCAGATGCTTGAAGATGGGATTATTGAGCACTCTAACAGTCCATATGTTAATTCTTTGATCACGGTACCCAAGACCGACGGCACTGTTCGTATTTGTTTAGACGCTCGTTTGGTTAACAGTAGAATTAGTTCAGATCAGCTGAAATCTATGTCAATAGAGGAATTAATGCAAACATTTGAGGGTAAGAAGTATTTCACTTGTGTAGATTTGAGTTCCAGTTTTTGGCAAGTGCCACTTATGTACGAAGATAGACCATTTACAGCTTTTAGTCATAAATATAACCTTTATCAATTTTGTAGAACACCTTATGGGTTAAAGAGTAGTTCAGCAGCTTTAATTAGGGCTTTAAACATCGCATTAGGGGATGACACAGGAGAGTTTGTAACCATTTACATTGATGATATGGTAATTAGTTCACGCAGTTTTGAGGAGCATCTATGTCATTTAAATATAGTTTTTCAGAAGTTAGATCAGGCAGGGTTCACTTTGAAGCTGTCTAAGTCGTCATTCTGTCAGTCAGAAGTGACATTTTTAGGTCATAGAGTGTCAAGTAGAGGTGTTACACCAGAGGAAAGTAGGGTTAGCATGTGTGGATAGTAGCAACAGGGCATCGTTACAGACACTGAGAAATAGGTAGGTAGAGCAACGTGATGACGTTCATTTAAAGGGAGCCACTTGCAAGGTTGGAAGCAGGTGACGCAGAAACATTTATAGTTTCCAAACGTATTGGGAAAACAGCATATGTGCTGGAGAATAGTGAGGGAAACAGATTATACGGAACGTATAATATACATAGTCTACGAAAATATGTGTCATAAAGTGAGTGTGTTTAGCTGGCGAGCCAGCCTATCAAATGAGTAAGTGTGGTGTCTGGTGCGTGGAAGATCTGGTCTTAAGGCAGGCGTATCAGAAGTCACACAGGGGGGTAGTATGTAAGTAAATGAGAGTTTTTAAGGTACAGGGAAATATGACGGGATTGTCGGATGCTGTTGAGCACTAAATTGTCTCGATGCACCAAGGCCATTTTGGCAGCGCTGATGGGTTCCCATTTATCTCCAAGAGATGGGGGAGCGCTTGAATAGGGCTTGTTAGCTTAAGGCGTCCACGAGATAAAAGATGGGCCATCAGAATGCGAGACAGTCCTTCATGAAACTCATACATATCTGCACACGTGATTTCTGTTTACGGCCTCGCCATGTAAGATTTGTAAGTGTGTAATTTAAGATAATATGTACAATGGTATTATTTGTGTGAGGAGAAATGGTCTGTGTTGAGAACTAGTATTAAGTAGAATATGGTTAACGGGAACTTAACAAGACAGGGCGCTTACGGCACAGAAATATTTGGTGTTATATGTAATGCACATTTACTGTTTTTTTTTCAGAAGTCAATATTAATTTAATCTACTTCAAAGAGAGATTAAGTATTATGGTCACGAGGCGCTGCCACAATAGTGTGATCGTGTGCTCAGTGATAAGTGGAATTAAATGTCACCATAAGGAGGGGACCTCCAGTGAAATTAGGAAGTTCTATGGTGATATAAATATATCAGAACACCATCAATGCGTGTGATATGACATCATAAATACATAGTGCTCACACATTAATTATGTCTATTTCTCCAACATAGAGAAATTTGAAAGGCGGAAATATCCGTGGAACACTATTCCATATGTAAAACATTGGACTGGTTGCAAAGTGCAATCCATAGTGACAACAAACTTTGACGCAAAGTGCGTGAAGAAAAATTATGAGTGTATATATCTGTAATTTAGGGTGATTTCATTTATGTAATATGTATTTTGGATGGGGATTATTAACGTGTCTGGGATAATCGGATAATGGACGGTCGTCACGGTAAATCATCCGATGATCCGAGGCGAATATGTAACGTGTTTTTCGAGGGGTTTTATGCAACTGGCATAAGTCAGTAGGAAGCCATTCTATATTTATTTACGCGGCAAATTGTTCAGCCAAGAGAATTTTTCATGTTAATTTATTATTATTATTATTAATTTATTATAATTATTATTTAGGTATTTTCGGAGCATTTTATAAAAATTATTAGCATTCAGATAGGTTTTCTATGTCTTAGAAAACGCTATCCAGCAAATTATTACGAACGACGATATCATAGAAAATTATCTGATTACGGAATTTTACGGAGTTTTCGTCAGTTAGGGTATATCGAGAGACGTGACTCACTGGGATTTCAAGTACACGCTTAATCTTGTCGAGAAGCATGACGCAATCTTGGGTCGCAAGGTCTAGAAAAGACGAATTGTTGGAACGGAACCCTCCCGCCGAGTGTAATGACCCGGAGGAGGAGAAGATCGCGTGGTGGGTCAGCCAATCAGGGGAGACGACGTAAGCTAGTTGGGACTGAAGAGTGGGGAGCCGGCGTGTGGTTATATCGTTCGACGCGCCGTGAAACAAGGACTATCTGTGAAATACTTGAGGAGTATGGATGCGCGTGCGTGTCGCTCCGATGTTCAGTGGAGTTAGGAACTATCTGTGAAATACTTGAGGAGTATGGTTATATGCGGGGGACGCTCCGATGTCCGTGAAACGAGGACTATCTGTGAAATACTTGAGCTGTACGGTCGCAAGTGCGTGTCGCTCCGATGTTCAGTGGAGTTAGCGACGAACTTTTGTAAAACTTGGTTGTACGAGTGTTTGGGTCCGAGGTACGGACCATAGAATTATCTAATCTACCAGAATATCATCAAATTCCGACGGAGATGACGACGTCCAGGAGACTGTGGGAAGCTCACAACATCATCAAGAACGAGGGAAATGCTTTGGCAATTTCCAGTGGTAAGCGCCAATGACGCAGAAATACGCAATCTCTCATTTTCTTTGTTTTACATTTCATATTTCAGTAACTTCATAGCTTGGAAATAAGAGTAAAATCAATTTATCAGACTCCGTTTTCACGTAATTTTCTATCGGTAATATTCAAATCACAACGCACCAATTTAAATTTTATACTTATTATTATTAATTTTGCTATTCTTGTTTTATATAATAAATTCATTTCTTTTACAATGCAATCTTTGCTTTCAGTAGGTAGCATTAGATATAGACCAATTCCTTCTCCTGATACAATTGTTTGTTGGGTTAATGATCAAATCATACCACGATCTGAGTGAATAGAGTCTTGAAGGTGTTCTGCCAGAGCTAGACGTTGTTAAATACAAATTTAGATTTCAACATTGCGTTGAGGTCTTGGCGCCCATTAAAACAACATAGCTTAGGCAAAGGTAAACAGTTACATTTCTCACCCAACAGTTAGGAGCTAGCAAAACGTTACACTTGTCGCTCAACGTGAGGGCGAAAGAAACCGTTTCAGGTTCAAGTACAAGATGCAGGATGGGCTTCTTGCAAGGAAATGTAGGAATAATCGGTGGGCAATATGTGTTCCTGCCACTTTGCGGGAGGAGCTAATTTGGTTCATTCATAGGGAATTAGGACACTTTGGTGCTGCCAAGGTCTTCTATGAAATTGGTCGTGACTTCATTTGGAGTAAAATGGGAAGGGATGTTAGGAGGATTTTAGCTAAGTGTGACACCTGTCAAAGGAGTAAATATCCAGTTAAATATTTAGTGGGGGAGAGATCTGCAGTTCTCACCAGTAGTCCCGGCGAACTACTGTGTGTGGATTTATTTGGCCCGATCGTTAAAGGACAGTACGGCTACGAGTACATTTTTATAGTTATTGACGCTTTTAGTAAGTATGTCAAGCTATATCCGCTAAGGAAAGCCACGGGACTAGCGTGTAGCCGTCTGATCATTAATAAGTATGTACCTGAGTTTGGCATTCCTCTCAGGATACTATCTGACAGTGGACCACAGTTTACTGCAAAGAAATGGAGAACCAGTATGCAGGAAGCTGGTATAACACACGTTCATTCCTCTGTAAGGTACCCTCAGGGTAATTCTGCAGAGCGTCCATTAAGGGAAGTGGCTCGTCTTTTTCGGACTCTAGTGCATGACAAGCATGCGGCCTGGGTTGGACATCTTCCCAAGGTCGAGACTTGGCTGAATTCTGTCCAGCATGAGAGCACGAAATTGACGCCATACGAAGTTCACTTCGGAAAAAGACCACAAAATGAACTAGCGAGGGTGTTGGGATTAAATGAGGGTAAGCAACCGGGGATGGATTACATTGTCCAGTTGGCGAAACAGAATTTATCTAAGTCAGCACAAAAGAGAATTGGCCAACAAAAAGAAACTAAATTTGACCTATTCGAGCCGGGAGACAGAGTCTTACTTAGAGTGCCGAAACAGTCAAATAAGCTAGAGGAAGTCATGTCCAAGTTCTTTTATCTCTACGAGGGCCCATTTCATCATCATCTTGAGCAGTTTCCAAACGCTGGTCGGGTCTGCTTGGAACATAAGCCTCTCCATCGTTTCCTGTCCATCCACCATCTCTCGTCATTTACTGTGTCCCAGCACACTCCTCTTTCCTCCACACTCTTCTTAACTCCTTTTGTCCATCTGTCCCTTGGTCTTCCCCTTGGCCTCCTTCCCGTCATTTCCATTCCAAACATCTTCTTCGGTATCCTCTCCTCTTCCATCCTCCTCACATGTCCATACCATTGTAGCCTAGATCGCTCTATTCTATTTTGCAATGGTTCCTCTCTTACCATCTCCCTGACTCTCTCATTCCTTACTCTGTCCATTCATGTCACTCCTACCCTACTCCTCTGGAACTTCATCTCCACTGCTCGTATTTTATTCTTGTCCCTTTCCTTCATCACCCATGTTTCTGAACCATATGTCAAAATTGGCACAAAGTAGGTCTTGTAGATGATTCCTTTACATTTATGTGGTACATCTTTATTCCATATCATCCCCCTAACACTCTTGAAAAATCCATCTGCGCACCTTCCCCTCTCATTTATTTCCATCCTATTGCCTCCCTTTTCTTCAATTATGCTTCCCAAGTACTTGAAGCATTCTACTTTCTGCAACTGCTGTCCTCCAAGTGTTATGCCCATATCCAGTCTGTTCTTCTTCCTCGTTGTGATGACCACTTCACTCTTTTGTGCTGAGAACTTCATCCCACTCATCTAATTGCTCTTGTACTTCTTCCTCATCCTCTCCCCATACCAGAAGGTCATCAGCAAACAACATTGCCTTCATTTTCCTTTCCCCAATGCTATTTACCACTTTTCGTATGATTTCATCCATCACCACTATAAATAACAGGGGTGAGAGGGCACTTCCCTGTTTCAGACCACTCTCCAGTTGAAACCATTCCGTTCTCTCTCTTCCCACCTTTACACAGCTTTTGCTTCCCTCGTACATTGCTTTCACTCTTGCCACTGTCTCCTTGTTGACTGCTTTTGCTCTCATTGCTTCCCATACCTTGTTTCTATTAATACTATCATATGCTTTCTCAATATCCAAGAAGGTCATCACCAGATCTTTCCCATATTCATAATGGTGTTCTTGTAGCTGTCTTACTGCAAAGATGAGGTCAACTGTTGACCTTCCTGGCCTGAATCCATACTGTTCTTCCCTCAGCCCATCTTCAACTTCTGCCCGAATTCTTCTCTCCAGTACCTTCTCAAATATTTTGGCGCAGTGGCACATGAGTGTAATTCCCCTGTAGTTCTTGCATTCCTTCCTACTTCCCTTTTTAAATATGGGTATTATTATCCCTCTTTTCCAGTCCTCTGGTATTTTCTTCTCCCTCCATATCACTTTCATTACTCGAAAGAGCCACTGTGTTCCTATCACCCCTGCTGCTCTCACCATCTCCACACTCACTTCGTCTATTCCCAGTGCCTTTCCCCCTTTCATTTTCTTTAATGCTTCCTCCACTTCTTTCCATGTCAATTCCTTCTCTGAAATGTCTTGGTCACTGTCTGTTTCTTCCTCCACAATGTCCACTATGCTGGTTTTAGTTGGATTTAGGAGTTCCTTGAAGTATTCTCTCCAGATAACCTTTACTTCTTCCATATTTTCGACCTCCTTTCCATTCCTGTCCACCATTCTGACATTTTCCCCTGTATCTCTTCTCTTTGCCTTTATCATTCCATACAACACTTTCTTACTGCCATCACAGTCCTCCTCCATCATTTCTGTCCATTTCTCCAGCCATTTCTTTTTCTCTTCCTTCACTACTTCTCCTGCTTCTTTCTTCCGCTCTTGGTATTCTTCTCTTGTTCTGTCTGTCCTCTGTTGGAACCATTTCCTGAATGCTTCATTTTTCTTTTTCACTGCTTCCTTAGTTCTGGGGTTCCACCATGGTGTTTCCTTCCACCTTTTCTTTCCACTAGTTCTGCCACACACGACTTCCGCTGCTTCTACCAACACGTCCTTGAACCTATTCCATTCTTCTTCACCTGTTTTCGGATCATCCTTCGGTAATTTGTTCCTCACTAATATCTGGAACTTCTCCCTATTTCCATCCTCCTTCAGCTTCCATGTCCTTATTCTTCTTTCTTGGTTCTCAGTTCTCCTCTTTTCCTTCAGTCCTCTCACCTTGGCGACCAGCAGACGGTGGTCACTGTCCAGGGCTTCTGAAGGTATTACCCTTATATCCGTGATACTCTTCTTTGTCTCCTTCCCGCATAGAATATAGTCCACCACTGATTTCCTAGTCAAATCCCTGCTGTACCAAGTAATTTTATGGCTCTCTCTCTTCTTGTACCATGTGTTTCCAACCATTAGCCCATTTATCTTGCACAGTTCCAACAATCTCTCTCCTTCCTTATTCCTGTTTCCCCATCCTTCACCACCAATCACTTCCTCAAAACCTCTTCTATCAGTTCCGACATGGGCATTTAGGTCTCCCATGACTATCAGGTCTCTCCCCACTAACTGCTTCTGCCCATTTATAGTTTCCAAACGTATTGGCAAAACAGCATATGTGCTGGAGAATAGTGAGGGAAACAGATTATACGGGACGTATAATATACATAGTCTCCGAAAGTATGTGTCATAAAGTGAGGATGTTTAGCTGGCGAGCAAGCCTATCAAATGAGTAAGTGTGGTATTTGGTGCGTGGGAGGAGTTGGTCTTCCAGGCAGGCGTATCAGAAGTCACACAGGGGGGTAGTATGTAAGTAAATGAGAGTTTTTAAGGTACAGGGAAATATGAAGGGATTGTCGGATGCTCTTGAGCACTAAAATGTCTCTATACACCAAGGCCAGAATTTGGTAGCGCTGGTGAATTCCCATTTGTCCCCAAGAGATGGGTGAGCGCTTGGACAGGGTATTTTTGCTTAAGGCGTCCACGGGACGAAAGATGGGCCATCAGAATGCGAGACAGTCCTTCATGAAACTCATACATAACGGCACACGTGATTTCTGTTTACGGCCTCGCAATGTAAGATTTTTAAGTGAGTAATTTAAGGTAATTTGTACAATGGTTTCATTTGTGTGAGGAGAACCGGTCTGTGTTGAGAACTAGTATTAAGTAGAATATGGTCTACGGGAACTTAACGATTACGGCACAGAAATATTTGGTGTTATATGTAATGCGCATTTACTGTTTTTTTTTTTCAGAAGTCAATATTAATTTCATCTTTTATAAAGAGAGATCAAGTATTATGGTCACGAGGCGCTGCCACAATAGTGTGATCGTGTGCTCAGTGATAAGTGAGATTAAATTTCACCATAAGGAAGGGACCTCCAGTGAAATTAGGAAGTTCTATGGTGATATAAATACATCAGAACACCTTCAATGCGTGTGATATGACATCATAAATACATAGTGCTCACACATTAATTATGTCTATTTCTCCAACATAGAGAAATTTGAGAGGCGGAAATATCCGTGGAACACTATTCTATATGTAAAACATTGGACTGGTTGCAAAGTGCAATCCATAGTGACAACCAACTTTGACGCAAAGTGCGTGAAGAAAAATTATGAGTGTATATATCTGTAATTTAGGGTGATTTCATTTATGTAATATGTATTTTGGATGGGGATTATTAACGTGTCTGGGATAATCGGATAATGGACCGTCGTCACGGTAAATCATCCGATGATCCGAGGCGAATATGTAACGTGTTTTTCGAGGGTTTTTTATGCCACTGGCATAAGTCAGTAGGAAGCCATTCTATATTTATTTACGCGGCAAATTGTTCAGCCAAGAGAATTTTTCATGTTAATTTATTATTATTATTAATTTATTATAATTATTAAGATATTTTTCGGAGCATTTTATAAAAATTATAAGCATACAGATAGGTTTTCTATGTCTTAGAAAACGCTATCAAGCAAATTATTACGAACGACAATATCATAGAAAATTATGTGATTACGGAATTTTACGGAGTTTCGTCAGTTAGGATATTATGAGAGACATGACTCACTGGAAATTCAGGTACAGGCTGATCCTTGTCAAGAAGTATTACGCAAGCTTGGGTCGCAGCGTCAAGAAAAGGCGGATAGTTGGAACGGAATTCGACTTCATCATCCGCGCACCGTGTGTAATGAGCCAGAGAAGGGGAAGTATAGCATGGGGAGCAGCCAATCAGTGGAGACCATGTAAGCTGGAAGTCGGTACCGAGGTGGGGAGCCGACGTGTGCATATATCGTTCGGCGCGCCGTGGAACGAGAACAATCTGTGAAAGACTTGACTAGTTCGGTTGCAAGTGTGTGTCGCTCCAATGTTCCGGGGAGTGGAGAACTATCTGTTTAAAACTTAACCAGTTTGGTTGTACGAGGGTATGGCTCCGTTGTTAGGACCATAAAGTCACAAAATCTACAAGTATATCATCAAATATCGACGGAGATGACGACGTCCAGGAGACTGTGGGAAGCACACAGCATCATCCAGTACGAGGGAAATGCTTTGGCAATTTCCAGTGGTAAGCGCGAATGACGCAGAAGTACGCAATCTCTCATTTCTCTTTGTTTTATATTTCATATTTCAGTAACTTCATAGCTTGGGAATAAGAGTAAAATCAATAATTTATCAGACTCCGTTTTCACGTAATTTTCTATCGGTAATATTAAAATCGCAACGCTCCAATTTAAATTTTAAACTTATTATTATTATTATTAATTTTGCTATACTTGTTTTATATAATAAATTCAATTCTTTTACAATGCAATCTTTGCTTTCAGTAGGTAGCATTAGATATAGACCAATTCCTTCTCCTGATACAATTGTTTGTTGGGTTAATGATCAAATCATACCACGATCTGAGTGAATAGATTCTTGAAGGTGTTCTACCAGAGCTAGACGTTAAATACAAATTTAGATTTCAGCATTGCATTGAGGTCATGGCGCCCATTAAAACAACATAGCTTAGGCAAAGGTAAACTGTTACATTTGTCGTTCAACGTGAGGGTCAAACTGTTACACTTGTCGCTACCAACATGGGGCAATAATTAACGTTACATTCTATCTCCCCATCCATACCTTGTTATCTTCTGACTATTCTTTCTGAACCACGTATTACCTATAATTAATTAGTCCCGCTGACGGAAGTCCATTAAGAAATCCCCTTCTGGATTCTTACTGCCATAACCATATGGTCCCAAAATCTCCTCTCTTCCTTGTCTGTCTCTTCCCACTTGTGCATTCAAATCTCCCATTACCATTATTTCCTTATCCTCTTCCACATCCTTTTCCACATCTTATAGGAATTCTTCTAAGTTCTCTTCTTTATTCCCCGTTTGTGGAGCATATACATGAAACAGATCTTTTGTCCCTGTCTGGAACTGTATCCTTCCAATGATTAACCTGTCACTTATCTTCTTCACCTCTTCCACATACTCTAAGACATCCTTTCTTATAATCATTCCTACTCCATTTCTTGCCTCCTGTCCTCCACTGTAAGACAGCCTGTATCCTTCCTTTAGCTTTCTTTCTCCTTTTCCTTTCCATTTAGTTTCACGTGAGACCAAGGATGGATATATCCTTCTCCATCATGAAGTCCACTATCTCCTTAGTCTTGTCCGTCAGAGTTAAGATGTTGACTGTCCCTCAATGTATCAGGTCAAAAAGGTCAAAGGACAAACCATTCTCCTTTTTTTGTGTTCCTCAGTAAGCAGTCTGTGAAACCATTGTTTGCACAATTTTCTGAACTGCAAGGCAGATGCAATTTTGTATAACACTGACCTTGAAAATTATGGAAATCGTGAAATGCCAGTCTCCATGGATTTTTGCGTCAACTACACGCACCAAATTATCTGTGATTATAGAAGGTCGGCCCAATCGCGATTCATCATGGACATTGCCCCGCCCACCCTTAAACAATCTCACCCATTCATGCACCTTGCTGTCACTCATTGCATATCACCCACATATCTGGCAATGAATGTCCATTGCTGACATGTTCCTTGCAGTAAACAATCACAGATCTTATTTCACCCTTGACAGGACACTTAATTATCTGAAACATTTTGACTGCCCAACCTGAACCATCGACTCATGTCAAAGGCATATTGGGAGACACGGTGCATGCGCATTTCGACAGACGCAACTAATTCACATAGCTACAGCCAATCAGACCTTAGTTGAAAAATAACCCTTTCATACATCCCAGCAATCTTTCATGCTACCCTCATATCAGTTACCCCCAGCTTATGTATCAGATATCTTGAATCCACCAAGCTCTCACTTCCATCCAGCAACATTGGCCTAAATACAGAGCGATGTAGGGAGTTTGAACTCAGAAACTCAAGAGTCTGAACAACAGCTATGGTAATATGGTATTCCTAGTTGCTGGAGCACAAAGAGAGTCATATCCTGTCTCTCAAAACTATTTGCTAGGCTACTCAGCTGTTGCTTGTGGTTCATAAAGTAGGATGTGACTACAGGAAATCATGCCATAATTGCTGCTAGTGGCGTGAGTGAACTTGATTTTCTAAGCATAACAGATCTAAACATGGCATTTTGGGGTATGTTCGTTGTATGTCAAAACCGTTCAATAAGGGAGGATTTTCGGATTTTCAGGTTCTAAAGGGGTCTTAAGGGGATTAAACATGCATTTTATTGAATAACAATATCTCCCGATTGGTTTCATTGGGGATGTGATACTCGGCATATAAACTCATCATTAAAAATAAGCAGACATGTGTCTAAGAGTTTTTCGATGTGGTGTATATTATAAGGTGAAAGGGGTGAAAAGTGGGGGTTGCAGGATTCCTAACAGAGCGTGTATCTCTTAAACGACATAGGGTCATAGGTGAATTTGAATTCATTACAAATACTGCATAAATCTTAATTATTTACAAAAAAATAAAATAAATAGCCACAACATGCAAAGTGCAATAAGACATTTTAAAACATCTCTGAAAGAAAAGAAGAAGAAAAAAAACAGGTATTGTATTTTAAACATAAGTTAACAGAAACATCTGCACTATGATTGATGGAAAATCATTTTATTGAGAGACAATATAGGACTTGAGGGCTCAAATACATAGGACATGCATTAAAATAAGAAATTTAGGACAATAAATAGTACAGCATGAACTTTTGGAGTGTAATTATGGTCACACTTTCTGAAGCGGAGGGCTGATACTGACCAGGGAAGCTATGTGCATTAGCATGCAAAGGCATGGGATCAGGCTATCCCCAGACTTGGAATATGAATGAGTTCGAACCCCATCATGGGCCATCCTTGACATGGTTGACTGTAGAAGGCAAATGCCAGGACGATACCTTCCAATACCTTATGGCCACTTCCTTCTAATTCTTTGCCCACTTAATACAATTATTTCATTCATTAATACATCTTACAAGGTTGGTGTCAGAAAGGGCATCCAGCCACAGAAACCATTGTCATGGGCAGATGACATCGCGGTTCCACCCCTTAGTTATTAGAGATTAATATTGTCAATAAGGCAACACTTAAAAATGGCTTCAAAGCTATCTCTCCACTCCTTAAAACAACAATCAACTCTTCATCATCAACAGAATCTCATCTCATACCAACTCTGTATAAATGGAAATAATAATAATAAGAGGTATTGATGGGTGCCAGAGAGAAGCGTTATGGGAAGAATGTGGCCAAAACAAGCCTCTCACCCCTACTCCCTCGCTTCCGTCCCAAGCTACCTTTTAAACATGCGTTTCTGAAAACGTTGCCCATCACAGGCGCATGCTGACCTATGAGAGCGAAAAACAAATGTCTTCGTAACTTGGCGAGATGGAGATCATCAGCTGACAGATGTACAAATTCGACCTGCCTAAAGCTCACTTTCTTATCTTTTATCTTATTATTATTAATCTTGATTGGTCACATTGGACCACTTGAGTCGTTCCACAATCACTTCTTCTTTGAAGGTAGTACTGCTTGGTTCTTGCGCTCTTTCCAGTACTTTTTCATTCTTTCAGATCGGGATTTTCTCAACTCATCTGAAATCTCCATAGGCTTTCTATGTGTCATTTCTGCAGAAAATTTGTGAGTTTTAAGAATGGTGTTAATTTTATTTTTCTCCTCGGCATCTGTTATCTTGAGTCCAACTGCTTTGAGATCTTGTTGGATTTCTTGGATCCATTTTCCTCCAGTTTTCTTTCCTAGATTTCTCATCACCAGGTGGCGTACAATTCTGTTTTCTGGAAGCCGTAAGATGTGAAAAAAATATGAAATTCTTTTCTTCTTCATTGTGCTGGTGATTGGATCAATCTCACGATAGACAGTTTCATTTGGGAGAATCCTCCAGACTCCCTCAACCTGATACTTTTTATTTATGCACGTTCTAATGATTCTCCTTTCCGTTTTGAGGAGCTGATCAGTTCTTTGTTCATTTTTAATTTGGAACAGTGTTTCACAAGCATAAGTGGCTTCTGGGAGAGTTACAGTTTTATAATGTTGGATCTTAGTAGCTATTGATAGGCATTTTTTATTATATGTTGACCAGGTTAGAGATTGTGCCTTTTTCATTTTATTTGTTCTATTTATCCAAGTTACTTTTTCGTTTAAGTTATGTGTTATAATTTCTCCAAGATACTTAAATTGAGGAACTAGGTTAATTTTATGATCATTTATATAGACTTCATTCATATCTAAGGGTTTCATAGGCATGATCTCAGTTTTTTCAAAGGATATCTGTAATCCTATCCCTTGAGCAATTTCTTGGAGACTAGTGATCTGAGTACAAACCTCTTCCTTGTCTAGTGCTAAAAGAGCCAAGTCATCTGCAAATCCTAAGCAGTTTATTTTTATTGATGGTTTTGTTCCAATTTTGATCTTAGGAGGGTTTTCCATTTGCCAAACCTTCATGATATAATCAAGAGCCACATTGAAAAGCAGAGGGGATAATCCATCACCTTGTCTGAGACCAGTTTTTACTGTGAAAGCTGTTGATATTTCTCCCCTAAATTTAACTTTCGAATTTGTGTTTGTTAATGTTAATTGAATGATTTTTATCAATTTAGGATGGAGACCGTATGATCGGAGGATTTTTAGCAGTGTCAGTCTATGAATACTATCATAGGCTTTCTTGAAATCTATAAAAGAGATAAAGAGTTGCTTATTTCTGTTTTTGTAATATTCCATTATTAATTTCAGGCTAAGGATTTGGTCTGGACAACTTCTGTAAGGGCGAAATCCTCCTTGATATTCTCCAAGTTGTGGTTCCAGAATGTTTTTGATCCTGTTGTAAATTATGCGAGAGAAAATTTTATATGTGCAGTCCAGAAGGGTAATTCCTCTGTAGTTATCTGGGTTCGTTTTGTCTCCTTTCTTAAATAATGGATGGATTATTCCTATGGTCCAGTGTGCAGGAATTTCTTCAGTAATTCACATTTTAACTAGATGATGATGAAGATTTATAATCGCAGGTTTACCAGCACTTTTCCAGAGTTCAGCAAAGACTAAGTCTTCGCCACAAGTTTTGTAATTTTTTTTTTGTTCTTTAATTGCGAGTTCTACTTCATTAATGTTTGGAGGATTTATTAAATCAGGTGAAGTTAAAATAGGTGTGTCAGTGTTAACTTGCAGGGTTTCCAGTGGATCATCACAATTTAACAGTTTCTCGAATGCTTCTGCAAGGATCTCTGTATTTTCTTGGTTAGAAAGTGCTAACTTTCCTGTTTGATTTTCCAACATTAATGTTGGAGCTTCAAATTTTTTTAGATATTTACCAAATGTTTTGTAATAATCTCGAGATTGCTTTTTCTTTTATCTTTTATCTTACTGCATTCGAAATCGAAGAAATACTGTTTTTATATAATAATATTAATAACGGCACCTCTTTTTATAATGACAATAACAAGGCATGCAATGCAGTTGAAATAGACTGTAGCAACAACAACAACAGGTCGTAATTCAAGGCGAGCATGCTGATGGTTCAGGGGAGAGTCCCAGTACCTGATCATTGATTCATTTGTTTTAGTTGCAAAAAATGAAGAGCTCCTACAGTTTTAGCAAAATAAAATACAAAAATATGTTTTGGGCTTATATCAGTGTAGACACACACTACCAGTCACAAGCTCTAACGACTAAATAAAATATAGTTAAAGTAAAATACTATTATAACAATAAACCAGATTGGGTGTAATATGCGTATAATAATAATAATTATAATAATAATGGGATACGTCCAGAATGATTCATTCTACGTGTCAATAAATCTGTCAATACGAAGCTGACACATTCCAGCACCTTCAAATACCATCCGATTTAGCCAGGATAGAAGCTATAAACTTCAGCTCAGATTTCCAGTGCTGTACTGCCTGAAGAGGGCGAAAGAGGGATGGAATATTTTCATTACTCGACAAGTTATTTTACCTTTTAGGCTCTGAGAGTCGTACATTTTTTCCCGTATTGACTAATTATGATTATAAAGCAAAAGGCAATCAATTCCGCCCTGTCAATACTATTATTAAAATGAGTGAGCTAATCACCTGTTTGTGGACAAACAGGCAGATCATTTACCACAAGGTATGGGGAGCATTTTAACGCCATTAAACACAACAAATTTTCCGCCAAGGCAAATCACATGAAGGAAACTAAACATGGTTTCACAGACAACAACAGCGACATGGAAATCTTACATTTCGCTAAGAAGGGAACTACCATGAACATTTTAGAGGAAATTGAAATTGATTTCACTCTAAGAACCCCCCCCCTAACTATTCTCAATTAAATCAACATCGAGAATAATAATGTACTTTGTGACACTTTAATCAATTACAGTTCGAACTATAAACCACCTTGAGAAATTCGCTCACAAACCTTTGATCCGCTCTTTCGCTCCCCCTCCTCATTCCTTTTTCCCACCCGTATGCAATATATTCACTCCACCCTCCCCCCCACCCCACCCTTTAACTGTCTTGCGGATCGCTTCCATACGAGCACACTGAACCAGTATTGCCCAGCTCCCAACCAGCATAGCACGGCTCTGTTGACACCTAGCCGCATTTTAACGTAAGTTTTACCGAAGTGTTTTAGTGGTACCTTTTAATTTTCTCACAGTAATAGTTCAGCCTGTTCATACGTAGTTTCGGTTTCTTTCCATTTGGGAACGGGTACTCTTTCCTGGACACTTTGTGCTCAACGGAATGCCCGTTTCTAA
Organism: Meconema thalassinum; assembly: GCA_946902985.2. Taxonomy (NCBI): domain Eukaryota; kingdom Metazoa; phylum Arthropoda; class Insecta; order Orthoptera; family Tettigoniidae; genus Meconema; species Meconema thalassinum. The sequence goes on along the minus strand of OX336390.1, from coordinate 569,298,934 downwards.
ACTCAGATTATTACGAGCATTGAACATAATAGGTTGCGCCTCCGCTTGGGACATTAGCTACATTATGTGTCCATCATATCATAATATCACCACAAATGTTTTTCTCCAAGCAACAAGTGTGATATTCAATCAACATCAAGAGTGTGTAATGAACTGTTTTAACCCTCTCAGTGCCACGCGCTCTCGCTGCTCGCGCCAAAAGTGCCAAAGCCGATTGAATCGGCGCACTGTTTATCTTATATTTATAGATTTCTGTAGCATATGTCCGTGATTATTTCATACCGTTGGAAAGGTAAGGTTTCAAGCTTGCCTGTCCGGTGTTTACTTTTTTCCTTCGAAGTCCGATACGCGATAGGTTTGGGTTTGTATTCACGCCCTCCGTTTGCGCTCCCCCAAACACGCGCGTTCCCGCCAAAATTGCGGGGCAGTTGTTTTCTTCTAATTGACTTTTTCTGCCTACAGATGAATCTAAGAACTTTCTACAGCTGGAAACGAAGTTTTGTTTCGAATATGACCCTTAGGTGTCCTTAATTTAGGCTCAAAACTGATTATTTAAAAAAAAGGAATAATTATGAGAATAACCTCAATTAAAAAAGGTTAAATGCCTTATTTACTTTTATGAACATAATGTATGAAAGAATGAGGTATTGGTTATAATGCAAAGCAAAAATAATAATTATATCGTTGTAAATGTGGTATTTATGATTTTTTCCGAATAGTCTGCATGACCTTTGAAAATGGCTTGGCATTCTTGGCAAGTATTTCAGGAAATGGCTTGGCACTCAGAGGGTTAAGAAAGACTGGTTAAGCCCACTGGTGGCTTTTTAAACATGTTTTTTAACAAGAACAAAATTTCTTTTTTACTGTTTTCATGTGGATGATTTTGATCTCTGTGTGTGCTTATTTAAGTTTCTATTGCTACAATTAATGTGTAATGTATTAAGTGCTGCCCATTTGCTCAAGGCTGGTGAAGACGCTAATAATTGACAAGGCGTCGAAACATGTACCTTTATATAATGACGAGTGATTAGCTAACTCATTTTAATAATTAGTATTGACAGGGCAGAATTGATTGCTTTTTGTTTTATAATCAAGTTATTTTACTGAAAAACTTAATTTTATTTATTTATTTCATATATGGTAATCACAAAGTTTTTATCAATGCAACAAATTTCATCAGTCCTTGTGTCCCTACATGTCATTTCAGTGGCGTAACTACGGGGGTGATTAGAGGCAATCTTCCCCAGAACCAAATAATTTTAATTTTTTAATTAAAAAACAAAAGCTAATTTTTGAATTATTGACAAACGATTGGATTATGTAGGTTTATAATAGCTACCATAGTATGTTTAGGTGCAAATGCTATCGAGATCAAACATATAGGTTTGCTTTCATTGATTGTCGTATCTTCCTCCCTCGCACAAAGTAAAAAGCAAAAACAGATACATGACCAAATCACAAAGCAAAAAGCAAAGTACAAAAGCAAAAGCAGAAAACACAAAACCTAAAATGCAAAGCAAAATAAAAAAACAAAGGTAAAACACACAGCAAAAATTCGAAAACAAAAGCAGAAAACAATCGCAAAATAAAAAACAAAAAGCAGAAAACAAACACAAAAGCAGAAAACAAACACAAAACTAAAAAAGCAATTAGTTTAGATTTGACTCCGCTCATCCCCCTCCAGAAGCAAATACTAATTACGCCACTGTGTCATCTACAGCCATTTTTCTTGTAAAGGAAGGAAGCTTGTAGTTTAACGTGACCGTTAATCTGTAGATTATGAGCCACGGGACCTCCTTTTTTACGTGGAATCCGAACCACAGGACATGGCATTTCATTTCGAAAATCTCACATGCATTGACCGGGAATCCATTTTTCTTGTGAACTGACACAAAAGTATATGTTGACATTGCAACTTTTCAGTCTGTCAACACAATTTAATCCCAATTACTGAAACATGCAAAAATATAACCTGAGAAAATTACATTATATTTTAACCATATGTAAGTTTTACAAGTTATTTTTTCCCAAGAATAGCCTAGTTAGTTACGGAAGAAAGGGTCGAAGACAAGAACTGTAGGGGTAGACCTAGGTTAGAAAGTGAGATTGCCTCGGATGTAAGGTGTGGTAGCTATGTAGAGATGAAACTATTAGTTTAAGACAGGGAGTAATGGAGAACTGCATCAAGCCAGTCAAAAGACTGAAAACTCAAACAACAACAACAATTGAGAATATATTGTTTTGACCGACTGAAAGTTACAATATCAATTGACAATTGTCAATAAGGAAACGGTGAGAAAAGGCTTCAAAGCTTTCTATAAAATGCTGTTTAAAACAATATTTCCTAAGGTGGAACTGGACTTGCAGTAAAATTTCTACACGATTGGATTACTTCTACCAAGAAGTAGTGCTTGAAGTGCTCACTCACTGTCTGTCAGTGGATAAGAAAGTTCAGATTCGGACAAGGAAAACAGGTCATCACTTGAATCACTATCACTATCCAGAGATATGATGAATTCGTCGAGCGCGTCTTCCATCTTTTTGCCAGTAGTCTTCCTCTTTGTGATGAAGGTGGGAACAATATCCTTCCCAATCTTCTTTGGTAACAGAGGAAAGTGCTGTTCTTATTACAGCTTTGAGCTTTGTATGGAAATGTCCCCAGTAACATAACTTTCGCGAACAATCCTCTTTGCCTTCGGCCAAGCCAATTTAATGGCGTTAAACTCGCACATGTAAGGCGGCAAATGAATAATGTCATGCCCATGTGACTTTGATCCGGAAGGTAACCTCGGGGCTTTTATTGAGTTCAATTAAACGGAAAAGCTCTGTTTTTTTCATGTCCTCACCGTATGGCACATTGTTCCTTGCCAGCCAGCTCTTCATTTCTTTCTTAACCGAATACTTCGTGGGGGTGCTTGTTCAGTTGCACACAATGATACGAAGCATTATCTAACACTCCAACACTATTCTTGGGGAGGTTGGGCAACAGATTCTCACGAATCAACTTCTCAAAATTTTCTGCATTAATCTGGCCATGATAATCCCCTGTTGATTTCCCGGCCTTGAAAATAAGTAACGCTCCATCCAGGAACTCATCTTTAGATCCCGCATGTACAATTATTAAGCGGTTCGATGAGCTTGTGTTGGTCATAACACCAGGTTGATCTTCACTTTGCCAGCACTTATAAAATGTTCAATTACTACCCACCCATGTTTCATCCATATAAACAATCGAACACTTATCTCTTCTGTGACGTCGTATAGCTCTTAAAAACCGACAGCGCCAACTGACAATGTTCTGGCGTTCAATCAAAATTTTTCTATGACTTTGACATTTCTTCCACTTCAATCCCATATCTTTCAAAATTCGCCTCAAGGTGTGAATGCTCCATGGAAACTCAATTTTCTCCTTGATGACACTCAAAAGCTTTGGCATGTAATTTTTTTTTTGGACTAAATAAAAGTTTTGAATTACATCCCTTATTACCCTCCTATCAAAATCATCACACTGCACTTTTCTTTCTTCGGGCTGTGGGCGATGCTTCTTTGGTGTTGATAATGATGTATCGCCAGCAGTTGTACTCTCCTTGCGGATTCTACTCACTGTGCTCGCAGAAATTCCGGTGTAATGAGACACACTCATATTGGCTTGCGCTACTTAGTGTTTCAGTTGTCCTTCTCGTGCCTCTGCATCACATTCTTAGATTAAGTTTCTGATAACTTCCCAGTGGATAGTCTTTCCTTTCTTCCGGGAGGGTTCCATAATACAAAATACCACTAAAAATGTATAATACCATAACACAAATGTATTAAAATAGTGTTATGTTAAGCCCCACTTTTTAAAACACACTTGAAGTAGTAGATTGTAGTTTTACGTGACCGTTAATCTCGAGATCATAAATCACGAGGCCTCCTTTTTATGTGGAATCCAAACCATAGGACATGGCATTTCACTTTGAAAATCTCACATGCGTTGACCGGGAATCGAACCCAGTCCGCCGTGGTGAGAGGCGAACAGCGTGACTGCTGCGCCACCACGCCACTGAAAAAAAAAAACACTCTTGAACGCTTAGAACACACAGACAATTAACACTACCAAACTGCTCGACTGACCACATAATATCAAGGTGAGACTGGCTGCTATTGTATTAATAGCTGGGTGATGGATACTTTTAGGAAGGGCCATAGTCGAGGGACAGGCAAGAGAGAGAAAGCTGCTCCCCTGTCCCACCTCCCGTCCCGCTAGTCAACTCTTCAGCTCGCATCAATAACCTTGATGTTCTGCCCTTTAACAACGATCACCACTACTTCCACAATGGTGGCCAAGGCCAAGGTTGTCACAGAATATTGCCAAGTCATGCAGGCACCAATAATATTCCGAAAGAGATTTTAATTACTAAAAGTGCTTTGGAATGAAAATATACACAGAAAAACAAAACAAAAATTTAAAGGGAGAACTTTATGGTGTCTATCTACAGAAATTATAATGATTATAATCATTCAAGAGGGTGCATTCTATTCACTCATTTTGAATTAATGTATTTCACTGTCATCTAGCAGAGGGAACTGGAGCTCTATTGTATGTAGGAGTCTTTGGCCAAATGAGATCTTTAACGAGCCGACATCATACGACTTCAAAAATCCAACTTCCTTGGCAGGTAAAGGAGCCCATGATCTTGGGACCATGAGGTGGACAGTCTACCACTAATCCACTGAGGAAGTTAACTGAAACGGTGAAGAGAGATAAGAAGAGATCAGAAGTACTATATGAGGGAAAACATGGGTGGAAGGAAGAATTGCTAAGAACACTGGAGATAATTTTGAATGTTATACAACGGAATGAGAACTATTTTCTAAAAGCACAAGGGAGGAAGTACACTGGGGAGCTAGGAAACTAACCTTATACTTATGTTCAGCATCACTATTTACAGCATGGTGTTGATGCAATTCATGTTCCATATTCTGCAATTGTTGCTTCAGTGCTGCAACCTCTTGTTCGTGGGCCATGTCCTTGTCATGGATCTACAAATAAAATCATACAATTATGAATATGAATACAACAGCGGATGTAAGATCAATGCTACTCTCATGAGATTGGCTTCAGGAAGGGCATTTGGCCGTAACAAACCACCTGTCACAAAGAAATTCAATAAATCTCATCCCCAACCTCATACAAATGGGAATAATAAGGAAAAGACATAGCAGTAGTATTAGTAAGATCAATGTTATACATTTTAAAATGGGTAATATTTTATTTCAAAGCAATGCTTCAATCTGTTGTTAAAGTACATGCATATAGTAGCAAAATGGCTACATTCATACTTGTCAAATCATAGTCAGGGTGTCCACATAAAATAACATCAACATTCTAGGAATGTGAAATTATTACATTATTTATTAAGAACAATAAAATATAATACACCACAGGGCTCTGTGTTAGGAGCCTATTTTTTCCTACTCTACATTAATAGATTATCTGGTTTAATAGCGAGTAAAAGGTCAGAAATTAGAACATTATCTGTTATTATAAAATGCTTTTCAGTCTGTCAACACGATTGTGCCCAACTATATAAGGCGCGGAGTACGAATATTTAAACACCCTAACCTGAAAGAAATATTACATGAATTATTTATAACTTAATTAATTTGCCAACAATGGGGAGATAATTTATTGGATGGCATGTTTCAATCGTCATGCGATCATCATCAGTTTCTGTTCCCATAGGCTTAGATTAGGTTCGGCGGGTATATCTTATACTTATGTACATCAATATTTAAGCGGCTTTGGTGGCGTAGTTGGTAGCATGCTGAGCGTCTATGCCCAAGATCGCAGGTTCAAACCCGGCCGAAGTCATCGGATTTTTTAAGAGCGCTAAAAATCCCTCAGTATGCCTTCCTTCGGAGGGGAAGTAAAGCCGGCGGTCCCATTTCATAGATTTATGGCATGTTAAAGAACCTTCCACACACCTGTGTGAAGCTAAATTATACACTACTGTTTGTAGAAAGTGAAACACCCAGAACAGGGGTCGTGCAGGCCTGCGGTACCATACTAAGTGATTGAAATCGCAGAGAGATGGTGTGCACATTGGCCAACCAGTGCCCTCTGTCGTGGGACCGGACAGGTCAGTGTTCTGCACAGCTCTGTCGGCGTGGGGCCGTCATACCTAGTGGAAACGTGGAAGCAATTGCAACGATGCCTCGCCGACATCACAGGATGGACTATCAGCATGTGAGTGCGGTTGAACGGGGCAGAATACTTGGGCTTTGGGAGGCGGGTCTGTCGTTCCGGGACATTGCGGCTCGTGCAGAGCACACTGCGTCAACAGTAAGGCGTAAGTGGATCCAGTGGAGAGAGAGGAGGGCCGTACACAGCGACGACAGAGTACAGGATGACACAATGTGACCACAGCGCGAGACGACCGCCATCTTCTCCGCATGGCTGTATCGGACAGAACAGCGTCGTCCTCGGTGTTGGAGCACTGCAACAGGGGTAGACATGTCTGCGTCGACCGTGTGGTGCCGTCTTTTGAGGGCAGGAATGATAGCACGCATGCCACTGCGTCGGCTTCCATTGACTGGGAACCACCGACGCCTCCGACTACAATGGGCACGTGCACTCCGACACTGGCAGGCTGAGTGACAAAATGTAGCGTTTTCGGACGAGTCCCACTTCAACCTGTCCTACAGTGATGGCCGCATACGTGTTCGACGCTGCCGTGGAGAACGCTAGGCAGACTGTATTTTTGAGCGGCATAGCGGACAAACACCGGGTGTAATGGTTTGGGGCGCAATTGCCTATAACAGGCGATCACGCCTCGTACGTCTTGCGTGCAATCTGAACAGTGACCGCTATATCAGGGAAGCCTTACAGCCCGCGGCACTGCCCCTCTCCCAGGCCGTTCCACAGGCCATAATTCAGCAGGACAATGCCCGCCCGCATGTGGCGAGGAATGCGCAAGCCTTCTTCGCAGAACGACGGATACCTCTGCTTCCCTGGCCTCTCCGTTAGCCTGACATGTCGCCCATCGAACATATCTTGGATATGGTCGGTCGGCAACTTGCTCGTTCAGGTCCACCTGCCACCACTGTTGATGCCTTGTGGACGTGCCTACAAACCAGGTGGGACTGTATTCCCCAGCAGCGTATTCAAGCGCTGTATGATTCCATGCCACGACGTCTAGCGGCTCTGAGTGCAGCACATGGTGGCGCGATGCCTTACTGAAGATCGACCGTCAACATGCATGTACCGGACTGTCCTTCTAATCAGTAATGTATTGGCACGTCCCTAATCTGTGGTATAAAGTGCAATGTGGTCACATCTCTTGTTCTTGGTGTTTCACTTTCTACAAACAGTACTGTAGGTTAAACATTTGACTAACGCACTTACTGTCGACCAAAATATTATGTGTACTCGAGTTTGAAGGTTGTGTGTGAAGCAACGAATAGACCTAAGTTACATAAATTCCAATAACATCATCATTTTCGTTGTTCTATTTTACGTTAGTTCATGTAGGTTTGGAATTTTTAATTTATATTTTAATACTTTTTATCGTAGTTGGAACACAAAAAGTGCCCGTTTTTAAGCGTGTTTCAACGATGGGTCACATTTAAGAATTATTATCTCACAAACCCGTCATCAGAACGAATCAAAATTTTAACACAATATACATTGGAATGTTGTATAACTGGTTTATTAATTTTAAAATTTTGTGTGTCGAAGAAACAAAGTTGTTATCATTTTTGTCAGGTAACTTTTCCTCGGCTCGGGATGTTTTGAAAATGTAGTTCTTGGTCGCGTTGTAATCCTTATACATCAAAAAGGTATACTGTATGATTGTGAAATACGTAAATTAATTCACTTATTTTATATCGGTTTGTATTTGTAAGGGGAATTAAGGCATGGTTCAACAGTTAGCCGCTCCGGCGAAAGCTGTACAACGTTGCCAAGATGGGCTCCATCACGCCTCATGGCGCGCCTCGCTCTGAAGTGATGGGCTCCATATCAGTAACGCTGTACAGCATTTCCCGGAGCGGCTAGATGGGAAACCATGTCTTAATTCCCCGTACAAATACAAACCGATATAAAATAAGTGAATTAATTTACGTATTTCATAGTCATACAGCATAACGTTTTGATGTATAAGGATTACAACGCAACCAAGAACTACATTTTCCAACGACCCCGAGCCGAGAAAAAGTTTCCTTACAAAAATGATAACTTTCGTTCTTGAAATTAATAAAACAGTTATAGTACATTCCAACTTGGGAATATTTAATGCCATTTTTGGTCCGTATTGACAAATTATGATTTGATTTATTGAACAACCTCCGTCAATCAATACATTGGTTATTGATTGACAGAGGTTGTTCAATAAATCAAAACTACATTCCAATGTATATAATGTTAAAATTTGGATTCGATCTGATGACGATTTGTGAGATAATTCTTAAATGTGACGCATCATTGAAACACGCTTAAAAACGGGCACTTTTTGCGTTTCAACTGCGATACAAATATTAAAATATAAATTAAAAATTCCAAACCTACATGAACTAACGTAAAATAGAACAACGAAAATGATGATGTTATTGGATGTTATGTAGGTCTATTGGTTACTTCACAAACAACCTTCAAACTTGAGTGCACATAATATTTTCGTCGAAGTAGGTCCAACGTTCAAGAATGGAAACAGATGTAAGTGGCAGTAAAAGGATGCTGTATGGGCTTCTAAGAAGTAAGAGGAAAGAAAGAGTTACTACAAAGCTGGTGAAAAAGGAAGATGGAGAGTTGTTAACACACCCAGAAGAGATAAAGGGACGATGGAAGGAGTATTTCGATAAGCTATTGAATGTGAGCAATTGTACTGGTGAGATCGAAGTGACAGCCTGACGACTCTATAACAGAAGATGATATAACAATGCTGGAGGTGGAATTAGCAGTACAGAAAATGAAGATGGGAAAAGCAACAGGGGTGGATGAAATCAGTGTAGAAATGATAAAGGCTGCTGGACCTGTTGGTATGCAATGGCTGTATCGACTGCTAAAGTGTGTGTGGAAACGGAAATGTGTACCAGAAGACTGGGAGAAAGGGCTAATAATACCAGTGTTTAAGAAAGGGGACAAGAAAGTGTGTGATAACTATAGAGGGATCACCCTCATATCACAGATAGTAAAAATACTGGAAAGGATATTAGAAAGAAGAATGAGAAGAAAGGTGGAAGGAGAGTTGCAAGAGGAACAGTATGGCTTCAGGAGTGGAAGATCCACAGTGGATCCAATCTTTAGCTTGAGGCAGGTGATGGAAAAGAAGTGGAAATATGGAGAGGATTTGATCATGACTTTCATAGATCTGGAAAAGGCATATGATAGTGTCCCCAGAGAGAAGGTATGGGAAACCATGGTTAAGAAGAGACTGGGAAGAGAAATGTTGGAAATGGTGCAAGCAATGTACAACAACTGTGTTAGCAGGGTACTGACCCCAGTTGGAAAGACAGACTGGTTTAGGAACAAGACTGGACTAAGACAGGGGAGTGTGCTGTCACCTCTTTTATTCATAATGGTAATGGATGAAATTGTAAAGGAAACAAAGGAAGCATATGGACATAAAGAAATGAAGTTACTATTATTTGCAGATGATATTGTGGTCTGGGGAAGGAACACCGAAGAAGTGCAAAAACAACTAGATGCACTAAACGAAAATATTCAGAAGTATGGCCTGAAAATCAGTATAGAGAAAAGCAAGACCATGGTGATGACAAGAGGGGAAAGACAAGGAAAGGGCACTGTGAAAATTGGAAGTCAGAGTTTGGAAATTGTGGACACGTTCAAATACCTAGGAAGTGAATTGATGCAAACTGGTAGGTTGGACATGGAGATTGGCAGGAGGGTACAGCAGAGCAATGCATTCTATCAAAGTGTAAGAAAACTTGTTTGGGATAACGAAGTACCAAGGAAAAGCAAGGAGGTAATGTATAAAATGTACTATGTACCCATATTAACTTATGCAGCTGAGACTTGGACCCTGACGAGCAGGCAAGAGAGTAGAATCCAAGCCAGTGAAATGAAATTCCTACGAAGTATGATAGGAAAGACAAGGAAAGACAGCGTGAGGAATGAAGATGTTAGGAAGGAAGTTGGGATGGGAAAACTAAATGAGAGAATTGAGAAGAATAAACTAAGGTGGTTTGGACATGTAAAGAGGATGGAGGAAAATAGAATACCAAGACAGATGCTGGAGGCGAAGTGCAAGGGTAAGAGAGCAAGGGGAAGACCTAGAACAAGGTGGATCGATTCAGTGAAGAACAGCGTGAGAAAAAGGAATCTGGACTGGGACAAGATCGTGGAAGAAGAATTGTGGAAGGAAAGAGGAAAGTGGAGAAGTGCCATAAATACCCCGACCCGGCAGGAGCTGGATAAGGGGAAATGATGATGATGATGATGATGATGATGATGATGATAGGTCCAACGTTCATCGCCAGGAGACAACTGCGGTGGCATCTGGTAACCTAGTTCTGACCTTGTAGTCGTTGATGGTGGCGTTTGGTGGCAAAAGTAGGAACTACTTGAAAAATATTCAATATCTGCAGTCCTTACTTGAATTGAAAACATAACACACACTAATACAGCCATCACAATAAACACCAGTTATCAGACAGATTCTACACACAACCGAAGTACACGGGGCTACATGACCGCGTTGTCGCAGTCCCTAAACTGAGGAACCAACCATCAATATTTACAACAATTAAATTACACAAATATTTCATAACTGATGTAAAGTGTCAGACCTATTTACCTACAGATGTTGCATGCTTATTAGAATTGTTTAAGTGGTTATTTATGTCAATACTGAGTTTTTTAACTTATTACTGTAACGAGCTTTAGATATGAATGCTGTCAACACTAATTTGTTAATACCTTTTCTATTTAACATTCCTATTTAACTGGTGATGTTTCATAATGTGGCTAGTTAGGTAGATATATAAATACACAGCTATTAATACATTAGATGGCTGGTTATTTGAGTATCCTGTACAGCGTCTACCTTCGCTCACTTCTCAGTAACAATATCTGTACATAGATCTGACATGTTACACAAGTTATAAAATATTTGTGTAATTTAATTGTTGTAAATATTGATGTACATCAGTGTACATAACATAAGCCTCGGTGAAGAGGATCTGATAAAATAAAATAGTACCATTATAATGTTTCTTACGTGATTATTGATTGGTACATTGATCTTTGTCTTTCCCGAGGTGTGAAGTGAGTGAAGGCGGACGCTGTACATTCATTTCAATCAAGTTTCATTAAAAAAGACAGATACCTGCAAGAATCAGCAGCCGGATCTTGTACCAAGTATTGTGCTTACCAGTGATAACAAGCGTGCATTCTCTGCTATTTTCTTGTGAAATTCTTCATCGATTACATGATTGCTAATATCTGAATTGTGTTGAGCATCAGATCCTTTGCTCTTACCCTTCCGATGACGAGTCTAGAAACAAAATAATACTTATAAGAGTGGAGTTCCTTGAAGATAATACATGACAATGACTTGAGTTTGTAGTTTATAAACTCATCATGTTATGTATTTCTATGTGCTATGAATGGATATTAGTGGTATTCAATTAGCAATACATGCTAATTTGTCTCAAAATGTGAAATTATTTGTTTTCTGCAAAATAAACAAATTTTAAATAAAATAGCAGTGTATACTTTCATAAAAACTATAAAAGTGCTTGAAATGTTTATTTGTAAGCAAAAATTAACTTGGCTTGGGGTGCAAAATTCTTACCGAACTTAATTTTTGTATTTACAATTACAGTTTATATGTACGGTATATTTGTATAATAAGTTGTTCTGTCTTAGTTCTCTACAGTATTTTCTTAATATGACAAGCAATAGGCCTATTATATTATTGAACTGTATCACTTTAGTTCTCATTGCAACATATAATATTGAACAAAGGTCCTTATTTTTAAGCAATTTGCTACAAAATGCTAAATGTGAAAAATCATAGATACTGTATTACAAAACACTGAATTCAGAAATCAAAATATTAAATTTTGGATTTTTAAATACTAGAAACCACAAACTCTAATAACAATTTACTGGAAAGTTAGAAATAACAAAGCATTAGGGAGAAATAAATACAATAGAAATGCAGGGAACACATTATAGGCTATATCGTTCAATAACAATCTGGGAGAGTAGAAATATTCACCTACGAAGTGATCGGAGAAGATTTGATACAATATAACATATTTAGCATAATTTATTTTATATCTTATGGCCAACATTGGACCACTGCAATCAATTATACATAGCCTTAGCCAATTTAGTTCTATTTTGCCAATAGGCTTTCATCCTCTCAGATGTTAACTTCTTGTCTGCAGCAGAGAACATCCTTCCTTTAGCTCTTTTATTAATTTTGGTTAGTAGTCTAATATGCGAGTCTTGTAAAATTTTGATTCTGTTAGTTTTATTCTTCAGATCGTCAAGTGTTATTTGGAGTTCCTTAATATTAATTTATCTTTACCCAAAATTGATGATATGCTTAAAAATTGAGAATTCTTTTAAACCAGCAACACATGATTTTGTTATTAGAATATCCTCCCAATCAATTTGGGTTGCCAATGAAGACAAAGCATATCAAACGAAGAACACATACCAAAACAAGATAATGATTATAAACAGAAGTCCAATCATAAAGAACAAATAGTTAAGAACGAGTGTACTAATTTCAAAAATTGTAAGTTTTTAGTATTATTACCGTGTTGGAAGCCATTTTTCAGTGTTGCCTTAGGAATTGAAATTTAATGCTTTACAGTCAGTCAACACTATTGTACTGACTGAAAAGCACTAAATTTTGATTTTTAGTATTATAAAGGTGGTTCCTCAAGATCTGGATCGACCCTTTCCGAGTGTAGAAAGCAGCATCCTTACAGATTTTGTGGCTGGACTCCTATGGATTTGAACAACTAACAATGGATCTTGGGATTTTCCGACGGTACAACTTAACGTAGTTCCTTCACGTCGTATACTTAATGGAAGTAAGGTATAATTGGTTTGTATATTAGCCTCTTCTCAATATCGACTGCTGAAATGCTGATCTTGATACTTTTTGAACCATGCCATGGGATCAACAATAATCCTCCTTCATTGAGTCCTGTCGAGTGCACAGTCCTGTCCTGTAAAGTTTTGAAGCCATATTTTCCAGTGTTGCCTATACAAACTGTTAGTTGTAACTCTTCAGCCGGTCAACACCAATTTGCCCAATGACTTGTCGAGGGTTCAATGTATATGATATACGGTAACTTATTAAGTATTCAGGAGTGTTTATTTACTTATTAAGTTATTAGGAAAGCAATGGCAAACTACCTCACTCCTCTTCTTGCCTAGAACGCCTCAATATAGCGCTGCCTTGGGTTTTTGTGGGTATCTACTCACATAACGTAACGGCGGTGCTTTTTGAGGATCCAATCAGCCTTCGGGCTGACTACCTAACAGACAGATATACATTGTACCCCCACCCAGTCATTGGGCAAATTCATGTTGACCGACTGAAGAGTTACAACTAACAGTCCTGACACACACGAAGGGTGCTTCCTCCTTCAGCAATGCAGTTGACCTCCTCATGAACTTCAAAATAATTATTTTCAAAAGCTTTTACAGACAGTTTCCTTATAAGGTGCCTGCTGTTTCTTAGGAGCTCACCATGGTGACAAAAATCAAGTACAGTATGTGGGCAAAGGTTTGTACCTCGCTGCCTTGACTTTGTCAATGAAGAGCTCTTACTGGAGCATTTATAGGGCATCTCTCCACTCTGAGCCAGTAAGTCTCGTTTTAGTTACTACTCACCTATTAGTCGGAGGATACTCTTTGTATAAAACTGCACCAACCCCGTAAGTTATTACATAGCACTATTTCTATCGACTTTTTCTCAGTATTTCCCTGATGTCCCTAATTATGTTCTTTTAAAACCCTGTGGAATCCCCCGAAAGCCCAAGTGATTCAATACACAATGTCTTCTCTTGCTCAAGAGAGCAGATGGAATTTACATGATCATTTGAAGTCCTGTTCAGAATATCACATCCATTTATATGTTGGAGAGTGGCTTTCCATTTGGCTATGAAGATTCCCAGGGAGAGGAATGAACATTGAATCACGGGTGTCTGCAGGTAGTTACAGAATTTCTTTGAGGGCATTTTTTTATAATTGTATTAATATTCAATAAGAATTGATCTGGAATTTTGTTGTTGTCAATTCATTTTAGGGGCTTGGGACATCTTGGTCATTAGTTCCATATAATTGAATGTGTGTTGAACTTTTCTAATAACCCTGTATTTCTGTGATGACTGTAGTAGTGTGTGACTGTAGTAGGGACAGGGATGAGATATGTGCCCCAGGACTTGAAGTAAGGTAACTTACTACACGATTGGATTTATGGCATGAATGCCCACTGATGAACACAGCAGTGTGTTCAGATGTGGATATTGTCCGTGTGTTCTTTTGTGTGTTTATCCTTACTTTTTTCTTTCTATGCCAGAACAATATGCCGTAGATTGCATCTCTGACTACTGCAAACAGTTCCCACTTTGTTTGAACAAGAAAGTGGAACACACTAAGAGATCAAACAGCAAGCAAACTCCGCAGAACCCCACCATGCCCACTCTTTTCAGGTTTGCTTCATGAGGCTGAGTATACTCTTTTCCAACAAAAAAGAAAAAAACCCATGGCACTACAGCCCATGAAGAGCCTATGCCTACCAAGCGACCGCTGCCCAGTCATTTGGCTTGCAAATATTGGGGTGGCGCATTATCAGCGCATCAGGTCCCATCGGCCGTTAATCTGGATCTCCGTGACCAGGGCTCTGACTCACTGTCAGACAGCTACTCAATTGTCCTCACGACGCTGAATGCACCCCTAGGTGAGAGGCAGACGGTGCTACCCCAACACCATCAGGCCGGCACTCTTTTCCAACCCCCAGACCTAAATTAAATAAATTGGAAGAGCTGGGAATCGAACCAAGGACCTCTGTACCTAAGGCCAATGAAGGTCCCATGGCGTAGCCAACGGAAGATTAAATAACCAGTGTTTTTAGGAGCCACAGCTTTACATTAAGCATGTTATACACAGAAAAATCTATCCCCTAAATATTGATGCACCGATATACATGTTGTAATATCACTGTGCACAGTGACCAAACTTCGTTCTGCAAGTTTAGCGGAAATATACAAAACCTTTGGCCAGGTTACTCTTCCCACTCGACAAATTCTTTCGGTCTATGGAGGGTTTAGTAACCTTGTAAATTGTTTCAAACAAAATAACAGCATTTTTTGTCAAGGCTCTGGTACTGTACTTACACGTGTGGATTACGTCTGATGTAATCTAATCAAGGCTCTCCATGATGGCATGACAGGTCAGGTTTGCCATCAGAATAAGATGTCCGATGAATTTCCTATTACCCATGGACTAAAACAAGGATGTGTACTGGCTCCAACGCTTTTCGCGCTGTACTTGGCTGCAATGCTTTATGATTCACCCACAAACATCCCAGGTGTGGAGGTCAAGTATCGTTTGGATGGAGAGCTTTTCAGCCTAACTCGTCTCCGCTCCCTGAGGAAAACTCAGGTTACTAATGTTACTAATATGTTGTATGCAGATAATGCTGTGGCACCAACTCTCACACCAGAAGAGCTGCAAGAGTCAGTTAATTGTTACAAAAGTGCATGTGATCGCTTTGGTCTTACCATAAATGTCATCATCATCATCATCATGACATTTATGGTAAGACCAAAGCGATCATGCACTTTTGTAACAATTAACTGACTCTTGCAGCTCTTCTGGAGTCTTACCATAAATGTCAATAACACTAAAGTCTTGGCACAACCTTCACCAGGCACACCTCTTCCTCAGTTCAATATCTCTATCTCAAATTTACCATTAGAGCAGGTAGACCACTTCTCGTACCTGGGCAGTACCATTTCTGTGAGCTGTACCTATGAGCAGGATGTGGATAAGAGAATTGGCGCAGCCCATGCAGCATATGGACGATTAGCGCACCGGGTCTTCATGAATAAAGATCTGTCCACAAGTACAAAGCTTATGGTGTACAAAGCAGTAGTCATTTCTACATTGTTGTATGGCTGTGAAACATGGACCCTTTACCGACGTGATCTTAGGAAGCTTGAGCGCTTCCACCTACAAAAACTTCGATCAATCCTGGAAGACCGCATTACCAACAATGCTGTTCTAGAAAAGGCTCAAATCAACAGCATAGAATCATCCATAATAGGTCACCAATTTAGATGGATTGGTCATGTCCATCGGAAGGATGATGTGAGATAACCTCGTCAAATGCTATATGGTGAGCCATGCTATGGCACCAGACCTCATGATGGTCCTAAGAGGCGCTACAAGGACCAATTTAAGCAGACCCTGAAATTGACAGGTCTTGATTCACAAACCTGGGACATGCTGGCTGAAGACCGCTCAACTTGGCGCCGTACCATCTCAGATACTGTAAAAACGTTTGAAAGAGATCGACGCACACATGAAGAGGCCAAGCGTCAAGCTAGGAAACTTCGAGCAGCCAAACCACTTCCTCCTCCAGCAATACTATGTGACTTGTGTGGACGCTTGTTCTATGCCAGGATTGGACTCTTTAGTCACCGTAAACACATCCACAAACTGGACTGAAGGAAGAAGATTTAAGCTGGGAGCACACTGCCTCCGTTCTGTTCTGTTCAGTGACCTTGGATGACTTGCTGGCAATGCAACCTAGTGTCCAGCCGCACACTGCATCAGTTCATTACCCATCAGCCCCTTCCCCCCCACCATCCGGTCAGTCAAGTTTGCCCAGACAAGCAAAGTTGACGGAAGACGGAAGGCAGGTTCCCTTGCTTTGTTACATATCGTTGTGCAATGAGTGCGATAAATGAGGAACTTCTTATTGAAATGGTAAAACGACATCCTGTTCTTTATGATCTGAGTGATGAAAATTATCACGATCTGACAATGACAAGGAATACGTGGGATATGATTAGCGAGGTCGTAAACTGCCCAGGTTTGTGTATTATTTATTTAACCTTTCTTTCTTTACTTTCATAAAAGGGCAAATGCGTGTTTCTAAAGTTGCATTCTATTGTGTTAAATAGTAATAATAAATACATATTACGGAAGACAACAGCTTTTATTAAATTATGGAGACAAGTTATATACACACTAGTGAACACAAAGTAATAATCATACATTTAGTCTTAATAATTTCTTGGAATGTAACGACTTTATCAATCACTGATATTCAATTGAAGGTCTTATTTTATTGTTTCATAGTGGTACAACTCTTTAAAATAAATAGATCCCGGCCAATTCATGTGAGATTTTCTGTGAAATGCCATGGTCTGTGGTTCGGATTCCACGTAAAAAGGAGGTCCCATGGCTTATGATCGTGAGATGTAAACAGCCACGTTAAACTACAAGTTTCCTTATTTTTGCTTTAAAATTAATAGTCACTTTCATATTCATACAAGCTTACTTTCCACTCCACCTACAACACAAAATGCAAATTTGGTCTATACTTTATATTGAAGTTGTATATATCAGCAACAATATCAAGTTGAATAAAAATTGAGGTCTACCACTGTTGAAATAAAGGCTTCAATTGAAACCAGGATTGACTGCTCAATCTTGCCAAGGTACTCTTCCTTCAGGAGAAAGAAAGTAATCTGCAAATGTTTCTCTAATTTCGAACGCTCTCCTCAGATTGTTGCCACCAATTCTTGGCAAGTTTTCAATTGCTAAAGGCACTTCATCGTTGTCCAGTTCACCTAGTTGCCAAGAGCAGGAAGACAGTTGTGGCCATAACAATGATCTCGAAATGCTGAGGAGAAATATTGATTTTTTTAAAATATATTCGAAATTTCTTAGAAAGTATTCCAAATGCATTTTCGCTCACTCTTCTTGCGTGGCTGTGCCTGTAATTATAAACTTTTTTCCTGTCATCATCTGCCAGTTGGGCACTTGGAAATGGTCACATAACATTTTGTAATAGTGGAAAAGCTTCATCGCCAACAATGACATGAGGCAACGGAGCATTCATTCCTGGCAGAGATTTCTCCCCCGGTAAATCCAAAGTTTCGTTCATCAGTCTTCTTCCAAGGTTAGAAGCCCTAAAAATGCCACCGTCACTGTTTCTCCCATAGGCTCCTACATCAACTGTAATGAACCTATATTCTGCATCCACCAAAGCTAGCAACACAATACTGAATGTCTTTTTGTAGTTAAAATACAATGAACCTGTGTTCGGCGGCTTTTCAAACACCACATGCTTACCGTCAATCGCACCCACACAATTTGGATATTGCCATAAAGTAGCATATTTTCTCTCGATATTTTCACAGTGTTCTTTTGTTGGTACCGACATGAAGTCCTTAATCAGGGTATGCCAGATAATTTTGCAAGTCTCATACACGATTTTGCGAACTGTTGACTCGCCCAGTCTATAGCTTAACGAGATACTGGCGAAAGAATCTCCATAACCGAGAAACCTGTAATTAAAAGAACGTGTGTTCTCAAATTGTTTGAATGCAATGTATTCAATGTCTTAGTCCTGCAAGTAAAATACCTATTTTTTTCTTTTGGATTTCAGCTGTCGAGTGCAAGAAAAAACGGAATTCTTTGCGAGACAATTATAGGAAAAGTGTTAAAAAACAGGGTACAAGAACCGGTCAGGCTGCAACAAGCAGCAAACAATGGAAACACCACGATTCTATGAGTTTTCTAATTCCCTTTTTTGCCGAGAGACCACAACAATCGAACATGCCTACGGTAACTCAGGAAGCCGATGAGGAGAATGTTGTTGAGGCATCGCCGAAATTGAGTGCTGACGGTGTATCAACAGGAAACAATGGTGGTGAGATAGGAACTCCTTCCGCAGACTTTGTGCAGCGAAAGAGGTCAAATACCTCTGTGGCCGATGTGTTGGACAATTTTTTAAAAACTAAATACCCAAGAGTAGATAAAAAGCCCACGGATTCCTTAAGGAAGTTTTTTGAAGCCATGTAAGAAACTGTTCGATCATTTAGTCCCATTCTACAGGTTGAAATTAAATCTAAAATACATACTCTTGTGCCAGAATATGAACTAAGAAATTTGACTGAGTCCACTGATTGAACAATAGTTTAATTTAAGCATTATGTCACTTATCATAGGGGTTTTCATTGTTATTTCACACGTACTGTAATACAGATATTCTTAATAAATAACTTAATAATAATAATAATAATAATTGAACAAACCCACGAACCTACTACGGTGTCGTAGCAGGCGGAGAGGTGATACTCCGATGTGGCGCGTCCCAGGTGGCGGATAGGGGGGTCCTCACCGGCTTGAGCAAAATAAAATAGCTCTCGCGGACCAAACACACAACAACCTCTACGGTTAACAACCGCAGTTGTAACTCGGAGCTTGCTCCATACAAGGTTGACTACCTTTGAAAGTCAAACATGGAAGGAAATCTTTTAAGGAATAATCCACCTAGACTGCATTCGGATACGGTGGGCAGTCACCTGAAAGATACCCTAGATGAGTCGGAGCATCTAAAAATACCCCCGACAGATAGAAAACCCAAATTTAGACTGAAGATAGGACAGAAACTATATAGCAACACACAATATAAATTCCATCATACAGCCAGGAAAACTCAAAATTTTGATACACGAAATGGATCGCAAAGGGATTCTAATAACCGGGCTTCAAGAAATGAGAAACACCGATCAGGAACCAATAGAATCACAAGGGTATAGAATTTACAAGGGAATACCAGGAAAAAGAGTAATGAAGCAATGTCCACAATTCGGAACAGGATTTGTAGTCAATCTCAAAATAATTGAATCCATCATAGAATTTAAAGCATTATCCCCTAGGCTCTCGACACTAACTCTAAAAGCTGCAAATAGAACATATACCATTCTAAATGCCCATGCCCCAACTAATGATAAAAATAATAAGAAAGAACACGAAGATGATGTGGAGGGATTTTGGGAGCTTTTAGATCAGACAGCAAACATAAATAAAAGTCACACCAAAATTTTAATTGGAGACTTTAATGCCCAGTTAGGAAAGGAAAAAAGATATAGAGACATAATAGGAAAATGGCCAGCACAGAGAAGAACAAACAGGAATGGCATAAGACTGGTGGAATTTTGCAGGAACCATGATATGATCTCCAAATCAACTTACTTCAAGAGAAGACCAAATAAACTCAAAACTTGGAAACATCCAGATTGGAAAAAAGGTGAATGGCAACTAGATCATATTTGTATGGATAAGAACTATCACAGGGAGATCTACAATGTGAAAGTTCTGAGAGGAACAGATACTGGATCGGATCATTACATGATAAAGATTAAAATTAAATTTACCCCATTGAAAAAGAAAAAAACTCACCTAAAAAAGAAGAGAACATACGACCCTCATAAACTAATAAATAACAAGGGATACAAAGAACGAACTAGATATATTAAAATAACAGATGATCTAGAGGAAATAGTTCCCCAATTGAAACAAATAGCTGAACAAGTAGCCCCAATAAATCCAAGGAAGAAACACCAATGGTGGAACGATGAGTGTGATAATACAGTGGAAGATAGACATCAAGCCTGGTTACGGTATCAGAGTCAAAAAACAGATGAATCACACTTGAATCTCATAAACCAAAGGAAGATAACTCAAAAAATAATACGAGGGGTTAAACGGTTATACCAAAAGGATATACTTCTGATGATCGAAACAAATAGCGCGAAAACAAACTCAAGAGATTACTACAAAATTTTTAGCAAACAACTACAAAGATATGAACCTCCAACATTAATGTTAAAAGACAAAAATGGCGAGTTAGCTCATAGTAATAAAAGAAATACAGAAATTTTAGCAGAAACATTCAACAAGTTGCTAAATTGCGAAGATCCACCAGAACTGCTTCAAATAAATACAGACACCACTATTAAAACACCATCAGAAAACATAAATCCACCCACAATCCAAGAAGTCTACAAAGCGCTGAGAGAGCTCAAAAACTACAAAGCGAGTGGAGAAGATCAAAGATTTGCAGAATTGTGGAAATATGCAGCAGAACCAGTGAAGATTGCATTACACCAATGCATAGTGAACATTTGGATCAAAGAAGAACTGCCAGACCATTGGACTACTGCTATAATACATCCATTACACAAGAAAGGAGAAAAATCAAATCCTGACAACTATCGAGGAATTTCCCTTTTGGATATCACATATAAAATCATGTCACGAATTCTATATAATCGTTGTAAAGATCAATTAGAACTGGAAATAGGAGAATATCAAGGTGGATTTCGGCCATGGCGAAGCTGCCCTGAACAGATAATCACCTTAAAATTAGTAATGGACTACTACAAATGTAGACAAAAACAGCAAGTCATAACCTTCGTAGACTTCAAAAAAGCTTATGATTGTATACATAGATCTTCATTGCTGAAAATACTAAGGAATTTCGGACTTCATCCCAAATTAATAAAAATTATAAAACTAACTCTAACAAACACCAAATCTAAAGTAAAATTCAGAGGAGAAATATCTGAACCGTTTACGATTAAAACAGGATTAAGACAAGGAGATGGTTTATCACCTCTACTTTTCAATTGTGCTTTGGAATATGTAATGAGGGAATGGTACAGGGAAAATCCTAGGAACATAAGAATTGGAACCAAGAAAGATCAAATAGACTTAAATTGCTTGGGATTCGCAGATGACTTAGCGTTACTGGCTAATAATATTCAAGAAGCCAGAAATCAAATAATAAGCCTACAAAATATAGCACAAAAAATTGGACTTCAGATATCATTTGAAAAGACAGAGATAATGGTAGCAAATCCACTTGTAATCAATCACATACCAGTAAATAACAAGAAAGTTAAAATAGTGAAGCAATTTAAATACTTAGGAGAAATTATAACTTACAACTTGGATGAGAAACCTGCATGGCAAGAAAGAACTAATAAAATGATAAAAGCAGTGGCGGTTCTTGCTATAGCGCAATGAACCCCCATTAAATTTGACAATATATTTAGCATTTTGTCCCTATAAGTAACAGAAATATTTGTCAGAAAACAGCGCGGAGTTCAACTGCAGTTAACGAGCGCGAGGATGTGAAGCCGGCGCAAGATCTGGTTTGAACCCCCAGTCTTGGCCGATCTTTGCTGCAGAGAATAGGCGAGTAAGGTAGAGCGGTGGCATGGTACATGTAGCGGGGGTTAGAAGGGAAGGGAACAGTGGATACAAGCCAAACGTGTATCCATCGTACACGCATGCGCAATAAGATTGCTGAATTCGTTCATTAGTCCAGCGACACAAGCCCTTCAAGGGTGGAGAAAAGGTATACACTCCGCCATCTCTTGACGTGTTTGTAAAATAAATGCGGCCAATGTGAACATACAGCGAAAGTGCTCACCGGGGCGCTTTTGAAACGGTGCTTCATGGCTGCCACATTAGACTGTTTATATGCGCCCGTAATTTATCCATGAATTTATCTATATAAAGTAAACTACCTAGCTATTTATTGTATTTGAAGGCTAATTAAATAAACGATTCAGTTAGATTGAAATAATACCAATAAAATAGCGGAAGAAGGTGTCTTGTTAGTCGTTAAGCTCCAGAGTTATCCAACTCACTACTGTAGTTCCACTATTTTCTCAGGTTTAAGTTAGTCACACTGTCAAGTGCTGGAACGTAAATCACATTCAGTATTTCCTTGTGCCTATTAACTGCGTGAAATTAGTGACTGTGTAATTCGATTATTTTTTCCGCGTCCCCCAGGGGCTCACATCTAGTGGGACGTGGGTTGGCGACCATGGGACCCCAGCTGAGTCCGGCATTGCTTCCACTTACTTGTGCCGGGCTCCTCACTGTCTTCTTTCCTGTCGACCTCTCTTGGTCAACTCTTGTTGTCCTCCAACCCGGACGGTATTAGGGTATCCGAGGCCTCGGGAGTTTTTTCCTTTCCCGCCTTCATTGACCCTTCCCTCATTTTTCCTGATCCCTCATTCTTCGTGGGATCAGCCTTCTTTTTCATTATAGTTCCTTTTCTCTTTAAGATTCCTGACCTGTTTTTATGAATTGGCTCCCCGTGTCTCTAAATTACATTTTGTGAGTCTTTTTTAACTCAACCACATTTTGTAAGTTTTTTCAATCTATATTGCACTTTGTAAATATTTTCGACCTAAACTCCATTTTGTAGGTAATTTCAATCTCAATTGCATTTTGTAAGTACAGTATTTTGAATCGCGGGCTTCCACATTTTGTGAGTATTTTGAATCTAGCATACATTTTGTAAGCATTTTCAAATTCAATTGCGTTTTGTAAGAATTTTGAATTTCAATTGCACGTTGTGAGTATTTTGAATCTGAACCAGCCTTTTTCAATCTCATTTGCATTTTGTACGTATTTTCAATTTCAATTGCATTTTGTAAATATTTTGAATTTCAATTGCATTTTGTTGAGTATTTCGAATCTACATTGCATCTTGTAAGTAATTTGAACCTAAACTACATTTTGTGTGTATTTTTCAATCTAAATTCCTTTTATGAGTATTTTCCTTCTAAATTACCTTTACCTTTTATAAGTATATTCATCTTCATTTTGTGAGCCATTTCAATCTGATACTCGATTGCTGTAAGATTTGAAGTGTTGCATGTTCTTAACCAGGCTCATTACCAGATGGAGCCTGTCATACAGGTGCGTGTTTGTGCGTGTTTGAGAGAGACATCGAGACAGAAAACAGAAATCTTCACTAATAATGCTGATCCAGGGTTCAAGTTCTGGTTGAGGCGAATGATTCGAACTCACTGTGTTTGAAATCGCTCATTGTAATGTTCATAACTATCAGTACGAAGTTTGAGGTACCACATGTATACTGTTTATCTTTGTAGTAGATTAAGGGTCCACCATTTGTTGTGAATACTCTTTTCTATTGAACCCCCAGTCCAGAAAGGCACGAGCCGCCACTGGATAAAAGCCCAAAAATTAACATGGTCTACATATAAAAGAAAATGTCTATCAATCTCAACAAAATTAAAACATTACAAGACGGTGGTTCAACGAGAGGTGACCTATGGAAGTGAAACTCTTTTTAAAGTTACTCAGAAAAACAGAATCGACAAAATTTTAAAAGTAGAAAGGAGAATAGCTAGAACATGCATAAATAAAAAATATCAGAAAGATGGACAGTGGCGGATAGTACCAAATGAAGTGGTATACAGAGAACTGGAGCCCATCACTGATACTATTCGGAAGAAACGGCTTTCTTTCTTTGGTCACATCATGAGGACACCAGAAACCAGGTTATCTAGAAAAATTGTAGTGAAACTTTGGAATATGAAACAACAAGTAGGATGGATTAAGGAAATTAGAGAAGATATGAAAGAATTGGAAATAACCTTGGATGACTTGCAAAACAAAACAACAAAATTAAAAAAACTGAGAGATATAAAAATAAGATTTAAGGCTAAAATAGACAAACGTAATACAGTAAAAAGGGTATTTACAGATGAGGAACGCCTGAGAAGATCAGAGCGAATGAAGAGCTACTGGGCGACTCGGAAAGGAAACTTACTGAAGAAGAGGACCAAGAAATGATTGACTGAAGTGGTCCAATGAGGCCGTAAAAGCAGAAGGAGAAGAAGAAGAAGAATTGAACAAACAATACTTACTTCATTGTTACTGCTAATCGTTCACCAGGTGATATTGGTTTTCTGAAATTTGTTTCCTTTTCTGGAGGGTTAGGACACTCAGCAATTCAAAAAACTTGGAGCTTGACATCCTGAAATACTTAAAAAACTTGTCCTCATCACGTATCAAGTCCGGAAAGAGAAGGTAATATTCACCGCATTGTTCCCATTTTAAATTGATATCATGAACCCAAAACCTTATTTCCATTTTCTCGGCATCTTCACAAGCTAAAGCTATAATTTCCCTCTCATCACCGGAAGAACTCGACATTGCTATTCTCACAGTGGTGTGTTTCAAACTGGATGGACGGAGAATGACGCAATGTGCGGCTGGCGAACTGATCCGAACGGATACGAGAGAAACCGAACCGAAGCGAACTGAACGGAACGGAGGCAGTGTGCTCCCAGCTTTATACTTGGATTCGAGTTAAAGCCGGTGATGACGTCTGACTTGGCGTACGAAATTGTGCGGTGAACAAATCTGAATACCTTGAGTATAATTATTCCTACGTATGATTAACATATCAATTAACATTGGTATGAATTGGATATTACCTGTATGATATTGCTTCAAATGCAAATAAATGTTGTGTTAAGTTAAGAGTAGCCTAATTAATAACCATGTTAAAGTTTTTTTCCATATATGCCCCAATGCTCCTGACATATTATGTTTGAGTCTACAGCTCTTTCAGCCTGCTTAGTATGTTGGTTGATACTGAAATCTTTATTTGGATAATGAGGAACAGTTCAGTTGGCGCTGGTGGCCAGCGAGTTTCCTCTCCTTGCCTTTCTTGATGCGACATTGTAAGAATAAAGTACTTATTGAACCTAACTTACAGCCCTAACCCGAGCAAACACTTTACTTCGGCATTTAGCATTTATATTGCACACCCCTCAAAGACTTACCTACAGTCTGTTCATGACCAAGTTATTTTGAACAGTTTTCATCCTTGTCACTGGATGTCATCAGACAGCTGGAGTTTCCAACACTGCAAAATGTGCTAATATTAAGTTTCTAAAACGGATCTTGAAGATCCTTGTTGTCATGATTTTTTATTACCTGAGTAGAATCCAATTCTTCCTGTAATACTGAAACTCTCTTAGTAAGCAGCTGATTTCGAAAGGTGAGACTGTCAATTTCTTGGTCTGCTTTCCGCAGACTTTGTTCCCGTTCTTTGAGAAGATGATGTAGCTCTGCACTACGAGTTTGCTCTTCTACTATAGCTTTCTTCAGAACATTTGCCTGTGCACGTATCTTAAAGAAAGAGAGAAAATAATTATCACAAGACTCATTTTATATCAAGATATGTTGAAAAATGCCATAAGTTACATTACACTGCAATGCATCACTTTGATGCCTTAAAAATTTTGCTCTTTTGCTCATTATTGAATACTGATGTTTATAATTACTCTGATTCTTTTGAAACATATCAAAACAATTTACTACAACTTTTATATACCCAGGAGTGAAAACTTCCACTTTAAGAATTCATTCCAAAGCATGGTGCAATATAGAGTGGCTGTGTAGCACAGCACCAATTCCATTCATGTCGAGAACAGTTTAGTAGTTGTTTTGTTTAGGGACTTGGATATCATAGTCAATAGTCCTGTATACCTGACGTGAGTGTAGAATTTGTCTGATAACCTACATTATTGTAATGTCTGTAGTAGTGTGTGTATTTGCAACCGTAGGTAAGGAGGCAATCATGGCCAGAAGTTAGGAACCATCCCAGCATTTGCCTGGGCTAGAGGCTAGAAACCATGGCAAAACCATTTCTAAGGTGGCTGAGGTAGAAATTGAACCCATCCTTTCTCAGTTTTGCCTCACGAGGCTGAGTGTAGGCCTACCCTGTTTCCAACCCTCAGACAAGAATTACAATTCTTGGGAAACGAACCTGGATCTCAAGGACAATGGCCAAAAATACTAACTTCTACTGTGTATCACAAGATACAGTAAAGCCATCACTACATGTAAAATATTGTTCAAAAACCCAAGAATGGGATAGGTGTACCAGGACTTGAAATAATATACTCTCCTGGTATTTGCATGGAGGGAGTGTGGTAAAAAAAGGGAAAGAAATCACACTCAGGATAGCCACAGTAAGCACCAGGATACATACCTCCCATCTCCGGACTTGCTGCAGTTCCCCAGTGCGATTGTAGCGAGTGGTTTAATGAACACGGCTATGCCACAGATTATTTATTAGGGTTGTTGATTAGGGTAGTGCCCCAGGACTTGAAATAAGATTCCATTCTAGCAATGGCGGGAGGGAGTATGGTAAAATCCAGGGAAAAACCACACTCAGGATAGCCACCGTCAGTGCCGTGATTACAACCTCCATCTTCAGACTTGCAGCAGCTTATCACTGCAGTGCAACTTAATGAGCTAGGCTATGCATACCAGTAGAGTGGTTGTGGATAATATTTTCAAAATTGTGTTTCCTTTGGAAAATTGCATAGGCCAAAAGAGCTGAAGTGTTCACCACCCTACTAATGACATCATTGATTTATTATGTAGGTCCACTATTTTATGGTTCAGTAAGCCTAATCCCCTGTTGGGCTGAATTCCAAGGATTAGAAATGAGGTTAATTTAGAATCGTAAAAAGGACTGTTAGTAACAGGTTTCCTTGGAATGGTCATAACTGATCAGTACGATTTACAAATGATATAGCAATCAGGATTCTAACCCAAATCTCTTGCTTTCCAGGAAATGCATTAGCCATCTTTAATAATACAGTCTTGCTATGGTCAGGACTCAGGACTCTAGGACAAAGAGGCAGTGGCGACCGATGAGGGCAGGCCAGGCTTCCCTTGCCTTGACTGGATGCTTGCTCCTTGCTCCTCCTCCTTCAGGTATTGTTGTAGTTGTTACCTCATTTCAGGGGATATGTTCATGTATACACAGGAATTTGAAATTAATGCTTTTCAGTTGGTCAACATGATTGTGTACAATTGTAATGGGTGTTTCCCTAAAACAGACTTTTTTCCAAGTTTAGGGAAGCACCCATTACAATTGGGTACAACCCAGGGGCGCCGAATCCATGGTCGAGGTCTATGACGAGTGATGACATTTTATTGTTTAGAGAGAAGAAAGCGCTGACTACAAGTGGACACCTAGGTGAAGTACAGTGCAGTGAACATAAGTACAACTGTTTGGATGATTTCATGCAACAGGACTCTAATATAAGTGCATGCATAAACTCATTAGAATTAGGTGGAGAGGTTAGGTGTTTGTACATTAATAGCAGAAGTATTCGGAATAAGCTTGATGACATTGAAATTCTCGTGCAGATGATAGGTCAGATAGATGTATTGGTAGTTACAGAAACCTGGGTGAAAAGTAATGAGGCAGATTTTTATAACTTCAACAATTTCACAAGCGTGTTTGCTCATAGAGATGACAAAGTTGGTGGGGGTCTGGGTATTTATGTATCACACAAATGGAAAGTGAACGTTAAAAGAAAGTGTGAAATGAATCATAGTTTGATGTGGATTGAGGTATTCAGAGATGATGTTAAAAGTAATAGGCCAACATACAAAAGCATTGACATTATTGCAGCATATAACCCCAATAGAAGCAATGCCATACCCTTCTTAAATTCATTTGAAAGTTTTCTTAGCCAGATAAACAATAAATTATGCATCTTCCTCGGAGATACCAACATTGATATCCTAGCTGATGATCAATTAAGAAGGAAATATCTGAATTTAATAGCATGCTATGGTTTTAAACAATGCAACACTAAATATGCTACACGACTTTGTGACACTGCAGCTACCTTAATAGACCACGTGTCACTAAACAATTCAGAATTAAGTTATAAAATATCAAATGTCAGCAATGATATTAGTGATCACAGTATATTAATTCTTGATATTTCCAAGACCAATTATAGCACGTACACTCTGTCACATAAGCCGACAAAATCAACAACACACGAGGACTCTTGGGATAGGCAACACACTCCTGAAACTAATATATCTATAAATGCAGATTCCCATAATGATGCAGATAGTACTGTTAACTCTCTATATAACTCTTTCATCAAACAATTGAATCTAAGGAACAGGCATAGCCAAAGAAAAATAACAAACAATTCTAACAATAACAGACAGACTACTAACTTACCATGGGTCACAGCTGAACTCCTTACACTTATAAAACAACGAGACACTCTGCATGCAAAGCTCAAAAATCCCCTTCACAGAAATAATAATGATATGAACCAAGAATACTGTAGATGCCGGAATAATGTAACAAACTTAAAAAGAAGACTAAAGTCAAATTACTACTCAGATAAATTCAGAACATATGGAAACAATTCTAATAAAACTTGGGAGACTATCAAAGAAATCATACACAACAAAAAACCAACAGTTGAGACATGCACTTCACTTGAAATAGACAACAAAATTATCACAGACAATCAAGAACTATGTGAATCATTTAACTTGTTCTTCACAAACATTGCTGGAAGTCTAGCAAAAGCTATTCCTGAACAGAAGGAAATCCTCAGTAAGGACCACAATCAGTCAAATTCTCTCTACTTATATCCGACAGATGAAGCAGAGGTCAAGTCCATCATCACAAATTTAAAGAATAAAAAGAGCTGTGGATTAGATAGGATCAAGACAAATTTCATTAAAAACAATATACAATCATTTATTAAAATCTTGGTTGAAATGATTAATGAGTCCTTAGTTACTGGCATGATACCAGATGACTTAAAAGTGGCCAAAGTAGTTCCTATATTTAAGGGTTGTGACAAAAGAAATCCAAATAATTATAGACCTGTTTCTATTTTATCGGTAGTTTCAAAAATTCTGGAAGAAGTGGTAAAAACAAGATTGCTTTCATTTCTGAACAAGAATACATTCTTTCATAATATGCAATATGGATTCAGGGAAAATTCTAGTACTGAGGCAGCAACTATTGACCTAATAACAATGCTACAAGAAACTATTGACAAAAATAATATGGCAGTTGGGTTATTTATTGATCTCACAAAAGCCTTTGATACAGTAGATCATAAAATACTGTTATCAAAATTAGAAAATGCTGGTGTCCGAGGTATAGCACTAAAATGGTTCCAAAGCTACCTTATTGGAAGAAAGCAGCATGTAGCTTTGAATAAATGCATAAGTTCAGGAAAATATATAACTCATGGAGTTCCACAAGGATCTATACTTGGACCTACATTATTCTTAATTTATATAAATGATATTGTGGAATGTAATTTGAGAGGGCATATCAAATTGTATGCAGATGATACAAATATCTTCTACACTGGGAAAGACATAATTGAAATCATACAAAATGTGCAACAAGATATAAATACTCTCTCACAATGGTTCCAGGCCAATAAATTAACAATGAACCTACAGAAGACCAATTACATGGTAATTTCAAAGCAAAGCATGAAAGAAATCACACATGACAAAATATATATAAATAATATTGAAATAAAAGAGGTTAATCAGGCAAAGTATTTAGGTCTAATCATCGACAAACACCTGACCTGGATTGAACACGTTGAACGAATTGCTAAGAAACTCTCACCTATAGTAGGGATCCTAAGGAAACTTCGGTATCTTATTCCCCTAAACCTTGTAAAACAAATCTACTATTCACTTGTACATAGCAAGCTCCAATATTTAAATGTTATTTGGGCTCACTGCAGGAAATCCACACTGAATGATTTAATGACTATTCAGAATAGGGCTATTAGAAACATATTTAACCTTCCTTACTGCACTCCAGTAAAAGATCTGTACATCAGAAGTAAAATTCTACCCCTCAGCATAAGTGCAGATCTCCGAGCAGCTATGCTAATATACAAAATTAAACACAACACAATACTCTATAGCTCTCCCTACATCTTGAACTCGGACAATCATTCTTATGGAACTAGGCATGCGAAGGACGTAGCCTTATATATCATTCACTCTTCTAAATACGGTAGAAATAGTTTCAAGTTCTCTGCATCACAGTTATATAATAAACTTCCCGATGAAGTAAAAAGTGCACCAACTTTGTCAGTATTTAAGAGGAAAACTACGAAAGTATTGTGGGAAAAATTCGATGCATCGTAATACATCAAATAAGCTCAAAAATCCTGTGCTTATCATTTTAAGAGACCTTGGTCTAAACAATCTTAGATATAGTATCAACTTTACTAATAGGCCTATGCCCTTATTCATCAATTTGTGTTACCTTCAGAATTTTCTTCCTGGTGTGTAAACACACATATTACTGTACAATTCCTCTGTACGAGCCTATGGCTCTTTGGAATTAATTGAATAAATATCATTCATCTCGCTGGCGACACCATTTTCATCTTTGTCTAAGACTTGTCAATGAGTTTCAACTCACCAATCAGGTAAGTACATTTACCACGTCATAGGTGACGTCATTGAGATCACCAAAAGCTCACTAAACCCCGGGACTCGGGATATATACTACAACCACTTAACTTACATGTGCCCACCTAGGGAACTTTCGCCATAGTTGGGAGGCAAATGTTTGAAACGTTATTCGGATTTCGTAAGTACAGAATCTATTTACAGTTAAGATATCAAAAATCCAAATTAAAATATAAATCACCATGCCTGCCTGGGTTACCAATTTATCGTTCATCAGCATCAATGAAAGAAAGAACTAATGGTAAGGAAACTGTGGAAAAACAGAATAACAATTTTCAGATATCTTAAACTACGCAAACAAATTCAAATTTCCAATTCTTCTGGGTTAAATGGCACTATTGGTAGTACTGTCCTTCATAAACAAAGATTGTAGGTTTGATCCCAATGGCATTTAGATCTCTGATGGTAGATTTTTGGGATGTTGAATAACCCCTCCACATCAAAATTCCAGCACACCGACATCTCTGAAACCGAAGTAGTTAAAAAGGAAATCAAACCACAGGATTATTGTTACAAATTCAAACATACTAATATTAGACGTGGTATTCTTTTTGGGTTTGTACCGATAGCGGTAGCATACACTCGCTAACGTGCAGCGCTAGGCCATGGGTCCAGGCTCTCTGCGGACTCGGTAGATGTGGGGGGGGTTCGAGCCCCACCGTCGGCCGTCATTGAAATGGTTTTCAATTTCAACTCCAGGCAAATGCTGGGACGGTACCTTCTAACAGGCCACGGCCGCTTCCTTCCACATCCTTGCCCAGTTTCATGCATCTTCTTTCATTTCATCTCTCATTAACTCCTCTCGTGAGGTTGGCATCAGGAAGGGCATCCCCTACATAGAATTTCATCACATCTCATCCCCAACCCCGTTGGAAACGGGAATAATAAGGGCTACATTCTTTTAGAGTTTGTGCCATGTCAGATGAGCAATCTTAAAAACTATGGTACATTTTGCAGAGCCGGCCACAGCTAGGTTTAACTAGAGTTAGCTGCAGCTGGCTGATGTAGGGCTACCCCATCACAAGATTTCTGCACAGCACCCTCAGAAGGCAAGCACATGGTTACAGTGTTCCCGGACAAGGACATTAACATGATCGACTGGCAGGAACCAGGGATGACCATTAACAGCAAGGTGTAAGTGAGCACCCAACATTCTCATAATCAGTGTTCTGCACAAAATAGCACATAACTTAACTAATATAGATATCAGCAGTGATATTCAACTTCATGCACAATGTGAACTAACCATGCACAATACTGTGTACCTTTCAAAAGCTACTAAGTTTAGTAGTAAATTAAAAAGATGACAAGATAAGATGACTATAGATAACTTACTTTTGAGTATTCTGTAGCAATTTTTTGGTATTTTGATTGTAAATCACCAGGAACTTCCATTATCATTCACTGAAGGCATTGGTCACTCAGGGTTGATGGCTAGCTCTATATCACAAGGCAACAAGACAGATAGTCCCCTCGTATGCCTTTAATTAAGAAACTATTTGCCAACATTTACATGAGATGCTCCTAAAGCAAACAAACATCATCCACAGTTTCTTTTAGGTTAAGTGACCACCGGTTACATGGAAAATATGAATGTAGAAACTATTTCTTAACGAAGCTGCCTTCACCGAATAAGAAAACTAATGAACCATTTCTACATAACTCGAAAACTGAAAAATCATTTTACCCCTAACTTATCGTGGGAAACTGGGAACCTCCCCCTTTTCGGTTGACATCAGATTTGACATTGACATTACTTCGAACGTGTCTTCGATATAACTCGAATCAGAGCACAAACCGACTCACTCAAATTCGATAAAGACCACCTTCGATTCGATGAAAAAGAGTTCGATTTTTCCACAGTATTTCAAACATCGACAACTGTGCGTCGTTTGTCGGGACATAAATGTTTCTGTAGTGAAAGAAAGGGCATGTTATACCTTCTGATTGATTTCAGGCTGAGTTAATAAATAGAGGTGTTTATTTGCGGAGCGGTAGCCGAGAGCGCTAACGCGCTACCTCTTGCCTCACCCGCATTGGGAGAGCGTGGGTTCGAATCCCACCTCGGCCGTCCTGAAAATGGTTTTTGTTGTTTCCTATTTTCACCACCAGGCAAATGCCAGGACGGTTCCATTCAAATTCAATAGGTCCACGGCCGATTTCCTTCCAAAATCCCTTCCCTGAAAATAAAATATATTAAAAAAAAAAAAAAAAGAGCCTTACAGTAGTTGCATATGATGTGTGACATATTATACTACTATGTGTCTGCCGGAAGCGCAAATCCCATGGAACAATAATACTAGGAAGTGAAGCTTCGACCTTTTCGCGTTCCTCTATAGACGGCAGCACATGTGTTCGACTAGGGCGATATGAGTGAGTAGTGAACGTGTGTATTTTGACTGGACAGTTGAACATACCATTGCTGCCAACAAATGTAGATTGACACTAATGGTCCAGTATTGTAAAAAACGGCAAAAATATGATGATTTTGGGTTTATATAACAATGAGAATACATGTATTAGTATATGTAAGCTTATAAATCACAGACGAAATGTTGTTAAACGTGTACAGCTCCACCTAGTGCATCGTCAACTAATTGCCAGTTACGTACTATCCCACGACATAGTTATCATTTATGATTTGTTGATGTTGTTTCCAAGCCGTTAGTGGTTAGTTTATCATTTATATACATTTTGCTTTATACGTGTTATTCTTCTTGCGATATATGCTACTTTTCGTTTTCGCAGAGAAATAACATAAAAACAACATAAGGTTGATGTGGATTTTATTGCGCTGCTCTTTGGTGCAGTGAGAAATGTATGCACAGTTTTCTGCCGATTCGATCCTGGAAGGTAAGTCATGAACAACTATTTTCGCTGATAATTTTTTTTCATTTGGGTATACGGGAGATAAAAAAAATCGTATTAGCTAATGAATTACACTACCCATGTGGTTTTATCTACTATTATAATAATATAATACACAGATAATTGTGATGACCAGGGTGTCCTATGCCACTGGAGTGAATTAACATAATTTTAAAGAACTATTCCTGTGAAAGGAAATTCAGATTACAGTATTAGAAAAAAGATACTCCCATCTGTTTGCATTAGAACTAGACTACTACATTTCAGTCATTTATGCACATATATATTTTAGGTATTGAGGAGGCCTAGGTCACTGTAGCATACTAAAATTGAAGGTCATTAGAAATAATTATTCTCTTAAAAGGAGATTTGCATATTAAAGGATTGACAGAACATAATGTACTGGGATTTCATTATGAGTATATGTAATGAAGACATTCTTTCAGTGTAGCCTAAACAAACTGTTAGTTGTAAGTAACTCTTCAGTCGGTCAACAGGAATTTGCCCAGTGAATGGGTGGGGTACAATGTATATAATATATGAATCTCCTGGAAAAAAATACATGTGGCCTATTAGTTATACTCAATTATATGTAGGTCTACATTGTACCCCACCCAATCATTGGGCAGATTCGAGTTGACTGACTGAAGAGGCAAAGAGTTACAACTGATAGTTACGAGTATATGATAGCCATATAAAAATGTGTGTGGCTACTGCAACTCGGAGAAATGAGTTTCATGCCGGTAGAACGTTTTCAGTTAGGTTTATGTATTTATTTTTTAATATTCGAGCTAAATTTGAAGTAGGCCCTAGTGTGTTAAAATAGACAAGTGATTTTAGCAATTAATATCTTGTATCTCCTGCACATGTCTATATTTGTGCATTTTTCGGTAACACTTCGGGAGTGATGAACTAAGTAGAAAACTAGTTAAATTAGCCGAAATACCTCGTGTAATGATGAATAATAATTGTAGGAGTGATGTGGTAATAGATGTTGTCTCCTCCGCTCACTATAAACCACCCACCTTCCCCAATTAATAACACGACTTATATAGTGAAATTTGAGTTGTGTCGTCCATTGTAGGCGTGGCTTATTTGACAAATAAGATATTGCCAACCCCACGTATACGGTAAACACGGCCGTGTGTTGTTTGTTTTGAGTGGAGTGAGCGATTTGAGTGCACTCGCTTATTTCTGTTTCTATAGGGACATCCTGAACTAGCTGCAACAGATAGCGCACAGGTACTATGTGGAATCATTTTGTTCTTTATTTCAAATAGCATTTAACAAAAACACACAATTTGTTACAAACTATTTAAAATGAAAATTTACTGTATTTTCAACTCGTCATTCTTCAAATTCGATGTGTATAGAATTCCAACGGAAGGCAAATCAATTGAGTCCCACATAGAACAGTTACGCCATCTGGCGGAAAATTTTCGCATACGATATCCCTATTCTTTGGTGTTGCGATTGTTGATACTCGTATTCGAAAGGCAAAACCCTAATTCTATGTTATTAATGTTTTACATACAAAAACAAACCTAACCTGGGGCTTACGCCCCAGACCCCCTTGCTCGTGGTACTAGCAGTAATTTTTGGCCAGGCAGTATCTAACCTAGTAGCGGACGTAAATTCTATCTTATTAATGTTTTACATACAAAAACAAACCTAACCTGGGGCTTACGCCCCAGACCCCCTTGCTTGTGGTACTAGCAGTAATTTTCGGCAAGACAGTGCCTAAGTTAGTAGCGGACATAAATGGCAGTAGTATCTAGCTCCGCTTCGTAAGCCAATAGTTTTTCTCTTCGCTGGATTAACTATCTACGCTCCCGATTCGTAAGCCAATAGTTTCTCGCTTCGCTCAATTAACTCTCTACGCTCCCTTAGCTCACTACACATGATCTGTGTCGTGTATTTTGTGTACCATGCATTGGCAACAGTGAAATGACGTCTCGTTAATAATTGAACACGCCCAATGCGCATCCTTCAGTTCAATTGATAATGACTCCCAGAATATCAAATAAAGTATGAAAATCATACATTAGGTAAGTAACAGTGTAGGATCTTGGTTCACCACTCCCGAAGAATTACCCATTTTTCTTTGCAGATGCTGGGAGTAGGCCTAGTAGGCAAGTTGTTCTGTGGAAGGCATGATGTGTTCGGGAAATCTGTGTGTGGCAAGATTACGCATCGAATATTCAGTGTTAATTTTGCCAAATGGTTCATCAGAAGGCACTTATATAAATTCCCTGACTTCTGATGCAGTTCCTACTATGTATTGCTGCTGAAGGTAAGTTAAAATGTGTCCTGTCATGTAATAATGTGCTATGTATTGAAATATAACATTAACATGCAACTAAAAAAAAAAAACTTTGTGTTGCAGGGACCTCTGATGTTTCAGGCATGAGAATTGAGGACACCCAAGGTGATGGAAGGTTCATACCGTTGGGGTCAGCAGAGAACAAAAGTTGAGCAAAGGAAAATTGCATCCTCTAGAGTCTAGACAGTCTAAACTTCTGTGGACGTTGTCTTATATAAAATACTTAATTTTGACCAATTGAAAATGAGTTGCACCTTTCTCGGTCCGTGAGTGTATTTATATGTGGAGTGTGAGTGACGATGGTGATTGTTGTTTTAAGGGGCATAACATCGAGGTCATCTGCTCCGATGAGGAGTGTGTCTTCCTGGGCATCATATTTTTGTTTTCATTGTGTCAGCCTTGCCCTTCTGATTAAAGAGGCTAGTTCTGTTCTTGACTTGACACCTATCTGCCATGTGTGTTAATTTGTGAGGAAATTCATTTGCAGTATTTTATTGCAGTATTGTTCAAATGGGTGTGAACCATACTGGTTAATGTGACAATGTTGCTTAATATTGAGCTTGGTACATAATGGGTTTGACCTGAAAGTAGTGGGACTGAGTCAATTAAAAAAAATAAAAATAACAGAAATGATACATATGCTCAATATTCTTCAAAGTAGGACCCTTCTGCATCCACACACCGCTGTCAGCGAACTTTTCAACCCTCGTATGCTTTCTGGAAGGCAGCAACCGGAATGCTGTCGAGCTCCCTAGTCACGGTTGTTGCAACGCTTCCACGGAGCTGTGACGATGCCCTTTTAGGGTGGTTTTGGGGTAGGGGAAGAGGATAAAGTCTGCTGGGGAAATGTCGGGACTGTAGGGTTGCGATGTTACGTTGGGCCAGGTACGCCAGCACGTAGAAGGCTGTGTGGCGTGGCGCATTGTCATGATGGAGCCACCAGGAGTTAGCGATCGCTGGGCAGACACGGACGACGCGTTTTCTCAGCCGTTTAAGAACCTCCATGAAAGAACCTTACTCTGCGGCCATTGTCCAAAAAATTCTTTACACTTGCTACATTTTCATCCGTTACGGTGCTCGAAGGTCGTCCTGAATGTGCGCAGTCTTCAACTTCCTCTCTCCCCTCCCGAAACAGCTTGTATCAGTCAAATAAAACTCAATCTGCCCATGGCGTTATCACCGTAAGCAGTCTTTATCATATCGTGAGTCTTTTTCCCGGTTTTGCCGAGCATAACACAAAATTTTATGGTGTAGTGCGCCGTTTCAACAGACTAACCATGATGCAGCGTGACGATTGCACTTGCAGAGGTTATGGGCACGAGCGATTTACACTCCACTGCAACTGGGAATCAACTGTGTGGCTGACTCCCAGCCTTCCTTACACCCCCCTCCACCAACCCCAGGTGGAGAAGCTGCGGCCAGTCTATCCGTCTGCGGGGGGAAAATCCAGTCGGACTACTTTCAGGACAGACTCTGTACTTTTATTGGTAGGCCTACCAGTGCAGGTCACGTGAACCTATAAAAACCATTTCTTAATGAAATTAGCCCTTAATAGCTTTTATAATGATTCAAAATTGATCTGGAAATGATCTAGTTCACTCCTCCGCTGTCTATTACCCACTCGCCTTCCTAAATTATATCATGACTTATATAGTAAAATTTCAGCTGTGTTTGCTATTATCCGCATGAATTATGCACAAGTACAGCATTGCCAAACCCACGCATATGGTCCTAATTGTATAGGCTTCTTTGCTTTTTCTTTTGTGCGCTATAAAATTTGTTTTTGTAAAGTTCACATTTCTGTGGACCAATAATCATGACAATGGTTGCAGCCTAACACTTCCAATCCAATGGTTACAGCCTAAAGTTTCGTCAACAGTGCCCCGCTAGCCTCCCACGGCAAAGGCTTCACCTCAACCCGACTATTCTGACCTTTGTTTTGTCCACACCAATAATTATAATGGTTGCAGCCTAACACGTCAAATCCAGTGATTATTTGACAATGGCTACAGCCCAGGTCAGTTTTTTTTAATGATTTTGCTTGCCTACCATGATACCAGTTTCTGCCTTGAGAAAGGATACCTTATCAACATGGCCGATAACCTCGATGTTAGGCCCCTTAAAACAACATTTATCACATTTTAAGGTGTCCAGAGGAAGACTCAGCCTTGTCAGCTATTGGCAGATCGATGGAAACTTGTCTAAGAACACAAAACTAAACAGTGTAGCTCCGGCCTCCCGGACTGGCTGTGGCTTCATGGACAGCGACTATAGTTGGACCCGATTTTCGTGCTTCTGTAACAGAACTTCTATCGACTAGGTTTTCAGCTGATATGATAATGTGCCACATGTTGCAGCTACACTTCGATCCTACAACCTTGTGCACAGAAGGCAAGAATATTACCGCTGTGTAAAACAGCCAGTTACTGCGTATCTGACAATGCTCTTTTCTTTTCCTTCCCGTATGACTGGTCACGTCTTCCAGCCGTACAAGGATATACAGCCCAACAAAATTATTGTTAGATTGAATTTCCTGTGTAGAGGCAGAAAGGAAAATGAACTTTAAATATATTACACAGTAGGAGTGCATAACTGCCTGCAAACATGCATTCTTACAGTTACTAGGCTATATTGAAGGTTCATTGTGTCTCACAATTTGTTAGAGGTATGTTTTGTCAATACACACACTGTAGAAGTCATGTTATAACAAGGCGGTGGGGCTTATAGACAGCAAGTGGAACGCGGCACTTGCAGCAGACATGAATGTGGCTTTTACATACCTTGTGTCCTCGTTTCATCTTCTGGGCGATATTACGTATTGAAATTATGAACCCTGGTTACTACTGAACCTCATATATGTCCTCAAATTCGTAATTAAGTGTTTTATTTCTTGCTATTCTAAAAACTGGGCACCATATTTCGACAGCCCTTTCATCTCGTTCAACTGTCAACAAGGTGCACTCGATCGGGACGCAGCGAGGAGCACACTTTGTTGCCAACATGTGAGATACAAAATCACTGTTGATCAAAAAAAAATCATCGGGACGTGTTAGTCTGTAACCATTGTCAAAACTCAATTGATCTGGGCACGTTAGGCTGTGCTGAGCGCAGCTGGCGGGGCACGGTTGACTCCAAACCATTGATCTAGGCGCGTTAGGCTGTAACCAATGTCAAAAACCATTGGATTGGACAAAATGAAGGTTGGAAGGTCGGGGGTAGGCGGGGCCTCTGACTGCGCGCAGCTAGCGGGGCACAGTTGACAGAAAACCATTGATCTGGGCGTGTTAGGCTGTAACCATTGTGAAAACCACAGTTGTGCGGAAAAAAAATCAAATTTTTATTTCAGCGGAGATATTGCTTAGTAAATACACAGCAGATAAAATTTAAAAAAATATATTTATCACAGAAAAGAAAAATATTGCACACATTTATCACGGAACAGGAAAATAAGTTTCATTATGAAAGAAAAAACACTCATTTCAGTGGGAAAAAACCATTACAGAGCGAAATTTTGCACAAACTAGCGTAATTAGAGCGGTGGAAAAATATAGCTAAATAGTACCACTTTTATAATTTCATGGCGGAAGTTCCTTTTAGTGGGTGGGTGGATATAGTTCCGAAGTTATTTTAAAGAACTGATGTACTCTGGCTTCTTGGGGATAATTAGACTTGAAGAGATGTTCCGCTATGTAGCCCGTAAAATGGGCCTTCTTCTTTCCGAAGATTGGAATACTGTATCGCACATTTCTCCACTCCCGTTCAATGTTTTGAGGTGTGCACTGAAAGGTGTGGAACGTTGGCAGCCTGCATGGTGCGGATATTTCTGTTGAAGACTTCGCCGCTTCTCCGGGTAGAAACAAGTTCCAACTTGTGGTTCACTCGCAGATGTACAAAACCATAATTTTCACGTGCATTGTACGCAGCCCAGCAGTCCGAAATAAAATTATCGAACCCAGTAATATCCACTGCCAAATTATTTGGAAGAGTGTCTCGGTGTTCCTTTGGGCGACAGGGACGATAAAAAACTTCTTTTTGTTTTCACGTCCCACGGCACCAAAATCCCTTCTATTGAGCGTCCCATATTATATTTTCTTTTCCCAAATTTTGCCTCGTCAATTTGGACTATTATTCCGGGGCCTCCAATTGGTGACCTGTTTTGGAATAACCAATGCTCACAGACTTCTCGGCAGAAGGAAGACCAGTCTACTATACTATTGGCAGATATTTGCAGTGACAATTTAATGGGTTAAGGGGTCTCCGCCCAATCAATACAAATTATTTGGCGAGTGAACCAGAAATATCTTCAACAGAAATATCCGCACCTCCAATTAATCTTGAAGATATTTGCAGTTCGG
This sequence comes from Meconema thalassinum, assembly GCA_946902985.2. Classification (NCBI taxonomy): domain Eukaryota; kingdom Metazoa; phylum Arthropoda; class Insecta; order Orthoptera; family Tettigoniidae; genus Meconema; species Meconema thalassinum. Next base: position 569,258,199 of record OX336390.1, on the reverse strand, counting down.
TACGCATTGTTTGCTGTCGTGGATTTGGGTGGATGCACCACAGAACACAGAAATTTACTATGTTGCGTACAGGCAACTGAGCTTTGGAAAAAAACGTAGCTTCGGTGGCTCTTTTCTTGAAATTGCTAAACCTTTTGGGACGTCCGGGAAGTCTCTTGTTGCATGTTACAGCAAAGTTATGTTTTATCCAGCGAACTTCGACTTCACGCTGGCATTTCAGGCACGTTAGTGTGTTCGCTATTAAATTGTGTTGTTGCAATAGCTGCACCAACCTCTTTGGATCATCATAGAACTGCCGATAGAAATTGCAGATTGTTAGGAGGCAATTTCCACAATCCATGATCAATTAACAATTCAATTGGGTGCACTATCTATGAATCCATTGAGTGGTGCGCACGATTGATGCGCACCAGCGACCGAATTGGACGCTTCTTTGTTTTTCATAGTACCGTAAGCGCAAGGTTGGCAGTACTGTCATGGTACTGTTTTGCTAAAGATCGATGAGAACAATGGCGCTGACAGCTGTAATGTTCGCTATATAAGTCATGTACCTATTTGGGATGGCTGGGTGGGTCACAGACATCGGAGGAGGGAATATCTACTAAAGCATCGCTCCCTGATTTATTTCCCAGCGTTTCATAAGGTATTTTGGCTAATTCATGTATTGTAGAGAATTTTATCGCGTGTTCTACCTTCATTCACTGCTACCCTAGATTCATCACTTCTGAAGCGTAACCAAATATACTTGGTTTAAAATATTATTTATTTATCGTGTGGCTTTTAGTGCCGGGAGTGTCCGAGGACATGTTCGGCTCGCCTGAGTCTGTAGCTGCTTCCAGCGGACACCCTAAAGGGTGAACTACAAGTTCCATTCAATTTCAAGTAGTTCCAACTTGCGCCACCAGATATCAATGATACCTAGTGGTGAACGTTGGAACTTTGATAGAGCGTTCTGACAAAATCTAACCTAACAAATTTACCATCAATAAATTAGTAACGGAAGTTTGAAACATTATCAAGTCTCTTGCCTTGACCAACTGCATGCCATTTCAGAAACACAGGGAGGAATAGGATGATGAGATGTGTGGAGTGATATCTCCAATCTGATGATTAGTATAGTATGCACTTGCGTAAAAGACTACAATCAAGCCCTTTTCTCTCCACTGCTTTGAGCGAGAGGCCTACAAGTGAGAGAAGCACTATATTCATATTGCATCGTCTTGTAAAATTTGTATATTGTATGTATTCATATATCTTGTGTTATATGTACAATGGAATGCCATACTGTACACTGTATAATTTGTAAATTATATGTAGGCCTACTTGCCTAAAAAATAATAATGTATTCATATATCTTAATTTTATTTGTTTATTTCCTTCTAACCTTCCTCATTCATCTTATTTTATAAATAAGTTGTTTAAGCTTTGTATATTGAGACTTTGAAAACACTTGTGGGAAAAATAGAATTAATAAAGAAACACCCGCGGGAGAAAAAATAATTATAACAATGTGATTTACATTTCCACGTGACGTAGGCAATTATAAAACTAAAATATGGAAACTTTTGTCAAAATACTTGGAAAAGTAACTACCTAACCTAAAAATTTAGCAAATATTAGTAATTTGAATGCCGCGCCATTTTGCGGTGCGTTTCACTTCTCACCAGAGCGCAGGAAGGTGTAACAGCTGAGGATCGAAATGAGAAAGTGATAACCATTGGCCTTATGGGAGCTTCACTTCCTAGTGTTCTTCTTCCATGCAAATCCCTTGTTAACAGTGAACTCTGTTGGTCATTGAAATAACTACTTGTAAAACTCCTGTGCCAAATCCTTTCAGCAAATATGGTATAATGAATATTTTCACACCAGAGAACGACAACTTGAAGATGGTTTATTTTAGGAATATCTTTAATGGGGCCTCCAAACCTTGAAGTAAACCATATGCGATATATATTCCACATCCTACTATGTGTCTGCCGGGAGCGGAAATCCCTTGTAAACAGTGAACTCTGTTGGTCATTGAAATAACTACTTGTAAAACTCCAGTACCAAATCCTTTCAGCAAAGATGATATAATGAATATTTTCACACATAGTGCTGTATTTTGGCCGACAGTAACTCGAATGCTTACATTAACTTCTTCAGACCCGAGATCAAGGAATTTGGGATAAAAATTATTTCTTTGTGTTTCAGACTTTATAATGACCTCAATATCATATATTAGGTAAAAAAAGGAAATATTTATTTTAATTCTAAAAAATACATATGGAGTCACAGGTCACAGTTCAGTGTTCATTTGTGATAGTTCTCAAAGCAATTGTTCTTCATTATGCACAAGTACACTCTGCACTTTACACATGTAACTTGTGATCTTGACCCCCCCCCATGGGCTCACATCTAGTGGGACGTGGGATGGCGACCACGGGACCCCAGCTGAGTCTGGCATTGCTTCCACTTACTTGTGCCGGGCTCTTCTCCGTCTTCATTCCTGTCGATCTCTCTTGGTCAACTTTTGTTCTCTTCCTTCCACGACGGTATAAGCGGATCCGAGGCCTAGGGGGCTCTTTTACTTTCCCGCCTTAATTGGCCCTTGTCTCATCTTTCTGATACCCTCATTCTTCGAGGGGTCAGCCTTCTTTTTCTTTTCATGTTTTCTCCTGCCTTCTGCACAAGGCCCTCAAGGAGGCAGGGTGTATGTAACCCCACCACTTCTGGTGCACCCTGGATAGTGCTACACCCTCAAGGGCTCACAGCTGGTGACTTCGGGAGATGGCGATCCCGAGGGATTCCTGAGCTGGGTCCGTTTTGTCCCCTGTTTCCTCTGACCTTGGGCTGGGCCTTCTCCTCTTTCCTATCGGCCTTTCATGGCTCTCCTTCCTTCCAAGTCCCTCAATCGTCATTCTTTGAGGGTTGAGGGCATTTCTTTTCTTCCTTTCCTTTATTTGCCTTATCCTTTATTTGTTTACCATTTCTTCATCTAGCATGTAAGTCTGTAGATAGTATAAGTTATAGTTTTCATTCTCATCTCATCTTTCACTATCACCCAAACCATTAGGGGCCAATAACCTAGATGTTAGGCCCCTTAAAACAATCATCATCATATCGTGACCAATGCATTCTACTCTGGGGAAACTTCAGTGTTCCCATTAGAACCTGTATTCCTGTGAATTTCACTATATCCCTCACTGTAGTACACACAGACCTGTGGTTGCGCTTTTGGACAGAATTCAAATTGGTCTGGTCTGCTACAAGTTGCCAAAACTGTATATTGAAGTACTCTAACAATGAATAGAGCTTCCCCTTTGAATAATCTGAATCTGCAAGCAGTACCTCATCTGTAGCCACTCCACCCGGTGCCATTCTGAAACAATATTGCATATGTTACTACAGTATAGCAAAAATGAATGGTTATTATCAAACGAATCATTGCCTTAATATAATTTGGAAAGACTGCATTTGAGTCAGCATAACATTCATATCAGACATTTCAGTACTGTAGAGCTAATAAACCTATGATGGAGGAATAACCAATAGATTTTTTCATAATTTGACTTCTGGTATTGTGGGTGTGAAAATATGAGTTAACTTCAACAATGCATTAATTATGAAAACAAATAACCTGAAACCTTACTCTTTAGAAACCCATGACAATTCTCTACATGACGTTGTAATACTAGATTCAAGCGAGTTTGTCGTGCCATTTCTGTCGGATCATCTATTTCAGGGTTTGATGGAACTTCTTCATCATCTGGTACCTCCAGGGACTCACTTATGTATTCATCATCAGTAGATTCTGAGAATTCTTCATCACTATCGTTTAGAAGAGTACTTACATCACCATCATCTAAGATAGAATCCGTAAGAATAAATAGTGGAATTACAGACATTTTATATTAATATGAACCTGAGGTGGACATATGTGTACCTCATTATTTTTGGTCAAATAATGCACATTTCAACAAATATTCAAGGAGATTATAAAATCAACGTGATAATTAGGCATGTAGTTGAGTTTATAAAATTTATTCTGGCCAATAATATGCTTAATGCTAATTAAATACGGACTTACCAGTATGATGGGTCGATCTTGCCGCCATCTTGTCCATAACGCAACTTTCATTGTCTGTAACATAAGCTTCATCAGCCCACTGCTGCAATCTAGCTTAGATTTTAAGAAGTCAATAGTACACAAACGTGTATGTGAGGTCAAAATGCAGATAAATCAAATCCCTACACTGTCAAAAATTAAAAACCCAAGGTGCACATATGTGTACCCCAGGTCTGAAGAGGTTAAATAAGAATACAGCAAAAGTATGAAGATTTAATAAATCATAATTGTTTTCAGCAAATATGATATAATGAATATTTTCACACCAAAGAGCGACAATTTGAAGATGATTTATTGTAGGAATATCTTTAATGGGGCCTCAAAACCTTTAAGTAAACCGTATGCGATATACATTCCACATCCTACTATGTGTTTGCCAGGAGCAGAAATCCCTTGTAAACAGTGAACTCTGTTGGTCATTGAAATAACTGCTTGTAAAACACCAGTGCCAAATCCTTTCAGCAAATATGATATAATGAATATTTTCACACATAGTGCTGTATTTTAGCCGACAGTAACTAGAATGCTTACATTAAATAAGAATACAGCGAAAGTATGAAAATTTAATAAATCATAATTGTTTTCAGCAAATATGATATAATGAATATTTTCACACCAAAGAGCGACAATTTGAAGATGATTTATTGTACGAATATCTTTAATGGGGCCTTCTAACCTTGAAGTAAACCATATGGGATATACATTCCACATAGCCACAGGGCTGACAGTACGTCGTTGTACCAATCTCCACCACCGCGCGCGCTCATTGTTTTCGTCCCATTTCCAAAATCACCCCCACAAAAAATATACAGCAACCGAGTGGAAAGATGTTACACATCAAAAATGTAAAAGGGAAAAAAAATTGCGGAGCTTGATTCCCAAAGTTTGAAAAATGAAATAGTTCTACAGGTGGCAGTATTTTCTTGTCACTTGTCCAGAGCTGTTGAATAATAAATACTAAATTTCACTCATGGAGGTCATGAAGTTATACTTTGAATTTGATATGTACCACATCCATCCTTATGATGGTCAATGAGCTGGCTAATAGTACACACTAAAATATGTAGGGATGTTGATTTATGGCATTAACCCTCAACTATTGTGGCATGGGTCAGAACGCTGCAGCATGCCAATATATTGACTTTGTAGCTTTTCAGTCGGTCAACACGATTGTGCCTAAAGAATGGGCGGGGTTTAAGATACAAATATATAAATACACTCCTGGAAAAAATTACATGTATTAGTTACTATTCACATCTGCCCCATTGTATTTATATATTTGTATCTTGTGCCCCGCCCATTCATTGGGCACAATCGTATAGACCAACTGAAAAGCTACAAAAAGTCAATTTGTAAAGCAACACTGAAAAATAATGGCTTCAATTCTCTACATGCCAATATATTCCACTCTATGTTTTGAACTTTTTCCACCAGAAGGTCTTCGTACCTATAGAGCATCCAGCATGTAGAAAAGACTGTGGGTCATATGGGCTTTTACTTTTAATGGAAAAACCTCCTACACTGGTTTTGTTACCTCACCTTTTATCATGAGGGAACTCTGAACATGTGTATTTTTCGTCATAATAGCTTCCTACAATTATCTACCAATTGATCACCTTTATTATTGCATACAAGTATTATTTTCTGTTCGATCGAATCAGGGCTGCCGACAGTTGGGTTCGAACCCACTATCTCCCGAATGCAAGCTCACAGCTGTGCCCCCTAACCGCACGGCTAACTCACTACACTATTACAAATATTAATCTAAACAAAACAACAAGAATAAAATTGAAAGAAACTAAATTATAGCCTAACCAATAACAAGAAAAGGTGATGATCAACAGTATTGCTAACGTAAAAATTGTTAACATCGTCAGCATACATCCGAGAAGGAAGGAAAAGTCGTTCTCTCGACATCTGTCAATCAGTAATGCGTCATATCTCAACGAAATGAATGTTGTTATTGGTTCTCTTCACGTACGGTATCCTTAATACTGGTACAATCCGTTAACACCTGCAAAACTGCTCCTTCCTGGGCGTCTTCTATTTCAGGTAGCTGCTGGGGTTTTATTGTCTCGCTAACTTATGAAAGTGCAGTACTCGAAGCGGGTGAACATAACGTATGACGTCAGCGCTACCTCTGCCCAGAGTTAGCAACACTGTTGCCATAAGGCTCCACAGTCTTTTCTAAACGCTGGATACTCTATAGTAGCTGCCTGTTTCTTCTCTCTCTTTCAAGGTCAGTTGTCAGGTGATCACTTGATTATCCACGCCTTGATGTTGTTTAATAATTTTTATCATTTGCTTTTTGAGTTTCTTTGACCCGGTTCCTTCCTATTATTATTTATATGCATTGAGTTATTTTTTTAATTGACAGAGTTCTGAATCTTTATGATATGCAAACGGCCGATATGTTGATACTACACTTTGTGATTTTGTATAAATTATCATAATAATTGAGTAATATTGTACAGAAAGAGGGTTTGCTTCAATTGATATTCATCAATATCAATTCATTTAATCGTATTAGTTCAGTTAATTATTTTTCAGTGAAATAGGTATTTGTGTTGTAGTTACTTCAGAAACTCCTGCTAAAGATAGCTGCATTTTTAGACGGCTAAAATCTGCATACAAACCTTTGTACATTGCTTAGAAATAATGCAACAGTTCTTCCCGGCTGGAGGACAGAAGACCAGCGTTAGAATGTTCTATTTCTGGATGCAGCTGGACAAAGGCGGGCTTCTAGACAGTTCGGGATACGTTACTAGAGATTTCGTTATCAGACAACCTGCGAGGGTGAGAGGATTGAAGCAAACAGTATCTGACGGCTGTGAGCGGTCGGTGACAGTGTGTGCAGTGAAGTAAGACTTGTGAAAGTAAGTGTAGTATGCTACAGAGCATCAGGCGCGGATCTAGTGTTTGGTTTTGGGGGGGGTCAGAGATTCGATCTAGAGTTTGGCTTTGGGGGGGGTTGTCAGAGAATCGAAATTGTTAAGAAAAATGGTATCACTAAAAACGCAATCACAAAATAACCAAACATACAAAACCAGACCATTTTTTTTGCAAGCTTCATGGATAGAAATTTGATGCGTTTAGCGCACCAAAAATATTCGTACAAATTACAACGGCATGTTTTGCGACTTTTACATCGAGCTTCGAGAAAAGGATCCAGGTACGTTACAGTTTCGGCAAGTCGAGTTGATACCCACAAAGGGAGAAAGTCACAGCTTAAATTGCCAACCAAGCTTGCAGTTTGGACGTCGGTAAAAATTTTTGGTGCGAAAAAAGCCCCAGTTTCCTATCCCTGCATTGCTGCACATTCATCGTGACATCACTATAAACATTGATTCGGTAATCACAAGGCTTGCTAAACAAAATAGACGAGTTGATTTTGTTGTATAACTAATAGTTTTTATACAAGAGGTTTGAAGTTGTAAATATGTACAGTTGTAACAGAACATAATAATTCCAATAAAGATAATTGAGTATTGGATAAAATGAAAAAAAAAAAGAAAAAAAAAACTGTTTTTCAGTTAAAATTTGTTACGTTTTATTTGTCTGATAATTGTGTTTTCGTTTTTTGAGTTTGCAAAAAAATTTGGTCTCCGTTTGGGGGGGGGGTCATGACCCCCGTGACCCCCCCCCTTGAATCCGCGCCTGCAGAGCATTGCATGGGAGGGTAATAGCGGATAGTGCTGGAGACCCTGAGTTTGCCGCGGCGTGTGGACAGACATGGGGACTTCAAGCAGGACTAAGGCGGGAGCCTCGTGGCACAACTTCACTGAGCGGGGACTGTTGACTTGGCAGCCTGCTGAGAGAAAATTGTGTAAATAATTGTACAGTATGGTAGTCATAATAAAACCTAGTGATTAGTAATGCACACTATTGATTGGATATCGCGCCAGGAGATGGCAGTTGGGTTAGAACTGCAGATGTCTTCCCGCTCACTGCATATCGCGCATTCCAAAAACATTAAGTTGGCCACAAGTTGCTTCACTCATTCAGCACATTTCTTCTTTCACTGGCTGCGTGACGTCTGCTGCGATAACAACCATTGGCATGCGGGAAGCCGATATATTTAGGTTTGGAATAGGCGGGCCGCGCATGAGTACTGCAAGACCTTCCGCACCCCGTCGCAGCGTGTTGAACTGCCATCTCCTGGCGCATTGACGATACCAGGTGTGTTTTGATTTAGTGAGTGAACCCTGATTCCCGTCACAATATTAAATGAGTGTTCACTGTGCAATATCTTTCTTCATTCATAACAATAAACTAAGGATCCAATACAAATTACATACTTTGTTATTTAAACCTTAGACTGCAAATAAAAGAGTAAAAATTGTGAGGGCCATTTTGACACACAGCATATTCTTAGGTTACATAAGTTTATCACAGTAGTAGAGGGTTAAATTCCAAATAGTTCATGACAAATTGTACCATATCCATTTTAGTTTATGCCAAAATGTTTCAAATCCACATTATATTTACTAAAAGATACTCAAGACATCATAGAGCAGAGTTATTTATTATGAAAGGAATAAACTTACAATTTTTATGATTGCTGTTCATTTTTTTCTGTTTCCTAAAAAAATTAATAATTTATTAATGCACACAATTTGCGCAAAGTAAGAAAAACAAGGTAAGTTCACATCACTTCATGCAGAAGTCTATGACAGAATCTCCATGTTTTCGGCATGTAATGACATGATACCAATCACATAGCAGGTTGCACTGTTCACAAATACAGTTCATGTCAGGTTGGTGGAAGGATTTCACATTGCACAATCTGTGATGATATCCGTGAACGGCCAGAGAGTTCACAAAATGCCGTAAATCCTGATTCACATCAGACCATGGCCTCTGTTGTGTAAAACTCCATCCAGATATCCATTTTCGTTATGTCCTGTCCTCCAGTATCTTCTTCAGTTGATCATAAGAGTCAAAGCGTGCTTTAATCTTAAGATCTTCTACTAGGAAGGGCTCTCTAGCTAGTTCGTAGACTAGTCTTGAAGGGGTGTATTTGGATACTCCTAGGACGACCTTCCAATATCTTGCTTTGACCTTTTCTAAAGTTTGGAGGTCCCCAGAGCTTAAATTCTCCCAGATGATCTCTACCGCATATGTCAGATAGGGATGATTTTGACATCGAAGCGGGCCATTGCTGATCTTAGTGATAGTCAGGATATGTTACTTACATAAAAAATAGCTTTCGTGGCTGCTGCCTTTCGTTCTCTATGTGAATCCAGAACGACTTTAGTGTCGTTTGTAAAATGTTCTTAGTAGTTATGTACAATCTCTAGTGGTTTTTGTTTAAACAACAATGTGTCTGCCCTTTCTATAGATCATATGTTTAGTTTTCTCTTTGTTAATTTGTAGATAGTTAATATCTGCCCACTTCCAGTGCATGAATCGCCTTTCCCAATTTTCCAGAAAAATTAGTAAATTGGATTTGGTACCTTCCTATTCAATCTCCACATTTGAAGGAAAGGAAGTAAGTTTGTAGTTTTACGTGACCATTATTCTCGCGATGACGATCCACGGGTCCGCATTTGACTATCAGTGCGGAATTTGGGATCTCTTTCCATTAAATTAAAATGGGTGAAGCTTAAGGGCAATTGCAAATTGGCCCTATTGCAAACATTATATAACATTGTCATGTAGTGTCTTGGGGGTCATTAGCCCAGTGTACTTTCATAATTATGAAAGAAAATTTTCTGATAAACCATCTCATTGTTGTGGTTGTAGTAGTGTGTGTAGGCCAAACCTTAAAATGTACGGTTAGGATTTTGGGAGCTGCTTCAGGACTTGAAAACAAGATACAATCCCTGCATTAGCTTGAAGTAAGTGAGAAATAAACTGGAGAAAAACTATACTATCATTGCCAAGATTCTAACCTCAGATCTCCAAGCTCCTGAGAGATATTTTGTTGCATTTGGGACTTACAGGATGTTGGATAATAAATTAATCTACCATTACTTGCACTAACTTATATGATGCAAATAAAACTCAGCCTCGATATTCTGCCCCTCAAAGCAACAATCGCTGCCAATAACGTTAAAATAACCATCACAAACATTTGTTATTCAAATATAATTCCCTGTTAACATTTCTGCACCCTGGCAACTTCAGTTCTGATCCTTTAGCTAGCCTAAATCTCCTTACTGCAGATTGGGCTTTCATTTTATTTAGCCCACACCCAATAGCTAGCTCCTGATTTTGTTCCAAAAAATCCTCAAATTCATTCTATTCCTAAATGGTTGTCATTGAATCTTTTCTCCACTTTTCCGTTCCTTTCAGTGGAAATCCCTAATTAGCAAACAGCAATTGCCTCTCTTAAAGCTTTCTTTCTACTGCTTATGAAATGCAGGTCATCAGGATTTCAGCTTATATTTATAATTTGTGACACTCTCCAGGAAACCACACCTTAAGCCGCGTGACAAAACTTTATACCACGAAGGGTAAGGTGAGTAGGTTGAGAAATATAGATTTTTAGATTTGATTGCCTTTAGCCTGATTTTTGATACTCCTTAATTGGATACTGACGGTGTGTTGTTTCACATGATTTCGAGTGGTAACCTGTTTTTAAATTCCCGTATACCGGTATTTCCCGAACAAAAATCGACCAAATTCCCGCATATTTTAAAACTTTCTGAGACTAGAGTTCGCATCCCAAATGGCTGAAAAAGAATCGAAATTTGATGTTTTTCTTTCGGTCAACACGATTGTACCCAATTGTGATGGGTTATTCCATAATCCTAAAAAAAATCTACGAGATAATACGATCGTGTTGACCAACTGAAAAACATCAAATTTTGATCACTAAAGCAACACTGATAATGGCTTCTAACACCATAACGAAAAATTAATCTTAGAGTGCAAATCTGAGTTTTTCTAGCGTAAGTGTAACTATGGATAGATAACTAATTATCCTTGTAATTCAGGTCCGCCTAGTCAATACTTTTATTAAAATGTACAGCATACAGCAGCATATTTATTTATTTACTTATTTATTTACATAGGTCCCAATGAGCCTGAGCTCGTGTTAGGGACAATCAAGTAACATAGTTACAGCATGGCATATATATAATTTTTGTAACATTATTGTTTAATTTAATAGTAACTTATATTATATTGCTAGTGACTAATTTTACAGAGATAATTCGGTATGATACATTGCATTGCTTAAGGCTATTGTACATGGGCTATTCATTCCTTAATAGGAAGTCTTTTGTTTTCCTCTTAAATGTTTTTATAGAGAAACTTTCCCTTATGCCTAATGGTAGCGAGTTGTATTCTTTTATTATAGAGGACATAATTCCTTTAGTTCCAAATTTAATGGATTGGGAATGGCTGGTGAATATTTGATTTACTCCTCTTGTTGCATAATGATGAATGTCATTTGCATGGGTAAAATGGATGTGTGTGTGTATCAATTTGTTTTCTAATTTGTATACAAATACTGTTGCTGACATAGCTATTTGTTTTTGCAGTGGCATAATTTTAGTTCTTGAGTATAATTCATTTGAGGGTGTGAGCCAAGGAAGTCCAAAGATAGATTTTATAGCACGTTTCTGGAGTATCTCAAGTTCTTTTATCAGATCCTTCTTACAATATCCCCATATGAAATTCATGTACATTAGATGTGAATGTATCAGAGCAAAGTATATATTTTTCAATTGTTGGCTAGTAAGACAGCTATATCTTAATCTGAAAATAATACCAATTAAAGGGCTGATTTTATGTTTTACATTTTCTACATGATTTTCCCAGGTTAGTGTACTATCTAGTGTGATACCTAAGTATGTTGCCGATTTAACCCTTTCTATTTCTTTGTTGGCTATGTTGACTATGTTTGTGGTCTCAATCTTGTATGATGGTTTATGGAAGAATAAATATTTTGTTTTAGTGATATTGATAACCATTTTGTGTGCTCTCAACCAATCCACCAGCTTATTGAGATCATAATTAATATTTAGCATAATTTCCTGTTCAGATGTTCCCAGATAGAGTATAAAAATATCATCTGCAAATAGTTTAAGCTTGCCTTTCAATTCTAATAATACTATATCATTAATATAGGCCAAGAAAAGAATTGGTCCTAAGACAGAACCTTGAGGTACTCCTGTGTCAATTCTCATTTGAGACCCTTTTACATTATCGATTGCAACATATTGTTTTCTGTTAGTGAGGTAGTTCTTGAACCAATCATGTGCCACTCCTCTGATGCCTGCAAATTCTAGTTTATTAAGGAGAATCTTATGGTTAACCAGATCGAATGCTTTTTGAAGGTCAATTAGTACACCAGCAGCTAGTTTGTTTTCATCTAATGCCTTTTCTACATCAGTTACTACTTCAAATATAGCACTATCAGCTCCTCTATTTGGAATAAACCCATATTGGCAGTTTGCAAAGTAATCATTTTTCATGAAGAAATTCATAAGTCTTCGTTTAACAACGCTTTCTAGAACCTTGCTGATGGCAGATATAATATTAATGGGTCTGTAATTTGATGGGTGGGTTTTGTCTCCTTTTTTGTAGATCGGGACCACCCTAGAGACTTTACAGGCATCGGGGAATATACCAGTCATCAGTGAAAGATTTATTATTTTGACAAGATATGGTGTAAGGCCCTCAAGACACAATTGTAGCATGACATTAGTAGTGTTGTCCTCACTTATATTGTTTTTGTGTTTTAGGGAGTTTATAATTGATTGTATTTCATTAGCATCAGTAGGTAACATAAAGATTGTCTTAGTGCTAGTAGTATTTTTATAGCTTGCAATGTCCGAGGTAGGACCGTTTCCTTGATTTTCCCATATACTGTTAGCAATATTGACATAATATTTATTAATTTCATCACATATATTTTCCTTTTTTTCGACATTTGTGCCATCGACTATAAGTTTGACAATTTCATTTTTCCCCTTCTTTGGCCTATTTAACATCTCATTAACAACACTCCACACTTCCCTCTGATTATTTGCATTTTGAATTTTTTGGTCAAAGTAGTTTCTTTGTAGGTTTCTCTTAAGTTTTGTAACTTGGTTGCTAATAATTTTATATTCTTCTAAAATTTCTGCAGATGGATTTTTAACTTTGGTTTTTGTATATATCTTATCTTTCCTGTGTATTAGTGCTAAAAGATCTTGTGTGATCCAGGGTTTTATTGGTGGGGCACTTGGCTCCTTATTCGTATATTTCATAGTACAGGCTTCTATTCCTTTATTAATAAAATCACAGAATTTATTGTAGTAGTCATTGATGTTAGTTTCATTGCATACAAATTCTTGAGTTATTAAATATTTATTAAGTTTTTTGTAGTTTATTTTATCCTTTTCTATTGGCCTATCATCACATATTGAGTTCCTGTTTATCTTTTTGTTTCTCATTTCACAGATTAGTAAATGGTGATCACTCAAATCATTATCAATATTATAGACATTACATATTTTGTCACAGTCGTTCACCAATACATGATCAATTAGAGTAGAGCTAGTTTGTGTTACACGAGTTGGATATTTTGTATTACATAAGACTAGACCGTATGATTTGACTAGGTTAATATAACTACTAGTATATCTGTCCCCAAATAATAGATCGATATTCATATCACCTAGTATTATAACAGGATTCGTTGAGTAAGAACTAATAATTACTTCGAGATCAGTTAGAAAGTGTGGAATGTTGCTTTTATGAGGGTTATAAGCAGTGATTATATTGTATTCTTGATGGCCTTTTCTCACAGTAATGTGCAGTATGCTGTGGGTGGAATTTATTTCCTTTACAAGGGTACTGCTACATTTGTTTGAAATATACAAAGATACTCCCCCTCCAGCTTGTTTTCTAACTATGTGATATGCAACATATTTCTTAATATTGAAAAACATTTTTGTTTGTTCTGTTAACCAATTTTCTGAGATTGCTAGGATATCTACACCTTTGATTCTGTCTAACATTATTTGGATATCATCGAACTTGTTTTTTATGCTATGTGCATTTATGTGTACGCATTTTAGTGTACTGGTATCGGTTATTATGTGTTTACTGTCCTTAATTTTATAATAATCGCTAAGTGTATTACAGTTACACTCGGTTAATTCTAGTGTATTATTATTTGCATTACCTAAAAAATTTAATTTCTGTGATTCTAGTTCCATATGGGATAATACTTAGTAGATATCTTACTATTCCATAGATTTTAGTTTGAGAGGGCGAGTGAATCCAGTATTTCAGCACTTGATATAAGCTTTGAGGGTCCATTTTGATTTTTCCGAATGTATATTTTGCAGTCTCTGACCCAAGTTGCAAAGATTTTTCCCTGTTGTCTCAATTCACGGCACTTTTTGGCGATGGTTTCATTTCTTGGGGTCAGGTGTTCATTGATATATATATTACCACCATCACTGTAACCAATTTCACTTGTCTTCAGGGTCTTCTTTTGTCTTCTGCTACTGAGAATCTCTTCCTTCTTCCACCTATTATTTAATTTCACAATTATCGGTTGAGGCCCAGGCTTTGTTGACGGGAGGCGGTGAGCTGCGTCTATGTTTGCCCTGGTGATTTCAACTCCTAACGTCTTGCCAATGTCCGAGATTTTGTGAAATACATCCTCCTCTCTTTCAGTGGGTATTCCATACACTATCAAGTTGTTCTTGCGCTGGTACTGTTTTAGTTCCTCCAATTCATTGATAGCTCTAGATGCTGCCATAATGTAATCATAGATCACATATATTATAATTACAAGTACATGTTTCAAGATCCTACATAAAATGATCTCTTCAACAGCTTACAAAGTGACAGGCCCAACAATCATAATAATTGCTCCATTGTGCGAAAACATGTTAAAATGGGGATGATGGCATGAAATGAAAATGAATTAAATGAAAGGCGAAAACATAGGGGCATGATATAAAAACACCTTATATCAGTACACTCAAAACAGAATTAAAAATATTAAAAAACACTGAATGCTAAGATAACTTGTCCAAGTTCATTTATTTATTTATTTATTTATACGTGTCCAGAATATAACATATTATAAGTTCATTAAAAATTATATAAACAATGGCATTTAAAATTCACTGTCTCTTCTTGAAGCAGTTACTTAATGTCATGATCACCAAAAGTACTTCTTTTGTGTCCAAACTGTGGTCAATTAAAATTCTTGATGGTTATAAAATCTTGAAATTATGTGTTGTTGTTTGAAATATCACAATTCACAAATTTTTTGGCAGCCCTTATAAGTGTAACTGCATAGCGACAGTGTGTTTTTCACGATGAGACGTCTAAACTCGTTCTAGAGACAAATGAAGTTACATCGCAATATTTCAATCTCGAGGAGGCCACGAGGAAAACTGGATTCTCGTCAAATGGCAGAGAGCGTCGTCGATTGCGAACATCGTGATATCTATCCGTGCCCGACCGCGAGAACAACGGGAATCTCTTCAAACGGACGGCACCGATTTCGTAGCATCACAATATTTCTCCGGGTATGACCGAGAGACCGGGAATTTGTCAAACCGACCATGAACGGCGCAGATTGCGTAACATCTCAATATTTATCGATATTGAATGGGCCGATTGCAGAAACGATGACTAGTTTTAAGACTTAGACAATGTCTACCTAGACGACGTCTAAGTAATGATCAATGTTCCGTTGCTTAAACAGTGTTTAACCAGTGTCTAGCTAGACATCGTTTATGTTTCGATTTCAGTACGAAAACGGAAATAGAAGTGTCTTCCATGCTACTCTTTGCCAGCTGCGACCAATGAAAACTCATCGATGCTGGCACCATCATTAATTAGCTGTTGATGAAAGAAATCCATTCCTAACAGCTGCGGGTTTATTCAGGAGAGGAAGGCTTTGTTGGACATATATTTAATCGAGAAAGAGAATAAGGAAAAGGCATAACCTGCCGCAATGGCACGAATCAGTGAATTAAACAGTGAACAGAATAATGTAAGTGAAATAATAGTTAATAAATATATTTTTCTTTTCTAGCGGTTGAAGTAATTATCAATTACGAGCTGACGCCATCTATTTTGTCATATCATCAGCTATCGGATCAACAGGCACTTCATCATCTGGTAAGTCTGCTTCCAGGTCAAGTTCACCGTGCGCTGCACAGAGAGGTTATGTAGTACAGCAGTTGAAAGATGATTTTCAGGGTTTTTCGTACTTTTGTTCGCAGACCATGTGCAAGACAAGGAAATCTTCTTTTCCACGAACCAAAAGTTCTTTCTACTACATTTCTGGCCAGGACATGCGCTCGGTTATAACGCGTATCAGCTGCGTTCCTTGGATTCAAAATCGGAGTGAGTTTTTTAAGTATTTCTTACAAGTGTAGCCAGAATCTCCGACAAGATGTCCCCTAACCTCTCCTCTTTCCAGGCGGTCGTGAATAGTGGAATTGCGAAATATTCTGCTGTCGTGGGTCGAGCCAGGCCATCGAGCAACAATACTCCTTATTTTCATCTTTGTGTCACATATCACCTGAAATGAAATAAAAATCCGCTGTGTAGAGTAGTAGGTTTAAACCATAGTGGTAGTAATACTTTATTTTGTTGCCGCTGCTGCTACGTGTTGTAAAGGAGCGTTAACAAGAACTCGTTAATCTGCATTTTTATCCACTGTTGTGCATGCCGTATAATGAAAAGTAGTTTTGATTATACAGTATTGTTGTCATAGGGTGAGTACAAATAACAGCGACAACGGAAAAAAGAACTACTGTGTAGTAGTGTTGTGTGTACTTACTTGGCAGTTAATAGAATAGAATCCCTTTCGATTCATGTACGTGACAGCCCTCTCACGATCGGGACAAGTTATTCTGATATGGGTACAGTCAATAGCACCTATTATTCCGGGGAAGTTAGCCCTAGAAATAATAAAATAATCACGTTCCACAGTGTAAGAGATAACACTGGAGTTCGCATTATATATATATATATATATAGTATATACACGTTATAAAGGAGAGCTGATAGTTAACAATCCACAGAAAGAACAATTATTTACCTGAATAGGACAGCGACATCATTCCTGATAGTGGGTAACTCATCATTATTACGGAAGTTGATAAATCTCCTCCTCAAACTATTGATGGCAGTCACAACACGATCTACTGTCCGGCACACAGTCGCTGCGTTGACATTTATAGCATCGCCATTCATAGTATAAAATGCACCGGTTGCCAAAAATCGTAATGTCAGAAGGAGCTGTAGGGTGACAGGTAATGGGCAACCCCAGGTGTCGTGCTCGAGAAAATCTCCCACGTCACGCAACAAGTCCCTCACAGTTTCTTTTAGAAAGCGAAATCTTATTTTAAACTGTGCATCTCCGTACATTTCAAAAGGATTGCTCCGATCTCGCAGCATCCGACGTACAGGAGGCCGTCTGACTAACAACTCTCTCCTGAACCGTCTCAACATAGCAATATAATTTACATGCTCCATAGTAAACAACCACCGGCTGAGATTCGCTCCTACATTTGGGGTTAAACAGTGTTCTCGGCAGTGTTTAAACATGGATCCTTAAACACCGACTTTAGTCGATGTCTAAGTGATAAATAACGTCATCGCAATGCGGAAGCCATATTTAGACATTGTTTAACCTTAAACAGCGTCTAAATACCGTCTCTGCAATCGGCCCAATAAATTTAAATGTTTTTTGCAGAAAAAGGCAACAAGGTCCAATTGGTATTGAGAGGCGTGCAGATGTTAGTAGGACGAGGACCATGAGACCTTATCGAGTCTACTCACACATTCCGAACTAGATGGAGAACTGACCTTGAAATGAATACATTTTTCGAGTAGAGGTTGAATTAATTTTAATAAACAACAAGACATAGAAAACGGGGACGTGAGTAGTGCATGAAATGGAAGAATGAGGGGTGATGGGGCTAGAATAAAGGTAAATAAAGGTACACACTATTTAAAAAATAGGTAAATACAAGTATAAAAATAAATCAAGGTAATAAATGAGAAGAACACCGAGAGATGCCTAACATATTCTAGATTGGAGATCGTTCAAAGGGAAACTCAATTAAATAAACGGGGTAGCAAAATAAAACAATAGTGTAAATAGTACTTTTCTTCCCACCACAGGCTAACTACATAACGTAGTCAGGAGAGATATTCTAGGAAGTTTACGAAGTCAGGAACAGAAAAACCCTACCCTTTAAAACAAGTATGTCACTTCCAAGAACACAACCATAGAACAAACGCAAAACTCAACGCATATACAAATGCTAATCAAATCCAACCAACTGTTACTCCATCGTAAGATTACAGGTACACATGACATACTATTCCCTTAAACCAACACTTTACCAGTGACTAGTTCAACAGAATTACGACACACCAAAAGAAACGTAAATATCAAATGACTTCTTTCACTTCCTGAATAAAGAAAGTACGAGACTCGGTTATCTTACGGAAGATAAGATGAGGGTCCACTGCAGTCCTGGGTATGCACAATGCACACACATATATCATCTCGAAAGGGTAACCCATACGTCTCATTTAATAAGCGTAATGAGTTCACGTGTTGTTTCTCGACTGAAGCCACGCAAAAACAAGAACAAACTAACATGACGCTAGACATTCAGTCGAGCCCACTTAAGCAAATAACTTTAACCCACCCTTAACATAAGAACACTGCTTATAAGAAAATGACCAGAAGGATGACGAGGCTCTAAATCATTTACCCATTACACAAATAAATAACACAACACAACCAAGCTAACGTAAAATAAGAAACACGATCTCCAATCTAGAGAGGGACATATTAACACTGAAGATTGGTGGACAAAGCATTCCTAAACAAATTTCTTGTTACACCTTTTCCATGCATATTGACACTTTAAATAAACAAGGAACTTAGCTTTCTCCTGAGACAGTTTCGACAACAGCTGCAAAATACATATCCCTTTTAAACCTGTATTCCTTCCAGGATAGCAATGTGTGCGGATACCATCGAAAGGACGAGACGTAAGAACAATATAAGATAGGGATTTAAACACATATTGGATAGGTATCTTTTGCTTCTCATCATCATGGCTCTCGGCTCCATTCTCATGTATAACAAAATCTGACGACGGTATTGTTGATTTTTAGTCTCTTTGATTGAGATCACACTTCCCATAGCAGGCGCGTTTTCCACAAGATCTAAGGTCGGTTTAAATTTTAACCAGCAGATATCTCGTAACTTGTCAACCCGATTATAAAATAGTAACGGGTCAGGTAAAAACAGGCAAAAATGGACTTGGCTGAATTAGGTTTTCCCAATCTCAAGGATCGAGTCGAAATTAGGAAAATTACTCATACACAGGGTTTTGAGGAAGAAGAAAGGAAGGAAGCTTGTAGTTTAACGTGACCGTTTATCTCGCGATCATGAGCCACGGGACCTCCTTTTTACTTGGAATCCGAACCACAGGACATGGCATTTCACTTCGAAAATCTCACATGCGTTGACCGGGAATCTGAGGAAGAAGAGAGACCTACCATACACGTCTGGACGCAGCAACGAAGACTCTCTCAATCGTTGCGCATGAAGAGTTATTGGGCAAACATCAAGGCCGATAAGTGTTGATTCCGCGTGGTCCTAGGAGACCCATTCACGCAGAAGAAGAAACCTGTCAAACGGACGAGAGCAGTACCTTCCTGCATTTTTCCTCAGCACCCAGACTTGACCTCGAAGCAGAAATCTCGTTAAAGTGATGGGCGGCAAAGTAGCATAAAGGTTCCTACTTCAGCTGAATATCCTTCCCCACCATATTGAGCTTTGCAAAGATTGGCAAACGTACCCATTGATATAAAAATATCAGCTCTGCTGATAAACTGGTGCTAAGAAGTCGGGCATTATGAGACTTTTTAAGATTTCCTGGATCAAATGCGAAACTCCCGTATATTTCCCACATTTTTCCCGGATCACTGAAATTCTCGTATATTTCCCGCATGCCGAATTTCACATAACTCTCGACACCCTGTTTCAGTATGAATTTTAAAAATTTCCATCATTATGTTGTCAATTTATTATTATTATTATATCTTCTATTATTTTTATTATTGTGTCTTATTCTTGTTTGTACATCTTAAATCAGGACTTTGTGTAACTTATATGAGTGTTACAACTTTCCGATCCATTTTTTTTTTTTTTTTTTTTTTTAATTTTGAACATGTTTAAATATTTAATTTCCAGCGAATACAACTGGTAAATATTTATGAAAGTTATTTGAATATTCCCTTACCTTGTGAAATAGTCAGATTTACTTAAATCTTTAATATATTATCGCATTATTACCGTATACCCAAATTTCCTCGAAATTCAATAGATTTTGTCTTGCATCTTCGAAGTTACCTACTGAAAGTGACCAATTTTTAAGGTAGAGACATCTGGTTTTCATGAAATGAATGGAAATTTACTCACTATCAAATTATAAAATAAACCCAAAATGAGATTTACAGGGTTTCCTAGAGACCGTCACATTTTAGCTTGGTATTTGGAGTAAGCAGATTTTGACAGACATTTTATTTGCACCTTCCAGAAGGTCTAGGCTACCTTTTGCATGTTTTTCCCATAACTAGTTGGCGGATGGCCTCTTTGTACCATCTCTTTAAATAGCAATCACCATTAGTCAAAGGCTGGAAACTGTTCATGATGGTGATTATTATTAAAAACTTTTCAATCGGTGGTCGGAATTGGTTTCTGCTGAAAGAAACCTAACCACTTAGATCCTTTTTGCAGAATGAGAAAAGTGGGGACATCTTCCAGTACTTTCTTTGTCGGTTTATAGATGGCACTAGAATGCAGAGTGAGGTTGGTTCTTTTCTGCAGAACAAGGAATAATAGTAGAGGAAGCATTGTGCAGTGTTATCTCCATTTTATACATTTTGTGGATTGTTCCTTTCTGCATAATGCAGTCCAGGTTATTCAGTGTTAATTTTGTTATGATCACCAGCATATCAAGGTTCTTACAAACAATATTAATACAGCTTAATTCGTATATTTATATAATGGAAACCACGGCGAGGAGGAAGAAATCGGGGAAGAGGAAGATGGACTGCAAACAGAAAAGGACTTAACATGGAAAGAAGTGGAAGATGCAGTGAACAAGATGAAAGGAGGGAAGGCACCGGGTGTGGATGAGTTGAGCGTGGAGATGGTGAGAGCAGCAGGAGAGGTGGGGATACAATGGCTGTACCGAGTGATGAAGACAGCATGGAAGGAAAGAAGACCCCAGAGGACTGGAAAAAGGGAATAATTGTCCCGATCTTCAAGAAAGGTAGTAGAACAGAATGCAGAAACTATCAGGGAATAACACTGATGAGTCATTGTGCAAAGATGTTTGAGAAAGTTTTGGAAAGGAGAATTAGGACAAGGATAGAAGGAGGGATGAGGGAAGAACAACATGGCTTCAGAGCAGGAAGTTCCACAGTGGATTTTGTGCCGTAATTACGTCACAGTTCAATATTGATACCCTGTGAAAGTCCTTTGGTAGTGAAAATGAGAATGCAGAACGAAAAAGTTCACTATCTCCCGCCAGGAGCCAGCACCTCTCAAAGGTATGGAAAGTTGAGTGTGTCATGTTGGTACACTCTGGAGAGCGCCCGTATGTCGACGAGTAATCCAAGATGGCAGGTTTTGTTATCATGTAGTTCTGGGAGACAATTGTTGATTGTTTTGGATTGAAAATAGGAGTTGGAATTGTCCTTCGGACCTTACAGGATGTGAAACGTTTTAGTGGAGAGTGCCCGTGGAGGTTATTTTGCCTAGGGTCACTCTAAACTGACTGCGGTCTATTTAACATCGATGTAGTCAACTGTCATCATCATCATCATTTCCCCTTATCCAGCTCCTGCCGGGTCGGGGTATTTATGGCACTTCTCCACTTTCCTCTTTCCTTCCACGATCTTGTCCCAGTCCAGATTTCTTTTTCTTACGCTGTTCTTCACTGAATCCATCCACCTTGTTCTAGGTCTTCCTCTTGCTCTCTTACCCTTGCACTTCGCCTCCAGCATCTGTCTTGGTATTCTATTTTCCTCCATCCTCTTTACATGTCCAAACCACCTTAGTTTATTCTTCTCAATTCTCTCATTTAGTTTTCCCATCCCAACTTCCTTCCTAACATCTTCATTCCTCACTCTGTCTTTCCTATCATAATTCTTAGGAATTTCATTTCACTGGCTTGGATTCTACTCTCTTGCCTGCTTGTCAGGGTCCAAGTCTCAGCTGCATAAGTTAATATGGGAACATAGTACACTTTATACATTACCTCCTTGCTTTTCTTTGGTACTTCCTTATCCCAAACAAGTTTTCTTGCACTTTGATAGAATGCATTGCTCTGCTGTACCCTCCTGTCAATCTCCATGTCCAACCTACCAGTTTGCATCAATTCACCTCCTAGGTATTTGAACGTGTCCACAATTTCCAAACTCTGACTTCCAATTTTCACAGTGCCCTTTCCTTGTCTTTCCCCTCTTGTCATCACCATGGTCTTGCTTTTCTCTATACTGATTTTCAGGCCGTACTTCTGAATATTTTCGTTCAGTGCATCTAGTTGTTTTTGCACTTCTTCGGTGTTCCTTCCCCAGACCACAATATCATCTGCAAATAACAGTAACTTCATTTCTTTATGTCCATATGCTTCCTTTACAATTTCATCCATCACCATTATGAACAAGAGAGGTGACAGCACACTCCCCTGTCTTAGTCCAGTCTTGTTCTTAAACCAATCCGTCTTTCCAACTGGGGTCAGTACCCTGCTAACACAGTTGTTGTACATTGCTTGCACCATTTCCAACATTTCTTTTCCCAGTCTCTTCTTAACCATGGTTTCCCATACCTTCTCTCTGGGGACACTATCATATGCCTTTTCTAGATCTATTATTATTAGCGTATGGCATAAATAACATATATACAATTAAATATAATACAATAACAAGAAACAATTTCAAATAGAAATGTCCAGTCCTTCGATCCACTTTAGTGCTGCCTCTGATGGGATCAAGAAATCAGCCCAGCTACCCGAGTAGGCTCTCAGCTTGCAGCTGCCGACGATATGAGCGATGGTTTGCCGTGGAGCACCACAGTCGCATTCTGGTGACGTTAAACAGTTCCACTTGTAGAGTGAGTCCCTACATCTTCCATGGCCTGTCCGAACTCTGTTAAGAGTGGCCCACTGCCTGCGTGGTAGATGGAATCCACTAGCAATTTGTGCACCAGAAAAGATGTTGTGTAGGGACAAGTCTGTGGAAGTTTCCCAACGGTCTTTCCAAACTTTCACAGCGTCGAAGTTGTTGTGAGCCATGTCGGTAGCATCACGCAAAGGTGGATGGCGTGACTTCAATCTTTGAAGATTGAGTGCAGGGATGTCTTCTTGTATGGGTAGTTCAGCATTTCTGCAGATTTTTTGGTACTCTCTTAATAGGGCATTCGATCTGCGCAGATCAGGTGGAATTATTCCCGTGAGCAACGGGAGCCAATGGATTGGCGTGGATCTGATTGTGCCCGAAATAAGGCGCATGCTGTTGTTTAGCTGCGTGTCAACATATCGGGTATACGGGCTATTTAACCATACTGGAGAGCAGTACTCTGCACTGGAGTAAACCAGACCAAGGGCAGAATGTCGTAGAGTGCTTGCAGTAGATCCCCAAGTGGTCCCACACAGTTTCTGAAGAACGTTGTTCCGAGTTTTCAGTTTCTTTGATAAGTTCAATAGATGTTGCTTGAATGATAAAGTGCGATCTAAGGTTATACCAAGATATTTAGGAAACCAGTTATGACGAAGAACTCGGTTACAGAAGCTTATGTTCAATTTGCTGTTAGCCAGTCGGTTATTTAAGTGGAAGCATGACCAGGGTGTCTACTGTAAGGATGAAGTAAAAATTAGTTACTTTTTAGGTACCTTTTAGTTAATTTTAGTTACCTTTGAATTCAAGTTACGTCTGCGGTCTACAAGCATAGGCGCTCATCACGCGGTGAAGAAAAACAACAATGAACTGTTTTTAAAGAAGTTTTTTATTTATCGTATGGCTTTTAGTGCCGGGAGTGTCCGAGGACATGTTCAGCTCGTCTGAGTCTGTAGCTGCTTCCAACGGACACACTTAGGGTGAGCTACAAGTTCCGTTCAATTTCAAGTTGCTACCAGATATCAATGATACCTAGTGGTGAACGTTGGAACTTTCATAGAGCGTTTCGACGAAATATAACCTAACAATTTAGCTTCACACAAGTTTTGTCTGTGGAAGAATCCTTTACATGCCATAAATCCATGACATGGGACCGCCGGCTTTACTTCCCTTCCGAAGGAAGGCATACTGAAGGATTTTTAACGCTTTTAAAAAATCCGACGACTTCGGCCGGGTTTGAACCCGCTATATTGGGCACAGCAGTTCAGCATGCTACCAACTACACCACCGAAGCCGCTTTAAATGAAATTCACATGATGTTATCAAAAATTAAAAAATAATAAATATATACTAGATATTTAATATTCAATGAGTTGTTTCAGCTAATATGTCGTCTTGTCCACAATATGTTGTTATTATTACGGTACCAAGAGGTTGCTCAGCTCTTGACCATTTGGCGAGATTTCCTTCGTCCCCGCGGTACGTCGCGAAGAAATGTATGCGATGTTACGCGATTGTCACCGAATTCTGTCTTCGCAGTGAAATGCGGAGAAATATCGAGATGTCACACGATCGGCGCTGGTCTCAGTTGTTTGGCGAGCTTCCCGTAGTTTTCACGATAGAAAACGGAGAAAAATCGCGATTTAGATCATCAGCGTTACTTTTAGTCATTCGACGAGATTTCCATTGTCCTCGAGTTCGGGCACAAGAAAATATGGCATTATTACGCAATCGGCGCCACTTGCTGTCCGTTTGACAAGAATACAGTTGTCCTCATCATTGAATGCGGAGAAATATCGCGATGTATCACAATCGCTGCCGCTCTCGGCCGTTTTACGTTGTCCTCGAGATATTATGCAATCGTCGCCGCACCCGGCCGTTCAACGATTGTCTGTCTGTCTATCTGTTCTGATAGAATGGCGGAGGCAAGCTCAAGGTTGGGCATGGTTAAAATTCACGCGTAGTTATGAACATGTTGTTCCGTCGGCGCCCTGATTCCCTTTGTCCCTATGCTGTAGTTGGGAGTTCATGAGTTCAGGGTGGATCACGAGGAGGATTTAGTATTTCGATGCTACGTAGGCTGCCATTTTTAAGTGGGTTGATGCACTTCTCGCTCCCCGCACGCTTTTAAGTATACGGTCATGGGAAAAGTGGCAAGTAGGTTTCGTGATGGGTGCCCCGTGATGGGTGCCCAATCACCTTTGACAGGATTCCCGCAGTCCTCGTGGTCACAAGTTCACGATAGGGGACGGGTTTTAAGATTTTACGCAACTGACGTCGATCTCGGTCCGTTTGACGAGATTCCCGCAGGCAAGTCGTACGGTCAGCCGGTCGTCTTGAGGATGAGAAAATTTTCGTTACCCGTTTGTAAAATTCGTTACTTTTTCGTTACTTTCGTTACCCATTTGTAAAATTCGTTACTTTTTCGTTACCGGTCGACACCCTGATGACACTTCTGTTTTACTTGCACTAGGACTGAGTCTCCATTTCTTGAAATAGACCTCTAGAGTGGACAGGTCCCTTGTGAGGATTTCCTTAGTTTTCTTGAGATCTTGGTGCTGTGTGGCTAGTGCAAGATCATCAGCATAACAGAATTTCCTGCAATTTGTCTCAGGAAGATCAGAGATGTATAGATTGAACAGTAGAGGGGACAGAACTGATCCTTGGGGTAAACCATTCTTGAGTTTTCTCTCTGTGCTCTTACTGTTGCCTGAGTACACCTGGAATCTCCTGTCACTTAGCATGTTGTTGATAACCTGAACGATGGTTCTGCAGGGTATGACTTTGAGGAGCTTGTAGATCATACCTTCTCTCCAGACAGTATCGAAGGCAGCAGTGAGGTCTATAAACGCAGCAGATGTTTTAAGCTTCTTTTGGAATCCTGCCTCAATATATGATGTGAGTGATAGTACTTGATCACAACAGCTGCGACTTGGTCTAAAACCTGCCTGATCTGCAGGAATGTGTGCCAAGATTGTGGAGTTAATTCTGTTAAAGATAAGCCTCTCAAACAGTTTGTAGCAGCAGCTAAGAAGAGCTATCGGTCTATAACTTTCAGGTCTATTAGAGAGTTTTCCAGGTTTCAGGACAGATATTATCTTTGCCTTCTTGAATTCTGATGGGATTTCCCCAGTGTTTAAAATGTCCATAAAGAACTCTGCCAGCCATCTCTTTGCATTATTACCCATGTGTATGAGGAATTCTGGGTGAACTCCATCGAAACCAGGAGCTTTACCGGACTTCAGATCCTTGAGTGAGGCATCTATTTCGTTAGATGTGAAGGCACAAGAGTAGTTTGATTTGCGAGGTGTTGTTAATTTCAGAGCTCGAAGCTGCCGTCTGATGTACCTGGTGTGTTTCTTATCTGCTGGAACTCGAGATGTTGCAACGATGTGAGACGCTATTTCATCAGGTGTCACCGCAGGCTGGTTTTTAACAGCTGGTGCGCTTTTTCCGAGTTTTCTAAGGAGGCTCCATGCCTTTCGACTGGAGTGAGTGAAGTCCATATTTCCTACAGTTTCAGCCCATCTTTGACTTCGGTTAGCATCCAAACTTGACAGTAGTTGGTCAGCAACATGTAAGTCTCTATGAAAGTCATGATCAAATCCTCTCCATATTCCCAGTTCTTTTCCATCACCTGCCTCAAGCTAAAGATTGGGTCAACTGTGGATCTTCCACTCCTGAAGCCATACTGTTCCTCTTGCAACTCTCCTTCCACCTTTCTTCTCATTCTTCTTCCTAATATCCTTTCCAGTATTTTTACTATCTGTGATATGAGGGTGATCCCTCTATAGTTATCACACACCTTCTTGTCCCCCTTCTTTAACACTGGTATTATTAGCCCTTTCTCCCAGTCTTCTGGTACACATTTCCGTTTCCACACACACTTTAGCAGTCAATACAACCATTGCATACCAACAGGTCCAGCAGCCTTTATCATTTCTACACTGATTTCATCCGCCCCTGATGCTTTTCCCATCTTCATTTTCTGTACTGCTAATTCCACCTCCAGCATTGTTATATCATCTTCTGTTATCGAGTCGTCAGGTTGTGTCACTTCCATCTCACCAGTACAATTGCTCACATTCAATAGCTTATCGAAATACTCCTTCCATCGTCCCTTTATCTCTTCTGGGTGTGTTAACAACTCTCCATCTTCCTTTTTCACTAGCTTTGTAGTAACTCTTTCTTTCCTCTTACTTCTTAGAAGCCCATACAGCATCCTTTTACTGCCACTTACATCTGTTTCCATTCTTCGTGTAAATTCTTCCCAACTTTTCTTCTCCTACCACTTTCTTACACCTCCGTTTGCTGTCGTGATACTTCCTTTTGCTTTCTTCTGTTTGATCTCGGTTGTGGTCGGCCTGTGAAAAAGATATCTACGTAGTATGAAGTTCTTATTTATTACACTGTAATATGTGGCTTGTAGGTCACTTTAATGAATGTGATGTACTACGTAATTGGAAGTGGTCTATATATGGATGACCTAATAGTAAGTGAAGGTTACAAGCTGTAATACTTGAAGGTAACGTTATTGTATCCTCTTCTCTTGCACGTGAGTTCAGTTTCTTATAATTTATGACTTTAAAATACGTCGTCCGCATGAGTTCTTGTGTATGGAATAACTAACATATTGGTGGGAGGATTTTTTGGATTTTGTTGTCACTCTTTATTTAATTAGTAATATTTCCCTTGCAAATAATCCTCGTAGTATGTCCTTCTGGATCTGTGTTAATGTTTTCTTATTTAGCTTTCCTTGTTCAGAACGTTCTAGCAATGTCGATTGCTATTTGTTTTAATTTGATCTTCTGTTGGTCATTGTCATAATTCGAGACAGTCAGCTGATGACTAGACAATAGAGAATCGTGGTATCCATTTTGGAAAATGAAGTCGTATGCAAATGTGGTCCACGAATTTGATAATTAACCCCTCAGGCCGGCTATTTTATCCGGAGGTTTCCACTTCTCTGGCGGTATTTAAATTGAAGCTCAGCAGAGGTTTGGACACCAACAAGGTAAAAAATTAATAATGTTAAATCTACGAAATATAACGTAATGAAATTTTTAGGATTACTTACCGAAATCATGTCCAATGTTTCTCAGTAATATATGTGACGACTGCTCTTCAGGGTTGTCCATAATCACACGCAATATTTACAAAAGTATAATAATTTGATAAGTTCCACTTTTGGTATTTGTTTCAGGTATATTTACAATGAAAGCAAGATATTTACATGATAATGTTCAATCTACATATATACATATTTTTTCGGGTATAATTTCCAGGAAAAGCTTTTTAGGCCCCGTGTATGCATCCCGTGTCGAATTGTCAACAAAATGTAAATATCGCAATATTATTTCAAACCTGTTCCTTGGCATTGTTTGAGGGAATATAGGGGTGAAATAGCTCTTTAGGGTAGGTTTCTGCATTATCCCCATCAACAATACAAGCCACAAGAACACATAAATGTTGTCCCTGTCACTGACTCTCACTTCCTGGCGCGCGACCTTGCTTTCAAGGGCGCGCCACCATACATTCTGCCGCGTAGGCCTACATATTTGTTTATCAAACTCGTTCAATCACATTGTCGAAAGCAGCAAAAAAACAGACGTGAAATGCCTTCTTGTACCAGGCATACCCGTGAAGGGGATCTTTTGTGTACTTGTGACGAAGTCTACCTCTCGCCACAAACACTGAACAGCGGTCGTTGTTATTACAGCTGAAGCTATTTCTTCTTCGTCTGGGCTGTCTCCCACTTCTCCAATAACATCATGCTGTGCATAGTCCGTATCACTACCGAAAATATTGCTCCCTATACACCACTTCCACTACTGTCATCTATCAAACCAATAATATCTGCACCCGTAAGAGAATGAGACAGTCCGGCAATTATTCATCTGCGACTGAGTAGCCTCTAGCCTACGAAGCAAAAGTTATCTACTAAGTAATTGCTATCGGTGCTTCCCCTTCATAAGTGACTGAAACTGTCAAGTTAGATATAGTACACAAAACAATCTCGATATGACAGGAAAGGATGTGGTACCTTCTAAAGCAACTAACCTGAAACTCAATAGAGCACGTTTCATGTCCCTTCGCTGATCGATATGAGTCGTCAAAAGCAACGGATATCGATCAACTTCGTATTAGTTCTAATTATGAAACAAAGATGGCATGAATGTACATAACTTCTCGGTTTATAACGTGAAAGAAGATCCGGCGAAGCAGCAGGGTTTCATGCGTAATAGGCATTCTAACTTCCGCCTGCACCGGACGTTTGTGGTATGTCGAACCGGCTGAACGAGTCGAGTCCAGTGGACGTACAGTGTACGGTTAACCGGCTTGAGGGGTTAATAATTGATTTATTAATTTATATATCTGATCAAAGTTTTGTGGATGAAATCGTCTTTGTATACATAACTTAAGGAGTTATATAAGTTGCTGAAAAGCTACGTGATTGGATATTTGAAGATGGGCGTGTTGGCTTAAATTACATGGATTATTTATCGTACGTCCAGTAAAGTGTGAGGATTAAATATTTGACAACTCACGGATGATTAAAAATTCTCAGATTATGAATAGTACTTAAAGTACAGATTGACGCGAAGAAATAAATTTATTTCTTAATAATGGACAGAGTAGGCTATTACTTTATGTCATGTCAGCACTGAGTAAAGACAATTAAGAATTATGACTGTTAACATCTATGGTGCTACTTTGGGTAGACTTCACGAAAAGCAAGGCACTGAAGGTATGACCTTTCCAGTTCCTTTTAAAACATATATGTGGTTTGTTAATATGTGTTTAGATTTAATTTTGTAAATGAACTCATGTGTGTGTTTGGAATATAGATGGATTTTACTAGATTACCTGCGTTTCATTTCCATGTCTGTGTCTGGCAGGTTAATCTCAGTTTGGTAGCCTGGGTTAATTATTTAATAGGTGTATGGGTCCGGCCTTTCCAATTTGTAAACACGGGGGAGGTGTCAGATTTGATTTTTGCTGTAAGGCAGTTACAAGAACAGCACTATGAGTATGGAACAGATCTACTGATGGCCTTCCTGGACATTGAAAAAGCATATGACAGTGTATGCAGAAACAAAGTATGGAAGTCCCTGGAGGATAGAGGAGTAGAAAAATGGACTATAAGGAGGATAAAGGAGACGTACAAGGGAAGCGAGAGCTGTGTGAAAGTGGGAGGAGAGAGATCAGACTGGTTGGAACAGAGAAATGGCCTGAAACAAGGAAGTGCACTGTCACCGTTACTTTTCATTGTGGTGATGGATGACATAATGATCCGAGTGGCACAAGTAATTGGGGAAGGAAAGATGAAAGCAATGGTGTTTGCAGATGATTTGATGAATTGGGAAAACAAGGAGGAGGAGGTATAGGAACAGTTGGACGTGTGGGAAGGAATAATACAAGCATATGGGATGAAATTTAGCATAAATGAGAGTGAGATGGTGATCACAACAAGGAAGAAGGAAAGAACCACAACGGGAATAACAATTGGTGGGGAACAGCTGAAGAAAGTGGAGAGTTTCAAGTATCTGGGAAGCCTGATACAAGATGATGGAAGAAACGATAGAGAAATAAATGAGCGGGGGAGGCAGGCAGAAGCATTTCGGAGGAGTGTGAGAAGCATGTTATGGAGAAAGGATGTCCCTCAGAACAGCAAAAAGATCATATATCGGAAGTACTATGTCCCTATCCTGACGTATGCCTTGGAGACCTGGGTTATGAAAGGAAGGGAGAAGAGCAAAATACAGGCCAGTGAGATGAGGTTCTTGAGAAGCAGTATTGGAGCTACAAAGATGGACAGAATAAGAAATGAAAGGACCAGAGAATTAATGAAGGAGGAACCATTACAGGATGATATAGAGAAATCTAGACTTAGATGGTATGGACTTGTAAAACGAATGGAGGAGAAGAGGATACCCAGGAGGATACACGAGACGAAGTGGGAAGGAAAGAGACCGAGAGGAAGACCGAGAGACAGGTGGTTGAAGGGGGTGGAAGAAAGCGTGAAGAAGAGAGGAGAAGACTGGACAAGGGTGGAGGCTGAGAGATGGTGGGAAGGCAGAATACGTTGGAGAGGCTTTTGTTCCAAAGAGACCCGGCCAGTGGCTGGAAACTGTGCAAGATGATAATGATGATGATGATCAACTTGTGATACATCAATCAATGTAGCCATTGTGATCTTCTTTTACAACAAATTATAACTAAGAAAGAAAAAAAAAAAAAAAGAAAAAAAAAAACACCATAGATTTTTAACCATTGCCAACTTTGCCTATTTACATGAAGTATAACATTCTCCATGAGAGAAGAACAACATTGCTTCAGGACAGGATGGTCCACAGTAGATCTAATTTTTTCTGTAAGATAAAATAAATAAATACATAAATAACCTCTGGCACTACAGTCCTAGGCCTACCAAGGGACCGCTGCCCAGCCATTTGGCCTGCAGATATTGGGGTGACGCGTGGTCAGCGCGTCGGGTCCCCTCGGCCGTTAATATTGGCTTTCGTGACCGGGGCGCTGCCTCACTGTCAGACAGCTACTCAATTGTCCTCGCGAGGCTAAGTGCACTCCGTTCCAGCCCTCACGTCAGTTTCTAAAATCCCTGATGGAGCCGGGAATTAAACCTGGGGATTCCGGGTGAGAGACAGGCACGCTACCCCAACACCACGGGGCCAACTTTGCTGTAAGACAGTTACAGGAAAGACATTATGAATATGGAATAGATCTACTGATGGCCTTCCTGGACATTGAAAAAGCATATGATAGTGTACGTAGAAGTAAGGTAAGGCTTTGGAGAAGAGAGGAGTAGGAAAGCAGACTATATGGAGGATAAGGGAAATATACAATGGAAGTATAATCTGTGTGAAAGTAGGAGAGAGCAGTGGCGGCTCTTAGATGAGAAAGTAGGTGAAGAGCCAAACTCAATTTCAGCGGTACAGCGTTTGTGAATATTAACATATTTCTTTTCCTATTTGAATGCTAAAATATCTGCTAAAAAGCTAATACTTAACCAAGTATAAATTACCGTACTAAAAAGTCAAACTCACCTATTTTTTATAGATTAAATAAATCCTCCGTTCCTTAATGTTGGCAAACTTGTGATATCCTCGTAGACGGGCTGGTCTTCAATTAGTTTCAGCAACAATTCACGGTGTATGGTGATGACAGCCAATGATGTAAGTCTGGACTGAGATATTGTATTTCTTGTAAAATTGTTAAGTCTTTTCAAACAAGAAAAACTGCGTTCCACTGATGCACTATTAGAAGGAAATGTCAGTACTAAAGAAAAAGTTTGTAAGTCTTTTCAAAAATATCTTTGTTTTCATTAAGTTCTTGAAGTATTTCTCCCGATTTTTTTCCTTTGTAGGATTCGTCAGCATAAAAGAGTGATAGTTCATTTCTTAAACGTGGGGTATTGGTGAATATTTGTGGATAGCATTGTTGTAAGTTCTGCAGGGATGTGACAGGAAAATGCTTATTATACAGCTCAAACTTGTTCGAGTCTATAAGACCTAGGAATTGTAATTTATCACACTCATGAAATCGTACTTGAATCTCCATCAAAATAGTATCAATGATTTCGTAAAACAAAATACGATATTCTCGACACACATCTTCCAATGTCAAGTCATAACGCCCCCGACGAATGTTAACATTTGTCAGCTGCTTACTTTTCTCAATAAGTTCACCAAAATAAATTTCGTTCCTCTTATTTGCTAGTAAAACTTGCGTGTCTTTAACCTTGGTTACACAATAATTAATATCCAAAGATTTTTTCTGCAATATGTCAAATAGAACATCTGTCAAACCAAAAAAAAGATACAGTCAGTCTGAGAGACTAGACTTTATATCATTTCAAATGACGCATGCTACAAATGCTACACATGTTAGAAAGGCTCAGGAGGGCTTCTTGCCAGGACTCTTTCAACAGACTCCATTACCCTTTAACTTAGGCTTCCCGCGCGGGGAACGGAGAGCGGGAGGTACACTCTGCTGCATGACGTCACGCACTCGGCATCTCCGTATCGCGTAACGCCAGACCTCAGGAGTAAACTCAGACTCAGTACATATGCACTGAACATCATGATCACGTCATACACGCCGTAACCGTAACCATAACCATAACGGTAGACCAAAGCATAACGATGAAGTCGACAAGGTCATTTGAAATGATAAAATATCATTGAATACTAATGCCAGCAAAGCAATTTCAAAATCATTGAACTCGTTCAGGAATCCTTTACACGACCTAATCATATTTTCCTCACTTGTTTCGTCATTCATAAGTTGCTCAAACACCTGTTTTAAAAAAGGAAGCTTGTAGTTTAACGTGACCGTTAATCTTGAGATCATGAGCCACGGGACCTCCTTTTTACGTGGAATCCGAACCACAGGACATGGCATTTCACATCGAAAATCTCACATGCATTGACCGTGAATCGAACCCGGACCGCCTTGGTGAGAGGCATACAGCTATACCGCTGAGCCACCACGCCCCTCACACCTGTTTTAAACTGTCCCATTCTTCTACAATAACATTTAGAAGTCTTGAGTTGGACGACCAATGAGTTTCCACAGCAGTAGGAATTCTTTTGACTGCATTAGACACAAGAGCGTGTGATCTTTTCGCTGAGTGGTGAAAAAAATGCTGGGATTCCACTTACATTTGCAAAAAAATATCCTACATTTGGAAATCTTCTTACAAATCTGTTGTAGTACCAAATTGAGATGATGAGCCATGCAATGAACAAAGACAGCTTGAGGTGCCTTA
This sequence comes from Meconema thalassinum, assembly GCA_946902985.2. Classification (NCBI taxonomy): domain Eukaryota; kingdom Metazoa; phylum Arthropoda; class Insecta; order Orthoptera; family Tettigoniidae; genus Meconema; species Meconema thalassinum. The sequence goes on along the minus strand of OX336390.1, from coordinate 569,224,174 downwards.
TCTTTAACCCTTTCTTTGCAACCCATTTAAGTTTCCCGACATTACAGCAGCACCATCATAACACTGTGCAACTAATTTACTTTCATAAGAAAATTCTTTCATAATGCCATCCAACAACTCAAACAAATTTTCAGCTGATCTATCCTCACTCACATCATGTAATCCTAAAAATCTTTCCACTGGGATACTCTCATTATTCACAAATCTAACAATAATAGAACTGTGATTATTGATATATGTCTGAGGTGTCATCGACTTGGATTGAAAAGAATGGAACATTGTTAAGTTCATTCTTAATATAATCTCTGATGTAATCGGATATTACATCAGTTATTTCATTTTGTATAGTTTTTGAGTTACCAGCGAACACACTTTGAATTTTCTGATAATGATTTTGAAGTTCTAAGGGCTTTTCAGATATCAGTATCTTCAATAATTCCTTAAAGTTCCCACGGTTTAAAGAGGTCTCACTCTCGTCATTGCCTCTAAAAGGGAGTTCCTGTAAACTTAAGAATTGAACAACTCTAATCACAAGCCTCAGTATCTGCCTATTTAAAGTCACATTCTCATTTTATCTAAGTACACATAGTCTTGCATTTTATCTCAAAGCGTCAGATATTGTGTTTCTTTCGAATGTTCTAAGTTGTAAATGGCACTTCAAATGTTCCTCACTGTCTTTGTGTTTGTTCAACCCGCGCGTAATGTTTTGGAAATCACCGAAACCTTGTTTATTCCAGACACCACAATTGTTACTAAAAAGTAGGCAAGGCCAACAGAACAGTTTTTTTTTAGAATAAAACTACTGCACAATTATGTGAACTGTTCGAACCAAGATCCCTTACAATGAAGGCTATATGACTTCCCGGTTTTCTAGATTTCTTTTTTAGTGCACAGTTCTATTAATTCCCTTGGACGTCCACAATTTATTAAATCCCTTTTGTTTTCGTCTTTCCACCTACTGAAGGGAACTTCGAATAAAATTAATACCGCGTCTTTACATTATGACGCCACAACGTGAGGCTCGAAAGAGGGATATGAGCAAGATGAGGAACCAGGAAAGTTGAAGAAAAGTAAACTTTAATAAAGTGAGTACAGTGCAAGTAGAAAAATTACAAGATGACACACCAACGAGGGGAACGAATGGGGGTTATGAACAATAGTTTGATACAAATGCTACTGAGTGAAATAAAAGGAGAGATTAAGAAGCAAGGAGAATCTATGAGTAAGGAGATGGTAAAAGTGAAGGAGTCTATGAGTAAGGAGATGGTAGAAGTGAAGGAGTCTATGAGTAAGGAGATTAAGGAGCAGGTAGGCTCTGTAAATGAGAATGTAGTGTCAGTGACCAAACAGATAGTAGAAGTGAAGGAATTTGTAAGTAAGTTAATTCAGGAGAGCAACAGGGCCACGAACACAAGGATAGAGAGTCTCAGGAAAGAAATACAGGACCATAAGTCTGTACTTAATACTAGTATGGAGTTGGAATCCTGGGAAGTGGCTGTAGAGGAGGAAGAAGTGGAGGATAAGATAAAAGAGGAGGAAGTGAATGAGATAAGTGATTCACTTGAAGGAAAACAAGAAAATTATCAGCGATGTGGGGGGCGTGAGAAAGCAGGTGATATGGAAGAAACTGACGGAGAGGAGGCAGGTGAAAGAAAGGAAAAGGCAGAAGAGAAAGGAGAAACGGATAAGGAAGAAGGTGAAACAGAAGGGCATGAGAAAGCAGGTGATGTGGCAGAAACTGAAGAAGAAAAAGAAGAATCAGATAAGGTTGGTCATGTGGAGGAAAGTAGTAATCAAGAAAAACAGTCTAAAGATGAGGATGAACGTGCAAGAGGGAGCCATGGAGAAGACAACATACTAGAAGAAGATAAGGTGAAGAAGAAACGGTGGAAGGAGAGAAAGAAACTGTTGAGCAAGATGAGACAGACAAAAAAGAAGAGGAGGAAAATGTGGAAAGGAAGAAGAGAGAAGTGGTTGAGAATGAAGACAAAGAGGACCTGGAGATTAGATAAAAGGATGAGCTGGAAACCAAAGAGAAGGAGTAGGAAGAAGATGAGATGTCAGGTAAAGGAAGATAAGAGATTGAAGGATCAGAAGAAGAAGAAGCAAATGAGGAAGGGAAGGAGACAGGAATGGTGGAGATGGAAGATGAGGAGTACAAGGTATGGAATGATATGGCAGATGAAGAAAAAGACGAGATGGAAGGCAGAGGAAGAAAGAAGAATGGAGAAGAAGGAGAAACAGATGAATAGGAAGAACGAAAAGTGGAAGAATGAGGAAGAAGATGGTATTGCTGAGAATGAAGATGGATATGAGAGGTCCAATGTAGAACTTTATATTTCTTTAGAGTCAACTGAGGATGATAGCGTTATGTTTGCTGGAGGTATTTGTTCCGGTATAAGTGTTGACAAATACGAAAATATTCGAGGTTACTTGTGATGACGTGTTTCAACATATTGAGAGATTTGAGAACAGTGGGTTACGGCATTTTGTACTCGATAATGTTAAAAGAGTGGATATCTGAAACTAAGCCCAATTCAGAAGCAAGTGATTGGTATCATAGTCCAGAGAAGAGATATTATGGCATGTACTTAAACAGGCTCCGAGAAGACAGTGACATTCCATCTTTGCAATATCAATGTTTTGTTGATTGATCTAAGAGACTTAATGGTAACATCCAATTAATGTGAACATAACTTAAGGATAATTTTAGGTAGAGTGTTCGTTAATTTTGTGTATGTTTGATATGTATCATTTTAATTTGTATAGTTTTTTTAAATATATATGTGATTCTCACATGCTTCTCATGCGAGAATAACATATATATGGGGGGCGAATTGTAACCCTATGTGGTTACATAGTTTAAGGTTAGGATGATGGCTACTCTTTGCTGGTAACTATTGTAAGGCCTTAGCGCTGAGCTTAGAGATTCCTTGCAATAGTTCACTAGTCAAGGAGTAGGAGGCCATGCAAAATTTGAGTTCCTTATCTGAAAAGATATTTCCTTTTTCAATTGTCTATTGTTTTTTGGGAGAATAGTATGAGAATTTCTTTGAGACAGAGGAAGTCTGATTATCTGTTTAGATCATCTATGGTGATTGTAGAAAGGTATGAGGGTAGAAGTGATATGACTTGGTTCTGTGTGGAAGGATTGTAAGTGATTCTTGGCAAAGATATTGTTTTGTGCTATGAAAAGTTATGAGGAAAGAGAAGTAAAAGAATATTTTTAAAAAAGTATCCCTCATGGTAAATCACCACCCTCAGAGAATAGAAGACGTACGGTTACAATTAATTCCCTTGGACGTCCACAATTTATGAAATCCCTTTTGATTTCGTCTTTCCACCTACTGAAGGGAACTTCGAATAAAATTAATACCACGTCTTTCAATGGAAACATTACGGTATACACTAAAAGCCGCCACCTTTCATCAACACCAGGGTATGTAACGTATTAAGTAAATACTATCAGTGGCTGGAATCTGTGCAATATGATGATGACCACATCCTCCCACCCTGAGTTGGTGAAAAGCAACTTTCTTTTTACAAACACAATCAAATTTAAGCAAATACACATGGAATTGAATAAAGAATTAAAAATTCAGTCTTTTAGGTATTTTAATATTTCTATGTCTCTGAGTGGTCTCTCTTGGCATTCCTTCTTTCAGAGAAGGAGCAGGTACCTAAGCAGAAGTCCTGGGTTGTATTATTGGATTGTCTATCCACTCTGACGATACTTCCAAGGGATAGACTCTTTGGACAGAATGCAGCAGAATAGAGGTGGCAGTCTGTAACCGTACAAGATGTGTGACATTATGCTTCTCTGGTAAGACCTCTACCACACTACCCAAGGACCAATCTATGTGTTTTTCATTATCACTCCCACTTTTACCGGTGCCTTGGCTTTCTTCTGTGGTCTCGGAAGAATTTAGAAACAACAATTTTTTGACTTGCGCATCATAATATTATGTTGTGGGCATAAAAAATACATTTTCAAGAAACAACAGGTAAATTTGGTATACAGCACTACAACCAATTAGAACAATATCCTATTTTTTTGTAAAACATATATTTCCTAAAATAGGTAATGAACAAATATACATTGATTTATGATCTTATATACATATAAATAAAATATTGATGTAATTTCTCTTGGAGCAGAGGACAATTCAATGAAATAATTTGTACATCAAGATGTAAATACATCGGCCAGTGAGCACATAATGAGCAAGAAATTTTCTCCACAAATTACAGTGTTTGAATGCCAAACATCTCAGTCAATACATCCTGTACCTGCATCACAAGCTCACACTATTGCATACTGCTCATACAGTAATTCTCGCACACGATAATAATCGTCAGACAAGCATCCTTCCAGTGTAACTCGACCAGCTTCATGCTGTGAACAGAAAGAAATTAAAAATAACAGTTACAAAGGGTATTCACCATTCTCTCAAATGCATTTTGAGTGAAAAGTAACATATCTAAATTTAGTACCGGACCACTTATTTAGCACTATTTAAAAAAAATGTAAGACATTTAAACAAACGGCAGGCCTCTTAAAACAACAATTATCATAATTTTTAAATTAATTTCTTTACAGTAAAATCTCAAATTTTATTTTGTCATTTGCATACTAGATAGCAGTTTGATGGAAATAGGAAATATTCAGATTAGACTCGGTAGGAGTTACTAACCTTTATTTATTTCTGTTCATTCCTTCACTTTATAACAAGTGGCCACTGAGTTTCTGGTATTATTTACATTGTGGTTGGCATCAAACTGCATGTTATTTTTACAGTTAATTTAAACAGCTGTATTACAGGCAAAATATTTAGTTTATTTCTATGTTCGTTATTTAAAAAGTTTTCTTAGCTATAATTATTGCATGGTACTAGATAGCTTAGCTGCTTATTTATCTTGTGCAACATGGCAAAGATGATATTACAAATCTCCATGACAGTATTTGAGTGGTGATGAGGGAGACAATGTTCAGAATCCAGCATCAGTCTAACACAACGATCTAACAGATTTCTCTGAGAATTTCCTGTTTTTTTTTTTTCTTCTGGATAAATCAGAAAATTGCCTGATAAACATTACTAGTTGTTATAAAATGACTAACATGCCAAGTTACTTGAGTTAAGTTCTATGATCTGCAATAGGTAGGCCTATATACATATAAACAAGAAAGTGCCATAACGTGACTGGTAGCATGATAAAGTTTCAAAATCCGAATTACCAGCAAAAGTGCTTGGCTGTGAAACATGATATTCAATCTTTTTACTACCTCTATATGGAGAAATAATGCTGAGCAGACATTCAGCTCCCTTAGCCAAGAGACACTACAATGTTCTTCAAAACTAGGATATAGCACAAAGTTTGCTATCCCAACAGGGTCCTGACACAGTGTATCAAATGTCTGTTGATGAGCCCATTTGTACACCAAGGCAAAAATATATAACACACAGAAAAACCTAGAAGATTAAAATAAATCTAATCAAATCTGACCTATTATAGAAACCTATTCCTGTGTCTTGTCTTGTCTGGGTTAATTTGCCTACTACTGTATTTGCCAAAAACGAGCAATATACAAATATCAAGGGAAGCTTGATATTCACAGCAAGTTTAAGTGAGTTGCAGTGAAAGGACAGGAATAACGAACAGAATACCGTATTAATTAGTGTTTACTGTTGTCATACATACCCGGCGAACAGCTACCGTTCCATTGCAGCACCACAAGACTCCACCAGAGAACTCTGAAGAGATGTTGCTCTTTGTTAACACTTGCTTGAAATCAACAAGCTTTAGCTCATTGATGAAAGCAGTTTGATGACCTGATATCTGGTGATGATAAAACAAATATTCAGGTTTCTCAAAAACATATGGGGAAGCTCATTTAGAGTTAGTTAGTTAGTTATTGAGATTTGAGAGGTGGAACTATGAGTCATCTGCCCCTCTTAACACAGATTAAAGTATACAAATTTTGAATGGAATTAAAAATTTAGAGGTGGACACCTAAATATGAAAAGACCGAAAATTAATAAAACAAAAAATTAAATAAAACTAATAATTATAACAATTGACAATAACAACAATTATAGCATACAAAAAATGAATAGAATTAGAAGAGAACATTATTATGCAGATAATGTACAAACAATCTGCCTTTCATACGATGTTGGCATATCAAAGAACCCATTTGAATTCAGTAGGCAGAGTTCATAATGGCAAAATTAATTTCGGGAGTTTCCGCCAACACAAAGTTCCTCATTTCTCTACTAGAAAGCCCTAAAGTGTTCAAGGAGCTTAGATATCTAACATCTAACCTCCTTGACTTTCATAGTCAAGGAACAACGAAATTCGACATGCAAGCTACCCTCTGGGTGTCAAATAACATAGCTTGCACCCGGCACCCGAGGCCATACGATATTATTATTATTACATGATGAACCATATGCACGAGTAATATGGTAATCAAAGAGCAAAGCTGTCTACCTGCTCTCACGGTGGTTCTTTCACGATGTGCTTCACTGTCCAATTTGTAGACAGACCCTTATATGCTATTTTCTATTCTCAACCAATGCTTTTTGGAGATCTAAAGGTGTCTCCTTCAGCCTATCTCAATTATTTGGAAGGGGAGGCTCAGGCGGCTGAGGGTTCAAGCTGCAGCCCTTCCTGATACTATAAGATTTCTTGGGATAAAAATCCAGGAAACAACCAACAACAAGATCATCATCATTCCAGCCCACAGTCACAGGGGTTTCACTTCAGCTGTCTTAATTAAAGGCCAAAACGTCATTGTGCTTGAATCCCTTGAGAGTTATTTCAGAAATTCATATATTTCTTACTTTTCACTTCACTAAACAGTATTCATATGTCTGTCAGTTGTAACTCTTCAGTTGGTCAACATGAATTTGCCCAATGACTTGGGCAGAGTACCCGACTGAAGAGTTACAACTAACAGTTTGTATAGGCAACATTGAAAGAATGGCTTCAAAACTTTACAGTATTCATATGTTCTTTTGGGTTTTAGCTGTATTAAAACAAACAAGGAAGACAAGGGAAGATAGTAGGAGATTTCGGATTAGGTGAAAGGAATGATTGAGGAAGCAGGCTGATGGAATTCTGCACCGAGCATGAGTTGGTCATAACTAGGGCTCGGATTCGAGCATATTTGCATATTTTTTTCCTGAATAGTACACATTGAAAGAAGCCTTTCGGTGGTATTTTCACCTCTCTGGGACCAACAGAATTGAAATTTATCGAGCATATAAATGCATAAAACCGCGGTTTTCAGAATAGAAGCATATAAATGCATATTCTTGTGGTTTTCGTCTAAATAGTTTGTTTTTCTTCGAATTCTCCCCCGAATTCGGGCCCTGACAATCCTTAAGGTTCGAAAACAGAAATAATTATTGAAAAGCCTATCTGGTGCGAATAATAGAATCGCAGGCTTTTAACTTTTTGTGAGGTCGTTCTCGTCATTGAAACTTTTATTGACTGATTTAAGAAAATCATTCAAAACTGAAAGCATAGAAAATTTCTTGTTGTACAGACCAATGCAGATCTACTTCATTGACTCGCCTAATTCTGAACATTTTGTAAATGAACTTTTAAACTGAATCTTTTATAAGAGCACTTCTGTTATATATACTTGTAAAACTTTAATGTGAGTATATTGCAGTGTATCACACATACCATTAGAAAATAAAGCTCGTATTTAAAGGTATGTTATTGGTTTTTGCGTTTCACTTTCCTTTCTATAGTTTTTAACGGTGTTTTTCGAGCATATTCTGCATATTTAACCGCATATAATGGGGGTTTCGAGCATATAACGGGTTATAATGGGTTTATCGAGCATATAATGGTTTTTTCAAGCATATCTATCGAGCATAAAACACAGGGTTTTCGAGCATATCTGGAGATTTTATCGAGCATGTCGATCCGAGCCCTAGTCATAACTAACACCTTATTCAATAACTGCAATAGAATAATATACACATGGATGAGACCAGGAGATCAGTTACCAAATCGAATTCATTATGGTCAAGCAGAGATTTAGAAACCAGGTTTTGGATTGCAAAATATATCCTGGTGCTGACATAAACTCTGACCACAATCTGGTTGTTACAAAATGCAGATTAAAGTTGAAGAAACTGAAGAAAAGTCAAAAACCACAAAGGTGGGCAATAAACAGACTTATTGATACGTAACTACATGATAACTGACCGATGTGATTCGAGAAGTTGTTAGCTATGCCATCTATTGCTTTATATTTGAGGCACTACTCGTTCTAGCGAAATGAAACGCACCCGCAGTGGAGTTGAGATGTAATTGAGGAACTCGACCTGTATTATTGCGATATCGAGAGGCTTTGTTAACGGGGAGATGAACAAAAGTCGGCAGACATGACGGAGAATATGTAAAAAGGCTTTTTGAAAAGTTGCTTTCACCATGCGAGATTATAATATTTAAATGACTGAAGATGTTATTGGAGATATGTCAAGATGCGGATGACATTCTGATGCTGGGATGAAAATGTATGTGAAATTTATTATGTAATCTATCCTGTGATCTTCCAGAACGTCTCCCAAAGCTAAGTGGTTTTATATTTTATCTTGGTAAAAAGCAAAGGTTAAGAAGTACCTTTTCTATGAAAGAGTAACATCATGTCCTCCCCTTTTCAGTGTTAAACTGTCCCATATTCTTCGACAGTCAAGTTAGATCAGAGATTGGCTTGCTTGCTGTTTGTTTATTAATTTGTGTCCCCCTTCTTTTATATTCACGTAACGTAGTGATGAATCGTGATGTTGTTTGGGTTGTATTTATTTATGTTTGTTCGTTGCGGTTCATAGTTCTTCTTAAGTGTTTTTCTCTTTTCGTGATTTTGTTTTTGTCCGTCATGAAACGTGATCATAATCTATGGGCGGTGTTTTTTATTAACCTCTACCCCTTGTTTCAGTATGGGATGATTCTTGGACCTTGAGGGGTTAGTAATGTTTATGTTTAATAGTAATTTGAGCCTAAACGTAGGAGTGTGTGGTGTTCACACAGTGGCTGACATCGTCAGTCTTAACAGTGAGAACGCACACAATGTTTGTTGTTGTTTTATTTAGTGTTTTACGCTATGTCTGTCATCTGTGCTCCCTTATGGATAACCCTCTGGGTTTTATTCTTTCATCCTTAAGGTCTGGGCAGACATTTCTTCGTAAGCGTATTTGTTTTTGTTTTCTGTTCGGTCGACCAGTGCTCCTTGGAATTTCTCTCTTTCTTTCGTTTCCCATAAGGAGTGGACGGACAGTAGAACCTGTATGTACCGAAAGGCTTCTCACATTATTATCACGTTTCTAGACATGTATTTAAGGGTGGGTTAATGTTTTGTTTAAGTGGGAGCTTGACTGAAAGTTGAGGGTAGTTCTTGGGTTTTGTTTTGTAACTTTCAGTTGAGAAGCAACACGTATTCTCTCTTACGTTTATTAATGAGGTTTATCAGGTTTTCTTACTGTTAGAGACGTGGATGTTTATGGCATGGACCCGGGCCTGCTTTCTATGTTCATTTTACTGTTGGTAAGATGTCTGAATCTCATACTTCGTCCGGATAGAAGATTTATTCAGGAGGTTTATGAAGTCGGTTTATGTTTGATCGAGGGGTTGTTATTGTTATTTATTTAAGGGTTATGTTTGTATCTTTATTTTATTATCTTGGTGTTTCTTGTTTTATTGGTAACGTTCTGTAGTAGTGGATGTTTTGACCGATTTTCCTTTACTGCAGTTTTCTTGGTGATACCTTTGTTTTTAATTTATTAAGGGGTTTATTTAGCTTGTACGACTTCATATGCTAGTTAGAATATTTCTTCTGGTTACTTTTGTAATCAGCCTTTGGTGGGACGAAAGTATTATTTCGTATTTATTAATTTAGGCATTCCCTTTGATTTCATTTTGTAATTTGATGCGATCTCCAATCTAACCAGTGTTAGGCTTCTCTGTTTGTCTTTTATATCTTTATTGTGTTTTTAATATTTATGTTATTGTTTCCTTTTGTTAACCTTGTATATTTATTTATAGCCCCATCACCAATCAATTACCATTTCATGCGCTTCTCACGTCCCTCGTTTACTTTGTTTGATATTAAATTTTGTTTACAACCTTTACTCGAGATGTGTGGTTTTTAGTAGTTGTATCTCCATCTGGTTCAAAATGTAAAAAAGGTACACAACTGGGTTATTAGATCCACGGCCGGTCCTTTACCGCGCATGCAAGAAACCTATTTGGTTTCTCAGTCTGGCCATCGACTGCGTGCGTGGGGTGCGTTTGTCTCACTTATAAAGAAGGATGTGAACAAAAGATTCAAGAGGAGTATAAAGGAAGTACTAATGAAAATTCCTGAACAAACTTCAATTGCAGAAGAATAGGCACTTTTGAAGAATGAAATAACAAAATCTGCAGAAAAAACATAGGTAGGGAAGAAAGAATAGGTAGAAAACTGTGGATCATGCAGGATATACTAGAATAATGAACGAGTCAGAAGCACAAGAATGCTTGAGATGAAAGGGGTAAAGCAGAAACAGATGTCTGAGAAATAAGGTTAACAAGAAGTGCAAGGAAGCGAAAGAAGAATGGTTGAAAGAGAAATGTGGAGATATAGAAAACTGTCTAAAATAAGGAAAAGTTGATACAGTTTATCGAAGGATTAAGAGTACTTTTGGGGAAAGGAAGACTAAGTGCTGTAATATTAAGTATACCCCCACCCCCTCAGTCATGGGAATTCACCCAGCGAGCTGAGAAAGAGCAGTGTCCCCTTTCTTGACTGAGATTCACTGCTACCATCCAGAACAGGTCGGGGAACGAAAGGGGGAGTGGAAGGGTGGACCATACACAGAGATCCGGGCTGGAGCGCCCACACTGCACTACTCGTGAATTAAATAAAAGTGTTAAAACGAGGACACAAAAATATATTTTAAATCAAAAACACAACCAACATCCAATCACACAATTACTTATAAGGAAACTCCATTCCCTGCAATAAAATATAATAATAATAATTAGACCCTCAGGTTGCTGCGTGTTCCTGTTGAGCACGAGGCTCGGAGATAAAGTTTAGGCACATTGCCTTTTCCCGCACTGGCTACATACAGAATCTTAGTAATATTAAATACATCATGCCCAAAGCTTTCGATGTAAAATCAACTTGCAAGCACCACTAGACCCCAACACAACCTTCAGGATTCGATTACAGAATTTACTTTTCAATTCATTAACAACTAAAATAACTTAAGTCATTATTAGCACTAACTGAGGATTGATAAATGTAGGAAATGGGCTGAAAAATAAAGTGACTGCTATTGAAATTTAGTAATTCAAGGTATTTACCTGATTCAAAGGAAGTGGCTCCAGAGTATATATCTCATCGTCTGAAATAACACAAAACACACCATGAGAAAAAAACCATATATTCTGAAGAGGTGTACATGCATGCCAATGGTCTGTGCAACATTTTATCGGGATAGTTTAATGTAATGTGTTGGACAGCTTGTCAAAACAAACAAATGCAAAGAAACATACCCTAAGGAGTGTGATTTGCAGTCTGTAATTATTATCAATTATTGTAATTTGTATCATGTTATTTGATTGTGGCTGCTGATGAAATACTTCAAGAAGCATGATACAGTAATATACAGATACAAATGAGATTTCTTTCTCAAATAACTATTTGACTACTATCAAATGATAACTTTTCAGCCGGTTAACACAAAACTCCCTGATAAAAAATTACATTTAAAAAATTTATTATTTACTGATTACACTGGAGGGGGCAACACGGATAACATGTTTCATTCACTAAATGAACATCTTCAAATAAGTTATTAACTGATACTGATTATGATTAGTGATGTGTCTCCCACAAGTCCAACCCCTCCTCCACGTGGTTGGAGACGGGCCTGTAGGGGTGAAGTACAGTGGGGACTTCGTGTGCCCCGGGACCGCTGCGGTAGCTGTGAAGGCTCTATGGGAACCCTGAAAAGTGACGGCTGACGGGGCTCTGGTGCAGCTACGATAGGCCTTGCAAGCCAGTAGTGGATATCATATTTGCTTTCAAAACAGGAACAGGCCTCGGAAAGGATGGATGCAAACGACGACGACCCGGATATGCTAATGGACTACGAGTTGGGACATTAAACATACAGACACTGACAGGAAAGGTGGAGGAGATTGTAGATGTGATGGAGAGAAGAAAACTGGATGTACTGGGCTTGGCAGAAACAAGATGGAAAGGAGAAGGTCGCAGAGAACTGAGGAAAGGGTACCGGTTGTACTTGAGTGGGAACAGTGAAGGAAGGAGCAGCGGAGTAGGAGTAGTTGTGAGAGATGGAATGAAGGAAGAGGTAAAGGGAATAAGTGACAGGATCATGAAGATCAGAGTAACTGTAAAGGGAAGAAGCCTGGAGATAGCCAAGGTATATGCCCCTCAAGTTGGATGTACAGCTCAAGAGAAGGAAGACTTTGAGGAGGAGCTACAACAGCAGTTGAATGGTCAGAGCATCATTGTCATGGGAGATTTGAATGCACATGTAGGAAGTGAAAGGCAAGGATATGAATATGTATTGGGAGCAGAAGGATGGGGTAGCAGGAATGAAGAAGGGAGAAAGTTGCTGGATTTTTGCAAGAAAAACGGTTTAGTGGTAGGCAACTCCTGGTTCCGGAAGAAAGAAAGCCACAAGGTAACGTGGTACAGCAGTGATTTAACAAAGAAATCTTTGGTAGATTACATGCTGTACGACTGGGAAATGAAGAGAAGTGTCAGAGATATAAAGGTAATACCATCAGAGGCCTTAGATAGCGACCACAGAATACTTGTAATGAACCTGGGAGTTGTTAAGGATAGCAAGAGGACAGAGTACCAGGAAAGGAGAATCAAAGTATGAAAACTCAAGAAAAAGGAAGTCAAGGAAGAATTCCAGAAGATAATAAGGGAAAGGATGCCAACAGACAATCCTAAAACAGGGGAAGAGGAATGGAAGCAATTCAAAAAACACAATGGAGGAAGCTGCAGTGGCAGTGTGTGGAAGAACAAGCAACAGAAAGTGGTGTAAAGAGACACCATGGTGGAATGAGAGAGTAAAAGAAGCTGTGGGAAGGAAGAACAAGGCTTTCAGAGTGTGGTTCCAGGAAAGAACTGATCTGGCAAGGGAAGATTATAAGATAAAGAAGAAAGAAGCAAACAAGATTGTCGCAGAGGAGAGGAAGAAGTGGATGGTAAAGTGGACAGAGATGATGGAGGAAGACAGTAGAGGAAATAAGAAAGTACTTTATGGGATGGTCAAAAGTAAGAGAAGAGGTCTGCGAGAGGATGTGGTAATGATGGACAAAAATGGAAATGAGGTACACAACAAAGAGACACTCAAGACAGTGTGGAAAGAGTACTTTGAGGATTTGCTGAATCCAAATGGTCATAGGGAGGAAGACAATGCATTGGAAGATGGAGAAGACAACACAGGAATGGAAAAGGACCTGACTTGGAGAGAACTGGAGATGGCTATAGACAAGATGAAAGGAGGAAGCGCACCGGGTGTGGATGAAGTGAGTGTTGAAATGGTGAAGGCAGCAGGGGAGGTTGGGAAACAGTGGCTGTACCGTGTGATGAGGGTGATACGGAAGGAGAAAAAGACCCCAGAAGATTGGAAGAAAGGAAGCAGAAAGGAGTGCAGAAATTACAGGGGAGTCACACTCATATCTCACTGTGCCAAGATATATGAAAAGATATTAGAAAGTAGAATACGAGCCAAAGTGGAGAGAAAATTGAGAGAGGAGCAGTATGGATTCAGACCTGGGAGATCAACAGTGGATCTCATATTTTCAGTGAGACAGCTCCAGGAACACCACTATGAATTTGGAGAGGATCTGTTGATGGCCTTCCTGGACATCGAAAAGGCCTATGATAGTGTGTGTAGGGAGAAGGTTTGGGAAGCAATGGAAAACATGGGAGTGGAAAAAGGGACTGTAGGCAGAGTGAAGGAGATGTATTGTGGAAGTGTGAGTTGTGTGAAAGTTGGAGGGGAAAGAACAGACTGGTTCAGACAAATGAGTGGCCTGAAACAGGGTAGTGCGCTGCCACCCCTTCTCTTTATTGTGGTTATGGACGAGGTAATGACACGGATTGCAGGAAAGATAGGAGAAGATAAGATGAAAGCAATGGTGTTTGCAGATGATCTCATGGTCTGGGGAAACGAGGAGGAGGAAATTCAGGAGCAACTGAAGGCTTGGGAAGAAACAGTGGGAGAGTACGGATGGAAGTTCAACATCAGTAAATGTGAGATCCTGTTAACGACCAGGAAAAAGGACAGACCAATGAGTGGGATAACACTTGGAGGTGGACAGCTGAAGAAGGTGGAAAGTCTCAAGTACTTGGGAAGTCTAGTGGAGGAAAATGGGAGAAATGACAAAGAGATTACGGAATGTGGCAGACAGGCAGAAGCATTTCTGAGAAGCATTAGGAGCTTAGTGTGGAATAAAGATGTCCCACAAAAAAGCAAGGAAGTGTTATACAGAAGCTACTATATCCCGATACTGACCTATGCTTCAGAAACGTGGACAATGAAGAAAAGAGACATAAGCAGAATACAGGCAGGTGAAATGAAGTTCCTGCGAAGTAGGATCGGAGTAACAAGAAGAGACAGGTTGAGGAATGAAAAGGTCAGGGAAATGGTGAAAGAGGAGCCCTTGCAAGGTAGGATTGAGACGTCAAGACTGAGGTGGTATGGACACTTAAAGAGAATGGATGAGAAGAGGATTCCCAAGAGGATACATGAGATGCAGATGCAGAAGAAACGACCAAGGGGAAGACCAAGAGATAGATGGCTGAAAGGAGTGGAGGAATGTGTCAAGAAGAGAGGCGAGGACTGGACCAGAGTGACAGCGGAGAGGTGGTGGGAAGAAAGGACTAAGTGGCGAGGCTTATGTTCCAAACAGACCCAGCCTGGGGCTGGAAACTGTACAAGATGATGATGATGTGTTGAATGTATTTTAGTTTTACATCTTGCCAATGAATTAAATCTGATCTCTTGTGGATCATGTTTTAAGTATTAGATATAAAGGAAGTGTTAGTTACAAGCATACTCACTTCTAACTAATAGAATACAATTTGAGTAATTATCTGCATAGTTGGTTGCTGCGATGTATGTATGTTCACTATGTAATCACCTCGCAGACCAACATGGCCAGAATCGGCTAGAGGTAACGCTCACTGTGCTGGCGTCACTGTCTGTTGTCGTACTGTGGAACTTATTTCTGTAAGGTCATTACATAATGAACAGATGAGCCTCTCAGCAGCCAGCTATTCAGACAAGTACTCAAATTGTGTTCTAACAGTTAGAAGTAAATGAGCATGCATGGGGCCCTAAAAACCCTAAGCCTAAGAGAGGAGGGCCATACACAGAGACGACAGGGTACAGGACGACCACAGGGAAATGCCAAAAAAAGTAGTGTCCTTCTAATCAGTAATGTATTGTCATGTCCCTAATCTGTGGTATCAAGTGCAATGTGGTCACATCTCTTGTTCTTTGTGTTTCACTTTCTACAAACAGTAGTGTATGTTATAAAGTGTTATATATATATATTTTTTTTTTTTTCGTGTTCATAAAATCCATTTCATTATTTTAACCAATAGTTTTCTTTTTGCTAGGCTTAAAACCATAACTGCGGATAATTCGTGGTTTTCGATAATTCGCAGAAATTTGTGTATTGATTACTGCAATTATCGGAAGTGCACTGTAAAGAAGAAAACAAAAAAGGCTAAAATTCGAGTTTTCTTATGAAATTTGCGAAATTTCACGAGTTTAAAAACCATTCCTTTTGCCCTTTTCAGGGTTATTAAAACACATTACCAACTGTGTATTACTTCATTCAATAATTCGTGAAATTCACGATAGCGAATTTTCCCGATTCCTATAAATTACTGAACAATATGAGACCAACCACAACCCATCTTCACCTAAAACAATTCTAATTAAATTAAGTCTAATAATAATTAAAAACATTATTGATAAAACAAATGAAAATGAAAATCCACAGCCTGCTTCCAGTCTCCGACCGGGTCAGGAATGGAATGAATGAAGCCCCCATCTAGCGGCGAGGATATGGACTGTGCCGGCTGCCGAGGCCTGACGCACACCTCCGGGGCAATGATTAAATGACAGATGAAATGAAATGATAGTGGAGAGTGTTGCTGGAATGAAATTTTGACAGGGAAAACCGGAGTACCCGGAGAAAAACCTGTCTGCCTCCGTTTTGTCCAGCACAGATCTCACAGGGAGTGACCGGGATTTGAACCACGGACCCAGCGGTGAGAGGCCGGCGTGCTGCCGCCTAAGCCACGGAGGCTTCTGATAAAACAAATATTAATACTAAAATAATACATCGATTAATTACTAAATGACCTGATGATGTTGATTCATTTAGGGGCTTTGCGACGTCGTGTAGCCCTGTGAATTTGGGTGTGTGTGAAATTTGTCTGATAACCTAGATTATTGTGTTGGCTGTATTAAGGTGTGTATTTGTAATTCTGGGTTCGATTCCAGACTCTGCCAAGATTTAAAATTCTGGTCTGAGGACTGGAAAGGGGTACATTAAGCCTTGTGAGGAAAAACTGAGAAGAGGTGGGTTCGATTCCCACTTCAGCCATCCTGGAAGTGGTTTTCTGTGGTTTCCCCACTTCTACTCCAGTGGTTCCTAACTTCAAGCCTCGGCCATGTCCTTCCCAATCATCAACTGCATTACAAATACACACACTAATACAGCCATCACAATAATACAGGTTATCAAACAAAATCCCATACTCTTCCAAGTACATGGGGATAAATGAACACAATGTCCAAGCCCCTCAAATGAAGCAATAACAAACAAGGTGGCATCATAATGATTAGACAAAACAATTGACATTTCCATACCTTTTGTTTCTTCTACTTCCATATCAGCTGGTTTTATATCTTTACTTGAGTCACGGACCAATATTTGTGCATCAAGCCATGCCAGTTCAGCCTCCTTGCCCTTCTTTAATTCAAGCGACGATACAAGAGCATCAGTCAGACGAACCTGAAGAAACAGAAAATTTTTAATTTTAATATGTTCAGAAGGCCTTGGAGGCTGGATTTAGACAGCTCCTTAACCCGGTCCATGAGTCAATCCTAATTGGCTACATGGATAATTCTTGCCAGGCGCGTCCACGTCGCGGGGGTGGACAACGGTACTGTAATATACCATGGAAATACAGTACCGGCTAAGTTCTGGTGAGAACCCAGTCCTATGGGGTATAACATAGGCCCCGTGCACAGGGTTACGTGCGAAGACCTCAACGGAATCTACAGCGGAGAAGATGGACTTCAGAACGGTGGAGATTGCGGAAGAGGCAACCCAGTACTCAGGGAATAGTATGAGTACAGCATCAATCGGCAGCGTCTGTTTCCCATGTTAGGGGCGGCTGCAAGGGCGTCTGTTCTCCATGTTAGGGGCGGCCTGAATAATAGCTGGCAGTAGCTTCATAAAATGCCTTTGGGAGTGGCGACCCCATCATAATAATAGCCTAAAATGGAAATGGCACTTCCAATGATTCGGAAAAGGTTAGGGCGTACCCTGCAGGCGACGCGCAGTTCCTTTGGTACTGGGGGGACTGTGAGAAATGGGCGACCAGTAACCGAAATGAAAGTGGGAATCATGAATGTCATGACCCTGACAGGCAAGGTGGAGGAGGTGGTAGACTTCATGGAGAGGGAGAAGGTTGGAATGATGGGGCTGAGTGAAGTGAAATGGAAAGGTAAAGGAAGGAAGAAATTGAGGAAAGGATATACTTTATACTGGAGTGGTGGCCACGAGGCAAAAAATGGTGTGGGACTGATAACCTCGAAACAACTGGAGGAGTATGTTGAAGTGGTAGAGTGTGTGAGTGACAGAATAATGAAAATTAGAATGAAGATGAAGAATGACGTGATGGACTTCATACAAGTGTATGCACCACAGACTGGAAACAGAGAAGAAGATATTGAAGTATTCCTGGAGGATGTAGAAAGAGTAATCTCAGATGTAGAAGTGGTGATCATGGGAGACATGAATGCACAAGTCGGAATTGAGAGACAAGGAAAGGAAGAAGTCGTTGGACCATATGGATATGGGAAAAAGAACCAGGAAGGAGAGGAACTTGTAAACTTTTGTGAAAGGAATGGACTGATAGTGGGTAATTCATGGTTTCGGAAGAAAAACAGCAGGAAAATTACGAGATATGGGTGGGGTGATAGAAGAACAAAATCAGTAATTGACTACTTCCTGGTGGAAAGGACAAATCGCAGAAAGCTGATGGATGTGACAGCTTTACCAGGAGAAGCATTTGATGGGGACCATAGAGCTGTGGTGGCAAAATTTAGATGGGGAAAATTGGAAAACCTAAAGGAGATCAGAGAAAGTAAAATAAAAGTATGGAAATTGAAAGACAAAGCTGTACAGGAAGATTTTCAGGAGAGATTGAAGCAACAAATCCCAGTTACTGAAGTGGGAAATGTAGAAGAGGAATGGTCCCACTTTAAAAAGGCATTTGCTGGTGCAGCAGAGAGTGCTTGTGGTAGGACGTCAACAAGAGTTAAAGAGAAGGAGACACCATGGTGGAATGAGGAAGTGAGGAAAGCAGTGAAAGAAAAGAAGTCTGCATGGAAAGAATGGAACCGAGATCAAACAGAAGAAAGCAAAAGGAAGTATCACGACAGCAAACGGAGGTGTAAGAAAGTGGTAGGAGAAGAAAAGAAGAAAAGTTGGGAAGAATTTACACGAAGAATGGAAACAGATGTAAGTGGCAGTAAAAGGATGCTGTATGGGCTTCTAAGAAGTAAGAGGAAAGAAAGAGTTACTACAAAGCTGGTGAAAAAGGAAGATGGAGAGTTGTTAACACGCCCAGAAGAGATAAAGGGACGATGGAAGGAGTATTTCGATAAGCTATTGAATGTGAGCAATTGTACTGGTGAGATCGAAGTGACACAGCCTGACGACTCTATAACAGAAGATGATATAACAATGCTGGAGGTGGAAGTAGCAGTACAGAAAATGAAGATGGGAAAACCAACAGGGGAGGATGAAATCAGTGTAGAAATGATAACGGCTGCTGGACCTGTTGGTATGCAATGGCTGTATCGACTGCTAAAGTGTGTGTGGAAACGGAAATGTGTACCAGAAGACTGGGAGAAAGGGCTAATAATACCAGTGTTTAAGAAAGGGGACAAGAAAGTGTGTGATAACTATAGAGGGATCACCCTCATATCACAGATAGTAAAAATACTGGAAAGGATATTAGAAAGAAGAATGAGAAGAAAGGTGGAAGGAGAGTTGCAAGAGGAACAGTATGGCTTCAGGAGTGGAAGATCCACAGTGGACCCAAACTTTAGCTTGAGGCAGGTGATGGAAAAGAACTGGGAATATGGAGAGGATTTGATTATAACTTTCATAGATCTAGAAAAGGCATATGATAGTGTCCCCAGAGAGAAGGTATGGGAAACCATGGTTAAGGCGAGACTGGGAAGAGAAATGTTGGAAATGGCGCAAGCAATGTACAACAACTGTGTTAGCAGGGTACTGACCCCAGTTGGAAAGACAGATTGGTTTAGGAACAAGACTGGACTAAGACAGGGGAGTGTGCTGTCACCTCTTTTATTCATAATGGTAATGGATGAAATTTTAAAGGAAACAAAGGAAGCATATGGACATAAAGAAATGAAGTTACTATTATTTGCAGACGATATTGTGGTCTGGGGAAGGAACATCGAAGAAGTGCAAAAACAACTAGATGCACTGAACGAAAATATTCAGAAGTATGGCCTGAAAATCAGTATAGAGAAAAGCAAGACCATGGTGATGACAAGAGGGGAAAGACAAGGAAAGGGCACTGTGAAAATTGGAAGTCAGAGTTTGGAAATTGTGGACACTTTCAAATACCTAGGAAGTGAATTGATGCAAACTGGTAGGTTGGACATGGAGATTGGCAGGAGGGTACAGCAGAGCAATGCATTCTATCAAAGTGTAAGAAAACTTGCTTGGGATAAGGAAGTACCAAGGAAAAGCAAGGAGGTAATGTATAAAGTGTACTATGTACCCATATTAACTTATGCAGCTGAAACTTGGACCCTGACGAGCAGGCAAGAGAGTAGAATCCAATCCAGTGAAATGAAATTCCTAAGAAGTATGATAGGAAAGACAAGGAAAGACAGAGTGAGGAATGAAGATGTTAGGAAGGAAGTTGGGATGGGAAAACTAAATGAGAGAATTGAGAAGATTAAACTAAGGTGGTTTGAACATGTAAAGAGGATGGAGGAAAATAGAATACTAAGGCAGATGCTGGAGGCGAAGTGCAAGGGTAAGAGAGCAAGGGGAAGACCTAGAACAAGGTGGATCGATTCAGTGAAGAACAGCGTGAGAAAAAGGAATCTGGACTGGGACAAGATCGTGGAAGAAGAATTGTGGGAGGAAAGTGGAGAAGTGCCATAAATACCCCGACCCGGCAGTAGCTGGATAAGGGGAAATGATGATGATGATGATGATGATGATGTTCAGAAGCTTTGCATAGAGCTGTGTGTTTCTCTTTGGCTACCCCTGTGATTTTCTGGTTCTGATAACCATCTCCAATACACTGCATTAGTTGTAGGACCTGTGATGTGAAACTTTACCCTATTTTGAAATCAACATGCTCTGGAACGAGGAATTGTGTAACAATCACAGCAGGTCTGCCAATCATCCATTCTATGAACTTGTACAGATGGCACAGCAACAAAATGGGTCTGTAGATTACAGGGTCATTTCAATCTTTTCTTGGTTTCAGTCTTGCAATTACTCTGGCTTTCACTCACACTTGAGGTAACTTGCAGGTATTAATACAATTATTGTATAATTCCTGCAGCCATTCTTTTGTTACAAGCCCAAATTGTTTGACTTACTCAAGACATTTTTCATCCAGACCAGCAACCTTCCCAGTCTTACACCGATCCAGTGCTCCAATTAACTCATCTTAAGGTAAAGGATTTTGGTGTGTGTATCAGCCTCTTGTTCACGATCCCTCACAATTCCTCTTCTTTTAAGTCATCTTGGATTAGATGGTCAACCATTTAGTAACAGCTGCAGTTCTCAGAACTGTCCATTAAATAATATAACAGTTTTGTTTCTTTTTGTCGTGTGGCCTCCTGACAGGCCAAGTGCAGGTCTTTCTAGTCGACGCCCGTGGGCGACCTGCGCGTCGGGATGTGAGATGTAATGGATGAAGATGAATGAAACTGGGCAAGGATGAGGATGGAAGCGGCCGTGGCCCGTCGGAAGGTACCGTCCCAGCATTTGCCACGGAAAACCATTTAAAGGACGGCCGACGGTGGGGCTCGAACCCACGTGTCTACAGAGTCAGCAGAGAGCTTGGCCCCCTGACCTAACGTTGCGCTTTAGTGAGCGTAGCCACTGTTGTCGGTAATAATATAACAGTGATAAATATTGAATGAACAGTTCCTGTTTGTCCCCCTATGAGTTGTATATTTTTCGACGATGTCTATACTTTCTTTCATTCCCAGGATTTTCATATTGTTCTCGGGTATTTGGGTGATTTTGGTTTCCAGTACATACCAGAAGTCATCCACTTTCTGTGGGCTCTTTTTTCTTATAATTTTTCTTTCCTTTTTCTCTAGCTCTTCTATTTGTCCTGTTCTCATGGAGACCATACACTCTGTTGCATAGAGGTGTTCTAGATTAATTTCTAGGGCATGAATTTTTATAAATTTGGAGGCCATTAAAAATGCAGATACTACCCACAGCTCATTCCTTCCCCATACCTGCCAACCTCTCAAAATGAAAAATCGGGAGCTTCGACGCGGCGGCGACGGGGGAGGGGGCGATGCAACATAATACATACACAGGCTAAGACATTACAGCAAATATAAAATATATAAGTTACACTATTTATTAAACTGTACATGACTAACATGTTATGACATCCCAGTTTACAAATGTACTTAAGACTGAGTAATTTTAAATTCTCACTAGTCTATCAAACAAGCATACCTTTCTTTCGACCACACTCAGGCATACAAAACTAGTGACGTATCGAAGATCATATTATTGGTCGTTGTTGCAGGTGACTGTGGCTGATTTTGCCCTCTTCAAAAAGGTATTGCTATATTCTTGCTCTAAACACTTCCCTTTCTGAATCGACTTCAGAGTTATAAGTTTGTCTAAAGTCTTGTCGGAGAGATGACCTGAACTGCGTTCTGTTTTTCTGACAAGACTGAACATCCTCTCACACTCTGCATTACTATGCGGAATGGTCAGAATGGAAAGCATAACTTTAGACAATTTGTCATACTTGAGTATCCATTTCCTCATTAAAATTGTCTTGAGTGTCTGGTAACATGCTAGAAAATTTATCTACAAAAAACTTAATTTTGGAAAATGAAATGTCCCCCTTTCCACTATGCAAGATACTGAAATCACACCTACAGACACTGCAAAATGCAAATGTTGCCCCTCTTCTTACCTCAGTTATATGCGGAAAGTTATCTTTGTGCACACTTTTAAATGTCACATCATATTTCTTCGCCATATTACCGAGGAATCGACGCAATCACTCAGATCGAAAAATCACAATAGCCTACCGGCATGTTAACGCCAACAACATCTAACAAATTTATACACAAATCATATAATTTCACGTGTGAAACAGATACAATATTCCGCAGCGTACAACTACCTTTCACCCACAAGGTATTATGCAAAACTTCTAGGAACAAGCGCTGAATTAACCTTCGACGATTTCAAACAAAGATGTATTCGAAGCCAACTTTTTATAACAGCAGGACTCGACGCGGGAGTTAGTATGCAGTTGTCGATTATCGATACAGAGCGAAACTGCGGTATCGAGATATAACTTCAAAACACGTAAAGTCGATCCGTTCGACTCATTAAATCCGAAATTACGCGTGGGATTTTTGAAAAATTGGGAGATTTAATACGTTAAGCGGGAGAGCGGGAGAAATGGTCTGAAATCGGGAGTCTCCCGCCTAAATCGGGAGAGTTGGCAGGTATGCTTCCAGTGGTAGGCAAGACGTTTCTTATCCTATAACACGGGTCAACAGCATTTTTGTTACAAAGAAGGTGAATGGAGTGCTTAGCTAAATCTTGGGTTCTGAATTTGAAAATGAAATTAATTTTCGTCTATCGGGCAGTTTTCGTAATATGGTACCCTCTATCTTTCAACACCTTGAAAAAGCTGCATTTTTGGTTACGTTGGTATTGCTTAATTAATTTGCTTTCAGTTTCCTTTTGCGGATGTAATTGTTGGAAAACAATCAAAATATATATACAAGGACATCCATTCATTATTCACAGTTTCGAAATCCACCGTCAGGGTACGAATGAGGCGGATGAGTCATGAGGCAAAGTATCGTTGGAAATCAGGAAAAGAAACTAGACCTATTATAGGTAGGCCTAGTTTCTTTTTCCTTTACTCTAATTTGTGTACTAACACATATTTTTGATGTGCAACATCTTTCCTCTCGGTTGCTGGATATATTTTGCGGGAGCGATTTTGGAAAAGGGACGGAAATGTGTAACAAGAAACAATGAGTGCGCACGGTGGCGGAGATTGGTACCACGATGTACTGTCGGCCAGCACGCGGTGGCGGAGATTGGTACCACGACGTACTGTCGGCCTCTTGGTTGCTGGATATTTTTTGTGGGAGTAATTTTGGAAAAGGGACGGAAATGTGTAACTGGAAAACGGGGAAGCGCGAGCTATTTGATTTGACCAATGAGCACGCGCGGTGGCGGAGAGATGACTGTGAGATAGTGCCAACCCATTTTGCGTGAGGTGATGCCCCCTTTTTTCCTATAGCTCCCTTAATTTAACCAAAGGACCCAAAACTAATAGGTCATCGGCTTCTTAATATCTCGCGAACCAATAATGCTAGGGACTTGTATGAGGTGTCCTAGGACTCGGGGTGACACCCCCTGTTTTCCTATAGCCCCCTTAATTTAACCATCATCATCATCATCATCATGCACAGTTTCCAGCCACTGGCCGGGTCTGTTTGGAACATAAGCCTCTCCAACGTCTTCTGTCTTCCCACCATCTCTCAGCCTCCACCCTTGTCCAGTCTTCTCCTCTCTTCTTCACGCTTTCTTCCACCCCCTTCAGCCACCTGTCTCTCGGTCTTCCTCTCGGTCTCTTTCCTTCCCACTTCGTCTCGTGTACTCTCCTGGGTATCCTCTTCTCCTCCATTCGTTTTACATGTCCATACCATCTAAGTCTAGATTTCTCTATATCATCCTGTAATGGTTCTTCCTTCATTAATTCTCTGGTCCTCTCATTTCTTATTCTGTCCATCTTTGTAGCTCCAATACTGCTTCTCAAGAACCTCATCTCACTGGCCTGTATTTTGCTCTTCTCCCTTCCTTTCATAACCCAGGTCTCCGAGGCATACGTCAGGATAGGGACATAATACGTCCGATATATGATCTTTTTGCTGTTCTGAGGGACATCCTTGCTCCATAACATGCTTCTCACACTCCTCCGGAATGCTTCTGCCTGTCTCCCCCGCTCATTTATTTCTCTATCGTTTCTTCCATTATCTTGTATCAGGCTTCCCAGATACTTGAAACTCTCCACTTTTTTCAGCTGTTCCCCACCAATTGTTATTCCCGTTGTGGTTCTTTCCTTCTTCTTTGTTGTGATCACCATCTCACTCTTATTTATGCTCAATTTCATCCCATATCCTTGTATTATTCCTTCCCACATGTCCAACTGTTCCTGTACCTCCTCCTCCTTGCTTACCCAAATCATCAAATCAACTGCAAACCATTGCTTTCATCTTTCCATCCCCAATTACTTGTGCCACTCGGGACATTATGTCATCCATCACCACAATGAAAAGTAACGGTGACAGTGCACTTCCTTGTTTCAGGCCGTTTCTCTGTTCCAACCAGTCCGATCTCCCTCCTCCCACTTTCACACAGCTCACACTTCCCTTGTACATCTCCTTTATCCTCTTTATAGTCCATTTCTCTACTCCTCTATCCTCCAGGGACTTCCAGACTTTGTTTCTGCATACACTGTCATATGTTTTCTCAATGTCCAGGAAGGCCATCAGTAGATCTGTTCCATAAGTCTCCCATAAGTCCAACCCCTCGTCCACGTCGTGGGAGACGGGCAACGGCACAAAGTTGGGGATCGCCTATGGGGGCGAAGTACAGTGGGGACTTCGTGTGCCCCGGGACCGTTACGGTAGCTGTGAAGGTCCTGCAGGAACCCTGAAAAGTGACGGCTAATGGGGCCCTGGTGAAGCTACGATAGGCCCAGCAAGCCAGTAGTGGATGAAACCAAATGCTTTCAAGAATGGAACGAGCCTTAATTTAACCAAAGGACCCAAAACTGATAGGCATCGGCTTTTTAATATCTCGCGAACCAATAATGCTAGGGACTTGTATGAGGTGTCCTAGGACTCGGGGTGACACCCCCTGTTTTCCTATAGCCCCTTAATTTAACCAAAGGACCCAAAACTGATAGGCATCGGCTTTTTAATATCTCGCGAACCAATAATGCTAGGGACTTGTATGAGGTGTCCTAGGACTCGGGGTGACAACCCCTGTTTTCCTATAGCCCCTTAATTTAACCAAAGGACCCAAAACTGATAGGCATCGGCTTTTTAATATCTCGCAAACCAATAATGCTAGGGACTTGTATGAGGTGTCCTAGGACACGGTGTACCCCCCCCCCCCCCCGTTTTCCTATATTTAACCACAGGACCCAAAACTAATAGGGTATCGGCTTTCTAATATCTCGCAAACCAATAATGCTAGGGACTTGTATGAGGAGTTTTAGGATTAGGACGCCCCTTTTTTTCATGATTTTCTGATTTGCAGAGATGGGTAAATCCAGAGCAGAATATATGCGAAATTATCGAAAAAAGAAACACGAGCAAAAATAAAAACTGGAGGAGTACAGCCGAAAAAAAAAATTCTTCACATATATTTCATCTCAATTTCATAGTAGGATAACATGCCAGATGTTAAACATCATATGCGACTACTGTAAGCCTCGTTGTTTTTTGTTTGTTTGTTCTCCTTTTGCCAGATACATGTAATATAAAGGCTGACGCAAGCATTTACAATAGTACATTATGCAACGAGCCTATAATGGCAATAATTAAGACATGAGTTTTATAATTTCCATACGAGTGTCTTAATTACCAATATAGGCAAGTTGCATAAGACTGTTTATGTTCGACGATAATTATAACTATTTTATGTTAAACATAAATATTCATAAATATCTGTCGAGATATCGCCAGTTTATGTACTGAACGGAGCACATGGGACGCAAAGAATACCTTGTATTTGACCATGGCCTCCTCGAATACCCCACTATGACTCTAGCCACGCAGTGAAATTTAAAATAGGAGGCCCTGGAAGTCAGTGCAGGTGCGATGCTATCCTTACCTAATTGGTCACAGAACTGTTTCTTGAGCTCTGATTGGTGGGAGAAACTGTTTCATAATGAAAAAATATTACTATAATGACCTCATTATGATACAGTTTTCTGACATATAATATTTACATTTCGTCATCGTCGAACATAAAATCCATTATAACATGGAAACTGAGGCCGATACATAAATTCTGAGGTTAGATCCGGATTCAGGGACACTGCTTGTTTTGTTTTTGTAACTAAAAAAGACTTTTTCTTTAGTAGACCTCATCTTAAGGTAAAGGATTTAGGTGTGTGTATCCACCTCTTGTTCATGATCCCTCACAATTCCTCTTCATTCAAGTCATCTTGAATTATATGGTCAACCATCCGACAATTGCATATACTGCTCACAGTACATTTCTTCTCGCGATGAATAAACAAACCTTTCGACGTAATTGTTCACTTTGAGTACCATATCTTTTCCCATGTATTCTATACCTAGGGTCCCAGATTTTTGGTTTTAGCGATATTCCCAAAAATTTTCAGTGAACATATATATGTTATCACAACGATATATTGACCCCTAATATGTCATTTTGTGCCGGTCCCGTGGTGTAGGGGTAGCGCGCCTGCCTCTCGCCCGGAGGCCCTGGGTTCGATCCCCGGCTCCGTCAGGGATTTTAAAACTGACGTGCGGGTTGGAACGGGGTGCACTCAGCCTCGTGAGGACAATTGAGTAGCTGTCTGACAGTGAGACAGTGCCCCGGTCACGAAAACCAAGATTAACGGCCGAGGGGACCCGACGCGCTGACCACGCGTCACCCCAAAAAATCTGCAGGCCAAATGGCTGGGCAGCGGTCGCTTGGTAGGCCTAGGCCCTTCAAGGGCTGTAGTGCCACGGGGTTAGTTAGTTAGTTTTTTAATATGTCATTTTTCTCAATTTTGAAGCCGCGAAATATCGCGAAATATAATTATTTTGCGAAATATTTTATTTTTGCCCTAAAATGCAAAATACCAACGAAATGCTGGAATTAAGAATTTTTGTTTTAAATATTTACTTTATTAAAATAGTTTTACTGTCTGTCGTTGGATAGAAAATAAAATAAACTTAAATATAGGCCTTAATGTTTCATAAGATACGGGATAACTGCCTTCTCGAGCCTGATTGGATGAAGGGGCAAGCCAATCACATTTACGAATCGACTCGTGACATAAATAGCTCGCGTTGTGGACAGAATCGATTTATTTTCACCATCGACTGCACAGAACGTTCGCCAGTCGATTTGTTGATCTTTCGTATTGTTTGATTCAAGTTTGATAACTGTCGAATACCACGCCTACGCGTTACGCACATTATATCAACAAACTATTATCCCAGAGGAGAGTATTGTCAAATTTCAAGCATAGAAGCTAAATTTAAGCTTTGCCATCTGTATAATGTTCCTACACGTTACGAAAATTCAAACATAACCTCCAAGGTCGGCCATCAAAGTATTTAAACGATCGATACAAAGCATGCACCCTGCACCAGAAACAACTTTCGATAATCAGGTACTGCGCACACCAATACACGCTACCAATCAAACGCTACAGTTTCTCCTCGTTTCTCCATGCGGTGTCGTGCCTTGTTGTTCTGTGTCGTCGTGTTTTAATCGTGCGTGAGATTTTTTCGTGGTTTGAAATAATGCCCAAAACAAAGTTTGTGTCTGTTTTTACGAGGGCCGAAGAGTATTAGAACGAAGGTTTCTATGTTTTAGATAAATTCTTAATGTGCAAATTCTGCAATGTTAGAATAAATTGGGAGAGAAAAGACACGTGTGAGAAGCATTGCAAAGATTCTGCAGTTCACAAGAAAAGAAGAAAAGAAGATTCCAAAGAGTCACTTAGGAAACAAGTCACACTAGTAGAAACTCTGAATGCTGCCAAAAGACTTAAGACAGACAAGGAAGAATTCGTACTAAGCACAACAAAGGCCTTTGTGCAAGCTAATATAACATTGGAAATGCTTGATCATCCTGAAATTCGAGAGTGGATGAACAAATATGTAAAAGGTAATGTACTGTATTTTATATAATGTAGCCCTACTAATTTTAGGCCAACAGTTCCTAATTAAAATAACAATATATTAATTGTATCACCTAAACATACAACAGCTCAGGTTTGGTAAGGGACTACATTTCCAGTAGTATCATTTTAGAATTTAATTATATTACTTTTAATTAATATGAATTTAACGCAATAAAGGTACGAAGATAGTAAAATCTATAAAAGTACTGGGAGGACTGCAAGGTTCAAACAGTTGCTGCGAATAGATTGACTAGAGTGATCTAATGCGGTCATTAAAGAAGAAATATGAATTAATTACTATTAGCTTGAACAGTAGTTTGTAAAGATATTAGTTGCTGGAACATGAACTAGAGTTCTTGCTTTGTAATTGCTTCAGGTGCTGGTGATCTCCCACAAGCTGATACATGCCGAAAGAAGTATGTTCCAAAATTAAAGGAACAATATGAGTTGGATGTTGTGGAAGCTGACCCGTTAATAAAATTAACTCGCATCCAAACCGTTCCGCGGGCGGTTGTTGATGCAATCCTGACCTTCACTGAACCTATAATTGTCTGACTAAACTTGTATCTCGCCTAAGTTCCGCGAGGTTCTGTACTGTCGATGGCTCGCTCTAGTGGCGAATGTTTGTACCTCGACATGTTTGTACCTCGGCGAGTCTCTGTCCAGTAGATGGCTCGACCTAGTGGCAAAAGTTGGAACTTAATTTTTGAAGTGTACGAAGCTTGCCGATCGGGTCCGTTGGTGCCCGAACGAACTCCTATTGTCTCCGTTTGTTGACGAAAACAAAAGTAAGTTGAAGAAATTCTTACAAGAAGAAGAGATGTGAGAACTAAATCTCTGGTGTAAAACGGGGATATTATTTCATCACTACGTGATGTACATTTACCGTCCGCCGAGGGTAAATCTATATCATCAGGTTAAATATGTAGACATGAAGGAAAACGTAATGTATGAAGTTTGGCTACAACAGGAGTACATCTCTATTAAGGTTGGTTATGTGTTAAAAGTTATTGGAACTATTTGTGACCTGAAAAGGTGAATTGGTCGTCGGTACGAGTATATTGTATTGGTGTTATTCTTCATATTTTTTTTTATGTTGCAGTCTTGAGCTGTTGAATAAATATCTTAGTGCAGTTGGCATATATTTTGCTATTGGTAAGTCTCTTGGCTTGGAGAACCGAGTAGGCCTAAGCATGAAATGAAAGTTACAATAACTTAATTTTTTAATCTGATATAAGACATATATTTATATGTATTTTAGGGGCTGTGTTTAATCTTTTATTTCTGACGTGCCGAGCTGTGTAACGTTCAGATCTCATTTTGTGTTGAGCGAGGAATTTCCCTAACCTTAAAATATTTTCGTAATAATTAATTTTCTTTTCCTCGTCTCATTTAGTAGGGTCTCTTATAGACTCTGTTGAATATATCACTTCTTATGATATGTATTTTATTCTTTCGTCCGTTGCCTGGAAACAACTTCGGGATTGTTAATTTTTTCATGTTTCTCTTGGAAACAATGTGGGTAATTTTTCCAGTCGAGTTGTGG
This sequence comes from Meconema thalassinum, assembly GCA_946902985.2. Classification (NCBI taxonomy): domain Eukaryota; kingdom Metazoa; phylum Arthropoda; class Insecta; order Orthoptera; family Tettigoniidae; genus Meconema; species Meconema thalassinum. Next base: position 569,194,097 of record OX336390.1, on the reverse strand, counting down.
TCAGTCATTTTGCAATTGCTTGCTGTACGCACGTATTTGAGGTTGGTCGTGAATAATTAATTGATTTAAAGACTCATTCAATTTATTTGAAGGAAATATTCTCTAAACGCTTTGACGTTGTCATTACTTCGAAGATTTTCGTGGATATTTATGTATTTTATTGAGATCTAATTCTACTGATCTGGAATATAATTTGTTCATCGGTTATTAAAAGGGTAAATACTTACTTCTCCTTCCCACTTGTGGGTTCCTTGCTTCTTAATTTTAATTAATTTGTTTTCTTTATGTTTATATTTTATGTTATGTTCATCTTTTAAACATGCATGTAAAATTGTCCTCTCATTTAATTATATTTTATATTATGAAACATGCTTCGTGTTTTCTTCAATCTTAGATTTAGTGCTCTTCTCTCAACATAATTACAACTCGGGTATGGTAATTTGTCCAGCCGTTCCACACACATACCCTAGTTACTCTTTGTTATTATTTATTTTTAAATTTCTTGAAGGGTTATATATTTATCTGTTAGTGTTTCTTAAGGTAGCTTGTGGGTACAGAAGCCATTAAAGATAAAACGATTGTTATCCACTGTGATGAAACGACCAACAGGAACGGCAAGGCAGTATTTATAATTCTATTTAGAATACTTCCCAATGGTTTGCAGACAACAAAGTTATTTGTTTTGAGTGTCACTGAACTTGAATCAGCAGATTCACAAACCTGTTGTCAAGGTATCGTAGATGCGGTGTTACGATACCGGGTGCAGTATTGCAATGTGGTAGGTGTGGCAACAGACAGTGCAAGGTACATGACCAAATGTGTCGGTACTTTGAAAGGATAGGTTTCTGGGGATTTGGTTCACATTCAGTGCTGGGCACACAAGTTGGACTTGGTTGCAAAGTTATTGCCAAATCATCTGCTCAGTCTCAATAAATGTGTGTCAATGGTGAAAGTGGCTTTTAAAAATGCAAGGAAGAAAAAGCATCAATATTTAAGTTTTCTGAAGGCTAAGCATAGTGATGAAAAAGTTAAGATGTTTCCCATACCTGTGCTTACTCGCTGGGGCTCGTTGCTGAACTCTGCACTATACGTTGGACAATACCTGGATGACCTAGTCGAATACTTTAGGAAACTGAGTGATTCAAATCCAGCAATGAGAAAAGATGCATTCAGTTTGAAGCCGCGCTTGTTAAGGAACACTGCACCGCAGTTTCTTCAATGATAACTTTCTTGGAAGGTTGTCACTACCCTACTGCTCACAAGCTTTCGCCAAAAGTCCGAGCCCTGGTAGGTGAACTGCAGCTTGTTAAAAACAAAGTGATTGGAGATGAAACATCATCTGCGTTGGAAAAGTTACAGGGTGAAAAGAAACAAAGGGAAGAGCGAAGATCGAGAAGCTAGCGGGAAACAGCATTGCGAAGCTTGAAAGAATGGTGGAAGAAGATCCGGCGAAGAACATCTTTCAGGCGATTGCCCAACTTTTCTACCTCCCAAATTTAGTGGTTGCGCCAGTAGATAATGACCTCATCTCGCATGTACAGAGGATTCCTCTTTTGAAACTAGTATCGAAGAAAGATTTTCTTCGAGGTTATCAAGCTCCGCAAAGTTTGGCCAAGGCAAGTACCGGTACCGTAACAGAAGACATAGTTCCAGAACTATTGAAGGGATTAATGGAATATTATCCTGAATTTTCCAGGAGGAGTTTGGAAACTGTATGGTTTCTCACAAGTAACGTGGACAGTGAAAGAGGCTTTTCAGCGTACTCAACTATTCTGTCAGTTAGGCGTACAAATCTGCATCCTGAAAACCTGGAAACAATGCTCTGTTTATACTTAGGGGACAACATAAGTTTAAAAAGTTAATGATAAAAGGACTAAGATAGTCATGCAGAGTGTTGAAGTAAATGTTAGGTTAGGTCTCAGATATATATCATTTGAGTTTCAGTTCTATAGTGTAAAAATAACTAGAATAAATTGTTTGTAATTCCTTCAAATGTTTTTATAGTGTCCATTATTGAACAAAATCCGTGCACCGTACAAATAGTTATTTAGCACACTCACACCTCACTTTCTTATTTCACAGCTATGGATATTTTATTTCACCGCTTTGGACATTTTATATCACCGCTTTGGAGCTTTTTATATTACCATAAATCAGGGACCCTATCTATACCTTATCCCATATAAGTTGAGAGTCAATGACAACACACCAGAGCCGCGAAGGAGAGCTCTTACCTACTGCATATGAGCACACTACCTTCAGGGGCAGATAACCTCGTAATTCAACCCCTTAAAATCTCAATAACTAACTAACTAACTAACACTACCTTCGATTGAAATATTACAGACACTGTACCAATTGTAAACTGGCTTCAACCTCACGTCAGTAAGAGGTAACTCCTTCGCGGCTCTGGTGTGTTGTCATTTGACTCTCATTGACTCTCAACTTATATGGGATAAGGTATATACGTAGATATTCATGGGATAAATAATTATAATAATTTTTTTTTTTTAAATCAGCAAATTTGTATACGATATCAATCCATCCGTTAAAATGGCAGCCCTGCTGTAATAACTTATCATTGTTTCTCATCGAAAATACCAACTGATTGCATCGGGATTTGATTCCAGCACAAGTGACATACACCACACAGTCTGCTGCAATCAAGAAACACGGTTTCATTTACAGTACAGTGCACTCTCGTTAATTCGCGGTAATTAATGCACGAACTTCCGCGAATTACCGAAAACCACGAGTTATCCGCAATTATTTTTGTTAAGCCTAGTAAAAACAAAACTATTGTTTAAAATATTGAAACAGGCTTGAACAAGCAAAATAATAATGATAACACTTGATTGTACTAGGTAGTGTCTTATAAGACATGATAGGCTAAAGGTAGGCTATGTGGATTATGCCTACATTAATATTTAAACAACAAAAAACAGTCGTCACGTTTTGTTTCTTAGATCGTTTATTCTAATTTTCGATTACACATTTCCGAAGAAAACATTATATGAGAACGAAAATTCATCTAGTTTTTCTATATAAGAGATAAGTGTGACTAGAAACACAATAGTAAACTTTCGGGATTTCCGTTGCATCACTCCCGCACTCATATTCTGAGCTATTTCTTCTTTGTTTTCTTGTCTTAAATCATAATCGTCGTCACAGAAGTCGGCAAGTGCTTTTGTACGAGCTTAGTGGCGGTATTTTTCTCCCGACTTGTTGACTGCATGAAGAGCATCCAACAAACACGCTCACGGTGTCGCGGAAGTTTGCACCATTACGCAATAATCGCTGTATACAATGCGCTGTCCGCGCATCCACCCTTCACAACTCGCGGATCAGCGACCTTGGAGGGTGGCTGTTGGGAAAGGGGGGTATGGTTCCGAGTGAAAGTGCATTCCTCTTGTATTGTTTGGGCTTCGAAGATAAAGGAAATCTGTGCTATACCACTCGCGGCAACATGCTCGTATGTTTCGAAGATTGCGCAAGTAGGCCTACTGTTACATCGCAGAGAATGGAATTCTGTCTTCTCGAATCTCAATGATTTCATCTTTATGCATTGCGTCGCATCAAAATTCTTTTAAACGACGGAGAGATTGCTTTACTTAGCGTGATGATTAGTTGCTGTGAGAATTTCTAATTTAAAAAATACTCTTGGAGACCCGCGAATTAACCGCAAAACGAATTATCCGCACGTGAATTATCGGGAGTGCACTGTATATGAATTTAGTTTTTTGTAGTTTATCACCAATTTGCGCTGGAAACTTACCACTTCAAGTTTGATTTTCTACTTGACATCTTTTTGCCCATGTTCAAAACATGGAGAAAGTAGGTTTATACATACCTGGTAGATGTGTGTCTCTGTGGTGGCATCAACTATGTCTGCTTTGCTGGGAGCAAACACACGCGCACCACTCCACTGCCTGCAGTGATTGAGCATCACACTGGTACTGTCTGGTGAACCTCGGACAAGGATTAGCCTTCGAGGACGTAGTTGGCTGAGGATCTTTTGGAGGGATTCTCCATCTGATCGTCCCTCAAAATCAATGTACTGGACTTGGGCAACCACATTAAAAGTTTTCACCACGGAGATACATTTGGTAGGTACTTCTGTGATATCTACAAAGAAATTATTGGCATATTACTTTCATCAGCCATTTCATACCAATTATATGGATTCTGATGAGTGGATATGCAGGGAGGTGAGGAATGGGTGATGGTGACTGGTATATTGTGGAACATCGAGGTCATTCATAACATCCCTGCAGTCAGAGTGGTGACAGCCAAGAATGCTGCCACTACACAATGAGGCGGACATGACGGGTAAGAAGTTGTCCAAATGGGAGAGCAGTAGCATCTAGATAAACACCATAAATATCCAACAAAAATAAATGTGTTCCGAGTGGTACCAGAAGTGAGGGGTAAACGTTTTAACGTGAATAGAATGCAGATCATAAATAAGTAATAAGTCAATCAATTAGCAAGTGTAACGGTTGAAACGACAAGTTTAAATATCATCGTTGCAGTTAGCCAATGTGTAAATAATAGTGTTTAACAACCACAAAAGTGAGTTTCATGTGATTTATGGAATTAAGTTACGCGTTCGCAAGTGATAATAATTAACTCCACAAATAAGGAAGTGTAATATAATGATAAAACTAGGTTAATACTTTAGTTCGCGTACAATAGTAGAGCGACGACATATTGGTTTCCAACTCACCGCCACCAAGATACCAAGAAATCATGCCAGACGCAAGTTCGCAAATTATACTCAGCTCTAGCAATCACGACATCTGCCCCATCTGTGAACGCCGGGTTGAAGATGAATACGCAGTCATGTGTGAAGGTCTCTGCCAAAGATGGCACCACCTTCACTGCGCCGAGCTACAACAGGGCCAGTTCAACGCTCTCAAGTCTTCTAATAAAAAGAAGTCAAAATTATTATGGGTATGTTCTAACTGTGAACAGGACTTTCGAATGTACAAAGCGGGTAAATCTGTACAAGAAGAGTTACGGTCATTAAGAGCAGATATGAACACTAAATTTAATGAAATGTCAGACATCATATATAAGCTAAGAGATCACACTTCAGAACCAATACGTGAACTGACTACCGAAAATACTGATCAGAAGTCAAGATCCGCAAATAAATTAGACAGGAAAGATACCACCCCACCTGTATCAAACAAATACATAGGCCAGAACTATTTGAGAGATAAAACCTACCTTCAAATAAATCCAGGAAAATCAAACCAAAGAAACACAGAAGGAAAACAAAGTCACGTTATCCAGAAAGAGAGAGAAGAGGGAATTTCCAGCCAGACAGACAGAAGCGCTAACTAGAAGAAAAGGACAAAATGAGGACCCGCAAAATAAATCGGAAGAAACACAGGATCACATTACTCAGAAAGAGAGAAGAGAGGAAAATGACAGTCAAGGATCGACAGATCCGTCAATTCCAAAAGCTGGACCACAGAGAGAGTTAGTGATTAGCACTAACACTACAGAAAAGCAACACCGACCAAGCAATGAGGAAAAGGATGAGGGTATCAATACTCAAGGATGGATAAGAATAGAAAACAGAATAAGGGGAAGAGATGAAACAACTGCACAAATCAAAAATGTGCCGAACGCAGTAACAGCACGGACGAATCAAAACAAAACGAGGAATACATCCTTTAACATTGGTTCCATGACAGTAAATAATGCAGAAATCAAAGCTGCAACAAAAAGAGCTTGGCTTTATATAGGAAAACTGCATGAATCCACGACGAAAGAGGACCTAGAAAGACATTTTCACAAGCAAGGTATCACGGACGTCATTGAATGCGAGGAAGTAGAGACTAGGGTTCACCATAAAGCTTTCAAAGCCGGGATACCTTTCACAGACATAAACAAAGCCTACGATACCGCGATATGGCCGAAAGACGTATTTGTCAAAAGACATCGTTTTTTTCGAGGCTCCAGAGAGGGTGGACGACTTGAAGGTTAAGCTACTGCTTTGGAACGTTGAGGGACTTCGATCTCTGCTGACGTTATTACCTGACTCAACAATGGAAAAATACGACATACTCATTCTCACCGAAACTTTTCTAACAGAAAACATCGATATAACAGGCTTTTATTCGGAACACGCAATGGCGACGAAAAAACAAGCAGGAAGACCAGCGGGAGGCATCTCGTGCTTTCTAAAGCCACACATAGGGAAAATAAAAAACACTTACAGGGAAGACAACCTGATCATTGTAAGCATGGACACCATAACCATAGCAGGGATGTACTTTCCCCCACAGACTCACACCTTAGAAATCATAGACCCAGTTATGAACACTCAACGTCATATCAATCCACGAAACACTATAATTCTAGTGGGAGATTTCAACTGCAGGATTGACATTAAGACACAGAAAGGCGAAGAACTACTCAATTTGATGAGGGAAGAAGGTTTTATCCTCATAAACGATCCCAAAGAGAAAACCTACTTTGCTTACAAAGGCAGCAGCACAATCGATCTCATCTTCTACAGGGGTCCACAAATCCAAATCAAAGGACTCGATATAGGCTATTTCCATACAGTAACACCTCTCAGGAAACACTGTCCACTAGTAACAGAGTTAAAAATACCCCAGGAAGTACAAACCCCAATAAAAGAAAACTCTAAGAAAGTTAAAAGAGCACTGAATATGGACACCCTTGCCGAAAACACGAACTATCTACAGGAGATTGAAAACCACATTAACAGTGGTCATTTACAAGAAGCGGCAGAGAAAATGAAGGAGTTCATCCTAACAGGTAGCGTCCCCCAGATACATCGCTTCACGAAGCCATGGTTTGATGCAGAGTGCTACCATGCAAGACAAAGATCTCTACAAGCACGAAGAGTGGCAAGAGATTCAAATACAAAGAACGACCTTGCAGCGTACTCCTTGCATAGAAAAACATATAAGAACATTTTAAAGACAAAGCGAAATGCATACACAGAAGCGGAAGGAGAAAAAATGGCTATGGAAGCATTGAAAGACCCTTTCAAAGCACTGAGGCCAAGAAAATTCAACATAGCAGGGAAAATATCCATGTATACCTGGGCAAGCCACTTCAACGATATACTTAACAAGAACGATGATCAACAAGCTTACCCCAACACAAGTGGAAGCACAAAGATTACAGGTCGGCATTACTTCACTAAAGAAGAGGTAGAGTCAACTATTTCAGCACTCAAGAATGGGAAAGCCGCTGGTCCAGACGGAGTGTTCAACGAACATATAAAACAGACATCAGATATCTTACTAGATACATGGACGGACTTATTAAATAAATGCATAGAACTGGAAACAATACCAGAGAGCTGGAGAAGATCGACTATTAAAGTATTGTACAAGGGAAAAGGAGACTTCTCTGATCCCAACTCGTATAGGGGCATTGCTCTCGAAAACAACATGTTTAAAGTACTGACAGGACTTATCACTGAACGCCTAACCATAGAGATTGACCATCTGATCCCAGAGGAGCAATTCGGATTCCGGAGAGGAAGAAGCACACTACATGCTGTAAAGAACCTCCTGGATGACATAGACGATACCTTACGGTTACCAAGAGGAAAGCTCCATTGTGTTTTCGTTGATTACTCCAAAGCCTTTGACATGATCGACAGAAAACTCCTAGTGTCAAAATTAGAACAGCTCACCGGAGAAGAACACCCACTGAACAATATAATAAAGGACATCTTAACTTACAACAAGTTCTCGATTGATGACTGTACCTACAACATACGACCTAATCCAGACCAATGGCGTACTACAAGGGGACCCCCTCAGCCCACTTTTATTCAACGTAGCTACAATCGACATCATTAAGACAATAAAACAGGCAACGAAGTCTACTTCACTTCATATGAATGCCGACGATATGGTTCTCGCATCGACCAACATTCAGGACATCCAGCTTTCCCTCAAAGCGTTAGCACTATGGACAAATGAAAACAGTTTCAGAGTAAACGAGAAGAAAACCCAACAAATGACCTTCCGAAAAGGGGGAAAACCCGCAGAGGAAGACATACTTTACTACAAGGACACTCCATTGGAAAGAGTAAATGCATTCCGGTACTTAGGCATCACACTTCAGACTACGACGACATCGTTTCGGCTACATATAAAGGAAAGAGTGACGGCAGCAATAAAAGCTTTTTATGGAATCAAAGACATAAGAAGTTTATTCATACATACAGCAATGGCTCTCTTCAAAGAAAAGATTATACCAATCTTAACCTATGGTTTGGACCTCATTTGGCTTAAACTGACGATAAAAGACCTATCAGCAATAGAAAAGGTGAAAGCCCGCTACTTGAAAGCAGCCTTAGGCTTATCAAGGTTCACGCTCTCAAGGCTCGTCTACGAGCTGGCAAGAGAGACTTTCCTTATAGAGGACTTACGTCTACACTACGAACTTCAATCAACCGATGCGACCAGGAATTTAATGGAGGAGAGAGAGAAGAAACGACGAGAAATATGGCCGGAGTTCTTCTCTACAGATGCCATGCTAGACCGAACGTGGATGGGACCCAACCAAAAACTACGACACGTGCTGACCCGTTTGGCGGTGCACGGTTACCACCACTTGATCTGCGTAAAGACTCACTTTCATGAGCCAGACGATACTTGCGTATGCAGCCTGTGCCATTCAGTGTGTGAAATTTCTCTCACTGTGTATTCGCGAACTCAAGCGACGGTGCTGCCGCTTAGCTGGAACGAGAGGAATGGTGATAGAAATATTAACAAACAGCTGTTTAACCTACGATTTTTGTTGACGTGTGTGATCTTCTCTCAATTTTTCAGCTTTTGCATAATAACTGAGGCTGAAAAATGAGCAATAGATATTGTTCAGTTCCACAGTGCTCTTCAAAGGCAACAAGAGGCATATAAATGCATTACTACCGGGTGAGTTAGCCGTGGTGGTTACGGCATGACTGATGGCAGTCGCTCACATCCGGGAGGCGAGGAGGTTCGAATCCCCCCCCGCCGGCAACCTTGGAGATGGTCTTCTGTGGTTTCCCATCTTCCTTCCAGGCAAATGCCGGGGTTGGTCCCTAACTATAGGCCACAGCCGCTACCTTCCAACTCCTCGTCCTTACATTCCAACTTCCCTCCTTCCCTCCCCAACGGTACTTGTAGCTCACCCATTGGGTGTCCGTCTCGAAGCAGAAGAAAAAAAAAAAAAACTGGCGAGCCGAACATGTCCTCGGACACTCCCGGCACTAAAAGCCATACGCAAAAAAAAATGCATTACTTTCCTAAAGAGAAAGGTTTAAAGAAGGAATGGCGTCGAGTACTTCGCATCGCAAAGCCGATTTCTAAATATATGATTGTATGCGGTTTGCATTTCACAAAGGAGGATTATTTATCCAGGTTAGTAAACATTCCTTTGTACGTGTACAGTAGATGACCTGTTTATTCCTTTCATACATATTAATTACGTCCCAGTTGTGGAAAGATAACCTTCATACACTGGATTAGGCTACATTATTTATACCTATTCTTCTTAAAGTGGACTACACAAGCTACTTCCAGTGGGGTAGGATTATCAATAAGCATAAAATTGTTATAATATTGCAGTAGAATTATAAATATATTTTTCTTTCAGATGTGAGAGCATGTAAAAGATACCTGAAGAAGGGCGCCATCCCCTCTCAGAAATTGCCACTGAGATCATTGGATAAGAAGATATCTTCTCCCCTGAAACTACAGGCAGAGGCCAGGGATGCAGGTGTGCAACATAGACATGAAGCTGTGGCACCACCATCTCCAACTGAAGACAGTGAAGTGGTAACTGAAGACACAGAGACTGTGGCAGAGGAGATGTTTGCAGCTCTGGTGGAAGATCCTACTCGAAGGAAATGTGTAGAAGATAAAGGGATACAAGTAACGCCAAGTGTAATTGATGATTGTAGAAAAATAACTTTAGAGGACATGATGAAAACAAATAGAGAAATTAATGCATTTACTGGTATCCCATCGGTTACATTATTAGATAATATATGTGTTGCTACAGGAAAATTAGAAAGACAGATTGCCAAACCACTAACCTTGTCATTAAGACAGCGTATCATTTTAGTGTTCGTGAAATTGAAAATTAATCTTTCTTTTAGGTGGTTGGTTGGTTGGTTCCTTAGTTTAGGGGCTGCGACAACGCGGTCATGTAGCCCCGTGTACTTTGGGTGTGTGTAGAATCTGTCTGATAACCGGTGTTAATTGTGATGACTGATTAGTGTGTGTATCTGTTTTTTAATTCAAGTAGAGACTGCAACTTTGAATTTTCAAATAGTTCCTACTTTTGCCACCAAACGCCACCGTCAACAACTACTAGGCCTAGTTCAGAACTAGCTACTAGACGCCACCGCAGTCGGCTCTTGGCAACGAACGTAGCAACCTAAGAGCGTTGTTTACATTCTTAACCAATCCAATTTAGTTTCACACAGGTGTAATTAGTGGAAAGATCTTTAACATGCCATAAATCTATGACATGGGACCGCCGGCTTTACTTCCCCTCCGAAGGAAGGCATACTGAGGGATTTTTAACGCTCTTAAAAAATCCGACGGCTTCGGCCGGGTTTGAACCCGCTATCTTGGGCATAGAAGCTCAGCATGCTACCAACTACGCCACCGAAGCCGCCTTTCTTTTAGGTGTTTAGCTGTTCTATTTGGGGTCACAGCTAATACATGTAAGAACTATTTCCATGTAACAGTAGAGTTATTACATGAGGCACTAAAAACAGCTGTTCCATGGCTGGAGAAAGATCTGATTAAGAAGAGGATGCCTATATATTTTCAACATTTTCAGAATACTGGAGTTATTTTGGATTGTACAGAAATTCCCGTGGAGAAAAATAAGTGTTTAAAGTGTCGTGTGATGTCCTACTCTCATTACAAAGGCGATTACACATTGAAAGTACTTGTTGGTGTTGCGCCATCAGGTTTAGTAACTTTTGTAAGTCAAGTGTATGGTGGAAGGGTTACAGACAAAGAAATATTTTTGCAATCCAATTTATTAGGCATGTAATTAGCACCTTATCAGGGTGCTGTAATGGTAGATAAAGGATTTTTGATAGAGAGTGAGTGCATTGAAAGGAATATACAATTGATCAGGCCACCCTTTCTTGGTAAGAATCAGCAATTGTCAACCGAGGATGCACTCAGGACTGCTGACATAGCTGCAGCTAGAGTGCATGTAGAAAGAACAATTCAGAGGATGCAAATATTTAAAGTATTAAAAGGGAGAGTCAATTTATATATGGTTCCATACATGGATTCTGTAATGACTATTATTGCAGGAGTAGTGAACCTTTCAGCTCCTATTCTTAGTGTTGATAAGTATGACTAAGGAGACTTTTGCTACTGGTACCTAGTACCCAGTTTGTGGGTGTGTTTTTTCTAAAGCAGAATTTGAGCGCTGTATCAGCAGCGAAGTAAAGCGCTACATATAAACTAGCTGTAAATAGAAACGGATAGATGGCACAAAATGACAGTCGTTTAAACGTGTTTCGTTCATTATTTCAAAATAAATTTAATACAACTTAATATAACAATGGATCCACTGGGAGACTAAACTGATGATGAATGCATAGTGGTGTCGCTCAATGAACAACTTTGTTAATTTCACGTTGCTTGTACTTTTTAGGTTTTCCGCACCTTAAAACCTCAATAACTAACTAATTTTTAGGTTAGGTCTAGGCCATTCGAGTTACCTTCTACGAATTAATGCCCTTGCTTTAGCCACTAAAGTTGCATGATCGTTTCATGAATGTAGCAGCATATGGATAAGAATTCCTGAACTTAAGGTTACCATATCTATAATATTCACCATAACGTTTATGTGACAGGTTAAATTGGATCTAAAAATAGGATGAACAAGCTCTCGACTTACAAATAATTCTTAATTAACCTACTGATATGCTGCTGGTGGAAATGTAGGCCTATAATCATGTAGTCTCATAGGCTACACTAGTAGCCAGAGCATGTCGCTAATGATATCGGAGTAGACTGTGCATGCACACGTTAACATGAGTTTGCTGGTTTGTGACATTACTTCAACAAATTTAATATATTTTAACTCTCCAGATTCCATTCTGGCCCCTGTTACTGCCACATGCATGGTTCCAATAGGCACAAGTGAATTTCTCGCTAGCACTACTTAGCCTCATCCATTGCACAGCCCTGCCCTCTACCCTAATTTTTTGAGGAGTCTAAACTCTTCCTTCTACAGTATAGCAAAACTGTATGTCAACAGATGTAGGTGACCTTAATATTACACTCCTTAGAACGTTGGTCCCCACCACCACCACCCCCCGTCCTAATGATGCAAAGTGTTATTAGACTGGGGCGTGGTGGCGCAGCGGTCATTGTTATTAGACTTTAAATACATTTGCCATTGATAGTACAAATGCTTGTAGATATCCGTATTGATAGATGAATTAAAAGTTTAATTTAAACTTTTAACATCTTACATAATACAAAAGTAGCTACAATAAACTGAAACTAACGTGCACCACTAATGGGCCCTCATTGCTGACGGACCCCTATGCATTTGCCCCCCTTGTCCCTCCCTGGGCCTAGACTGTGCCAATTGCAGAATTTAGACCAGAAGAACCAAATCACTAGTAAAACAATGTATAGTAAAGGAAAGAAGCTTGTAGTTTTACGTGACCATTAATCTCGCAATCATGAGCCACGGGAACTTCTTTTTACATTGAATCCGAACCACAGGACACGGCGTTGCACTTAAAAATATCTTGCATGCATTGACCAGGAATCGAACCCGGTCCACCTTGGTGAGAGGCCAACAGCTTGATCCCTGCGCCACCACGCCCCCAAGTATACAGTAGATTATAATCAACAAGTTCTCTCTAACATAAATTAGCCTACTAGTTCATATACAGTATACAACTTGCGTACCTAGTTAGAATGCTCCCGAGTGAAAGAAAATAGGCTGATACCCGTAGCCTATTATTTTTCATGAGAAACCTAATAGAATTTTCTGTCACTCTGCCAAGTACAGATATGTTACCATGCTGGGGTATGTACACCAACAAAATTATAGTAATGTTTGTAGACCTAAGAAAAAAATGTGGTATTTTGTTCATAACTACGTACTATATGTAAATTATTTTCACAAATCTGAGTTCTTATGGAGAATGGGTTTTCCTCCATAGTCCATAACCAAAGAAATTTAATCATCAATTGAATACTCGTATGGTTATGAACTTCAAAGCAATGCTACGCCTTTCTAGGCTTGATCCTACTTATCTTCCTGGATGGCTCTCGTGTAGCATCCGTTGCCCGTTTCGAAAGTGCGTTATTTTACATAGTAGCGCTCTGAAAATGGTTTGTAATTACTCTGCCACATTATTAAAGCCATTTGCCATTGACAAACACCGCATAAACACTTCCAAAATAAGGAAATTGTCAACATTAACTTTCAAGTAATAAACTTATCAAAAAGCAAGTCGTCATGTTTGCTGCCAACTTACTGATTGTGCTGCTAGGCAAAACCATTGGCCTGGATAAAGAGTATTGATGCATGACTACCCCCACTGTGAGTAACAAAAACCAGGGGTGTTTATATTAGCCTAACGCGCAGGGCCGCGCTACCTAACCTTTATTGGCCTAGGCGAAAACCATTGGTCTGGAAACAATGTTGGCACTCTGAAAAAATACAGTAACACTCTATCGAAAAAATATTCAACTCCTGTATATTAGTAACATTGGCCATTTCTATAGTAAATTTTTCGGATTTTAATGGCGCCGGGCAACGTATACTACACGAGTTCCTAATTGATATTAAGTCGTACACTCGTATACAACAACGCCTTCAAGAAAATTCAGATGAAAACAAGAGTTTATCTTGTTATGACTGCAGCCATTTTTCAATGTATCAAACGTGCAGCGAAGTGAAACCACGCTGCATGATGACATCTTAAGCTAAAATGTTGGGGGATGGGGATGCTCTGTGGTATGACCTACATGATGATATTATTACATTCACATTGTACTTCTATGATAAATAAAGCATTTGAAACAATATCACTTTTTTATTATTTTATAAATTAGCCTATTTATGGATACAATGTAGCAATAATTACTCTAAGTTACTTTTTACATCAACTATCCTATAAGAAAAGCTAGTAAAATGCTATTTACAAGAAAAAACATCAATTGTTATTGGCAACTCCAGCTATCTGATTATGACATCTAGCGGTAATAATGAGAAACTTACCAAGTAGGGTACATTTGTCACGTGGTGACTGTTTGTATTATGGTTCCTTGTATCGTGGTAAATTCTTCGTGCCTTTATACATAAGTAATACGTTTTACTCGTTGATAGAGTGCAAAATGAGTAAAAGCAAAGTAGGCCTATATTGCTCAGCTCACGGCTGTAAGTCGATGTATAAGAGGGCTGCGGATATAAGTTTTCATCACTTTCCAAAAGATGCAAATAGCAATAGCCGAAAGGGGACGATACCAAATAAATACGGTCAACAGGAGCGGGTTGGACCACTCACCACTACACACACTGACGACAGGACGGGTTGTTCACTGTTACGCTGAGCCAAGCCGCACCTAGACAGCCAAGTACAGTCTCGCAGAACCAAGCCGTACCACGACAGCCAAGCTTCATCAGTCAGGTATCCTTCCCCGCTCCCTAGTTCATTTCCCTACCAAGCACCATCACCTCGCTCTGCGATATCCGAGCCATTCCACTACGAGTCATATAGGCCTAATTTGACTTCGCAGGGTAAATATCTACTCTGCAAGAACCTGCTACCAGTCCGATATTCAACACCAAACCTACCTGCTAACCATCCAACAAATCAAGCAATTCCTGTCTCCCCAGAGTTTTAATACAAGTTAAACTCATCCCTTTGCCCTACCAAGCAGCAAATAATTTCTAGAGTCTATGGTGCAGTGAGCAAACTCAAATATAGCTTTTAAACGTAACAGCGCCAGGACTCGAACTGCTCAAAAACAAATACCAGCAGACAACCGATGCTTGATAATATGCAATTGACACATAAAATCTAGTGGAACACACAAATTAGATCACGTGTATCGCCGCACAGTTATACATATATACAATTAAAAATAACACAGTCATTATTTTAGGGTCCACATTTACCGATTATAACCGAAAAATAAAAAGTATTCCATATTGTGCCAATTGAAATTGACACAATATTCAAACCCTGCTGTCGGCCCTCTCCGTGGCCCGTCGGGAGCCCTCGTGTCCTGTCGGCCGGCGTCGTATTTCGTATAAAAACTTCGTTGCTTACTTCAAGATTTTAATTTTCAAACACCGTATTAGGAAAAGAAGAAATAAAGAACAATTAGCTTCCCCTTGAATTAATTTAAAATGCATGCCAGTAGACTAGTGCTACTGCATGAGAATGAACATATTTGGAATTGTAATTGTGCATGTCAATACCTGGAATGTTGCATGTAATTGAAAATTATTGTATATTTACTATGATGGTGCTGTACCAGTTCTGTTGCATGTTTTATGTGTCTTGTACTTCTAATTGTGCATTGTAGTCGAAGAACCAACGGGCATGTAACATCTCATAATGTCATGAAAATGCCAACTTAAATTTCTGTATCTGGAGTGGAAGCTCTTTAGGTAAGGTGCTTGTGTGTTTTTGCAACGGTTGGCAACGCGTAATTCGCGCATGGGTTTTCATTTGTTTCTGCTAAAGCTTCTGTTCACTGCGCATGTGCAAGCAGGAACAGAGGTGCTGGTAAGAAAACAAAAGGTGAGTCACAAGCATTCAACTATGGGGACCTGAATTGGTCGGAAGTGTTCCGTAGGCCTGGCCTCGGAGGCCATAAACGCGTCGTTGGATATACGAGGTAATGAAGAATATTGTGATTATTCTATTCGCAGTGGTTTCGGTGTGTTTCCGGATCATATTATAATTTTATTCTTTGAGTTATTGAATTCATAGTCTGGTGTCGTCTGGCCAATATGCTTTAACGAAGTTGCGGCATTTTGTTTTATCTACGAGGCTAGTATAGCCAGAATTCCTTTCTTTCTTGAGGCGATTTGTTTTATTTTAATCTGGGTCCATTACTCTATTATTCGACCTAAGTTTGTTTATATCTTGCCAATATTATTTTCTCGCCGCCCAAAATTGATGTTATCTATGGCTGATTGTCATTTGTTTGGATTGGTCAGAATTGAAATATTAACTGCCCGTCTGAATACTGCAGTTTATCTGGCATCATCTGTAACGCGAGTTGAAACAACTATGAAATAATTAATTTGGTGAAATGTAATTATGTCGCGATTCCTGAAGGTTCAGCTTACCATTTTAGTGCTTGGATTGCAAGGTTGCCAAACTGCGTAATAATTGTTAGCCGCCATTGGTGAATATTATTTGCCTAGAGCATAATTTTAATGATTGGTTCCTTCCTCTAGCCTGTCTGACATTTGTATTTGTTCTGTTTTAAAGAATATATTTTGGCGGTTGTTGTTTTTTATGAAATCGTCTTTCATTTAATTAAATTATAAACGACACATGGATTGAATAGTAAGACTGAATTGATTGAGCAACGTGAACCATATTGAGAAGCAGCATCGTAGTACCAATGCTTGGTAACAAGCAAGAATATACATTTACATTTCTTCACGAATACCACTACAGGGACGTAGGATTGGTTGGTCAGCACTCAACAGAGCAGAAATACTCCCCTAAGGAAATACAGGTTATGTTAACCTCAAAATATACGTAGCAGAGCAAACAGGGTCTGTCAGGTTGTAGACCACTTCGGCCGATGAGTTCCAAACCCAGCCCTCCACATAACGGGTAATCCGGCGTTTGTCTTAAGTATGGGGCACATATCAAACGCGTGTTATTGAGTATTTTTACCCTACTTATCCAGACCGACCGCAGCGCAGCTGGCCACCACGTGTGTACTTCTACTCTCCCACTCCTCTCCTCATGGTTTTCAAAAATCTTAAACAAAGCAATGCTTGCAGCTGCACCTGACCATAATATTGATGATTTGTCTTTAAGGATAAAGTATTTTCCTCAATCGACCCATTTAAATATTTTAGGCCCTGCACTACATCAATTGCCGTCTGCGTTTTACCTGCTGGAGGGCACTTAACCTCTACACAACAGAGTGAACTAACCACACCATCCAGACTTACACCTAACCATGGGGCACTTGGAGGAACAATAATGCCCACCGTTTCAACTTTATTTTTAAAAGCAATTTCATAAGCTTCTAAGGCTACTAGTTCAAATTTTTTCCCATGCACAGTTGCCATGTGTCCCTTGAAATCAGTTTTGAACAGCCTACTCACTTTTAAATTCCAGTCAGGGCTTTTATTTTTGCTGTAAGTAAAAACACTGTAACAAGTAGTACCAGTTAATCTTACTTTTCTTGCATTCTTCCAAATTTCTCCAGATTGGGTAAGAGTTGTCAAACATAATTTTACACTGTCTTCATATGTGAGAGCTACCTTCTCATTAAAAATTGAGCAATGTCACCTTGAAGTTCTGCATCATAATCAACCATAGCACTAAATTGTGGCAACAAGTTGTTGTTGCCTAAAAGTTTATGGCATAGGGATAATTGTAGCAAATCATCACCACTCGAGACTTGAATAGTAGCAGTAGTAGCAGTAGTCTCCCTTAAGCGCAAAGTAAGATCCAGCTCGGATCCCTGTGCCCCAGAAAGTAGAATATCCAGTATATTATTCTCGCCAGCACTACCGACTAGGCGACTTTGGAGGGTCGATTTGACAGTTGATCTTCCCATGTGGCAGAATTTATTTATAGGAATCGCTTTGCCGTACATGTAGTTGTCTTTCTTTAACTTGCCCCATTGCTGCTTCAAATCTGTGGAGCTCAGGTCTTCCAAGTTTTCAATTGTGTGCCTATTACAAAAAGAAGAAAAAACAAATACAGTCAACTTGTACACTCTTCGATTTATCGGCTTCAACAGTATTATATCTTCTAAATTTAAATGCATCTACTTACCGAAATATGTAAAGCAATGTACCGACTACATGCTTACACTTTCCTGAACTTCCAGCCTTACAGGTACACGAACAAATTAACTTTTTCTCGGCAACTGGTGATCGAATCTCAATTTTAATCTAGTGAGGAACTCCCGTCAAATTACTGGTTTGTAAGCATAAAGCTTAAAGTCTCACTAAATCTTCTCTTTCGGCTACTCTCCCAAACATAATTATGTGTTTGACATCTAAAATTGCCTGTCCTTCAGCGAGAGGCCGCCTAGAATCCCCAACAACATTCAATACATCAATCAAGTCTATCACCATTGCGTCCACCATTTTGTCGCGACCGACCTGCCACCTACATTCGATTGAGTTCGCGAATAGTGAAATGTGAACTAAATTACAGGGTTTATGATATTCATGTATTTTGTGAATGCACTTTCGTGCACAATTATACTATTATTATTATAGTAGTTTAAAATGGGCTGGATTATTGAGACATAATTAAGGCAAAGAGCTGTGGGATTTGATATTACTGAGAAGCGATAGAGTATGCCAAGCAATTTCATGGCTTTGGATGTAGAGTTTTATAAGTGGTCTTTAAATTTCAGCTGGTTGTCAAATATGACTCCTAGATCTCGCTAATGCGCAATGGGCCTGTCAAGTAAAGAATAATATGCTGTAGGCAATGGGAAGATGCATAGGGTGATTGTTATGTTCTTTTGCCTTTTTCTAAAGTATTTCATAAATGATATGAGCAATTTCATATTATTACTATATTTTTTTAGTCCTAAATGCTACATACAATATAGCACAAAATCCTTATTTGTAACAAATTTACTACAAAATAAGTGTTTTTTCGTGTTTTGTGCCTTTATCACTTCTAATACCCTAATCTTTCTATATCTATATGGAGCACCATATTAGGTACAATGAATTTTGACTTTTCAGTGTTACGCTACTCAAATAATATTCCCTTTTAATGATTAATATTGGCTGAAGAAGGGGACAAAAATGTATATTAGACCTCGAAACATGTGAAAATGAAATGAAAATCCACAGCCTGCTTCCAGTCTCCAACCGGGTCAGGAATGGAATGAATGAAGCCCCCATCTAGCGGCGAGGATAAGAACTGTGCCGGCTGCCGAGGCCTGACGCACTCCTCTGGGGCAATGACTAAATGAATGACAGATGAAATGAAATGGTAGTGGAGAGTGTTGCTGGAATGAAATTTTGACAGGGAAACCCGGAGTACCCGGAGAAAAACCTGTCTGCCTCCGTTTTGTCCAGCACAGATCTCACATGGAGTGACCGGGATTTGAACCACGGACTCAGGGGTGAGAGGCCGGCGTGCTGCCGCCTAAGCCACGGAGGCTTATCTTCAAACTAAGGTACTTGTGTTAATTCAAAACATTTGAAGTAATTGGCTCGGACATTTTTTCCGTATATTCTATTTGTTTAGCTTTTGAGGCCCTAGAGTTGTTAGAAAGCCGCGCCTAAAAAACTTTAGCTTCTCGTGGCTTCCTTAACCATTTTCATGTTAGCTTTATTTTCTGCCCATCGGTTTCGGCCGTGGGTGATTATGTTCCTGTTTCTAAACACTGGCTAACGGTCTTGTAACCCAGCTCCTTTTATTTTAACTCCTTACTTTAAAACTCTTATTTGTTAACAACGTGGTATGCCGCTAATTTAGGTGTAGGGATGGCGCCTTCCTAAGCTTCGAGATTTTTTATTATTATTATTTCTTCTTTTCAGCATACTCTTGAAATAAATACAAAATCAATTATGTGATTTATTGGCATTGCCTTTTGGTGGGCAAATAGGTTTGGTGACATAATAATGGCAGGCAGTCCTTCGTCTTTTGTTCGCCATACTTAATATTCTGTTTGGGGGTTAATTCTCGGCCTTGTGGTCGTCTGTTTTGCTAAATGAGCTGCTTGGAGTTTTAAATATGTTTGACGGTTTGTGTTCAACTCCTGTGATGTCCAATATTATTGAGGGTTTCACTTGGTCATTGTCGCCCACCACGGGGTTTGTTTAGATACGCAGTGTCTGTTTTGTTTCCCCCAATTTTGGCCCACAGGCTTGTACTCCCTTCTCTTAGAATATATTATGTTTGGTTTTTAAATCTTTTCTTTTTCGAGACAACGGTGTAACCCAGCGCACATTAGCCTCTGAGTTTACCATCCCAGCCGCCCACTCCCCGGATTATATGTTAGTCCCCTTCCTCCCTTTCC
Source organism: Meconema thalassinum (assembly GCA_946902985.2). Lineage (NCBI taxonomy): Eukaryota > Metazoa > Arthropoda > Insecta > Orthoptera > Tettigoniidae > Meconema > Meconema thalassinum. The sequence continues at coordinate 569,173,842 of OX336390.1, read as the reverse complement.
AGGTAGCAATGTTTTAGGAGAGGGAAAGGGGCGCTGTCCTCTTTATCTCGTCTGGGGGTCAATCCCCTGGTGGCAAGAGGAAGGGCAGAATTATAAATATGTTTTCATTGATTATGTCTTCAAGTTATATTACTATAACCTAAGCCGTCTCAAATGATTCATGCCGTCACCAAACGCAGGGAAGGTGCTGCATAAGTGACGTTATCTGCACAAGAGAGAGGGAGAGGTATCTGCACACCGCTTCACCATTATACTTACACCATGGTCATAACCATCAGGCACAGAGTAGAGACTGCTTTCTCTGACAATGTCACGCCAAGCTATAAGCTTGCAGGAGTGTGTGCAACCAATCGACACACAACTATGAATCTGCTGTGTGGCGATTATGGGATGACATTTTACAAACCAATTTTTTGTATTTGAAAAGTAGGGTGCGACGATTATGTGATCACGACGAATTTGCGAGGAAATTATGGGACATGTAGAGAGGTTTATGTGTGTTACTGAAACCAACAGACATTGTTTCAACTTAATTAATACAGATATTATTTTATTGATTGCAGCCAATGACCATACAAGAAAATAATGTTTCTAAAATTAGATGTACTACCGGTATTATGTGTTCAGGTATTCTGAGTGCAATTGACTAGTGACTTTGATCATATTTTACAATACTGCATGTGATATCTGTCACCACACAGTTCACATAAGCATAAGTCACAAGTAACCTGAAATTTCTTATTGAAACAGATTGTGTGGTGAAATCCATGACACGCAAACCTGGTTAAATACGTCTGAGTTCAAAATTTGACTGAGTTCAATTCCTCATCGTCATAGCGTCAGTATTATAAAACTCAAGACTCCCATTTGTTCACCATTTTTTGAAATGCAGACGTAGATGGTAAAAGCATATTATTTCGAATGTCTTGTACTAAGAAATCCTCCTTGCATAATACATACACAAGTCTTGAAAGGGTAAATCTGGATACACCAAGTGTCCTCTTAAGGAATTTCTTGAGAATTTCTAGAATTTCAAGTGTTCCCAAAACAGCTCAATACAAAACTGGCGTTATTGAAAGAGCTTAGAAAAGCCTCATTGCTAAGGACAAGGATAGTGTATCGGGTCTAGTAATGTTTTTCATTGCTCTGATCGCTGTTACTGCTCGATATTGTACATGGTTCGCATTTGCGAAGGCTACTAAAGCCTGTAAATTATTCATTTTTGCTTTGCGTAATTCTTCATCATCATCATCATCATGAACCAGCTCCAGTTTCCCGGGTGCAGTGAATGAGCGCTCTCCATTTGGTTCTCTCCAAGAATGTCTCCCCCTCCACGACCTGCTGCAAATCCACACCTCTCCCTGAAAGATCATTTCTAGCCTGGTCGATCCATCTCTTCCTCGGTCGACCTCTTGGCCTCTTGCCTTTCAGTTCTTTTTCAAACCACACTCTAGCTGTTCTTTGTGTGTCCATTCTTTCGAGATGAATGAACCATTTCAGCCTTGCTTCAACACAGATCTCATTAAGAGATTGTTCTACTTGAACAAGATGGCATATCTTATAATTTTTTATTTTGACTCTCCTTGTCTTCTGAATCATAGTTCTTAAAAACTTCATCTCCACTGCCCGTAGTTTGCTGGTATTTCTCCAGGATTGGGTACAGGTTTCTAAGCCATATGTAGTAACAGGTAAAGAAGCCCTTGTAGAGCATTAGTTTTGATATTAAAGGAACTAGCTTAACCCAAAGAAGCCCTCTCATGAGGTGATAAAATTGTGCTCCATGTTGAACTCTACTAGTGATTTCTGTAGATTGTTGGTTAGCTGTGGACAATACACTGCCAAGGTAACAGAACTGATGTACTTGTTCGAACTTTGTACCATTCAGAGTGATGTTAGTACAGATGTTTGGTCGACTAAAGGGCATCACTACCGTTTTGGACTTGCTTATATTCAGACCAAATTGCTTGAATATAGCATTCCAATCATTCAGCTTCTGTTGTATTTCAGCCTCATTTTCACCCCATATTACAACATCATCTGCAAACGCTAAAGCTTTAAACTCGGAGGTCTTATCGAGTCTCTTAACTCTCTTCATTATTTCATCCATTACAGTAATGAATAAAAGTTGTGATAGAGCGCTGCCTTGCTGTGCACTCTCTTTAGTCTCGAACCACTCTGAACTGCCATTACCTATTTAGACACAACTCTGGCAGTGTTCATATAGCATCTTGACTTGATTTATTTAAGCGCATGGTATTGATCTATTTTGAAGGCATTGCCAGATTGTATTTCTCCGTACACTATCGTAAAACTTCTCAATATCTAGAAAAATGAAGATTATGTCTTTTCCTTTTTCCCAGTGCTTCTCCATAATCATCCTGACAGAAAAAATCAGATCTGTTGTTGCCCTGTTCCGTCTGAAACCGTACTGCTCTTCTTCAAGCTGTGGTTCAATGATAATTCTTAATCTGTGTTCTATGATTCGTTCCATTATCTTCAGACCATGAGATAGAAGAGTAATTCCCCTGTAGTTGCTAGGTTTCCGTCTGTCTCCTTTCTTAAATAGGGGGATGATAACCAATTTAGTCCAGTCTGTCGGTATTTTTTCTTCTTTTCAAATAGTGTTTAGGACTCTTAAACAATCACTGCAATCCATGTACTCCAGCTGCCTTGATCATGTCAGCACTTACATCATTGTAATCGTGGAGAGAAAAAGAAAGTAAAATGTCAGCTGTTGCTTAACCTATAATTTGACATGTGCATACACGTGTTCTATGTTTCCTTGTTTGAGTCTTAAATGACTATTTTGTTTAAATTATTTATAATATTCTGTACTTACTTGTTCTGTATTTAAGTATGCAAGGTTGTAAAACATTTCTCTTAGGCCTGTTGCAGTGAAATTAGCACTGGTGAACTTCATAAGTGTTTAATTCAAAGTGACAGCCATCTTGCCATTTTCTTCATTTCAACGTTTCTCATTGGTCGCCTGCTTGTGCCGACCAATCACAGTTCTCAGCTCATCGAACGTTCCGGAACATTTCTGCCTGCTGCTATATAAATATTTCTGCTTGCTGCTATATAAACAGCTCGCAGTTCTGGCTTCTTCATGATACGACAACACGTCAACTCGTCAACTAGACGTCGCCACACACAGTCTACAGGACTTTGCTGTTATGTCGAAACTTTCGACAAGCACACTTCACTATGCCTACGTACTTGAAGATTAAACCTAGTCCTAATCAGGACTTGAGCTCATCCTTCGAAAACCATCATCCTGCTATGGAACTGTAACTTGCGTCCAGTTCAACTGACATATTGTCAAGTTTTAAGTGCTTTTAAATATTCTACAAGTAATTCTCTTTTTTCAACAAATCTAGTCAAAGTGTAAAGTGTGTTACTCAGGGCGACATTCAAAGATAGCTGTGTTGTGCTACAACTGTTACTCCTCCTGGCGAGGTAGCTTGGTTCAAGGCCACCTAGGTCTTTGAAATCTTCAACGTTTTTCCTACTCATGGTCACATTAACATGAGTAACCTTCGCTTCAGGAAACAAACAAAAGATAAGCAAAATGTATTATTGTGTCATGGCGACTGAGATGCATCGTGCGTAAAAGTGCTCCGTAGAATACCTGCCGAAACCGCAACATAACTCACAAATAGAGTCTGCTAGGGTGTGTATTATTAACTATATACAATATAGTGAATATTTAGTCAACAGTCATGACCGTAAAAGCCGTCAATAAAAGAATTTCAGCGTTTGAAGAAAAGCTCAAAGTTTTTCAAACTCGCCTAGAGGGAGCCACCACAGCTGGAACGAGCACTTCTACCAACCTCAACTCCGTAAAAGTGGAAACCATAGCTTCGGAGTTCGAGACTTTTTGCCTCGAAGTCATAACGGAGCTAAGTGACTTAAAGAAGGACTTGAATGACCAGATTGTGAAGCAAGAACTTCGAATTGATGAGGCAGAACAGTACAGCCGCCGGAACTGCCTACTGCTTCATGGGGTAAGTGAAACTCCTAACGAAGACGTGTACACTAGAGTAACGAAGGTACTCAAGAACAAACTTAACATAGAACTGACTAAGATGAGCATTGATCAGTGTCATCAATTGGGGAAACCAAAGAGATCTTCTGCGGATGTGGTGGTTACCGGTAGAAAACCAATTATTGTGAAGTTCACCCGCTACCACGAGAGAGAACGTGTCTGGCGCGCCAAGAGGCTTCTCAAAGGAACACAGTTCCTCATAACTGAGTCTCTTACAGCATCATGCAAGGACATGCTCAACAAGGCCAGGGATCACTTTGGAGCAAGAAACACCTTCACTCTGGATGGGCGGATAGTGATCGTGGATTCTGAAGGCAAAAAACATCACGTAAACACTCCAGCAGAACTTGCCTGCTTAATGAAAGGGCAGGTATCGGAAGGGAATTGAACAGGTTTATGTGTGTAATTGTGAGTGTGTGTTTAGTATGTTATTTTAATTTTAGTGTAAGTGATTGCATAAGTGATAGGTGGTTTAATTTAAATTCAGTGAGAGTGGTTGTTTAATTGCTTCTAGTGGCTTGCGTATACACGAGGAAACAATGGTAAGTTGCATGCTGTCTATTGTTGTTTTATGGCCAGTTTAGTTGATAGTGTTACTTGCAGTCCCGACATAGGTAATGACCTTCACCTCAACAATGAGCCTCCCAGCACTTCCCATTCCCTGTCTTCGTCTCCCCCCACCCGCAATCATCTGGAAAGGGAATTTTCGGCCTTTCCCCGTTCACTGCTGTGTGCCCATGTAAATGCTCAGTCTATAATAGCGCATCACGCTGAGCTCCAAGCTATTTTTGAAAGAATCAAGGTAAAAGTTGTGGCAATTAGCGAAAGCTGGATGAAGGACTCTGTCCCTTTAAACATGATAAGTCTAGTAGGGTACAATGCGCTCTTTCACAATAGACTGAAGCGTCGAGGAGGAGGAGTAGCTTTATTCTATAAAAACAATTTGACGGCAAAGATTATAAAAACTTCGACACTATCTACTGACCCCTTGTCCGAATATATGTTTGTTGAGCTCACTGTTGACATGACTAAAGTGCTTATTGGTGTTGCATATAAACCACCTAAAGAAGGGAACTTCGTGGATTTTGAAGAAACTCTACTAAGACTGTTACCTACCTACGAACAGGTACTTATTTTGGTGACTTTAACACAAACATATTAATAGACTCCACTGACGCAAATCGTTTACGGAACATGTTTACCTCTTGTAACATGACAATATTACCACTCGGCCCTACTCACCACGTACACACGCCCCACGGATCTTCACGCACTCTAATTGATTTACTTATCACAAATAACCCACAGAAAATACTAAAACACGGACAGATTTCAGTACCTGGCATATCTTTACACGACCTGATTTATTTAGCTTATTCTCTAAAAACTCCAAAAACTGCACCTAAATACATAACATACAGAGACATGAAAAGATTGAACCTTCAAGAATTAACACAAGACGCAATTCTCTGTCCATACTACACTTGACTGACGTTGATGAAAATGTGAGCAGATTTAACACAATATTGCTGGAACTATATGACGAACATGCACCTAAACGAACAGCCATTATGAAAAATATTGTGTGCTTAGAAATAGAGTTAAACAAATGATTCGAAATAAAAAGTATGCCTACTTCCAACAGCTAGCCGACAACTTGAATGCTAGGAGCACCTGGCAGCAACTCAGGTCGGTAGGTATTGGAAGGCGCACTAAAAACTCCAATACGCATGATATTAATCCCAATGAATTAAATGCTCACTTTGCTCGAGAAATAATTAGAACTGATCCGCAAATTATACGAACAACAATACATTCACTGCAATGTGTCCCACTACCTCACCGACCGTTATTCAAGTTTTGTAAAATAAATGAAACTGTCAAAAGAAAAAAAAAGAAAAAAATCTATCAAGTCACAAGCAGTCGGAATAGATGACATCCCAATTTCCCTTATACCCCAGGCATTATATGCAATAAGCACGGCCAACCTAAAAAAAATAATGTAAAGCTGAAATTTGGCATAGATGTTCCCTAGTACCCTAGAAACAAATCCTGAAAAGTCCCCATCTCTGTGGTGTCCGCATCATAGTTTTTGGAGGATTCAAAAGGGCTTGAATATGCCCAAGTGCCAAAAACAGCATTTTTGCTTCCTGCGTTTTAAATATTGATCCAAATTTAGTTCTCGCGAGCTTTAGCAATCAATAAAAATGAACCAGTAGGATAACGGACTTATCAGGCCTAATTATTGCTATTGATGAAAGAAAAAAACAACTAATTTAAAATTTTTAGCACAATTTTTACTCGAAAATTTGGATAATTTGTCATTAGCAGGTCATTATTTTTTAAACAACTGCTGATATTGACTAAAGACCCAAAATGAAAGTTATAAAGCATACTTTTAGCTTTACATTGGCACATTACCCATGTCTATGCAAGAAACGGTTACCGAGTTACGGTCCCAAAGCATAACCGCTGTTGAAAAGGCACCCGATCGCGTTTCTAGGTGACAGCGCTCGGCCTGTCGGAGCAGGCCAACAATACTCCAAACAATTAATTCAGCTACTAAACAGTCTTGGAGTTTCAGTAAATTTGGCGGAAGTCCACAGGTACGAAGTTTCAGAGCTTCGTGAAGAATGTCCAACCCGAATGCTGGAACGTTCACGTAGTTTTGCTTTGACAACGCTGACTTTAACATAAGGACATTGGACGGGCATGGGAGGCATCAAGTGCACAGGTGCTTGACAGTGAAATATCTCCACTCCCACGTACACGAGAAGTTCCTATTGCTGGTGTGATTGCGGCGATGGGAAAGTTCAACATTTCGTGGTATCGGAAGCCCTCTTCTCCTGTTTCAAAGGACGTCAAGATTAAGGAGTTAACTGTGGAAACCCCAAACTCTGTGGCTATTGCCTCGATGATGGACTCCTTGTAGTTATCTGGACGGTGGTCAGATATTAATTTACCCGCCTCGTGGAATGGCTTTATGAAGACGTCACTGTCTGCTCATGCTCAACCAGCTCCCCAGACGACGTCAGTTGATACCCTTCCGTTCATTAACTTGGAACCGAGCAGTCCATCAACTATATATTCCGCGTTGGAGTTTGCCGCAAGAGAGTGCGTGGAACTGAAACAAAGGACTTGTTTCGAAACCTTTGACCAGCCCCTATACGCGAAAGCTGTGAAGATAGTCGCATCGAACACTTCAGAGGAACTCAAAACGTGTTTGTTCGTCTAGGCGGATTTAACATTATAATGTCGTTTCTTGGGGCAATCGGCTTTGTGATGAATGGAAGCGGTTCGGAGGAGCTCTGGGCGGAAATATATGCTAAATCGTGAGAGACTCACATGATGTCTGGACACGTATATTCTAGTTAGGCTTGCAATTAGCCGCTCTTAAAAAATGATTACGTTATGCCTTCAATTACAATTTCAATTCAAAACTGTGCATGTTCTAGGGCCCTCAAAGCGCATTTTCTGACAAAACAGGCTGTCGGGACAATGTTACTCAACATGAACGAAGGGCTGAAGGATGACAAGGACGAAATACAGGCGCTTTTTACCGCATTCCAAGAAGGCACCGCCAACGACTTGCTATCATATCCTTGCCTTCAACGTCTCAAAGAGTCGCTTCATGACACATTTTCTTCAATGAGCCAGACATCTCGCACAGGAAAGCTGTGGGTCGAGTACATCTAACAGCAAGCCTGGAAAAAAATTGAAGGATTTCGCATCTTCACGCGAGGAAATGAAGGTATTCGTCTTTACGGCTCCAGATGAAAAGGCCATAATATCAGCTGGAGAGAAGTTCGCCATTTGTCTCTACGATAGTGCCAAATCGGAGTGCAAAAGCCTCGACGAACTTCGGGTAGTGAAATACAGCCAAAGAAATGCCAAACAACCGGTCACAGCGTCATTTCAGCTGGCTTCACTTCCGCCGACTTTGGCGGCATGCAAACAACATTCACTGCAAGTTTGCAAGTTCAGGAATGGTTAGGATTTTCTTTGGACCCGACACAATGGGGATGGAAAATCCAACACTCAGCTTTAGTACCAGTGACAACTCATCTTCCAGCTGCTCCAGATCACCTCCTCAATTTGGTGTCCTGCAACTGCAAGAGCTCTTTTGGCAGCCGGTGTGAGTTCTGCTGATAGCGGCTAAAGACTTGGGAATATTTGGTGTCATTTTGGTCCGTATTGACAAAGTACTAATTTGATTTAATGTTCAATCTCCGTCAATCAATACATTAAATACTTAATGTGTGGGCACTGCAGTGGAAAAGCATGTGGCAACATCATATTTGATGTCTCAGACGATGAGGACGACGATTGAGTCCAATGTAAGCTTTGCTTTGCAAGTGTTCTTTGTCTAAAGAAAGCTTTTTAAGCTTTGTTTTGTTATTATTTGCATTATGCATATTATGAATGTACGTTTAACTGCTAACTGCATTAAACTCGTTTTGTTCTACGCAAACTGTTTCTGCTAGTTTACCTGGATTCAAAGGAATACCATCCTAAAAGTTCTTGAGCGAAGATACAAAATGGTGTCAGCAAAGGTGAATAGATGGAGCCCACCAGCGTAAATGGACGTTCGTTCGGAAAGCGACTGCCACACTTCCACTTTTATATTTGTAACTGTATCTCTGCTGCTGTTTGTCGGATGAACATGGGCAATGTATCGTTTTAAAGCTACAAGTGTGCTTTACAACTTTTACTTTGGGTCTTTAGTCGCTATCAGCAGCTGTTTACACGGTAAGTCCCGGCTAATGACAAATTTTCGTGAGAAAAGTTGAGCTAAAAAGGTTTGATTACTCATCTGTTTAAATGTATGGCAATAATTACGACCAATAAGAGCGTTATATATAACTCAGTCCTTCTCTTATTACTATCAAAGCTCATTAAAACTGATTTTGGATCAATATTTTGAACGCAGGAAGCAAAAATGCTGTTTTTGGCTCTTAGGCCCCATTTAAGCCCTTTTGAACTCTCCAAAAACAATTACGCGGATGCCGCAGAGATGGGGACTTTACAGGATTTGTTACTAGGGTACTAGGGAACATCTATGCCAAATTTCAGCTTTACATTATTTTTTTTTAGGTTAAAACTTAATATGCCTGGGCTTTTATCGTTAACCTGATAGAAGTACTACTGCCAATTATTATGCACATTTGTAACACATGTCTTTTAGAAGGTTTCTTCCCAACAATAGGGAAAGATGCTTTAGTTATTCCAGTTCCGAAAAATTCACTTGCAAATTCTCTATCCGACTATCGACCTGTAAGCATACTTTCCTCAATTTCCAAAATACTAGAAAAACTTACGCATGAACAACTTCTTCAGTATTTGACGCAATACTCACTACTTGATCCGTTACAATCTGGATTTAAGAAAGGACACAGCACATCTACTGCACTCATTAAGATCACTGATGACGTACAACAAGCAATGGATGAGCGTAAAGTGACTATACTCATTCTTCTAGACTTCAGCAGTGCATTCGACACCATTAATACAGACATACTTATGGCTAAATTGCAATCCTTCCATCTCAGCCCCGTTGCTCTCAAATTATTCGCCTCCTATCTTCATAACCGAAGACAACGTGTACTCATAAATGAAAACAGAACTGAGTGGAAGTTCAAAATAAATGGAGTACCTCAGGGTTCAATTCTCGGCCCCCTTATATTCATTCTATATCTGAACGACATCTCATCGACACTGGAAAATTGCAACTACCATCTATATGCAGACGACCTTCAGATATATTGCCACACAAAAATAAATGACATAGATGCGGCAATTGAAAATATGAATCTAAATCTAAAGAGGATCTGCCGCTATGCAACTGAAAATTCTCTTGCCATCATCCAAAAAAAAACACAAGCTATCGTAATAGGGCAGACTAAATTGCTTTTCCATTTGCACAGTAGACCTCTTTTCTTAATTCAACTTAATGGTGTTGCTATCCAGTTCTCTAAATCAGTAAAAAGTCTTGGAGTCACACTAAATGAAACTTTGAATTGGGATGGGAACGTTACAATTACATGCAGGAAAGTTTACTCGTCACTTCATCCACTTAAGATTCACCAGTCCGTTCTACCCCGTAACTTGAAAATAAAACTCGTCCAAACTTTGATACTCCCTATATTTAACTACTGCGATGTTGTATTAGTAGATGCTACCGGAGAACAAAACAAGAAACTTCAGAGAGCTTTAAATTCCTGCATTAGGTTTATTTTCTCCTTGAAATTTTCCTCACACGTGTCTCCTTTTTATGATCTACTTTCCTGGTTAAAAGTTGAACAACAGAGAAACCTGCACATATGTACCATCATCTTTTGACTTCTCAACGAAAGTACACCTCACTATCTCCTTTGTAATTTTCGTTTTCTTTCTTCCTTTCATGATCGTCACACGCGATCTGGATCTATAATTGCAATTCCTCTACGTCATTCATCTGCCTTCAGTAACTCTTTCCTCGTGTCGGGAACTAGAATTTGGAATAACTGTCCTCGTGACTTTAGAAATTGTACATCCCTAACAACTTTCAAATGTGCATGTAAAGATTTCCTCTTGAATTCGTAGGGCAACTAGAACAATTTGTGTATGAATGTGTGAGTGAATGACTATAGTATAATTTTGTTAAAAATTAAATTTTATAGCTTAGTTAATATCACGCAGTCACCAAATTAATTCAATTTAAATTAATTTAAATTAATTCTAGTATTTAAGTTTTTCCTAGTGGCAAGCCTCCGTGGCTTAGGCGGCAGCACGCCGGCCTCTCACCGCTGGGTCCGTGGTTCAAATCCCGGTCACTCCATGTGAGATCTGTGCTGGACAAAACGGAGGCAGACAGGTTTTTCTCCGAGTACTCCGGTTTTCCCTGTCAAAATTTCATTCCAGCAACACTCTCCACTATCATTTCATTTCATCTGTCATTCATTTAATCATTGCCCCAGAGGAGTGCGTCAGGCCTCGGCAGCCGGCACAGTTCATATCCTCGCCGCTAGATAGGGGCTTCATTCATTCCATTCCTGACCTGGTCGGAGACTGGAAGCAGGATGTGGATTTTCATTTCATTTAAATTTTTCCTAGTATTTAAGTTTGGTAGGTTAAGTATATCATATTTGTGTATTCATGTAAGTTGCACTGTGTGTGGTTAAGTGTAAGAGAGGGCCTAGAGCCCTAACTTCACCACAATAAAGGCACCAATAAATAAATAAATAAATAAATAAATAAACTGATCATCAAGTAAAACTTATGTACCATGTTTTCTACTGGGCTCTGCTTTCAGGCCGCTCAAATTTGCATTGGAGCTTTCAGCTCAGTAGTCTCTGTTTCAAATGTTTTTTCATGAAGGCTTTAACCTTGCCATTTTCATCTTTGCTGATGAGACCACTGGTCAGTTACGCATTAAGTAACCAGTTCTCGTCATTTATTCGGTTTGCTTGCCTATTTGCATTTTGAAGTCTAACCTATAATGCACATAAGCAACAATAGTTACCTTTTCTATTATATTGCAATTTTATTGCAAAATACTATGTTGATATGTTAGTTGTTCACATTGATGTTAGCTTGAACTTTAAATTGTTAAACTCATGTTCAAATGTTTATTGGGCTTGTCCCTCTTGTTGAATTATATGGTTAAACGGTTCTTGTTAATAAATTTACCATATTTAAGCAACTTGTTCTCTCTTTACATTTTTTGTGTTTTCTTAATGCTTAAACCTATTTTTTGTAGCGCTCAACTTAAATTAAACTCAAAGCGTCTCTTTGAGTTCTCTCCGACACAGGAGGTCTTAAATGGACCGATCCTTACCATACATGTTTAGAGAAGGTTGATGGCTAGTTTGTAAATAGATGCCCAAATATTTGAACTGGTTTACAATTGATATTTTTGTTTCATCGAGATAAAATCTGTCTTTAGTAGCAATCTTTCTGCCATTTCGAAATGTCACTTGTACTTTGTGTTATTAATTGTGAACTTGTTGTCTCTCCTCCATCTAAGAGCCTATTAAGCTTATCTTGTACGTCATGTAGAATTGAATCTCCTATAACCATGTCATCGGCATACATACAGAGTGGTTCACCAGCCCCTTATTATTTAGTTTTATGAAACCCAACTAACATTACAATTTTCCTGATGGTCGATATTGCTCTGCGCACTGCCTGTGTGACAGCAATGTAAACTGAGCCATGGGCCTAGCAAAGGTAAAATGACCATAATAACTTCCGCGCCAAATACTAAGGACCATTCTATGAACATGTGATTCATTGCTCCTTGAAGAACACACATACACGTAATACAATTGAATTAATAGGTTACGCCACGTGATCTGCAATAGTAGAATGTTAAATGAACACTATAAACCATGATTGAAGACTTTGACATACATACTAACGTTCGAGGTGGAACAGCCTAGTTAACTAGTACCCATGTAGCGTGCAATGTTCACGTTGTCTCCGTGGCTTTGGTGGTTAAAAGTCCGATCTGACGTGGTATGCGTGACCGAGCAGGATAGTGCTTCGAATCCAGCCGTAGGCAAATTTGAACGACAGCCCGTGCTCCTTTTTAGTGGGGATATACTGTAATATCAAGCCACACTTACAAAGTCACATTACCACATTTATTCACTTAGGATGTATTCCTGTGCATAGTACGTTGAATTTTGCTAATTTATGAAGATAGTGAGAACTTTTTGGTTGAACACTAGACTTTCTTTATCTAAAACGTTCTTACCAGTACGAATATGATTTTAGTCGTCTGGCATTAGAAATATTCATGTTCACATTCAAGGATAGGATTCATTTTCTTTTCTTCTGTTGTGATGGCTTTCAATGTGCAGGTGTTCGCTTCACTCACAACCACCTCGATCGCATCACCTAGCCACGTGTGTTTCCACTGTATTGTGGGTAGTGGAAGCATTACGTTATGAAGCTATGAGAATTAGGAATATTGTAATGTTCTCGCGGTTATGGGCTGTTCTCAATGCAACTAGTACTCTTAACACTCAAACTGTCATATCATTGGCATTTGTAGACTAATCAGTGAGGTGTTTACACTGGTATGATTAATATACCCTCATCCACAAATTGGTATTGCTATGAAGCTAAAAATCATAGTTTTAAATAGCTACCATTGGCTGGAAATGTTTCGCAAGTTTATTTTCACCATCGTAGCCAATTTTAGGAAAATAGTTGCCTCAAAGAACGAGTTACAAGGTTCAAAGTTTTCAAGAAGTATAGCAGAATTTTCACTCGCCAAATCAATACTTTACTTTACTTTACTAAAAATACTATAGGTACATGTTTCGGAAACTTGATATGTTTCCTTCTTTAGCCCATATGTTGGTGTGAAACATCACATGACATCTAAATCCTAACCAAAAATAAAAATACAGTTCTTACTTTCTCTCTTGTTCTTCTTTTGTTGAGCCTGTGTCATTAGACATATTAATGTGCGGTTTATTCAATGTTTTCTTTAATTCAAATTCCACATCAGTAGGGGTAATAGTTCATGAGCCATGAGCCAATGCACATGAGACTTCATTTTGCTGTTCTCAGCGGTGTCAATATTTGAGCTTTCTTTTCAAACTTTAGGGGCTTGGACATCGTAATCATCACATTCTTGTGTTCTTGTGCGTGTTTAAATTTGTCTAATAACCTATGCTATTATGGTGTCGGTAGTAGTTCATGTATTTGTAACTGAAGGTAGGAGTGTTAAGGAGGTGGCAGTGGTCATAAATTTCAAACCATCCCAGCATTTTATCTGGAGTAGCAAGTGGGATACCACGGAAAACCACTTCCAGGATGACTCATGTTGGTCTCAAGTAGACGATAAAGATTTGAAAATCAATTCCACATGCATGCCAACACACTTTAATTTGTCTGTATAGAAATAATCCTACCTGAAAATTCATTCAGCAGACGCTCATTCAGTTAGTAGCTTTCGTTTCTGATAATTTCAGTTTCTCTGTGTGATCGTTTAAAACATGCATTATAGTTGAGGTCATTGAAATAACACTTCCTTTAATGATTTCTACTATATTCGCAAGCATGAACTCAACGGTAAAGTTGTATTAAGGCCATAAAAGAGCAAGTACTAATGTTTTTAGGATGACTATGATATACACGTTAGTTGGGTTGCCTTCCTCCAAAAAATAAGGGGCTGGTTAACCACTCTGTATAGACTACAACTTTTTTATCTGGATTATTCTTGACACATCTGATGTTGCGATATTAAATAATACATGACTCAAGGGATCACACTGTAGGACTTCATTCGTTTGAGTTACTGTGTGTGAGGTACTGACGCTATCATCTATAATCACTTGTGTCAGATAAAATGTTGTCCCAACCAATACAGATATGTATCATTAAGATACACTACCAGTCACTAATTTACTCACCATAAATGTATGTTAATTTGTATTTATCTTTTCCTGCCTAATGATTGACTAAAACATTTTATAGAAACTGGGAGAGCTTTCTTAGGAAATCGTTATATGTCATTATTATTACTCAAATACTTTCAGTTTATGGTAACTTTCTTCATTGATAGATCTAAGCCAACTCTGGGTTTGTAATGTGAAGTTACAGGGTAGAAAAATTGTTTTGAAACCAGGTGGTAAATTCTAATTTAATCATTCTGTATTATGACCAACCTGCTCCATCTTCTTCTTTTACTTCTATATTCTCCTTGTTATCTTCAGCCTCTGGAGTGGCGTCCACCATTTTATAATCTTCTGGCCTGAAAAGTGAAATCAAGAGGAAGTCAACGATATCAGAAAGTTCCCATATTATAGGATATGTTCGAAACAGAATCATAGGAGACCCAACAGTTGTTACAGATGGATAATACCAATGGTGTCAATGTAATACCTCATGTCTTCAAAATTATCGTTTTTAAGGGAGATACATAAAACTATTTTCTTACTTTTTGTTGGGGTACATGTTCTGTTCCGAGATAATAAATACAAATACTTTAATCAGATCCATTGCATGGTTCCTATTTTTAAAAGGGTTGCAGTGCAAGAGTATTAACTACCGTATTCTTCCTTTCCTGGACAAACATACTTACATTAAATACTACAAATTATATCAAGGAATTAAAAGTTACATTTACATTTTTGTTTCATATTGTAACGTGGTTACAATGCCTCAGCTCCAACCTCCTTCCTCCCAACCGAATCGAAACCATAAATTACAAATTTGTATGTCAATCCGTTTCCCTTGGATCGAACCCGTGTCCTGCGACTTTAGACAACATGTTGGCGAGCATCAAGAGCGACTTCAAAAACATTTAAATGAATCCTTAATTGTTATGTCTGTGCATAACACGACTTATGAAGCAGGGTGTAGGCCACCAGTGGCTGTGCTTATTACCACGTGTCGCCATGCCCATTACTGTTCGAGACGTCTGGTGTCTTCCAGTTTTCTTCATATTGACCAATCACCATCCAGAGTGCCGATACAATTTTGTTCAAGGCTAATACGTCTTTTATGGATCCTGAATCTACCGCCTAATCCCTGCCCCTTATCACTTGCTGCCATCATCGAAAGAACTAACTTATGGAGCAGGATATTGGTTTTCTTAATGTATACCCTAGAGTTGTGGTGGTAGAACTGTACGACATGAAGCTTAGACTGATAGTGTCAGTGGACAGACACACCATCCCTGGCCTTGGAAAGATGTAAACATAATCGTGTGTGTTTAATTGGGGGGGGGTTAGTTAGCCTGATTTGGTGCCCCGGACAATGTGAAATCTCCAAGAATATGAATTGTAACAAGAAAGTATAAACTCACCATGAAATAAACTAAGAAAATCTTAAATGTGAATGTAACAAAATTGTAACTAGGGAAAAAGGGGAGGGGTAACGCAGTCCTTATGCATGCACATAGGAGCAATAATCCTGTAAATTTATCTGAACACTTTATTCAGTCGTAATAGGCCATATATAAATTTTGTGAATTGATCAGGCGGATACCCCAATTTTATTATACTTTGATGTCAATCAATACGGAACCATGACCGAGTCTATTGTCGTAATAGGATGTTGTCTTGAGATTTGATTTTAATGTGGTTTAGTTTTAGGTAAGGGTTTGATGACCCCAGGGTCTTTTATTATCATGTAGGTATTTGGGTTAGTTAGTTAGTTAGTTAGTTATTGTTGTTTTAAGGGGCGGAACTACGAGGTCATCTGCCCCTCTTAACACAGATTAAAGAATACAAATTTTGAATTGAATTTAAAATTTTGAGGTGGACATCTAAATTTAAAAAGACCAAAAATTAATAAAACAAAAACAAACAATTAAATAAAAATAAAAAATTATAAACATAAACAAAAATTACGGAAAAAACAAAACATTATCATTCAAAAACGAACAAGTCGTTGAGTCAAAGTTCACTGGAAAATTTAGATTGCTGGCCCTAACCCACTCTCACTTATAAAGCGGATAACGCGATCAGCAGCCACCGGGTCATCGGCTAATATAAGTTTGAGTGTCGTCTGCAAACCAAGGTTTCTTCGTAAGTCAGCAAGATCCACACACTCGGTGAAAATGTGGGCCACGGTGAAAACGGCTCCACAGGTACAAAGTGGGGGGTCTTCCCTTCTCATTAGGTACGAGTGGGTGGATCTTGTATGACCTATCCTTAGCCTACACAAAATGACGGACTCTCTCCGGGCCCGGAAGGAGCTCCGCCAAACGCGAGTAGTTCCCTTGATCGCTCTCAGTTTACTGGGCAGTGGGTCAGCTAGCCACTGACTCTCCCAAAAAGCCAGAACTTGTAGGCGTAACTGAGAGCGAATATCTCTAGCGGGTACCTCCATTGGTCGAGGTGGTAGTGATACCGCCTCTTTTGCAGCTTGATCTGCTAACTCATTTCCCGCAATTCCCATGTGGCTTGGAAGCCACAGAAAGGTGATTCGAGTGTCAGCGTGGCACAGCCCGGCTAGTAGGTCGTGGATTCGCTGCACTAGGGGGTGTTGCGGGAAACATGTAGCAATTGACTGCAACGAACTCAAAGAGTCGGTACACACGAGAAAGTGGATTCGTGCATCCTGTAGTGCAAACTGCAGAGCTTCATAGATGGCAACGAGCTCCGCAGTAAACACACTACAGGCCTCAGGCAAAGAGATCTTGGTATTTGCACCATCAATAACGTAAGCACAACCCACCTTCTCGTCCACCTTCGAACCATCCGTGTATAGAATGCCAGCGTCCGGAAATTGGTGAACTATGCTGTGGAACTGCCTCCGGTAAACGGACGCATCCGTGTTCACCTTAGGACCTCGGTGCAGATCTAACCGAATTTCCGGACGCGGGACTTGCCACGGAGGCACCTCGCTAGATGTCCGGATCATACAGGGACCTACAGCCACTCCTATTTCGGTACACGAGCTATCAAGTCTAATACCAACCGGCCGAGTGGCACGAGGCCGGTTGGCGTACCCCTGGTGGTTTTGGGTACCGAAGAGAGCTTGATAGGTCGGGTGTTGCGGCATTTGACGCACATTGGCAGCATATGCTAACAGCATATGTTGGCGTCTATAATTTAAAGGTGGAACACCCGATTCGGCGAGTAGGCTGGGTATCGGGCTGGTCCGGAAGGCACCGGTAGCCAGCCTAACGCCACTATGGTGGATACTGTCCAGCATTTTCAAGGTTGCCGGCCTTGCTGAACCGTATGCCGCAGAACCATAGTCTAGCCGGGACAGGACGAGGGCTTGGTAGAACCGTAGCAGCACCGCACGGTCAGCCCCCCACGTAGTGCCACTAAGAAACCTGAGCATGTTCAGTTTCCTGAGACATGTCATTTTCAATTGCCGTATATGGTGCTGCCACGTTAACTTGCTGTCAAAATGGAGCCCCAGGAAGCGATAAGTGTCAACCACCGGCAACGCAGCATCCCTGAGATGTAGTTCAGGGTGTAAATGTAGTCTCCGTAGCCGACAAAAATGGACGACGGAGGTTTTCGCTGCTGAAAAACGAAAACCCCGGTCGTGAGCCCACCTGTCGACCCGGTTGATGGCTAGCTGCAATTGCCGTTCCACGACTGCCATACTTCCAGAGCTGTAATGCAGAGCTAAATCGTCTACATACAGCGATGGAACTACCGCGGACCCGGCGGCGGCAACAATGCCATTAATGGCAATCGCGAACAAGGTGACACTCAGCACTGAACCCTGAGGAACTCCATTTTCTTGGGTATAGTACTGCGATAATGTCCTACCGACCCTTACACGGAAGAGTCGGACGGACATGAAATTCGCAATGAAAGTCGGTAAGTTACCACGGAGTCCCCACTTGTGAAGGGTGGAAAGGATCCCGTAGCGCCATGTGGTGTCGTAGGCTTTCTCGAGGTCAAAGAAAACCGTGACTAGGTGCTGCTTCCGGAAAAAAGCCTCCTGTATGGCGCTCTCAAGTCGCACCAGATGGTCAGTGGTGGACCTATGAGAGCGAAATCCAAATTGGTACTCAGACAGGAGACCTTTATCCTCCAAGAACCACACCAGTCGACGGTTCACCATCTTTTCGAGCAGCTTACATAGGCCATTTGTCAAACAAATGGGCCTATAGCTGCTTACAAACTTGGGATCCTTTCCAGCCTTAGGAATCGGTATCACGATCCCCTCTCGCCATTGAGATGGAAACTCCCCTTCAATCCATATACGATTGAAGAGGATCAACAGTTCTTTCATACTGGATTCGCACAGATGTTTTAACATTTGATTATGTATGTTATCCGGTCCAGGAGCCGTATCCCTGCACAGTGCAAGCGCACTTCGCAGTTCCCATTCAGAGAATGGTACATTATAGGACTCCGATGCAGCAGTGGCAAAGGACAAGGGGTGAGTCTCTGCCTCCCGTTTCAGAGTCAGAAATGTAGGATCGTAACTCCCGGAGCAGGATACATCGGAGAAGTGCGAGCCAATGCTGTTGGCAATGGCGAGATGGTCCGTGATGATGTCCCCATTGATGGACACTCCGGGTATCGATAGTGATGTCGGGAGTCCGGAGATCCGACGAAGCTTAGTCCACACTTGAGATGAAGGAGTGTGCGCCGTCATGGACGACACATACTTTTCCCACGTCGTTTTCTTACTCTCCCGAATCAGATATCGGGCTCTAGCACGCATCCTTCTGAAGGTGATAAGGTTGGCCATAGTGTTTTGCCTCCGATAGCATTTGAAAGCACGTCGACGATCTTTAATGGCTGCTGCAATCTCGGCTGTCCACCAAGGGACAAGCTTCCGGCGTGAGTTGCCGGATGAGGAAGGTATTGTTTCCTCAGCAGCAGTCAAAATACCATTCGTTATGTGAATGGTATGATCGTCGACACTCTCAAAGGTATCTTCGGCAAACACCGCACGTGCCGTGAAAGTTGGCCAATCAGCCCGACGGAGAAGCCATCGACTTGGTAACTCGATGGCTCTCTGGTTCGGAAGAGTAACGATAATTGGAAAATGGTCACTATTACAAAGGTCATCGTGTACACCCCACTGTAGCAGGGGAACCAGCGCACGACTGCACAGGGTAATATCGATACTTGAATAAGTACCGTGTGCTATAGAGAAGTGCGTAGGCTCCCCTGTGTTCAACAGACACAGGTCCAGCCGCCTGATCAGCCTCTCAAAATCTCTCCCTTTACCGCTAGTGGTAGCGGAGCCCCAGATGGTGTTGTGGGCATTAACATCTCCCAGAAGGAGAAAAGGAGGTGGGAGCTGAGAGACTAGATCCACCAGCTGGTCGTAATTCGGCCGAGAATCAGGTGGGATGTACACGTTACATACTGTTGCCATTACTGGCAACGAAGTACGAACTGCAACTGCCTCTAGCTGAGTACGCAACGGCACCTCTTCACTAAAGAGGCTAGAGTGGACGAGAGTGCAGACGCCACCAGCGGCCACAGCTCCGTCCATCCGGTCTTTAGAGAAGAGTTTGAAGTGACGCATTGTTGTCTCATGTCCAGGACGAAACCTGGATTCCTGAAGACAGACAATGGTTGCCGAAAACGAAGATATTAATTGTCGTAACTCAGCGAGATGAACAGAATAGCTATTACAGTTCCATTGTAATAGTGCCATGGTGTGGACTTAAGTAGAAGTGGGTCTTCTACTTATGCTTGACCGTTTGCCACCCTTCCCCATCTCTAGTTGGAGATGATGGGGCAGGAGAGCACACCTCAATCTCCACATCTCCGTCCGAAGACGAAGAAAATGGAGCGGGCGCTCTCTTGGGTTGCGCACGGTCGTCGTCGGACCTCACGGGTCTCGCCCTTGGGGAAGAGCGAGAGCGGTGTCGAGGGACTTTCTCCCGGTCCGAAGACTGGGTGTCTGTCCCCGACACGCCCCGAAGAGACTTCTTCTTGGATCGGCGCCGACGTGTGTTTGGGGAAGTAGATGGTCCCTTCCCCACAGACGCCGGGTCCTTATAAAACAAGGTCGCTCCTGCTGGCACCGCTCCACTGGTAGTGGTGGGAGCGGGATGGCTAGCAGATACGTGAGCAGCCCTGCCTTTAGGAGAGGAAGAGAAACGGCGCTGAACCGCTCCCCTCTCCTCCGCCGATCTATTTTCTTTTCTATAGGGGAGTTCCTCCATACGGACGGGCTTGGCTTCAGCAGGCTTCGCTCCCTTGGTGGTAGTGGGAGCGGAAAGGCCAGCAGAGACAGTAGCCACCCCGTCAGCAGGAGGGCGAGAGAGACGGCGACGAACCGTCCCCCTCTTCTCCACTATCTTTGTCTTATCAGATGGGCTGGATGACGATCCAGCCCCGGTCGCAGAAGTCTTCTTTGCCTCGTTGGCAGGGGAAGACTTCTTCTCCGACCGTTTCGGAGAGGAAGATGACTTCTTCTCCGATTGCGCCGGTTTAGATGGTATAACCGGCGCCTTTATCACAATGGCCGAAGAAGGTTGTTTAACCTTCTTCGGGCTGACAGGTCTCGCTTGGACAGCGAGGGGAGACTTTACGATCTCAGAGTAGTTCGTCGTCGAGGGTACAGCACGGGGAACGAAAGTGGCAGGGGTGATAGGTGGCGCCACCTTAGCCGCGAAAGATACCGGAAATTCGGGTGCAGTCATATCACGGTATCTCTTTCGAGCGTCGTGATATGAAAGCCGATCCAATGTTCTGATTTCTTGGATCTTTGCTTCCTTGCAGAACTCAGGGCACTGCTTCGACCGCGGAGAGTGACTTCCTTGGCAGTTAGGACACGTCGGGGGAGGCGTACACCCCACACCGTCATGTGTCCCCTTGCCACACTCTCTACACACCGCCTTGGCAGTGCACCTGGCAGAAACATGACCAAATTTCTGGCAATTGTAGCAGCGCATAGGTGGAGGGATGTACGGTCTAACGTCGCAATGGTACGACGTGACCTTCACCTGCCTAGGCACTACATCACCCTCAAAATGAAGAATGAAAGCGCCAGTATCGACGCTATCATTTCCAATTTTCCGGGTGATGCGCCTAATCCTGGTGACGCCTCGCTTCCCCAGATCCCGCATCAATTCCGCGTCGCTGTTTAAAATGAGGTCGCGATGGAATATAACTCCACGGACCTCATTTAGCGTATCGTGCTTTTCAACCTTAACGGGAATTTCGCCGAAATGCGTGCATTCCAGCAACACTTCGGTTTGCTGCCGGTCAACGGTATGCAGCAGGAGCTGCCCGTTCCGGAGCTTGGAAATCCCGTTAAGGTCGCGATATTTCCCCTCGATTTCCTCTGAAAATAGGATCGATTTTACCTGTTTAAAATCTCCCCCGTCTGTCCTGGTAGCTACCAGGTAGCGAGGAGACCTGTCAACAGGGAACTTCTTATTAAATGCCTCATCCCAAGGCGTATACACCTTGGGATTCGGTCTACACTCCAGAGACGGCTTTTTAAGGGTGCCACCCTGTACAGGTGTCCGTGATCGTTTACTACGCATCCCGGACGAAATCCTCCCCGAATACTGCCCACTCCGAACGGGGGCTATCACTGTGGGCGCCACCCAGCCAAGGCAATACCTACCTGGCATAGCAGATATTGCCCGGGGTCCCAGTGCCTCGAACAGGCACTTCCCCCTCGGCATGCACAGGATTTATTCAGCTCCAGTATTCGGCCATGCAGGGACCTTCGTTGTAAGGCGGATACTACTGTAGGGTACATGGCGCACCCACCTGACGGGATGGGGCATACCGTCTAGGCTTTCTGGCCAGATGGCCAAGCTGGTGGCCCTTCCCCTAACAGCATGCATGTTTGTTTCTATTGGTCAAACCAGAGCTGGGACCAGAAAACCAAAAATGACCTTTATAAGGCCCCCTCTAAGTCGCCTTTTACGACAGGCAGGGGATACCGTGGATGAATTCTGCCCTCCCCATCCACAGGGGATCTGAACAAATCAAAAACTGGCAAGTTATTCGGCCATGTCGACCCTATTAGTCGCCTCCTACGACAGGCAGGGCATACCGTGGGTGTATTCTATCCCGCACCCACACGGGGGTATTTGGGTTATGTCCTCTTGGTGGGGTGATGTCCTTTTGGTGGTTCGGAAAGGTACGATCTTTTATTTACCCTGGTGAGATGGGGACGTCCTTGAAACTGAGCCAAGGAAAACAATGGCTACTGTTTTTGGGACCAAAAAGGTGTCTTGTTAGTGGCTTTATGGAGCAGGGGACAACAATAACAACGACAAAGTATGTTTATTGTGAAACTTTATGTTGCCTCCGCAGAGCAATTCAAAACAAACGAAGAGGCATGCTTTTGTCCAGCGTGGTTTTGACAATGCACAACCGCACTGTGCATTGTGGCACAAAAGATCTCAAAAAAATTCAAGTGGGAAGTTTTCAACTAACCACCATATAGTCCAGACCTCGCACTGAATGATTATCACCTCTTTCGAGCATGGAAGGCATGGTTAGGCAGACAACGCTTTAACAATGTCCAGACATACCATATCTCACCGGCGGCAGACTTCTTTGCCGAGGGCATCGGAAAGCTTGTGTCACAATATGACACCTCAATAGTTTTGGCAATTATGTCGAAAAATAAGTACGAAACTAATAAACTTTTAGTAACAAAATCATTGTTTAAATCTTTGTTTAAATGCAGATTCAGAAAGATCCTTCTTCAACTTCAACAATAGGAGGGAGAAGCTGATGGCAACTAATGCAAAGACGTTGACAAGGGTTATATTTGAATAAGGTATGTTTAAAATAAATTTATTAAAGGTAAAATGTCAATATATTTTATTCTGTGTGTGCATTGCTTCATTCGATCATATTATGGATAATGGACCCCACAATTTGGTAGAGACCTGATGATTAGTTTAGTAATAATTTGACTACAGCAATAAATACTCAGGTGGCCACAATTTGTTTTATTAGTGTCCATTTTTCTTTTTACAAAATTCGAAAGTGGGCTAAAAAATCTGTTCCATTGAAAAATGAGGGTACAAGGACAAATTAGGGCAAGAAAATTTAAGATACCTTCGGCCTCAGATAACCCATTACCATCAAGATTGGAAGAGGACAAGAGATTACTGATAGAAATCAACATAAAAGACGAGGAAGGAGAGTCTGGCACAAGTGGAAGCAATGCCGTGTTCATCTGGAGTCTCATAGTTGCCAACCCACATTCGACTAGTTGTGATCCCCTGGGGGTGCTTCAGGTGAAATAGTATTTGGCATCACAACACTTTGTTTTGAGCTAATACTTGAAACTTACATTTAACATTCTGAATTAGCTATTGTAACCTTCAGGTCAGGTATTGTGTACATCTTGGTTTTGTGCAAACAAACAAACAAACATACAAACATAATTTCTAATTAAGTACCAGTACAATACATTTAAGTGTTCAAACCTGTCACTGCTTAAAACTAGTTTGTAGCCCACATTGCCATCCTTTTTCTATTCTATTTTCTCCCAAACATACTACATTAATCTAGTAGAATCACCGCTGCTACTATATACTACCATGAACTCATTTTGGATACTGAAATATACGAGCAAAGTTGGGAGACTGCAGGTGTTAGGCGGTGTGGCACAATTGGTTAAGTGAGGGTATTTAATACCTAGGAATCAATATCGATGAAACATCTATTTAAGTTCAGAGACGACTACCGTACTACAAACACTGTACTTGTACAATCACCTCGAAATACTGACCTAATGATTTCCCCGTATTCATCAAATTTGACTTTCTCTTCAAAAAATGGGAAGATGGGGTGTTGCTTCTTGTAACTCTTGAAAAATCCAGTCTGAGTTTTTGTCTCAGTCTTGACAAGAAGATCATGCTTTCCTTTGGCAACAGCACTCAGATCCATCTCATCTTCGGATTCATCACTCATGTCAATATCTTCACTGAAAGTAAACAGCTTTGTAATAACTAGACTCTCCAAATCTTTTGAATTGGAAAATTCATTTATATACATCTAGATAGAATAACTAAATCATAATGTTTTTATATTATTTAAAGAATTTTAGAGGACAAGGAAAAACATTTTATTTCATAGATTTTTGCAGCCAGGAATCATGTCCAGGATAAATGATTAAGAAATTCGAGGAAACAAGTGAGTTAGGTGTCATACCAGGGAGAGGATGACGACTCATTCCCTTGAAAGTTGATGACGAAGTCGCTGTAGCAGTAGCTGAATGTGCAACACATGTCTCACATTCTGCAGCCAGTGCTAGAGCCGTGTCATATGAATAGCCACTCCCCTGATCAACAGTTCATGAGATTTCGTGGTGCATTTTACACTAGTTTTCCTACAAAATTCATACTGTCCACCAATTGAAACCCCAAGATATTACAGAATGCTGTGACTTTTGTCCTTCGGTTTTTGGCATGCATGGGATTGGATAATATGTGGTCGAGGAATATTCTGTGGACAGATGAGGCGCACTTTACTCTAGATGCGATTCCACATTATACATAGAAGACATAATAACTACCGTACACCATAATCTCTCTATATATAAAACAATGTTATGTGATAGTTTGTATGTATGCCCCTATGCGTTCATATACCATTCGTCCGATTGCGATAAAACTTGGGTGAGTTGTTGTGTGCACTCCAGGGAAGGTTTCTAGCTACAAATTATTATTTATGTAACACAAAAGGGTGAGGGACTTAACAGGAACCCTTAAATCCCACAGTAGCCCAATTGCACAATCTGTATACTTATGACACCGCAAGAGAATGGCTTGCTGTTTCATCGCGCGGTGACATGCTGTCTTAGCAGAGCTCTAATGCATGTGTCTCAATGAAGCCTGTAAAACTGTATATCAATCACTTCACACCGATCATGTTTAATTTTATTTTTACCAGCTGGTGTGGGTCAGTGGTAAAGTGCAGTTCTTAAAACTGAACTCAAGCTTGGCTGCCGGTTCAAATACGGCCATGGCGCGCAGATCGTTTCATATACAATCACCGATTGCGATGAAACTTGGGTGAGTTGTTGTGTGCATTCCAGGGAAGGTTTTACAATAGGTAGCCCACGAGTAGATTAAACAAATGAGTGACGGCACGTGAATCGTTTCCAGTCCCTTAAGCGATCATATACCATTCATCCGATTGCGATTGAACTTTAGTGAATTGCTGTGCACACTCCAGAAAAGGTCTTTACAATAGGTAGCGCACGAGTAGATTCAACAAATGAGTAACGGCGCACGAATCGTTTCAACAAAGTCCCGTATGCGTTCGTATACCATTCATCCATTGGCGATGATTCTTGGCTGAGTTGTTGTGTACACTCCAAGGAAAGTTTCTGGCTTAGTAAATCCATTTCACAATAGATAGCGCACGAGTAGATTCAACAGATGAGTGACGGCGTGCGAATCGTTTCAACCAAGTCCTGTATGCGTTCATATGCCATTCATCCGATTGCGATGCAATTTAGTCGAGTTGTTGTACACACTGCCGCTTAGGTTTCTGAATTAGAAAAACCATTTGGTAGTAAGTAGCATATGAGTAGTTTCAACAAATGAGTGATGGCCAGCGAATCGTTTCAGGCGAGTCCCGTAAGCATATATTTATACAATTCCGCCAATTGCGATGAAACTTTGGCGAGTTGTTGTGTGTGCACACTACCACCATTGCTTCTGAATAAGTAAATCCATTTTTCATTAGATGGTGCACAAGTAGTTTCAAGAAATGCTCACATGGTCAGCTGTGTGTGGCGTGCTCACGCGTCGGAAAGCCTTCGGATTTTTTATATACGCACCAGAAAAAACAACAAAGAATATTGTTTATCCAAAGGCACTTCAGTAAACAAAATTACAATTCAAACACTTCTTTTTATTCTTTCTTGGGCTGGCTGCGTGGCTCAGCGGTAAAGTTCTCACCTGCTGTGACCAGGGTTGCAGGATCGATTCCTGGCGCAGCCAGTTAGCATTTGAGGGTGCGCAAATGCGGGGGAGGGGTCATGCCAGTAGATTTACTGGCACGTTAAAAATCCCCTTCAGGCCAAAATTCCGTCACCCCGGCGTCTCTAAAAGCCGCAGTTGTTAAAAGAGATGTAAAACCAATAACATTATTCTTCATCATCATCATCATTTCCCCTTATCCAGCTCCTGCCGGGTCGGGGTATTTATGGCACTTCTCCACTTTCCTCTTTCCTTCCACAATTCTTCTTCCACGATCTTGTCCCAGTCCAGATTTCTTTTTCTCACGCTGTTCTTCACTGAATCGATCCACCTTGTTCTAGGTCTTCCCCTTGCTCTCTTACCCTTGCACCTGGCCTCCAGCATCTGTCTTGGTATTCTATTTTCCTCCATCCTCTTTACATGTCCAAACCTTACCTTACCTTACCTTACCCCGTGGCACTACAGTCCATGAAGGACCTTGGCCTGCTCCACCACAGTCTTCCAGCTTTTCCTATCCCGTGCACGCCTCCTCCAAGCTCTGACACGTAGCATCCTGAGATCCTCCTCGACATCGTCCAGCCAGCGCTTTTTCGGTCGCCCCCGTCCTCGCTTTCCAGTGGGCCGCCCATGGAAGACCTGATACACCATCCTTGACTCCGGCATTCGCTCGACATGTACAAGCCACCGAATCCGGGAACTCTTGACCTCTGCGACGATAGTAGGGTACATGTCCAAACCACCTTAGTTTATTCTTCTCAATTCTCTCATTTAGTTTTCCCATCCCAACTTCCTTCCTAACATCTTCATTCCTCACTCTGTCTTTCCTTGTCTTACCTATCATACTTCTTAGGAATTTCATTTCACTGGCTTGGATTCTACTCTCTTGCCTGCTCGTCAGGGTCCAAGTCTCAGCTGCATAAGTTAATATGGGAACATAGTACACTTTATACATTACCTCCTTGCTTTTCCTTGGTACTTCCTTATCCCAAACAAGTTTTCTTACACTTTGATAGAATGCATTGCTCTGCTGTACCCTTCTGCCAATCTCCATGTCCAACCTACCAGTTTGCATCAATTCACTTCCTTGGTATTTGAACGTGTCCACAATTTCCAAACTCTGACTTCCAATTTTCACAGTGCCCTTTCCTCGTCTTTCCCCTCTTGTCATCACCATGGTCTTGCTTTTCTCTATACTGATTTTCAGGCCTTACTTCTGAATATTTTCATTTAGTGCATCTAGTTGTTTTTGCACTTCTTCGGTGTTCCTTCCCCAGACCACAATATCGCCTGCAAATAATAGTAACTTCATTTCTTTATGTCCATATGCTTCCTTTGTTTCCTTTACAATTTCATCCATTACCATTATGAACAAAAGAGGTGACAGCACACTCCCCTGTCTTAGTCCAGTCTTGTTCTTAAACTAATCTGTCTTTCCAACTGGGGTCAGTACCCTGCTAACACAATTGTTGTACATTGCTTGCACCATTTCCAACATTTCTTTTCCCAGTCTCTTCTTAACCATGGTTTCCCATACCTTCTCTCTGGCGACACTATCATATGCCTTTTCTATATCTATGAAAGTCATGACCAAATCCTCTCCATATTCCCAGTTCTTTTTCATCACCTGCCTCAAGCTAAAGATTGGGTCCACTGTGGATCTTCCACTCCTGAAGCCATACTGTTCCTCTTGCAACTCTCCTTCCACTTTTCTTCTCATTCTTCTTTCTAATATCCTTTCCAGTATTTTTACTATCTGTGATATGAGGGTGATCACTCTATAACATTATTATTATCTTCCTTTCTTTCTGTCTTTGATTGGCATTGCAACGCAGAATTTTAGAAGACAAGAAAAAACATTTAATTTCATAGATTTTTGCAGCCAGCTCTGATGTTGTTAGTTGTACTGTGCTATATGCTGCATCCTGGCAAGCAACCTGTCCTTCATATCTAGAGTGTGTGCTAAAATGGTATGGGGCCAAAAAAATAAAACTGTTGTTATTTGTGGCCCAAGTGCTTCTTTACGTTATTTAAGGTAAATTTCCAGATACTGAATAGATGTATGGTTTTGTAATAGCAGAAACTGATGAGATGTTTCGATAATTCCTCTTAGATTTTTCATCAGTGAAAGTGGTTGTTGGGGATAGTAGCGCATTTCATCATAGAGTATGGAGTGTCTGCAGTTCGATTAATACTCTTCCATGGCTGATTTAGAGGGCTATAAAGACACATGTCGTATGTACTCCAATGTTATCAATTGTTCAACTTCGTGGCATATCATAATTGATTGGGGTCTGATGAGCATTTCCTATTTTGGAAAACAGATATTCCTTAATTTTCTGCTTCCCAATCACAAAACGATGAAAATTAATTACTTTTTGGTTCTAATCATTCGGCATTTTGATGTTCTTTGTTTATTTATTTACTCGAATCAGAGGCAGATAAATAATATTGTACATACAAAAGCAAAGGAAAAACATGAAAATATACATATATATACACACACAATACCTATATAATCACACTGTCTTTGCCCAGAAACGAGCAACTGCTATAGCATTTTCTTGTGCCTTAAACAACTCCTCCTCACTGCAAGAATCAGGGCAGCATAAGAACTGACACAGATGCTTTGTTGTCTGTATCTATCCACATTCATAAAGTGTTGATTGTTGTAGGTATCCCCATTTCATTAGGTTATCCTTAGTTTCGCCAACACCTGCTCGTAATCTGTTTAGTGATTTCCAAGTGGTCCAGTCCAGTGGTGGTTCTAGAAGCTTAAATCTGGGGGGGCCCGGTTTGGAATTGAAAGTTTGGGTGACAGAATTCAATAGAAAAATAACCATATTTGTGAAAATACAATGGGCAACATCAGCACAACCATTAACATGTTCAGTTACACACATACTGAAATGAAAATCCACAGCCTGCTTCCAGTCTCTGATTGGGTCAGGAATGGAATGAATGAAGCCCCCATCTAGCGGCGAGGATATGGACTGTGCCGGCTGCCGAGGCCTGACGCACTCCTCTGGGGCAATGATTAAATGAATGACAGATGAAATGAAATGAAATTATAGTGGAGAGTGTTGCTGGAATGAAATGTTGACAGGGAAAACCGGAGTACCCGGAGAAAAACCTGTCTGCCTCCGTTTTGTCCAGCACAGATCTCACATGGAGTGACCGGGATTTGAACCACGGACCCAGCGGTGAGGGGCCGGCGTGCTGCCGCCTAAGCCACGGAGGCTAGTTACACACATACTACTATGCCATATTATTTAAAGAACAATAAGTTCATGTATCCAGAACTAACCACGATCAGAAAATGAGAATCGAAAGTTAGTTACCATAGGACAGTGATGAGACCACAACAGTAATAAATACCCTGCATATTATAACTACTGTATGTAGGCCTAAGCATTATAAGATAATATTGAGCAATAATATTCTTCTGTTTCCACCCTGGGCAAACTGGCTCACTATATCTGAAGGGTCTTGAAGTAATGGTATTTTACGCAAGTCTTTTCGTGTCAATTGCCATGAAACTAATCCACTGTTGTTAAAATTCACAGAATTACCATACGTTAATATATTTATACAGGTTAGTAATTTAAGAAACTATCATTGGTAAAAAAAAAAAAAAAAAAAAAAAAAAAAAAAAAAAAAAAAAAAGAAGCACAGCACATTTCACTGTCTGTTTCTACTCTGGGCAAACTGGTTCACTATATCAGAAGGGTCTTGAAGTAATTTTCCACTTAATTCTCTTTCAATTGAAGGAATTGCGAGATTGGAAAGCCTATTTGTTGCCCTTAAATAGGATTTTATTCCTTTCATGACAGAGAAACTGCGCTCAGCAGAAGCAGATGACTCAAGAAGAGTCAGCATCAACTTGAAAAATAATAGTAGCTGTGGAAAAGCAACTTCCATTTTCAGAAGTTCAGAAAAAAAGAATGAGGAAGTGTTTGGATATTTGCCTCCAAATACATTCTTAGCTAAACTGATTTCAGTCTGTAGCACCTTACGTTCTGTGAAGATTAGATTATACTTTTCACAGAACGTAAGAATATATTCAAAATTTAAAATGTTTTCACTTCTTGGGTTTCAGGCAACCATTGCATTGCACACAAAATCATTTTCAGTAAATCTACGCTGTAACTCTTCTACCATGTTGTCTAATATTTCAAAAAGATTTCTTTTACATGTCTCTGATAATGTGATATTTTCCTCTCCTTTCTCCGCAGAGACTGGCATTAATAAAACGTAGTCTGAAAAGTTTTTTGGAATACTTGAGACTCTAGATTGTTTATAAACTTTTACGCCTAACGACTGAGCAGATCACTCTGTATCTCAACAAACGTTTGGTGTCTTACAGTAGATACAGACTGAAAAGCATAAATTGCTTCCAGTAAACCAAAAGTGTCCACTACCACGTCTACTGCCTTTTAAACGTCCACCAAAACTAAATTTAAGCGATGTGCATAACAATGCACGTAAACACACGGGTTATTGACCTTTTGTCGCAATAAACTTTGCACACCGTTTATCTTCCCTGACATAACCGCGGCTCCATCATATGCTTGTCCAATGCACTTACATGGATCGAAATCCACTGAAACAAGGTACTCTAAAGCTGAATTAGCTATACTTTCTGCATTCAGTTGAGACAATTGTAAAAAAACAAATGAAACGCTCCTCTATAGAATTTTGTCCTACATATCTGACACATACGGACATCTGTTCCACTTTACTAACATCTCTAGCTTCATCCAGGATTAAGGAAAAATAACCATTTTTATATTTTTTCGTCTCTCCTCCAATATGTTCAACTATTATACTAACTGAGAAATCACGAAATTCATTTGGAGAATCTTTAGATGAGTAAGTTGCATTCTTTGGTAGACTGTTTACATTCTCCCTTGTGCTTTCACTTTCTAGTTTAATTACATTTAAAATTTCAACAAAATTCCCTTTATTATTACCACTATCGTCATCCGAAACTGTTTCGCGATGACCTCTAAGCCCAATGTCTTGCCGAGCACAAAGTAATGCGACTCGGGCCATTGTTGCCACGGCCGAGCGGTTATGCAATATGTCATCTTTGTGTTTCTCGCTTAGCTTCGAAATCACTGTGCCGCTACGTTCACTTTCCAGAAAACTGTTCCACTTTACTATTGAAGATTTATGACATTCATTATCACCATGCTTTAGCAAGCTTTTCTCCTATTCTTTTCCAATTGCAAAATCCAGATTTAGTCAAAACATATTCAGCATTGCTTGAAACAGATTGAGCGAAATGAAGACACGGAAAACAGAAAACAGCATCTTTGTTCTCAGAGTATTCAATAAATGTATACCTATCAAACCATTTACTGTTAAAACTTCTGTTCTTATTGTATAGTAATGTTTTTTTTATAAACTGATTTACGTGGTTGGCATGGGCTATCATAGATCAATGCATTGATATCAAATGGTACTGGTTTGCCTATATTAGAAACAGTTGCACTCACATTTTTGTCACAGAGTTGGGGAGATATCGATGCACTTGTATCGCATGGAGGTTTGTCTACATTGGAAACTTCTGAACTTGTATTAAGTCACGAAGTTGGGAAAAGAGTTTAATACTTTTCGGTTCATTGGTTTCACATGCACTTTCATCGCACTTCCGTTTGTCACGGGAAAAGAACTTCAAAATATTACTCTGTTTAGACATACCGTAACTAATACAAGAACACTTCTACTCAAGCATAGCGATTAATCATCTGCTACTGAAGACTGTTGCGAAACGATAAATCCTTTCTGTGAATGTTAGAATAACGAGCAGTCGGCACTGGCAGAGACTTTGAATGCAGATCGCTTTGACTGATTGTTGTTGAAAAGAAATATCTAAACATGTTGATCTTGGTGAATGCACTACACATTTAAAAAATATTATATTAATACACGATTTCAATCTTGAAATTGAAAGAAAAATTAACTTAATTAAATGCATTATTTTATATCAGATAAATTATATCTGTAAATTATCAATTTATTTAGTAACCAAGGAATTTTTAAATAATTATTTCACTAAAACTTTGAGTGGGGGGAGGGGGGGCGCCCAGCCCAGGCCTAGAACCGCCTCTGGTCCAGTCCAAGTTGTGCCTGGCTGGTAAGCATTCTGCTGGTGTTACCCCTGATGGAAGATGATTGATTTTAGCCGCCCACAGTTCTTCTCTGGCTTTGTTGGAGGATGTGTTAAGTGGAGATTTTGACTGTAAAAAGCTCTTCCTAGATTTCAATCTATATTTTGGAGAAGTACCGGTAAATCCGCGCAGCGGGTGTAGCTCACTTTCTTTCGGCATTTGTGGCTACTTCCCAACGTATTTCAGGGGGAGCAATGCCTGCCATGTTGTACAGCTTGTCGATGGGAGTCTGTTTCAAGCATCCTGTAATAAGCCTTGCAGTTTCATTAAGAGCTACATCAACTTGTTTTGCATGGGCTGATTTCTGCCATACAGGGCAGGCATATTCACCGGCGGAGAAACAGAGTGCCATTGCAGAAGTACGGACCACCTGGGGTTGGGCACCCCAATTATTACCAATGAGCTTCCGAATGATGATGTTATTTCGGGCTGCCACCTTGTGTTTAGTGTTAAGGCAATGCCGCCGATAGGTTAACGATCTATCTAGGGCAACTCCAAGGTATTTGGGGGTAAAACAATGCCCTCCCAAATGACTTTCAGTTTCCTTCCTGCCTGCCGATTTTGAAGGTGAAAAGCGCAGACCTGAGTTTTCTGTGGGTTCCACTTCAGGTGGTTCTTGTTGTAGTAATCAGAAAAAGTTCCTAGAGCTGTTGTAAGCAATTGTTCTGCATCTTCAAAATCATCTGTCTGTACCTGTCAAAGCAAGGTTATATGCATATATGAAACTTTTGCACGGAAGAGGTCTTGGCTGATCGTTTGTGTAGATGTTGAAGAGCATCGGTGACAATACGCTCCCTTGGGGTAGACCATTTCTTTGGTTCCTCCATCGACTCTGTCTTCCTTGGAATTCAATATAGAATCTTCGATTGAGTAGTAAGGTGGCATTTATTCTGGTGAAACCATAGGTCTGGTGCACCAATATGCGGTGTTGGACTGTATCATAAGCCGATGAAAGATGCCACCACTGTGATCTTCCCCTTTTCAAACCCATCCTCTGTGTTTTGAGTTAAGTGAGTTACTTGTGGTGTACAATTTCTTTGGGGTCTTAAACCTGCCTGTTCAGGTATGAGTAGACTATCAATCATTGGTGATAACCGGTTCAATAGCAACCTTTCAAATATCTTATAAAGATGACATAATAATGAAATAGTCGATAGCTCAGATGGTCAGAAGGCTCTTTCCCAGGTTTCAAGATAGGCAATTATCTTGGTTTTCCTCCACATCTACGGAATCTTGTTCTGTCTGAAGCAGTTATTGTAGAGTTCCAGAAGCCATTTCAGTGTTCTGGTCCAAAATTCTTTATCTGTTCTATCCACATGTCGTTCATGCCCGCTGCCTTGTTATTCTTGCATTGTTTTATAGCTTTCTGTAGCTCGTTTTCCCAAAACAGATTAGAGAGCTCATTAGTTTCTAGATGTTCTTGCCCCTGGAACTTAGGTCCTTTCCCTCTTTTGTCTGTTTTATCATTTTTCAGAAGCTGTTGAGCAATTTGATTTGGGGAAATGTTTGCATGGGTTTTCTTTTGTGTTGGATCATTACTCAGGCATCGTAGAACCACCGAGTTTTCTTACCTTTTGCCACAGACTGAGTAAGTTTTCAAGCAGCATCTGTGTTTTCTTTACTACGACCAGGAATGTAATCAGTACGGCATCTTTGTGGAATGGATTTGCAAGATGACTCCTGAACTGCTGCTACAAAATCATCATACACTTCAGGACTAGGATTTATTTTCAACACAACCTGCCCAGTGTCTCAGAAAACTTATTCCAGTTTGCTTTCTTTGTTGGAGAGAAAGTCAGTTCCTCTTCGTATAATTAATCATCGAGCCTCAGATGACCTTAAAATCCATGACACTGATCCCATGTACGAGTACTGAAGCTATTTCTTGAGAAATGGCATATCCATCGTTGCACAACAAAATCATTCTTCTACTTGCAGAAACTTTTGGTTGGTTCCTTAGTTTAGGGGCTGCGACAACACAGCCATGTAGCCCCTTGCAGAAACTTGCCACGTTCTGGGTCAGGAAATGCTTTGCAAGTCTTGTTGATTGCTTGAAGTACTGTTTTCAGTTTCTGCCAGTTGTGCATGTTGCACTCAGACACTGGATACTCGGGGGGCAGATGATCTTGCTGTTCTGCCCCTTAAAGTAACAAAACTAACAATGAATGGCTTGCTGCCCTATTCTCGTGTGTTTCAGTGCAACTCATCACTGCTTGTTTACAAGATTTTGAGATCACAGAAATTGTGTGTACCCAAAACAATTGTGAAATATGTTCAAATCAGACTGGATTAGAGCATCACTAGTCAATCCCACAATGATTCACTCACTGAAATGACACAGTGGTACTTACCATTGAGTAATAACGAGAAGCAGTGACGAATTTGGAATGCCTAGTTTTGCAATAGGACGGGGTGCTACAGTACTTGACCTCTTTATTTCCAAACACTTTGCGATGAATCCTTTAGAAAGTGTGTATGTCAATGAAATACCAAACATTTCTTTTTTCCCACATTGAATCCCAAAAAATTCTTGGGGCATGAATTATGAATTAATTTGCATTGCTCATGTGAGAAAATACAGTAGTAATGACAATAGTAATGACAATTTGTTTTGTGCTTGTCTGGAAGTCGAGTGTTGGTTTCAGTGTTCGATGGCAGAGAAAATTTGTGGAATTCTGAGACCAGATCTACTGTAATTGTAGTTACAGAGAGCGTATGTACTGATAATAAATAATAATAATAATAATTTAAAAAAAAATGCTGTATCTCAAGTTTGTCATGGTTCTTTTTGGGTTGAAAATGGCCGCCTATTGCTGGGGCACTACAGGGAGTCTAGTACTTAGAGCCTGCTAGATTCCTTGTGGTGACCTAGTAATGGGTGGCAGGGGGTTTTGTCCATTCAAATTTTTATATTGGAATTCCTTTTAAGATGTTATGTTTTTTTGTATGTATGAGTAGGCTGGCTTTGAAAGATGTTATATATGTAGAGATTAGAATTGTGTTATGTTTTATGAAGGAGATGGAAATAAAATGTAGATGATCCGTTGAGGAAAGAAAATATACCATTAGTGGAATATATATATTTAAAGGTTTATCTAAAAAAATGAATATTTCGTACTTTTAGTAATTTCCTTGTGTGTTCAACAACCACCATCCCTAAAAATTATAGTTACAAATGGCGGC
Organism: Meconema thalassinum; assembly: GCA_946902985.2. Lineage (NCBI taxonomy): Eukaryota > Metazoa > Arthropoda > Insecta > Orthoptera > Tettigoniidae > Meconema > Meconema thalassinum. Next base: position 569,138,090 of record OX336390.1, on the reverse strand, counting down.
CCAACGTGGGGAACGATAAAGGATAATATTACCGGTAGAAGGAGGATATGGAATCTATTTTAGTACAAATGCTGATGGAGAAGATAGACAAGATGAGTGAACATATAAGTAAGCAGTTAGAATCTCTACAAGTGCATATAGATGAGAAGGTAGAATCTATGGAAGTGGTTAAGAATGAGAAGGTTGACTCAATAAGGGAATCACTTGCTGGAAAGCAGGAAAATCATCAGAGAGGTGGGGGGCATCAGGAAGGTGCTAAGGAAGAGGAAGAGGATGATGAAGAAGAAAAGGATGGACAAGAGGGAGAACAAGGTCAAATGGAGGAGAAGGATAAGACTGAAGACAAGGAGGAGGATGAGATAGAGGACAAGGTGAAGGAAAGGGTGGAGGACAAGATAGAGGAGGAGGAAGACAACATACAGGAAGAAGATAAGGTCAAGAAGAGTTGGAGGAGAAAGACGAGGAGGACAAGGTGGACGAGGAGGACAGGCAGGAGGACAAGGTCGAGGAAGAAAAGGATGAGTTGGAAGGCAAAGAGAAGGAGTAGGAAGAGGACGAGATGTCAGGCAGATGGAGATGAGAGAATGAGGGATCAGAAGAAAAAAAAGGAAAAGAAGATAAAAGAGATTAACGGAAAGAGGAAATAAAAGATAAGAAGAAAGGAACTGTTCAGCAAGATAAGGCAAATAAGGAGGAAGAGGAGGAAAATGAGGAAGGGAAGGAGAGAGAAGCAGGAAGGGAAGGTGAAGAAGAAAAAGAAGGGAGAGAAGATGAAGAAACAGAAGAAAAGGAAGAACAAGGAAGAAGGAAAGAAAGCAGGTGAAAGGAAAGAAGCTGAAGAAAGAAAGGAAGTAGATGAGAGGGATAAGGTAGAAGAAAAAGGAGAAACGAAGAAGGGAGAAGGTGAATCGGATGAAGGAAGGAAAGCTGGTAATAAAGAGGAAGAAGATAAAGGAGCGATGGAGAAGGAAGACGAGGAGGACTGGTAAGATGATACGGTATATGATGAAAGGGATGAAATTGAAGACAGGAAAAGGAGGAAGACGAGATGAAAGGAAGAAGAGAGAGGAACTAGAAGAAGTGGAAATATTAAGTTATAACCTTTTTTAAGATATTTAAGATGATGTGTGTGCTGTTCTTTTTCATATAGTTTATTTATTGATGTTTTTTAATTTATGTATTATACATTTTTTTAATGTGATCCTTAAGTGTCTTAGGCGTGAGAATCACATATAGGGGGGGGATTGGGTTGAAAATGGCTGCCTATTGCTGGGGCTCTACAGGGAGTCTAGTACTCGGAGCCTACTAGATTCTTTGTGGTGATATAGTATTTATTTATTTATTTATCGTATGGCTTTTAGTGCCGGGAGTGTCCGAGGACATGTTCGGCTCGCCTGAGTTTGTAGCTGCTTCCAGCGGACACCCTAAAGGGTGAGCTACAAGTTCCGTTCAATTTCAAGTAGTTCTAACTTTCGCCACCAGATATCAATGATACCTAGTGGTGAACGTTGGAACTTTGATAGAGCGTTCTGACGAAATCTAACCTAACAATTTTACTTTACACAAGTTTAGTCTGAGAAAGGATCTTTTACACGCCATATATCTATGACATGGAACCGCCGGCTTTACTTCCCCTCCGAAGGAAGGCATACTGAAGGATTTTTAATGCTCTTAAAATATCCGACGACTTCGGCCGGGTTTGAACCCGCTATCTTGGGCATAGCAGTTCAGCATGCTACCAACTACGCCACCTAGTAATGGGTGGCAGGGGGTTTTGCCCATTGAAGTTTTTATATTGGAATTCCTTTTAAGATGTTATGTTTTTTTTTTTGTATGTATGAGTAGGCTGGCTTTGAAAGATGTGAATATATGTAGAGATTAGAATTGTGTTATGTTTTATGAAGGAGATGGAAATAAAATGTAGATGATCTGTTGAGGAAAGAAAAGATACCATTAGTGGCATATGTATATTTCAAGGTTTATCTAAAAAGATGCATATGTAGTACTTGTAGTAATTTCCTTGTGTGTTCAACTACCACCATCCCTAAAAATTATAGTTACAAGTTTTGTAAATTTTCTTTCATTCTTATGAAGACTTTGTCATGTTCTTGACCTAGATACATTATTTTGTTTGTTTCTTCTTTTTGAGAATAACAGAACACTTAAAAAGGAAAACTCTAGCAATGCATTTACATAAACCAATTGCCCCCTCAACCCTCCCCATCTCACATCAAGACAGAATTTGATAAGGATGACAAGTTTTCCAATGATAAGAATTGTGCTGAAATCTAACTCTAGTGACATCTAGTGTGGCATTTAAATTGAAATACCAGTCAAGTCAAAGTACATGTATCTATTAATACATACTAATAATGTGTTTGTCAATGAATCACGCTTCATTATAATACAAATGACGCCGTAACGTGAGTTCACAGATGTACCAGATATACTTTTTGCCAATGTGCGTTACATTCACCAACAATTTCTTTTATTCAAAGGTTTTGATATTTGGGGTACACATTAGATTTGAGTAAATATAGTACTTCATGCAGGATGCCAGGAAGGCTGTAGTTACATGTTTTATGGGACAAAGAATTTATGTCCGTGCAGTACAGGACCTCGAGTTCTGTTCTCAACCCAACCGCTAATTTCGTAAGAACACAATTGTACCATAATTTGATTTGTTGGTACTGTTATTTGATATCAAGAGGTTGGCATCACTCACTTCATCTATGGTTCTAATTTTGTGGGTTTAAATGCATTTTGTAAAAATAGGACAAGGACAAACAACAAAATAGGTCTCTTGTCACTATACCCACAAATGTGTTGCGCATTGATAGGCAATGCCACACATCATCATAGAAAAGGAGGGATAAAATGACTGGCAAATTAAAGTCTCCTTTAACACATTGATGACATGCTATGTCACATACCTGTATGTAGCCACCAGGCTATGTGAATTGACGATTCTTTTTATCATAACACTCCTGATTTCAAGCCCGAGAGAGGAATACTATCTAGGCACGGTTCATTGTCTTTATTGTATCAAGTTTGTTGACCAAGCACCCACAGACCTGTATCTAACTTGATATCTTTTTAGCTTCTAGAGCAGGCATATGCAACTTGGAACACAAGATGAGCCAACCACAGAGGACTTACAGGCGTCGCGGGACCTACTTAATATCATCATCATCATCCTGAACCAACTCCAGTTGTCCGGGTGTGGTATATGAGCCCCCTCCATTTCACCCGTCCTTGTACCACTCCTCTTCCACCAACTTGTCCCAATCATGACCTCTCTGCAGAACATCGTTCTTGACTGTATCTATCCACTTCTTTCGTGGCCTTCCCACGGGTCGTCTTCCTTCTACTTTTCTCTCAAATTCCTTCTGTGCAGTTCTGTTTGGTGGCATCCTCTTCATGTGACCAATAATAATGCATAATATTTTCAGAAGAACGTACTAGCTACATTCAATGAAGAAACTCGTTCATCACAAATTAACATCACAAACACAAAAAAAATTATTTACAAAAGAAAATACATATGTATTTACTTCCCATATTAACGACAAACTTAGCACCGACAGTAGTGGCTACGCTGGCTAACGCGCAGCATTAGGCCATGGGGCCAAGCTCTCTGCTGACTCGGTAGACGCGTGGGTTCGAGCCCCACCGTCGGCCGTCCTTGAAATGGTTTTCCGTGGTTTCCCATTTTCAACACCAGGCAAATGCTGACAGGCCACGGCCGCTTCCTTCCACATCCTTGCCCAGTTTCATTCACCATCATTCATTTCATCTTTCATTAACCCCTCTCATGAGGTTGGCGTCAGGAAGGGCATCCGGCCGTAAAAACCATCACCACAAAAGGCCTCCATCGCATCTCATCACCGACCCCGTTGGAAAACGGGAATAATAAGGGGTAGACATACATTAATGACAAACTTAGCAACATGCTTACCAATTTTCTGGCGCGATTTACAACACAAGGTCAGGTGGGAGATAGGGTGCGGGACTGTCGTTGGCGCCAGGGCTTGTCTTAACAGAATTGCCGAGCGAAGAGAGAAAAATTTCACATTGCATTGTCGAGGGTTTACTTCGGTTCGACAGATTACGTAACAAATACATTTTCAATAGATCAATAGATGAAAGGGTTCAGCGGGGTGGGAAAGGTCCAGGGGCCTTATGGTTGCTCTAGAGATAGGATCAGAACCATTTTCCCAGATTCATATAAATTTTTCTTTTTTAAATTGACCAATAGGGTTCAAATTTCAGAAATAAGAATACGCACACCCCTTTTCAACTACGGTAAAGGGGGGGCCCAATTCTCATATCATGAGAACGAAGTTAACTCTTCACATATGCTATCAACACCAATCAATTTTTCTAGGTCCCTTGGGTCAAACAACACGACTATGGTGCCAACAGTTTTAATTTAAAGAAAAAAATGTCTGAATTATCTTTAAGAAGGAACACACAGAAGGGGAAAATAATCATTGACTGATTGTATGCCCACCTTGTTAAGTTTTCCAATATATTTTTAAATAGATTCCAATACCAGAATACCAGTCATGGGAGCTACGTTGGCTAAAGCACAAGGCCAGACGAGTGAGTTCAAACCCCATTGTTGGTCATCTTTGAAATGGTTTTCCATGATTTCTCATTTCCAACTCCAGGCAAATAATGGGACAGTACAGGCACTGGGATGGCCACTTTCTTCCAAATCCTTGTCCAGTTTCATTAGTAGTTATTGTTGTTTTAAGAAGCGGAACTGAGAGGTCATCTGCCCCTCTTAACACAGATTAAAGAATACAAATTTGGCATTGAATTTAAAATTTAGAGGTGGACGCCTAAATTTGGAAAGACCGAAAATGAATTAAACAAAAAATGAAATAAAACTAATTATTATAAAAATAAACAAAAATTATGGAAAAACAAAAATTCATCATTCAAAGACGAACACAAACTGGGAAATTTAGATTGCTGGCCCTAACCCACTCTCACTTATAAAGCGGATGACTAGATCAGCAGCAGGTCATCGGCTAATATAAGTTTAGGTCATCGGCTAATATAAGTTTGAGTGTCATCTGCAAACCAAGGTTTCTTCGTAAGTCAACAAGCTCCACACACTCGGTTAAAATGTGGGCCACGGTGATTACGGCTACACAGGTACAAAGTGGGGGGTCTTCCCTTCTCATTAGGTACGTGCGGGTGGATCTTGTATTACCCATCCTTAGCCTACACAAAATGAAGGACTCCCTCCGTGACCGGAAATAGCTCCGCCACACGCGAGTAGTTTCCTTGCTCGCTCTCAGTTTACTGGGTATTGGGTCCAGTTTCATTAATCCGCATTCATTTTGTCTCGTATTAACTCTTCTAATGAGGTTGGCAACAGGACAGGTACCTGGCTATAAAAATCATCCACCACATCTCATCCTTGATCCTGTAGAAACGGGAATAAGGAGTAGATGTATATACAAGAATGGGCTTTGTGCCAGGAGTACTCCAGTCAACTGGCCTGCAGGACCCAGTCAGCAACTTACCCGACCAGTTACCTCACGTTCCCGAATTTGATGGAATCAGCTTTAAAAAAAATTGTTTACTTTCCTGTCTTATAACTGAGAAATCTTACTGAAGGATAACATACCATTTCTCTTGTCGAATCTCTTTGCTTTCCTGCTCATTACGAAGATACTCCTCCAGTTCTGCTCCTTCGAGTCTTACACGCCTCTTTATGTCCAGAGTCATGGAACGGTTTCCTCCCAAGTCGACCAACTGTCGTGCCAGAGTACCAGGTGCAGTCCTACACATAAAGAAATATTACATAAAAATACCATATTCAGTACAAAACCATCATGGTGGCCAAGCAAAGTTTCAATATTTCAATGGTATTTTCTAGAGATTTAATCACCCGAGCGCAGCGAAACTTGGTACGGTAAATATAGAAGATTTAATCTACTGGCATCTAATTTAATTCAATTGTTTTCATAAATTCAAGATGGCAACTGTGCAAAATTTTTAAATTAAATGATTTTTTGTGTCCAAATCATGATCAAAATGAAAGATTATATAATAATAATAACTTTATTAAACACAAATTGTGCACTTTAAAAAATGAATATTCATCATGCAATAATTAATAATTGAGCATGGTCGCTGTATGCATTTTTGAACATGGTACCGTTCACAACGCTGATCACACAGCTGACAAACACAATCAGCTGGAGGCTCATGATAGGACTTGAGCTTGCAAACTCTATGATGATAGCCATGCACGGCCATGGAGTTAACGAAGTGTCGAAGGTCCTGGTTTGCATCTGATCGTGTCTTGTTCATTATGGCTTCAGTCGAGTAGAACTGTAGCTAGATATCCTATCGTTTTATTTCCCTTTCTTCCAGCTATCCGTAGAAGGGAGAGCAAACTTGATTCTCAAATCTTCCATGAGGAAAGGTTCCCCAACAAGCTCATAGACTAGCGTGATCGTGTATAACGAGATACTCCAGTGGTGACCTTTAAAAACCTTGCCTTGACTTTTTCCAAAGCTCAGAGATCACTTTAGTTAGTTTAGACCATGTAATCTCTACTCCGTAAGCAAGAATAGGTATTATTTTTGCATGAAACAATGCCATGACAGAATTGATAGATGGTCTATTTAAGAACGTGATATCGTATATAGCTTTCGTAGCTGCTGCTGATCTGAATCTTGTGTGTAGTCGAAAAGATTTAGTTGTTGTCTAAAGCTACCGTATCTCCTCGCATAATCGTCGCACCCCACTTTTCAAACACTAAAATAGGTTTATAAAATTTAATCGCATAATCGTCGCATAGCATATTCGTGCGCCCGTCAGTTGCACACACTGTCGCGAGCTAATAACCTGGTGTGACTTTGCCAGAAGAAACGAGTCCCTGCCTCAGTTCCTGTGGGCTCGACCACGTGATATGAGCGGACAGCATCGTCCTTTAGCATGTTCGTATTTGTGGGCTGATCGGTTGCGCATGCTGCCGCCACTTGATAACCTGGCGTGACTTTGTCAGAAGAAAGTAATCTCGTCTTGATGCCTGCGGGCTACGAACCGCGACGCGTTCGGCCAGTATCGCCACTTAGCACATTCCACGAGATTATAAACTGGCGTGACCTTGTCAGAAGAAAGGAGCCTGTCTCTCCGACTGCAGGCTATGACTCACACTATGCGAACGGTCGGCCTACGGCATGCTAAACAACTATCGCAATCTGCGCCATTCTAGGAGAGTGAAACTCTTGTGGACCTGTCGCTTCCGTGAGTTGGCCTCGGCATGACGAGATTCAATAAGCCGCCGTACGAAGCTCTGCTAGCCCTGTAACCTTACCGGGGTTAATGGGGTTAATTTGGGGGTCGTGATAGCAATGGATACGCAAGGAATATGAAAAATACAATGCCTTCATTACTTGTTTGTGTACATGTAAGCCAAATTCCAATACCTGCATCTCAAACATGACATCCAATCATTCCAACAAGCAGATCTATCTTCTTCCTTCTTCTTCTTCATAACATTTTTCTTAGAACATCCGATCTTGAATAAACATGACATCATCATCCCCAACAAGCCTACTATCATAGATCACAACATTTCAGATTCCTCTCCATACTTTTTCATAGACAAAACAAATCACTCCCCCAGACATAACATTATCCTTCACTTTAACAACCAGAAATCAAAACAATACATCATCATTCTAAGAACATAATTAAACCTGTCATTGGCAAAGCCAACTGCCATCTCTTACTGGATACCTAGAGATCCAAGTTGGCACAAGGCTCAACACTCCCTGCTATGCCCAGCAAAAGGCAGCCATTTTCCTACCCTCAAAAGTGAGCTCTGTAACCAAAATGAATGGTTACAATCGCCCCCTATGTGATTCTCACGTGAGGGTCATAAATGAAAAGTAATACACATTTTAAATCCTGACAATCTTCATAAGGGCCATCTGATTCTATAGTCTACCTATGTCGTTTGCCTACACAATTCACAACTAATTCTTCCACTCATGAAGCAAGAAACTTTCCAGTCTTACGCTGACCAAAAAGAGGTCGAGGTTTGAATAAATCTTCACTGTTGTTAACTTGTCCACGTCTGGCATTTGTTTCCGAAAAGCCACTTCTCTCTTTTAAGTCATTTCCCAAATGATCAAAATTTGCTTCCTCAGCTACCTCGGAAAGCGATAATGCGTCAGCTTTACCAACTGCTGGCTCTTTTTGTATTTGTTCCACAGACATCTCCCCTTGACTATCTAGTGGAAGCATCCCTGAGGCAGCAACTAAATATTCTGAATCCAAGCCATCACCAAGCTGCAATCCACTTTCCAATATTAAGTCTTGAAGATCTGGAAGAATAAGTTCTTTGATAAAGACATACCATATCCACACTTTTCATCATCTGAACTGCTTTTGTCAATTTTGTTATTATCTCGCATGAATAAATAATCATTTCTATCAACATCCAGATTAATCACTTTCCACACATCATTATCATCGTCTGTCAAATCTGCACTTTCTGCAGAACCTATATTCGGAACAAGTGTAGGTTCTCGTGACAACTATATCATTCAAAACAGAATGCCCATAATTGTTAACTACATTATAATCGAATGTATTACGAGACTAGTTGCAAACTGGTTCTCCATCACTAACGGGATCCAAAATCATGAAGTTATCAAGATTGAGAAATTTATCTTCATCCTCAGCATCACCATCCTCTTCCTCATTCTTCCACCTTTTGTTCTTCCTATACTTCTCTTAATTTTCCTCCTCCTTCTTCTGCCTTCCATCTCGTCTTTTTCTTCTTCCACCATGTCATTCTGTACCTTGTACTCCTGATCTTCTATCTCCACCTTTTCTCTCTCCTTCCCTTCCTCATCTTTCTCCTCTTCTTTCTTGTGAAACACTCTCACCTCCTCGCTGGAATCGATTTAACTTTAACTACCCCCATTATCACAAACCTGCAGAATTAACTACCTTTAAATACAGGCCACAAGTGATTTTAACATTAATTTCCCGACTTTGAATGGGCGCCAAGGTTGACCTTATGGGTCTTCCAGAATAAAATAGAATAAATACATAACTGTTGCCTCGACTTTGAAACCCCTTTTTCCCAGGCGTAGGGCATTTGAGCATGCGTTCGCTGATGTCACCAGGTTCATACAAAACAGGAATAAACACACACAAATTTTAAAAGAAACAATCTATTGGCTGTACTCCAACGGCAAAATGAGCGGAGGAGGAGCCAAACACTCTCATGGCTCCCAACGGTCATAGAGGCGGAAGAGGCCACGCCAGACGGACTGGCTGTAAAGGCGCACCTCAATAGTACTTGAGTTTGCGGCAGTTCATTGCAGTCTCTGTGTTCGGTCCTGCATGTCTCATTCTTTGTGAGTCGCAGCACAAGGCTCAGAGATCATAGTGTGTGGGTCTCGTCCTGGCAAGCTGAGATCCACCCTAAACAAATTCACGCCAGTGGCACTTCTTCCGAACGTCACTTTTCAAAGTCCAACGGCGATGGGATATGGACGGTGGTGGCAGGTTATGGGTGTAACTGGAAGCCCCTAGATCGGACCTGCACGTTGGCAGCAGATGTGTGATGGTCGTCTTCCGGAGACTCTGTGACTACTCAGGAATTCGGTCCTGCATCTGTGTTTGGGCAGGCCTATTTAGGATCACCGCTGCCCACCCCACATGGGGAAGGCCTTAGAAAAGGTGGGCTAAACATCGGAAGTCACAATCTTGGTCCGGCTGGGCAACCGCACTCAGCAGGTCACCCCTCATGCGGTCGAAACTCAAAAACAGTAAAGAATCACAAATTGATTATTGGATCATGGAGCATCAGAACCTTGCTTGATTTGGACAATAACGTTAGACCTGAGAGAAGGTCAGCTCTCGTAACCCATGAGTTATCAAGACTCAACATTGACATTGCTGCTCTCAGTGAAACTAGGCTGTCTTCTGAAGGCAAGATTAATGAATCTGGAACAGGATATACCATCTTCTGGAAAGGAAAGGAGGAGGGTGAATGTTGTATTCATGGTGTGGGCTTCGCTGTGAAGACCAAACTGGTAAGTTATCACCAACTTACGCCCATTGCAATCAGCGAAAGGCTCATGACTCTCCGCATACCACTCTCAGGAGGTTCCTTTAGGACACTCATCTCTGCCTATGCTCCTACCTTAGATTCTGATGATGAAGTAAAAGCTCAGTTCTATAATCAGCTAAGTGAAATCATCTCCAAGGTACCATCTGCAGATAAACTCTTGCTCCTCGGTGACTTCAATGCCAGAGTTGGGAAAGATCACAGGCTATGGAATAATGTGATGGGCAAACAGGGACTTTGAAAATGTAATCCCAATGGACTGTTGCTTCTTGGTCTTTGTGCAGAACACGAACTTTTCATTACCAACACGCAGTTCCGGCTACCTAACCGCTTCAAAACCACGTGAATGCATCCTCGTTCCAAACATTGGCACATTCTTGATTATATCATTACCCGGCAATGTGATAAGAAGGACACTCTTATTACCAGAAGAGCAAGGAATATAGACGATTGTTGGACGGATCATAAACTTCTTATATGTAAGCTCAGGATATCCATCAGACCTAAACCACCTAGGAACATCAAAAATTTGCCAAGAAAGAAGATTAAAACTTCCAAACTTCAGGATGAATCCATGTACTAACATTTTGGAAACAGGATCGTCACCCAGTTATCAGAAAACCCAGTAACAAATGATATTCAGCAAGAATGGGCCACATTACAGAAGATTATCACACAGTCAGCTGAGGAAACCATTGGTTTTATAGTGCGGAAAAGACAAGACTGGTTTGATGACAACAATGAGGAAATTCTGTCTCTCATCAATGCCAAAAGGAATGCCTATCTTGCCCATCTTCAAGACCCAACTTCCAACACAAAGAGAGATAAACTACTGGAACTCAAGAGTAAATGCCAGATGCAGATAAGGCAGATTAAAAATACTTGGTGGCAACAGAAGGCTCAGGAACTGCAGAGACTATCGGATGCTCGAGACTTGAGGAACTTCTATGCAGTACTCAAGGAAATATATGGACCATCTCGCTCATCATCAGGTACACTGAAAAACGCTGATAATTCTACTACCTTTACTGATAGTCAAGAAATCTTGGAACTTCTCCAATCTCCTAAATCGTCCGTCAGAAGCTGCTGAAGACTTCCTCTGTGATGCGCCGCAACAACCTGAACAACTGTGGTTGGCAGTACCTCCTACTTATCATGAATTCAGTGCAGCTCTCACCCAATTGAAACCCAGAAAAGCACCTGGCCCAGATAACATCCCCCTGGAACTAATTCAAGCCGGAGGCCATTCCCTCAAAACAAGAATTTTCATCCCTATCCTCAGAATATGGGAATCAAGAAAAGTACCTGGAGACCTAAAGAATGCCACTATCGTCACTATCTTTAAAAAGGGTGATCGCAGTGTTTGTGGCAACTACCGTGGTATATCACTGCTATCAATTGTGGGGAAGATTCTTGCAAGAATTCTACTTAACCGCCTGAAGGTTATCTCTGAGAAGATCCTCCCAGAGTCACAATGTGGATTTAGAGCTTCCAGAAGCACAATTGACTTGATTTTCTGTGTGAGACAGCTACAAGAAAAATGTGGAGAACAACAGAATCCACTCTTCTTAGTCTTTTATGACTTGGAAAAGGCATTTGATTCGGTTCCAAGACCAGCCATGTGGGCGGTGCTGAAGCGGTTTGGTTGCCCTCAGCGTTTTGTAGATCTAATCAAGGCTCTCCATGATGGCATGACAGGTCAGGTTTGCCATCAGAATAAGATGTCCGATGAATTTCCCATTACCCATGGACTGAAACAAGGATGTGTACTGGCTCCAACGCTTTTTGCGCTGTACTTGGCTGCAATGCTCTATGATTCACCCACAAACATCCCAGGTGTGGAGGTCAAGTATGGTTTTGATGGAGGGCTTTTCAACCTAACTCGTCTCCGCTCCTTGAGGAAAACTCAGGTTACTAAGGTTACTAACATGTTGTATGCAGATGATGCTGCATGCCAACTCTCACACCAGAAGAGCTGCAAGAGTCAGTTAATTGTTACAAAAGTGCATGTGATCGCTTTGGTCCTACAATAAATGTCAATAAGACTAAAGTCTTGGCACAACCTTCACCAGGCACACCTCTTCCTCAGTTCAATATCTCCATCTCAAATTTGCCATTAGAACAGGTAGACCACTTCTCGTACCTGGGCAGTACCATTTCTGTGAGCTGTACCTGTGAGCAGGATATGGATAAGAGAATTGGCGCAGCCCATGCAGCATATGGACGATTAGCGCACCGGGTCTTCATGAATAAAGATCTGTCCATGAGTACAAAGCTTATGGTGTACAAAGCAGTAATCATTTCTACAGTGTTGTATGGAGAAAGTAAAATAAAAGTATGGAAATTGAAAGACAAAGCTGTACAGGAAGATTTTCAGGAGAGATTGAAGCAACAAATCCCAGTTACTGAAGTGGAAAATGTAGAAGAGGAATGGTCCCACTTTAAAAAGGCATTTGCTGGTGCAGAAGAGAGTGCTTGTGGTAGGAAGTCAACAAGAGTGAAAGAGAAGGAGACACCATGGTGGAATGAGGAAGTGAGGAAAGCAGTGAAAGAAAAGAAGTCTGCATGGAAAGAATGGAACCGAGATCAAACAGAAGAAAGCAAAAGGAAGTATCACGACAGCAAACGGAGGTGTAAGAAAGTGGTAGGAGAAGAAAAGAAGAAAAGTTGGGAAGAATTTACACGAAGAATGGAAACAGATGTAAGTGGCAGTAAAAGGATGCTGTATGGGCTTCTAAGAAGTAAGAGGAAAGAAAGAGTTACTACAAAGCTGGTGAAAAAGGAAGATTGGGAGTTGTTAACACACCCAGAAGAGATAAAGGGACGATGGAAGGAGTATTTCGATAAGCTATTGAATGTGAGCAATTGTACTGGTGAGATCGAAGTGACACAGCCTGACGAATCTATAACGGAAGATGATATAACAATGCTGGAGGTGGAATTAGTAGTACAGAAAATGAAGATGGGAAAAGCAACAGGGGTGGATGAAATCAGTATAGAAATGATAAAGGCTGCTGGACCTGTTGGTATGCAATGGCTGTATCGACTGCTAAAGTGTGTGTGGAAACGGAAATGTGTACCAGAAGACTGGGAGAAAGGGCTAATAATACCAGTGTTTAAGAAAGGGGACAAGAAAGTGTGTGATAACTATAGAGGGATCACCCTCATATCACAGATAGTAAAAATACTGGAAAGGATATTAGAAAGAAGAATGAGAAGAAAGGTGGAAGGAGAGTTGCAAGAGGAACAGTATGGCTTCAGGAGTGGAAGATCCACAGTGGACCCAATCTTTAGCTTGAGGCAGGTGATGGAAAAGAACTGGGAATATGGAGAGGATTTGATCATGACTTTCATAGATCTAGAAAAGGCATATGATAGTGTCCCCTGAGAGAAGGTATGGGAAACCATGGTTAAGAAGAGACTGGGAAGAGAAATGTTGGAAATGGTGCAAGCAATGTACAACAACTGTGTTAGCAGGGTACTGACCCCAGTTGGAAAGACAGATTGGTTTAGGAACAAGACTAGACTAAGACAGGGGAGTGTGCTGTCACCTCTTTTATTCATAATGGTAATGGATGAAATTGTAAAGGAAACAAAGGAAGCATATGGAAATAAAGAAATGAAGTTACTATTATTTGCAGACGATATTGTAGTCTGGGGAAGGAACACCGAAGAAGTGCAAAAACAACTAGATGCACTGAACGAAAATATTCAGAAGTATGGCCTGAAAATCAGTATAGAGAAAAGCAAGATTATGGTATTGACAAGAGGGGAAAGACAAGGAAAGGGCACTGTGAAAATTGGAAGTCAGAGTTTGGAAATTGTGGACATGTTCAAATACCTAGGAAGTGAATTGATGCAAACTGGTAGGTTGGACATGGAGATTGGCAGGAGGGTACAGCAGAGCAATGCATTCTATCAAAGTGTAAGAAAACTTGTTTGGGATAAGGAAGTACCAGGGAAAAGCAAGGAGGTAATGTATAAAATGTACTATGTACCCATATTAACTTATGCAGCTGAGACTTGGACCCTGACGAGCAGGCAAGAGAGTAGAATCCAAGCCAGTGAAATGAAATTCCTAAGAAGTATGATAGGTAAGACAAGGAAAGACAGAGTGAGGAATGAAGATGTTAGGAAGGAAGTTGGGATGGGAAAACTAAATGAGAGAATTGAGAAGAATAAACTAAGGTGGTTTGGACATGTAAAGAGGATAGAGGAAAATAGAATACCAAGACAGATGCTGGAGGCCAAGTGCAAGGGTAAGAGAGCAAGGGGAAGACCTAGAACAAGGTGGATCGATTCAGTGAAGAACAGCGTGAGAAAAAGGAATCTGGACTGGGACAAGATCGTGGAAGAAGATTTGTGGAAGGAAAGAGGAAAGTGGAGAAGTGCCATAAATACCCCGACCCGGCAGGAGCTGGATAAGGGGAAATGATGATGATGATGAGGATGATGTATGGCTGTGAAACGTGGACCCTTTACCGACGTGATCTTAGGAAGCTTGAGCATTTCCACCTACAAAAACTTCGATCAATCCTGAGGATTAAATGGGAAGACCGCATTACCAATATTGCTGTTCTGGAAAAGGCTCAAATCAACAGCATAGAATCATCCATAATAGGTCACCAATTTAGGTGGATTGGTCATGTCCATCGGATGGATGATGTGAGATTACCTCGTCAAATGCTATATGGTGAGTTATGCTATGGCACCAGACCGCATGGTGGTCCTAAGAGGCGCTACAAAGACCAATTTAAGCAGACCCTGAAATTGACAGGTCTTGATTCACAAACCTGGGACATGCTGGCTGATGACCGCTCAACTTGGTGCCGTACCATCTCGGATACTGTAAAGACGTTTGAAAGGGATTGACGCACACATTAAGAGGCCAAGCGTCAAGCTAGAAAACTTCGAGCAGCTCAACCATGTCCTCCTCCAGCAATACTATGTGATTTGTGTGGACGCTTGTTCCATGCCAGGATTGGACTCTTTAGTCACCATAAACACATCCACAAACTGGACTGAAGGAAGAAGATTTATACAACACGAAAATACCCTTCAATGCACTTGTAATAACTTTTGTACAGTACCTTGCCACTGAATTTAAGCTCTTAGAGCAACAAACACATACGGCTATTACAGACCCAGACATAACAGCCTCCTATTTTACTTGTACAGTTCGTACACAAAATATATACACACGTTAAGACTGGTTCACTTCACTTTCTCTCTCCTCGGATTGTTCGTTCACGTCTCCCTTCTCTCATGACTTCACGATGAAATGTTTACGAATGATGATCGTCCTTTTAGGCGTGGTAAAGCATTACCGACAGCCCATGGTATTTGGATAGAACCATGAAATACAACGTAGCATACCAATAGCCTGTAAGAGCTCAGTGGTTTGCTAAAGTTAAGTCTCTGCTCGTTCGTGTTACGATACCATGATCCAGTAACGACACTAATTTGCACGTAGACATGGACTTTCGCTGTAAAAGCAAGAAGACGACTTCAGAACACCAGACACGCCATTATAAGCACTGGCGAACTAATACATTACACCACTATTCTGCCGGAACTACATCTTGTGCACCGCGCTCCTAGCGGAACATCCGGCAACACATGAACATTTGACAGTCGTAATTCACTCTGACGTCACTCAGTAGTCTTCCACTCGCTGGTTCATGGGAGTTCATACTATTTATAGCCTAGGTATTCACTGAACTTGAAACAACAAGTCGAATTACTGCCTGACTTTTCCGAGTATGCAACTTTCCAGTCCTCGAAAATACTGATTCATCGTACCTTATAGTACAGCCAGGAATTGAAAATTTTAACATTACTAGTTCAAAATAAAGCCATTAACCCCAAATCAAAATGAAATAATGCTTCTAGTCAAAATAATACAGTCTTATATGTCCCTGTTCCCAAAACGTAATAAATCGCAAAAACCCCGTATTTTATAATTTATCAAATATCCAAAAACCGATAATTAATATACAATGACTCTAGTCGGTCCGGAACATCCAAAGATGAATCCGTCCACAAAAAAAAACAGGCACAATAAAAATCACCGCTCCATCCCCACTTTAACCCAATATAATAAGATACCAATAAAATACCCCGAACTAACTGCACAATAACAGTAAGTAAAACCTGCATTTTCCGCCGAATCAATACTTTACTTATAGACAACTCTATGGGTACATGTTTCGGAGACCCTACTGTCTCCTTCCTCAGCCCTCTTTTGGTACTACAAACATCGTATGACACATTCGAAACCCCCTAATAAAACAACACAAAATACACATCACAAATTACAAAGCCACAACATGAAACGTTAATTAGTGCCCCATGTTGGTAGCGATAAATGTAACAGTTTCGCTAGCCCACACTGTTGGGAGAAAATGTAATTGTTTACCTTTGCCTAAGCTATGTTGTTTTAATGGGCGCCAAGACCTCAATGCAATGCTGAAATCTAAATTTGTATTTAACAACGTCTAGCTCTGGTAGAACACCGTCAAGAATCTATTCACTCAGATCGTGGTATGATTTGATCATTAACCCAACAAACAATTGTATCAGGAGAAGGAATTGGTCTATATCTATTGCTACCTACTGAAAGCAAAGATTGCATTGTAAAAGAAATGAATTTATTATATAAAACAAGTATAGCAAAATTAATAATAATAATAAGTACAAAATTTAAATTGGAGCGTTGTGATTTGAATATTACCGATAGAAAATTACGTGAAAACGGAGTCTGATAAATTGATTTTACTCTTATTTCCAAGCTATGAAGTTACTGAATTATGAAATATAAAACAAAGAAAAATGAGAGATTGCGTATTTCTGCGTCATTAGCGCTTACCACTGGAAATGCCCGAAGCATTTCCCTCGTACTTGATGATGCTGTGAGCTTCCCACAGTCTCCTGGACGTCGCCATCTTCGTCGATGTTTGATGAGATTCTAGTAGATTAGATAATTCTATGGTCCGTACCTCGGACCCAAACACTCGTACAACCGCACTGGTTAAGTTTTGCAAAAGTTAGTCTTCAACTCCACTGAACATCGGAGCGACACGCACTTGCAACCGTTCTCGGCAAGTTCTACACAGATAGTCCACGTTTCACGGCGCGTCGAACGATATATCCACACGTTGGCTCCCCCCACCATGGTACCTTCTTCCAGCTTACGTCGTCTCCACTGATTGGTTGAGCACGCCGCTAGTTCCCCTCCTCTGCCTCATTACACTCGGCGCGCGGGAGGGAGAAGTCGATTTCCGTCCCAACAATTCGCCTTTTCTAGACCTTGCGACCCAGTCTTTCGTAATACTTCTCGACAGGAATCAGCTTGTACTTGAAATCCCAGTGAGTCACGTCTCTCGATATACCCTAACTGACGAAAACTCCGTAAAATTCCGTAATCACATAATTTTCTATGATATCGTCGTTCGTAAAAATTTTCTGGATAGCGTTTTCTAAGACATAGAAAACCTATCTGAATGCTAATAATTTTTATAAAATGCTCCGAAAATACCTTAATAATAATTATAATAAATTAATAATAATAATAAATTACCATGAAAAATTCTCTTGGCTGAACAATTTGCCGCGTAAATAAATATAGAATGGCTTCCTACTGACTTATGCCAGTTGCATAAAACCCCTCGAAAAACACGTTACATATTCGCCTCGGATCATCGGATGATTTACCGTGACGACGGTCCATTATCCGATTATCCCAGACACGTTAATAAACCCCATCCAAAATACATATTACATAAATGAAATCACCCTAAATTACAGATATATACACTCATATTTTTTCTTCACGCACTTTGCGTCAAAGTTTGTTGTCACTATGGATTGCACTTTGCAACCAGTCCAATGTTTTACATATGGAATAGTGTTCCACGGATATTTCCGCCTCTCAAATTTCTCTATGTTGGAGAAATAGACATAATTAATGTGTGAGCACTATGTATTTATGATGTCATATCACACGCATTGAAGGTGTTCTGATATATTTATATCACCATAGAACTTCCTAATTTCACTGGAGGTCCCCTCCTTATGGTGACATTTAATTCCACTTATCACCGAGCACACGATCACACTATTGTGGCAGCGCCTCGTGACCATAATACTTAATCTCTCTTTAAAGTAGATTAAATTAATATTGACTTCTGAAAAAAAAACAGTAAATGCGCATTACATATAACACCAAATATTTCTGTGCCGTAATCGCCCTGTCTTGTTAAGTTCCCGTTAACCATATTCTACTTAATACTAGTTCTCAACACAGACCATTTCTCCTCACACAAATAATACCATTGTACAAATTATCTTAAATTACACACTTACAAATCTTACATGGCGAGGCCGTAAACAGAAATCACGTGTGCTGATATGTATGAGTTTCATGAAGGACTGTCTCGCATTCTGATGGCCCATCTTTTATCTCGTGGATGCTTTAAGCTAACAAGCCCTATACAAGCGCTCCCCCATCTCTTGGAGATAAATGGGAACCCATCAGCGCTGCCAAAATGGCCTTGGTGCATCGAGACAATTTAGTGCTCAACAGCATCCGACAATCCCGTCATATTTCCCTGTACCTTAAAAACTCTCATTTACTTACATACTACCCCCCTGTGTGACTTCTGATACGCCTGCCTGGAAGACCATCTCCTCCCACGCACCAAATACCACACTTACTCATTTGATAGGCTGGCTCGCCAGCTAAACATCCTTACTTTATGACACATACTTTCGGAGACTATGTATATTATACGTCCCGTATAATCTGTTTCCCTCACTATTCTCCAGCACATATGCTGTTTTGCCAATACGTTTGGAAACTATAAATGGGCCCTCGTAGAGATAAAAGAACTTGGACATGACTTTCTCTAGCTTATTTGACTGTTTCGGCACTCTAAGTAAGACTCTGTCTCCCGGCTCGAATAGGTCAAATTTAGTTTCTTTTTGTTGGCGAATTCTCTTTTGTGCTGACTTAGATAAATTCTGTTTCGCCAACTGGACAATGTAATCCATCCCCGGTTGCTTACCCTCATTTAATCCCAACACCCTCGCTAGTTCATTTTGTGGTCTTTTTCCGAAGTGAACTTTGTATGGCGTCAATTTCGTGCTCTCATGCTGGACAGAATTCAGCCAAGTCTCGACCTTGGGAAGATGTCCAACCCAGGCCGCATGCTTGTCATGCACTAGAGTCCGAAAAAGACGAGCCACTTCCCTTAATGGACGCTCTGCAGAATTACCCTGAGGGTACCTTACAGAGGAATGAACGTGTGTTATACCAGCTTCCTGCATACTGGTTCTCCATTTCTTTGCAGTAAACTGTGGTCCACTGTCAGATAGTATCCTGAGAGGAATGCCAAACTCAGGTACATACTTATTAATGATCAGACGGCTACACGCTAGTCCCGTGGCTTTCCTTAGCGGATATAGCTTGACATACTTACTAAAAGCGTCAATAACTATAAAAATGTACTCGTAGCCGTACTGTCCTTTAACGATCGGGCCAAATAAATCCACACACAGTAGTTCGCCGGGACTACTGGTGAGAACTGCAGATCTCTCCCCCACTAAATATTTAACTGGATATTTACTCCTTTGACAGGTGTCACACTTAGCTAAAATCCTCCTAACGTCCCTTCCCATTTTACTCCAAATGAATTCACGACCAATTTCATAGAAGACCTTGGCAGCACCAAAGTGTCCTAATTCCCTATGAATGAACCAAATTAGCTCCTCCCGCAAAGTGGCAGGAACACATATTGCCCACCGATTATTCCTACATTTCCTTGCAAGAAGCCCATCCTGCATCTTGTACGTGAACCGTCCTACTTTCACATACTCTTCTTCACCTATTTCCAACCTAGCCAGTGGCTCCTTTAACTTAACGTCATCACGCTGCTCCACTAGCATATTTCTCAGTGTCTGTAACGATGCCCTGTTGCTACTGTCCACACATGCACATATTAAAATACCGTCCTCTGCTTTAACCACAGGATAATCCCTACATAAATTAGTGTCCCTCGATAGCATGTCTGCTAGAATGTTATCTTTACCTTTAATATATTTTACTGTGAATTCGTATTCCTGCAGAGCAAGAATCCACCTACTAACTCTGTTAGAACTGAGTTTACAAGTCCTCATATACAGTAATGCATGGTGATCTGTGTGGATCTCAAATTTCCCCCCTACTAAATACATTCTAAATTTCCCTAAACTGAAAACAATACCTAAAAGCTCTAACTCAGTAATCGTGTATCTTTTCTCTGCTGCTGTCAGTCCTCGCGAGGCTAAAGATACAATGCACAGATTACCCTCATCATCTTTCTGACATAATATTCCAGCAATGCCTATATGTGAAGCATCTGTCATAACCACATATTCCTTATCTTTTAACGGATATTTCAGCACTACAGCTTTCTCAAAACCTTCCTTCAGCGCTCTAAAAGCCTGATCATGCTTGGACTCCCATCTCCACCGAGTCCCACTTTTAAGCAATTCCCTGAATGGTTCTACCAACCCTGAGTATTTAAGAACGAACCTCCTGAAAAAGTTGCAAATTCCCAGGTAGGTTTTTAACTGTTTAACATTCTGTGGCACCTCTGCGTTAAGTATCTTATTAACCCTACTTTCCTCTGGTGTTACACCTCTACTCGACACTCTATGACCTAAAAATGTCACTTCTGACTGACAGAATGACGACTTAGACAGCTTCAAAGTGAACCCTGCCTGATCTAACTTCTGAAAAACTATATTTAAATGACATAGATGCTCCTCAAAACTGCGTGAACTAATTACCATATCATCAATGTAAATGGTTACAAACTCTCCTGTGTCATCCCCTAATGCGATGTTTAAAGCCCTAATTAAAGCTGCTGAACTACTCTTTAACCCATAAGGTGTTCTACAAAATTGATAAAGGTTATATTTATGACTAAAAGCTGTAAATGGTCTATCTTCGTACATAAGTGGCACTTGCCAAAAACTGGAACTCAAATCTACACAAGTGAAATACTTCTTCCCCTCAAATGTTTGCATTAATTCCTCTATTGACATAGATTTCAGCTGATCTGAACTACACACATCAAAAAAAGTTTTGCATCACCTCGGTTCCAAGAGTTCCGGAACCTTTAAATACAAAGGGAATAGAGATCAACACAAACAACATTTCAGCTCGTTTTATTGCTCATGAGACCCACACATTGCATGTTGTACCAGCATACAGCTAGACTTTCAGCATTTGTGGTCCAGATTGCAGTACACACCACTACCTCTAATACCCAGTAGCACGTCCTCTTGCATTGATGCATGCCTGTATTCGTCGTGGCATACTATCCACAAGTTCATCAAGACACTGTTGGTCCAAATTGTCCCACTCCTCAACGACAATTCGGCGTAAATCTCTCAGAGTGGTTGGTGGGTCAAGACGTCCATAAACAGCCCTTTTCAACATATCCCAGGCATGTTCGATAGGGTTCATGTCTGGCGAACATGCTGGCCACTGTAGTCGAGCGATGTCGTTATCTTGAAGGAACGCATTCACAAGATGTGCACGATGAGATCGACAATTGTCGTCCATGAAGACAAATGCCTCTCCAATATTCTGCCGATATGGGTGCACTATGGGTCGGAGGATGTCATTCAGGTATCGTAAAGCCGTTTCGGAGCCTTCCATGACCACCAGTGGCGTACGTCGGCCCCACATAATGCCACCCCAAAACATCAGGGAACCACCACCTTGCTGCATTCGCTGGACAGTGTGTCTAAGACGTTCAGCCTGACCAGGGTGCCTCCAAACACGTCTCCGACGATTGTCTGGTTGAAGGCATATGCGACACTCATCGGTGAAGAGAACGTGATGCCAATTCTGTGGGGTCCATTCAGCATGTTGTTGGGCCCATCTGTACCGCGCTGCATGGTGTCGGGGTTGCAAAGCTGGACCTCGCCATGGACGTCGGGAGTGAAGTTGCGCATCATGCAGCCTATTGCGCACAGTTTGAGTTGAAACACGACGTCCTGTGGCTGAACGAAACGCATTATTCAACATGGTGGCATTGCTGTCAGGGTTCCTCCGAGCGGCAATCCGTAAGTAGCGGTCATCCACTACAGTAGTAGCCCTTGGGCGGCCTGAGCGAGGCCTGTCATCGACAGTTCCTGTATCTCTGTACCTCCTCCATGTCCGAACAACATCGCTTTGGTTCACTCTGAGACGCCTGGAAACTTCCCTTGTTGAGAGCCCTTCTTGACACAAAGTAACAATGCGGACGCGATCGAACTGCGGTATTGACCTTCTAGGCATGGTAGAACTACAGACAACATGAGCAGCGTACCTTCGTCCTGGTGGAATGACTGGAACTGATCGGCTGTCGTACCCCCTCCGTCTAATAGGCCCTGCTCATGCATGGTTGTTTACATCTTTGAGCAGTTTTAGTGACATCTATGAACAGTCAAAGGGACTGTATCTTTGATACAATATACACAGTCAACGTCTATATGCCGGAGATCTGGGAACCGAGGTGATGCAAAACTTTTTTTGATGTGTGTAATTCTACTGTTAACCAAACGAGCGTCTAAACAAATACGAACAGTGCCGTCGGTCTTGGGTACCGTTATCAAAGAATTAACATATGGACTGTTCGAGTGCTCAATAATCCCATCTTCAAGCATCTGGTTAATTTGTGCCTCAACTGCACTCTGATAAGCGAAAGGTACAGGATATCTATGTCCTGTGAATACTGACCTATCAATAACGTTCAATGAATGTGTATAGCAATTGGCCATACCAATGCGATCCTCAAAAACTCTCCTATTACACCATAACACATCATAGAGCCGAACACACTGTTCATCCTCTATATTTCCCTGAAATGCAGCCTCACGTAACGAGTCCTCTAGACTTCCGTTCGTAATCACACTGCCCACAAAACATGGAGAACCCCGCTCTACGGCTGGCGATATCTCATTTAAAGTACAAATCACACCTACAATACTACTCCTCTGAATATGGTCATTGAACGCTACTTCTACTTCAGAATCTCCCCATTTAAATTTCAAACTCCCTACATCATAACATAAGTTACCAGACACTCTACTTAGCCACTCTGAACCCAAGATAACACTGAATACTAAATTTGGAATTACAAGGCAAATCTGCTTCTCTACATGATTATTAATTTTAATGTCTACTAAAACTTGCTTAGAAATTACTTTAGACCTCTTCCCAACAGCTGTGATAACAAAAGTGCTTTTAATTGGCATCTCCTCAAAATTTACTCCAGTTCCTTTCATTTTATCATAAAATGCACTACTTATGCAACTCTTCATACAACCACTATCAATTAAAACATCTGTGTACGCCTCGGACACGTTAAATTTAACTATGGGGCTCTTACTAACCACTTCCTGAATAATACCTTCATCATTTAGTTCATGTAATAATTCATTTCTTACATTTAGGTCATAGGGTTCCTGTATATTTGTATGGACAGGGCATGCTACAGACTGAGATTCTGACCTTACTTCGCAGCCTGGTTCGCGTTTAAAGAACCGCTACAGCTGGCCGTAGTACTACTAACTACTAAACTGGTCTGGTTGTTCTGGGCTGTGTTGTCATTGTTTGGCTGTATATTACTACCACTAGGCTGTCCTCTTCCTTGACCCCTATTCTGGTTGTAATTATTGTCATTATAATTTCTCCCTTGATTTCCCCTGAAATCATTGTATCTCCCTTGATTTCCCCTGTAATCATTGTTCCTCCCTTGATTTCCCATGAAATCATTGTTCCTCCCTTGATACTGATCCCCATAGCCATTTCCTCTGTTCTGATTTAGCTGATTATTATTATTCCTATTTTGAGCGTTGGCCCCTTCGCCACCGTTCCCTTGAACTTCCTGATGCCTGGCTTCATTAGGTCTATTATTATTATTACCCTGGTTCCGATTGAAATCGTCCTCATAACCCCCTCTCCCTAGTGCATCAAATGTGCTTAACAAATTTTCTACTTGTGATATAGTCTTTACATTCTGGATACAAGCAGCCTCCTTGATCCTATAGGGAAAGTGCCTAAGTAGCAATCTCACCACATCACTTTCCTCCTTCAAGCCATCCAGATATTTACACACTAATACCTGCCCTAAAAAGTATTCGGTCATGGTGGAGCTTCCTTTAGGGTTATATTTACCACACACTACTCCCTCACGATGCTGCGACTGAATAACCTCATTCCAGAACTTTTCACAGAATTTCATTTTAAAATCATTGATATCAGTAAACTTGTCTCTGTAGACAGCAAACCAATTCCTCGTTTCCCCCACAAACACTTGTTCTAAAATTTCAACTACCTGGCACCACTCAATACTACCATTTTCCAACCTCTCCCCGAATTTATTTTCTATAGTGTTCATGAACTCCATTGGGCACCCCTGTCGATTGCTGAACTTACCCAGTTCTACCTCCCTGTGTGTGTTATTCACAAAAACTGGCCTATTCTGACTATTTTCTTGCCTGATCCTAGCTTTTAATTTTAATTCTAATTCTGCGATTTTCTCCTCAGCCTTCCTCTCAATACTGTTTACTGTTAATTTAATGTTTCCTTCTGATTCTTCTACTTTATCATATAGCTTTGCTTGTTTCTCCTCAATCTTGCTAATGCTCTCTCTATTACTCTCTCTTAAATCATTTACTTCTGCAACTATTTGTGAGTGGACTTTCTCAATTCTACCCCCCAGCTGTTCCTTAACCTCTTTAGTAGCTACCTGAATTTTGTCAATTTCTCCCCCGAATTGCTTTTTGACCTGCTGTGTTTCCAGTTGCACTAGTTCTTTTAAATTTTCAGCCTGTGTACTGATTCTAATTTCCAACTCCTCCTGTACTTTTCCTAATTTTCTGTCTACATCTGCAATAATCTCTTTAGCCTTTTCTTCCATCACCCCCCTGATCTCACCTCTAATCAGTTCGAATTTGTCACTCATTTCCCTGCTGTTTTGTTCTAATTTAGCATTTAAAGTTTCAGTACTCTCTCTATATTCCTTACTGTTTTGTTCTAATCTGGCGTTGTTTTGTTCCAGTTTAGCATTTAAAGTTTCAGTACTCTCTCTATTTTCCTTACTGTTTTGTTCTAATCTGGCGTTTAAAGTTTCATTACTCTCTCTATTTTCCCTACTGTTTTGTTCTAATTTAGCATTTAAGGCATCTGTACTTTCTTTATTTTCCCTACTGTTTTGTTCTAATTTAGCGTTGTTTTGTTCCAGTTTAGCATTTAAAGCATCACTACTAACTTTGTTCTGATACATGAACTCGAGAAGTAAAGTTTTTAATTCTGGTTGGCCGCCTACACTCCCTGTTTCAGTATCGGGATTTACCTCCGCTACCCCGGTACTACCATCACTCGACATACTGCTCGTATCATCACTCTCCAGTTGATGACCACTACGTAACCTCATCTGTCTTTCTTTCTCATCCCCCATAATGATATACACTGATAAAGACAAATAACCCCCAAAATACAGGCACAGAAATATATACCCTTCTCCTTCCACAAATGTTATTAGGTTTTCTGCCCCATGTTGGGCGCCAAATGAAACGTTAATTAGTGCCCCATGTTGGTAGCGATAAATGTAACAGTTTCGCTAGCCCACACTGTTGGGAGAAAATGTAATTGTTTACCTTTGCCTAAGCTATGTTGTTTTAATGGGCGCCAAGACCTCAATGCAATGCTGAAATCTAAATTTGTATTTAACAACGTCTAGCTCTGGTAGAACACCGTCAAGAATCTATTCACTCAGATCGTGGTATGATTTGATCATTAACCCAACAAACAATTGTATCAGGAGAAGGAATTGGTCTATATCTATTGCTACCTACTGAAAGCAAAGATTGCATTGTAAAAGAAATGAATTTATTATATAAAACAAGTATAGCAAAATTAATAATAATAATAAGTACAAAATTTAAATTGGAGCGTTGTGATTTGAATATTACCGATAGAAAATTACGTGAAAACGGAGTCTGATAAATTGATTTTACTCTTATTTCCAAGCTATGAAGTTACTGAATTATGAAATATAAAACAAAGAAAAATGAGAGATTGCGTATTTCTGCGTCATTAGCGCTTACCACTGGAAATGCCCGAAGCATTTCCCTCGTACTTGATGATGCTGTGAGCTTCCCACAGTCTCCTGGACGTCGCCATCTTCGTCGATGTTTGATGAGATTCTAGTAGATTAGATAATTCTATGGTCCGTACCTCGGACCCAAACACTCGTACAACCGCACTGGTTAAGTTTTGCAAAAGTTAGTCTTCAACTCCACTGAACATCGGAGCGACACGCACTTGCAACCGTTCTCGGCAAGTTCTACACAGATAGTCCACGTTTCACGGCGCGTCGAACGATATATCCACACGTTGGCTCCCCCCACCATGGTACCGTCTTCCAGCTTACGTCGTCTCCACTGATTGGTTGAGCACGCCGCTAGTTCCCCTCCTCTGCCTCATTACACTCGGCGCGCGGGAGGGAGAAGTCGATTTCCGTCCCAACAATTCGCCTTTTCTAGACCTTGCGACCCAGCCTTTCGTAATACTTCTCGACAGGAATCAGCTTGTACTTGAAATCCCAGTGAGTCACGTCTCTCGATATACCCTAACTGACGAAAACTCCGTAAAATTCCGTAATCACATAATTTTCTATGATATCGTCGTTCGTAAAAATTTTCTGGATAGCGTTTTCTAAGACATAGAAAACCTATCTGAATGCTAATAATTTTTATAAAATGCTCCGAAAATACCTTAATAATAATTATAATAAATTAATAATAATAATAAATTACCATGAAAAATTCTCTTGGCTGAACAATTTGCCGCGTAAATAAATATAGAATGGCTTCCTACTGACTTATGCCAGTTGCATAAAACCCCTCGAAAAACACGTTACAAACATATTAAAAACTACGAGCTTAAAACACATTAATTAAAATTCAACAACAACCATGAATACAGCATGTAATGCTCCTCGCATTTTCAGTCATTCAGTTCTTGTTAAGTTTATGTCTTTGGACATGTTAAAATACTGTTTATGCACAAGCATTTATTTTGTTCACAGTGTCTTCAATCTCTAAAATAAATGTAGTCAATCTATGGAGATTCTTGCGTACGTAGGGCTATGTTAAATTGAAAGCATCTAGAATTTGCCTATTGTCGAAGGACACTTATTATTTGAGGTAGAGCATCAAATATTATGGTGTTCCCTCTCTATAATACTTAACAACATGCCGTGGTGAAGCGACTGTTGTTTATGAATAACAGTCCAATTAGATGGCTAGTATAGAATTGAGGACGGTCAATTCAAGGCTTCTTAGATGATGGTAGCTGACGGTCGGCGGCATCGATTAAAAATTATTCATTGCTATTGTTTTGGTCAAGGAACATTATCAAGTTGACACCTCGTCTTATTCGTCATGGAAAGCTGAATAGTTCCAAATATTCGGACGTATGTGACCTTGTCAATATCACAACCCTCAAAGAGGTCAACTTCAACTGAACTTCATCAGTTGACGTTGAGGGTTGTGATATTGACAAGGTCACACGTCCGAATATTTGGAACTATTCAGCTTTCCATGACGAATAAGACGAGGTGTCAACTTGATAATGTTCCTCGACCAAAACAATAGCAATAAATAATTTTTAATCGATGCCGCCGACCGTCAGCTACCATCATCTAAGAAGCCTTGAATTGACCGTCCTCAATTCTATACTAGCCATCTAATTGGACTGTTATTCATAAACAACAGTCGCTTCACTACAGCATGTTGTTAAGTATTATAGAGAGGGAACACCATAACATTTGATGCTCTACCTCAAATAATAAGTGTCCTTCGACAATAGGCAAATTCAAGATGCTTTCAATTTAACATAGCCCTACGTACGCAAGAATCTCCATAGATTGACTACATTTATTTTAGAGATTGAAGACACTGTGAACAAAATAAATGGTTGTGCATAAACAGTATTTTAACGTGTCCAAAGACATAAACTTAACAAGAACTGAATGACTGAAAATGCGAGGAGCACTACATGCTGTATTCATGGTTGTTGTTGAATTTTAATTAATGTGTTTTAAGCTCGTAGTTTTTAATATGTTGTGGCTTTGTAATTTGTGATGTGTATTTTGTGTTGTTTTATTAGGGGATTTCGAATGTGTCATAAGATGTTTGTAGTACCAAAAGAGGGCTGAGGAAGGAGACAGTAAGGTCTCCGAAACATGTACCCATAGAGTTGTCTATAAGTAAAGAATTGATTCGGCGGAAAATTCAGGTTTTACTTACTGTAAACACGGTCAATACGGAACCTGAAATTAGTGCTGTACCTAATACTAACTGCACAAGGCAAAAACCCGAGGGTGAGCTAATGTAACTGAATAAATTCGGTTACAGATGCCCCCACAAGGATCAATCTCTAACTACAAGGTTATAGATTTACTCCTTGTCCCCTCACACAAAAACACTAGTACTCCTGTCTTGTCATGTCGTGAGCAAGACCTATAGGTGACATATAGCTTGAGATAAGCAATGTTATATGTACCTAGGACCTTGTCATCGTTGTTAATCAACCTGTAGGCACATGCACCTACCCTGCGGTCTATAACAAATGGACCGGAATGAAAAACCTCAAGAACGCAACTCTGCTCTACCGACAGCAGATGCTCAGCTCGCAACAACACCAGACTTCCTAACTTAATTGTACCCCCTTCCTTCCCTGCTGTTTCAAAACCATCTTACCTACAACTACAATAATCATCAATTTATTTAATCTCTTAGGGTACAGCTTTCCCTGTTGAAAAATACCAAAATCCTGCGAGAAACACAAAAAACAAATCCTTTCTGCAAACCACTAACTGCCATGCCCCCCAAACATAACCTACTGGTACCATCCCACATGGTCACCACCACCATAAGACTGACTGTTACTAATCTCAAATATAACCTCATAAAGCATCTCCCATGACCCAGACACAACAGTGATCAACATCACTCAACATACTCATCAATTTATCTCTCATGACCAAAATACAACTTGATACCATGCCGACACCTAATTCTTTCTCCTCAGAAACCTCTTAAATAACCTGAATGCATCCAGCGACACTAACAAAATCTCTACCATCAACCTGATAACCTAACCTAACCCAATCCTGTTGTTCACTCCACCCAAACTTCACTTGTGCCTTGCTGTAATCTAATTTACAGCTCTGGTCTCCTAACCTATCAGATCCTACATTGATATACTCTGTATTATGTTTTTCTTCCAGAGCGTGAGCAGGAATACTATGCAAGGACTGTCCCCCTGCTCCATATAGTGAGTCCTGGCGAAGTTTAAACTTCCTGGCCTATTGCTTCTCTCAACTTGCCTTTCATTGCCACGCCCCCTATTTGCCTGCTCTACCTCACGTGGTCTGTTCCCCGGTTGATTGTTTTCCCCGTACCCCTGACACTCATTGTTATTTCTTCCTATCCCATTATCTTCATGCCAAATGTACCTATTCCCTCTACCTGGATCCCAGTTCCTCTCTCTCCCTTTCCTTCCCTTTTATTACCCTCATTTCTCTGACGTTGCCTACCTGTCTTTCTCAACGTACCTAACCTTCCAAGTGACCTCTCCATGCCCGTAATAGTGACTATCTTTTGCACGCACACTGCAGTCTTAATGTGATCAGAGAAATCCCATGCTAACTTTCTAACAAGATCAATGCACTCCCTCCTAGTTCCAAATGTTGACCACGTAGAATTCTACCTACGTATCTTCCTCCATACTAGTCACTCTCTCGCTAAGTTGGCTAATAGTTTCATCTACTTTCTTCATACCATTCCCTAGGAAACTAATCTCGACTCGCTCATCCAACTCCACTCTCTCACCACTCTCCTCACTAACTTCAGCAGTCTCAAGCATCTCCACTCTCCCAGCTCTAACCTCAGCACTCTCATCCATCTCCACTCTCATAGGCCTACCACTCTCTTTCTCAATAAACTCAACGTTCTCTTCCACGATGCCTACAATTTCCTCTTTCTGCTCTCCCAACTTCCTCTCTACCCTGGAAAATTTCTGGCTAGTCTCCAGTGCCTGGCTAAAAATTTCCACTGCCAACTTCACTTGTTGACCATCCAACTTATCTACTTCAGAGTCTACATTCTGATTACCTAGCTTAGTTTCCAGATTAGTGGCTTCTATACTGACTTAACTAATCTGGCTAGTAACATGGCTGTCAAGGCTAATCGCATCAAGCTTCTCCGACAAATGCTCCGTGACCTCATCAAGCTTCCTTGACAATTGCTCCCCAAAGCTACTCAGCTGGCAAGAAATATGACTACTTATTCTGTCCTCCATCCCTACAGACTTGTCGCTAAGATACATGAGCTTCCTCAACATGGCCATCATCTCAGCTTCCATCTTTAACTTATTTACCCCCTGCGCTGGCAAATCTCCCCTGACTCTACTGTTTTCCCCCATCCCTACAGCAAATTGCGTATCAGACCCTGTCTGATTCTGCCACTCACCAGCAACGTCCCCAACAAAGCAGAATTGCATTCTGGCCCTGACGTAGCCATCCCTAATTGAAATATGTAAAATTATGAAAATATGCCTACAGTTTAATTCCTGTGTCCTGGTACACATCAGCATGTCTAAGGCCTCACGTTGGGCTGCCACTGTAACACTCTCACCTCCTCGCTGGAGTTGATTTAACTTTAACTACCCCCATTAACACAAACCTGCAGAATTAACTGCCTTTAAATACAGGCCACAAGTGATTTTAACATTAATTTCCCGACTTTGAATGGGCACCAAGGTTGACCTTAAGGGTCTTCCTGAATAAAATAGAATAAATAGATAACTGTTGCCTCGACTTTGAAACCTCTTTTTCCCAGGCGTAGGGCATTTGAGCATGCGTTTGCTGATGTCACCAGGTTCATACAAAACAGGAATAAACACACACAAGAATTTTAAAAGAAACAATCTATTGGCTGTACTCCACATATATACATAAATTTACAACTCGAAAATACCCTTCAATGCACTTGTAATAACTTTTGTACAGTACCTTGTCACTGAATTTAAGCTCTTAGAGCAACAAACACTTACGGCCATTACAGACCCAGGCATAACAGCCTCCTATTTTACTTGTACAGTTCGTACACAAAATATATACACACGTTAAGACTGGTTCACTTCACTTTCTCTCTCCTCGAACTGTTCGTTCACGTCTCCCTTCTCGCATGACTTCACGATGAAATGTTTACGAATGATGATCGTTCTTTTAGGCGTGGTAAAGCATTACCGACAGCCCATGGTATTCGGCTAGAACCATGAAATACAACGTAGCCTACCAATAGCCTGTAAGAGCTCAGTGGTTTGCTAAAGTTAAGTCTCTGCTCGTTCGTGTTACGATACCATGATCCAGTAACGACACTAATTTGCAAGTAGACATGGACTTTCGCTGTAAACGCAAGAAGACGACTTCAGAACACCAGACACGCCATTATAAGCACTGGCGAACTAATACATTACACCACCATTCTGCCGGAACTACATCTTGTGCGCCGCGCTCCTAGCGGAACATCCGTGGCAACATATGAACATTTGACAGTCGTAATTCACTCTGACGTCACTCAGTAGTCTTCCACTCGCTGGTTCATGGGAGTTCATGCTATTTATAGCCTAGGTATTCACAAGACTTGCAACAAGTCGAATTACTGCCTGACTTTTCCGGGTATGCAACTTTCCAGTCCTCGAAAATACTGATTCATCGTACCTTATGGTACAGCCAGGAATTGAAAATTTTAACATTACTAATTCAAGATAAAGCCATTAACCCCAAATCAAAATGAAATAATGCTTCTACTCAAAATAATACAGTCCTATATGTCCCTGTTCCAAAAAAGTAATAAATCGCAAATTTATAATTTATAATTATATTATAATTATATAATTATATTATAATTTATCAAATATCCAAAAACCGATAATTAATAAACAATGACTCTAGTCGGTCCGGAACATCCAAAGATGAATCCGTCCACAAAAAAAAACACAGGCACAATAAAAATCACCGCTCCATCCCCACTTTAACCCAATATAATAAGATACGAATAAAATACCCCAAACTAACTGCACAAGGCAAAAACCCGATGGTGAGCTAATGTAACTGAATCAATTCGGTTACACTTGTCTGTCTCATAGTATTCAACAACTCCTTTCTCTTCGTCTTACATCTCATCCTTTTCTTCGTCCACCTTGTCTCCACCATTTCTTCTTCACCTTATCTTCTTCCTGTATGTAGTCTTCCTCCTCCTCTATCTTGTCCTTCATTCTTTCCTCCACCTTGTCCTCTATCCCATCTTCTTCCTTGTCTTCAGTTTTTTTCATATCACCTGCTTTCTTACGCTCTTCCGTTTCACCTTCTCCCTTACCCGTTTCTCCTTTCTCTTCTACCTTTTCCTTTCTTTCATCTGCTTCCTCTCCTTCAGTTTCTTCCATATCACCTGCTTTCATACGGTCTTCCGTTTCACTTTCTCTCTTATCCGTTTCTCCTTTCTCTTCTACCTTTTCCTTTCTTTCACCTACCTCCTCTCCTTCAGTTTCTTTCATATCACCTGCTTTCTTATGCCCACCACCCCTCTTATAATTTTTCTGCTTCTTTTCAAATAAATCATGTATTGAATCAAGCTTCTCATTCACGGATTTTACCTGCTGTTTAATACCTTTCATTTCAGCTACTCTAGTATCACATACTTCACATATCTCCTCCACTGCTGCCCATTGCCATCTTATCTTCTTGAATCTCTTTGATCAGTTCGCCCATTTTTGTGTTGGTGGCCCTGTTACTTTCTTCTATTTTGAGGTTAAGGTCAGCTACCTTATTCTCAACCAGCTCTCTCACAGATATTGTACGAGATTCAACCTTCTCACTCATCTTCATCATCTGCTCCATGATCATTTGGAACAAACTATTAGTGCTATTGTGCATGATGAGGCCGGACTTCACTGCTATTACAAGTAAACGTATGTCTCTACACCCATAATGATGCAATATACGAACGCTATGCATACAATAGTATGATTCTATGAAATATTGCAGTTTTGTCTATACCTTCATATAAAGTCCTCCAAGTTTCCTTTTATCGAGCTCCACATTGGTACGACATTTGTAACCTTACCGGGGTTAATTTGGGGGTTGTGATAGCGTTGGACATGCAAGGAATATGAAAAATGCAATGCCTTTATTACTTGTTTGGTACATGTAAGCCAACTTCCAATACCTGCATCTCAAACATGACATCCATTAATTCCAACAAGCAGATCTATCTTCTTCCTTCTTCTTCATAACCTTTTTCCTTAGAACATACAATCTTGAATAAACATGACATCATCATCCCCAACAAGCCTACTATCATAGATCACAACATTTCAGATTCCTCTCCATACTTTTTCATAGACAAAACAAATCACTCCTCCAGACATAACACTATCCTTCATTTCAACAACCAGAAATCAAAACAATACACCATCATCCTAAGAACATAATTAAACCTGCCATCTCTTGCTGGATCCATAGAGATCCAAGTTGGCATAAGGCTCAGCACTCCCTGCTATGCCCAGCAAAAGGCAGCCATTTTCCTAACCTCAAAAGTGAAGGAAAGGAAAGGAAGATTGTAGTTTTACGTGACCGTGAATCTTGTGATTATGAGCCACGGGACCTCCTTTTTACGTGGAATCCGAACCACAGGACATGGCATTTCACTTCGAAAATCTCACATGCATTGACCGGGAATCGAACCCGGACCGCCTTGGTGAGAGGCATACAGCTAGACCGCTGAGCCACCACGCCCCAACCTCAAAAGTGAGCTCTGAAACCAAAATAAATGGTTACAGCCCCAGTTCGCCGACGTTAAAACAGGCCTGACTGCTATTGGCGGAATCTTAAGCAAGGGACACCCCGTGCCAGTCTAGCATCAGCCACTTCCGTGGAAACATCGCAACAGAGACCCGTGCATGATCTTACACACGTGTTGTCAACAATGAGAAAATACAAGAATTATACGGTGATCTTGATGACAGTGAAATACACGGAATTACATAATAAACAAATAATAATACCGTATATTTATTTATTTACATATGTTACGCCCTCATTGGAGCACTTAACCAAAACAAGTACATACATGTCTCAATAAACAATATTAAAGATTCAGCTTCTTATTTTTCTTCTTTTCCCAATACATTTTCATTCTAGTCGACCTTGCCGCTCTCTCTGCATCGCTTATGGTGTAAGTTTGGCGGGTAAAGTTTTTTAAGGGAAGTCAGATGTTCTTGTTTTTCAAGATATTCTTCTCATCTTTGTTAGCAATTTGGGGCATTGTCAAGCCGAGTTCATCCAGATCATTTTGAATTTCCATAAACCAAGAGTTCTTTGTTTTACTTTTGAAAAAATAATTAAATAATACTATTAATAGTCTGGTATCCGGCAGGCGTGAGATATGACAAAAAAAGCAATTCGCCTTTTTCGCATAGTATCGACTATAGACTCAGTTTCTTTATAAACCACTTCATTTGGTAATAGACGCCATTTACCATCCACCTGTTGTTTTTTATTAATTATAGTTCTGAGAATTCTTCTACCAGTCTTCTGTAATGTGTCAGTAACTGATCGAGTGTTTAACTTGAAAGGTGTTTCACAAGCATAAATTGCTTCCGGTTTAATAACTGATTCGTAATGTCGTAATTTGGCATTTATGGAGAGTGGTTTTTTTTTTGTAACTAGACCTAGTAATATATTGCGCTTGTCTTAACTTTGTTGTTCTATTTTCGATTGACGCTTTCTCATTCAAAGTCCATGTTATAATCTCCCCTAAATATTTAAATTTATGTACAACTTTAATTTCTTTATTGTTAATCAATGTAATAGCTTGTGTTTCCACAGCAAAGGATGCCATTATTTCAGTCTTTTCAAATGAAATTTGAAGTCCTACTTTTGCTGCAATAGACCCAAGTTCTTCAATTTGGTGTTTCGTCGTCGTCGGCGGCTGTAACTCGATTCCGAGTAAACATACTTCTTCCTGCATAGAGCTTTTCAGACCAGCTTGTGGATGTGCTTCTGATGACTAAACAGGCCAATCCTGGCATAAAACATGCGCCCACATAAATTGCACTCAATGGTCGGGGGAGGGCGGGGTTGCAATTGACGATGCTTTCTTGCTTGTCGCTTGGCCTCTTCATGTCTGCGACGTTCTTCCTCAAAGAAGTTGACAGCCGTCGATGTAGTGTTCCACCACAGTAAACGGTCCGCAGCAGATGTTTCCCATGAGTGGATGTCTATACCAGTCGTCGTCATGATGTGTTTTAACTGTTCTTTAAAACGCTTCAAAGGGGCCCCATGAGGTCTAGTGCCGGAGCAAAGTTCACCATAAAGGAATTGACGTGGAAGCCTGGTATCACTCATACGGTGAACATGACCTAACCATCTCAGTTGATGAGCGATGATAGTTGTCTTAATGCTATCGAGATGCGCTCTCTCGAGAACTGCAGTGTTGGTCACGTAGTCCTCCCACTTGATGTTCAAGATGTATCTCATCTTTTGTTGGTGGAAATGCTCAAGTTTCTTGATATCACGGCGATCGAGTGTCCAAGTTTCACAGCCATACAGTAGCGTTGAGATGACGACAGCTTTGTACACCATTTGGTGTTTAGCCTCATCTATACTGGTTGCAAGCAGTGCAAGGTCAACCGCAAAAGGCAAGCAATTCAGTTTTATATTAGTACCAATCTTTATATTTGGAGGACAAGTTTTGTTCCACTCATGCATGATCTTTTCAAGAACACAATTAAATAATAACGGTGATAGACATCTCCCTGTCCAAGTCCAGTCCGGATATCAAATGGTTCAGACAAGGCTCCTCGAAATTTAACCTTTGATTTAGTATCTTTCAAAGTAACGTCGATGAGGTTGATAAGCTTTTGATGTAACCCAAATTCCCTAAGGATGTTAAGTAATGACCCTCGATGGATACTGTCATAAGCTTTCTTAAAATCCACAAAAGTAATGACCAAATCCTTTTGTCTCATTCTATGATATTTAATTATCCATTTCAGACTGATGATCTGATCCGGACAGCTGCGACCTGGTCGGAACCCTCCTTGATATTCTTCTAGTTCTTGATCGAGTTGTTGTTGAATTCTTGTCAAGGTAATTCTAGATAGAATCTTGTATGTTACATCAAGCAAAGAAATCCCACGGTAGTTGTTCGGGTCTGATCTATCACCCTTTTTATGAATTGGGTGGATTACAGCCATTCTCCATTCCTCTGGTATTTGTTCCGAATTCCATACATCGATGAGGCGTTTATGGAGGTTGGAGATGGTTTGTTCATTTGCATATTTCCATAGTTCTGCTACCAATGAATTCTCTCCTGCTGCTCTATAATTTTTGAGCCAATTAATCGCTGCACATACTTCAGCCAAGTCAGGAGGAATAATGTTCTGTAAATTTGTTTTATTTTTTGGATTAAGCTCAAAATCAAGATATTCCTTAGGTTCTTCAGCATTTAGTAGTTCTCTAAAATAATTTGCTAGAATTTTAGCATTATCAGTGACATTGTGGGCTAGTTTACCTGATTTATCTTTCATTAATAGTGTAGGAGGGCTGTATTTAGAATGATACTGACGAAATGTCCTGTAATAGTCCCTTGTTTTGTGTTGTTTAAAGGAATCATCAATAATTTGTATGGACTTTTTTGATTTTCTCTTTTAATTCTCCTAATTTCTTTGGCAGTTTCCCTTCGAACAATGGTT
Source organism: Meconema thalassinum (assembly GCA_946902985.2). Taxonomy (NCBI): domain Eukaryota; kingdom Metazoa; phylum Arthropoda; class Insecta; order Orthoptera; family Tettigoniidae; genus Meconema; species Meconema thalassinum. The sequence continues at coordinate 569,101,104 of OX336390.1, read as the reverse complement.
AATTCTTCTTGCGATTGTGTGGTCCTCTTTTGTTGATCATTGAGCCATGCTGTATGTCTTTTCCGAATTGCAGCGTCACATTCCGCATTCCACCATGCATGCTTTTTCCTTTTCCTAATAGGGGCAATTTCGACAGCAACAGTTTTCAGTGTGTCAACCATCGTTTCTAGCTTGTCACTTAAAAAGAGTTTTAGACTTTTCCTTATAGGACACATTATTTATTAAATAACTAGGGTCATATTGCCTTTGCATGGTCGAGTTTGACGATATTTGTTTACGTCGTGGAGTTAACTTTATTTTTATCTTGGATATATAATGATCAGAGTCAGCATCGACTCCACGTAGAACCTTCACGTTATATATTTCTTTGTAGAACTTTTTATCCATTGCAACATGGTCTATCTGGAATTCCCCTAGTGCACTATTAGGGCATTTCCAGGTCATAAGTTTGTGTGGTCTTCGCTTAAATCTAGTCGTTTCGAGACATAGGCCATGTTCTTCACAAAGGGTAATTAATCTTTGACCATTCTTGTTAGTGAATTTGTGAGCTGGCCACTTACCTACTATTGGGCGAAATTTTCTTTCTTGACCAATTTTTGCATTAAAATCCCCAAGCAAGATTTTAACATGAGTGTCTGGAATGTTTGAAATTAGTAAGGCAAGTTCTTCCCAAAAATTGTCAGTTTCATCTCTAAATTTTTTGACGTTCTTATCATTAGTTGGGGCATGAACGTTTATCAAAGAGTATATTTTGTTTTCTGTCCTAATTGTTAAAGTTGCTAACCTTGATGAGTTCGATGAAAAGTCTTCCACTGAATCAATAATACTGGTATGTACTAAAAATCCCATACCAAATTGGGGGACATTTTTCATAACTCGTGGTCCTGGAGGTCCCTTGTAGAGACGGTATCCTACCGTATATATTTAAAAATGGTGGTTTTCTTCTTTGAACTTAAATATTCTTCGTATAATCGTCGCACCCTACTTTTCGCCACGAATTTTAGGCTAAAAATATGCGACGACGATTATGCGAGGAAATAGGGTATTTAAGATATGTAGTGTCTCTTTTTTGAAAAGTACTCTATCATGTGGGGACAGCCGTCCACCCTTCCTAAATATCATATGTTCAGTTTTTTCAGCATTCCCTTCTAGTTCATTAGCAATGGCCCATTTCTCCAGAACAGTTACTGCCACTTGTAATTCATTGATGTCATGCCACCCTATAACCATATCATCAGTGTATAAATATATCCTTACTTCCTTTAATTCTTCTCTAATTATCTCTGAACAACATCATTAGTGGCAACATTAAATAATAATGGGCTAAGGGGGTCACCTTGCAATACGCCATTAGTTTGGACGATCTTGTTAGAAATCCGTCACATTGTCTGAGATTCTGACAGTGTTAACCCTCAACATGCTATGGACCAGAACAGAGATCTCTGTGTTTTCTTACACTAATGACTCAAGTTTTGAAGAGATAATGTTCCTGTTAAGTCTTTGAAAGCTTTTGTAAAGTCGATGAATACCGCATGAAACTTTCCCTGAGACAATCTGAGTACATTTTCAATGTCATCCAATAGATTCCTTATTACTTGGATTGTGTTTCTTCCTCTTCAGAAACTGAACTGTACATCTGGTAATTTGCTCTCAATTTCAACGTTGAGTCTTTTAGTTACTAACTTTGTAAGTAGTTTCAGTAGGGTGTTTTCCAAGGCAATCCCCCCATAATAGTTAGGGTCATGCGGATCACCTTTCCCTTTGTAGATCACCTTCGATGTGGACGTTTTCCACGCAGTTGGGATGTCTCCGAATCGCAGGCACAGATTCATGAGGTTTGTGATAACTGGAAGTAACGTATCAGCAGCGGATGCTTTAAGGTTTGTATAATGAACCAACATAATAATCTACAAATCTATTACAGCAATCAAACTGAAATTTTGTAAGTTCATAAAGGCCATCAAGACATGTTCACTTATGGGACATTCAATAACCTGATGAACACAAAACCAAAAAAGGCGGCCATGCAAAATTTAAGTATCTAAATATCTCGCAACTTAATCATCCGAGCGCTCTGAGACTTGGCATGGTATATCTTAATACAAGGCCTAATATACTGACATCTAATTTAATTCAATTTGAGAACTTACAATGTGGCAACTGTGCAAATTTTTTAAAATCAAGTTTTTTTTCTTGTGTCCTAAACAAGTGATAGTACTGTAGATTAGTATAATAAACCACCATTATAATATTCATCTGCTGGCATATAATTATGTAACCTATATATACAGTGGAATCTCGTTAGCACGTTCTCGGTTACAACGTTTTCCCGCTTAGCGCGATGATTTTCTCAAGTCCCAGTCCCAATTCTACAAAATACATGTTGATATATCCCCTTAATATGTTCTCTATTCCCGCTTACGACTATCAATTTCCGTTGTACTATTTGTACGCGAACCGGATTTTATTCTTATTTCATTATAAAATTCGGCTTCTGGAAAACACGACGCGATATTGCCTCATATTCTCTGATAGTTATTGACAGTGTAGATGATTTCATTGTGTTTGACGGCGTAGAAGTGGCTATAGCAATGACACAACACATGTGACGTGTGTCTCTCCCGCTGCCCTTTCTCTCCTTTCTCAAGTCCCTATCCTACTAAATTCATGTTGATATATCCCCTTAATACGTTCTCTATTCCCGCTTACTATGATCAAATCTCCGTTGAACTATTTGTTAGTGAATCGTATTTTATTCTTATTTCATTTTAAAATTCGGCTTCTGGAAAACACGACGCGATATTGCCTCATATTCTCTGATAGTTATTGACAGTGTAGATGATTTTATTGTGTTTGACGGAGTAGAAGTGGCTATAGCTATGACGCAACACAGGTGACGTGTCTCTCTCCCGCTGTCCTTCACCCCCTTCCCTTTGTTTATTTCTCACGTAGGCACATTAATGTCGTGTTCCGCACTATTGTCTTCTAGTTCTTAGTGTCCACGTCCAGTTATGACCTATTTTATTGCGTGTTTCATAATGGATAAGAAGAAAGTACGGCAGATAACTAATGACGAGTTATGCAATCCTCACATGAAGCGTGTGGATATAGCGCGAAAGTGGAACATTCCTCCGTCTACACTGAACACGATTCTCGGCAAAAGGAAGGAAATTGAACGTGCATTTGAAGAAGGGGTGAGTGGCAAAAGGAAACGTGTGCGAGAGGGACAGTTTCCTGAACTAGAAAACGCTTTATTGAAGTGGTTCAAGCAAGCACGTGTTTCAAACATATGCGTGCGCGGTCGCCGGCGATAGAGCCGTCACTGGCAGAGCGCGAGTGCGAGTATGTCCTTGCTGATCAAATATAAAGAAAGACCCTGTATTATATGTGTTTGGAAGCGGATGGGGAACATTTTCAGCATCTACTGTAAAAATCATGGCCAGTAAAACTGCATGGTAGGCTACTGATTTTAAGCACCGTATTCAGCCGTAGGCCTACATATGCGTGCGCGGTCGCCACCAACAGAGCCGTCACTGGCGGAGCGAGAATGTCCTTGCTGATCAAATATAAAGAAAGACCCTGTATTATATGTGTTTGGAAGCGGATGGGGAACATTTTCAGCATCTACTGTAAATCATGGCCAGTAAAACTGCATGGTAGGCTACTGATTTTAAGCACCGTATTCTGCCGTAGGCCTACATATGCGTGTGCGGTCGCCGGCAACTGAGCCGTCACTGGCGGAGCGCGAGAGCGAGAGCGAAAATGTCCTTGCTAAGCAAAAATAAAGACCCTGTATTATACTGTAGTGTAGAGGTACAGTAATTCATTTTTATGTTATTTATTGCGTGTAAGTTACTGATAACCTATGTTTATGTAGTGACTGTAGTAGTGCATACAATCACTTACTAAGGTCGGCGATTGAACGTCCATATATACGCCGCGTTCTTTCTTATACGTTGTAAATGCAGTATGGTGTTTTTCGGTAGTACGTTTTCCCGCATATGACGTCCAAATTTTTCAGTCCCTTGAAAAACGTACTAACGCGATTCCACTGTAAAACAATCCAATGCAGTGTCCATGCAATATATTTCACTGGTTCACAATACCTCTGAAACTTTTGAGCAATCATTTTTTATTTTTTTTTATTTTTATACATACACATACACAGTATGTGACTTTCAAAATCCTGAGAAACACAAAAACAACATGGTGACAAACTGATTATCAAGTATTTCAAACGACACCTAATCTTTCTCATTCTAATCATCCCTTCAGTTAAAGGACAGATATTATCTCCCAAATGGCTGCTCGTAGCAAAATATTTGAATAATTAACTATTTTTGTGCACGGAGAGAAATAAAGGTTTTGCACGGCACAGCAAGCCTAGCGAGTTCAGTTATCTAGGAAACGCCACACTATGCTATTGGCTGGCACGGGCGAACGAATGAATCTGGCTCCTCCCTCATGTTTAGGGTTGTTTTGTGTTTGGTATAGTGAGTAAACACCTTTAGATTTGTTGCTGTTGATCTTTTAAGCATGAAACCAAGTTGGGAGTCATTTATAATGTACTGTACATAAAATATATGCTGATATAATAATTGTATTACCATGGAATCTGTGATTATCAAAATCTGACTAATGTCTAGATTTATGTATGGGAAAACACTGAGCTCAGCAAGATTGCAGATGCGTTTACATTGTGTAACATTAATTCAACTTAATTTAATTTTTGAATTCACAGAGAGTGTGTGAATGTGTGTGTGGCTGTTATAGATAGTGCTCACATTCATTTTCTGGACATGCAACTTGATTATTTGTGGTCTGCATAATTTAGTTTTATTTTCCATATCTAAAGAATATAGTCTGAAGCTAGGACTTAAATGGGAATTCATTCAAGTCATTTTTGACATTTTTAGTAAGGTTAGCAGTCTATGCCATTAGAGTTCGATTTTTTGAATTAATGTAAGTGAATTTTCTTTTACAAAAAATCTAGATATTTTTAGTACTCGAATTATGCGAATGTGGTCAGGCTAGTTGTGAGTGCCATTTGTTTTTATCCTGGTTTGTTGATTCCTTAGTTTAGGGGCTGCGACAAAGCGGTCATGTAACCCCGTGTACTTTGGGTGTGTGTAGAGTCTGTCTGATAACCGATGTTAATTGTGATGACTATTAGTGTGTTATCTGTATTTAATTCAAGTAAGGACTGCAGACGATAATTTCAAGTAGTTCCTACTTTTGCTACCAAATGCTACTGTCCACAACACCTAGCTGTGAACTTGGCTACTAGATGCCATCGTAACCCGCACCTGGTGATGAACGTTGGAACTTAAGAGCATCTAATATACAAATTTTGCTTCACACAATTCAAGTTAGTGGTAGGTTCTCTTACATGACATAAATCTATGACATTGGTCCGCTGCTTTACTTCCCCTCCGAAGGAAGGCATATGAGGGATTTTTAACGCTCTTAAAAAAATCCGACGACTTCGGCCGGGTTTGAACCCGCGACCTTGGGCATAGAAGTTCAGCATGCTACCAACTACGCCACCGAAGCAGCCATTGTTTTACTTTGGCATGACCCGAGGTGAATCTCTGCTCCTTAACTAGCGCCACCCATCCTGTATGTGTTCACTGGTTTTGAGGCTTGGTGGACAGATTATAATCGAAGCATCCTTCAATGATCCCGAGGTCAAACAGGCACACTATATTGCCATGGTAAGGCAAAGGCTTATCTCTTTAGTATACCAAGAAGCAGGGCAAGATCTGACACAGATGATGATTGATATTGAAACTTTTCAGTCAGTCAACACAATACCAGGTTGCAATATCAAAATTGTCAATAAGGCAACACTGAAAAATAGCTTCTAAGCTCTCTATACATATTATGTCCGTGCATGCAACACTAGAGACCAAGTGACATGGTGAATGAATGGCTTATTCCTCATGAGTCATGACCTAATCATCCCATTAAATTAGGGTTTGTGATGCTAGAATGTTTAACTTATTATCTTCCCTAAAATTGGCAACAAATGTAATATATTTTCTAAGACAAGGTTAACAGCAGTGTCCATTTAATTCTGAAACAACTCTTGCAAGTGCACAAAAACCTTGTTTATACGACCCTCATTTATCCGAATTTCCGATTTATCCGGATTGATTTTTTAAATTTACTGTATTATTATTTATTCATCACGAAAATATACGCACCCTTCGAATAATACTGTACACTAAACATCAACATTCCTGTAAGGAAGGTACCTCCACAGGTAGGAAGCGTTTCCAGGTTTCAATATTTATCTCTCCAATTTGAAACAAAAGTAACTTTCACACTATTTCAGTAAATAGAAATAAATACAGCACCGTATTAAGTTTGTGTGCCAAAAATGTTCCTTTTAAATTCTTGTTATTGTCAAAATAAAGGTTTGTGAAGATTAGTAGCTTATACAATACAGTAGAACCTCACTAACACGTTCCTCATTAGTACGTTTTATCGCATATCACGTCGTATTTTTCAAGTCCCGATTCTTATCTGATGTAAATAACGTAAAAGTACCCCATTTATCACGTTGCATATTTTGCAGCGCATCTCTTAGTACGCTCGCATTTTCGTCAGCCCTGAGAGCATTCTTTGTTCACCCCAAGTGGAATGTGAGCCCGGCCGCACTGAGATAACATTCCTTGCCAACAAGCGGGCGAGGGTTGCAACATAACGGGTATAGTTTTCTCACTTTCCTGATTATGTAGCGGCGACTCAAACGTAAGGCAGTAGATTGTGGTGTCTGAAGCCATATTTTCAGTGTTGCCTTAGTAAACAAGAGTTTAGTGCTTTTCAGTCGGTCAGCACGAATTCGTGTTGACCGACTGAAAAGCACTAAACTCTTGTAAGGCAGTAGTACGCGCCGACAAAAAGCATTCTTCACTAATGACCAATAGGATAGCTGATGCTTGTTGACCAATAGAATGCTTCCTCTATCACACCACCTGGACTCAAAATTCCCGCCCTAGCGCGGCTAGTTTGTGTCTCCCACAGGTGGAAGGACATGGACATGTTGCACATCTGCACTTACAAGGGGAGGATACGATGTATGGGTCACCGATTCGAACCATCTTTAGTACACGTGTAGGGCATGACTAGGCGTATACCAGGTGCAAGTAGTAAGGTGCGCTTCTCAGCCGATTCCGAGAAATTAATTATTAATGATTCGTAATTGCTGTAGCGCGTTCATGTGCGCTGTACGTTAACAAGAAGTCAAGAAGCTCATGGTGCAGCGGTAAGAGGCCTGCTTCGTAAGCGTGGGATCCCTGGATCGAATCCCACAGGTGAGCTTTTTTTTTTTTGGTAAACATAGGCAATTCGTACAACAGTAGAGCGCAGCAACTCCAACTGAAACCCCGGAAAAAATGCGAACTACAAGCCCGCTGTACTCTCTGTCCCCCTGGCTGACGGAGCTAGCGCTCACGCAGGGTCACACTTCAAGTTGCTGAGCTCTAGTTGTCGTGAATAATGTTCATTTTGCAGTCAATTGTAATAACGTGTTATGTGAGCGGGAAAGGGGAGTAGGAATAAATCTGGAGATTACATCTTTGTCGCGGAATTTGAATGCGGTCCACTTCCATCGGCCTTCGTAGGCACCGGCACATCACTATAATGTGTAATATCCGACATCGCACTATTATTCCCACTCTTATGATGTTGCTACCTCTAGAGCCAAGGAACGAATGCGGCATTCAACGTTTCCTGGGTGAACCGTTTATCCTCCTGCCCACCGTTATCGTTAGTTTGTGTGCAGGTGACCTCGCCAGTTCCGAACACTTTCCAACTGGAGCAACAGAGTATCGAGAAGGCAGTGCGAGAACAGAGTAACAAAAAGGCAGTGCGAGAGTACAAATATCAAGTAGGCAGTGAAGAAAAAAAAAGTCTTGGAATTGTTATGTATTATGAGTGTGTAAAAAAATAGAAATATTTGTGTGTTGAGGAATGTCATGAATAGTAAAAATGGTAGCACAACCAATACCCATAGCATGAGACACTATTTGAGGGGTACGGGTGGTCTGATGGTTCACTGACGTGCAATGAACGGAACAGACTGGGCCTTCAGTGAATGAACGTATACATATAATAGAGTACACCTGGCCATTTATAATACCAATGTATTTGCAATGCCCCGACTGTACATTATGTAATGTCACAAACGTACAACCCCATACGATGATTTCAGAATCCCTTTTCCCGCTCACAGAACACGTTATTACAATTGACTGCAAAATGAACATCATTTACGACACCAACAGTTGTACGAATTGCCTAAGTTTACAAAGAAAAAAAAAAAGAAAGAGGCTCACCGGTAGGATTCGAACGCGCTACAGCAAAATTACGAATAATTTACGAATAATTAATAATTAATTTCTCGGAATCGGCTGAGAAGCGCACCTTACTACTTGCACCTGGTATACACCTAGTCATGTCCTACATGTGTACTAAAGATGGTTCGAATCGGTGACCCATACATCGTATCCTCCCCTTGTTAGTTCTGTCCAATCTCGCTGCTTGCTCTCAGTGGCTACGACAGTTAGTTACTACGTTTACATGGCGAACTCAAATCGATTTGAATACGATCCTGTTTTCAGTATGATGCCCGTTTACATTAGCAGTTTCAGTTCGTGATTTCAATACGGTTGGTGGCCAACCTGCAGTTATGTTGGCTAACTCGTATTAAACAGCAAAACAAAAAAGGACCCGTAATTATCATCCGACGTTTTCTTTTTGACGGGTTGTTTGTAAACATGAAAAATGGATGCGCGGAAGATTTTGATGTTGTTTGTTCTTAACAAGTTTATGTTCATTTTAATAATGATAAAATGTTGTAATTATGTCCCTTTTAACTACTGAAGCTTAAAGCTTTTAGAGACACCGGGCTGCCGGAATGTTGCCCCGAATGAAATCTGTAACGTGCTACAAATTACATATGGATACACCAGACATTAAAGGTAAAACTGACAAAAATACATTAACGCTAATATCACGTGCAAACAAACTACGCTTATCAACCATGACAGGAACACAGACAGTTACGAAGAATATGGACAGTAAAACAAGAGATCTGAGAGTCGGGCGACAGACGAGAGTAGGCCTAAATTAGTTTGAAAATGTGACTCAAGAGCGTGCAGAATTGCTTTCAATACGATACGCGTTAACATGTTCCTGAACACCAGTTTGGATACGATCCAATCCCACAATTTTACCGTATCGACCTTGAAACTCAATACGATCTGATTCACGCAAATACGCATTACACTACCGAAGAAGTTGTGAAACCTAGTGATAATTTTGTTGCGTCGTATTGAAATAATGGATAGGTCTAAGAAAGTTGTTAAATCATTAACTAGTGATGAGAAAATGAAAATTCTTGAAGAAGTAGACAGGAATCCTCACCTTAAGTGCATGGAAGTTTTCTTTTTCTTTACATGCGGGAGCATGTCTAACCTCAAAAAAACTTCGGTTATATCCAATCGTTCACGCCAAAGAATACGGCACTTCTTTTCCACAGATTATCAAGAAAAACATGTATTTAAGCCGAAATCAACTAAATAAAACTAAATATTTCAACTCGTACTACAGTATTTGAATTATGAGTACAATACCGGTATAGTAAATTTTTCTCTTGTTTTCATTGCTCTCGTTTCTCTGTGCTGTGTAAACTAGTTCTATAATACAATCATTCTGTAGGTTGTATAAAATTGTATAATCGATAGTACGTACTTCCGATTAACACGTTATTTTTAACTTTTCCCTTACTGAAAGAAGTTAATGAGGTTTAAGTAAAAACGTAGACTTTCACGACCGGCGTTGAAATAGGAATCTCTGTTTCGCGGGCTTATAGGTCGTGTTCCAAGGACATTTTGTCGTCCTGACGTTTCGCTGAATACTGCGTTCAGCATGTTCACAGGTTACATAAAGCGAGGTAAAACAAGTAAACAGAAGATATATAAATAGTCAACAACCCACACATAGAGGCTACCATAGCAACGGCTTACCACATAAAAGTAATGCATCAAGGACAGGGCTGCTCGTCTGTTGCATCTTCTCGTCTACGACGGTCAATAAGGGCAGGCTTGAGGGGATTAAGGACTGGAAGCCAAGCTCTGTTCACACGTTCTGCTTCCTCCTTAAGATTGAAGCTGTTAGTATGCTTCAGGATTTCAATGGCCTCCCTTTGTAGCCTGGCATGATAAGACACCGTGGTGGACAGAACTTCGGTGTCTCCATATCTTATATCGTGACCTGCAAGTAGCGAGTGTGCTGCTACAGTGGATTTATCTGTTTGTCCCAGCCGGCTGTGTCGTTCGTGCTCCTTGAGGCGAGTGGCAATACTTCTTTTCGTTGTTCCAATATATACTTGGCCACAATCACACGGGATTTTATAAACCCCTGCCGCGGTATGAGGATGTCGCTTATCTTTAGCGGACCTAAACATGTCCTTAATTTTTCGTGTAGGCCTGTATATGGTCTTTATATCATGGGACTCGAGTAGCCTCCCTATTCTGTCCGTGACCTTTTTTATATATGGAAGAAAAGCTCTAGCCAGGGGCTGCTTGTCTCCAATTACCCTTGTAGTTGGACGTCTCGGATGGAGTGCTCGCTGGATATCTTTCTGGCTGTACCCATTCGCGCGTAAGGCCTCGTTGAGGTGTTCAAATTCTTGTTTTAGGCACTGCTTTTCACAAATTCTTTTAGCGCGGTCAGCCAGTGTTTTTATAACTCCGTATTTCTGTCGTGGGTGGTGGTTGGACGTCTTATGTAGATATCGGTCAGTATGGGTCGGCTTACGGTAAACTGTATGTCCCAAAGTTAGATCTGCGGTCTTCGTTACCATAACGTCGAGAAACGCGATTTTCAGTTCATTTTCTAACTCCATGGTAAACTGAATGTTCGAGTTCTGGCTGTTAAGATGTTGTAAAAACAGATTTAATTGATCTTTACCATGGCCCCATATTACAAAGGTATCGTCCACGTATCGTAGCCACACTTTAGGTTTCAAAGGTGCGGTCTCTAGTGCTATTTGTTCAAATTGTTCCATGAAGAAATTCGCGATCACCGGACTAAGGGGACTGCCCATGGCGACCCCATCAATTTGTTCATAGAAATCACCCTTCCACAGGAAATAGCTAGCGGTGAGGCAGTGGCGGAATAAGGCGGTGATATCATCAGGAAAAATCCGTGCGATGTACTCCAGGGCTACCTTTATAGGTACTTTCGTGAAAAGAGAGACCACGTCAAAACTTACTAGTAAGTCACCAGCTTCTAGTTGAATAGTTTTCAATTTTTCAATGAAATGGCCGGAATCTTTGACGAACGACTGTGTAAAATTGAAAACTATTCAACTAGAAGCTGGTGACTTACTAGTAAGTTTTGACGTGGTCTCTCTTTTCACGAAAGTACCTATAAAGGTAGCCCTGGAGTACATCGCACGGATTTTTCCTGATGATATCACCGCCTTATTCCGCCACTGCCTCACCGCTAGCTATTTCCTGTGGAAGGGTGATTTCTATGAACAAATTGATGGGGTCGCCATGGGCAGTCCCCTTAGTCCGGTGATCGCGAATTTCTTCATGGAACAATTTGAACAAATAGCACTAGAGACCGCACCTTTGAAACCTAAAGTGTGGCTACGATACGTGGACGATACCTTTGTAATATGGGGCCATGGTAAAGATCAATTAAATCTGTTTTTACAACATCTTAACAGCCAGAACTCGAACATTCAGTTTACCATGGAGTTAGAAAATGAACTGAAAATCGCGTTTCTCGACGTTATGGTAACGAAGACCGCAGATCTAACTTTGGGACATACAGTTTACCGTAAGCCGACCCATACTGACCGATATCTACATAAGACGTCCAACCACCACCCACGACAGAAATACGGAGTTATAAAAACACTGGCTGACCGCGCTAAAAGAATTTGTGAAAAGCAGTGCCTAAAACAAGAATTTGAACACCTCAACGAGGCCTTACGCGCGAATGGGTACAGCCAGAAAGATATCCAGCGAGCACTCCATCCGAGACGTCCAACTACAAGGGTAATTGGAGACAAGCAGCCCCTGGCTAGAGCTTTTCTTCCATATATAAAAAAGGTCACGGACAGAATAGGGAGGCTACTCGAGTCCCATGATATAAAGACCATATACAGGCCTACACGAAAAATTAAGGACATGTTTAGGTCCGCTAAAGATAAGCGACATCCTCATACCGCGGCAGGGGTTTATAAAATCCCGTGTGATTGTGGCCAAGTATATATTGGAACAACGAAAAGAAGTATTGCCACTCGCCTCAAGGAGCACGAACGACACAGCCGGCTGGGACAAACAGATAAATCCACTGTAGCAGCACACTCGCTACTTGCAGGTCACGATATAAGATATGGAGACACCGAAGTTCTGTCCACCACGGTGTCTTATCATGCCAGGCTACAAAGGGAGGCCATTGAAATCCTGAAGCATACTAACAGCTTCAATCTTAAGGAGGAAGCAGAACGTGTGAACAGAGCTTGGCTTCCAGTCCTTAATCCCCTCAAGCCTGCCCTTATTGACCGTCGTAGACGAGAAGATGCAACAGACGAGCAGCCCTGTCCTTGATGCATTACTTTTATGTGGTAAGCCGTTGCTATGGTAGCCTCTATGTGTGGGTTGTTGACTATTTATATATCTTCTGTTTACTTGTTTTACCTCACTTTATGTAACCTGTGAACATGCTGAACGCAGTATTCAGCGAAACGTCAGGACGACAAAATGTCCTTGGAACACGACCTATAAGCCCGCGAAACAGAGATTCCTATTTTAATGAGGTTTAATCATCATTTTTCAGTAGTACGTTTTCCCGCATTTTAGGTTCAAATTTTTCAGTCTCTTGAAAAACATACTAACGAGGTTTCACTGTAGTTTGTTTCCGGATCATCCAGATATTCGAGCATCCGGATCACCTCCGGTCCCATCTAGTCCGGATAACCGAGGTATTTTAGTGTAACATTTTATCACACAAATGAGAGGACTACAATTCATTTGTGCAATTACTGTTAATGGTTAAAAGCAATGAGGGCTATATTAAAGCAATAGGGGACGTGGTGGCGCAGCAGACAAGCTGTTGGCCTCTCACCAAGGTGGACCGGCTTCGATTCCCGGTCAATGCATGTGAGATTTCCGAAGTGAAATGCCATGTCCTGTGGTTCGGATTCCACGTAAAAAGGAGGTCCCGTGGCTCATGATCGCATGATTAACGGTCACGTATAACAAAAAGCTTCCTTCCTTATTAAAGCAACAGTAAATGCTTAAAGAGATTGCTAAATTTTCATTGTCCTTCATCTGAATCACTTCCAACTGCTGAGTACTGGGGTTAAAAGCACACAGTCTACACAAATACTCCATGATTTAAAAAAAAAAACTCTCGGCACGCCAGAAGGCGGAGGTAGATTTCATCGGGCAAAGAATAATATTTCGAATTCACTAAACTTGCCAATTGTTGTAAGCCTGAAAAAATTTCAATTAATTCTGAAAATATTTTTCTCATCCCTTGGCGTAAGGGTGGATGTTACCAAAAATTATTTCCGACACAAGTTTTAGATAGCGTTTAGAGGGCTGTTGACCATTTTAAATGGTTTTGATACTCTACCTATTAAGGGTGATTTTTTCTTTCTCAAAACTACGTTTTTCCTACCACTTACTGAGATAAGTTTTTGGTCCTAATTCAAAGAACAGTACGAACTTTGAATAGACCTGATCTTTCACATACTAAGAAAGTTATAGCGATATTTCATTGTCTTGAAAAAGACCCCCTTTTTTACCACCCCGTTCGTCCAATTTAGCCCATTAACAAACTCGACCTTGGTTTTGTATGGTTATATTTTATGTATAAATTTGAAAGTGATTGGCACAAAATGACGGTAATTATAATTTCAACAAGAAAGTTATATATAAGGTGCGTTCAAAAAGTAACGAGACGGAGGCTGGAATGCGCAAACCAGTGACTACATCAGCTAATCGTGGCGAGTGTAACGAGGTGTGGTTCCGACCAGAGTGTGGAAGATCACAGCCCGTTGCTAGAGGGCACACGTGCACGTCACATGACGATACAAAGCGAGCAGCTACATGCATCAATCGTCCAACGCTGCTAGTCGCTTTGCAAACAGTGACATGGAGGCGTCAAACGAAGAGCAAAGAGGTGTTGTTCGGTTTCTGACAGTGGAAGGAGTAGGGGGAACGGACATTAATCGCCGAATGTCACAAGTGTACGGCGAACACTGCATGTCCCTTGCAAGGGTCAAGGCTAGGCACAAGCGCTTCAGGGAAGGACGGGTGTCGTTAGCCGATAAGGCCCGGTCTGGGGCACCCCCCTGCATTACCGATGACAACGTCCAGCTGGTTGATGCACTCATTACCCAGGACCGCCGAGTGAGAGTGAACGCCATAGCCGCCGTGGTCGTTCCGCGACCTCATACGGCCAACACAGTCGCGGCACTCCTGCAGAAATTCAAATGGGAGGTTCTCGGCCACCCCCTATACAGTCCAGACCTCGCTCCCTGTGATTACGCCATGTTTGGTCCCTTGAAAAGGGCTCTGCAGGGCCAATGATTCACCTCGGACGCCGACGTCCAGCTGTACGTGCGAAACTGGTTCACATCGCAGCCCAGAGAATTTTATAAGACAGCCATTCACCGCCTCGTGACACAGTGGGGCAAGTGCCTCAACAGCCAGGGCCAATACTTCTAACATACAGGTACTGGTTTCTGTAATTATGCCTCCGGCTCGTTACTTTTTGAACGCACCTTATATATACATAAAGGTATTCATATAATTTATACATAAACTTTAAAACTGACGGTGGTTTTGGGGTCTGGGGGATGTGAAACGCGAGATATGTTGACATTTTCTGGAAGTCGCACCATGGTACCCATTGCAATAGATAGCTTTCAAATGAAATCTACCTAAAAGTGTGTTCCAGTATCAAAGGTTAGTATCCATTGATCAATATTTTGAATGAGAATAATACTTATGATCCACGATCACTATCAGTCAAGTCCATCCAACCAGTGCACGTGGTTGTAGCTCTAAGGTAAACTGGAAGAAGAATTTTTGGTTTTCAAAGCACTAATAATAATCAAAAATACCACACTCATTCGTGTTAATTATCCAACAGTGATGCAATATCGACCACTTTTGTGATTCCATTTCTCCAGGAAACCATGAAAACACACAATAAGTAAACACATGGAAAAAAATGTATTACACAACAATTGGCAACAAAACAAAGGGGGTCTCACATACGAGTTACGTCAGTAGGAGCAATTTCTGATATCTACGGTCTTTCTTCAGGGTATTTATTTTGCGAGAACAGCTGCAAATATTTAACAGAACACATATAACTTATGTTTCTGCTTGCTTTGAGTTAATGTTTATTTGTTGTTTGAGTCTTCAGTCTTTTGACTGGTTCGATGCAGCTTTCCATGCTTCCCTGTCCTGAGCTAATCGTTTCATCTCTACCTAGCTACCACACCCTACATCCCTCAGTATGCCTTCCTTCGGAGGGGAAGTAAAGCAGGCGTTCCCATGTCATAGATTTATGGCATGTTAAAGAACCTTCCACTAATTACACCTGTGTGAAGCTAAATTATATAAAGGTTAAACATTTGACTAACGTTCTTAGGTTCCTACGTTCGTCGTCAAGAGCCGACTGCGCTGGCATCTGGTAACTAAGTTCTGAACTAGTTGGTCATTGACGGTGACATTTGGCGGTAAAAGTAGGCACCACTTGGAGAAATTGATTGTCTGCAGTCCTTACTTGAATTAAAACCGATACACACACTAATACAGTCATCACAATTAACACCGGTTATCAGACAGATTCTACACACACCCAAAGTACACGGGGCTACATGACCGCGTTGTCGCAGCCCATAAACTAAGGAACCAACCACACCCTACATCCAAGGCAATCTGTTTAACATATTCTAATCTTGGTCTACCACTACAGTTCTTGTCCTCAACCCTTCCTTCCATAACTAAGTTTGCTATTCTTGGGTGTCTTAGTATGTGTCCTACCAACCTATCTCTTCTCTTCATTAGCAGTCGCCAGAAACATCTCTCCTCTCCCACTCATCTTAATACCTCATCATTTGTAACCCTATCTACCCATATGATCTTCATCATTCACCTGTAACACCACATTTCAAACCCTTCCATTCTCCTCTTTTCTGCTGCACCAACAGTCCAAGTTTCACTTCCATAGAGCACCACACTCCAGACAAAGACATTAAAATGTGTACCAAAGAATGCTTTTTATAAATTTTTCTGTTTTTTCTTTTTGAGGCTTGCAAAATACAAGTCCCATTACCAGTAGAAAATCTTATAAAGTGCTGTTATGTAAGTCAAGTACTATTTCAGCAAGTGCCTTACCTGGAGGTAAGAATAATACTGTTGAGAGGATTTGAGCACCATTGAAGAAACAACTCCCGTGAGAAGCCACATTCCATATCTGGAGTACTAGCCAACACCACCTGAAAATCCACATTAACATAAAATTCATGTTGTTGTGAAATATAAAATAAAAATAAAGAATAAACCATCTTAGAATGTTAGAGAAGTAAATACATAATTATTCAGGAGGAATGTATCATGTATCAGTCTAAATGTGAAATAACAACCTCCACAGACACTTTGACACAGCATTACATTGTAAGTGAATGTGTGCGACGTTCCTATACAAGAAGCCCAAATGACTTTCTGGAACCAACAGAGGAAGCCTTACAGTGGATCACCCAAATGGATATTGCATTATTAATCTTGCTCCCGAGAAACATGTTTCTTATTTGTGTATATTTGTACTTATTTTATGTATCTAACTTGTTGCCATACGCTAAATAATAATAACAGCACTACAAAACTGAATTCTGGGTCTCTCAATATAAGCGGCTTCGGTGGCGTAGTTGGTAGCATGCTGAGCTTCTATGCCCAAGATCGCGGGTTCAAACCCATCCGAATTCATCGGATTTTTTAAGAGCGTTAAAAATCCCTCAGTATGCCTTCCTTAGGGGAAGTAAAGCCGGCGGTCCCATGTCATAGATTTATGGAATGAAAAAGAACCTTCCACTAACTATACTTGTGGAAACTAAAATTTGTAGATTAGTTTGATAATGCTATATTAGCTCCAACATTCGCCACCAGGTGCTGACTGCGATGGTATCTAGTAGCCAAGTCCACATTTTGGTGTCGTGGACGGTAGCATTTGGTAGCAAAAGTAGGAACTACCGTATATACCCGAATGTAAGACGACCCCGAATATAAGACGAGGCCTAGTTATGAACTGCCTCTTACAGATTTTTTCAAAAAAATACTCGCTAACTCATAACTTGCACAATATATGCCCTTAAGGTCGTACTTTCCAAGACATACTCTATAATTTCTTTGTTCAAGAATGGGAGACGTTATTAAATTAAGATACGTTGATCACTCGATTACTGCTCGTAAAACTGACTGGTTGTTCCTGTAAAGATTGTTTTAAGACATATTTCCGTATGCTTTCGAACATATAATTTATCCGCTTAAAATGACGTGTATGCGTAAATCCTAACCTCAAAATGTACGCTATTCGTATATGCATGGTAATTAAACATAACAAACCATATTTCAATCTTCATTAAGGCATTGATTTGTTGCTAGTTGCAAGAAGCCAACACCACATACTACTTTGCAAATAATAATAACATTTTTTTTTTATACCCTGAATACAAGACGACCCCAAATTTTTATAACACAAAAAGTGGGGAAAAAAACTCGTCTTACATTCGGGTATATACGGTACTTGAAAAATTAATTGTCTGTAGTCCTTCTACCTGAATCACAGATAACACACACTAATACAGCCATCATAATTAACACCGGTTATCAGACAAATTCTACACACACACCCAAAGTACACGGGGCTACATGACCGCGTTGACGCAGCCCCTAAACTACAGAACCAACCAAGTCTCTAAATAGGAAAGTATACCTACCAACTTTCAGAAAGAAAGGAAGATTTTTTTAACTGGTGGGAATTAATCACATGGTATTATACCATGTTGCAGGTGATCGCTGTCTAGCTTGCTGGCCACTCCCATAGCGTGAGCCATAGCCTGCAGGCAGAGAGACAGACTCCTTTCTTCTGACAAGGGCATGCCAGGTTATAAGCTGCGGCAGCATGTGCAACCGACCAGCGGACAAATACGAACGTGCTAAGTGACGATGGTGGCTGCTCGCATCTTGTAGATGTAGCCCGCAGGCAAGTTCACACCAAGTTATAAGCTCGCAACAGCTTGTGCAACCAATCTGCACATGAATATGAATGCACTATGTGACAATGCTAACTGCTCGTATAGCATAAGTCATAGCCCACAGGCACAAAGGCAGGGATTGCTTTCTTCTGACAAGGTCAGGCCAGGTTATAAGCTCGCGGCAGCATTTACAACTGACTGGCGCACAAATATGAATGTGTTATATGACGATTATACTAAGAAATGATTATGAGATGATTATGCAAGGATATACAGTATATGGCTTGCACCTGATGTACACAACATGACCTAATAGCCCGTTTGGTTGTAATTTCAGTAAACCTTCATATTATATTGATTTTAATGACATACTGTAACATTTTCTCCACGTTGGGATGACAAGTGTAACGTTAATTAGTGCCCCATGTTGGTAGCGACAAGTGTAACAGTTTGACCCTCACGTTGAGCGACAAATGTAACAGTTTACCTTTGCCTAAGCTATGTTGTTTTAATGGGCGCCAAGACCTCAATGCAATGCTGAAATCTAAATTTGTATTTAACAACGTCTAGCTCTGGTAGAACACCTTCAAGAATCTATTCACTCAGATCGTGGTATGATTTGATCATTAACCCAACAAACAATTGTATCAGGAGAAGGAATTGGTCTATATCTAATGCTACCTACTGAAAGCAAAGATTGCATTGTAAAAGAAATGAATTTATTATATAAAACAAGTATTGCAAAATTAATAATAATAATAATAAGTTTACAATTTAAATTGGAGCGTTGCGATTTTAATATTACCGATAGAAAATTACGTGAAAACGGAGTCTGATAAATTATTGATTTTACTCTTATTCCCAAGCTATGAAGTTACTGAAATATGAAAAATAAAACAAAGAGAAATGAGAGATTGCGTATTTCTGCGTCATTCACGCTTACCACTGGAAATTGCTAAAGCATTTCCCTCGTACAGGATGATGCTGTGAGCTTCCCACAGTCTCCTGGACGTCGTCATCTCCGTCGATATTTGATGATATACTTGTAGATTTGGTGACTTTATGGTCCTAACCTCGGATCCATACCCTCGTACAACCACACTGGTTAAGTTTTAAACAGAAAGTTCTCCACTCCACGGAACATTGGAGCGACACACACTTGCAACCGAACTAGTCAAGTCTTTCACAGATTGTCCTCGTTCCACGGCGCGCCGAACGATATATGCACACGTCGGCTCCCCACCTCGGTACCGACTTCCAGCTTACGTGGTCTCCACTGATTGGCTGCTCCCCACGCCCTACTTCCCCTTCTCTGGCTCATTACACACGGCGCGCGGATGATGAAGTCGATTTCCGTTCCAACTATCCGCCTTTTCTTGACGCTGCGACCCAAGCTTGCGTAATACTTCTTGACAAGAATCAGCCTGTCCCTGAATTTCCCGTGAGTCATGTCTCTCATAATATCCTAACTGACGAAACTCCGTAAAATTCCGTAATCACATAATTTTCTATGATATTGTCGTTCGTAATAATTTGCTTGATAGCGTTTTCTAAGACATAGAAAACCTATCTGTATGCTTATAATTTTTATAAAATGCTCCGAAAATATCTTAATAATAATTATAATAAATTAATAATAATAATAAATTAACATGAAAAATTCTCTTGGCTGAACAATTTGCCGCGTAAATAAATATAGAATGGCTACCTACTGACTTATTCCAGTGGCATAAAAACCCGTCGAAAAACACGTTACAATACTGTAGTTATGTATACATTTCCTACCTTGCTGCTACCAATCAGAATCCACGAAACTGATGGGGCTGAGGACCAAATGAGATATGAATACTTACAGTAGGCTTATACAGCCGCATCTTTGTAACGTAGCTTGCCTGTCTGCAATATAACAGCACTAGGTTGAAGTGAACACATGCCTTGCAGGGATCTGGATCTAACTTTCATAACTTTAAATAACATCAGTATCAAATCAGTTCTCACTGACCTTGGGGCTTGGCACACGGTTCAGCTCTGCAATACTATGACACAGCTGTAAATGCTTGAACTGGAATGGGTTGTTTCTGGCTCCTTCAAAAGTTCTCATTAGTTTGTCACTCATCCACTCAATCTACGAACAAAAAAGTGCACAGCTCATCAATATATCCCATCAGATGTTGCTCAAACATTTCAGAATAATAAACCAGAATGTACAAGTCTTAAGTTCTACTATATCTCACAACCTCTAAAATACATATACATCACACCTCGTAACTAATCCATGTTAAACAACTTAATGCCCCATCCGCCAGTCAATACTTAAAATACAAATAAAACTAGTATGCACATGTTTTGAACTATTACTGATCAGCCAGCTTGGTGTCTTAGGTGAAACCCCACACAAGACATGGCACAAACCTAGAAGAATTGCTGAGTTTTAATTCACTGGCCGTGAAAGCCAATATACCATCTTTTTGGAAGCCTTCATAGGAAGGTTATGGCTGCTTGAGCGTTTAGTTCTCGCAGTAAAGAGGCGCAGGTGCGCTTCATAAAAAGAGAGATGGCGCGCAGTTCGCTACTCCAGTGGGGCGGGGACACGAAGAGTCCACTGATGAGCCAGCTTGGTGTCCTATTTTTATTACTGATTGCCTTCCTCAGCCTAAAAAATCCTTTTCACTTCCTGAACTTCCGGGTTACACCACAAAGTTGTTAAAATGAAGCAATTACTCTACCTTGTGGTTAATTACAGTAGTTTTTCTGATAATAAATCTTCCAAAACACTTATTTTCATATTGATGACACATATATTATTTTAATAAGCAAGTTCATCTTAACGTTCAAATTTATGGTTCTCTTACAGACAGAAAAAAAAATGTGGATAAGATTTACTGAAAGAAGAATTTATAATTCAGATAACAATCCAAAATAATACTCTTACATAAACTTTCTTGACCAATTACATCCAATATTTGGCTCTAGGGATATTAGATCGAGTGGAAATCTTAAGTGCCGACGTTTTGAGACAACTGCTTGTCCCTTTGTCAAGGTTTGTAATGAAAGAAGGAGTGATGATGATGATGATGATGATAATTGTTGTATTAAGGGGCCTAACATCTAGGTTATTGGCCCCTGATGGTTTGGGTGATCGTGAATATGAAAATAAAATGCAAACTTAAAAACTAAAACCAACTACTAACCTACATACTAGAAGAAGAAATGGAAAACTAAAGGAGAATAAGGCAAATAAAGGACAGGAGGAAAAGAAATGCCCTCAACCCTTGAAGAATGCAGATTGAGGGACTTGGAAGGAAGGAGAGCCATAAAAGGCAGTTAGGAAAGTGAAAGAGGAGAGGGTCCACCCCACAGGTAAGGGACAAAAGGGGGAAACCGGACCCAGCTCAGGAATCCCTCGGGGTCGACAACTCCCGAACTCACCAGCCGTGAGCCCCTGAGGGTGTAGCATTATCTAGGGTGCACCAAAAGGGGTGGGGCTACATACACCCGGCCTCCTTGAGGGCCTTGAGCAGAAGGCAGGAGATAACATGAAAAGAAAAAGAAGGCTGACCCCTCGCAGAAGGAGGGTATCAGAAAAGATGAGACAAGGGCCAATTACGGCGGGAAATGAAGAGACTCCCTAGGCCTCGGATACCCTAATACCGTCGGGGTCAGAATAGAACAAGAGTTGACCAAGTGAGGTCGACAGGAAAGAAGACGGAGAGGAGCCCGGCACAAGTAAGTGGAAGCAATGCCGGACTCGGCTGGGGTCCCGTGGTCGCCAACCCACGTCCTACTAGATGTGAGCCCCTGGGGGGAAAGAAGGAGTAAACAATGGCATGTAGCCTCCATAGATAAATGGTATAAGATAGGAAGCCATGTCGAAACAAATAGTTACTCCATGACCTCCAGAGATCAAGAGGAAGTTGGTAATGAAACTATAGAGGGCAGCCATGATCTACTTAAAGTTCCTTGGTTGTTTACTAATTTCTATTGCCTCCCGAATGATTTGAGTTGTGAAATGTTTCTCCATACAGATGACAGAAGTTTCATCAAAAGGAATTCTGTATGGCATGTTCAGCCACAGCATATTTTTCTGGTCGGCAAATACGTAAATGTTTACAATATTCCTTGACTTATGTAGCGATTCCCTTACATGTCTGACCAATATATACGTAACCACAAGAACATGGAATCTTATACACTCCAGCACAGTTAAGACGAACTGAATCCTTGACTGATCATGCTATGGTGACATTAGGCTTGAATATGATTTTCATATTGCGTCTTTTGAGAAAATTGCTAATTCTGTCTCATCGATTAGTAATTCTTCTGGAAAGTAGCAGCCAATTTAAAAAAAATTCTTTATATCACTAATATAAAAAATATATAAAAATGCATCTCAATGCTTCCCTGCAGAACACCAAACTTAACTTATACACGTTTGCTGTATATATTTGTAATTTAACTTGATAGCTTCTCCCACTCATATAACTTTGTAACCATTCATATAATTTTCTCCAATTCCAGATACATAAAGAATATGAAATAGTTTCTTATGATTGAATCAAAAGGTTTCAAAAAATCCACAACAATTACAATTACATGCATAATATTATTATATTTGCCCGCCCCGTGGCGTTGGGGTAGCGCACATGCCTCTCACCCGGAGACCCCAAGTTCGATTACCGGCTCAGTCAGGGATTTTAGAAACTGACGTGAGGGCTAGAACGGGGTGCACTAAGCCTCATGAGGACAATTGAGTAGCTGTCTGACAGAAAGGCAGAGCCCCGGTCACGAAAACCAAGATTAACGGCCGAGGACACCCGATGCGCTGACCATGCGTCACCCCAATATCTGCAGGCCAAATGGCTGGGCAGCGGTCGCTTGGTAGGCCTAAGCCCTTTATGGGTTGTAGTGCAAAAGGAAGGAAGCTAGTAGTTTAACGTGACCGTTAGTCTTGAGATCATGAGCCACGGGACCTCCTTTTTACGTGGAATCCGAACCACAGGACATGGCATTTCACTTCGAAAATCTCACATGCATTGACCGGGAATCGAACCCGGACCGCCTTGGTGAGAGGCATACAGCTAGACCACTGAGCCACCACGCCCCCAAGGGGTTGTAGTGCCAGGAGTTATTTATTATAACATTATATTACTATTAATATATGAGGATAATATTTCGAGAAGTTGCACTGAACGTTTTGTTCTTCTGATAGGCAAACTGTTGCTTGACAATAATTTGAAATTTAGTCAAAAAATGTTTTAGTTTAGTGGACACAAAATTTCAATTATTTTATCAAGAGGACAAAGACTGCACACTGGTCTGTAGTTACCAAACACCAAATGGTCTCCATTCTAATCTTACGATACTACTCTATAGCCCAATAACAACAATAATGATAATGATGCTGCTGTTAATAATATTGATAGTGCTAACTGTAAAAAATAAGATAAAGTTATGGTGTTGCAGAACCAAAACAGAATCATGGATGTATTTATATTAGTCTATTTGTATTGTAAGTGTCGTGCATGCTTCAAAGAGTGGGAACTAAGTGCACTTGCACTTGTTGCCATGGTAACTAGGTGTCTGAAATTTGTCACCACAACATGCTTCAACGAGTGAAAACCAAGTGAGTTTGCACTTGTTGAAATGGTAACTACTGTATGTGTTTGAAATTTGTCCACACTAATTCCAGATAGATCCCCAGACCAAAATTATATGCATGTTACTATTTCCACCCTGTTCCAACCCTCATATCAGTTCTAAGAAACTAAATGAGTAACTGTTGTTGGATAAAATACGGAAGAAATAATGACATAAATCTAACACCAGTTAGTAGTGTTAGGTATCTATGAATGGATTGAACAGGTTTTCTTTTACGTACCAGTATATTCTGGTATTACAGGGTCGCTCGTTGGGGACTCAATCCATAACTTTGTGTACCCAAGTGACTGGAAGACAGATTGTCAAGAGGGACACAGAAAGACAGTTAGCTGGGAGGGTTTGTGAGAGGGGGAGATCGGTGAAGAAACAAAAGAAGTAAAACAGATCATAATAGAGACAGCGAGCATATGTTTGGAACAGATCTGGCCGGAGGATGGAAACTGTCCATAGTGATGGTGATAATGTATTACAACATTATAAAATAGTATTACAAACCTGTGATTTTGCAAATTCAACAACATTATAGCTGACATTATTGAGCAAGGCCAGGGAGTAAGCTAGTAAGCCAGAATCCTTATTCCGCCACAGCTGGTCCAACATGTGTGCCAGTTCCAGTACACGTCCTGCAGTATCTACAGCCACTAGCACATTCCCATTGTTTCGCAGGGTCTGAAGAATGTTTGCTGGAAATAAAAGATATACTTTCAATGCTTTTATTGAAAACTTAGCATTTTGAAATTAGAAATTGAGTATTATGAACTAAGGTACTAAAATGCCATTTATATGTTTTATCTGTTTGTTAAACCTTTGACACATTTTGAAGAAAAACATGAGTTTTGGCCAAAATAGATCAAGTCATGGTGTATGATGAAAATACCATTAATATCATCATACTTGCAAAGAGATGTGACATGTATTCTATAAAAATATATCACAAACAATAAAACTATACCCATGTAAGAGTTGAATCACCCAGTGATTTACAACAACAAAAAAGGTAAAATTTATATTTATCTCATTTATGTCAACCCTCTGTTTCTAGCAGGTCATTTAAGAAGTTTTGAAATTCAGTGTATCTCATGTGAGCAAACATGCAGACACTCAAACAAAGAATGAGCACACTTTTGGTTCCATTGGAGCATAAATACATATTCCAAACTATGTTATAATTACATGAATGTATTCTTATATTTCCTTTTTCAAGTATATGCTCCACAAACTGGAAACACAGAAGAAGACGAAGAAGGTTTCCTTGAAGAAGTAGAGAAGTGTATTGAAGACATGGAAGTAATAATAATGGAAGACATGAATGCTCAAGTCGGAAGAGATAGGCTGGGAAGGGAATATATATTGGGACCATACAGATATGGGAATAAAAACCCAGAAGGGGATATGTTCATTGATTTCTGTGAGAGAAATCAGTTAATGGTAGGGAATACATGGTTCAGGAAGAACAGCCAGAAAATTACCAGATATGAATGGGGAGAAAGAAGAACAAAAACCTTGATCAATTACATTCTAGTAGAAAAGGGACTACACAAAAACCTGATGGATGTTGCAGCCATGCATGAGGAGGCTTTTGGGGGGGGTTACAGGGCAGTAATAGCCAAGTTGAAAGTTGAGAAAATCAGAAAATTGAAGGAAATAATAGAAACGAAAACAAAAACATGGAGATTGAAGGACAGACAGGTGCAAGGAGAGTTTAAGAGGGAATTGCAACAACTAATACCAAAGACAGATGTTGGGCATGTGGAAGAAGAATGGAAAAATTTTAAGAATGAATTGTTAGTAGTGCAGAGAAGACATGTGGAAGGACATCAGGAAAGATAAAAGATAAAGAAACATCTTGGTGGAATACAAGAGTAAAGGAAAAAGTGAAGAAAAGAACAAGAGTTGGAAAGAGTGGAAAATAAAAAGCACAAAGGAAAGTAGAATGAGATATGTAGAAGCTAAACAAATTTGCAAGAAAGAAGTGGCTGAAAAGAAGTATTCACACAGGAAATAAAAGATGATTATCGGTGTGGAAATAAACTATTGTTTAGTATAGTCAAGAATAAAAGGAAGGAGCATGTGAACCCTGGATTTGTGAAAAACAAAGAAGGAATGATATTGAAGGAACTCACAGTGATTAAAAACTGATGGAGAGAATATTTTCATGAATTGCTAAATGTGAGAAATTTAATGTGCATAGAAGCTATTGAAGTGCAAGAAAAAGAAAAAAAAGAAGAAGAATATGAATTGGAGGCAGACAATACAATGGCAGAGGTGGAATTGGCCATTAAGATGAAAATGAAAAAAGCTGTAGGAGTAGACGAAGTAGCTGTGCTAATCATAAAGGCTGCAGGACCCATTGGAATATACTAGACTTTCGGAGCTGATGATGATGATGATAATTGTTGTTTTAAGGGGCCTAACATCGAGGTTATCGGCCCCTAATGAAATGAAATGGGGTGAAATGAAAGGATGTAGATAAAAACAATTCACTGCCATGGATGAAACGAAAATGGTGTTTATAAAACAGACAGTGAGCCCCAAAAATTATGCCTTATTTGAATTATTTATTTATTTATCGTATGATGAAAGGAGGAATATGTACAAAAATATATACAACAAGATACACATGATCTCATGTTTGTAAAATTAGAGTTCAATTTTAAGTTGTTGAATCCAATCGATGGCTTCTTGATTAAGCTGGTGGAGTTCTTGTATTGTCCCTTCGAATGCTCTGAGAGGACATTCGAAAGCTACGTGGTCCATAGTTTGCCGATCTTCTCCACAGTCACATTCAGGGGAGGACTTCCAGCCCCAATGATTCAGTATCGCTGCACACCTGCCTTGGCCCGTTCTTATCCGGTTCAGTGTGCACCATTGACGTCGAGGTAAACGAAAACCTGCAGGTCGTTCCCAAGGAGTCACAATTAGATGGTGATGTGTCAGGGAAGTTTGTTCCTGCCATTGATTGTTCCAGGCATCTAGAATGTTGAAGTGATTATCCTGCAGGTTGATTGCTGTTCGCCATGATGGTTGTCTGGACTTCAGACGCTGCGGTAAAGGTACTGCGAGATCAGAGTGTATTGGCAGCGATGGGTTGTTTTCAATTCTCTTCCATGTGTTCAGCAATGATTGAAGTCTTCTCAGGGGTGGAGGTGGAATGTTACTTAGAACCGGAAGCCAATGTGTGTTTGTGGATCGCATGCATCCTGTGATGAGGCGCATTGCTTGATTGAGTTGTGTGTCAATAATTTTGGTGTGGGCACTGTTAAGCCAGGTAGAGCAGCAATATTCTGCAACTGAGTATGTAAGAGCTAGGGCTGTGGATCTCAGAACTGTTGCGTTGGCACCCCAGGAGGTCCCTGTTAGTTTCTGGAGTATGTTGTTCCGCGTTTTGATTTTAGCTGCTAGGTTCTTTATGTGAGTTTTGTACGTCATTGACCTGTCCAGGATCATCCCTAGATATTTTGGATTGATGCAGTGTTGAAGAATCTCGCTCCTGAATGTAACTGTAGGTTTGTAGTTCGCATCTTTGTTCCGCAGGTGGAAAGTTGATACAAGGTCTTTTGAGGATTCGGTCGTAAACAATTCTGTTTGAAGTATTCGTCTAATATCTTCAGGTCTGATGTTAATGATGCTTCAGCTCCCTGGAATCGTTGATCCTGCACGATCAAAGTAATATCATCAGCGTAAATAAATTTTCTGGACTTGGTTACTGGAAGGTCGTGCGTGTACAAATTAAAAAGGAGTGGAGCCAACACTGATCCTTGGGGGAGTCCATCATTTATTTTGTGCACATTGCTTTTACAGTTCTCTGAGAACACCTGAAAGTATCTGTTGTTCAGCATGTTGCCTATTAGGGTAGTTAGTTTCCGACATGGAATGACACTGATGAGTTTGAGCAGCAGTTTATCACGCCAAACGGTATCATAGGCAGCAGTTAGGTCTAAGAAGACACCAGTGCTTATCAACTTCTTCTCAAATCCATTTTCGATATGAGTTGCTAAGGCTAGGACCTGTTCCTCACATCCTCTTCCTGGTCTAAATCCAGCTTGCTCCACAGGTACAACCTTGTTGATAGCGGAGGATATTCTGTTATGGATTAGCCTCTCCAGAAGTTTCAGTGTCACACTAAGGAGTGCAATTGGTCGGTAGCTTTCAACTTTTGAAGCATCTTTGTTTGGCTTTAGAATAGCAAGGATCTTAGTTTTCTTGAAGAGAGGTGGCAGATTACCTGTTTCTAAGATGTTTGAAAAGAAATTGGTCAACCATCTGATAGTAGCTGGGCCACAGTGTAAAAGGAACTCAGGGTAGATACCATCAACACCTGCTGCCTTTCCAGGTTTTATGCTTTTCATGGCTTCCATAATCTCTTTCAGTTGGAACGGTGCAGAGAACTCTGAAGTTTGCGGGGCTGACCGTTTTCTTGTATTCAGTAAATGTCTGACTTCCCTTTTTATGTGCTTATCTTTTGTTGATTTTGAGATAGAGATCATATGCTTGGCTACATCATCCAAATTTACACTGCATTTTTGTCGGACTGTGATTCTTGCTGTATCCAGTTTCCGGATTAAAGACCAGGCCTTTCTGCTAGAGTGAGTACAGTCCAAAGATTCCACAGTCTCTTGCCATTTCTTACGTCTGTTTTCATTTAATGATTGTAGGAAATCAGAAGCAGTTATAGGAGGATCACCATTATCTTCAAATTCTTTAAGGAGCCTCTCACTATCTTCGTTCCAGCCTGGGATGTACTGTTTACGATAACCTCTTGGTATGCACCGTTGTGCTGAAGCTTTTAAAACACCAATGAATCTGCTATAGTTGTTGAAGGTTGGCTTTATCCATCTTATGTTGGAATCAGTCTGTTTCGAATACTCCGGCCAGTTAGCTTTGCTGAAGTTCCACCTTGGCTTTGGGTAGGAGAGGATGGTGGGTATGAACAAGCCTGTCTCGAGAATTACTGGCCGATGTTGACTGTGGGGGAATCTGGTTAATACTGTGCGGCACACCTCATTGGGCATGTTTGGAGACTGCGTAGTGAAACTTAGATCGGGTGTATATCCCTTATTCCATCGCGCAGCGAAGAACGTTGCCTTGGCTTTAGCATCATACACAAGTGTGAGGTTTTCTGTTTCCATCCAGTCAATAAGTTTCTGTCCATTTTCATCATTCTCTTGGTATCCCCAGAGGGTGTGATGGCTGTTGAAATCACCAGCGATGATGCTAGGATGTTGTAGTGAGGGCAGAGGTGGAGAAGGCCAGATGTATCCTGGCGGTTTGTATAAATTGACTATCGTCAAGTTACCCACCTTGATTGTTGCTGTAAAGATGTTGTCATCTGAAGTTGATGGGAGGACCTCATAATTGCTGATGTTATTTCTTACGTACGTTGCTAATCCATACTTGGGGTGATTGTTTCTTGCTACAAGCTTGAACTCTGGGATCTTTCCCCTATGGTAAAGTTGCAAGTCGTCTTCAGCATGGGTTTCCTGGAGTAAGATGATGTCAATTTGATGATTTTTCAAGCTTTTGTATAGATATTCACACTTTGCCCTGCTTATACCTTCTATATTGAAGTGGTAGATTTGTAATGATGGTCCAATCTTACGAACATGAGGGTCCTGAGAAGGACCTATTTGGGTATCTTTTCTCCTTGACTTTTGACCGAGAGGTCGTTTACGACAGTTCGGTCTCATCTTGATTGTTGTTGCTCGCTTAGCACCACCCAGGGGACACGTGCAGGGTAATGGGCCTTATTTGAATAAAAAGAATAAAAGGCGGATGGTAAAAAAGGATAAAACAAATATGGCATAGTGAACAATAAAATAGATGAACACAATAAAAAACATAAAGCAGATTTAACCTGAATTAAAAGTCGTAACTACACATTAAAACTTAAAAAAGTAACCACTCTCCCTCATGAACCGGATGACGAGGTCAGCTGACGGCCCGTCATCACGGAGAATAAGGGAGAGGGTATTAGGCAGTTTAAGAGTCCTGCGCAGATCGGCCAGATCCACGCACTCCAAGAGAAGGTGTGCCACGGTTAGGTGGGCGCCGCAAGGACACACAGGGGGATCTTCTCTCTTCAGCAGGTGGGAGTGCGTAGCAATCCCATGGCCGATCCGGAGTCGACAGAGTACCACAGCTTCCTTCCGGAGAGATCGGAAGGAAGATTTCCACACCTTCGTTGTCTCCTTGATGCCTCTCAGTTTGTTGGGTGGAGGCATTGCACGCCATGCTTCCTCCCAAAGCGACAAGATCGAATGCCGCAACTGAGAGCGCACATCACTAGCAGGCACCTTATACGGTAGCGAGGGCAGTGCGACTGCCTCTCTCGCCGCCTGATCAGCAAGCTCGTTTCCCGCAATACCCATGTGGCTAGGAAGCCACTCAAAGGATACCCCGGCCCCAGCGTTACGCGAACTGACGAGCAGGTCGTGCACACGCTGGACCAACGGGTGCTTCGGGAAACACACATCGATCGCTTGCAGCGCACTCAGAGAGTCAGTACACACAAGAAAGTGCTGGTGATCGTCTGATAACGTGTACCGCAGAGCCTCTAAG
The DNA here is from genome assembly GCA_946902985.2 of Meconema thalassinum. NCBI lineage: Eukaryota > Metazoa > Arthropoda > Insecta > Orthoptera > Tettigoniidae > Meconema > Meconema thalassinum. Next base: position 569,070,587 of record OX336390.1, on the reverse strand, counting down.
ATGGCATAGAGCTCCGCTGTGTACACGCCACAGGCATCGGGAAGTGAAAAGAGAAACCGACGATCCTCAACCACAAATGCACAGCCTACTTTCTCGTTTACCCTCGAACCGTCCGTGAATAGAAACCCTGATCCCGGATACCGGCTCACCACGGACTGGAACAGCCTCCGATGGACGGAGGAGTCAGTGTCCGACTTGGGGCCGGTGTGCAGATCCAGGATGATATCAGGGCGAGAGACCATCCACGGAGGGGCCTTGCTAGGTACTCGGACGATACAGGAGACAGAAGGAAATCGGAACTGACGGTATAAGTCATCCAAGCGAATCCCCGCCGGCCGAGTGGCTCGGGCGAGCGCATCATACAGCCGGCGATTCGGATTGGAAAACAAACATGGATAGCTTGGATGAAGGGGCATCTGTCGAATAGTTGCAGCATAGGTCAGCAGTACCTGTTGGCGCCTCAGGTGTAAAGGAGGTATGCCAGCCTCGGCGAGCAAGCTGACGACTGGGCTCGTCCGAAAGGCACCCGTCGCCAGCCTCACACCGCCGTGGTGGACACTGTCCAGTTTAACAAGCACTGACTTACGGGCCGAACCATATGCTACACTGCCATAATATAATCGAGATAAAATCAGTGCCTTATAAAAGCGTAGGAGCACAGCGCGGTCCGCCCCCCATGATGTGCCGCTAAGATACCGCAACATGTTGAGTTTCTTAGCACAGGCAGTTTTCAAACACCGCACGTGTGGCTCCCACGTCAATTTCTGAACGAAAAGGAGCCCAAGGAACCGGTACGCAGCAACAACAGGCAAAGCTACATTGCCCAGATAAAGCTCAGGATCAGGATGGAGAGTGCGCTTTCGGCAGGAATGGACAACCGAGGACTTAGCGGTTGAGAATCGAAAGCCACGCTCTAGTGTCCAGCGTTCCACTCTCCGAATAGCTTGTTGTAGCTGTCGTTCAGCGACCGCCATATTTTGCTCACTATAATGTAGAGCGAAGTCGTCTACATATAGCGATGGCACCACTGCTGGACCAGCAGCAGCGACTATACCGTTTATGGCAATCGCAAATAATGTTACGCTAAGCACCGATCCCTGTGGGACTCCATTTTCCTGTATATGATATTGCGAATATGTCCCCCCTATTCGGACACGGAACAGGCGAAGGGACAGAAAATTTGCAATAAAAACCGGCAAGTTACCTCGGAATTTCCATTGATGCAGGGTAGAGAGGATGCCGTAACGCCAAGGGGTGTCATAGGCCTTCTCGAGGTCAAAGAAAACAGCGACTAAGTGCTGTCTCCAGAGAAAAGCGTCCTGTATGGCGGTCTCCAGGCGTACCAGATGGTCGTTGGTACACCGAGACGCCCTGAAACCACACTGGTATTCAGACAGGGGTCCCCGTTTCTCCAGGACCCACACCAGGTGCCGATTGACCATCCTCTCAAAGAGCTTGCACAGACCGTTAGTGAGACAAATAGGTCTGTAACTCCCTGTCAAATTGGGATGCTTGAGACAGGTTTTTCTCCGGGTACTCCGGTTTTCCCTGTCAAAATTTTATTCCAGCAACACTCTCCATTAACATTTCATTTCATCTGTCATTCATTTAATCATTGCCCCGGAGGAGTGCGTCAGGCCTCGGCAGCCGGCACAGTCCATATCCTTGCCCCTAGATGGGGGCTTCATTCATTCCATTCCTGACCCGGTCGGAGACTGGAAGCAGGCTGTGGATTTTCTTCATCGGGCTTCAGGATAGGTATAATGATACCTTCCTGCCATTGCGCTGGAAACACACCTTCCAACCAGATTCGGTTAAACACCCTGAGCAAATAACGAATGCTCTCATCGTTAAGGTGCTTAAGCATCTGGGTGTGAATATTATCCGGGCCGGAAGACGTGTCCCTGCAGAGCGCCAGCACTCCACGGAGTTCCCACTCCGTAAAGGGCACGTTGTACTCCTCCGAAGCGCGGGAAGCAAAACTAAGCTGGAAACGTTCCGCTTCGCGCTTCAGGGCCACGAAGGCAGGGTCATAGTTATCAGAACCGGATATATCCGCAAAATACGAGGCGAGATGGTTTGCAACGCGATAAGGATCCGTAACCAATTCATTATCAATGGAAATTCCCAGTACAGGAGAAGATGTCTGAATTCCCGAAATGCGTCGTAGTTTAGTCCACACTTGAGAGGAGGGGGTATGTGCCGTAATAGAAGACACATACCGTTCCCAGGATTGTTTCTTACTCTGGCGAATAAGAATCCGTGCCTTGGCACGGAATTTCTTAAACGCCAGCAAATTGGCCATGGTTGGACGCCGACGGTAGTGCTTATGAGCTCGACGACGGTCTCTTATTGCCGCTGCAATATCCTCTGTCCACCAAGGGACGAGTTTGCGACGAGGAGTCCCAGAAAAGGATGGAATGGACTCTTCGGCGGCAGAAAGAAGCACATCGGAGATGTGCTGTACCTCGTCATCGACGCTCCAGCAACCAAGATCAACGAACACAGCTCGTTCTTGAAACGAGGGCCAATTTGCCCGCTTAAGAACCCAACGACTGGGGAACTCCACGGGCGTCTGGTTCAGAAGGGTAAGAACGATCGGGAAATGGTCACTGTCACAGAGGTCGTCGTGTACATACCAACCAAATAGGGGGACCAGCGCACGGCTACACACACTCAAGTCAATGTGTGAGTACGTGCCGTGTGCTATGCTAAAATGTGTAGCTTCCCCTGTATTTAATAGTGATAAATCCAACCCTTGAATTAAGCCCTCCACGTCCCTTCCTCTGGGGCAGGAAGATGGTGATCCCCATTGGGGGTGATGCGAGTTGAAATCACCCATGAGTAGGAAAGGGACTGGAAGTTGAGCAACAAGATCAAAGACGTCATTAATATCAAGGGGCTGGTTCGGTGGAAGGTACACGTTACAAACAGTTGTCATAGCAGGCAAGGACACGCGAACTGCAATAGCTTCCAGAGGAGTGGCGAGTGGAAACTCCTCACTATAGCAGTCAGTGCGAACGAAGGTACAAACGCCCCCAGAAGCCCGGGCGGCGTCTTGTCGCTCTTTAGAGTATAGTCGGAAACCTCTCAGAACAGTCTCGTGATCAGGTCTGAGGTTTGTTTCCTGTAGGCAGACTATACTCGCTACGTATTGGGCAATAAGCTGACGGAGCTCTGTCAAATGCCTGTCATAACTGTTACAATGCCATTGTGTGAACTTATAAACTAGGGAATAAGTTGGAGCAGCAAGCTACAACTTAGCCTCTGGAGGATCATCAGCCACTACGTCGACTATAATCTCCATGTCCTCAGGCGAGGTCATGGAGTGAATCGACTCGGTGGAAGATTTCCTAGACGCAGTTCGGCGGCGGGGGGATCTCCGTGGGGAGCGCGCAGATCTGGGGACCGAAACGTCCCTAGGCGCAGAAGCATCCGCAGGTGGTGGGGCGGATGGCTTCCCTTTTTTTGGAGAAAGGGAATGCGTAGTGCGGGGTCCCTTCTTACCCGCCTCTTTAAGATATATAGACGGGTCAGGAGCCGAATTCCTGACCCTGGTCGACGATGCCGCCTCCGCCGGCTTCGGCGCGGCTTTCGCCGACCGTTTGGGTGGGGAGTAAGTCTTCGACTTCCTCGCCTGCTGTGCGGGCGGAGCAGCCTTCGCTCGCACAGCCTTCGTGCTGGCCGAAGGTGGAGTTGAAGTCACCTTCGGGCTTTCCGTTATAATCATAGGTGCTGGTTTCGGAACAGGAAACTCAGTTGCAGGTTTCACAGCTGGTACAAAAGATGAGGTAGCCTTAACCAAATTTGGTATTATGGCTCTATAATCAATCGTTGGAGAAGGCGAAATCGTGGTATGGTACTTCTTGCGGGCCTCCTGGTAGGTGAGACCATCCAGGGTTTTGATCTCCTGGATTTTCTTCTCACTCAGGAAGACAGGGCAGTTCCTGTCCCGAGGAGAATGAAATCCAGGGCAATTAGTGCACTGATAAGGTGTTGTGCACTCTTCCGCTTCGTGTGGTACCTTACCGCATGTTCCGCAGATTTCGGGGCTCGAGCATCGGGATAACATGTGCCCGAACTTCTGGCACTTATAACACCTCATTGGTGGAGGGATATAAGGCCGTACGTCACAACGGTAACTTGTAACCTTGACTTTCTCCGGGAGCACCGAAAGCTCAAAGGAAATAATGAAAGCACCAGTATCCTCGATTTGACCATTGACCTTGCGCGTAATGCGCCGGACATCAGTCACGTGACGGTGCTGCATATCCTCCTTGAGCTCCTCGTCAGTGTTCAGAATCAGGTCCCGGTGGAAAATAACTCCTCGGACAAGATTCAGGGACGTGTGCTTTTCCACTTTGACGGGTATCTCGCCAAAGTGGTCACATTGCAAAAGTTGTTCAACTTGCTCACCAGACCTAGTCTTGAGCAACAAGCTACCGTTCTTCATCTTTTGTACTTTCTCAAGCTCACCATAGACACCTTCTATGTGGCGAGAAAACAAAATACTCTTTACCAGCTTGAAATCACCCCCATCTGTTCTGGTAGCTACCAAAAACTTGGGGGTGTTAGCACCCAGATTTTCACGCACAGATTGTTCCCAGGGGGTTGATCCCCGTAGGGAATCAAATGTTAAAGACTTGGGTGTAGGACCACCCTGTTTGGGGATTTTTCTTTTTGAACCCATGGCCAGATCATCCTCCCCGAATGCCACCGACATCCGATCACGGGCCGTCACAGTAGGCGCTACCCAGCCAGGGCAAGGCCCGCCTAGCTTGGAAGGCATTGCCCGGGGGTCCGATGTTTTACAATGCCGTATCGGCATGTACCCCTTGGCATATACTGGATTTTACAGCTCAGACATTCGGCTGTAGTCAGGTGGATACTACTGCACGGGTACATGGCACACCCACCTGTTGGCGCGGCCAAGACCGGAACAGGCTTTCGAGCATAGTGCCAAGTGTAAGTGGCCCATCCCCTAACAGCACACACATATAGAAATTTTGGTTGGCAGACCCTGAAAGCAGTAACGGAAAGAAGTGCGATATAACCTAATGAGAGTTATACCGCACGGGTGTATGTCTTTTAGAGCTGACTGTCAAACCCTTGAAAGGGGACCGTTCCGAGAAGCCCTTTTAGTCGCCTCTTACGACTGGCAGGGATTACCGTGGATGTATTCGCTTCCTCCCACCCACTGGGGGTACAATTCACAAAACAACGCGGAGTCCTTAAAGTATAGCCAAGGGGTGGGACTTTCGGAGTACTGAAGAGTGTGTGGAGTGCAAAACAAGTTCCAGAGGATTGCCATTATTATACCAATAATCAAGAAAGGAGACAAGAAGGTGTGTGGAAGCTACCAAGGAATTACTATAATCTCTCATGCTGCCAAGATATGGAAAGAGTACTAGAGGAACAAATCTAAAAAAAGGTTGAAAACCAAATTCAAGAGGAACTGTTTGGGTTCAGAAGGGGAAGATCAACAGTGGAACCTAGATTTGTTATACGACAAACTACGGAAAAATACTGGGAATATGGAAAAGACATGATAATGACCTTCATTGGCTTAGAAAAAGCATATGATAGTGTCCCTAGAGACAAGATTTGGGAAAGCTTGAAACAAAAAGGTATTGGAGAAGAAATAATACAAATGATAGAAGTGATGTTGCAGCTGTGTCAAGATCAAACAGGATGGTTTGAATTGATGATGATGATGATGATGATGATGATGATGATTGTTGTTTTAAGGGGCCTAACATTTAGGTTATCGGCCCCTAATGGTCTGGGTGATAGCGAAAATGACAATGAAATGGAAACCAGAACGAAAATTAAGTGAAACGGAAAATACTTACAAAAAGGGACTGAGATTGAAACTACTCACAAAATGGAGAGCGGTATACTTACAAAAGGGAATTTAGAACAAAAATACTCACAAAAGGAATAGATTGAAAAATACGCACAAAATGTAGGCTAGGTTCAAAATACGTACAAAATGCAATGTAGAGTCGAAATACTTACAAAATGCAATTGAAATTCAAAATACTTACAAAATGCAAATGAGATCAAAAATACGTACAAAATGCAATTGAGGTTCAAAATACTTACAAAATGCAATTGAAATTGAAAATACACAATGCAATTTAGATTGAAAAAGGCCAGTTGACATTCAATACTCACAAAGTGCAATTGAAATTGAAAATGCTTACAAAATGTATGGTAGATTCAAACTACTCATTTGGATTGACAATACTTACAAAATGCAATTTAGATTGAAAATACTTGTTGTTGTTTGAGTCTACAGTCTTTTGACTGGTTGGATGCAGCCCTCCATGCCTCCCTGTCCTGAGCTAATCGTTTCATCTCTACATAGCTCCGACACCCTACATCCGAGGCAACCTGTTTAACATATTCTAACCCTGGTCTACCCCTACAGTTTTTGTCCTCGACCCTTCCTTCCATAACTAAGCTTGCTATTCCTGGGTGTCTTAGTATGTGTCCTACCAACCTATCTCTTCTCTTCATCGACAGTCGCCAGAAACATCTCTCCTCTCCCACTCGTCTTAATACCTCATTGTTTGTAACCCTATCTACCCATCTGATCTTCATCACTCTCCTGTAACACCACACTTCAAATGCTTCAATTCTCCTCTTTTCTGCTGCACCAATAGTCCAAGTTTCACTTCCATAGAGCGCCACGCTCCAGACAAAGGCTTTCAAAAATGACTTCCTAATACCTAAATCTATATTCGATGTCAGCAGATTCCTTTTTTGTAGAAATGCTTTCTTTGCCTGAGCCAACCTACTTTTTATATCCTCTTTGCTTCGTCCATCACTGGTTATTCTGCTTCCTAAGTAACAGAAGTCTCCTACTTCCTTCAGCTTTTCACCTGCCAATTTGATCTCCATAGAGGTTTCTGATTTATTTCGGCTGCATTCCAGTATTTTTGTTTTACATTTATTAATTTTCATCATGAATTCTTTCCGTAAGACGGAGTCCATACCATTCAAAAACTCATTCAAATCCTCAGGCTTGTCGGCCAAGATGACGATGTCATCAGCAAATCTCAGAGTTGAAATTATTTCTCCTTGAATCTTCACTCCCACTTTAAATTTTTCTCTAATTTCCTTCATTGCTTGTTCAATGTAAAGATTGAAAAGTATGGGTGATAAGTTGCAGCCTTGCCTTACACCTTTCTGATTACCAGCTTCTCTCTCATGACCTTCAACTCGAATGACTGCTGTCTGGTTTCTGTACAGATTGTATATCACCCTCCTATCCCTGCACTTTATTCCAATCGATTTCAAAATGTCAAACAATTTAGTCCAATCAACATTATCAAAAGCCTTTTCTAAGTCTACAAAAGCCATGAACGTTTTCTTATCTTTCCTTATTCTACCTTCCAAAATCAGCCTAAGACTTAGTACAGCTTCCCTTGTTCCTACATTTCTCCTGAAACCAAACTGGTCTTCACCCAACTCCGTTTCTATCTGGCTTTCAATCCTCTTGTAAATTATTCTAGACAGGATCTTTGAAGCATGAGTAATCAAGCTGATTGTACGGTAATCTTCACATCTGTCAGCTCCCACTTTCTTTGGTATAGGGATGATTACATTCTTCTTGAAATCAGGGGGGTACCTCACCTGTCTCATAAATCCTACACACCAAGTGAAATAACCTGATCAGACCTTCATCTCCTATGCAGCGTAGCAACTCAATCGGTATATCATCTATGCCTGGTGCTTTGTTCCTGCTTAAGTCTTCCAAAGCTCTATCAAATTCTGATCTCAATATTAAATCTCCTTTCGCATCCTCATCAATTTCCTCCTCCCTTTCCATTACATGATTCTCAATCTCCTTTCCCTTATACAAACTCTCGATGTAATCTTTCCATCTCTCAACCTTTTCTTCCCTATCTGTTAGAGGCTTTCCATTTGTGTCCTTAATATTACTGCACTTAGTCTTCTTTTCCCCAAAAGTATTCTTAATCCTTCGATAAGCTGTGTCTACTTTTCCTAATTTCAGACAATTTTCTATACCTGCACATTTCTCTTTCAACCATTCTTCTTTCGCTTCCTTGCACTTCTTGTTAACCTCATTTCTCAGACGTCTGTATTCTGCTTTCCCCTTTTCATCTCTTACATTCTTGTGTTTCCGCCTTTCATCCATCAATTCTAGTATATCCTGAGTGATCCACGGTTTTCTCCCTATTCTTTCTTTCCTACCTATGTTTTCTTCTGCGGATTTTGTTATTTCATTCTTCAAAAGTGCCCATTCGTCTGCAATTGAAGTTTGTTTAGGGTTTTTCATTAGTCCTTCCTTTATACTCTTCTTGAATCTTTCGTTTACATCCTTCTCTTTCAGTCTGTCTATTGCCCACATTTTTGGCTTTTGACTTTTCTTCAGTTTCTTCAACTTTAATCTGCAATTCATTACAACCAGATTGTGGTCAGAGTTTATGTCAGCACCAGGATATGTTTTACAATCCAAAATCTGGTTTCGAAACCTCTGCTTGACCATAATGAAGTCGATTTGGTAACACCCTGTATCTCCTGGTCTCATCCATGTGTATATTCTTCTATTGTGGTTATTGAATAAGGTGTTAGCTATGACCAATTCATGCTCGGTGCAGAAGTCTACCAGCCTGCTTCCTCGATCATTCCTTTCACCTAATCCGAAATCTCCTACTATCTTCCCTTCTCTCCCTTTTCCTACCACAGCATTCCAATCTCTCATTACTATAACATTTTCATCACCCTTGATATACCTCAGAATTTCGTCTATTTCTTCATAGACCTTTTCAACATCCTCATCATCAGCTTGACTGGTAGGCATATAGACTTGTACCACTGTGGTGCAGGTAGGTTTAGTATTGATTTTTGCTACAATAATCCGTTCACTATATTGCTCATAATATTCCACCCGCTGTCCAAGTTTCCTACTCAATATGAGGCCATCCCCTGCTTGGCCATTGTTTGATTTAGTGCTAATGACCCTATAGCCTCCTGACCAAAAGTCCTGTTCTTCCTGCCAGCGCATTTCACTAATCCCAACCAAATCCAACCTCAACCTATCCATTTCCCTTTCTAAGTTTTCTAACCTTCCACTTCCTAGCAGACTTCTAACATTCCACGCTCCGATCCGTAGAATGTCAGATTTCCTCTTTGTCACTTCTGTGATGTTAACCCCCTCGAGTAGTCCCCACCCGGAGATCCGAACGGGGGACTAGTTTACCTCCGGATTGAAATTTTACAAGGGAGGAGGCCATCATCACATGTAATTATGCATAGAGAGGTGCATATCCTCGGGAATAGCATACGGCTGTAGTTTCCCGTTGCTTTCAAAATGTAATTTAAATATTGAGAAAAGGGAAATGAAAATCAGTGTAGAGAAAAGTAAGACAATGGCCATGTCAAGAGGAAAGAAAGAAGGAAAAGGGATTGTTAAAATTGGAGATGTAGATCTGGAAGTAGTAGAGTACTACAAAACGAAACCTGGAGTGGAGTTCATTGGTTGAGGAAGGATGGTGGACAGACAGAGTAATGTGGAGAGGTGTCATATATGAATTTTAGACAAGTAATGTAATTTAGATGCAAAATACCCCAAAATGCAATTGAGATTCAAAATACTTGCAAAATGCCCACCATACAAAATGTAATTTAGATTTAAAATTCTTGCGAAATGCGGTTTAGGTTGAAAATACTTAAGAAATGCAATTTAAATTCAAAATAATCACTAAAATGTCCTGCTCCTACATTGAAAGACTTACTAAAAAGCAATTTAGATTGACAATCTTTACAAAATGCAATTGAGGATGAAAACACTCGCGATATGCAATTTACAAAGAAAAACGTATAAAATGCAACACTGATTAAAAATACCTACAAAATGTAGTGTAGATGCAAAAAAAAAAAAAAAATTGCTAAAGGGAATTTAGATACACGGGGAGCCAATTAACAAAAACAGTGCGGGAATCTTAAAGAGAAAAGGAAATATAATGAAAAGAAAACAAGAGGTCTGACCCCTCGAAGAAGGAGGGATCAGCAAAGATGAGACAAGGGCCAATTAAGGCGGGAAAATGAAAGACTCCCTAGGCCTCGGATACCCTAATACCGTCGGGGTCGGAAAAGAACAAGAGTTGACCACGGGAGGTCGACAGGAAAGAAGACGGAGAGGAGCCCGGCACAAGTAAGTGGAAGCAATGCCGGACTCAGCTGGGGTCCCGTGGTCGCCAACCCACGTCCCACTAGATGTGAGCCCCTGGGGGAGGTTTGAAATTGAACATGGATTAAAACATGGGAGTGAACTGTCACAATTGCTATTTATACTGGTGATGGATGATATACTAAAGGCAACAAAGGAAGCATACACAGGTACAAGAATGAACATAATCCTATTTGCTGATGATGTTCTGATTTGGGGAGAATGTGGTCCAAGAACAGCTGGATAAACTGAAGGAAAATATTGAGAAAAGGGAAATGAAAATCAGTGTAGAGAGAAGTAAGACAATGGCCATGTCAAGAGGAAAGAAAGAAGGAAAAGGGATTGTTAAAATTGGAGATGTAGATCTGGAAGTAGTAGAGTACTACAAAACGAAACCTGGAGTGGAGTTCATTGGTTGAGGAAGGATGGTGGACAGACAGAGTAATGTGGAGGGGTGTCATATATGAATTTTAGACAAGTAATGTGATTATCATTTTAAAGCATCAGTATGATGCAGGATGATATAGAGAAATCTAGACTTAGATGGTATGGACATGTAAAACGAATGGAGGAGAAGAGGATACCCAGGAGGGTACACGAGACGAAGTGGGAAGGAAAGAGACCGAGAGACATGTAGCTGAAAGGGGTGGAAGAAAGCGTGAAGAAGAGAGGAGAAGACTGGACAAGGGTGGAGGCTGAGAGATGGTGGGAAGATAGAAGACGTTGGAGAGGCTTGTGTCCCAAACAGACCCGGCCAGTGGCTGGAAACTGTGCAAGATGATGATGATGATGATGATCAGTATGATGTAGTAAGATACAAGCAGTAGAAATGAAATTTTGAAGAACTTCAGTTAAAAAGACAAGCAGGGATAGAATTCAAAATATTAAAACAGAGAAGAGTTAAATATGGGACTGTTAAATCAGAAGATACAGAAAGCAAGGTTACGTTGGTTCGGACATGTAAAGAGAATGGGTAAGGAAAGAGTAGCAAGAAGGGAATTAGAAAGAGAAGTCAAAGGAAAGAGACCAGTAGGAAGACCGAGAAGAAGGTGGTTGGACCAAATTTTGAAGGACATTGGAGAAGCTGGATTGGATGTGGCAGAAGTGATGGAACAGGAAAAATGGAAGGACAGGAAGGAGTGGAGGAGGCTTGTAAACCACACCCGAGTGGCTGGAGTGGGACTTCGATGATGATGATGATGACGAGTATGATAAAGAACAATGGTGTCTGATCATCTGTATATCTATAGAGCATACTGTACTGTATAGTAGCACATGTACAAAATAAATGGCTGGGTCCTGAAGAGCACTGAGACAAATTCTATGAATACCGTATTTACGCATATATAGGCCCCACTTTTTATGTTAAAATATTGAGGCAAAAACTGGGGTGGGGCTTATGCTTGGAACACATTAAAAATACACATAATTTATAAAGGAATACAATAAATCTTATTACCTGAATTCTTACATTTGATGAATTATTGATCAATGTCACTAATATCCTGGTCACTAGACTCAGTATTTGCAGTAGACCTACACCACACCATGTCATCTTTACTTATGTCCATTGCATTTGCAATTGATGTCACCTTAAAACTTTTTTGAATCATGTCTGGAGATATTTCCTTCTAAGCGGCAACAATCCATACGCACATCTGTGAAAGGGAAGCTCTTTTAAAGCGTCCAGTTGCGTCGTTTCTGCAGCACTGCTTAATTGAGTTACGGTACAGTCGTCTCAGATTTGCCTTGAAAGGTCGCTTGATGGAAGCATCGAGAGGCTGCAACATTCCCATCATATCACCAGGTATCTCCACCATATCGCTTTTTTTTCCCAACACTTCTCTTTAACACTGTCTGTCAAATGACCTCAAAAACTGTCAAGCACGAGCATCGAACGTGGGCATAGGAGAACACCTGGCCGCCAAAACCACACTGATTTTATCCAGTCTATGAAAAGGTCCTCTGTCATCCAGCCATTTTGTTGCACTTGAACGAAAATGCCCGATGGTAACTTTTCTTCGGGAAGAGTCTTACGTTTAAACATAGTGTACGGAATAAGCATGTTTCCAACAGCTGAGATCAAGGATCATGTAAGTATAAGAGATTCGTCACTTTTGGTTATAGAATTTCCGAGAGAGAACACCGCCTGAGGCTATGGATTGTACTGGCAACATAAAAAGTAAAAAGCCATATGAATGTAGCCTTTATTACACGTAAATGAACAGTATGTTCTGCGATGAGTTATTGATTATTGATGAAAATAACACCAACATAACTGCGCCTTTCGCTAGGCGCTGAAATATACGTCCAGATAGGAAAATAATACATTTCGATATATATCAATGTTGGCAATAGATTTGTCACGAAGGACACAGTTATGCCGTTCTAAAGCTTAATTCACCTCTAGGCTAATTAAAAATGCTCTCATACTCTACAGAATTGTTGGGATATTCGATGAATATAAAGAAAACTGTCCAAATGCACACACTACATTGCCATAACCTCACTTTTTGCCTAGCATGCCCGCTGCCACCCACCCCTCCCCGTAGCCCTAAACCACAAATTTTATTGCAATGCAAAGGAGAATGGGTAAGAAAACAAACAAGAGATGAAATGCACACATTTATTCTCTATATATTTTTATTCAAGAGTAGTCCATATTGCCCACTAGTTTTACACATGGTCAACACCAGGAAGATGAAAATTGCCGTATTGTTCTTACTATCATTATAATTCTTACATCCCGGTGCTTGGCAATTTTTCCTCCCTTGCAGTGGCATGAGTGACCCTCAATTCAATTCAAATAAATAATCAAAATACTGAACAAATCAAAACAACCAACACCACCACGAGGAAAATCAATCAAAACAGACTATTCCCGCTTCCGCCCGTCGGTTTGATGTGAACGTTCATGAGTGCCAACTACGGAACCTCAGTGCTAAAATTAATTCTTCATTGGTTGGCAGAACATACAGTACAGGGCCTTACCCCGACCCACGCTCTCCCTAAGAACTGTCAACCCCCTGGCTGAGATAGCTAACATCACAGTGCATCTTAGTTTTTCCGTACAGGCTGTCCGCACCTGGAACTTACTCACACCAAACTCATTAACAGTCGTATCTCCTGACATGTCGAAAAACACAGGTATTTCGTCATCATTACCGATGGCACCATTTGGTCCAGGGGTAGGCAAGTTTCCACAATCTGCGGTATTTCCGCCCCCTCCTATCATGGCACTTCCTGTAGCAGGTCATATAATTATAGCACTCTACTTCAAGGTCGTGCAGAGTGAAATTCAATTGCCGTCAGGCACCAAAACAACTTACGGTGTTGCCACTTCTGGTAGAACACCGGCGTTAAGTTATTTTACTTTACAAAATACCTTAGTACGGTGTGTCTTAGAACTAGGGTAGGGCTTATACACGGGCGAGATTTTTTACAACATAGTACGTCTTAAAACAAGGGTGTAGCCTATACACGCGTAAATACGGTACATTATTTTCATGCGGGGTGTCAGGAAGGCTGTAGTCATGTAATTACAAATGGGGTACATTTTATGTGATAAATTTGTGTCACTGCTATGCAGAACTTCCAACATTTGCTCTCAACTCAGCTGCTCATTTAATAAGCTCACAATTGTACATAAAAATAATAATGATCTACATTATATTGTTTTGCCCTTATGGACAGTGTTTGAACTCGAAAATCTCAAGATGACACAATTTTCACCTCTTTCCCTTCCTCCTCTTCTCTCCCCAAAATCTCTTCATCCTTTAACTACCGTATGTGCCTGTTTCCTTTGTTCTGTCCACAATGCTCCCGTCTTCTTCTTTTCAAATACTATACATTTTGTATTCGGGGGATGAAGTTACTCACGTCCGCAGCATACCTTAAGCTGTACTTTTGGAAGTAAAGAAAATCATGATAGACAGAGATATAGACATCCTTCTAATCAATGAAGCCAACACTACACCTGAAAACATACAATATTTAAAGATCCAAGGGTATACCATCTACACTCTTTTCAAAACAAGACAAATAGCAAGCGGAATATTTGCAGCAGTGAAGAACAACATCATGTCAAAATTCAGAATTGTAAAAGAAATGGACCCAACAGATACATCAGAAATTATCGAATTATCCATATGGATCAACAACAAGAAAATAACAATATTCTGTGTTTACAGTTCTCCAAACAATAAAAATCTGAATCTTCACCTTTTAGAAATCAAAACAGCTACTATCTTTATAGGAGACTTCAATGCAGCTTCTCCAGTCTGGGGCTACAACTACACAAATTCAGCTGGTAAAACAATAAAAGACCTTATAGAGAGTAGCTCTCTTGAGCTATTATATAGTAACAAAGACCCAGCAACATTCATTCACCACTCTGGTTCCACAACTAACCCAGATCTCATATTAGTCTCAACAGATCTTACAAACCACAGTCATCGATCAGTACTCGAAGATCCAGGCAGTGGACATAGAATGTCCCTTCTTACTATCACATCACACAGTGAACCTGCCCAAAGTGCAGACCAGAAGATTCGGTGGAACTTTAAAAAGGCAGACTGGGAAAATTTCAGAAACAAACTTGAAACTAAAATGTCGGAAATTGATCTTGATGCACCTCCTAACATCATCCTGAATAAATTTACTACAGCCATAAAAGACATAGCCAAACTGTGCATACCCAGAGGTGCCCAAACAAAATATAAACCTTTCTGGTCAGATGAATTGAACAATCTTAAGTCCGCCAGAGACAAAGCAAGAAGAACAGCTGAACTTACTCAGGATCAAAATGATGTACGGAAATGGCGACAAGCAACAGCAAAATTAAAACAAGCAATAACAGTATCAAAAAGAGAATCTTGGAACACATTTTTAACAACAGTTGACTATAGGACAGACAGCAATAAAGCTCACAAACTTATCAATTCTCTAAACTACAAACATGTAGTCACTCCTTTGAATCCTATTATGATAAATGATAAGGAAATTACAGACTGTCATAAAATAGCAAACCACTTCTGGAAAGATTTCACTTCAATTAGACTATCAAAACCGAAAAAGAAAGAAGACAAGACTCTCAAAAAAAATAGTCAAAAAATTCATGAATAATAATGCAGATAGAAGATAAACAACAATAAATTTTCAATGGAAGAGTTAACATTAGCAATAAAGAACACACAAGTCAGAAAACAACCAGGACCAGATGAGATATTCCCAGAATTCATAAAAAATCTAGGTCCATCTGCTCTAAACATACTGCTACACATATTCAACAAATTTTGGACATCAAATGATAACCTACCTCAAGACTGGACTGAAGCAACCATCATTCCAATCTTAAAACCAGGCAAGCCAAAAAACCAAGTCCCCTCGTACCGACCTATAGCACTTACCTCCATTCTGGTAAAAATTCTAGAAAGGATGATTACAAATAGACTCAATTGGTACTTGGAAACAAAATCTCTTCTATCAGAAGAACAAGCAGGGTTTAGACAAAACAGGTCCCCCTCCCACCAAATAATTTACACAAGCTGTTAAAGAAGCCTTTAACAAAAGGGAAAGTGTTCTTGCAGTTTTCATCGATTTTAAAGGAGCCTATGATACTGTATGGCAAAACATGCTGCTAAAGAAACTTATCAACTTCAAAGTAAATGGATGAATGTTAAACTGGTTTTCAAGATTCCTTTCACAAAGAATGATCAATGTTCGTTACAACAACAAAACTTCAGGTTGCAAGCAATCAAAACTAGGCCTTCCACAAGGAGCTGTATCAAGCACAACTTTATTCAATGTGTACATCAACGATCTTCCAAAAACAATAAAGAAAGTAGGTAATGTGAATATCAGCATGTTTGCAGACGATGTTATCATTTGGACCACAGCACGTAACAGCCCAAATCAGCAAATGCTTCTTGAACACAGAATGAACCAGGCACTTATACAGGGTGTTACAAAAAGGTACGGCCAAACATTCAGGAAACATTCCTCACACACAAAGAAATAAAATATGTTATGTGGACATAGCAAGAGGACAGAGTACCAGGAAAGGAGAATCAAAGTATGGAAACTCAAGGAAAAGGAAGTCAAGGAAGAATTCCAGAAGATAATAAGGGAAAGGATGCCAACAGACAATCCTAAAACAGGGGAAGAGGAATGGAAGCAATTCAAAAACACAATGGTGGAAGCTGCAGTGGCAGTGTGTGGAAGAACAAGCAACAGAAAGCAGTGTAAAGAGACACCATGGTGGAATGAGAGAGTAAAAGAAGCTGTGGGAAGGAAGAACAAGGCTTTCAGAGTGTGGTTCCAGGAAAGAACTGATCTGGCAAGGGAAGATTATAAGATAAAGAAGAAAGAAGCAAACAAGATTGTCGCAGAGGAGAGGAAGAAGTGGATGGTAAAGTGGACAGAGATGATGGAGGAAGACAGTAGAGGAAATAAGAAAGTACTTTATGGGATGGTCAAAAGTAAGAGAAGAGGTCTGCGAGAGGATGTGGTAATGATGGACAAAAACGGAAATGAGGTACATAACAAAGAGACACTCAAGACAGTGTGGAAAGAGTACTTTGAGGATTTGCTGAATCCAAATGGTCATAGGAAGGAAGACAATGCATTGGAAGATGGAGAAGACAACACAGGAATGGAAAAGGACCTGACTTGGAGAGAACTGGAAATGGCTATAGACAACATGAAAGGAGGAAGGGCACCGGGTGTGGATGAAGTGAGTGTTGAAATGGTGAAGGCAGCAGGGGAGGTTGGGAAACAGTGGCTGTACCGTGTGATGAGGGTGATATGGAAGGAGAAAAAGACCCCAGAAGATTGGAAGAAAGGATTAATTGTCCCAATATTTAAGAAAGGAAACAGAAAGGAGTGCAGAAATTACAGGGGAGTCACACTCATATCTCACTGTGCCAAGATATATGAAAAGATATTAGAAAGTAGAATACGAGCCAAAGGGGAGAGAAAATTGAGAGAGGAGCAGTATGGATTCAGACCTGGGAGATCAACAGTGGATCTCATATTTTCAGTGAGACAGCTCCAGGAACACCACTATGAATTTGGAGAGGATCTGTTGATGGCCTTCCTGGACATCGAAAAGGCCTATGATAGTGTGTGTAGGGAGAAGGTTTGGGAAGCAATGGAAAACATGGGAGTGGAAAAAGGGAATGTAGGCAGAGTGAAGGAGATGTATTGTGGAAGTGTGAGTTGTGTGAAAGTTGGAGGGGAAAGAACAGACTGGTTCAGACAAATGAGTGGCCTGGAACAGGGTAGTGCGCTGTCACCCCTTCTCTTTATTGTGGTTATGGACGAGGTAATGACACGGATTGCAGGAAAGATAGGAGAAGATAAGATGAAAGCAATGGTGTTTGCAGATGATCTCATGGTCTGGGGAAACAAGGAGGAGGAAATTCAGGAGCAACTGAAGGCTTGGGAAGAAACAGTGGGAGAGTACGGATGGAAGTTCAACATCAGTAAATGTGAGATCCTGTTAACGACCAGGAAAAAGGACAGACCAATGAGTGGGATAACACTTGGAGGTGGACAGCTGAAGAAGGTGGAAAGTCTCAAGTACTTGGGAAGTCTGGTGGAGGAAAATGGGAGAAATGACAAAGAGATTACGGAATGTGGCAGACAGGCAGAAGCATTTCTGAGAAGCATTAGGAGCTTAGTGTGGAATAAAGATGTCCCACAAAAAAGCAAGGAAGTGTTATACAGAAGCTACTATATCCCGATACTGCCCTATGCTTCAGAAACGTGGACAATGAAGAAAAGAGACATAAGCAGAATACAGGCAGGTGAAATGAAGTTCCTGCGAAGTAGGATCGGAGTAACAAGAAGAGACAGGTTGAGGAATGAAAAGGTCAGGGAAATGGTGAAAGAGGAGCCCTTGCAAGGTAGGATTGAGACGTCAAGACTGAGGTGGTATGGACACTTAAAGAGAATGGATGAGAAGAAGATTCCCAAGAGGATACATGAGATGCAGATGCAGAAGAAACGACCAAGGGGTAGACCAAGAGATAGATGGCTGAAAGGAGTGGAGGAATGTGTCAAGAAGAGAGGCGAGGACTGGACCAGAGTGACAGCGGAGAGGTGGTGGGAAGAAAGGACTAAGTGGCGAGGCTTATGTTCCAAACAGACCCAGCCTGGGGCTGGAAACTGTACAAGATGATGATGATGATGTGGACATGTGTCCGGAAACGCCTAATTTCCATGTTAGAGCTCATTTTAGTTTCGTTAGTATGTACTGTACTTCCTCGATTCACCGCCAGTTGGCCCATTTGAAGGAAGGTAATGTTGACGTAATGTTAGAGCTCATTTTAGTTTCGTTAGTATGTACTGTACTTCCTCGATTCACCGCCAGTTGGCCCATTTGAAGGAAGGTAATGTTGACGTCAGTGCTTGTGTTGACATGCGACTCATTGCTCTACAGTACGAGCATCAAGCACAAAAGTACGTAGCATCGACTGGTTAGTGTTCATCACGAACGTGGTTTTGCAGTCAGTGCAATGTTTACAAATGCGGAGTTGGCAGATGCCCATTTGATGTATGGATTAGCACGAGGCAATAGCCGTGGCGTGGTACGTTCGTATCGAGACAGATTTCCAGAACGAAGGTGTCCCGACAGGAAGACGTTCGAAGCAATTGATCAGCGTCTTAGGGAGCACGGAACATTCCAGCCTATGACTCGCGACTGGGGAAGACCTAGAACGACGAGGACACCTGCAATGGACGAGGCAATTCTTCTTGCAGTTGACGATAACCCTCATGTCAGCGTCAGAGAAGTTGCTGCTGTACAAGGTAACGTTGACCACGTCACTGTATGGAGAGTGCTACGGGAGAACCTGTTGTTCCCGTACCATGTACAGCGTGTGCAGGCACTATCAGCCGCTGATTGGCCTCCACGGGTACACTTCTGCGAATGGTTCATCCAACAATGAGTCAATCCTCATTTCAGTGCAAATGTTCTCTTTACGGATGAGGCGTCATTCCAACGTGATCAAATTGTAAATTTTCACAATCAACATGTGTGGGCTGACGAGAATCCGCACGCAATTGTGCAATCACGTCATCAACACAGATTTTCTGTGAACGTTTGGGCAGGAATTGTTGGTGATGTCTTGATTGGGCCCCATGTTCTTCCACCCACGCTCAATGGAGCACGTTATCATGATTTCATACGGGATACTCTACCTGTGCTGCTAGAACATGTGCCTTTACAAGTACGACACAACATGTGGTTCATGCACGATGGAGCTCCTGCGCATTTCAGTCGAAGTGTTCGTACGCTTCTCAACAACAGATTCGGTGACCGATGGATTGGTAGAGGCGGACCAATTCCATGGCCTCCACGCTCTCCTGACCTCAACCCTCTTGACTTTCATTTATGGGGGCATTTGAAAGCTCTTGTCTACGCAACCCCGGTACCAAATGTAGAGACTCTTCGTGCTCGTATTGTGGACGGCTGTGATACAATAAGTCATTCTCCAGGGCTGCATCAGCGCATCAGGGATTCTATGCGACGGAGGGTGGATGCATGTATCCTCACTAACGGAGGACATTTTGAACATTTCCTGTAACAAAGTGTTTGAAGTCACGCTGGTACGTTCTGTTGCTGTGTGTTTCCATTCCATGATTAATGTGATTTGAAGAGAAGTAATAAAATGAGCTCTAACATGGAAATTAAGCGTTTCCGGACACATGTCCACATATCATATTTTCTTTCTTTGTGTGTGAGGAATGTTTCCTGAAAGTTTGGCCGTACCTTTTTGTAACACCCTGTAAAACTCAAAAACTGGAATGAAAACAATAATATGGAAACCAATACTTCCAAAACAGTATACCAGTTTTTCTCCCTGAGACACCACAATCCAACTTTTAGTCTCAAATTTAGTAATCAAGACCTTCCAAAAAGTGAAAGTACAAAGTACTTAGATATCATCATGGACAAGAAGCTGAACTGGACCAAACACATAAAACATGTGGAGGATAAGGTAAGCAAACGGATGAAATTACTGAAGAGACTAGCAGGAGCTACTTGGGGGAGCAATCAAGACACACTCAACAAAACCTACAATACTTACATCAAACCTATCATAAAATATGGCAGCGAAGTACTCTCTACAGCACCCCAGTCAAACATTGATCGCCTCGAGAGGTGTCAGAATAATGCC
Source organism: Meconema thalassinum (assembly GCA_946902985.2). Classification (NCBI taxonomy): domain Eukaryota; kingdom Metazoa; phylum Arthropoda; class Insecta; order Orthoptera; family Tettigoniidae; genus Meconema; species Meconema thalassinum. Next base: position 569,050,202 of record OX336390.1, on the reverse strand, counting down.
CTACGAATCATAACAGGTGCAATAAAAACCACACCTATAACCGCCTTGCAATTATATACCCACAACTTACCAATAGAAGAAGAGATGAGACATCAAACAGCCAATGCATATCTCAGTATACAAAGACTACCTCAAATGACATGGATCAAAAAACCAGTTTCTAGCCCCAATCTTAAAACACAAAAAGATCCCTTAAGTCTCGCCAAATAATATATCAATAAGAGCAATCTGCAAATAAAACTTGAACCACTCTGTATGCCAGTCAACCCCATTGAATATATACAAGTGACTACAGATCTTACTTTGTTAGAAGAGGTCTGCAAGAAAGACTCTTCACCACAAGCTCTAAAACAACTGGCCCTCTGTACAATAGAAGAAAGATATCCATCTAATCAATGGCTAAAAATATTTACAGATGGCTCACAAGACAAAGAAAATAGAACTGGAGCAGGAATACATTCATCTCTCTTCTCACTCTACTTCCCAGTAGGCCAAAACAAAACAAACTTTGATGCTGAGATAAGAGCAATTTCACATGCACTCCATCAGTTATTAGGCAGAAACATAGATTATAAAAAATGTGTTATCATTACAGATTCAAAAGCAGCCATCCAAGCCATCTCGTCAAATTACAAGCCCCAAAATAAAGAACTGAAAGAAATTTTTTGTATGATAAAAACCCTTCAAAGACTCCACAAACAGATCTCATTTCAGTGGATCCCTTCTCATGTTGGAATAGCAGGAAATGAAGAGGCAGACAGATTAGCAAAAAAAGGTACCACACTACAACAACCCGTCAGTCAGACTGATTTTATGTCAGCAAAAAGGATCTTGAAAAATACTATCAAAAACAGGTATGAAGAAATGGCAAAGGAAACAGCAGAAACAAAATTATGGAAAGACATTGATGCCAAATGGGATCAATATAAATTAACACCAAGAAGAGAAGCTGTAGCCTTCTTCAGACTTAACACTGGCCACGACTGCCTTGCAGCTCATCTGAAACGAATCAACATCCTGAGATCTGAAGAATGCACACGTTGTCACGAACCTGGAAGTAAAATGGATAAGGGGCACCTGCTACATTGCAACAAACTTGATGTGACTGCTAGAACTTCAGGAAACCTCACACAACTCTATTGGAACGCAAGAAAGCTGATGGATTGGAATCCGGGCTAGCCATAGGAAACAACAACAACAACAACAACATTTTGTATTCCTAGTTTTGTTTCTGAATTCTCCTCTATCGTCTATCATTTGCCTCATGATCCCTGCCTGCCTGAAGTCTTCCTCTATTTCATGAAATCCATTTGCTTTCGTGCTTGAACTGTTTACTACATCAAAGATCTTCTTTGTAGCCTAAGTCTATTGTTGCCCATTCTCTGCATGTGCCCATACAAAGTTAGTCTGCGTTTTCTAATCACATCTGTGAGTCTATCTGTGAGTCTATGTGTGTGCTCATATAACTCATTGGTTCTATTGCTCCAAATATTTTTCTGAGAATTGGAGCATCAGCTCCAATTGTGGTTGTTTCTGACGCATACAATGCTTTTGGCAGTACGACCGTTTTGTAGTGTCCAAGTTTGGCCTGTAGTGATATGCTTTTCTTGTTATACTGTGACCATGTTGAGTTTGTATGCATTCTGGAGATTTTCCATTCGGTCATGTGCGATGCCTTGTTTGATCCTCTTATGTGGATATATTCCCCTAAATATTTAAATTTTTTGATTCTTGTTATGGATTCATATATCGTATGCATTGTTTATACATTGTTCGTCTGTCATTCCAAGTAGTGAGTCTTCTCATAGAATATCTGGAAACCTGTTTTGGCAGCTATTTCGTGCAAGCGTTCCAGCGCTTCCTTTGCCTCCTGTGTGTTATTACCGAGTATGGCTACGACATCTGCAAATGCCAGACATTTTACGATTGTTTTAGTTTGACGTGTTCTACCTATAGAGCGTCCAGGGTTAAGAAAAAACTACAGGCCTTATGGGCTTTTATTTCTGTTGGTTTCACCCCTATTGCTCCAAACTGTAAGTTTGTATTATAATGAAGTCCTATGAAAATGCGTTCGTCTCCTTATGAAACATGTATTGTTTGTGCATTACGACACTGAAGAAGACGTAAACTCATTTTGATATATTTCAGTTTATCATTTAAAGTGTTAGAATAGTGGGCTTATTTAAAGGAACAGCCGAGCGGGAATGTCAGTTCGCGCCAGTACTCAGAGAGGAGAAACGAGTGAGCGTACAGCAGTGGGCATAAAAGAACGTGAAAATTATTATTTGTCAGGTGCAAGTGCTTTGGAGAGTGCATAGTGTTATAAATACCTTGTATTGTGCTTCATAGTGTACATTTTACTTTTCGTTGTGTGTATAGTTACATTGTTTGTTTTTGTCTGTTTCGTTTTCACATATCATACTTTAAAGTAGCGAGTGATAACTGTAGTTATGGCTGAACATGTGAAAAGGAGAAGTGGGGAAATTCTCAGGAGAAAGGAACGACAGATGGTACTTAATGTATTTTCATACTTGAAAACGGAACATCCAGGACAGAGTGTTAGCTGGTTAGTGGACGAAACCGCTAAGTCTTTAGGAATTTCAAGGTCTTCCGTCTTCAAAATAAGGAAGGAAGCCAGTGCAGGGCCACTTCAGAGTCCCAGCAAGAAACGGGAAAGGAAAAAGTTAATTCGCAGTAACTCTAGGCTCATTAAATATGATGATTTTGTCAGAAGTGGAATACGGAGGATTATTCATGAATTCTATTTTAGAAATCAACCCCCAACTCTGAAGACCGTCCTGACTTCTATCAACACTAACCCAGAACTGCCCGACTTTAAGAAAACTACGTTGCATGTTGTTCTCAGGGAAATGAACTTTACTTATGAAAGAAGGGGAAATAGGGCAATGTTAATAGAAAGGGATGATATCGTGTCTTGGCGTCATAAGTATCTCGTACAAATTAAAAGGTATAGAGAAGAAGGTCGGAACATAGTTTATACAGACGAAAGTTGGGCTAACACTGGAATAACCGTGGCTAAAGAGTGGAAAGACAAAACGGTTACCACACCAAGGCAAGCTTTTCTTGCAGGGTTATCGATCGGATTGAAAACCCCTACCGCTCGTGGGCCACGATTTGCTATTGTTCACGCAGGTAACGAAAATGGGTTCGTGCCTAACGCTGAATATGTTTTTTTGTGTAAGAAAAATACTGCCGATGCGCATGATGAAATGGACGGGGTGTGTTATGAAACATACTTTTCAGAAAAGCTTCTTCCAAATTTGCCTCCCAATTCCGTAATTGTTATTGATAATGCTTCTTACCACAGCAGGAAGAAGGAGCCAATACCGACAAAAGGCTGGAAGAAATGCGATATGCAAGGATGGATGACGGAGCATCATATTCAGTACGAAGATCACATGTTGAAGAAAGATTTAATGGACATTATTGCTTTGGAAAAGGGCAAATACGATAAGTACAAGATAGACGAAATTGCGTTAGAAAGAGGACACACGGTACTTCGACTGCCCCCCTACCACTGCGAATTAAACCCCATTGAACTCGTATGGGCCCAGGCAAAACATCACGTGAGCTTACACAATACGGACTTCAAAGTGAAAGAAATGAAAAAGTTAATTCAGGAAGGTTTAGCTTGTGTTACACCTGATAACTGGAGGAACTACGTAAACCATGTAAAGAAAATTGAAGGCGATATGTGGAAGGCTGATGAAATTCAAGATGACATCGAACCAATCATCGTCCGTCTCGGTGACTCTTCAGATGAAGATTCTTCAAGCAGTGCTGAAATGGAATAGATGAACATGGCACCTCTGATAATGTAAGTAGATAATTTATTTTAAAATTACTTACAAAATGCAATTAATTTATACTCGTATTTGTCGGTAATGTGCTTCTCTTGCAAATAGGACTTTCGACTTTCTTTTCGTTCTTCTTTAAGTTACGTTGGGTAGAAAGAATATCTATTGACTGTTGCGATCAAAATATCGCATCTGTCATCATTTATGAGTAAATTAACATTACTGGAGGTATGATATTTATAGCCAGCTGGTGAGAGCAGGTCCAGCTGTCACTCACGCATCCATCTGTTAACGGTACTTTTGTGTTATAGCCGTCTTCGTTGTGAAATGTCTCCGGAAAGTAATTACCTCAGCGCTGTGACCCCTGCTGATAAGGAACAATGCGATGCAAGCTGGGGATTCACTTCAGGTTCTGGACACATATGTGATAATTTGCTCTTGTATTATTTGTTGTCTCATTCGAGGGGCTGATTAAACCAGGTGTTCAATTTGCGTGATAACCTATGTTACTGTGGTGTATGTAGTGGTGTGTATTTGTAATTCAGATGAATACTGGGAATGGGGGGGGGGGGGGGGCTATGGCCTTCAGTTCGGAACTATCCCGGCATTCGCCTGGAGTAGAAGTGGGGAAACCACTTCCAGGATGGCTGAAATGCCCGCCTCACGAGTCTGTGTACTCCGTTCCAGAGCTCTACGCGGATAAACAAAACGTTATCCGCATCCGCCCTGCATCCGCACAGTTGTCATCCGCATCCGCCCTGCATCCGCACAGTTGTTATCCGCATCCGCCCTGCATCCGCACAGTTGTTATCCGCCCACATCCGCACAGTTGTTATCCGCCCACATCCGCACAGTTGTTATCCGCATCCGCACAGTTGTTATCCGCATTCGCCCCGCATCCGCACAGTTGTTATCTGCATCCGCCCCGCATCCGCACAGTTGTTATCTGCATCCGCCCCGTATCCCCACAGTTGTTATCTGCATCTGCCCCGCATCCGCATGACTCTTTCCCCATCCCCATGTTTGTTACATTAATATTTTCAATTAGATAAAGCATAAATTACTAAAGCAACATATTGAGACATGTGAGGAAACTTCGTTCCCTTAGGCTATGTATATCATGTGCTATGTTTACAATCAATGTTACACAGCCGGAATTGCAAGTCTTTCCTGTTCGGAGTGGTAATTCTGCTTAATGACATAATTTGAATGTGCTTAGCTTAAATCATCATTTTACATTTGTCATGAGAAAAACATAACGCCAGTATATGATACCGGTATGTCATAAACATCCGGATCTTAATAATGATATTAAATAAATTCGGATTGTATTTTAAAAACTATCCGCAAATTTTCTCCAAACATTATCCGCAGCTTATCCGCTCTCCGCACAGCCACGCTAACTATATCCGCATGGCGAGAACAGATGCGGATATACGCGTCCGCGCAGGGCTTTGATTATAATTACAGTTCTTGGCTGAGTTGGGAATCGAACTCGGACCTCCGGAGTGGCAGCCAAGAATGATAGCCGCTACACTACGAGTTGATCATACTTCATTATTATTATTATTATTATTATTAATAGTAGTAGTAGTAGCAGTAGAAGTAGTATTATTATCTAACTTATTTCAGTCACTAAAACAGCTGCACTAGGCGAAGTATAATTTTATGTCGCAACTGTACTTCACAACGAGTGACCGGGCGGCGATGTGCGAGGAGATATGGCAAATGCGGAGTGCGGCTAGCCCATAAGACCTGTAGTCTTTTCTTAACCCTGGACGCTCTATAGCTGTATTCCTTTAACATGTTACTTCCACTGTTTGACAATTTTGTCTAAGACCATGTTGAATAAGACTGGTGAGAGCCCACCTTCTAGTCTGACACCTGTGTGTATCTGGAAGGGTTCCGAAATTTCCCCTATAAACTTGATCTATGTGAAGTCTGTTGTATAAGTGCCCTGGTGTTTTTTTTTTTTGTCTGTGTGACTTTCAGGAGTGTTCTCAAGTTCCAGTGACTGGTACTAGTGAAATACTGTATTTCCTCGCATAATCGTCACACCACACTTTTCAAACACTAAAATAGGTTTATAAAATTTCATCGCATAATCGTCGCATAGCATATTCGTATTTGTGCGCCCGTAAGTTGCACACACTGCCGCGACCTAATAACCTGGTGTGACTTTGTCAGAAGAAGTGAGTCCCTGCCTCAGTGCCTGTGGGCTATGACCACGTGATGTGAGCGGGCAGCATCGTCACTTAGCACGTTCGTATTTGTGCGCTGATCGGTTGCGCATGCTGCCGCGACTTATAACCTGGCATGACTTTGTCAGAAGAATGTAATCTCGTCTTCGGGCTATGAACTGCGACACGAGTGGCGAGCAGCGTCACTTAGCACATTCCGTGACTTTAAAACCTGGCATGACCTTGTCAGAAAAAAGTATTCTCGTCTTCATGCCTGCGGGCTATGAACAGCGACGCGAGCGGCCAGTATAGCCACTTAGCACATTCCGCGAGATTATAATCTGGCATGACCTTGTCAGAAGAAAGAAGCCTGTCTCTCTGACTACAGGCTATGACTCACTATACTTGAACTGTTGGCCCCCGGCACACTAAACAGCGATCGCGTTCAATCCCAGTCCAGGGAAGTGAAAATTGTGTGGACCTGTCTCTTCCGTGAGTTGGCTTCGGAATTACGAGATTCAATAAAACGCCGTACGAAGCGCTGCTAGCCCCAGTTCGCCGACGTTAAAACAGGCCCGACTGCTATTGGCGGAATCTTACGCAAGTGTTGACCACAATGAGAAAATACAAGAATTATACGGTGATCTTGAGGACAGTGAAATACACAGAATTACATAATGAACTAATAATAATAATAATAATATTAAGAAAGCGCACAAGCGTGCAACAAATAATGATACAGTATATATTTAAAAATTGTGGTTTTCTTCTTTGAACTTAAATATTCTTCGTATAATCGTCGCACCCTACTTTTTCCACGAATTTTAGGCTAAAAATGAGTGATGATTATGCGAGGAAATACGGTACTACTGTAATTATTTGGATCTATCTTAGCACCCATTTTTATATAACCTTCATTATTGTAACCGATATTGCATGGTTTTGAGAGCTCTGGCAACGTCGCATAGCAGGAGGAAGAAAGCAAGCGGAAGTAACCTGAGCTTGATGCTTTTACGTCATGGACATAGTTGACAGCATGACTAGGCGAAGGTTCCAGAAGGGTAGAGGGCGCTGATGAGCTCCAGGAAAAGTCTAGGTGGGAAGGTCACATCGGAGAGGCAGTTCACTTTCTTTTGTATCGCCAAACGCCGAAGTTACAAGCAAGTGTGTAGAGGCAGTCGTACCGTGGCAACTTGGAACCAGTGCGGTATTCCGTTTTTTTGTTGTTGTTGTGGAACGTAGCTGAAAGACTCAGTATTATTTTTTGCGTGAACAGCTCTGTATTAACGAACATTAATGCCAAATGTGGCGAGGCGATTAACGCAGATCATAATGCATTATGTTGGGAAATACTAGTCATTAGTACAGCGGAGTGTGAGCAAACACACGTGGTGTCTTAAGCTTTTACGAGGTACGGGACTGCATGGGCCGAGCGCGATATAATTGACGCCTAGAACATATGAATGAAGCAATGTGCATTTGTTTGACAAGCAGACGAGTGAGTCTCCAGGGTCAGTGAACTATGAGAGATAAACTGAATGTAGTCCAAATATAGAGCGACATCCAAGGCCAAGGACGAACGTAATTTCTTACGAGTACAGGCTGATGTAAATGCGTACGATATAACCTGTGTCGTTATAGAGTTATTATCACGGCCATAAGTTGATATTACTTGGCATATTCGACATGAAGATTGCAGCGATGTATTGGATGGACATAAAGGCTATCAGTACAGACCAGTGCGAGTTTTGTGACAAGAACTTTACGAGCGAAGAGATGACCGGCTAGATCTAGAAATGTGGAGGCTGTTATGATGACGTGGAAACCAAGGCGAGCCAGGACCATGGATACCCAGAGGGTCGCGAGCTGGATCCAGGGCGAGAGGGGAGGATGTTCAATCAGAAGAATGTGGAACCAAACCCCCCAGGAAACGTGTCAGCGGAACCAAGCCTGAGGCGGCCGGAAGGTACTGAAAACCATGTGAATTCATAAGTGGTGGTTAATGGGTAGTGGTTACGAAGATTTGGGCAGATGGGCTTATAATCGAAATAGAATTTAATCAAAAAAATAAAATGCGATAACATGACAAGATTATTAGGACAGTAAATTTAAGTTTTCTTTTGAGAGATTATTACAGTCATATTTAGGATTTAAAATGAAATAAATGGATGCTTTAAAATATAATCTGAGTATATGGATCTTTCAGCGTGTTACGTTGCTGTGTTCTTTGAAATGGTGCAACCTGGATGACAATTTATGGTTTGAACATACTTAAATTGCAGGGGGAACATTTACACTTAAGGGGACACTTTTTGGTGCACATCATGATATTTATACTAAACACTCACACGTAACTGAGGTTTTCCTTTACATGCTAACATGAGTAGATGCATTTGGTAGGTAACTAATACAAGGTTGTATGAATAATGAAACAGCATTGGTAAAATAGTAGGGTTGTCTAATACGAAGTTATGATGAAACTAAATGTTCTCACTATAGCGAGGTGAATAAACTAAATGATTATGATTAATGTTACGTGATAGGTTAAAGAATATGAAATGTTGAGGCAATTGTCAGTTGAAAAATAATACAGATAGGCAGAGGCCATCTATTCAAATGTTTATGGTATATTTATAAATGTATGAAGAGCATGCAGTGGTTAACAAAAAAATAAATAAAAATCTGGAATCATAAAGATTTGACAATGTAAAGTAATAAATGTAACAGCCAACAACCAGTCATTTTCTGAATGAGGCACAGCTGAACAGAAACCAGTGAAAATAATAATGAAGGTATTTAATCCATGAATTAAAATTTTGTAAATGAATTATTTAACGCCAGTGACATCCATATATAAATATAATTTTTTATATTGGTGATTACATTTAGTTAAAAGGAGATCGAATGAGGCAATAATTTTTCCTTTGAATATTTTCTCATATTTATGTACCTGCTCATTTATGGACTATTCAACGGAGAGGTGACATAGCATTTTGAAGTAATGGTTGTAATATTAGGGTGATGGTAGCTCTGATCTCCGTAAGTTATTTTGTATCCAAAGTTTAGGACGTCCGGAGAATTTTGTCCTCATTAATTTTAATTTTGCTTCTGCGTCATTAATTTATTTGCACATCAAGAGTAATTTTGAGAAGTCTCAGAGCGAAGGTAGGCTTCTGTGTTTGATTTTATGTATTTCGTGGTGTGGTTCTGTAATAAATGGTGGATGAGTTTTATTTTAACAGCGGAGTTTTTTGTCATTCTTGTTCGTTGCCATACTTGTGTGTCCACCAGATCAATTTTGAGATTTTACCCCAGTTGTACCCTATCTTTATAAAGACCCCGGGATTGCTTGAATCTCGTTCCCGACATAGATTTTTTTAAATGCCAAAATTGATTTGGACATTCAAGATTTTTATTCTTTTCGAGTTGTACCGAATTCTGGGTGAGGATTGACGTGTGTGTCGGGCCACCCAATCCAAAGCCAGATTATCGGGCACATTATATTTATCTGTAGAAAAGAAATTTGACAACTACGAACTGGCTGCTTGCAGTGTTGAATAGCTTCCATACCCACACGGCAGGTCCACCAGTGTCACTGAAAGAAGCCTATGGGCTCTCTTAAACCCAGCCATATAAGGTGTTTATATAAGTATGTCTGCTAAACAGAACCACACAGAAAAACATCTGAAGAACCTTATACTTGTGTAATAACATAAGTAAGCTTAATACACAGCTAAGGTTTCTGATATAAAAATGATAAACATGCTGGCAAAAATATATTGACTTACTCATAAGTTTTTCATCTCTCGCCCTTCTTCGAGCTTGCTGGTACGTTGAATTGAAACAATCCGTTATGAGCAAAGAAGGCCTCTGAAGACGTTCCAATTCACAGCCATTTAGATGTCGCTCCTTCTTGTGGTTAAAATCCATTGCATACACTATATCTTCCTCTCCTACCTTTATGATTTTCCAAATGGTGCCACCAATCATATGTCCAGCAGGGAGAGGAGTAATTGTCAGCCCATATCCTTTTCCTGCAGAAGGTAAAATTCCCATCCATGACTGCCTGCTATTTCAGTGAACATTATTTATTTATCGTATGACATACAGACAAAAAGCAAGCAAGTTAAATATATAACACATAAACATTGATAAGGGGAAATGATGATGATGATGATATACATATTTACAGGAACACATGACAAGGCAGGCTTATATCTTTAAATCTAAATTCTGTATCCATTGCAATGCTGTCGGTGTTGCCAACAGGAAGTCAGACCGATTACCCTGATATGCTCTTCTATGGCATTCATGAACAATGTGGTGAACTGACTGTGAAGGAGCACCGCAGTCACATTGGGGAGAAGGGATTTTACCCCATTTGAAGAGTGATTCAGCACAGACTCCATGGTTAGAATGGATCCTATTGAGGGCAGTCCACGTTCTTCTTGTCAGGTCAAAACCGGGTGCATCACTATCTCCAATTAAATCACTTCAAGCTTTAAGGTTGATGTTGGTGCTCCATTCATTTCTCCATTGGATATTCGGCTTGAAATTGTTGCCCGTGAGATCCCTAGCATATTTGATGGGTGGATGTCTAGATTTCAGTCGGTTTCTATTCAGATCAGGGATGTCGCAGTGAATAGGAAGAGCTGGATTACTCATAATTTTCTTATACTCTCGGATCAGTGAACAATTCTCCTATTAATGAACCAATAAACTGAAGGTTCATTTAACACAAAACACACCAGAAATATTGTTAAGTTCCATATCACTATAAGAACCAGAAGGTGAAGAATATTAATAGCTACATGCAAATGATAATAATCAAAAACGAGTACGGTGAGTTTGAACTCTAGTCAGGGAGTGTAATTTTATGCCATTTATTTACAGGCTGGAGGCATCTTGGTCTTCAGCTCTGTGTACTGTGTATGTGGAATATGAGTGACAAATAACCTGTATTATTGAGTAGTTACTAATTGTTGGGTCTAAAGCCTGAAAGTGTCCCTTTCAAAAGGCAGTTCATTATTAATCAGAACAGGATAGACCAAGCCAGGACCTTGAGATGAAAGGTTATTTCCATCCTGTTCCAGATTTTTTTTTGAGTTGTTTCGGCCATCAATGGACCATGATGTTCTTCACTCATATGATCACTGTAGTGCTTGTTTTCTTGTCTGCCAGTAGATCTTCATTCTTGACGAATGTTCAGCTCTCCTTTCTTCCGTCCACTTGCAGTGAGGGCGAGGCATCACAGATGTTAAAGGGTGTAGATTACTGGTTGATTTAACCGCCTTTCTGAACAGGTTCCTATCCCAAACCAGAGCTTGATTGATTCGAGCTTCTGTTAGGTCCTTTTTAACTTGCATCGACCATTTACAATAGGAATTTTTTTTAGAGATTGATGAGTGTATTCGATATGAAAGTCGATGATGCTCCATCCGTTCCAAATGTCCAAAGAAAGACATTCTCCTTTTTCTCATCACACTCACCAAATCTTCTATATGTTCAAATAATTCATTGTTATGTCTTCTTCTGTAAGTACCATTATCATTAACAGGTCCTAATATTTTCTTTAGAATTTTCCGATCCTTAAGTTCTAATTTTCTCAATGGGCCTTTGTTTGTCATCTGTAAGCATTCTGCAGCATACAGTGCTGACGGCCTAATTACTGTTTTATAATGACAAAGTTTGACATTCCGGGACAAGCTTTTACTTTTGAAAATGTTTTTGCAGGTTTGAAAGGCACCTTCCAATTTGTTACATCTGCTCTCAATGGTAGCTATTTCTGAATTATTAGGGGTAATCCATTCGCCTAGGTATTTAAATTTTCGGACTTTTTTGATTTTTTGCAGACCAATCGTGATGAATTTCATTCAATTAGTCAAAACTGGCCCAAGGCCCCAGGAGTTGATGAATGGCATATGCAACCGGGCTCAGCAAGGACTCGAAGACCATTCTTGAACATATCGATATGTTTTCCAAAATGATCCTTTCTCCAATGATATGATAAAGAAACACTGTACAGCCAAACCTCCATTACACAAATTTTCAATATCTCGAATTAACTTCAATTTCCTGGCTGCCTGTTCTATTCATCACATGTATTAATTTCTCTATTACTCAAAATGCAATTACACAAATTTCTCAATTTCTCGAAGTAATCGTTTCCTCCCTATACTCTGATTTACAAAAGATGCTTGATGAAAGCTGTCATTCGCTTGATGGGTGAGGTGAGGAGAGGAGACGAGAGGGGTAACGGTCTCCATGGCAACAGTGAGCAACATTGCAATGTCTGCCGACACAGCAGTAAGCACATGGTTTGAGTCAGTGTGTCTTCACTCGTCACGGTCATTAGACCGCCAGTATTGTGTCTTCCTGCAAGCCTCTTGGAATGTTATGAGTCATGATCTGCCTCAGTGGCACCGCAGCATTTCCCCACGTGCTAGCTTTGACAGCTGTCAGCGAGCTTTATTGGTAATTCAGAGTATAGGAGCAAATCATATATTCTGTAACTCGAATTGTGTACAATATTAACTGTGCAATACAGCATGTATGGTTTGTGTGTTAATGTACTGCAGCATTGACCATAGGACTGGGACAGGTGGTAACAGCATTGATAAGTCTCTACAGGCCATCCCCCTGCATTTGGTCAGTCACAGGAAAATCTGCAGCATGTTTCAGATCAGTCATTCAGTGTCCGTTTACAGTCCTGCGAGAGTAAAGAAGTGTTGAGAAATGCAAAGTGAAATGTCTAAGTCTCAGTGAAAAAGTTCGAGTGAAAAGTGGAGTTGAGAAAAGTCAGAAAAAGAAGGACGAGTATAGAATTTCTTCCAGCACACTATCTACAAAACTTTAAAATACTGACAAGTTTTGCCTGGCGGTAGATGAATCACGGTTTACACCACAGCGAAAGAGACTTAAAACATTGAGTATCTCGGAGCTTGCAACATCTACGATTCAGTGGATGATCCGTGTATGAAACAAAATCATTGCAATCCCAGGTAGCTTAGTTCATGAACAAGCAGAAAAATGAGCTAAAGACTCGTGTTATGAATCTTTTCAGGCCAGCAGTGGGTGGCTGGAAAAAATAAACTCTGAAATGGAATAGTGCTGCAATCAGTCAAATGAAGTGGGCCAGTCCTATTACAGGGAGTACAGTTCTTGTCATGTGTTTAATGCTGATGAGACTGCTTTCTTTTACAAATGCTGCCTGGAAAGTCACTGGCTTTTAAAGGTAAAAAGTGTTTAGGGGGAGAAAGAAGTGAAGAAAGGGATACAGTGATGCTGGGAGCTAGTATGATGGGAACTAAAAAACTAAAACTTTGATTGGATCATTGGCCTGAGGCCTCGCTGTTCTTTGGGTGTGAAGTCATTACTGGTCATGTACAAAAGCAATCGGAAATTGTGGATGACGAGCTCCATTTACAAATCTCGGCCATAAAGCCATTTACAAGAAATGGGAACAAGTCTGTAACTTACTGTAATGTGAGTAATATTAACAGGAAATATTTTAGGCACCTCTAATAGAGTGTTGTTTTCAATAAAGACAAGACCTGAATTTCATCTGAATATCTGGATATAGAGCTAATGAGCACATTAGTTTGTACAGGGGTAGTCCAGTTCCCGTATTAACACAATAACAAATATTATGTTGAAAATGGCATTACCGCAATATGAGTTAATATTGGAGTAGTCATTGCGTAGAAACATTACAGCAATATTGCCGATCAGTTACTTTTCAGTTGGTCAACACGAGCACAATTATTGGGATATGTGATACAACCTGTAAAAAAATCACATGTCATTAAAAGCTATTTTAAAATCCTGTATAATTCATCATTCTAACGGAAGGATTTGCCTTTTCGTGATAATATTCAAATATCCCCCAATAATACGAAATATTGTTTATATTTTTAGCATTTACGGACATATGGCAACTTAAAAACGGGTAGGGAGCTTTTGCCTGCCACTCTGCTAAGCCAGTGGGAATGTTATAAAATGGACCTAGTAAGGGGCCAATCGAGTAACATTGTGATATTTTTCCATTCCTGGTTACAAAATCAAAACTGCAAGGACAGCACGAATCTTGCCAAATGTGCTGAAGAAAGCTGCATCAGTAGGTGCTACCACACACTTTATCCTGGTTACAATATCAAAACTGCAAGGACAGCGGGAATCTTGCCAAAAGGGGTGAATAAAGCTGCATCAGTAGGCGCTACCGCACACTTTATCTGCACAAATACAGTACTACCTGCAGCTCAATGCTTCCTGTTGCAGGCAAGATGATACTCACCCACTAATTGGCCACTTGTATATAATATTTGGAGTGTATTTCTTCTTGCGACGAGTAAGCAAATTTTTTGCTATAATGCCCTAAATGTTTACTGTGAGTAGTGTGTTTCATTCATCTTATTGTTACATTCCCCCTATTCCTGGAATAAGAATTGAGCAGTCAGGCCTACATGACAACCCAACAGGCGATGCAATCATTGTCATACAAGTACAAACACACGAGATGCTTGTGACCACATTCCGTAAAATACAAGTACATCAGCAGATTCCATGAAGACAATACAAGACAGTAAAACGAGATAAATGTCAACAATGAGGACATTCAGACGGACAGTCAGATAGTGGAGGAGGGAGGTGTGGTTCCTGGGGGGTGGTGCCGACACGAGCAGCAGACTCCAGGACCGTTGAACCTGAGACTTCATGATGAAGCTATGAAGGGATGCCTGATGACTACACACAGGTAAGTACCGTGTATCAATCCCAAATCCTTCCCTCAACCTCAATACACCCCCACTAGTTTCACATAAATTGTTATGTTAAATTGAATTGCATTGTTCATTCATAAACATTGCTACCTAGTCCTGGGATGACACCCATGCAGCAGTGGTGACCTTGTTGGCTCAACTAGCACACCAACTTAATGCTGACTGGGGTATGAGGTCATGTCCCCACACTACTCGCACAACCCCACCTGCAGACCGGGAAACAATAGTCACCAGCTCCCGTAATTTAACACCTTAACCCCTATCCAAGAGTATGTCCCGACATCCCTGCCCCCAACTTTTGGACATAAAAAATGGTGAAGGCACTGATCCCTGGTTGAGACTTAACAGTATTCTATACATAGATATCTATGGGAAACCCAGTCACAGGGGGAGCAATCCAGCTCAGCTCAACTTAACTCCAAGTCCGGATAAATGGCTGGTTATTGAGTCCCAGTGGAGGTACCTATACCAAGTAGGTGCCTCTAGTATATACTGGGAAATGCACTGGTTGGTAGGCTCACCTGCCTACCCCCTAGGGGGATGGGTGAAGGCAAGTGCCCGGGGCTTTCTCGGCTAAGGTATGATAACCCTGACCGAAGGGTCCCTGGTTGGGGGTTGGGCATGAGCCTAACCTCTTCCTGTAAAAAAAAAAATTTTTTTAAATAATAATAAATGTGCGTTCCAAAAATCCAAAGAACAGAAGCTGGACTGATCAATAGACGATGACATGCCACTAATCCTGGACAACGAATAATAAATACAAAATTGAAAACATCTCCGAATTAGTACCTGGAATGTTCGATCTCCGTATAGCCCGGGCTCCTTTAAGAGGTTACTAGACTAATATGGAAAGTTTAATGACAGCATTATTGCCATCCAAGAAATTCGATGGACGGGGAGTGGTGAATAGGAAAAGAAAGTGGCTACTATGTTCTATAGCTGTGATGATGTCAAACACAAGCTTGGCACAGGATTTTTTGTTCATAAATATCTGAAACACTTAGCGATCGACTTTACACCCATCAACTCAATTCAAGGAAGATTCTTAAATTACAGCATAATAAATGGACATGCACCAACAGAAGAATCTAGTGAAGATTTAAAAGATGATTTCTATGATGCTCTTGAAGAAAATATATGATATATGTTCAAGAAATTATATTACGATCATAATCGGTGATTTTAAAGCCCAACTGGGAAGAGTAAAATGTGTACGTGCATTGAAAAGGGATCACATGTCGGGTATTGAGATAAAGGCACTGTCGTGTTCTATAATATGCAACTACTATCATGTAATTGAATTGAATGCCTCTGAAAGAAATTAAGGCCTTAAATTAGCACGTAATGTTACAACATAACATTTCATAATATTTCAGTAGAGCTCTTACTTTACTCTTACTTTACGACACAAATAACTACTAAACTATTTGGAAGTTACGCTGTCGTTTACAATTGCATGTTCACCGGTATTCTGATGCAGATGTAGATTTTTTAGCCTATTTTCATTTATGAAAAATTGGCTTATGAGATCACCTTTTGTCACTGTGTGGGTATGTGTGTGTCCCACTAATAAAATCTAAACGGCTGGAGCGATTTCAATGAAACTTGGTAAGGTCATAGTACTATATCAGGGTGTCGAGCGATGACCTTTTTTCAAATTCCCGTATTTCCCGTACGAAAATCCACCAAATTCCCGTATATTTTAGAACGCTCTAAGACTTGAGTTCGCATACCGAATGGCTGAAAAATGAATCTTAAAGCGCGAATCAAGATTTTCTGGCGTAAGTGTAACTGCATTTTTGGAGATACTTCCGCAACCCATGGGTGATGGCGAGATTTAGGCCTAATCCGTAGCGTGAGCAAAGCAAGCGCGTGCGAGTGAACTCTCTCGCAGATAGGATGAAATGCAGCGAACATAAATAAAATACCTTTCACCTGAGGAGAGCTGATATAAATGACTGTTTTACTGAAGAGGATTGGGAGAGTAGAGAATAGGAGTGTCACATAATAAATGTTTACGGGAAGTGACTTAATTGTATGGTACCGTAACCGTAACCACTTCCACGAGTTAAAATGGCTCCGACGCTTATGCATAGCGAACTTCCGGTCCGCGAATCTCCATTTGATTTTCATTGGCAGTGAATCGTTCGTGATTATCTTCCATATTATTTCGGATTGTGGTTTTGTTTTTAGGCGTTCAACTTATGAAATAAAAACTAGAGGGTTGGCCTTTCATGAATATTCCAAAGACAAGTGTCTCCTAAAAGAGTAACTAGTAAAACTTCGCATCAGAGATGACCAAACCAACAGCTTGCCTACAAAGTGTGCGATTTGCACATTTCAAACGGCAGTGATGTAACATATCTTAGACTACAATAATTACGTTGGTGCAAATTAAATATGTTATATGTGAGAATATTATTATAATTTGCTATCCGGTTGTTGGTATATTATGCATTAACGTGACCAGTTTAAATGCCAAATTGTGACGAAAGCTACGAGTTATTGATGTCCGAAACGGGGGAGGAGCTTACGGTCAGCTGTTTGCAATATGGCGGCTAAATAGTGACGTGAAGTAATTGGGAGTGCGTTTGTTATGGCTTCTAATTTATGATGGCAAAATACTACATATTTTCTTTCATTGATAGAAATATTTTTATAATCAATTTAAATGCAGTGCCTAATTACTACCAGTTAAAAATATTACCCACATGTAGATAGTTAATTTACTGTCTGCTGTTACATATATGAAGCCTGTACTTGGGAGCCTAGCGGTATCGATGTTTTTATTAATTTCACAATATATATATCTCACATAACACAAAGGACGACTCCCTGATAATAAATTGAATCAAGCAACCCTGAATTTGCATGAATGTTTTGGGTTCAAAGAAGCGTTACTTGGGATGTTCAAATCATACTTCAATATTGCAAATATTGACCTACATACTTGCTGTTCAAAGGCAAGCATATTAATTTATTAATCTCTTGCCACAGGCAAGTTAAAATGGAGGCATTCTCTTTATCAATTTATTTAATTAAATATTTAAAATACAGATATTTAACAAAGCTGGAGTCTCCATTTGAACTTGTCATAAGCAAGCGGAACAGATCAAAAACTACACTTTAAGCCAAACCAAATTCACTCCTCAGCTCGACATAAACCATAATACCAATTAAAACCTATATAAAACATACTCTCCTTACTGTTGTGCAACTTTCAAAACAACTATTCGCACCCAAAACTGAAAAACCCTGAAACGGGAACTAATTAAAGTTAGAATAGCCTAGGCCGATCAGGTCTCCTGCTGCATTACCGCATTTGTATACTTAACATCACTATAACTTTAAAATTACTAAGTGACCTATCTGCCTGAGTAGTATAGGTGTTACCGGCCTGCCTGGGATGTTGGGTCACCAAACCGGTACTTAAAACTAAGATTTTACATTTTAATTAACTAAATTCAACAGTAGGGAGATCATAGCCAAAAAAAAAACAATTTCAGCCAAATCATACTTCAATGACCTACATACTTGCTGTTCAAAGGCAAGAATATAAATTATCTGGCAAATTAAGGCTATGAACAGCATTTTTCTTAAGTTTTCTAACCATTCGGCTATTGTCAATCGAAAGAACCCCTAAAATAAGTTTACCAAGAGCGGATTACATTGTATGTACCGGTACGGCACAGAAGTAATAGGCTACAAGTTTATCAGTATTTTTGATGTAGCTAAATCCATGTGAATACAAATTAGAGACAATAACTATCAATAATCAACAGTACTGGTGGAAAGAAGTCGTCTTCACAAAAATGCAGACTGCACACTGTCATGTAACACGTTTTCCAATTGACAGCGCCGAAGCCCATCTTTCTCTCTGAACTTTTTGTATAGGAAAGTAGTGAAGATATTTCGTACCCGTTTTATACGATTTGCAACCGTATACAGAGCAGTACCTCCTCGAATTTGACAAATTTCTTTCTGTTTCCATTACGACGTCAAAGCTTCACCATCTAAATAAACCTCACCAGTCACAATGTTACAGCTTCAACATTCTACCGCGTGGGTGCGCCATCCAACTTTTCTGACGTCAATAGGCTATTCGCCGTACCGGTAGGCCTAATATTTACTAACAACGCATCGTTTATTCTTTAATATTTATTTAATCATTATAATTATAATAGCCTATCTATTAACACTTATTTAACCAATAATCATTTTATAATTCTATACATATTCCAGGCATTGTAAGAAAGCGATAATTGATAGCACATGCGGTTCCACCTTAAAATCCAACTGTGCCTAGTTTTCAGTACCTATGGAAAATATTACCGTAAGTTAATAAACCAAACAACTGGCGACAATTTTATTTTTAAATGCTCGTTTACATCTTCACCCTAGTCTACGTGAAGTACTATAAGGTAGTCACGGAACGTACCATACGGTAATCACTGAAAGGGTAGGGGGGTTATGACCTCAATTTCACAAACGAACGAACCTCATTTTGCATGAATTATGGAACCCGAATCCTAATGGAGGTATGGATTGTCTGCATTTAGAAATATGTTAGTCAATAATTTAAATAAGATGCCAGAAAACGAAATACAAAAGGCTGCGTGCCTACTATGGTGCAAAGATGCTCCGTGAAAAAAAAAAAAAAAAAAATCATCAAAATTATACGACGTGCACACAGTTAAATACAATTATCCAATTGGAGAAACACATTCTTTGTCACGATCTTATAAGCAATTCAAACATACACTGCTGTAATTTACGGGAAAATGTGCAACATTTAGAGACTACGAGTGTTGTATGTGGCACAACGTTAGCTGACACTTCGCATCATTAATACATTACTGTATAAGGAATGAACACATGCACAGCTTTCTCACTGCACACAACTGAAGATCATATCATTCTTGGTGCATTTTACGTTCTCTTAACAACAATAATTTGCTTAGTTACATGCAAGGAAAATTGTAGTACACAGTTCCCATTGCTTCCATTACCTGACTACTAAACCTGAAGCTGGTAATGCATAACCATACGCCGGTGGCGCGTCCTATGGCAAATGAGAGATCGAAAGAAAATGCAAGCTCTATAGGAGCCCGGAACAAGGCGATACAATTTCCTACACTACTGAAAATAGTCAAAATACCCATTGTAATAATGAATAATAATTTTGGGGGTCATGTAGTAAGAGATGTTACCCACCCACTATCAGGGTGTCTACTGTAAGGATGAAGTAAAAATTAGTTACTTTTTAGGTACCTTTTAGTTACCTTTCAGTTAATTTTAGTTACCTTTGAATTCAAGTTACGTCTGCGGTCTACAAGCATAGGCGCTCATCACGCGGTGAAGAAAAACAACAATGAACTGTTTTTAAAGAAGTTTTTTATTTATCGTATGGCTTTTAGTGCCGGGAGTGTCCGAGGACATGTTCAGCTCGTCTGAGTCTGTAGCTGCTTCCAACAGACACACTTAGGGTGAGCTACAAGTTCCGTTCAATTTCAAGTTGCTACCAGATATCAATGATACCTAGTGGTGAACGTTGGAACTTTCATAGAGCGTTTCGACGAAATATAACCTAACAATTTAGCTTCACACAAGTTTTGTCTGTGGAAGAATCCTTTACATGCCATAAATCCATGACATGGGACCGCCGGCTTTACTTCCCCTCCGAAGGAAGGCATACTGAAGGATTTTTAACGCTTTTAAAAAATCCGACGACTTCGGCCGGGTTTGAACCCGCTATATTGGGCACAGCAGTTCAGCATGCTACCAACTACACCACCGAAGCCGCTTTAAATGAAATTCACATGATGTTATCAAAAATTAAAAAATAATAAATATATACTAGATATTTAATATTCAATGAGTTGTTTCAGCTAATATGTCGTCTTGTCCACAATATGTTGTTATTATTACGGTACCAAGAGGTTGCTCAGCTCTTGACCATTTGGCGAGATTTCCTTCGTCCCCGCGGTACGTCGCGAAGAAATGTATGCGATGTTACGCGATTGTCACCGAATTCTGTCTTCGCAGTGAAATGCGGAGAAATATCGAGATGTCACACGATCGGCGCTGGTCTCAGTTGTTTGGCGAGCTTCCCGTAGTTTTCACGATAGAAAACGGAGAAAAATCGCGATTTAGATCATCAGCGTTACTTTTAGTCATTCGACGAGATTTCCATTGTCCTCGAGTTCGGGCACAAGAAAATATGGCATTATTACGCAATCGGCGCCACTTGCTGTCTGTTTGACAAGAATACAGTTGTCCTCATCATTGAATGCGGAGAAATATCGCGATGTATCACAATCGCTGCCGCTCTCGGCCGTTTTACGTTGTCCTCGAGATATTATGCAATCGTCGCCGCACCCGGCCGTTCAACGATTGTCTGTCTGTCTATCTGTTCTGATAGAATGGCGGAGGCAAGCTCAAGGTTGGGCATGGTTAAAATTCACGCGTAGTTATGAACATGTTGTTCCGTCGGCGCCCTGATTCCCTTTGTCCCTATGCTGTAGTTGGGAGTTCATGAGTTCAGGGTGGATCACGAGGAGGATTTAGTATTTCGATGCTACGTAGGCTGCCATTTTTAAGTGGGTTGATGCACTTCTCGCTCCCCGCACGCTTTTAAGTATACGGTCATGGGAAAAGTGGCAAGTAGGTTTCGTGATGGGTGCCCCGTGATGGGTGCCCAATCACCTTTGACAGGATTCCCGCAGTCCTCGTGGTCACAAGTTCACGATAGGGGACGGGTTTTAAGATTTTACGCAACTGACGTCGATCTCGGTCCGTTTGACGAGATTCCCGCAGGCAAGTCGTACGGTCAGCCGGTCGTCTTGAGGATGAGAAAATTTTCGTTACCCGTTTGTAAAATTCGTTACTTTTTCGTTACTTTCGTTACCCATTTGTAAAATTCGTTACTTTTTCGTTACTTTCGTTACTTTCGTTACCGGTAGACACCCTGACTATCCCTTTTTAGATCACGACTTTTATAGTAAAATTGGAGGTGTGCCCGCTATTACACGCGTACATTATGGGACAAATACAGTATTGCTAATCCTGCGCATTCGGTACTGACAGCCTTCCTGTCATTTTGCCCCGCTTTTCCTCTCCGCAACCCACGGTCGCCGCATAACAAGACCCTACGTCCAACCGCCACACGGCAAGAATTCTGAGCAGAGTTCTCACCTACACCCTTGTGTTTCGAAGGAAACAACGCGAAGGATATGTCGGGAGCTTGGAACAGCTGAGCTGAGTTGTTAAGTTTTTAGTGTTGTTGTAAATCAACGTATTCGAATAATACACAGCGCTACACTTCAGACATTTCTGTACAATTATACGTAATATATCTCTCCTGAGTCAACGCCGAGGACATTCAAACAGAGAGAAATACGATACTTTTAGATGAATAAATAAATTACACACCGAATTATTCAATTCAATAAATACGACTAAGAGGGCAAACACTCTACAGCTAATGAATATAAAAACACTCACTTATCCTTTAACATGAAACAAGAGTCTGAGTGGAGGTAGTTCACAGCTTACCAAAGTAGTCGACGGATAACACCATGCGCACTCACTGAATCGCGACTCTCTAGGGTTAATAATAGCTTTCGTGATAACACAAAAGTAAAGTTAAGGTAAAGACATATTTAGCACTGAGCACTCAAACAAGCCGCTCTGCGGCGATATTATTGCCGTGGTTTTATATTGTCGAGTTGAAGGCTATTGAATGACAGACGGTATTTTGAACACTATGACGGGAAACAATAGCATGTGCTTTATAATTGATTACGCAAGCGAACTGACACCAATAAATAAATTAAAGTCAGTCACTTGGCAAGGGTTTCTTTGATGACACCCTCCATCCCTTCACTGTCCCTATCATCATCACCACCATCATTGTCTTCGTCAGAGCTTGATGAATTGCCAAGGTTAATAATCATTTCATCCACCGCGATATCCAGACCACCTTCAGTATTTCTTTCTGTACATGCTGTACGGGATGTGTCCAGTCCTCGGGTCGAACTTCGGCAAAGTTAAAGTAACGAAACAATGACAATGAAAGGAAATCCGACACAGACAGTGGTTAACAAGCGACTGAAAAATGCCTGCCCATACGAGAAGAATTCTGTCACTTGTGTGGTGTATTTTGTAGCCACATGTTGGTGACGGGTGTTTGATAGTAAAATGTCGAGAGCTGTAAGATATTGTTTGTAGTTTTTGAAATGTATGCATGTATGACGCATTTGCATTGAGTGTTAGCACGGACTTTAAAACAATTTTGTATGTGCATCTCCCCTGCGAAATAACACCACGGAAAGGATAAAAACAGTAAAATTCCACACGCGACACGCCGCGAATACTTTTAAATTTTATCAAAGTAGATAATAGAAAATTAAATAATGCAAAACGAAATTAAATAAGTCACTCTGATAAATATAATATTGTTACTAGGAACTTCAGTTATACACAGCACAAAATTAAGTTCTTTTGACAGTACTAATTTCTGAATAGGAACTGTAGGCTAGTCATACACAAAATAAAATAAGTCACTTTGTTAATACTAGATTGTGGTTAGGAACTTTAATCACACAAAATAAGATAAAACAAACAATATTCAAGGATTTATTAATTTAAAGCTTCACTAGGGAACTCATCTTCTCTTCAATTTTCTCTGCTTCAGAACGGGCGTCGTTCAATATTTTTTTTTTTTTCCAATTCCTGGTGATCTTTCGTGGCTTTTCTTTCGACTGCCACCTTAGCTGTCGCTTCGCACCTGTTTTGCTTCCTTGAATACGGCATAGGAGTTTCGTGCAGTCACTTGGCAAGGGTTTCTTTGACACCCTCCATCCCTTCACTGTCCCTATCATCATCACCACCATCATTGTCTTCGTCAGAGCTTGATGAATTGCCAAGGTTATCTTTTCTACTCCACCAGCTGCCATCGCAGCGTCCTGAATAGTATGCATGCCAATCAGACTTGCTTCTTTGTGATTGACGATCATGCATTCCTTGTTCAGGGAGAAACCTCTGTCTAGAGCTGCATTGTTGTGATACAAAATCAGTATCATTTTAACGAAGCTTGTGAGATTATTTTTGGCAGGAACTGAGGAAGGTGCTAAAGCCACAAATTCAGACCACAGCACGTCGACCCGTGGCTCTTTTCCGTCGAAGTGCTTCAAACGCAAAGTGACGGAGGGCGGTCTCAGAAGTGCAGAGTAGCAGCTGTTGTTGCGGTCAGCCATTGCGCCAGAAAGCAAATTCTTCTGATTACAAAGAATTTCCAGGGCAATGACGATCCTAACTTCTGCCAACTTAGGACTCTCAGCGACCCCTATAGGTTCCAGGCAGGAAATAGCACGGGTCATCTTGAGAGCAAGAGGTCACCTATCTTTAATTTTTCCAGCCATAGGATACGAATGTACAATTTTCGGCAGTTGGTGTGAAATTGCAGCACATCCGCGACTGGAATTTTCTGAGATCTTGAGCTGTTAGCTTCTTTAAGGGCTGCTCTTGTCGAGAAACCCAGGTCTCCTCTGTGAATAACAATGCGGACTGATTCCTGTATGTCACTGTCAGCAACGAGTGCGGCGCGCGTAGAGGGTACGGCCGGCGGTCGGCCAGGCAAAGCTTGCATTCGACGTTGGCTGAATTCTCATCCTACTTAGCGCTCTATCGGTGGCGCAAATTGCGGGTGGCAGCGCGGTCTGCAGGCGAAATAGAAGACTGAGCAGGAGGACTCTACCGAGCGTTCGGGGCTAAGAAGTCAGGCATTATTAGACTTTTCAAGATTTCCCGTATCAAGTGCGAATTTCCCGTAAAATTCCCGTATTTTCCCGGGTCGCTAACATTCCCGTATTTCCCGTATCGCTCGACACCCTGTATATTGTCCGACCCCGAAAGTGCTCTTCAAATTTTATTACGTCTCACCCATCCAACATGGTGGCTGTGCGAAATATTTCACTGGCATTCTATATCTCCAAAACTATTACTGATATCACCCTGAAATTTTGTACGGTGATAAAGGGCACTTCTAGAAGTTCACCTATGTGACTTTCAAAATCCTGTTAAGTACAAAGCAAACATGGCGAACAAGCTAAGTTGAAACATTTAAATAGATTTTTCTCGTGATTTAACATCCGAGCACAGTGAAAAATGGTACAGCAAATGTTTATACACATTGTAATGCACTGATATCTGATTTAGTTCAATTGTTTACATAACCTCAAGATGGCGGCTGTGCAAAATTTTAAAATTAAGTTTTAATTTCTTGTGTCCTAACTGAGACAATAGTTTGAGACTATTGTAGAGTTGTGACAATTATATTTATATCTACGTTTCAAAGTACCGCTAGAAGTACACTACTTCAAGTGTAAGATACTCGTCCCTCCATCTATGTGTCAAGTTTGGAAACTTACGGAGTCTATGTAATTTCTTGGACTCGCGCTCTACCTAGCGGATTTCTTGTGAAGCTGTTCCGTTGCTTGGACTAGTTTTACGCTAGATGGCGCAAGCTGGATTTGTGATCCCGCCACAGATCAGTGTCTGGGTTTGAGATTATTTATGGAATGTGTCACCTTGGGAACCTAACAAGTCTTTGTTGGAAAATGGATTACTACCTATCTTATCGTCGAAGAACGAAGATGTAATATTAGCATTTAGACTTTCACGGCCCGTGTTACTATTCATAATGTTGAATTTTGGGCTTATGCCGTGTTTATTATATTGAAATTCGACGTGTTTCGAAAGAAACCATGCCTTTCTTCGTCAGGAAATATCTAGAATACGACAATGATTGCTAAGAGAAAGCAACAAAGAACATATAGAAGGTGCCCAAAGATGGACGCCATTATAGCCCCATGTTAGGGACAACGGAAAGCAGCAGTGAATTACTTTCTCAGGGTTCTGATAATAGGTAGCCAGGATTCACTGAGATTGTAGCCGGTGTCGCGGTTGAAATTATCTGGGTGTTTACGTATTTCAACCGCCTCACGGATTATTCTGGGACGATATTGCTTTATACGGGCAAGAACATCACCCCCTTGGAACATGACATCATGGCCAGGTGTTAATGCATGATCAGCAACAGCTGATTTATCAGGTTGAATGAGCCTGATACATCTATTATGTTCCTTAATGCGAGTGCATATTGTTCTCGAAGTCTGCCCGATGTAAACCTTGCCACAAGTACAGGGAACTCTGTAGATACCCGGTTGTTGCAATTTGGGCAAACTGTCCTTAGTTGGTCGCAGGAGTTGCCTAATCTTAACAGAAGTTCCAAATACAGTCCGTATGTTGTACCGACGTAGGATTTTAGCAATACGATCCGTCGTGTTATGTATGTACGGTAGGTAAGCAGTTCCTCTTACATCTCTTTTCTCAACTGACGTCCTATTATTATTTGTTGGTTTCAGAACCGTAGAAATCAAAGCCTTGCTATAACCGTTGCTCTCAAAGGTGGTTCGCAAGGTATTAATTTCTTCTTGTAAAGAAGACACTTCACAAATCCTCCTAGCCCGGGTAGTTAGAGTTGTAAGGATACCATGTTTCTGGGCAGGGTGATGGTGAGAACTTGCGTGGAGATATCTATTGGTGTGTGTTGGCTTACGAAAAACGCTGTGTCCTAAAGTTCCATCCTCTTTCTTGGTGACGACAACATCTAAAAAAGGTATTTTGCCGTCAGATTCCTTTTCCATGGTGAAACAAATAGAAGGGTGCTGGAGATTAAGGTGATCCAGGAAATGGCTAAGATTTTCCTCACCTTCCGTCCAAACAACGAACGTGTCATCCACATAACGCCACCAGATCTTCGGTTTGAAAGGAACCGACGACAAAGCTTTCTCTTCAAAGTTCTCCATGAAGAAATTAGCCACAACAGGAGAGAGAGGACTACCCATGGCCACACCATCAGTCTGCTCATAAAAATTCCCATTCCATAGAAAGTAGGAGGAGGTCATGCAGTGATAAAAAAGTCTTGTGATGTCTTCAGGAAAAAAGCCATTAATGAGAGACATAACACCATCAATAGGTACTCTCGTAAACAGAGACACCACGTCGAGACTCACTAGGATATCACCCGGCTGAAGTGTTATAGCCTTCAACCTTTCCACGAAGTGTGTGGAATCCTTAATGTACGAAGGCGTGTTACCCAGAAGCGGCTGAAGTAGTCTACCTAAGTATTTGGAAAGGGCATATGTAGGAGAACCAATCGTACTAACAATAGGTCTAAGAGGAACATCTTCCTTATGTATTTTAGGAAGACCATAGAGTCTCGGAGGAATAGCATCCCCTGGAAGGAGAGTCTTCGCTGCATCCGCTGGAATAGATGATTGCTTGATCAATTTGACGGTGACATTTGAGTAGCCCCTAACATGGGGCTATAATGGCGTCCATCTTTGGGCACCTTCTATATGTTCTTTGTTGCTTTCTCTTAGCAATCATTGTCGTATTCTAGATATTTCCTGACGAAAGGCATGGTTTCTTTCGAAACGCGTCGAATTTCAATATAATAAACACGGCATAAGCCCAAAATTCAACATTATGAATAGTAACACGGGCTGTGAAAGTCTAAATGTTAATATTAGAAACCTCTATGGGGAGAATATTTTCCGACTGATGTCTAGATTTAGTAGGTTACGACGCAAGAAGGTGTGTCTTATCTCTTCACTCGCTTTTCTCCTAAGATGCCGGGATCATGATATTCTACCGAATTTTGTTATGTTGAAGCATACCTTCAGAACACCTAAGGCAACGAGAATCTATCGTCGTGCAAGCAAGGCGTTATTGATAGAGAGGTTACAGCATACTCGTAAGCAGTTGGATTTTATTTCGAGGGAGTTACTACAGCTACATCTACGCCTCTCGAACTTCGTAAGTGAAGAAATATGGAAGATCTTTGACCGTATTTCTTCAGTGCAAGCTAACAGCGTTCTAGATCAGGTGAGGGGAAGACATATTTCCAAATATGATAGGTTATGTCAGTTGCAGAAATCTCAAGCTATTAGACTTGATGCTAACAAGGTTGTCGTAAATTTGTCCAGCATGCCCCTAAATGATACCCAACAGGCAGTTCTCGCTAAAGGTCTCAATTTTGCTGTAGCGCCTAGAAGAATTCCTATTGAAGAACTTATTACATCTGTAGAATCCTCGGTACATCACCTCACACCTGAAGAGGCCGAGGAAGCCAGACAAGAATGTTCCAGAGTTCTCAAGAACGCTAAGCCACCTAACACCAACTTAAAACAAGGCGAAAGCCGGGCACTTAAAGATCTAAGGGACAATTCTGATATTATCGTTCTCCCCGCTGACAAGGGTAACGCGACAGTGGTGTTGGATAAGGTTGATTATGATTCCAAGATCTCGTCTTTGTTATCAGATCCTGTTTATAGGATTAATAGTCGTGATCCTACTACTCGCTACTCAAATGTCACCGTCAAATTGATCAAGCAATCATCTATTCCAGCGGATGCAGCGAAGACTCTCCTTCCAGGGGATGCTATTCCTCCGAGACTCTATGGTCTTCCTAAAATACATAAGGAAGATGTTCCTCTTAGACCTATTGTCAGTACGATTGGTTCTCCTACATATGCCCTTTCCAAATACTTAGGTAGACTACTTCAGCCGCTTCTGGGTAACACGCCTTCGTACATTAAGGATTCCACACACTTCGTGGAAAGGTTGAAGGCTATAACACTTCAGCCGGGTGATATCCTAGTGAGTCTCGACATGGTGTCTCTGTTTACGAGAGTACCTATTGATGGTGTTATGTCTCTCATTAATGGCTTTTTTCCTGAAGACATCACAAGACTTTTTTATCACTGCATGACCTCCTCCTACTTTCTATGGAATGGGAATTTTTATGAGCAGACTGATGGTGTGGCCATGGGTAGTCCTCTCTCTCCTGTTGTGGCTAATTTCTTCATGGAGAACTTTGAAGAGAAAGCTTTGTCGTCGGCTCCTTTCAAACCGAAGATCTGGTGGCGTTATGTGGATGACACGTTCGTTGTTTGGATGGAAGGTGAGGAAAATCTTAGCCATTTCCTGGATCACCTTAATCTCCAGCACCCTTCTATTTGTTTCACCATGGAAAAGGAATCTGACGGCAAAATACCTTTTTTAGATGTTCTCGTCACCAAGAAAGAGGATGGATCTTTAGGACACAGCGTTTTTCGTAAGCCAACACACACCAATAGATATCTCCACGCAAGTTCTCACCATCACCCAGCCCAGAAACATGGTATCCTTACAACTCTAACTACCCGGGCTAGGAGGATTTTTGAAGTGTCTTCTTTACAAGAAGAAATTAATACCTTGCTAACCACCTTTGAGAGCAACGGTTATAGCAAGGCTTTGATTTCTACGGTTCTGAAACCAACAAATAATAATAGGACGTCAGTTGAGAAAAGAGATGTAAGAGGAACTGCTTACCTACCGTACATACATAACACGACGGATCGTACTGCTAAAATCCTACGTCGGTACAACATACGGACTGTATTTGGAACTTCTGTTAAGATTAGGCAACTCCTGCGACCAACTAAGGACAGTTTGCCCAAATTGCAACAACCGGGTATCTACAGAGTTCCCTGTACTTGTGGCAAGGTTTACATCGGGCAGACTTCGAGAACAATATGCACTCGCATTAAGGAACATAATAGATGTATCAGGCTCATTCAACCTGATAAATCAGCTGTTGCTGATCATGCATTAACACCTGGCCATGATGTCATGTTCCAAGGAGTGGATGTTCTTGCCCGTATAAAGCAATATCGTCTCAGAATAATCAGGGAGGCGGTTGAAATACGTAAACACCCAGATAATTTCAACCGCGACACCGGCTACAATCTCAGTGAATCCTGGCTACCTATTATCAGAACCCTGAGAAAGTAATTCACTGCTGCTTTCCGTTGTCTCTAACATGGGGCTATAATGGCGTCCATCTTTGGGCACCTTCAATATGTTCTTTGTTGCTTTCTCTTAGCAATCATTGTCGTATTATAGATATTTCCTGATGAAGAAAGGCATGGTTTCTTTCGAAACGCGTCAAATTTCAATATAATAAACACGGCATAAGCCCAAAATTCAATTTTATGAAGAATAACGAAGATGTAGTTTTCGTCGCGGGAACCTATTTCTGAAAGCCAGCCTTCGGGCTTGGGAAGAGATATGCCTATTTTTCCACTACCATCGGATGGAAACAGTTATACTGACGTATTGGAAGAGTCACGTTTTATTTTTAAGCATGTTACATTTTAAAATATGATTTTGTGATCGTGGCCGACAGAATAAGGTACGTCCTTGCAATGTAATGGTTGACAAGTCGTTATTGAATAAGATCAGTATGTATGAAATGTCGTGTGAATGGATCTGTGTTTATATGTTGGTATGAGTTTGGTAATATAAGGGCCTTTCTTCTTGCTATTTTTAGTTTATTTTGATTTTGGTCCAAAGAGTCAAGAACCCTTATATTGCATGTGATGTGCCATGAGGTTGGCATGAATGTGAGATGCGTTTGGATAACCTAACATTTAATCTCTTGGAGATTCGTACCTTGTCGTACTATGTTTGGGTTCTGAGCACATGGGCTAAGATTGTGGTGTGATGCGTAAAAGTTGGATTTTTCATGTGAGTGTCTTGATATACTGATTTTTGCAAATAACTACCTTGTCTCCCAAGCTCTTTGTGTTATGTTTTCGAATGTGTTTATTTGCTAAGCTGATTCAGATTCTCATCTGTCATATAACAGTGAACCTCTTGTTTTGATTCGAAGCAGTTTTATTAATTTTATCTTAACGTTTTGGTTTTATTTGTTCCCCCCCCCTGCTTCGTTTCAGTTAGAATACTCCTTAAGAGTCTGTGTGAAACATCTCTATGATGTAATTTCTTTCTTAGGCCACCGTTGGCTAGGTAACCTTAATCTCATTGTTTTGGGTTATGAATTATTGACCTGGTATTTTGACAAAAACATCTGATATTTGGGACTCCATCTTGGGATTTCGATCACGACAGTCGTGTTGACTTCTAGCTCCCTTGAGATTGGGAATGATTTAAGATATTTTCTTGAGGTTTAAGTGATAGCTCTTGATAACCGTCATGCTTTGTCATTGTACTATTTCTCCTACGTTTTCATGAATAGATGTCGAATAATTAATACCAACTGAGATGATATATTATCTTGTCTTCGAAATAGGTAATGTTTTTATTTTATGATTTGAGGTTCCTGTTTTCTAAAATTATTATTGTTTTGTAGCTTAAGACCTTCTCATGTTATTTGTATTTTTAAAAGACTGGTGAATATATTATAAAGTAATTCTGACTTGGTGTCTTCTATCACTTAGATTTAATGTTTGTCTGGGAACTTAAATGGGTAGCACATATTTTCCACGTTAGTTGGTGTTAATTAATTTTTATTTTGACGTAGTTAAATGAGGCGTCAACTGGTAGCAGAAGCTTTCCACATATTTAATTATTTGAAAATTCTATTCGAATCTTGGTGATGACCTATTGGATATTATTAAATGCTAATATTTGTGTTTGTTATGTTTCATATATGATGCTGAGCTTGACATATTGATAATTCATGGATGAAAGAAATTCTGTCACTACTTATTATCTTAACAAAAACTAGATCGCTCACGAGGTACTCATAAGAGGGAAGATCCCAGTTCATCATAGAGAACTGGACCTGGCCACCTTGAATGAATTAAAAACAGCACCCATTGTCATTCCAAGTTGGAATGAGTACTCATGGAGTTCTGGTAAGTCCTCTGTTGTGAATGATCTCCAATCCTTGTTGGACCTAGGTAATGTTTATGCCTGTGAAAGTGATAATTCCCCATCTCAGTTGAGACGTTTTAAATCACGCCTTATACATTGGTACTATCGTATAGGCGACATTATACAAGTTTGCTCAGACCATGATGGTGATTACTGTGTTGTATTGGAAAATCTAAGATCTCGGCTCGTTCAGTGTTACCTAAATTTTTTTCCAAAAGCGATAAACCCTATATCTAAAGATATAGTCCATTGTTCTCCCAACGGAGGAAGTAATATTGAGGAAATTAGTCGTTCTAGTGGTGGAAGCAATATTAGTTTGTTAGGTAATATTAGACCTTGCTCATTGGTTCAGGAAGGGGTAAGCATGAATAATTTCCTTCCTTCGAGTAACGTTGAAATTGGGTCCTCGACCAATAACCCAACAGTGGCGGTTCCTTCAAATCTCAATACTAATATGATTGATAAAGTTATTAACCCTACGAATGAGGGTACTCTGGTAAATGTAAGAGATAGTGCATCGCCAAATGAGGTTATACCTACCATCTCTGATTTCCAGCAAGGATTAAAATATGCCAATGTTCCTCATCCTTGAATAGTTTCTCCAGTTGTAACGGTAGCGATTCTGAAACATTAGTGTTATTTTTAAAAAAGTTTTCCGAGTTAGTTGAGAATGCTATCGTGTTTAACCTGTCAGAGATTCATATTTGTCAATTGATTTTTCCATTTACCTCTGGATTACTCAGAGAAGAATTACTAAAAGCTATGAGGTCACGTATTTCTTTAAGCAAATTCTATTTGGAAATATTAAACAATTTATTCCCACCAAATAACTTGAGGTTACTACGGAATAAATATTTTTATAGGGTGCAACGCTTTGATGAAACACTGAGTGATTATGTTTCTGAAATAAAAGGGTATGCCAAAATTTTCTGCCTACAATTAAGTGAAGAAATGATCGTGTCTAAGGTTATCGATGGTATCAACCCTGAATATAGGTCTTATTTGGCAATGAGAGGGACTCCTACTGATTTTTCAGGCTTAAATAAACTCATCATGATTGCTGAGACGGTAAAGAACGGTGATTCCCTCCGTATTTCTAGTATCCCCATTCCTTCC
This sequence comes from Meconema thalassinum, assembly GCA_946902985.2. Lineage (NCBI taxonomy): Eukaryota > Metazoa > Arthropoda > Insecta > Orthoptera > Tettigoniidae > Meconema > Meconema thalassinum. Next base: position 569,017,523 of record OX336390.1, on the reverse strand, counting down.
AATTTCAGCATTGTTCCGGTAAAACCAGTAAGAAGATGCTTTAGGTGTGATTCCATAGAACATCTGGCTAGAGTTTGTCCTAATAATCCTATTTTCAGGAAATGACATCAAAATAGAGAAACCTCGTCGGGTTGTCATACACATCATAAAGTTTCCTTAAAAAAGGTTGTTAATAATATTGTTGGTAAAAAGCTTGTCAACAAGAAAGCTATGGTTTGTAATGATAGAGGTTTCAACGGGATGGACCTAGGTTGTAATCGAATTTCTACGGTACCTACAAATAATTGTCCTTTCGTAGAAATTTATTTAAATAACGAACCGGTAACTGCGCTGATTGATTCGGGGAGTATCAATTCCTTCATTGACTATAAATGGTTTAAATTAATGTCTTCTGTTTGTAAATTTGGGAATTTGGTTAGTGAACAAAACAAGTTTATGACAGCGAATTGTTCTTCTCTTGAAGTACTGGGAAGTACAAACGTTAAAATCAAAATTAATAACCTTTCTTGGAAATTCAAACTTAGGGTGATAAATAACTTATCGTGCGAAGTGATATTGGGTTCTGACTTCATAACTCATGTGGGTCTGTTATTGGATTTAAGCACTAGATCATATTGGTTCAAATTTAAACCTAACAAGAGGTGGGAATTCAACCTAATTCCTAATAATCAGAGAGTCAATTCTGCTAAACAAGAACTACCATCTACCACAATTGACAATTTGGAGTTCAATTATTTATCGGACGATCAAGCTAATTGTGTTAAAGATCTATGTCACGAATTTCCTGATGTATTAACAGATAAACTTGGAGTTACCGACCTAATTGAATATGATATTGAGTTAACTGATAATATACCTGTTCGGGGTCCTCCATATAGGCTTTCTCCTCCCAAAATGAAGATTTTGAAGGAAATGATCGAAGAAATGTTAGAGGAAGGAATCATTAGGAAGTCCATTTCACCCTATTCGTCCCCTATCTTTCTTGTTCCCAAACCTGATGGTAAGTTTAGACCGGTTATCGACTATAGAGAATTAAACAAGAAAGTAATTCTTCAATCTATTCCTCTTCCTGATCTCCAGTCTTGCTTTGGATGGTTCCAAGGAGCTTCTCATTACACAATTTTAGACCTGAACAAAGCGTATTATCAAATTCCTTTATCTGAACGTTCTAGTGCAGTCACAGCCTTCTCAACAGATTGGAATTTATTTGAATTTTTTCGTCTACCATTTGGTATTTCAACAGGGGCTGCCGTGCTCAGCAGACTTTTAGACAATGTTTTCGATGGAATTAAGTTCAAATTCGTATATCACTATTTGGATGACGTAGTCATATTTAGTAAAAGTTTTTCTGAACATTTGGCTCATGTCAGAGAGGTTCTAAAGAGGTTAAGGCATGCTGGACTCACCGTTAAACCTTCTAAGGTATCTTTCACTAGACCGGAAATTTCCTTCCTGGGTCACATCATTTCCTCATCTGGTATTTCAATTGATCAAACCAGAACCGAGGCCATTAGGGAGTTCAAGGCACCGAACAACGTCAAAGAAGTAGCTAGATATATTGGTATGTTAAATTATTTCCGTAAATTTATCCCAAACTTCGCTCAGCGTGCTGCACCCATTAACTTATTAAGAAAGAAAGGGATCCCTTTTTCTTGGGGACCTCCGCAAGAATCTGCCTTTCAAGACCTTAAACTAGCCTTGTCTAATGCTCCTATTCTGGCTATTCCAGATTTTTCAAAAAGGTTTATAGTTCAAACTGATGCATCAAACAAAGCCGTAGGTGCTGTTTTACTCCAGGAACACGAACAAGGCAGATTACCTATAGCGTATGCTTCTCGTACTCTCATTCCTGCCGAAACTAATTATTCCATTTATGAATTGGAGGGACTTGCAGTGATGTTTGCATTAGAGAAGTTTAAGATCTATCTAGAACAAGTAGAATTTAATCTGGAAACTGACAACCAAGCACTAAGCTGGGTGCTTGGTAAACCTAGGAAGACTGGCAGAATAGCAAGATGGGCCACTCGTATCCTATCTTTCAAATTTAACGTCAGACATATTCGTGGAAGCGAAAATGTCATAGCAGATTGCTTAAGTCGCATGTACGATAGTAATTCGGATACTGAGAGTATTGATAGGGAAACTGATAGCGAGAATTTCGAACGTAAGGCTATTAACTCAATTCTTTCAAACTTCCCCAAGTTATTTAGGAACGTTTCAGAATATCAACGTAAAGATCCTGAACTCAGTAATATCATTGATCGCATCAAGGAGGGAGAAGCTGTGAAACCTTATTCCATTAGAAAAGATATTCTGTGTTGTACTTCACGCAATGATAAATTACCTAAAATTGTTCTTCCTAAAGTATTAATTCCTGAAATATTTAAATATTTCCACGAAACGCCAATCGGTGGTCATCTGGGCGTATTTAAAACGAGGGCAAAAATCCGTCAACATTTTATTTGGAAACAGATAGACAAAGATATTAAGAGTATGGTAAGTAATTGTAATGCTTGTAATGTAGCTAAACCTTCGAACAACACTAAAACAGGGATGTTAGCATCCGATCTCGCTAACAAACCCATGGAGAAAATGTTTATCGATTGGGTAGGGCCCCTACCCCCTTCTAAGCAAGGAAACAGATTTGCACTTGTGTGCATAGACGGGTTCTCCCGCTTCGTCTGGATATTCCCTACTAAGAAAGCAGATACTCAGACTGTCGTCAGGTGTCTCAAGCAGATTTTCTCTTCCTTCGGTCCTTGCCAGTATTTAGTATCTGACAATGCCAAGTGTTTTATGTCTCACGCTTTTAGAAATTTCTTATTTGACTTGTCCATTGCTCATGTGACTTCTACTGCATATTACCCAAAGGGGTCATATGCAGAAAGGGTAAATAGAAACCTGAAGGCGGCATTAATAGCCTTTCACAGAGGTGCCAACCTTTGAAGTGGGTTATCAGTAATCTCTTATACTGCCCCCCCCCCCCCTGAAAAATTATTTTCACGTCAAATCCAAAGCATGCTCCTCCCTTCTCGATAATGACACCACACCACCTCCTTTGCCCTACCCGGAAACAACTTATAGCAAAGAATATCATATTACACAATAAAATTTGCACATTAACTGCTAGTTCTGTGATAAAAAAAAAAATCCTTGTAGCTTGTTTTGCACTCAGTAACTGGTTTTCTGTGAAAGTTTTCTTGCAACATACTTCTCCCTGTGATGACATTTTCGTCTTGTGAATCATAAGCGATTCCAGTGTAGATGTGCTTAATGTAGGTCTGAATTCTGTCTGATTTTTCCTAACAACACTGAAAATTCTTTCTGTGGGAGAGTTACTGTGAGGTACAAGTAATACTGCAAATATCACTTTGCTTAAAGTTTTATACTTGAACTATCCACTTTCGTTTTTAAGCTCAGCAATTTTGCCCCAGTTTACATCAATTTTAGTTCCTTGTAAAATATATTCAGGGAAAGTATCACACTGATAAACAGCAAATTCCTCTTCAAGTTTGTCATGTTCACTTTCCTTGACCAAACTTGGGAATCTTTGAACAAAATAATCAAGAGATGAATAGGAAACTTTTATTCTAAGAAAAATATCGAGATGTTACACGAACGGCGCTGGCCTTAGCCATTTGACGAGATTCCCGTAGTTTTCACGATAAAACACGGAGAAAAATCGCTATTTACATAATTGGTGTCACTTTTAGCCAATCGACGAGATTTCGATTGTCCTTGATGTGCGAACGGGAAATTATAGCATAATTACGCAATCAGTGCCACTTGCTGTATGTTTGACAAGAATCCAGTTGTTCTCGTCATCGAATGCGGAGAAATATTGGGATGTATTGCAATCGCTGCCGCTTTCGGTCGTTACACGACAATCACGATGTCCTCGCAGTTGGTCACTGAGAACGCGATAATATGCAACCGGCGCCGCATCCAGCCGTTCAACGATTGTCTGCCTGTCTATCTGTTCTGGCAGAATGGTGGAGGCAAGCTCGAGGTTGGGCATGGTTAAAATTCACGAGCAGTTATGGACATGTTGTATGGTCGGCGCCGTTATCCCCACTATCCCTATGTCGTGGTTGGGAGTTCACGGTGGATCACGAGGAGAAATGAGTATCGCGATGCTACGGAGACTGTCATTTCTAAAAGGGTTAACGCACTTCTCGCTCCACGTACGCTTGTAAGTATACGGTCATGGGAAAAATGGCGAGTAGGTTTCGGGATGTTTCGTGATGGGCGCCTAATCACCTTTGACAGGACTCCCGCAGTCCTCGTTGTCACAAGTTCACGATTGTGCTCGGGTTTTATGATTTTACGCAACTGGCATCGATCTCGGTCCGTTTGACGAGATTCCCGCAGGCAAGTCGTGCAGTCAGCTGGCCGTCTTGAGCATGTGAGTTCGGAGGATGAACGTTCGAAGTAGGTATCGAATATTACGAATTATTCTGATAGGATTGAATGAATAATACGACAAGAGGGCACATTTTCTTTCGAATTCAAATCACGAATTATACAAGTTATACAAGTTTTCGAAATAACCGGTTAATTTATCCGATGGAACCAAAGTTCGAAGGAAAAGTTGACATAACGGAATTTTGAATTAACCATACTGGATGTCGCAAATTTTCGATACGAAAAGATTTTTAAAATAAATGTATTTCGAAGCATTTTCGGGATTCCTTTTTCAAAACTGTATAATTTCGCAAGATTGCGACATTAAATTATTTCGCGTTATTTCTGGACTTCAATTTGAGAGAGTCTCCAAATTCAGAGGTCAATAACAGAAATGAGAGGTCTCTGTTGAGTTTCGGAAATATTCGCGAATAAACGTCTCGCGGAAAGTCATCATCATCATCATCTTGCACAGTTTCCAGCCACTGGCCGGGTCTGTTTGGAACACAAGCCTCTCCAACGTCTTCTGTCTTCCCACCATCTCTCAGCCTCCACCCTTGTCCAGTCTTCTCCTCTCTTCTTCACGCTTTCTTCCACCCCCTTCAGCCACCTGTCTCTCGGTCTTCCCCTCGGTCTCTTTCCTTCCCACTTCGTCTCATGTATTCTCCTGGGTATCCTCTTCTCCTCCATTCGTTTTACATGTCCATACCATCTAAGTCTAGATTTCTCTATACCATCCTGTAATGGTTCCTCCTTCATTAATTCTCTGGTCCTCTCATTTCTTATTCTGTCCATCTTTGTAGCTCTTCGTTACCTGTTTGTAAAATTAGCTACTTTTTCGTTACTTCCGTTACTTTTCGTTACCGGTAGACACCCTGCAACATTCCTTTTATTTTTTTTATAGAAATGTGTTTTTTTCGTGATGTCACTTTTCCGTAATAATTTCCCCTTTGACCGTAATGCCGTAATCGTGAGCTGAAATCCGTAATAATTACGGACAATCCGTAATAGTTGGCAACTCTGCTTTCATCATGATGATCATAAGGCTTGGGATAATTGTATTTCTTGGCTCACTTTTGCATTCAATACTGCGGTTCACGAAGCCCATCAGACAAGCCCCTTTGTTTTAATGTTTTCCTTTGTTCCTAACTCGCCAATTTCTAACCTTTGGTTCTTGAAAGAATTATTACCCGATAATATTTCTACTCAGAATGTTAGGGCTATTTGGAGCAAAGCAAGGTCCAACATGAAAGTTGCTCACGATAGACTGAGAGAAAAATACAACAGGGGATGCCGGCCCACGTCATTTCAAATTGGTGATGAGGTCTACGTTAAAAATTTCTCCTTAAAAGAAACTGGTCCAACTCAATCAAATAAATTGTTGGCTAGATTTCGGGGTCCATGCAAACTAATTAAATTCATTACTCCCGTCACTATACTTGTAAGCGATCCTCAGAGGAAAAGGATATTTAGAGTTCACCTTTCTCAAGTGAAAAAAGGAGGTGGAAATGTACAAGGAAATTACTAATTTTATGAAAAGAAATGTGTTATATTCATTTGAAAAAAAATTGTTATTTTAGTTGTAAAGAAAAGAGGAAACTAAGGGGGTTATTCCCATTTTAATTTGGTGTTATATTGTACTTCTGTCGGTCATCGTTATTTTTTTAAAGCCTGATGTATTGTAATTGATTGACTCGTGACTGATAATGTCAGTTGTGGTGTGTGGAAGGAACAAGGAACAAAAAATCTGTTCGCAGTTCAATTTGATTTCAGAAAATATTCCTGGATGAAGAAAACCTTGCAGTCGTGTGAAATGTACTTGTCGTCCATGGGCGCCCGGATGTCATAGTCTGTCCTTCGCTACTTGATGTATGATTATCTCCCGAAGAATGAAGAAGATGTCTAGTCCTGTATCTATTGCCGGATGTTATGAAAATGTTTTATGTAAAACAAACACATTTCTAAGCATGGGAACCTGTACTGTATTGTTTTTCTGGTGCTATCTTCTAGTAGTGACCTTGTGTGCATGAAAAAATTATTTAGTTAGCGTTCATGTTATGAAGACTTCAAATTTCTCCTGTATTTCTCATCTGCATTCTACTTGGTGATCATTTGGTGTCCCAATGATCACAATTGCGGGAGGGAGGGTTGAGACAATAGTTTGAGACTATTGTAGAGTTGTGACAATTATATTTATATCTACGTTTCAAAGTACCGCTAGAAGTACACTACTTCAAGTGTAAGATACTCGTCCCTCCATCTATGTGTCAAGTTTGGAAACTTACGGAGTCTATGTAATTTCTTGAACTCGCGCTCTATCTAGCGGATTTCTTGTGATGCTATTCCGTTGGTTGGACTAAGCTGGATTTGTGATCCCGCCACAGATCAGTGATTTTGTGATCGTGGCCGACAGAATAAGGTACGTCCTTGCAATGTAATGGTTGACAAGTCGTTATTGAATAAGATCAGTATGTATGAAATGTCGTATGAATGGATCTGTGTTTATATGTTGGTATGAGTTTGGTAATATAAGGGCCTTTCTTCTTGCTATTTTTAGTTTATTTTGATTTTGGTCAAAAGAGTCAAGAACCCTTATATTGCATGAGATGTGCCATGAGGTTGGCATGAATGTGAGATGCGTTTGGATAACCTAACATTTAATCTCTTGGAGATTCGTACCTTGTCGTACTATGTTTGGGTTCTGAGCACATGGGCTAAGATTGTGGTGTGATGCGTAAAAGTTGGATTTTTCATGTGAGTGTCTTGATATACTGATTTTTGCAAATAACTACCTTGTCTCCCAAGCTCTTTGTGTTATGTTTTCGAATGTGTTTATTTGCTAAGCTGATTCAGATTCTCATCTGTCATATAACAGTGAACCTCTTGTTTTGATTCGAAGCAGTTTTATTAATTTTATCTTAACGTTTTGGTTTTATTTGTTCCCCCCCCCCTGCTTCGTTTCAGTTAGAATACTCCTTAAGAGTCTGTGTGAAACATCTCTATGATGTAATTTCTTTCTTAGGCCACCGTTGGCTAGGTAACCTTAATCTCATTGTTTTGGGTTATGAATTATTGACCTGGTATTTTGACAGAAACATCTGATATTTGGGACTCCATCTTGGGATTTCGATCACGACAGTCGTGTTGACTTCTAGCTCCCTTGTGATTGGGAATGATTTAAGATATTTTCTTGAGGTTTAAGTGATAGCTCTTGATAACCGTCATGCTTAGTCATTGTACTATTTCTCCTACGTTTTCATGAATAGATGTCGAATAATTAATACCAACTGAGATGATATATATCTTGTCTTCGAAATAGGTAATGTTTTTATTTTATGATTTGAGGTTCCTGTTTTCTAAAATTATTATTGTTTTGTAGCTTAAGACGTTCTCATGTTTTTTTGTATTTTTAAAAGACTGGTGAATATATTATAAAGTAATTCTGACTTGGTGTCTTCTATCACATAGATTTAATGTTTGGTAGTTTCTCTCTAAGGCAAACCCTCTGGGTAGCACATATTTTCCACGTTAGTTGGTGTTAATTAATTTTTATTTTGACTTAGTTAAATGAGGCGTCACTAACCATGTAATCTAAGTCAACATTTGAATATTGAACCTACGCAATAATCGTCATCTAATAGTACATAACTCCATGACCTATTTATATAAAAATCCAACATGGCGACCATCCGAAATATTTGGACGGTTCTCAATATCTACTGATCTACGACAGCAATGAAACTGAAATTTTGTATGTTGATAAAGGCTATTAACGTAAGTTCATCTATGGGACTTTCAATAAACTAGCGAGTACAAATCTAACATGGCGATGATGCGAAAATTTACATTTTGAATTAAAAACATCATACCTCTCTTAATAGACACGATATCAAATCGGTTTAAAATGGTCAATATTCTTCTAAAAATTTCCTAAAACTTTTGTCTGAAAGAAGTTTTGATATGACCCACCCTTACCCAAAGGGATGAGCAAAATGCTTTTGGAATTATAAGAAATGGGACTTCTCGTATGCTATATGTGTGGAACTTTTGTATGTATCGATTACATGACAACGCAGCTCACATGTTGTTGCTTATTTTAGAGGCTGCGACATCGTGGTCATATAGCCCCGTGTACTTGGGTGTACTTCGCCCGGTGAAATCTACCTCCACCTTCTGGCATGCCAAAAGGGATTTTTTATCACTTGCGGAAGGTCACAGAAGACAATTAATTGCAACACTACTGCCTTTAAACGTCCCCAGCTAGGGTTTATTTATCATAACATAAGATCTCCAAGTCCTCTTATCTTATGTTGCCACAGCTGTGAGCGCGAACGAGTAAGTGAGTGGAGCCTCACTTATGATGCGAAAAGTGGTCCCTTTTCTTAGTATTAAATAAACCTCTTGTTTTAGCAGTGATTATTGTCAGAGGGCTTTTAAATTCACGCAGTGAGTAGATGATGGTCTAAGCCAGTGTGGTCCAACCCGCGGCCCGCGGGTTCATTTGTATTGGCCCTTGCCCTTCTTACTGCCCTTCACTCTTCGACAGTTATAATCCGTGGCGTGCCTACTTTAATTTTCACTTTCATTCAGTAATGTTACGAAGGAACCAGGTGGGAAAGGAAAGATCCCGAAAAATACGCCAGTAATCAGAATTGTCTTTCCAAGAATACGTACGGCACGAGAAGCGGGGTGCCTCCAGGTGACAACTGGTTGGCTGCAGATAAGTTCACGATCGTTCGTGAGTTGCACCCGATTTCCCTATAAAAGGGAGCGCAGGGCTGTTCGAAGAGGTTGTTTTTGACGAGAGAGGTTGTTCGAGAGATATAGTACGACGAGAGTTTGTTGTCATTGTTGTTGCGAGAGCGGTACCTAATATGGCAGGAGTTAATAAAAGGCGTGTTGAAGATGAGAAACGACACTTTCAGTCAAAGTGGCAGGAAAGTTACGTTTTTGTTGAACATAATTGAAAACGGCAGTGTGTTATCTGTTCTCAAGTCTTAGGTGATTCGAAGGAGTATAACGTGAATAGACACTATACCAGCTTGCATAAATCAAAATACGATCAATACCAGGGAAGTGCCAGAAGTTGTGTGTTTAATGATTTGAAGCTGAAACTAACAAGACAGAAGAATATATTTCAGCAACCATCAAACACTGCTGGTTTAAAGGCATCTTATGAGGTATGTTTAGAGCTAGCTAAAAGTTAAAAGTCTTTCAGGGATGGTGAGCTCATTAAGAGATGTGCTGTAAAAATGGCACTTCATTTGGAGATAATAGGATAGCTAAGGGACTTTGTTTTATATGTGACGGGGATTTTCGCTCGCCCTCTCGCCTGCGCTGCGAGCCGGTCTCCCGCCAAGCACTTTGCCGTAATGCGGTTCTTGGCTCCACAAGTGTCCCTCCATTGCAGTCTGCTGAGAGCTTTAACACCGTGAGGTTCAGTTTAGTCAATTGTTGACGTGTTTAGTGCTCAGTGTGCTGTTCCAATGTGATTTTCATTACGTAACATTGAAATTCATATACTCAATGACTCATTGCCGGCCGGTCGCCGAATTACGGTAAAGTGCTTGGCGGGAAACAGGCTCGCAACGTGGGCGAGCGAAAATCCCCGTCACATATAAAACAAAGTCCATGTATTTTGAAACACTTTCCTTGTTTCATCAGACAGTTAGTAGAAGAATTAATGATATGGCTGGTGAAGTTTCAGGTTCTCTCAAGAGCAGTTTGGAAAAATTTGAATTTTACTCTCTATAGCTGAAATCGGCCAGCTCCTTATATTCGTCAGAATAATAAACGAAGAATTTGAAATTCATGAAGAACTGTTGGAATTAAGATCATTAGAACCAGCAAAAAAGGTATTGACATTAACAACGCACTGGAAGATATCATTTCTACGTATGGAGGTTTTGTGAAGTGCTCTGGCATTGCAACAGATGGAGCTAAAGCAATGGTTCGTCCTAGCATTGGTTTAGTGGGAATGTGTAAAGATAAAGGATTGCATTTTTTGTTTTTCCACTGCGTTATCCACCAGGAGGCTCTCTGTGGATAAATTATAAGGCTCAGTGAGACAATGAAAACTGTTGTAAATACTGTAATTTAATAAGGGGAGGCAATAAAGCCTGTAGACACAGAGCATTTATTGCATTCCTGGACAATTTGCAAGCTGAGTATGGTGACATTTCATGGTACTGTGAAGTGCATTGGCTAAATGCTGGAAATTGCTTGCAACAGTTTTTTGGGTTGAGGAATGAAATTCTTGCTTTTCTCCAAATTGAAAACACTGGGCATGAGTATCAAGAAAAACTGGAAGAAATCCAGTTTTTAAATAATCTTTCTTTTCTGACAGAGTTAACATCCCATCTAAATGCTTTAAACCTGAAACTACAAGGCAAAAAACAAAATATCTCCCAGCTTCCGCAAAAAACTTATGCAATGTAAATTGCATTGAAGGCAAACAATATGGCACCTTCCCATCTTGTCAGCAGTTGAAAAAAGAAAAAAATGTGACATAAATTTTAGTATGTTTCATGAAATAATAATAGATATCAAGAAAGAGTTCCAGAACAGATTCCAGGATTGACTCCCTAAAACCAAAACTTGCACTGTTCAACAACCCCATGGATATTGAAGTGAGTGAGGTGCCCTGCGACCTTCAAATGGAAATTTGTGATCTTTAGGCAGACCCATTCTACCAGACTAAAAAGTGTGATGTCCCAGAACATTTCTGGAAACTAATTTCTAAAGAACGTTTTCCTGAACCGCTTAAATTCTCTCTGCAAGTGTTATCGCTGTTTAGCAGTACGTATGCGTGCGAAAGTGCTTTATCTGCTCTCAAACAAATTAAATAAAAAACAATAAATCGAATTGAAAGTTCTGCACTGGAATTGAGCCTGAGACTTTGCCTTACTGTACTTACAGTGGACATTGATACACTTGTATCAGGAAAGCAGGGCCAATCACCATTGATTTCTCGACAGTAAAATGAAGTGGTATATTAAACTACCAATATTAAAATCCTTTTAATATAATTTTTAATAAATGTTTTTGAGTAAAATAAGTAATACTTTTTCTTTCTGGAATGTCTCTGGCCCTCACATTCCTATACTAAAGTTTGATTGGCCCTCGGGTAACAAAAGGTTGGACCACCCTGGTCTAAGCAATACATAGGCATCAAAAACAAATATTAGACATTTTACTCCCTTAATTGTTTTTTTTTTTACAATTATTTCATGAGCTGTTGATCGAGAAGTGGTCCCTTTTCATATGCACGCACACAAATAATGAGAAAAATCTTAGGACCGAGAATGAAAGATGGAGTTCATTTCCAAAGCCAAATGCAGACTATTTCCAAACTCACAGACATGATACGTCTGCGACAAATCCAATTCATGGGGCACTTAGAATGGACCCAAACAGACTAGCTTATAAAATTCACACAAACCTGAAGAACAAAACAACTAGATCAAATTGTTACAAACAGACTGAGAAAGACCTAAACGAATTAGGATCGCCAAGTTTACTAGACTGGACTGAAATCAAGAAACTTGTACTCACACAGGGTTTTGCGGATGAAGAGATAAGTTCTAAACACCATATATGGTAAACTCATTCGTAGCGTATGAAGGAATACTGGGATAAAAGAAAGGCCAACCAATATTGATTCCACATTGTCCACAGAGATCCATTTGTGACGAAGAATACTTTCGAATACTCGGTTACTTGCAAGTATTGCCATTTCACCTTAAAGAAGAGTATTACCTTTCATGGGAACGCTTTGATTGTACTTCAGCTGCACTATCTTGTCAAAAGCAGCATCAACATCATCAAGAGTGAAGAGGTCAAAATCTTCCATGTTGTGACGAGACTGAAATCAATACAACATACCATATTTACATACACAGCTAAACTTTTATTTAGAGCTTGCCTGGCAACCTAATATTTAGTTCCTTAAGATTGAGAAAAAAAACAAATGAGTGTAAAATAAAATTTGTGAGTTTAGGATTATGAAAGCGTACACTAAATATGGTATTTTCTCAAGTATCACATGCCACTGTGACACACATTGGGCGAGCGTGGCTGTTAATTCCTCGGATTCAAGCCATCTTCATTAATTGCTGCTGTGTATTACCCAACTGTGTGAGGGGCCAGTCACAATATATCCATCTTGCATTGGGCAGTAGAGTGGTTTAATAACTAATAAGCAACCCTTAGCCAGCCACTGGGCAGTTGAGGTGGAGAGATCTTATGTTAAGTGTGCACCCCTTCTTTGAGACGAAACTAAGAAGAAATAAAATAATTTATGACGACAAATTTTTCCTAGCTAAATGATTCTATAGAGAAACCAGATAGCAGTTATTTGAACCAAAAGACATGAGAGAGAAGCTGGTATTCACAAAGGCGTGAGGCAAGGCTGCAACTTTTCAATCTAAACATTGAACAACCAATGTAGGAAATTAGAGAAAAAATGTATAGTAGGAGTAAAGATTCATGGAGAAATAATTTCAACATCGTCATCTTAGCCAATTCACCAGAGGATCTGAATGAGGTTTTAAATGGTATGGATTCTGTCTTGAGGAAAGAATTCATGATAAAAATCAATAAATGTAAACCAAAAATAACGGAATGCAGCTGAAAGAAATCATAAACACCTATGGACGTCAAATTGGCAGGTAAAAATCTAAAGGAAGTAAGAGACTACTGTTACTTAGGAAGCAAAATAACCAGCGACGGACGAAGCAAATAGGATATAAAAAGTAGGTTGGTTCAAGCAAGGAAAGTATTTCTACAGAAAAGGAATCTGTTGACATCGAATATAGATTTAGGTATTAGGAAGTCATGTTTGAAAGCTGTGTCTGGAGCGTGGCACTCAAGGGAAGCGAAACTTTAACTCCAGCGTGTCGAATGATATTGCTGTCATCCAGCAGTCAACGGATCATTGCGATTTGTATCCTGCGACATGGAGTTGAATATTGAGAGAACTACATTGTTCATTGAAGATTATCATAATTCTCTGGAATTGTGGAATAATAAAATGAAGCAGCTTGGAGAAGCGGGAGGTATCAATTGTGTTTTATGCAGGAGATGCATGCTCTAATCGTGAGTCAAATAGGGCACACCTTGGTTTGACCCTGAAAGGCAAAGAAAACCCTGCATTTTTCTTTTATGCGAGGTCTGTTAGAAAAATATCCGACCTTTTTTTTTAATCTTTCTTTTCGAAAACCTGATGAATTTTAATCAAGCAAGGACTGGGATTTGGTTTCCGGGTTGTGCCCGTACACCCAGGACTCGTCACCCATGATTATGGTGTTCATGAAGTCAGGGTCACTGATTGTGGAGTCCTGAATCTCCTGCGAGACTTCAACACGAAGTTGCTTTTGCTCCGCCATCAGCAGCTTCAGCACGAATTTCCGGTTGAAGTCTCACAGGACATGTTGGACTCCACAATCAATGACTCTGACTTCATGAACACTATAATCACTGGTGACGAGTCCCGGGGTACTGGCACGACCCGGAAACCAAATCCCAGTCCTTGCAATGGAAAATTGACTAGAGCACTACACACTACCTCACTCAAATGCTGCTTGCCAGCAACAGACGCTATCGACAGGCGGGAAAAAATTCACTTGTGCGCACGAAGATTCAAAGTCGGCTCATGCAAGCGCGCTTGATTCAAATCCATCAGGTTTTCGGAAAAAAAAAAGGTCGGAGACTTTCCTAACAGACCTCGTATATGCCCTCTAGATTCTGAAATCTTCTCTCAAACACGTCCAAAAGTTCCATTAGTATGAGAACATAAGGAGCTCCTTCAAATATAAGTTACACATGTCGTTCCAACTATGACCATTGCGCAACAAGAGTGGTGCATTGTAAGAATAGAGTTCATGTACCTGGCTTCCTGCAGACACAATTCTGCTATGGTACTGATAAGAAGTGCATCACAGTGTGCAAGTGAACTGACGCATCCACTGGAAACACACTCCAAAGTTGAAGTTTGCGGGACAGTATGATTCTTGTGGGCAAAACGTCGAAATTACGCACAGATTCACCGTGAAATTTTGGTGGTATATGGACCAAACACAATGTTGCGTCCAGCTATAGTGAAATGGTGCCATCAATTTGACCAAGGACGCACAGATATGGGTAATATTGGCCGGGAAGGAAGGCCATCAACATCGACCACTGACAACAATGTCCAGGCGAGCGGACATTGCTCAGCTTATGCACATCCCAATAGGCAGGGTTCATTCTATCATCCGAGATCATCTGCAGTATTGGAAATTGTGGGCATGCTGGGTTCCACGATCACTGACACCTGCACACAAAGATGCAAGGTTTATGGCTTCTCTGGACTTTCTTCAGCATTACTCCGTGGAAGACAATGATTTCCTAAGCCACATCATTATGGGCGATAAGACATGAGTTTATCATTTCAACCTACAACAAAGAGAGTGCCTGTGGAATGGAAACACACCTCGCCTGGCAGAAGAAATTCAAAGTTGTGCCATTAGCACGGAAGGTCCTGCCAGGGGCGGATCTAGGGGAGGGCAAGGAGGGCGACTGCCCAGGGCCCCGCGCCATGGATTTTTTAAAATTTAATTAATTAATTATACTTTTCAAACTAATTTATAATTCATATTCCTTTTTTCAGTGCAGCTATGACCTCCCTTGACCATTTAGCAAGTTAAGATTTCAGTGAAATAATAGAAGACTTCAGCCAGGAAAAAAGTCTCAAAGTAATATTTTAATATTTCATAGTTTATATAACCTTCTTCAAGGGGACATAAAAGCTTCTTTCATATTATTTAAAAAATGTACTGTAGTGTATTAAAAATATTGCAACTGTTCTTTATTTTATTATTATTATTATCAAACTAATTTCCATTTGATTTGATATTTTTTTATTTCCTACTGTTGTGTGCCCCACCTTATCATATCGCCCAGGGCCCCGCAAGGCCTGAATCCACCACTGGGTCATGCCCACTGTTTTCTTAGACTGTGAAGGAGCTGTGTACACAGAGTTTATTGTAAAGGGCACAACCATTATTGACGATTCTTACCGTGCAACCCTGATGTCACTAAGCAACGCTACAAACAACAAGAGACATGGAAAATCAAGCAAAGGCATTGTTCTCCTGTACGACAATGCAACACCCCACATGGCACACACAACACAATCAACGTTTTCGATGGAAGCATCCGGCATACATTCCAGATCTCGCACTATACGATTTCCATCTGTTCGGCAAGCTGAAAGAACATCTGGAAGGAAAGAGATTTGCCAAGTTCACACAGCGATTCTCGAATGGCTCTGTGATCGAGGAGCGGAGTTCTATCATAGAGGAATGGTAAAACGTTCTGACCATTGTTTAGGGAGACTTGGTGATTATGTTGAAAAATAGTGTCATGTATTTGTGTCACTTTGTAGTGTCGGGAAACATTCAATAAAAGTTACTTGGTCTGCCATGAACATGTGTAACTAACTTGTTGAAGTCCCATTGTAGTATTGTGTGACAACAGTGTTAAGAATACTCAGCTTGAAACAGTGTCATAGATTCCTAACTTAAGGCCACAGTCACCTCCTTTTCCCAATCCTATCCCCAATTTACAAATACACACTAGTACAGCCATCACAATAACACTGGTTATCACACAAATACCACACACACACAAAAATACACGGGGCTATATGGCCGCGATGTCACAGCCCCTAAAATAAAGAACAACAATGTTTAAAACTGAAGTTTCCAACTCTCACAAAACAAAAATTCACAGACTTAAACTGAATGATTACTTCAGACAAGTACAAAGTTGTATATACAATTTTAATTACCTGAAAAAGGTCATACATGAACATTTGCCCCATTTTATAAACAGGAATGGTGGCATAGATAGGACAGTTGAGACCACATTTCCCCACCAGATATGGCAAAGCTCCAAGATGTAGTGGATCAGGATACGATAACAACACTGCATCAATCTGGTGCACATGCCTGCAGCAAAGAATATTGTCTTTATAGCCATATCCTCAGAAGTGAACAAAGTAATTCTCAGAAAATCCCTAAAAAATATTCATTTATGGTTCTCAAGTAGTATTTCTGGTAATGCATATGAGCAGCTATTAACAATAGTTAAGCCGAGTATAGTACTTGACTACTACATATGAGCAGCCATTAACCTAAAAGGAAAATGCGAAAGGCATTGTTAACAATTATGCAAATAATATAATTTTTAAACTAAATACGGTGAATCATAGATGTTCCATAAGAACACACAGCCTATTTTCCTTGAAATTCATACCAGGAACGTGATGGTGCAATGATGAGATTTTCGAAAATATCACATCCCATGGTTCGGATTCCACGTAAAAATATAGGTCCCATGGCTCACGATCGCGACATTAACGTCATGTAAAACTACAAGCTTCCTTTCTTATTTCATTTTATCTTCTGTTCTTACTGTACAGTAAGATTCAGTACACTTAGAGGGGGTCAAATTTCTGCATCCTATACCAACATCACGTTGGGAAATGTAACATGCACTAAGGCCTATAGCTCATACTGGTGCACGAGACTTCAGAACATGCCAGCACACAATTAGTCCAGGCAAAATAGGAACATTAGATGCATTAAATCATGTAGTTGCAAAAGTTTCAGGATTGTGTAGGACTCAGTCCCTTGAACAATAAAAGTACCCTGCAAACAAAACTAGAACGCTATTTATTCTCAATAAAAGGTTCTTAAAAAATGTATTAATTCTGGAGGAGACCTACTCCTGGCTTACATACTTCTACCTGGTAGATTATTGAAAATACATGATTCACATACCTTTCTGGGAGTCATTAGGAATTGAAATTACTGTCAATTATCACTGCTGCACTGGAAATATTTGTTATATTACTTAAATAAATGTTTCTATTTCTTGCTCATTCAATGACGGCAGCCATGTTCCTGAGGCGCATGGGGTTCTTAACTGATATATTCTTCTAATATGCTGTAAATGTAGTTTTTCCCTGCTTTGGGACTTTCATTCTCATTTGTTTTCCCAATCTTGTTTCCTTTTAAACCACAAACAGAGGTTAATATTATGTTTGCTTTCCCCTAGTGCTTTGTACTTATTTTGTATTTTAGTATGCATACAGAGAATTATTCTGTGTCTCCTACTCCCATCGAGTTCACACACCCTCATGTGCCTCGATCTCTCTGCAAAATGATGAACTTCTTCATGCCCCTTTCAACACATTGTGGGGTTTGAAGCCATGTTTTCAGTGTTGCCTTAGTAAACAAGAGTTTATTGCTCTTCAGTCGTCAACACGAATGTACCCAAAAGAGCTGGGTTATGCCCTAATCCTGAAATAAATTACATGAGATTAATAAATACACTAGGATGACCAGTTTCGATCGTCAAGCGATCATCATCAGATCCATTACACTTAGACTATAAAATCTATGTTTGAAAATACAGGTGAAAATATTTACAATATGTACAATTATTTAGTTGCAGTATTGGTAATGCAACTGTCGGTGTATGCTAAATGTAGTATATATTATGTTAGGTGAAATGCTAAATTGTCATAGATATCCGGAGTTTGAATATTTGGAGTGACTATATGGTTGTAAAAAAACAACTATGGTTAAACTGTAATATTACAGGCTACTACTTATTTGGTTGTCTTCCTTGCTGGAGCTATGAGCAGTTTCTTGTTCACTCTTACTCCAGGTGTGGCCGACTGAAATGGGCTGTCATCTCAACTACTGTACACTGGTTTTTCCCTTTCTCCCCCTGTTCATATGTGCTGTGCGAAGTCAGTGCGATGTGTTTATGTGGGATGTTGCCAAATCTAGATATGATGTATGTTATTCAATAAGGTGGGTCTACAACTATTAAAGACCGTGGAACATTCCCCGCCATGCGTGGACCAATAGCCATTCAGGAATGTTCCACTGTCTTTAACCCTCTTAGTGCCAAGCCATTTCCTGAAATACTTGCCAAGAATAACAAGTCATTTTCAATGGTCATCCAGTTTGGGTTCCTTCCGGGAAAATCTACAATTAGTGCACTGGATGATTTTGTTTGTCACATAATGCACCATTTTGAAGAAGGGAGCTCAGTAGATGCACTCCTGTGTGACCTATCCAAGGCCTTCGATTGTGTGTCACATGATATACTTCTGCAAAAGTTAGCACTGTACGGAATTAAAGGATCAGAGTATGAAGTCTTTAAATCATATCTAACAAACCGAGTATAGTTTGTAGAGAATGGGGATAGGAAATCTCATGCGTTAGAAGTTAGGTATGGTGTACCCCAAGGCTCGGTTCTGGGTCCATTTCTTTTTGTCGTTATGATGAATGACTTAGCAGTAAATGTTTCTGGAAAAACAATTCTTTATGCAGATGACTCTACATTTTTGTGTTCTAGCAAATGTATAAGTGAATTACAAAATTTATCAAGTCAGTGCTTGCTAGAAGCTAGGAAATGGTTCAGTGAGAATGGATTCCACTTAAATGAAACTAAAACTCAAAATTTAATATTTAGCCTTAAAAACATAAGTAATGATATAAAAGAAGCCAAGCTACTAGGAATGAATTTTGACTCAAAATTAACATGGGAACCTCATATTCATAACCTTTCGAATAAACTTGCAAGGGTGGTGTATCTACTCCGTCATTTAAAAAATGAGGTTCCTACGACATATTTACACACAGCCTATTTTGCTTTCTTTCAAAGTCTCTTTAGTTATGGATTAATATTTTTTGGAAATAGTGCACACATTGTAAATATCTTAAAATTACAGAAAAAGGCAATCCGTATTATTACAAATGCTCCTCCTAACACACCCTGTAGACCTTTATTTATTAAATCTTCCAAACTAACAGTTATAAATCTTTTTGTTTTAAATATCCTCATGTATATGAAAAATAAACATCCACATGAATTGCCAGGCAGGCGGGTAACAATTCACTCATACAGCACAAGAAACTCACACCAGATAGAGGTACCATGGTGTCGGCTTTCAAAAACACAGAACAGTCATGAAATTCTTGGCATAAATTTTTTTAACAAACTGAGTTTGTCTTTCCAACAACTCCCAACCAAAATCTTTAAGAAACAGCTGCAAAAGTGGTTGCTGGTGAATCCATGGTATTCCCTGGAAGAATGTATGGAAGCAGATTGGTGTAATATTTAGTGCAATAGAAGTAGGTTACATTTTGTTATAACGATAATAAGCTATTTGTATATACTGTTATAAGTAGGCTAAGTAATGTAGGATTGTTTGATTTTATTGTTTTGTATTATTAACCTGACAATGGCTATTGCACTTGTGTTTAACGCCAAATAAAGTGATTCTGATTCTGAGACTCTTTGAAAAAAATCATAAATACCACATTTCCAACGATAGAATCATTATTTTTGCTTTGCATTATAACCAATACCTCATTCTTTCATACATTATGCTCATAAAAGTAAATACGGCATCTAAACCTTTTTAATTGAGGTTATTCTGATAATTGTTCAATGTCTCAATTTTTTGTGTGTAAAAAATCAGTTTTGAGCCGAAATTAAGGACACCTAAGTGTCATATTTGAAGAAACACTACGTTTCCAGCTGTAGAAAGTGCTTAGATACATATGTAGGCAGAAAACATCAACAAGAAGAAAACAAATGCACCGCAATTTTGGCGGAAACACGCGTGATTGGGGGAGCGCAAAGGGAGGGCGTGAATACAAACTCAAACCATTCGCGTATCGGACTTCAAAGAAATAAAGTAAACACCGCACAGGCAAGCTTGCAACCTCACCTTTCTAACTGTATGAAATAATCACGGACATATGCCTAGAGAAATCTACAAATATAAGACAAACAGCGCGCCGATTCAATCGGCTTTGGCACTTTTGGGGCGAGCAGCGAGAGCCGATCTGATCAGCACGTGGCACTGAGAGGGTTAATAGTTGTAGACCCACCTTATTGAATAACATACATCATATCTAGATTTGGCAACATCCCACATAAACACATCGCACTGACTTTGCACAGCACATAGGAACAGGGGGGAGAAAGGGAAAAACCAGTGTACAGTAGTTGAGATGACAGCCCATTTCAGTCGGCCACACCTGGAGTAAGAGTGAACAAGAAACTGCTCATAGCTCCAGCAAGGAAGACAACCAAATAAGTAGTAGCCTGTAATATTACAGTTTAACCATAGTTGTTTTTTTACAACCATATAGTCACTCCAAATATTCAAACTCCGGATATCTATGACAATTTAGCATTTCACCTAACATAATATATACTACATTTAGCATACACCGACAGTTGCATTACCAATACTGCAACTAAATAATTGTACATATTATAAATATTTTCACCTGTATTTTCAAACATAGATTTTATAGTCTAAGTGTAATGGATCTGATGATGATCGCTTGACGATCGAAACTGGTCATCCTAGTGTATTTATTAATCTCATGTAATTTATTTCAGGATTAGGGCATAACCCAGCTCTTTTGGGTACATTCGTGTTGACTGACTGAAAAGCACTTAACTCTTCCTTTCAATACAATTACCCGGTCACGTGATCACATTAATTAACCCGTATTAAATAATCTAAGTAATTTTTTTGTAACTTTGAAGTGCTTTCTGTGAAAAGCCTTCCCCCTTTTTATGTAATTCTGCGTAAATCCTCTAGAGTGGTATTTCGTAAAACCACTTCTCTATAAGCACATCCAACTTAAAATTGGTTGGAGCTTTTAATGCCTTTTAGCAGTTTAGATTTTATTTTATTTATACCTCAGCTTACAAGCTGATTATCATTCAGTTAAGTATCTCAGTTTACGGTTTTGAATGCTGCTGATCCCTAAATTTAGGATCAATCTTATACTTATCAATTTGTATACTGAATGCTGCTGAGTCCTAGATTTAGGATCAATCTTACTGAATACTGTTGCACCCTAAGAGTGCATGATTACTCTTGATCTTTTAATCATCTCAGTTTTGTTCACTGAATGCTGCTGAGCACAAAATTGTAAGCTCACTTTTAAATTATTTTATCCTGCTTGGTTCTATTCTCTATTTTTTGCTAGGCAAATTATCATTACTCATTTTTGCCATGTGTGATTACCTAAATGCAAACCACATCTTAGTCAAAGTTTGTTAAAGACCAATTTAGGGATATGCCACGTATACTTGTAAATTTGTTTATTGTTATGCCCTAACAAAAACATTTGTTCACATCGGATCCTTTTAGTCAAGTTTGTGGTACTCTCTACAGTTAATTTTAGATTCTTTTTTTAGCCAATGCTAATGCATTGTCTATTGCAGGTGAAAACTAGCTCAGGCAGTTTTCTACCCGTCTTCAATTTTCAGTTTAGCTCTCTTGATCACTACTCGATTACTCTAGCCTTCTTTATTCCTCTTATTAGAATTTTTCTCTTAGAAAATATATCCTATATGTTAGGCATAATAAGTTAGTAACTTCATCTTCTTATATGGAAGTCCTTGGCTTACTCATTAATGCAAAGGTTGCATATTACCAACAAATTGTTAATGATAGATATTGGGAGAAAAAGTCTCCTACCTTTTAATAACAATTTTACTATTTTTATTAGTATCTCTGCTATAAAAAAAATAATTTAATGAAAGCAGTCAATGGCCAAAATATACACAAGGGCCTTATTTTTTGGTGAAATAAAACTGTTGATTTCTCTGTTAAAACTGACACTATTTAGGTGGGTATTTCGCAAAATAAATTGTCATAATGATCGATATTTCTTTTGAAATCTTCCTTATAGTATGGGGTAAATCTAACAAATTATGTGATACAGGGTTTTAAAGAGCCGGCTCCGTGGTGTTGGGGTAGCGCGCCTGCCTCTCACCCGGAGGCCCCGGGTTTGATCCCCGGCTCCGTCAGGGATTTTAAAACTGACGTGAGGGTTGGAACGGGGTGCACTCAGCCTCGTGAGGACAATTGAGTAGCTGTCTGACAGTGAGACAGCGCCCCGATCATGAATACCAAGATTAACGGCCGAGGGGACCCGACGCGCTGATCACGCATCACCCCAATATCTGCAGGCCAAATGGCTGGGCAGCGGTCGCTTGGTCGGCCTTAGCCCGTCATGGGCTGGATAGTGCCAGGGGTTGACTTTTTTGTTGTTGTTGGGTTTTAAAGAGCACTCTTTTAATGTATTCTTGATATTAAATCATAGAACAACCAAATATACAAAATGTTATCAGCCGCGAACTCGCACTGCTGTATCTACGACCACAACGCCATTTGATGTAATCTATGGCAGATATCGATTTTCATCGATAGCCTTATAGATCGGGGAACTGAATACACATACTTCCGGCTTTGTGGGCATTTGTGTAGAGAATATGCAGCAATATCAATCAAATGAGAAGGAAACCACGACGGTCAATTCCTCAGAAGCATTTAAACGTTTATTGGAGAGCTTTTTCGATAATATTTAGCATTTTTCGTACCAACTGGAGTATATTTCATTGTTATTCGCACAATTCGGGCAATACATCAGATTCCGTGATATTTCGCGAGTTCATTTTGCTGAAATACGGTACTTTAAGTACCTAGGGGTAGAAGGTCATATAGGCAAGAAAGAAGATGTGAAAAAAGTTTGCGCATATCGCTATTACCTAAAAATACGGCCCTTAAATATAGGCTACATAATAAATACGATGTTCTCAGTCTGCTGTGCAAAACATCATTAGGGATTCTGTTCGTTTATGACACTTCATGATGTGATATCTTTCACACCCCTCACCGCACCTCTCACACACACACGGTCCTCGGTAGGGTTGTGGTAAGTCTTCTTTTGACATAGTTTGTAATGAAAACCATGAACCCCAAGTATGGTGAACATGTGTCGCAACTCATAGTTTGCCCTACTCCAATTTCTTGATGTCATGATGTCAGTCGTGAGCCCAAATCATTTCGATAGGGTTCAAGTCAGGGTGGTTCGGTGGTGGACGCAAGATCGTGTGTCCATAGGTAGCAAGCAGTCTATCAATTTGATACGTCTTATAGCGTGGTTTATGGGATTTAATCAAAGTGTACAGTTGAGATTTTATCACCTCTGTAGAAAATGGAATACCCTTATTGGTCAACCAATCCTGCATGACTGTTTTTCGGGAAGATGATGTGGGTGCGCGCTCACATTGGACATTATGGTACGAGGCATTGTCAATCAAGACTACAGAATTGGTTGGCAAATTGAGAATTAATTTCTCTGTCAGATATTTTTCGTAATTTCTATAGTTCATCTCATCGTGATAGTCCCCTGTTGTTTGGATTTGAATACCAACAAAGCATTTGGAACGAAACCTCCATCGGAACCGGCATGTACCACTATTAATCTTTGCCCTTTAGAGATAGGTGACTTCAGTCCATGAAGAGAACAATTACTCCAAGCACTTGGCTTAGTGTGTGAACTATGCAAATATGTCTCATCAGTGTAAACGATAGGCCTACCCTGTTGTCGGTACCGCCTTATGCTCTGTAAGTACTGCATACGTAGGAGCCTGATGTCAGGCTTCTCCATAAGTATTCTACGCATGTCTTCTGTCTTCCTCCATCTAAAGCCTAGGCCTCGAACTAATTTGCTTAATGTTCGCACACCACCTTTAAAGTTTACTATATCCTCAACCAGTTTCCTACGGATCATTTCCTGCGTTGGCCTCTCGCCTTTGGCATTGTGAAAATTATGATTCGTATGCCAGACGAAGCATTTATCAAAATCGTCTAATTCACACTTCTTGACAGATTTTGGTCTTCTCTTTCCAGGCGTTGAAAATTAATCCACCTCACCACTTTCAATTCTTTTGGTGCCTTGTATTATATTCCGCACCGACCTTTCCCACACACCTGTTGCTTCAGCCACTTTCTATTGAATTGCGCATATGTTCCCAGCGAGATGTGTTTCGTTTTTCATGAATTTATCACATTACAAATAACTTCCCTAGTTTGACTATGTAAAGTTCTGCACTCCATAATTTAGAGCGTAACGGTGGCATTGCTAAGTACACTGAATATTATACACAATTTTCAAGGCTTTAGGTATACAACAAACGCACTTTCAGATACGTAATATACATAAAATAGTAATAATACACACATACGTTTGATGCTTCCTGCACTCTACGCTTGGTTTACAGATGTACACCGCGTCTTGCGAGCCGCATTGTTGAGGAATGGAGTGAGCAGTGAGCCCAGTAAACAGCATTCGGGGGACACACAGGAACCCCGCAATTAGCATTAAAATACGCCGATTGATATTGGTCTCTGCGCATCGTGAGTTTCGGCAAGCTCTTCTTGCGGGTACTCTATGTGGCTTTCACCTTCTCAATCTGTTGGAGGTCTCTGATCTTGAGATGCTCCCATGTGTTTGGTAGACCATATGTTATTATTGGTAGTATTTTCACAGTGAATAGCTTCAATACTGCTTCGAGAGACATCTTTCTTAAGTTCTTTATGTCATTTATCGCGTCGATTGCTGCAATAGACCTTTCGGTAGTATGCAGCGTTACAACATTGCCTCTCATCTGAGATAATCAAAAACTGTTTACTCTTTTGAGCACATCCTTGGTTACTAGCCCTTCAATTACCACCCCTTCTGAATACCATGTAGACAGTCTTTTCCTCGTTCAGTTGTAGATCATTATAGTGTGCCCACGTCACTAGTTAGTTGAAATCTTCTTGCAGACATTTCATATGTGGGGCAGTCAACACCATGTCATCTGCCTACAAATATATCTTTGATCCATTCTCCAGGACCTTTGTGACGTCTGCTATAGCGACAGAGAAGTGAAGTGAGCTGAGTGGATCGCCTTGCAACACTCCGTTTGTCTGTTCAATCGCAGTCGATCTGGATATGTTGTCTGTTATGACGATGTTGTTGCTTGCTAGCATGTCCGATATGATGTCAACAAGATAATGGTTCTTTCCAATCATTTCCAGTTCTCCAATCATCAGACATGTTAAAGGCTATAAATAGCATCCCGTTTTTTACTATGCACTTGTCTTGTATTGTGCTTTTCTGAATACACTGAGTTCTTCC
Source organism: Meconema thalassinum (assembly GCA_946902985.2). Lineage (NCBI taxonomy): Eukaryota > Metazoa > Arthropoda > Insecta > Orthoptera > Tettigoniidae > Meconema > Meconema thalassinum. The sequence goes on along the minus strand of OX336390.1, from coordinate 568,992,054 downwards.
TATTCAACCATTTGTCGTATTTGTTCTCCCACACCAATTTCCTACTTCACTTATCATCTTCCCTCTGGAAGTGATTGGGCCTTCCCATTTGCTCCATCAACTGTTATTCTGACGCACACATTGACAACAATTCATTGTTGCCAACATGTGGGATACAAAATACACCTCACGACACACCTAATGTTGTAATTATGTAAAATGCAATAATTGCTAAAACCAGTGGCCTGGATAAAGATTATTGATGCGTGAAGTTCACAACTTTGCTCTGCGACCTATCAGGCCCAACATCTATTGTGCTATTTAATGGGTTAATAATGGTTGATGTACAAGAATGGATGAACGATAAGCTAAAATCACGATCGTATGTGGAGATCTCCATTGCATTAGCCAGTCTTCTGTCAGTAGAATTATTGCTAAAACATCAGAATGTTTAGCCACACATCTGGGAAGATATGTAAAATTTCCATCAACCCAAGAAGCTATTACCCATAACAAAAGGGCAAGTTCTTTTACGTACACGATTTCTTCGGCGGTAAAATACAGCCATTTCTTACTTTCTTCCATTTCTATCTATTTAGGCCTATCCTACGGGCACTACTTCCAAACAGGACAAGCAATACAGGAACACTATCTTACAAGCAAAAGCAAACAACAATAAACGCTGCGTGTCCATGCACGGAGCAGCTGTGCGCTCTGAGTATTGAGTCACAATAATTAGAGCCCTGCGCGGATAAAGAAAACGTTATCCGCAACTGCCCCACATCCAACCCGCATCCACACGACTGTTATCCGAATCCACACATCTTGTTATTCGAATCTACTGGCATTAAAATAATATTTTTAATTATATAAAGTATTAAAGCAACACATTTCATCTGGCTGTTAAAACCATCCGCCACAAAGACTTACATCGCATCTCATCCCCGACCCCTTTGGATAACGAGAATAATAACGGGTTGACATACATAAAAGCAACACATTCAGACATTTGAGGAGAAAGTCGTTCCCATAGGCTATGTATGTAATGTGCTATGTTTAAAATAAATGTTATACAGGCAGAATTGCAACTCTATTCAGTTTGGAGTGTTGATTATGCTCAATGACATAATTTGAATGAGATAAGATTAAATCATCATCATCTTACATTTGCCATGAAAAAAAAAAAACCATAACGCTAAACATCCGGGTCCTAGTAATGATATTCAACAAGTTCGGATTGAACTGTATTCTAAAAACTATCCGCAAATTTACTCCAAATATTATCCGCACATTTATGCAAACTATATCCGCATGGCGATAAATGTTGCAGATATCTGCAGCCGCGCAGGGCTTTAACAGTAATAACAAGACACCAAAGCCACTAGCTTTTAACTCAAATCTAACTTAGTCGAGTGGAAGTTAAGTTTCGTCTGCGAACACAAATTTGAAACTTCACTTCAAGTGGCCTAGCTTTTTACTTGACTAAGTTAAGAGGAAGTCAAGTTGAAGTGATGTCTCTGAATACGGCCCTAAGCTCTTGAAATCAAAACTTCTAACTATGAACTTGAAAGTTAAACTCTACAAGACCCTTACTAAACCAGTGGTGACCTATGGATCTGCGACGTGGACAATGTCAACAAATGATGAGAATGATCTTAAAATAACAAAAATTAACGGAAAGTTTTAAGAAGGATAGAGGATGAAGGGTGGCGAATGAGGACAAACAAAGAAATTGAAGAGATAATCAAAGATTAAGATATAGTGAAATTTATTAAGTCCCAACGTCTGGATTGGCTGGGACATGTTGAGAGGATGAATGAAGAAAGAACACCAAGGAAGATATTACATGGAAGTATGGAAGGGAAGAGGAGACGTGGACGACCGCGCAAAAGATGGCTACAAGACTTAGGAGAAGACCTGAGAACTATGAGGGTTGGAATATGCTGGGAGAAAACTCAGAGAAGGGATGAATGGCGAGGAATCATGATAGAGAACAAAGCCTACCCCAGGCTGTAGCGCCGAGGAAGTAAGTAAGGGATCTTTATCGTGCCAGTAAATTTACTGACACGGCTTCCTCGCATTTGGGCACGCTCATATGCCAACCGACTGTGCCAGGATTCGATACTGCAACCTTGGGCACAGCAGGCAAAAACATTACCGCTGCACCACGCAGCCAGACTATATTCTTTTCTGAGCCAACAAAAAACATACTGTAACTTCTAGCATCAAGGTTATTTATTTGGAATGATGATAAACAGACCCTAAATTTTAGGTTTTTATAAAACCAGTACACGATTAGCTTTTTCAATAGTTTAAAAACATTTATGTGTACTGCTTAATCCAATCGGAGATGGTAGTTCAGGCAAAATTTTCATTAGAAAATAAAACAACACAATGAACTGAGAACTATGAGGGTTGGAATATGGTGGGAGAAAACTCAGAGAAGGGATGAATCAATTTTGAAAAAAAAAAAAAAAAACTGATCACAAAAACAGTACTTTTTTTTAATTCCTTAAAATTATGCTTTCTTGGCACAGTACACCACTAGAAAACACTCAAAATAATTTACAGGTAAATTTAGAAGGTAGTGCGTTCAACTACAATAGATTTCTCAAATGATTGGATAATATTTTAAGTCATAGCCTATCATTTTTTGCATTAAAAATCATGCATCCATTAGTCATTCTGTTGATAGCACCATACCATATAAACTCCTTTAAAAAAAAAATGTTTTTATAAAAATGAATTCTGTTTAAATATTTTAGCTGAACTGCTATTAATAAAATAGTTAAAAACCTAAGAATCTTGACTACAATTATTATGATATGCATACCTTTTTAATTCTCTCATAAATTCTTGATCAAAGTTCTCATCCCAACCACAATCCAATAAGATGCGAAAATCATCCACTTGGAGCATGTAACAGGGTGGAGACTCATCCATAGCCCCAGAAATCACATGGACTTTTATTATGGAAGTCATGACAGTGAAGAGCCTGTAAATGAGGAAACATACACACTGATCAGAGTGAAGTAATAATCTAAAATACCATATCAATTTGAAGTAAAGGGACGTTGGTGCTGGGTCAAGCTGCTTGGCTCTCACCAAGGCAGACCAGGTTCGATTCCTGGTTAATGCATGTGGGATATTTGAGGTGAAATGCCATACCCTGTGGGTCATATTCCAAGTGAAAAAGAGATCCTGTGACTTATGATCGCAATATTAATCATCGCATAATTATAACTTCAGTATAAGCTTCCTTTTTTATCCTATTTTCATCATATGAAAAAATACTCTAATGAGATCACATTTTGTCTGTGTGTGTGTGTCCCCCTAATAAAATCTGAACAGCTGGAGCAATTTCAATGAAAATCGGTGAGGATATACCGTACTATTACCATGTCCAACCTCTACCATGCCCTTCAAATTTTAATAAGTTTCATCAATCCAACATGGCAGCCACACAAAATATTTCACCGACATTCTATATCATCAGAACTGTTAATGATATCATCCTGAAATTTTGTATGGTCATAGAGAATACTCAGATAAGTTCACTTCAAGTACAAAACCAACATGACTTCCAAGTGACTTTTCACTTCAAGTACAAAACCAACATGACTTCCAAGCAACTTTAAAATATTTAAGTGGAACTTTCTAGCGATTTAGTGAAGCTTGGTATGGTAATGAAGAAGATTTAATCAAAGGCATCTAATTTGAATAACTTGTTTTCATAAACTCAAGAGGGTGGCTGTGAGAAATTTAAAAATTAAATTGTCATTTTTGAGTTCTAATCATGCAATCTAAGTGAACGTTTGAATAATAAACCAACACAATAATCTTCATCTAATGGTACATAAATCTATGGCCTACATATAGAACAATCCAAAATGGAGATCATCCAAAATAATTCACTGGCTCTCAATATCTACAAATCTATAACAGTAATCAAACAGACATTTTGTATGTATGTTGATATAGGCCTCAAAAATAAGATCAACTATGAAATAATAACCTGATGAGCACAAAACCAACATGGCGGCAAAGCAAAATTTAAATATATAAATTGATTTTTCTCACAACTTAATCATCCCAGCGCTATGAATCTTGGCACGGCTTAATTTCATTCAATTTTTATGAGAACTTAAAAATGGTGGTGTGCAAATGTTAAAAATCACTTTTTTATTTCTCATATCCTAAAGCAGCGGTTCCCAATCTTTTTTTCTCCCTTTTTTCCCAGCTCTCCATGGATGGAAGTTGGAGCTTAGTCCTCAGATCTTGCATTAGGAAAGTTTCCTTTGCCAGCTCATAAACCAGTCTGCACCTTGTATATTTGGACACGCCCAGGACTACCATTAGGTAGCGTGCCTTTACTGCTTCCATAGATTTGAGGTCTCCGATTCCCAGTTTGTCCCATATTATTTCGATTCCATAAGTTAGAATTGAAATTATCTCTGTGTTGAACAGCGACATTGCCGTATCTAGTGAGAGTTTTGTTGGGGTCCTGATGTCATACATTGCCTTTGTGGCTGCCGTAGCTCTCGATTTTACTTGGTTGTCTGGAGTGTTACGCCGAGATACTTGAAGGTGCTAACTGTGTTTGGTGGTGTGTTTTCGAGCGAGATTCTATCGTCGTGACACTCCTTTGCTCCTTTCCTGAAGGTTATTTTCACTGTTTTCTACATGTTAATGTTCAGCTTGTTATCTTCTGCCCATTTCTCCATTACGTTCACAGCTTTTTGTAGCTCTGCCTTGTTGCTTGATGTGATTGCCATGTCGTCAGCTTAGATGTAAATCTTCACAGAGCTTTCCACCTCTTGCCTTATATGTTGCACGACATCGTAGGTTGCTATATTAAAAAGGAGGGGGCTAAGGGGGTCTCCCTGCAAGACTCCGTTGGTTTGGATGATTTCTTTTGAGATAGCTACGTTGTCCTCTATGAAGATGTTGTTTGTGATGAGTAGGTTGCGTATCAGTTCTGTTATGTGTTTGCACTCTATTGTCATTTTTGCCAGTTTTGAGAGGATGACAAATAGCGCCACAGGTAACTACCCAAAAATATCCAAACAAGAAACCGAAAATGAAAACTACAAAGAACCACTGCAAAAGGAGAATGTAATCGGATGAGAGGGAGGATGCAATGGTTGGTTCCACTCTAAGTGTACCAAAATGACGGCGAGTGACGTAAAAGCTATAGAAAGGCAGTCAACATGCTTGATGTAGCTGTGCGGACAATGTCAAAACACCCACAGTAACGGAAAGGGAATACTATAAGAACTCAAAGGATCCAAAACGAAACTAACAGGATACATAGAAAACCTGAGGGAAGAAATAAAGGACATAGGAAGTCAAGAAAGCTTTAAAAACAGCAGTCACATGCACAGTAGAATCAACCCAAACAAATACACATGAGCATGCACCAGAAAGCAGAGGAAGCAGAAAAACGGTAATAACAGAACCCATACAGGAGACACCACTAGTGGTAATAGAACAGCAATCACCAGAAGCAGGTGTGCTCAGAAGCAGGTGTGCTGAAGGTGAAATCCCAAACAAGCGTCAGCACAACCCTAAATAGGGCAGGTACAGCAAGAGTAAACGCAACACCCCCAAGGGTGAACAAGAAAAAAACGCCCCAAACAAGTTTGTCAGCAATTCCTGACACTAGTAACACGACAGAAGTACACCGGCAAATATCGAACCCAGAAGGTACTCAAGAAACCCAAGAAGATGGCAACGAAGTCGGTGGTACCTGGGTGGAGGTAGTGACAAGAAAAAGAAGGCGGAACAACAACCTACCAAAGACAACCACTTTCATAGGCACCAAACGACAATGAGAACGAGGATGAACTACAAGCATATATTCGCTGAGCCTGACTATTCATCGGAAGGCTACACGAAAAGACAAACCCAGACAAGCTCAAGAGGCACCTACATAAGCTACAAGTAACAAATGTGATAGAGTGCGAAGAATTACAAGTAAGAGGCACTCTTAAAGCATACAAAGTAGGAATCCCAATATTGGACCTACACAAAGTCACATCCCCAAATTACTGGCCGGAAGGAACCTTGGTCAAGAGATATAGAATTTTTCGCCCCCCAACAAGAGGGAGCTAACCTCGACCAGTTTGAGTTCGAGAATTAATGTCCTACTGTGGAACGTGGAAAGCCTAAATCAAGTGCTAGGACTCTCATCACAAGAACTACTAAAACAACAAGACATACTCATACTAACTGAGACCCTGACAACGATCCCCACCTGCATCACAGGTTTCTAGCAACCCAAGGACAAAGAGGAAGGCCTATGCAAGTGATATCATGCTTCTTCAAACTCTCAGTTGGAAAAATCACAACAGTGCACAAAAATGAAGACTCATTAGTGATCAACACAGATAATCTAAGCATCATAGGGATATAGAACCACTCACACCAATAGAGGCCATCGCCGGTATAATCATAACAATATTGAAGGCGACCCCAGGGAAAAACATAGTGTTAGCAGGAGATCTAAACTGCAGGCTTGATGCAAAAGATAATAGAACTGAAGAACTACTAGAAATGATGACCGAAGAGGGATTCACACTGGTCAACGAGAAAGGCAACCGTAGGTACTACGCATACAACGGAAGCAGTACCATTGATCTTATCTTCTTCAAAGGTCCAGGGTTAAACCTAAAATCGCACAAGGTAGTATACACGGAAGCAGAAACACCACTCAGGAAACACTGCCCTGTCACAGCAGGCTTCGTACTGGAAAATAAAGAACTAGCAGTTAACTCGAAACCTCCCCAGCATATATCAAGAAGGCTAGACGCCAACAAACTAGCCCAGACCACTGCAGAATTAGTTGAACCTGAACATTTTAACATGTACAAAATGCGACGCCAATTATTGTGGATAAACAGGTAGATCATTTACCGCAAGGTCATCATCATCAGCATACCGACAGTAGTGGCTACACTGGCTAAAGCGCAGTATTAGGTCATGGGGCCAAGCTCTGCCGACTCGGTAGACGCGTGGGTTCGAGCCCCACCGTCGGCCGTCCTTGAAATGGTTTTCCGTGGTTTCCCCATTTTCAACACCAGGCAAATGCTGGGACGGTACCTTCTGACAGGCCACGGCCGCTTCCTTCCACATCCTTCTCCAATTTCATTCACCTTAATCAATTCCATCTCTCATCCCGATGCGCAGGTCGCCCACGGGCGTCGAATAGAAAGACCTACACTAGGTCTCTGAGGAGACCACACAAAAAAAAAAAAATCATCATCATCATCATCAAGTTTCCACTCCAGTTTCCCGGGTATGGTTTACGAGCGCTCTCCATTTTAATCGATTTATGTACCACTGCTCCTTCAAGACTTCATCCCAGTTGATTCCCTTGGATGTGATATCTTCCTTCACTTGATCCAGCCATCTCATCCTTGGTCTTCCAACAGGTCTCTCTCCAGTAATCTCATTATGTAACCATTGTTTTGCAATTCTTCCTTCTGTTATACGTTTGACGTGACCAAACCATCGCAAACGTTCCCTAGTTATGGTCTCCTTCAGGGACTGATTTATTCCAGCTTGTTCTCTAAATCTTCTCATTTCTTACTCTGACTTTCCTAGACTTCTGAAGCACGCTTCTCAAAAACTTCATTTCTGAAGCCTGAAGTCTGCTGTCATCTTTTTTGGTAGTTGTGCATGATTCCAACCCATAAGTCAATATAGGGACAAAGTATGTTTGAAACAGAGTTTGTTTTGATCTTAGTGGCACTTGCTTATTCCAGAGTAGATATTGAACTTGCTGATAGAATTGACTTGATTTCTGAATACAGTTATTTAATTCAAGCTGTATTCCGTTGTCTCTTGATATTAAGCATCCAAGGTACTGATACTGGTTTACTGTTTCCAATTGTACACCCTCCAGCATTATATTATCTTTACTTCTCTGTCTGTTAACAGACATTGTAGCAGTTTTTGTAGCACTCACTTTCAGTCCATATTTTTTCAAATGATCATTCCAGACGTTCAGACTTTCCTGGACTTCCATCTCACTATTTCTCCAGATAACTATATCATCTGCAAAACAAATGCTTTAAGATCCATATTGGTGTTCTGCTTCACTTCCTTTATGATTTCATCCATGATGGTGATGAATAGTAATGGTGAAAGGGCACTGCCTTTTTGCACTCCTCTAGATGTCTGGAACCAATCTGAATATCCATTTCCTACTTGAACACAGCTGTAGCAGTCATCATAAAGCATGTTTACTCTCTGAATGAGTTCCATTGACACATTCTTCTTTTTAAGAGACTCCCTTATGGTTGTTCTAGGGACACTATCGAATGCTGATGTCTAGAAACACAAATGTCAAGTTACGCTCTTTCTCCCAGTTCTTTTCTAATATTTTGGTGTGAATACGAGGTCTATAGTTGATCTATCTTTCCTAAATCCATATTGTTCTTCGTGCAGTTGGGGTTCAAGAATTTTCGTTAATCTTTTCTCAAGAATCTTCTGAAAATATTTTTAAACCATGGGACAGTAAAGTAATCCCTCTATAGTTGTTGCACTTTTTTCGACTTCCTTTTATCCTTCCATATTGCCCTTATCACCCTGTATAGCCATTGAATTCCTTGTGGGCAAGCAGCTTTAATCATGTCTGCACTTAGTTCATCAAAACCAGTAGCTCGTTCATTGCGCATACTTAGGGCTGATGCTACTTCACTCCAAGTTGGTGGCCGTTCTTCAGATATATTATCACTTGACTGAATCTGTGCATTCAGACTGGAGTCCTTCTTTATACCATTGTATAAATTCTCAAAATATAATTTCATAATTTCTCATATTTCTGTGTCTTCCCTAGTGATGCTACCATCTGGTTTCTGTAAAGCTGTTATTTGCTCATAATTACTCCTGGTATTTTTAATAACACTGTACAGCAATTTGGAATTTGCTTTACTATCTTCTTTCAATTTATTTGTAAAATCAATCCAAGATCTTTGCTTTTCTTCTGCTACTATTGTTTCACTCGCAGTCTACAATCTCTGTATGTCTGTTGTAATTCACAAGGTATGGGGAGCATTTTGACGCCAATAAATACAACAAATTTTCCGCCATGGCAAATCACATGAAGGAAACTAAACATGGTTTCACAGACATCAACAGCGACTTGAAAATCTTACATTTCGCTAACAAGGGAACTACCATGAACATTTTAGAGGAAATTGAAATTGATTCCGCTCAAAGAACCGCCCCCTTAACTAATCTCAATGAAATCAACTTCGAGAATAATAATGTACTTTATGACACTTTAATCAGTTACCCTTTCAGCCCCAGTGATGCCAAATGGCATCATCTGTTTTTGGTATTATTTTAGTCGTAGTGGCATTTCACTAAATCGCTATGAATGGTGTAATACTAATGTGTCAGCTCCCTACTGCCGATTTACATTAGCTTCCTTGACTTTACATAGTGCTGCATCCTACTGGAAACAATAGGAGTTACTCCTGAAGTGTATGTTCTGAGTGCCTGGTGTCAGCTGGTGACATAATTTGAATTATACTGGAATACTGTGCATTGTTGAGCGAAAAGGTTGTTTCTTGTAACAGATAAAGTTCTGTTGATTAGTGTTAAGTGATGATTACGGACGATTTCTGTAAATTGGTTTCTTGAACATCCCACCTGAAAGTCACGACTCCATTTGGAATCATTGGGACCCAGGTAAGTAATTCGTCCCAAAATGTTTTACCTCTCCTGTAGTGTTGAATATTCTATTGCATCTCTGTAGATTATTTCTTATGTTAAATCCTTAGCAGGAAATTCTTAGAACTGCTGTTATAGGCTATATATTTTTCTCTCTCTTTCTTCTAGATGGCAACCAAAAGATCAAAATTATCTGAAGATCAAATTATTTTATTAGTATCAGGAGATGTATCTGAGGCAGAACTGACTGACGAGTAAGATGAAGAATACGATGCTCCTCTGCAAGACAGAAGTTTGTTCGTGGATTCTATTAATCAGAAAGCTTCAGAAGTCCAGTGTTCTATGGATATTTAAGTACATGAAAGAGAAAGAATACTGCAAGAAGAATATGATAGTGAAGAGGAGGAGGGGATCGAAGACGAACAAGTGTCAAACAAGATTAGGATAGGAAATCAAAGTAATAACACTATCAAATGGAGACACAAAGATATTGAAGAATTTGACACTACCTTTGAAGAAGATCGTATGCGGGATTTAGGTTGTGATAATACACCTCTTCAGTTCTTCAAGAGGTTTTGTACTGATGCTATGATCGAGAATCTCTCCTATCAAACAAATCTTTACTCCTGCCAAAAGACTGGAAAATCTGTGAATACAACAAAGGCAGAAATAGAACAATTTTATGGTATTCATGTCTTATCTGGAATCGTTCGAATGCCCTCATACAAAATGTACTGGGCTGAAGAGACACGATATCCTCGTATAGCCGATGTAATGACAAGAAATCGGTTCTACAATCTAATAACATATTTCCATATCAATGATACCTCCAAGGCATTACCACGTGAACATCCTGAACACGATAAACTCTTCAAAGTTCGGCCATTTGTAGACAATTAGAAAAGCGCAATGAGGAAGACAGAGCTCGAAGAACATCTCAGTGTGGATGAATTTTTGATACCATTCAAGGGAAGGAGTGGAATGAAACAGTACATTCAGAGCAAACCTCACAAATGGGGAATTAAAGTTTTTGGCCTTGCAGGGTCAAGTGGCATGATGTATGACTTCGAAATCTATGTTGGCAAGGAAACAGTAAAGGAGAAGACCAAGTTAGGTATCAGTGGGGATATTGTGTTGCGCTTAGCCGAAGTAATACCTGAGAATAAGAATTACTAAATTTACGTAGACTACTGGTTTGCTTCTCATGCTCTCGCAGTTGCTCTAAAAGAAAAGGGTATTTGGATGGCAGGTACTGTCCGAATAAACCGAGTACCTGGATGTCAGATGAAAGAAGAGAAACAGTTGAAGAAAGACGGGAGAGGCAGCTTTGATTACAAAACAGACACTACAAACAACATTACAGTGGTTCGTTGGCTTGACAACAAGTGTGTCAATGCAATTTCCTCTTTTGTTGGTGTACAACCAATTAGTAAAGTTAGACGTTGGTCCGTTGGAACCAAAAGCCACATGGAAGTTGAGAGGCCTGTGATGATAAAGGTTTACAATCAAGGGATGGGTGGATTGGATCTTCTGGACATGTTGGTGGCACTCTACAGGGTAGATATAAAAGGAAAACGTTACTATTTGAGGATTGTGTTTCATCTTATAGATGTCTGCATTGTAAATGCCTGGTTATTGTACAGGCGAGGTTTACGCCAGCAAACGGATTTCAAGTTCATGCCCCTAGTACAATTCATATCTCAAGTTGCTTTAGGCCTGATGGATGCAGGGAAAGTACCAAGTCAGGAAGAGAGGTCGGCCCTCAGATGAAATCGACTCTCCTGCAAGAAGAAAACAACCGACTCCTCATCCAGTTGCTGATGCTCGGTTGATCAACTGGCCCACTGGCCTCAGCATGTAGATAACAAACAAAGGTGCAAACTCTGCATAAAGTGTTACTCGCGGGTACAATGCAAAATATGTCATGTAGCTCTGTGTATGAATAAGAATAACAATTTTTTTCAGCGTTACCATGTAAAGTGAGTGTTGGAACTTGTACTTTTGGAATAGACTGCCTTAGTTACCTAGCATTGAAGTAAGAAAAAATGATTTGGCTGAAATATTGTTAAAATTTGTATTCTAGTGAACTGTTTTTTTTAATATTTTCTGAAGTTAGTGAATTTATGTTGATTTTTTTAATTTTCTGAAGTTAGTGAATTTATGTTGAATTTCAGGAAGGAAAAACTCTGCTATAATCATACATATCAGTTGCTAACATAAAATATTTGCTAACATACAGACACATGATTTCCAATATAACAGTTACCCTTCTGGTACCAATGATGCCATTTGGCATCACCCTATATTTTGTAAAATAAATGGTCAAAAAATTAATGACACTAATTTTCTATCTTAGACATCCTACTTAGTTCCAGAAATTACCGTGGTGATTTTTTTATGCACGGTTTCGTAATTCGGGGCTGAAAGGGTTATGACACTTTAATCAATTACAGATCGAACTATAAACCACCTTGAGAAATTCGCCCGGCAACCTTTGATCCGCTCTTTCCCCCTACCCCTTCCCTTCCACCCTTCCTCATACCTTTTTCCCACCCGTATGCCAATATGCTCACTCCACCCACCCCCTTCCCCCACCCCTCCCTTAACTGTCTTGCGTATCGCTTCCACGCGAGCACACTGAACCAGTATTGCCCAGCTCCCGACCAGCATAGCATGGCTCTGTTGACACCTTGCCACATTTTAACGTAAGTTTTACCTAAGTGTTTTACTGGTACCCTTTAATTTTCTCACAGTAATCGTTCAGCTTGTTCGTATGTAGTTTCGGTTTCTTTCCAGTTGGGAACGGGTACCCTTTCCTGGACACTTTGAGCTCAACGGAATGCCCGTTTCTAAACTCGGATTATTATGAGTATTGAACATAGGTTGGGCCTCCGCTTGGGGCATTAGCTACATTATATGTATCCATCATATCATAATATCATCACAAATGTATTTCTCCCAACAACAAGTGTGATATTCAATCAACATCAAGAGTGTGCAATGAACTGTTTTAAGAAAGACTGGTTAAGCCCGCTGGTGGCTTTTTAAACGTGTTTTTTAACAACAACAATTTTTTTTTTCTGTTTTCATGTGCATGATTTTGATCTCTGTGTGTGCTCATTTAAGTTTCTATTGCTACAATTAATCTTTTCATGTGTAATGTATTAAGTGCTGCCCATTTGCTCAAGGCTGATGCAGACGCCAATAATCGACAAGGCGTCGAAACATGTACCTTTATATAATGACGAGTGATTAGCTCACTCATTTTAATAAATAGTATTGACGGGGCGGAATTGATTGCTATTTGCTTTATAATGATGATTATATATGCGATCAATAATCTGAACTATTAGGCTTACAGAACAAAAGGTTGCTGAAGCCTTGAGCCGTATCAAGCTTTGACTTAATTTCAAGACAAATTTTATAAGACCACAAGGACACTAATTTTTCACTGCAATAGGCTATCTACTATCGGATTTTTTATTATGGATACTCGAGTTTAGGCCTTAATTACAACCAAACCAACAGACCTATTGAAAAACGAATTATACCAACATTTTCCTTGTTTAATTGTGTGTTAGACTATATAAGCCAATTATTTTCAAGTTTATTAATTATTTATTTATTTGTGGTTGCATGAAAAATTGTCCGTGTTTTTGACGTCTTTTCTTGGAACCGCTCACTTAAAACTATATACATGGAAAACTACTTGGCTGAGGGTAATGACATTTTTATATGTGATAGGCACAAATATTGGTAGTGCAAATCTCAAGTTTCAATTTTTTTCAACTACCTGATAAAAAGTTCTTATACTTTTTCTGACGTAACGTTTTCTCAACCCAGTATAAACGTACAACAGGCAACTTGGTCTCATTTTGAAGCTCTCATTCGTGATTATCGGAAACTACGACCACTGTAAATGTACAGTGTGATGAATTTCTGAAGAGTAATATTAATGGGAGGTTTTGTGCGTTCCGGCCCGTGCGATTAAAAGCGAGCGGGCTTGTGAAATCCGGTGCAGCGTTGCCGCGTTAAGTTGCAGTCGTCACGGCTCGCAACGAACGAACACTGATTTAAGTTTCCTTTCAACCTTTTATTTTCTTTCCTCGTACAAATTTCATTTTCCATCACCTTTTTCACATAAGGGCTTTAGACCTTCAATGGCAGGTTTAAAAGTGGTTTGTCTTCCTAATTTGGAAATGTCAGACTACACAATTTTTACATGGGCTATCTACATTATTTACATAATATCTTGACAATATTTAATTCAGTCAGTATTCTTCGTCTGAAGAATAACTCTGTTCCGATTAATCAGAACTGCTGGCATTCGTGTTAATTATGATCTGCTCGAAATGAGGGACATTTTCAGACAGGCCATCTATCTCCCAGTAGTGGTCCTCAATTCTTTTAGCGTGTTTAATACATTGTTTCCGGAGTTCAGGAGCAACGGTAAGCAAGGCTGCTCGGCATAAAACATTCATTGCTTCCATACTTCTACCATTTTGTAATATGTTAGCGCAAGTTCGCCCTCAGACAATGGTGGTCTCTGAGGCATTTGGATGTGATGTGATGTGGCATATAAGTAAGTTAGTAAACAGGAAGACTGAAAATAGCATGTGTACATAGCCAGGTGACTCGCATTCCATTACACAACTGCCCTGCAACTCTGCACTTGAATTCACCGGCTCGCCCGCTTTTAATCGCACGGGCCAGAACGCACAAACCCTACCATTAATATTACTCTTCAGAAATTCCTCATCACACTGTACGTTTACAGTGGTCGTAGTTTCCGATAATCACGAATGAGAGCTTCAAAATGAGACCAAGTTTCCTGCTGTACGTTTATCCTGGGCTGAGAAAACGTTACGTCAGAAAAAAGTATAAGAAATTTTTATTGGGTAGTTGAAAAAAATTGAAACTTGAGATTTGCACTACCAATACTTGTGCCTATCACATATAAAAATGTCATTACTCTCAGCCAAGTAGTTTTCCATGTATATAGTGTTAAGTGAGCGGTTCCTAGAAAAAAACGTCAAAAACACGGACAATTTTTCATACAACCACAAATAAATAAATAATTAATAAACTTGAAAATAATTGGCTTATATAGCCTAACGCAGAATTAAACAAGGAAAATATTGGTATAACTCGTTTTTCAATAGGTCTGTTGGTTTGGTTGTAATTAAGGCCTAAACTCGAGTATCCATAATAAAAAATCCGATAGTAGATATAGAACAGGCTCGATTTAGGGAAGCAAGGTACAGTAAATGTAAAACTCGATAGCGTTCACTGGAAACTCTTTCTACAAGAAGAGAAAAGATGTACAAACAGAACCCTTCACTGAATCGCCCTGTGAACATGAATAGCAGAAAGAGGTAAACCAGTTAAACAGGAAAAATAAAAGTTTGGAGATTGATTTGAACAGTCTCAAAGCTAAGACCAGATTGTTACAATAGGCCTTAGTGAGAAAAACTAAACAAGTCCAGAACATAGAAGCAAAGATGCATGCAACCCTAAAGGACATGTCAGGTAAGTTTTGGGAAAGTCTTCACAGAAGCCCTAATAAACTAAAGAAAACTCAATGAACTTAAGAGGACATCAGCAAGGCAATGACTCTATGATCCTTGTTGGAGAAATCTTACAGGTATTTATGCAAGTATCAGGGTTCTCAATGTTAAGGTGGATTTCTAACTCGTATCAATGTCGCCCGGGGATTTAAGCCGACATAATAGAACTAAGGAAGACTTAAGCGAAGAGATTTTCTACTATGGAGCTATTATGAGTAACACTTTGGGAGTGATGAACCAAGTACAAAACTACTTAAATTAGCCGAAATATCTTGTATAATGATGAATAATAATTGTGGAAATGATGTCCTAATAGATGTTTTCTCCTCCGCTTTCTATAACCCACCCACCATTCCCTTTTTATAACACTACTTATACAGTGACATTTCAGTTGCCAGCCATTGTGGGCATGATTTATAGGATAATAAAATGTTGCCAACCCAATGCATACGGTGCTGTGCGGTGTTTGTTTTATGCTGCGCTCGCTCCACTAGCTCTGCTCTTTTCATTCGCTTCATTGTGTTTCTATGTTAAGAAGAGTTTACATACTAACCAAACCTATCCTAGGACTAACGCCCCAGACCCCCTTGTTGTAGTACAAGCAGTAATTTTCAGCCAGACAGAAGCCAATAGTATCTCGCTCCCCTTCATAAGCCAATAGTTTCTCGCTGAGCTTGTTAGGCATGACATATGTAGCATATTTTTTGTACCATACATTGGCAACAGTGAAATTACTTCTTGGTAATAGATGGAGACACCTAGTAGCAGTTCAGCAACGACAAGCCATGGCAATTGCCGTCGTTGAATGATCAATAAATTACGACTAAAGACACATATTTACGTAATTTAAAACATATTTCCTGTGCAGTAGTGATAATGAACAGTAATTTCAATTGGTAATGAATATCAAATAAGGCATGAAAATCATGAAAATGACATATTAGCTAAGTGCATGTGTAGGATCCTGGTTCATCACTCCAGAAGAATTACCGCTATAATGTCTATAAAGTTTTGATGCGACACATCTGTTACTTTGGTTTCAAATATTCCTGAAGGAAATATGATGTTAGTTTCCATTGGATTACCAAGGTAAGGTTTATTGTTTTTGTGAAAGGGAGTTTGAGTCCCATAGCACATTGGCATTACACGTGATGTCAATACTACTTGTATTTTGTGTCTTGTGATGGCCTCCTCAGCCACGTGTCTTGATGAGGTGTACCATACCATCTGACGAGCCCAACGGTATACTGGGGCAAAACGCTGGCAATTATAATTTGAGCTAACCGGACCATTTTATCATATTAATTGATATATCTGTTACTATCAAGAAGATGACATAATTTTCGGACCCCGTAATAGAGCACAGGTTGTGATGGTTTGTAGACCATAGAGGTAGGTTCTCTACATTAAGGTGGCCTCCACAAACTAATCGCCAGATACCAAATATATCTTAAGTGTTTCTCCATACTTATCATGTTTTAAGATTGTGAAAAAAGAGCTTAATTTAATATATTGTTCTAGCAAACTGCGAATGCAGCTCGGAGGTATAAGGATCAATCAGACACCCGCAGGCCACACACGCAGTGGGATTAGCACCAGCTGTATTTCCGCCCCCTGCGGTACTTCCAGTTTGCTAGAACTATAATATTAACATAAATAGTTTCTATTACACTTGAAGCCATGTAATCTAATGCTGCTACCGAGTGTTGTGCACCAGTAGTGACGTCACACAAGCGAGCAGTTTCTCGCTATCACAGGATAGCGCTAGATCATTACTCTTCTATTTACCTTGCCTAAAAGCTCAATGCCCATATCCCCTACCAATACGCTGAGAAAGTACTGAAGGCAACAAATGACAAAACTCTTGGGAGCAGCCAACCCTACCCCGTGGCACACACCTCAGGAAGG
Source organism: Meconema thalassinum (assembly GCA_946902985.2). Lineage (NCBI taxonomy): Eukaryota > Metazoa > Arthropoda > Insecta > Orthoptera > Tettigoniidae > Meconema > Meconema thalassinum. The sequence continues at coordinate 568,974,919 of OX336390.1, read as the reverse complement.
GCCTAGGCCTACCAAGCATCTGCAGCAGAGACATTTGGCATGCAGATTACGGGGTGATGCGTGGTCAGTGCGTGGGGTCCCCTCGACCGTTAATCTGAGTCTCCGTGACCGGGGTGCTGCCTCACTGTCAGACAACTACTCAATTATCCTCACGAGGCTGAGTGCACCCCGTTCCAGCCCTCACGCCAGTTTCTAAAAGCCCTGCCGGGAGCCAGGAATCAAACCCGGGGCTGACTGGGAACAGCCAACACCACGTAAAATATATAATAAACAACTTTACAAACTAACAGTGCACCTCTGTAGAGTCAGAATTGAAAATGAAAACCTAATCAGGATTCAAACTTTAATCTGGACAGGTGTGTTTAGCCACTACACCAATGTGGGCTATGTCACGACCAGGACTCATTTCCAAATTTTAGATGGCCCAGATGTGCACTGCACTGTTCATGAGTAGTCTACGATTCGTTATTTGTGTCATGTAACTTATAGGATTGTCAGGACAGACCCTGCTTAGCCTATAATATCAATCCCAAGATAGGAGCATGACACCATGACAATCAGTCAGAAGAGATTAACGAGGATACATCTACGAACCCACCATCTCTACTGTTTGGATACGCAATTAACACCTTTTCCATTGTAATAATAGGCATGATGCTCAAGGCAATGTACTTTTTTTTTCTTTTCGCAAATATCTGCGAGTCGTTCTCTTTATCAAGCACTTTCATAACTTGCCTGGGCACAATAACGCGATCTCAATCCATCATCCGTGGAAGACATCCATGCCGAAGATTAGTTTTCAAATGGTATTTACAACATATGTTTGTTTAGTATACTTTTTTAAGGGAGCCAGAAACTAGAGTAAGCATAAATATATAATTTTCTTGATGCAATCATTTTCAGAACAACAGTCTTTTAAGTCACGACAGCTTGCTTCCTTGGTTTTACCGGCAAATATTCTAACCTCAAATTCGTACATCACAAAATTAACAACTCAGGAATTAGGAAGAACAACTTCTCACCTACAATAAGACAATACAGAAGAAATTAATAAACTCCCGGTACCATCAATAAAGAATCACTTTTAACTTATGAAGTCATTAATGCTACAATTCTATGAAATTCAGCCACATGACAAACACAACATCCGCCATTTCGAATACATCAAAAAAAGCAGTAAAATCAACTTCGCAGAACTAAATTCTCTACTGAGGCATTTTTTCTTCTCATTGATCTTTTCCAATTTGGCAACACCAGCTATTTGATGTGCTATATAGAGGTGAAAATAAGAATCTTACCAAGTAGGATAATTAATTTACCACGTCGCAGTCTTTTCGTGCTTGTACGCGATTGTGTGTTGGGACAGACAGTGTGGTGTTGGGTAGCAGTCAGTACAGTAATGTGATTAGTTTTTTAAGATCCATTTACCAGGTTAGGGACTTAGGTGTTTCATAAATATTTATTGCAGCCAAGTGGCCATAAATTGTGCTTACAAATAATTATTACAGGTAGATTAATCTTTACTGTATTCAACTATGCTCTTTGTCCGTTTGCTGCATGATGTGATGTGGTATTTGTCGCAGGGGTTATTGCACAGAGAACATATGCCTCCTTCATTCGGTTCATGGTATTTAACATTTTTACATATCTTGTGATGGAAACCGTGGATGGCGAATCTTGTTACCACATGTCTCATCTCCTGGTTCTCGTTTGTCCATCTTCTGTCCACCATTGCTTCTGTTGCGTAGACTCCAAGCGGGATTTCGTTCTGCTTCTGATGTCTTATCTCGAGGAGTTTCTTCATATTCTTAGTAGATGGCAGTTGTAGTCTTAATCTGAGATCTTCGATGTAGTATGTTGCTTTTGTTAGGACATATGCCAGCCTGGACTGGGACGTTCTTGCAATTACTAGCACCCTTTTCAGGAAATAAGCCTTTACCTTTTCATTCGAAGAAGAGTCCATTGCAGGTTCCGTGCTGACGTTTTGTAATTAAGTATAACAAACTGAAAGTTTCCGCCTAATCAACACTCATTTATTATTTCGTTAGCTTATGGGTACATGTTTCGGAATTAGTACAATTCCTTCTTCAGCCCTTCATAATTCATATTCGGAAACATCATAGACTAAAAAGACCACGTCCATGTGAGAAACATAACACACTGATAATTAACCCTTAACTTGACACCGTATCCATTTGGATACTCAAAATTATTTTATTTATTATGTGTTGTGGAACCGGTATTGTAATATCTTTGACTATCTTGCAGTATTCTATGACCATTACAAATCTCTTAGAAACATATTTGAAACTCATTGGAAAAAGCGGGAAAACAATACAGATCAGTTTCCATTATGATGTTGCCTAGTCTACACAGACGAGTGTTATTGTTGTTTCCAACACTGTATTGACAGCATTATTGAAGATAATTGGAGTTTCTTTTCTGGATAACATGGAAAATAATGTTGTAAAGGTAAGTAAATTGATAAAGTTAATTGTGTCAATTACTATGTGTGATGTGGACATAAATTCAAACGTATCCAATTGGATACACTGCCAAGTCAACAGATATATTCTGTTTGAAAGTTATGTATCCATATGTTCACATTGCCAGCTTATCAAACATTATATAATTACTGTAACTTAATGAGATATACTTGCTCTATTTTACTTGTAGATACTGTATATCATTTCCTGAATAAGATAGTTACCTGCTTCTTACAGATTCTGATATAACAAAGGATTGATAGATTGATAATTTTTCATTACATAGTGTACGGTACTTATACAGTGTGTCTTTCTCTGCTTCAGAAATTTCCCACATGTTTGGATAGAATGATGGCAAACCTCCCGAAGGACAAATCTACCTCACCGAGGTTTAAGTGTGGACTAAGAGCCAGAAGAAATGTGGTATCGGTGCATAGCAATCGGACTAGCCGTATTATGGCTCTAGTGCCACCGTGAAGTGACTTCGACAGTGAAGCCGGGAGCTCAGATTGCAGAAGTCACGAACGGGATGATAGGAGAGTGTGCGTCCCTTACTGCAAAGGACTACGCAGTGATCATCGCTGGAGCAAACGACGTCTATAGAAATGAGAGTAAAAAGGTAATCAAAGATTTAAAGGGTACATTGCCATCCATGCAAAAAACAAATGTCATTATTGTAAACATTCCGCAGAGACACGATTTAATTCCCAAGTCATGTGTAAATGTAGAAATAGAGGCTACAAATGGAAAAATTCATAAAATTTGTAAGAGTTTTCCAAATGTCCAAATTGTAGATGTAAGTAAATTAGACAGGAAGTTCCACACTCGGCATGGCCTACACTTAAATAGATTAGGAAAAGAGTATCTTAGTGATGAAATCTGCAAAATTGTAAATTCAAATGGTAAGAATAATTCAACAGTAATATCATTAGAGTGGAAGCAGGGAAACTGGTAGAAGAAGCCAAACGTGAGGTTTGGCATTCACATCTTTTAAAGTCAAATTTAACGGAGTGCAACAATGGTATTTCGGATTTGTCTAGCAACAATAATAATAACAATTATGATAATAATAATGTAAATAAATCACCAACACAAGCTTGCAAAAGTAACAAATTTAAAATTTACCACCAGAATGTCCAGTCTCTTTATAATAAAATTGATTACATAAATCTAATGCTTAAAAATGAACTTAAAGACATCTCAGCACTATGTATTTCAGAACATTGGCTGAAAGAGGAACAACTCGAATTAATTCAATTCCCAGGGTTTATACAAGCTAGTAAATACTCTAGATCTAATATTAGCCATGGTGGTACTTGCATCTTCTTAAGAAATAATTTAGATCATGAACAGATAACAGCTTATGATTATCTAATTATGGAACAGGATTTTGAATTCTCTGCCGTAAAAATTCAGCAGTTTAAGTTAATAATTGTATGCGTATACCGTTCTCCGTCAGGAAAGTTTCCTCTATTTATAGATAAACTAGAATTGTTACTCAATAACATGAGCAAAGTAAATTTCGATATAATAATTTGTGGGGATGTAAATGTGGATTTCTTAAAACTTGATAGAAATTGTGAATTATTAAACCAGTTACTAATTTCCTATGGACTGAAACCTACAGTAAATACACCAACAAGAATAACAAAATTTAGTAAAACCACTCCTGATCAAATTTTTATAAATACAGATAAATATCACCATTCAATAGAAGTCTATTGTCCGGGTTTTAGTGACCACCATGGACAAATACTGAGTTTTGAAGTATCCGAAGTAATCAATAATAATGATAATGGAGTAAAATCAAAGTGCAGGTCATTCACTGAATCAAATGTTACATATTTCAATGACTTATTAAATAAGGAAACATGGTCAGAAATTTATGAACTAGAAAATGTAAATGATAAATTTAATGCATTTAACAGTACCCTAAAACACTATTTTGAAATAGCATTCCCCTTTAAACGAAGAACTGTTCAAAATAACAAAACTAGCAATTGGATAACAACAGGGATTATAAATTCATGTCAAAGAAAGAAATTTCTACACAAATTATATAAACAATACCACACAACACCTGAATTCAATTTATACTACAAAAAATACACTAGCATATTAAATAAGGTAATAAGACTAGCAAAGAAAATGCATAATGATAATTTTATTTCCCAATCATCTAATAAAAACAGGGCGATGTGGTCCGTAATAAAGAAAGAAACTGGAAAATCTGCTAAAATACAAAGGAACATTACACTGACCAGAAATAATAAAGTGATTAATAATCCAGAGGAAATAGCAAACACTTTTAATGACTATTTTCTGGAAATTCCGCAAAAATTATTAAATAAATCACAGGTAAATACACTAAATTCTAATAATAAAATAAATATATGCAGTGATTCTTTATTTATAAATCATGTCACAAGTGAAGAGGTAAGAATAGTTATAAAAGAGCTAAAAAATAAATTCTGTGCTGGCATTGATGGAATCCCTGATGCAATTTTAAAGAAATGTGCAGAAAATATAATAAATCCACTTACGCACTTAATAAACAGTTCAATTCTCTCAGGAACTTACCCGGATATTTTGAAGTTATCAAAAGTAATTCCAGTGCACAAAAACGGTTCAAAAGATGAATTAGATAACTATCGTCCTATTACCTTACCAACTGGTATTGCAAAAATTGTGGAAAAAATTATGTATAAGAGACTGATAAGTTTCATAGAAAAAAATAAAATATTATCAAACTCACAACATGGATTTAGAACGGAAAAATCTACACAGACAGCAATTTACGAATGTAGTAATAGTATACTGAAATTAATTGACAATAAGGAACATGTAACTGGCCTATTCTTGGATTTATCGAAAGCATTTGATGTAGTTGACCATAAAATCCTCCTTACCAAACTAAATCAATACGGTGTTAGAGGTCTAGCTAATAAATGGATAGAGTCTTACTTAACAAGGCGTAAACAAATAGTAAGCTTGAGACACAAGGATGATGGAACCAAATTACTTAATGAAACATTGTCCAATGAGGGAATTATTGAATTTGGAGTACCCCAGGGATCGGTTTTGGGCCCACTACTCTTTCTTCTATATATAAATGATATAACACAGAACGTTCATTCACATAAGGAAATTTTGTTTGCGGACGATACAACACTCGTAATAAAAGGTGAAACTAAACAGGTCATACAGCAGTCTGCTGACTCCGTTACAGGAGAGTTAACCAAATGGTCACAAGATAATCGCCTCATAATAAACTATAAAAAGACAGTATGTCTAAATTTCCACACTATACAGAATAGGAATCCTGCGATGCCCAATATAACATTAAATGGTCATCAAATAGAAAATAAATCAGAAATAAAGTTTTTAGGACTATGGATACAACAAGACTTGAAATGGAATAAACATATACAATATCTGAATACTAAACTGAACTCGATGTGCTTTGCGTTACGTATTTTGAAAACCTGCACTAGCATGCACACATTAAGAAATACTTATTTTGCTTATTTCCATTCATACTTAAGATATGGGATCATATTTTGGGGTATGTCGCCAGATGTACTAAGCACGTTTCGGATACAAAAGAGAGCGATTAGAATTATGGCAAATGTAAACTCTAGAGAATCATGTAGACCTCTGTTTAAAGATTTAAACATTCTCCCACTGCCCTGCATATATATCTTTGAAAGTATTATGTTTTTTAAAAAGAATTTAATGAATAAAGATGTTTTTCTTAAAACAAACAATGATGTTCATAGGCATAACACAAGACAAAATCAAAACATTCATATTTCACACACACACACACAAGCATATATCAAAAAGGAACTTTTCACACTGGAGTTAAATTATACAATAAACTACCCCAGTATATAAAACTGGCCCCAAAAATAAAAACCTTTGATAGAATGTTGAAAGCTTATCTGCAGTGCCATTGTTTTTACTCAGTAGTTGAATATTTTAGCGTATAGGAGTGATGGAATCTATAACTATATTTTACTTTTTTAATTTAATTTTAATACCTAGCTGTATGTTGTTGTATTTATAGAATTAAGTTTTTCATATTATGATAATAGAGTGAGGTGTAAATAGTTGTGCAATAAGATTGTATCTATTAAGATTTGCTATTATAATAAGTTATAAATAGTTATAATCTTAGTAATATATACCTGTTAGTTCTTTTATTTTATGCATGTAAATTCTGACGTGTCCTATATCAAAAATGTATTGAATGCATGTATTTGATCAAATGGAATTAATAAAAATCTATCTATCTATCTATCTATGACTCAGGTTCAAGCAGTTCAGATGATGAGGAATTACGGATGCTGAAAGGCTGTGATGAAACATTCAGTAGGCCAAGGTCTAGTAAGCTACATCCCATTCCAAGAGATGATTTGCAAACTAATCTCTCTGATATTCATGATGAACTCTTTGCTCAAGAAATGAACATTGTATCAGCTCTGCCAGATGATTTAGTGACACTAAATGATCCAGGATTAGATGTTTTCGAAAACGAAGTACATGTAGGACTTCATGAAGAAGTGAGCACATTAGCGGGTCTCAATTCTGATCATGTAAATGCTCTACTAGGAAATGAACAGAATATTGTTTCCGATGTAACAGAAAATGACGAATCTACTTTTCTCGCACCAACCTGCCTTCAATCACCAGTTCTACCAAGCTCTAGCATAGAATCACCTACATTTGTTGAGTCACCTTTAGAGTCATCATGTAATCTTTCTTCGCCTTCTTTATCTGCCACTAGCCATTCAAGCATAACATCAAATTCTGTTGATCAAACAACTGCGTCAGTTTTCAACTCTAACATTCCTTCAGCATCTAATGGTAAACCTAGAAAACAAGTGGTTCTTTCCCTCTCCCGTAAAGCAGCACTCCCCTCTGGTAACGCTAGGAGAGTGAAAGTTACAAGAAATAAAACCCACTGTTCTGAATTTCAATGGAAAAAGGAACCTTTTCGTTACGTAGTAACAGATATTGACAGTAGTTTCAAGGACACAACTTCACCTAAAAATATTAACGTTCGCAAGCCCCTTCAGTATTTTTCAGACTTTTTCTCTGACGATATTTGGGATCTGATGGTAGAACAAAGCATGTTATATAGTGCCAGTCAGAGAAATAATCCCATTCAGATTACCAAGAAGGATATTCAAAATTTCATTGGAATAACTATTGCAATGGGGATTATAAAGATGCCTGCATACACTGATTATTGGTCTGAATCGTGCCGTTATGAAAAAATTGCTTCAGTTATGCCCTTGAAGAAATATCAGTTGATCCGTAGGTTTATGCACTTTGTTGATAACACTCTTCAAACTCAAGATAACGACAGGTACTTCAAAATTCGCCCAATAGTGGATACTGTGAGAAAGAACTTTTTAGCTGTGAAAGAAGAGGGACAGTATAGCATTGACGAAATGATGGTTCCTTACAAGGGAACTCGAGCAGGGAGCAGACGCCAGTACATCAAGAACAAGCCTACTAAATGGGGGTTCAAGATTTTTGTGCGAGCAGGAATTACTGGTATAATTTATGACTTCTTACTGTATGGGGGTGAGGACACATTTCGTCAACATAAGTTCAGCGATGCTGAGGAACTCCTTGGACTTGGCGGGAAAGTAGTTATAGCTTTATGTAGCTCGATACAGAATAAACCCTGCTCTTTTGTCTTCTTTGACAATTTTTTTACCTCGCTTGAGCTCCTGGTTCTACTTCGTGAGAAATATGGTATTCTAGCGATGGGCACAATAAGAGGCAATCGTTTGAGGGGATGTCCACTGACTGATGACCAGAAGCTCGCAAAGCAGGGCAGAGGCAGTTACGACATGAAAGTGTGCAATAACAGCAAGGTGTGCGTTGTCAAGTGGCAAGACAACAAAAGTGTATGTCTTGCAAGTACCTTCTGTGAAGTTGAACCTTTGGGAACAATCAAACGCAATGAAAGGAAGAAATTAGTGCCAAAGAAGAAAGTCTCTGCACAGGTCAATAACACACAGCAACAGACCAATGGTCCTCATGCGAAGATCAATGTAACTTGCCCCTGCATAGTCCTGAAGTATAATGCATTCATGGGTGGAGTAGATCTTGCAGATATGTTGATAGCCTTGTATCGAACTGCATTACGTACTCATAGATGGTACCTTGCTATATTCTCGCAAATAATAGATATGTGTGTGTGCAATGCTTGGCTTATGTATAGACGTGACTGCAAGAAAGCAAACATCAAGAATGTCTCACTGAAACAATTTCGATGGGATATTGCACAGAAATTGATGGCTAAAGGAAGGCAGTATTCTGCGAACCATTCACCAACAGTACCGGGAATAAATCGTCCTAGGTATCAGGCCGATGAAGATTGTCGTTATGATCGTATCGACCACTTTGGACAATCCTGCGAGAAAGGGCGCTGTCGATATTGCAAGACTGGACAAACACGCATGGAATGCATTAAGTGTCGGGCAAGATTGTGCATTACCAAAAGCAAGAACTGTTTCTACGACTTTCATCACAGAAAATGATTCCATGGAACACATTGTAGGCCTATTGTTCTAACATTTCCAAACTGTATTTTGATGTCTTATAATGTCATTTGTCCACATATTGATGGTCACTGAAATCATAACATATGTAGATCATGTACTGTAAAGTATATGTGTAATATATCAATATTTTTCCATAACAGTTAATGCTCACTATCAGTGATATTTAATAGTTCATATGTTTTCTTAATTCTTGGTAAAGTATCCATTTGGACACATAATAATAGTTCATACGTTTTCGTAATTCTTGGTAAAGTATCCATTTGGATACATAACGAAATTCACTGTCACTCTCGGAATGTTTGGCACTGTATCCAAACGGATACGTAAATATTTTTTCTTAGATTGTGAGTCTACAAACCAATAAATATTTTTTTAACAATTTATTATATATCAGAGAGCACAAAGCATCAAAAAGAATATCTTTGGGGAAAAAAATAGGATTACAAATCTCCCTTGCCAATTAAAGGGTTAAAATACTATAAAAAATTAATTGAACACTTTAAAACATGACAACCTTATGGACATTACATACAATAAAACAATAAAAACATTCCTGCTGTTAACAATCAAATTGATTAATAATCACTACTATGCACATTCTTGAACGGTATGCGACGGTCAAATTGAGCAGTCGTTAATTTCTTTTGTAAATAAAAACAAAGAGCACATTCCATTAGTGTTCAGGACACAAATAACTTGCTGTACTGATAAACGTTGACATAGGTGGAAACTTTGTTCGGCACTTTATTGAAAGTGCGCTGACATGTGCTTAGTGGATGCAAAACGGAGAAACCTTCCGATTATTAAACTTGTATTTTGCACATTAACTGGGAGTGTTTATCTTGAGCCGAAAGCTCCACGGACCTGGAATGAAGACGTTCAGTGGTTGGAATATGTTGAAGCCAAGGAATTAACAAATTTAAAAAATAAATTCCGCCCTAACAAGAAATTTTGGACTTACGTGCAACGTTTAAGAGCAAACGCGCCAAGGTCAATGTCTATGGTACTGGTTGGTAGGCTCCCACACCTGAAGCGAAAATAGGTACCAAAATAAAGGAAATGACTTTGAATAAAGAAAAATTGCGTGGAGTACATTATGTTAGATTAACTTACCGGCGTGACTGCTAATGCGAAGCGATGTAGGTGAGGTCAAGTGCCTGGCTGTTTGCGGTCCGATGTGCATACAGGTTAATCCACTAGTGCTGTGAGTGGAGTCAAGCTGCTGCCTGATACGGATGAGGTGCGCGCGTGAGCGGAGGGGAAGTGGAGGGGTGGAACTGCTCGGGGTGGAAATGAAACGGCGCGGCACATGGTGGGACGGGAACCCGATGTCGACGAACTTGCTACTGTCTATGGAGGTTTTAATTTTTTGGAGATGAGGTGGTCTGCTAACGTATCAAATAATATATTGGTATCAAAATTGATTTCATTCAAGTTTTTGTGTGCATTGGACCTTTGGAACACGTTGATGTGTATGTTTTCTAAAATGTTCATCAGACTGCCTTTGGATACGTAATGCAATATATTAACATCGTTTTCTAAGCTGGTGAAACTGTGTTTACTTTCTTCCATATGGGATGCCATCGCCGATTTTTTTTTATGTTTTATTGCTGAAAAATGCTCATTATAACGAGTGCGAAAGCTCCTACCGGTTTGGCCTACGTAATTGGCTGGACACGAATCACATTTGATTTCATATACACCCGACTTGGAATATTAGTTGGTTTGATTGATTTTACTTGAATTGAAGAATTTTTTGAAGTTAGAATTGTTGGTTTTAAAGGCAATGTTTAGGTTGTGTTTTTTTAAGATGTTAGAGACAGTATAAACGCTTCGGTTCACATAAGTGAAAGTTGCGATTTTTTTCTTTTCGGGTTCAATTTTGACTAATGTAGTTTTCGGTTTATTTTTTGCTTTATGAATAAGGTTATTGATGTAATCGTGACTGTAGCCGTTGATGTTTGCTATTTGATGAATGATCTCTATTTCCTGTTGCAAATCCTTTGGGGACAACGGTATATTCAGGGCTCTATTTATGAGGCTGATGAAAGTTGCCGTTTTATGACTTCCAGGGTGGTTGGAGTCATGACGTATAGTGGTACTCGTTTGAGAGGGTTTCCTGTATATTTTGTAATGGAGCCTATTACTTTTTCTAGTTACCGTTAGATCTAAGTAATTAATTTCATTATTGACTTCGGACTCAACAGTGAACTTAACGTTTTCGTCGATGTTGTTCAAAGTTTTTAGAATGCTGGCTATATTTTGACTTTGTTCATTGATGACGATGAAGACGTTGAGATCGTTACCAAAAATTCATAAACCAGGCACACCAATCAGACCAATTGTTAACTTCAAAAATAGTCCCACTTACAAGCTTGCAAAATTCGCACAACAATATCTCAACAGACATTATAAGTACAAGGCCAACACGTCCTTCAGGAATACCATGCATTTTTGCGAAAAAACAGTAGGCTTAAAACTAAAGGACAGCAGCACCATGCACTCAATAGATATCAAAGACATGTACACCAACATACCAGTGAGAAAAACCATAGATGTCATACGCAAACAATTGACCAATCACAGCGAACTTTCTAAAGTAGAAATCGAAGAATTAGTTGCAGTATTAGATTTGGTGACCAATAATAATGTATTCACGTTCAATGGTAAAATATACAAACAGTCCGATGGTCTCGCAATGGGATCTCCCCTATCCGGCATACTTGCCAACATTTATCTCGACCATTTAGAACACGAAAAAGTAATTAACCACATAGATGGAATTGAATTCTGGGGAAGATACGTCGATGACGTCTTCATCGTCATCAATGAACAAAGTCAAAATATAGCCAGCATTCTAAAAACTTTGAACAACATCGACGAAAACGTTAAGTTCACTGTTGAGTCCGAAGTCAATAATGAAATTAATTACTTAGATCTAACGGTAACTAGAAAAAGTAATAGGTTCCATTACAAAATATACAGGAAACCCTCTCAAACGAGCACCACTATACGTCATGACTCCAACCACCCTGGAAGTCATAAAAAGGCAACTTTCATCAGCCTCATAAATAGAGCCCAGAATATACCGTTGTCCCCAAAGGATTTGCAACAGGAAATAGAGATCATTCATCAAATAGCAAACATCAACGGCTACAGTCACGATTACATCAATAACCTTATTCATAAAGCAAAAAATAAACCGAAAACTACATTAGTCAAAATTGAACCCGAAAAGAAAAAATTCGCAACTTTCACTTATGTGGACCGAAGCGATTATACTGTCTCTAACATCTTAAAAAAAACACAACCTAAATATTGCCTTTAAAACCAACAATTCTAACTTCAAAAAATTCTTCAATTCAAGCAAAATCAATCACACCAACAAATATTCCAAATCGGGTGTATATGAAATCAAATGTGATTCGTGTCCAGCCAATTACGTAGGCCAAACCGGTAGGAGCTTTCGCACTCGTTATAATGAGCATTTTTCAGCAATAAAACATAAAAAAAAATCGGCGATGGCATCCCATATGGAAGAAAGTAAACACAGTTTCACCAGCTTAGAAAACGATGTTAATATATTGCATTACGTATCCAAAGGCAGTCTGATGAACATTTTAGAAAACATACACATCAACGTGTTCCAAAGGTCCAATGCACACAAAAACTTGAATGAAATCAATTTTGATACCAATATATTATTTGATACGTTAGCAGACCACCTCATCTCCAAAAAATTATAACCTCCATAGACAGTAGCAAGTTCGTCGACATCGGGTTCCCGTCCCACCCTGTGCCGTGCCGTTTCATTTCCACCCCGAGCAGTTCCACCCCTCCACTTCCCCTCCGCTCACGCGCGCCCCTCATCCGTATCAGGCAGCAGCTTGACTCCACTCACAGCACTAGTGGATTAACCTGTATGCACATCGGACCGCAAACAGCCAGGCACTTGACCTCACCTACATCGCTTCGCATTAGCAGTCACGCCGGTAAGTTAATCTAACATAATGTACTCCACGCAATTTTTCTTTATTCAAAGTCATTTCCTTTATTTTGGTACCTATTTTCGCTTCAGATGTGGGAGCCTACCAACCAGTACCATAGACATTGACCTTGGCGCGTTTGCTCTTAAACGTTGCACGTAAGTCCAAAATTTCTTGTTAGGGCGGAATTTATTTTTTAAATTGGTTAATTCCTTGGCGTCAACATATTCCAACCACTGAACGTCTTCATTCCAGGTCCGTGGAGCTTTCGGCTCAAGATTAACACTCCCAGTTAATGTGCAAAATACAAGTTTAATAATCGGAAGGTTTTTCCGTTTTGCTTCCACTAAGCACATGTCAGCGCACTTTCAATAAAGTGCCGAACAAAGTTTCCACCTATGTCAACGTTTATCAGTACAGCAAGTTATTTGTGTCCTGAACACTAATGGAATGTGCTCTTTGTTTTTATATACAAAAGAAATTAACGACTGCTCAATTTGACCGTCGCATACCGTTCAAGAATGTGCATAGGAGTGATTATTAATCAATTTGATTGTTAACAGCAGGAATGTTTTTATTGTTTTATTGTATGTAATGTCAATAAGGTTGTCATGTTTTAAATTGTTCAATTAATTTTGTATAGTATTTTAATTATCAGTGTGTTATGTTTCTCACGTGGACGTGGTCTTTTTAGTCTTTTTAGTCTATGATGTTTCCGAATATGAATAATGAAGGGCTGAAGAAGGAATTGTACTAATTCCGAAACATGTACCCATAAGCTAACGAAATAATAAATGAGTGTTGATTAGGCGGAAACTTTAAGTTTGTTATACTTAATATTTACTTTTTCAATTATGATTAGAGGTCTCTCATGGATAGCCTTTCCCATATCAGTTCTAGACCATGTGTAATGACGGGGGTTATTTTCGCGTGGAAGAGATTCATTGCTGTTTGTAGAGATAGTTTGGTAATATTGTTCAAATCGCACATTCCACTAATGGCTGCTGCTGCTCGTTCCTTTATATGTAGTGTAAAGGATTGGCACGTTGTCTGTAGGGTGAGGCCGAGGTGTTTGTAGGAATTGACTGTCTCAAGTTCAGTCTCTCCCAGGATCATTTTGTTTTCGGCGGCTAGTTTTCCTCCTTTTCGTAAGGCCATATACACTGTCTTCTTTTGATTTATACTGAGCTCATTTTCCTCCGCCCAGTCCTGCAAGTTGTTGAGCACTTCTTGTAGCTCCTGCCTGTTTGTAGACCCAAGAACCATGTCATCTGCATACAGGTAAAGGGACACTGATTTTGTGTTTTCAATAATCCGAATAATATCCGCTGTCGCGACGTTGAACAGAGTGGGACTCAGTGGGTCGCCTTGTAGTACTCCGTTGGTTTGGGTGATCTCTCTTGAGGATGATATTCCATCGTGTATCTCTACTTTGTTGAAAGCCAGGATGTTTTTTTATCATATACGTGATTTCGGATTTTTCATCCATAATTTTCTCCAGTTTTATAATGAGCTTCGATCTGTTTAGTAGGTCGAAGGCCTTCGAGAATATTGCATGGAAAATTCCTTTAGGGTATCTAAGCGCTTGTTCTATGTCATTCAGTAGATTGTTGATAGCTTGAAGGGTGGACCTTCCTTTCCTGAACTCGAATTGTTGATGGGGAATCAGTTGATCGACTGTCGGGGTGAGCTTATTGAGCAGAATGTTTGAAAATTCAATTCACGTTCTCAATCCGTAGATTGGTCGGCAGCAATCCTCCTCTTCCCTTCTTCCCTGTCGCCAGGCAGTCTCTTCATGTCTCTGTATGAATGGACATTAACATCTGTAATGATCTGCTTGATGTATTGCAGTCTCGGTCGCCCTCTTCCCCTCTTACCCCGAATTTCTTTAATCTAACATACTCTTAGGGCCCTAAGGGCCCTAAGTGCCCTTAAGAGATATAGTTACATACGCCAACGAACCTACAAGTAAATCTACAGCTAACTCTACATCTATAATTATCCATAAACACACCCCTGCTATCTACGCCTATCTGCCCAACACCCTACACCATTTCACCCTTCAAGTACCCCTAGGCTGTAAGCAACAGCAGCAACAACACATTTCTTACTACAGAAGCTAGCAGAGTAAACCACGGCTTTTGCATAAACACTTACAACACTTCATAAACAAGAACACAGAAAACCGGCTACCAAAACAGCTATGCGTAAACTCACAAGTCAGCAGTATGAAAATACATAAATAACCTTCCGAAACAGGAGAGGGGGTCTGTCGCCTCCAGTGTTGCTGCCCGAACGAATATCGCCATCTCCGTACCTCAGGTAAGTGTGTACCTCTCAGGGTCCTAATACTTAATTGTCATCCTTCCCAATTGCCACACCTAGTTACACTGTAAACACATTTATTTGAAGCTATCCCTACTTACAGGGAAGTGCATCTGCACTTACACGAAATCATTGGTAAAATTATTATCAACGATCGATTGTTTTTATTGTCGTCCTCACTCTACTACACGTCCTGCTTCCCTACCACACCTCTTTCATACACAAGAGCGGGGGATCAGGGTTATCAGTTTGTATATGACAGCCGACCTTACCAGCTAGTGAGGACGCGCACCCACTGGTCGCAACACAGCGTCGTCAGGAAGTCTTAGCTTCGCTCATTCCACTTTAGATTGCCAAGTATTGTCTTCCGCCCGAGGGTGAATCCCGTAACTGTGATCCTTCGTCCGTAGGGCTCCCCCTCTACATCCTCAACACATTCCAACACCCTTCCGACGATTCTGCCCAACCGCTAAACTTCCCCTAGCTGCACACCACCCTCCTCCCATACTCACCCCCTAGTTCAACCCCCACAAAAGGGCATAACAATACATACTGGTACTGTAGGCCTACTAGACGAGAAGGCAATAAAAGACAGGGGAAATAAATGCCTCCAGCCCCCGAAGAATGGGATGTTGATTAATTTAGAGGCTTTGCGACATCGTGGCCATGTAGCTTCGTGTAGGCTACTGGGCTGTGTGTTGAATTTGATAACCCGTCTTATTGTGATGACTGTATTAGTGTGTGTATTTATAAGTCAAGTGAGGATTGGGAAGGAGACGACCGCGGCTTTAAGTAAGGAACGATCCCGGCATTTGCTTAGAGTAGGAGTGGGGAAACCACGGAAAACCACTTCGAAGATGGCTGAGGTAGGAATCAAACCCACATCCTCTCATTTTTACCTCAAGATGCTGAGTGTACCCCGTTCCAGCCCTCAAACCAGAATTACATTTCTTGGCAGGGCCGGGAATCGAACTCATACCTCCAGGGCAACAGCCAAGCATCCTAGCCGTTACACAACGAGGGAAGAATTGAGGAACTTGAAAGGAAGTAGAGCAATTAAAGGCAGAATGGAAAAGGAATGGGGGGAGAGGGGTTTGCCTCCAGTCACGGGAAATAGAAGAAAACTGGACCCAGCTCGGGAGTCCATCAGGGGCACCAATTCCCAAGCTCACTAGCCATGAGAGCCCTTGAGGGTGTATCACCACCACCAGGGACTTGGAGACCATTGAACCCCAGCTGAGTCCGTTATTGTTTCCACTTACTTGTGTCCCTCTCCTCTCTGTCATCTACCTGTTGACCTCCCTCAGTCAACTCTTGTTCTCTTCCAACTGTATTAGGGCATTCGAAATCTAGGGAGTCTTTCACCTTTCCGCCATAACTGGCTCTCATATCATCTATCCTGACACCCTCATTCTTTGAAGGAGCCCTACACTTTTTTATTTTAGTTTCACAAGGCCCTAAATGGGGCAGGGTGTGTGTAGCTCCACCACATATGGTGCACCCTGGATAGGGCTACACCTTCAAGTGCTCAGCTTTTGAGCTCGGGAGTTGGCGACCATGAATGGCTCCAGAGCTGGATCCATTTTTCCCTTTTTTGCATCTACTTTGGTGTGAGCCCTCTCCTCTTTCCCTTTTCTATCTGCCTTTCATGGCTCTAGTAGTTTCCAAGTACCTCAATACTCATTCTTCGAAGATTTATTCTTGTTTTAAGGGGTTGAACAGCAAGATCATCTGCCCTTCGAAGATAGAGGGCATTTCTTTTCCATCATTTATTTCCCGTATTCGTTTCTTTCTTTTATTTTTATCATTTTCTTCTTCTAGTACATAAGTTAGTTGTAAGTCTGTAATTAGTTTAGTTAGTTCACGGCCGACTGGATGCGAGCTGCGCTCTCCTCAACCGGCCTAGACAATGAGACTTTTACATGAAATCTTGTTAGTTACTCAACTGCTCACACAGCGCTGTCAACCAAGCATAGCACGACAATATCAATATACTATGAGTGTAAGAATTGTTCAGCATGAACAATTCTACAAAAAAGTCCGCGAGAGCATATATCTATCTTCGATACATCGCCCACTATATGTGTTTTTAGTTTGGACGGGAGGGGGATTTGTGTCTCATGCACCTCGCCATTCATAAATTACGCCTGACAGGAATTCCTTGCACATTCATAACTGTTCCTGGGCGAAGCCGGGTCGGGTTGCTAGTGACACTACATATTATCATTATAATTCCCGCAATATCAAAATGCAAATTATATCACAAAATAAAATAGCGTGCTAGGGCCCGGATTAAAAAAATGCATATGCGCATATGCAAATGCATATTTAGAACGTTAGTGCATATTTTGAATGTTAGTGCATATATAGATATATTTTTCTCTTGTGTGTGTAATCGGCTACGGTAATCCAAGATTTCTGAACGAAATGAAAAATCTAATGAACTCCATATGTTGTACATCCCTTGGCAACACGATAAGCCTTCCCTGGTCAGGAATGTGCTTTCAATGTCGCAATACAGAACAAGCGTGTAGATGGATAATTACCCTTTCACAACAGCTCTTTCCTTCAGTCCTATAGTAGCCTCCCAAGGTTTGCGTAAACAAGTGCGTTCATCTGTTAACTTGCTCTTCGTCTATTGAAGTGTGTTACCGGTTTAAACTGTAAAAATGCCTACAGATAAGAGGTCTAGGTTATATTTAATAAAACAGTAGATATCAGGCAATAGTGACTATACAAGTGACGGTGATGTAGTGTACTGTCAAGTGTGCGAGAAGTGTAAAATGCGTTGAAAAAAATTCAACTTGAGCTGCATTCGAAAACAACTTCACATCTTAGATCAAAAGAACAGAGTAAGAATATGCAACAGCTACTTTTAACCGACATTAAAACACGGTGTGAAGTTAGTACATTTTCTGCTGATCTCTGTTAAGCTTTTGTATGCAGCAACATTCCACTGCATAAATTAAATAATTCACATCTACGCTCGTTTCTTGAAAAGTATTGTGCTAATCAAAGGATACCAGACGAATCTACCCTTAGGAAGAACTATTTACTTTCACTGCACGCTTCTGTCGTGGATTCGATACGATCTGACATAGGAGGGAACTGTATATGGATATCTGTAGATGAAACAACAGATTCGTGTGGTTGATACATTGCGAACTTCATAGTGGATAAATTATGTCCAGAAGAACCCGGCAAATCTCATTTACTTTCCTGCAAACTGCTAGAAAATAAAAACAACCACGCTACAGTTGCAAGATTTGTTAACGATTCCCTGCGACTTCTGTGGCCTAGTGAATCGGAAAGTGATTGTTACTAGGTGCGCCTTTTAGTCACAGATGCAGCTTCGTATATGTTGAAAGCTGGTCAGTCTCTTGGAGTTTTTTTTCCAAATCTCATCCATGTCACATGTTATCATTTTAAATGATCTTGTCTACTTCATCGTTACGCTGGGGTCTGGCGTTACGTTATGGTGACGGGACGAAATGTACCTAGATGTACTGAGGTGTGTGACCTCATAGTACCGCTTGGTGCATGTGTTCCCCGACAATCTCTACTTCGTTAGTATAAGACAAAAATCCCCGATTCTTGGATGTCACGGGTAATCTCGAGAACCACTGGATGGATTTTGATGCGATTTTCACCATTCTGTAAAGGATATCTCGAGGAAAGATTCTGTAGAAAATAATTTATGTATGATCAAAGGAAGCCAAGCAGTAACGATTTCAGTGAAAAAATCGAAAACAAACTTGGTGTCCGTGCGCTTCTTAAGCTTAAGCTGGGCAAACCGTTAAAAATATCAATATACTATGAGTGTAGGAATTGGTCAGCATGACAAGTTCTAAAAAAAAGTCCGAGAGAGCATAGCTCTATCTTCAATACATCGCCCACTATATAAGTGTTTTTAAACTGGATGGAAGGGGCACGTCATCCAGCCATCTCCCTCCGCGCGCTTGACCTTGCTTTGCCCTTGGTTTGCACTTGCCGTTCGCGAGTAATTTGAAACAAGTTCAAGTATTATAAAGCAAGATAAGTATTATGCAGATAATTTTCTAACATGTCAAGAGTCTTTGGCTTCGAGCGAAGCGAGAACCTCCAGCCTTTCTAGCATTTTTCAGCATTTGTAGAATTTAAAATGATACAAAGTCTAGTCTTTCAGACTGACTGTCACTTTTTGGCCCATGGATTGCATCGTATTGCAGAAGAGATACGTACGCTATTTCCATCTGTCAACAAAGTAATTTCAAGTGGGAAGAAACTGTTCCTAAAAGCACCGGCTCGTGTACATTTGTCCAAACTCTCTTGCCTCAGGTTTCTCTTCCGCTGGAAACTTGTTCTCACAAGATGGGGAACTTGGTAATCCGCAGGATCGTTCTACCAGGAGTACTTTTATCAAGTGAAATATGTAGTTTCAAGTATTGACGATAGTCATATTGCGTGTGTTCGTGAAGCAAAGTACGCATTTGAATCTGAAACTGTATATCAAGATATCAGTTTCATCCATGTGCATTATTCGTCACTTTCGAAGCCGATTAAGGGCCTTGAAACTCTCGGTGTGCCCCTACACGAATCCCTTCAGTTAATTCAAAACACCATTAGTTCTTTAAATGGTGTCCCAGGTGAAACTGGAGAAAAGGTGAAAAGGAAACTCAGTGCGGAGTTGGACTCAAACCCAGGACTGAAGAAGATTCAATCCATAAGCAACTACATAAGTGGAATCAGGCAGTCTTTACCAGGGAGCAGTCAGTGCCATTGTACATGTATTGCCCAGTTACGTCCGTCGACCTAGAACGATCATTTTCAGCATATAAATTAATTCTGTCCGACAACTAAAGTCATTGACCCCTGAAAACATTGAAAAACTATCGATAACCTACTGCCATGCAACATTTTGCAAGGAATGAAACATGTGTATCAATGTAAAGCTGAGTTAAAATTAAATAATACGTTTGGTAAGTGTATTTTGTTTTATTTTAGTGCATATTTTCATGCATATTTTTAACATTTTTATGCATATGTGCATGCATATTTTTGTAGTTTTTAGTGCATATGAATCCGGGCCCTACTAATAATCTAAGGGAAATTAGACATACCTTGCACCTCGTTCAAGTTGAATTCGATCAGAATAACTCGGTTTTCATTAAAGTTTATGCATTTTCCTGCTGAGCGGTTTGTATAGTAGGCGTTTGGAAGCAACCAGTCCTTCAATTTCAGTTTGCGCGATATTATCCAAAATTGGCGATACACATTTCTCTCCTATAATGATGGCAAGTCCGTTTGGACCGGGCTCGTCGCAAATTGGACACTGTAGAAGTGGACTCTTAGTCAAAACAGGAACTAGTTCCGAACATATAACATCTAGTACATTTCTCCCAGGAACACATTGCGCAGCTTTTTCAACACAGATAGTATTGACACAAAAGCAGGTTTAGGGTAAAACTGATGCCCTAAATCGTGTGCTGTGATAAGGCTCATGAGTGGAGAGGAGTTAGAGATCTGCGAAATGCAGTCCAAACATTCCGTACATGAAATTCTTTCTTCCACAGTGCGTACAATATAGCCACCGACGTAAGCCAGACTTGCCGTTTTCATTGTCGGCAAAGGTATTGCTGAAAATGAAATTTAACTCAGTTGGTATGATTTAGGTAAATTAAACAACCTACTAGTAATTATTGTTATGTGCAGAACTCAAACCATTCGTCCACTTTATAAAAGATAATTTAACATACCAGGCTCCTTAAACATATCTTGTAGAATATTCAGAATACTTTGAGGAATGACAGGTCTATTCCCTGAAGCTGGTGCATTTCCAAGAATCAGATTCTGAACTGGGTTATCTGTGATGCTAGATGCAGAGTCATCTACATTGTTGGAAGTTGATGTACTCAGAATTCCAGCCTTCAAAATCTTCTGCAAACTGAAACTCACTGATCTTGAGTCCAGCTCCAGCATGTCGTTTTACCCAGACATACGGCTCAATGTACTGAAGAGTGATTCAACAGTATCGCTAGAGAATGTTAGTCAGAACATAATGATACCCATTTTTTAGAAGATATCTTATGCACTGGACAGTTGATTCCGTGGTTAATTGTATAGCTTCGTAAGTCTCAGAAGTCCTTTCAAGCAGCGTTACTAGCAGCTTTCAAATTTTCAAGGTAAGGAAAAAATTATTCCTCCAGCCAGTTTAGGCGACTGTCATTTAATGAGCAAATGCCCTTTATCTGGAGATCTGGACTGAATATGATGATATGTGATGCTTACGTCATGCATAACGAACCATTTATCAACGTTTTTCATAAAAATTATGGTTGCTTCTGCGTCCATGAATTTGTACCCTTCCGGATGTATGCCTACATTTTCTTTCAGTGCACTAATGGCACCAATAACTTCTGATGAGAATACTTCCTTGGCACGCCGAACATTCATTTTTTCAAATTTAGTGGGTTCGATGTGTTTTTTAGTGAGGTGACTGACAGGTTTGACGATCTCATCCGTTTGCATTTCCCTGAAATTATTCCAGTGCCATTAGTCATCTCTCGTTCCAGAAACTGCATTCTATTGTTTTTTTAGAATGTGACATTGATCAAAACTAAGGAAAAACTTCCTAGACTCGTCGCATGGGTGATTAACCATTGGTTACAAATTCCCTCCCCCTAAATGCATCATCATTGTGGAGTTAGTTTTGTGATTATCCGAGGCAATTCTTATTGTTCAACCTCGATAATATCGTCTAGCACGAGTTTATGTAAGTCCCGTCCTGACAGCTGCTTCGTCAAAAAGAAGGCACACGGCCGATTGGCTGCTACTTGTTCCCAGCTGTAATTTTCATCTACTCTTTCCTTTTGATGAGACGGTGCTGGAATTGTGTCCTTGTACCCGAACAAGGTGAAAGGTATGTCTAATTTATCATAGATTTATTAGCAGGCTATTTTATTTTGTGATATAATTTGCATTTTGATATTGCGGAAATTATAATGATAATAATTATATAGTGTCACTAACAACTCGCACCAGCTTCGCCAGGGAACCATTATGAATTCCTGTCAGACGTAATTTAAGAATGGCGAGGTGCATGAGGCACAAATCCCCCTTCCGTCCAAACTAAATACACTTATATTGGTCGATGTATCGAAGATAGAGATATGCTCTCACGGACTTTTTTTGTAGAATATTTCATGCTGAACAATTCTTACACTCATAGTATATTGATATTTTTAACGGTTTGCCCAGCGTAAGCTTAAAAAGCGCACGGACGCCAGGTTCCTTTTTTCGACCTTTTCACTGAAATCATTATTGCTTGGCTCCCTTTGATCATAAATAAATTATTTTCTACAGAAATCTTCCTCGAGATTATCTTTACAGAAGGGTGAAAGCCGCATCAAAATCCGTCCAGTGGTTCTCGAGATTACTCTAGTACATTATGTAACCAACCCAAAATGGCAATAATGAAGACACGAGTATGTTTATAAAACGAGCGTATGCAAGTTTTATAATTTTCATACGAGTGTCTTAATTACCATTATAGGCGAGTTGCATACGACTGTTTATGTTCGACGATAATTATTATAACTGTTTTATGTTCGAACATAAATATTCATAAATATCTGTCGAGATTTCTCCAGTTTTATGTACTGAAAGGAGCGCATGAGACGCAGAGCATGCCTTGTATTTGACCATGGCCTCCTCGATTACCCTACTATGACACTAGGCCAGGCAGTGAAATGTAAATTAGAAGGCCGTGGAACTCGTTATCTAATTGGTCAAACAACTGTTTCTTGAGCTCTGATTGGTGGGAAAAACTGTTTCATAATGAAAAATAGTGTTTTAATGACCATCATTATGATACAGTTTTCTGACATATATCAGTCAGGGTCGAACATAAAATTAATAAACGTACTGTACAGCAGTTTATTAATCGCGCCTATAATGGGATGGGAGTGCGCTCTATCGGCGACGAGTAGAAATTTTCCAATTACACGTTATGCTTGGGTTCTAACTGGGATTGTCAAGGCCGGTATAGGGAGCAGCTCGCACCCAGTCGGCCGTGGTTAGTTATTGTTGTTTTAAGGGACAGACCAGTAATTAGTTTCAACCTAGTTGCAGATTTCATTTCAGATTTACAAAAGAGCACGCAGCAGTACGGCATTCTAAAATCCAAAACACAACTTCGCCATTAACATCAATTCAAATGTCTGTAACCGTGACTTGAAAAAGCGGCGATCACAGTGGGTTGGTGCTCCTCTTAGCGTCTATATTTGGAAACGACATTGTACGCATAAACCAATGCTGTAATCGTTGAATGGGCAGGCATTCTCTGAGCAGGGATGCGATCCATCTGGCAGTGCCCAAAACATAACCCCTACATTAGAGTTGGGATTTCGACCTTGCTAAACTTGATTTTGATGTTATTTTTATGACTCCCTAGTCACTCTCACATTCCTGGTAATGAACTGGTTGATACTATGGCTAAAAATGCTGCCCAAGGACATGGCGATACATATGATTTAGCGATACCGTACGCTGATCTGCTCCCTGATATTCACACCCACTTACGTCAAGAATGGTGGCATTCCTATTCCCGCTCCACAGCAACCTTTCATCATCGATTGCAGCCCATACCTCCTTTCAAGCCTTGGTTCTCTACCGGACAATATACTCGTCGTCATATAACAACCATTCTTCGCCTCCATTTTAATAATGCTTTATCCCCTGTTCATTTAGCCCGCCTCCGTTTCTGACCTTCACCAATGTGCGATTGTGGGAAGTTTTTAGGTACCGTCAATCACATAGTATTTCAATGTTCCCTTTATGATTTTCACCGACCTTTATTTTTTCACACCTTATTTACTTATGGCTTTCAACTTCCCTTAACCATTGAAATGCTTCTTACAGACCCCACCGCCCCAGTCATTACCACTCTCCTAACATTTATTGATGCGTGTAACCGTACTTTTTAAATTTCGTACCTTTATGTGTGACCCGGTTGTGTTTACGTTTTTGGAAGTCGTCTTTGTGGGTCAATTGACGTGAAGAATAGTTCTCCCGTCTCCTTGGTTTCATTTTCCTTTATTCGTTTTTTGTTAACCCCATTTCTTTAATTTGTAGATGGTCCATCAAACCTTAATTACGCTCCGAACCTAGTTATTGGGTGAAAAGCTATACGCTCTGCCCACAAAAAAAAAAACCTTACAAGAAGAAGAAGAAGAGTTGGGATTCTCCGTGCGTGTGGACGTGGTGTGCTGGTGCTCCCGGTGTTCCTTGCCGCTTGTGTTCGGAGTGTACTTTAGTCTACCTTTTTCTTTCTTCCTTCTTGTGTGCATATTGTCTTTAGTGTAAACCTTTTGTTTTCTTCCCAGGTAAGCTAGTGCATGCTCGTTGTGTTGTAATGGCGTCGTCTAGTGACGGTAGTTTGCATGCCCGACCCCCTGATATTGACCTCCAACAATTTACCACGGATATTGTCCCTCTTACGGCACCTTTTCAACCCCAAATGGATACCGACCACCCTGCACCTTCTACCATTGCCCCATCCGATCGTCCCAGATCCGATATCTTCATTTGTCCTGATATCTCTTCTGTTTATACTCCTAATCATATGGGACCGTATATTGTACATGTCGAGTCTGCTGATCAAAAGAGGTTGGGAAACTTACATCCCATGAGTCTCGGACGTGGTATCACCTCTATTCAACGCAAAGGACGTAATCGAGTACAAATTAAATTTAGTTCCGCTACCCATGCAAATGATTTCTTGTCGCATCCCATTGTGACAGAACGCAATCTTAAGGCTTCCATACCCTCCTCCAGTATACAGAGAGTAGGGTTTGTCCGAGGAGTGGATTTAGATCTCTCTCCCGAAGATATGAAATTCATTGTTACTCCCATACCCACTGCCAAGCTTCTACGAATGACTAGGAGGGTGACTCGAGATGGTCGCCATGAATACGTTCCCACGGGGACTGTCAAAATAAACTTTGCTTCTCTAAATTTGCCCCGATCTGTTCCCCTTTTTAATGTGTATCTGGAAGTAGAAATATTTATATTCCTCCCCATTATATGCCAAAGATGTCAACGATATGGTCATGTTGGCCTAAATTGTCGAGCGAAATCCCCCAGATGTCGCAAATGTGCTCAGTCACATTTGACGGCTGATTGCACTAGTGTATTATCTTATTGTGTCCATTGTTTGCGCTCGATGTGAATTCCATCAACACCAAATAGCCATCAAGCGCCAAATGTCTCACTAATCAAACTTATGAGGAAGTCACTCAACACCTACCACTCACAGTCAACCCACTGACTACCCCGCAACAATTTCCTTCATTAGCGGAAACTATTTCTCCGCTTGCCCCTTCCCACGCTCTTTGGAATTCTCCCCCCCCCCCCCCCCCCCAGAGGGGTTCACTAAAACGAAAATTTACTACTGTTCTGTCACGTTCTCCCAAAGGTTATGATCACCATGCCTATAAGGAGACTTCATATCCCCCAACCAACTCTGCTTCTCGGTCACTTGCTGGAACGTCTTCCATGAACCCCCTTTCACGCTCCCCCTACTTCGTCCGACCTGCTACCGCCTGCCGGTATGCCCACTGAATTGTATGCTGATTATACTCAATTACTCACGTTGCTGGGTAATAACGCTCAATGGCAACGGTTACTGAAAAACATATTTTTCTACTTTCTCACCTTTTTACCCCAAAATCGCATGTTTCCACCGTTAAATCCCCGATCCCTCCAGGGCCTTCTACCTCCCCCTTAGATACGCCTCCTTCAATGGAATTGTCGGAGCCTCCTCCACAAAAAGCATGAACTCATTCTCCTTGTACAGGAATTCAATCCTGATATCATATTAATTCAGGAAACTTGGTTACCATCTCAATTCACCTTTCATCTACCAAACTATCACATTGAACGCAGTGATGGCATTCCTTATGGGGGAGTCATGACTATGATTAAATATCAAATTCCGTACATCCTTGTCCCCAACCACTTTACTATTCCCCGCACGTATTCTTTAAGTACACGCTTAGATGCCTTCTTTATCACGAACTTTTATTGCCCTCCAGCCATAAAAGGCAATTTTCGTCAATGATTTTCTTTTTTTACAATACCACAGTAGCTTGGGATCTCACATTATTACCGGTGATTATAATGCCCACCATTCTGCCTGGGGTTGTGAAAAAACCACTTCCAAGGGTCGTCACATTTATTCGGCTTTTACCAAACTTCATCTTTTGAATGATGGTTCCCCCACCAGACTCACAGGACCGACCCAGGCAATAAGTGCCGTTGATCTTACTTTCACCACCATTAATATATCGCACCGTCTTCATTGGCGACCTATTCATGATCTCCTTCAAAGTGACCTTTATCCTATTCTTATGTCCTACTCTCTTGTCCGTCCTTCTCGACTTCCTTCTCTCCTTTCGCCACCCACTCGTTTTCTTAGACACTTTGAGCCTTCTCTCTTTGCTGATTATATTCATAATACCTCTCGCTCTCCTCACGGGACCTCGTCTACTGCTTATACTCATATTTTATCCTCTAAAGGTACTTATTTAGATATTTATCATCCTTTAATGTTCGCCGCCCCCCTGCTTCCCCTTCTTCTCACATTTCTTGGTGGGGATATTAATCAAACGTCGCAAACACGTCTTCAAATTATATCGACAGTTCAATACTCCCTTCACTTAACAAAATTATAAAAAAATTACAGCTCAACTTCAACGAACTTTGAGCCTAATATGAAACGTCGGGCCGCATGGCAACGCTTCAGACCTTCCATTAATCGATCCAATCCTGTTTCTCGTATTTGGGCTGCTATAAAATGTTTGTCTCATAGTTCTTCTCACATTTCCTCATCTTCCATAACTGATGATGATCTTTGTTCCTTTTATCATCAACTTACGCCGGATTTTGTTCCCCCTCTGCTCTCTTTGCCTCCAATTGGGTAGGTTATTAGCTAAGGAATAACCCTCCCTAAAGGAAGGTGATAAAAAAGAAAGGGAAGAAGTGGGTTTCGGAACGGAGAAAAGGTATGGATAGATGGGACGAGAGTCCAATATAACTCATAAACTTAAACTAAAGTAAACGTTTAATCACCATTTTCACTGCGCGAGCCTGCGGGATACCTTAAGTGGGTATGGACTTGGACACAGCTAACGGGAAATGCGGCTGGAGCTTGGGCTATTCGCAAGCAAGCGGCGATCCTACTTTCCCTTCCCAGCCTATATTTGGATACTATGGGGAAGGGTGGTAGTCTGGCAAGACCAAGAATGACAGATTTACTGTATATCCTTTCAAAGGAGTTAAGTTTAAAAGAATGTTTTGAAAGGCGCAAATAATTTGAATTTGCCGTGATGATTTTAGTTCTTGGAACTGTAGGATTTCCCGAGAATGGCCGAGTATTCCCAGAAAGGGTAGCGATGAAGCAGTTATGCTTTTGGGGATAGTTTTGTTGTTTTCTTAGAGAATTTAGGTAAGAAAAACAATAGTTGCATTTAAGAATAGCTAAGCTTTTACCCATCAAAGTGCCGACTAAAAGTTTAGACCAGAAGAAAAACTTAAATTTTGAAAACGAACCACAAGTTATAGAGAAAATATCAACAAACAGGAAGCTTGCGGAGCTGGCTTTACATGCCTTACTGGCTCATTAGAATTAGCTATAGCAGCTAAAAGATGCTTTGATAAAGATGATACTAGAAGTTTTCGTTCAAATGCAACAAGAAGCAAAACTTTTATTATTTTAGTACCGGTATGTGATTTTCTTAAAGAGAGCATAAACCGATGGGAAGAGTCAGGAAAAATAGGGTCCTGCCTAATCGTTATTCTAAGACAAGAACGAAAAAATATAATCTGATTTATTTAACAATGCGTGGAGATATAATAATTTTAACAAATATAAAAGGTATAATTTAGGTTTTAACCTTTGAAGTCTCAGACTTCTAGAATGTTGAAGTTTGCACTCGGCAATTAACAATTTTTAGGTTTGAAACCTCTTATAAGCACTAAAAGCTGCATAAGATTTTAAAAATGGTGCTAAGATTAACAAATTTGAAGTTTAACAACAATTATCGCAATTAAAGCTTTAACAATAAATATGGGCACTTTTAAGAATTCCTATATAGAAATCTTGAAAGTAAGAACAAATAACAAATTCGAAATTATAACAAAAGAAAGAGAAATTAAGAAGAAGTTTCTATAACTTCTTATGTTTATACAGTGATCACGAGGAAAAATAGGGCAAGTTACCCTTTCGTGAAACCTGGAGAAGATAGTTAAATAACTCAGTTGTGAGTAGAAAGAATTAAATTCCTTAGTTATAAAGGAAACCAAGGAGGTTTTAAATGTGTGCTAGACACGAGTTATACAGAAATTACTTATGAGATATGAAACAATGTTGGGAGGGCACCTGCTGAGAGGTGACACCTCATTGAAAAGGACCTAAGTTTAAAAATTAACCTAATTTGTTAGTAAAGGTGTTTGGGAAGGAGGAAATGAGAACTTTAGGAGAAAGTTCTCGGCCGTATTTATTGCTCTCAGAAACGCGACGCGGTTGGTGGTCTAACGGGCACTGTTTTCACTATAGTCTATTGGTGTATTTGAAAAGTTCACTATTGTAGCACAGAATGTTCACTAGGAGAAAAGTTTTTGCAATTACGTAAATCACTAGTTGAATTTTAGCTTGAGAGAGTTTGTTGCGTCGTAACTTTTGAAGGTTGCAGTTGAATGCAGCGGAAAATCTCCAACGAAGGAAGACAAATTATGTTGATTAGAGATTTATGCAACATACATTTCTCAGTGAGGAGAATGTATTCCCATATTTGAAGAAATGCTAGGCTATTTTACTTGTAGAAAGATAGTTCGATGTCGAAAGTTCTGGATATATGATAACAGTTGAATTGGGCAATAGGTCCCACGGAGAAAAAGCTAAGTTTTTATAGACAATATTTCGTTTAATATGAATCCCGCGATGTGAGAACTCATTCTCAGTTAATTTGTGCAAGAAGCACTAAATTTTAAAGTGGAAAGTCAGCTTAGATAGTTAGAGCATGACTAGAAAAATCCCTCGAAGGTAGTTATTGCACTGCATTTAGCAATTTCACACTGTCTATAAAACAAGAATTAAAAAGCATTTAGCTGTTTAAAACCAATTAAAATGCGTTGAAAACCATTGAAGTTCTACTTAGCTCATTTCTGAAGAGTAGGCGATCCAGGGGACCGTTAGCTTAAATCCACATTATGGCGTAGATATTTAAAACATGTCTCGCATGGGCAGGAGACAAGCCTTAGTTAGGCTCAATTGTAAGCTTTGACGTCTGACACAGAAGTGAGAACCGCTCAACGAGGCACGAAGGTACCAAGGAGGGAGGAGGGTGGGGGAAACAGACAAACTAACATACGTAAGAATTACAAACATAACAAAAATTAAGTATCTTGATGAAGTGGTCTTCGAGTAGCTGATAGCAGGCGTCAAAAGCGAAGCCTGGTGGATGGGTATGGAGAAGAAGTCCTCTTCAGCATGGAGATGTTAGCTGACTATGACGACGACATCTGGTGGCTTGACTTGTAAGGAAGTCCTCTTGAGAGTGAAAATGTTGAAGAACTTCAGTGATTAGCTGCTAGATGCCGCTAGGTTGATCATGGAAGATATATATCTATAACAGACTTACAAACGAAGTAAGCAAGGTGCAGAAATAAAAGAAAAAGTAAGAAATCACTGTTGGTGTTTGCGAAAAAGGAAGGAATGAATTAAAGCAAAGAGCAGCAAAAGCTAACTCTGTCTTACCGTGTATTCCAAAGAATACACCAAGCTGGGGGGTCAAACACCAACAGAGAGTAGAAACACAATATTAAAGATTGAGAGGAAGGGGGGCAATTAAAGAGATAGGTCTAGTAATATGCCCATTATTAGTCAATATCCTAACCACCCTGACCCTTCCATCCCTTCCCGGGTAACACTCGACCACCCTACCAGAGACCCAAACTAAAGGGGGTAAGCATCTCTAACAAGGACCTGGTTCCCCACTTTGATGTCAGGATTAGAAAGAAACCACTTCTGTCTCCGTTGTAAAGAAGTTAAGTATTCCAATTTCCACCACTTCCAGAAAGAATTACGGAGGGCTTCAAGTTTACGCCAAACAATAGGTAAATTAGAATCTCTATAAGAGTTAGGAAGGGGAGGAGGGACAGAAAGAGAAGTGCCTATAAGGAAGTGACCAGGTGTAAGTTAAAGCAAGTCATCAGGATCATTGGAAAGCGGAGTTAAAGGGCGAGAGTGAACAACACCTTCAATCAGAATTGACAGCGAATAAAATTCTTCGTAAGTCAGAAAGCGACTACCTAAAACCTTTTTTAGATGACGTTTAGTAAGCTTGAAGCAAGATTCCCACCTACCGCCGTGATGAGGGGCGTAGGGTATAAACCGCCATTTAAAACCTTTAGAATAGGAGAAGTTAGAAATTTGTTCTATGGCAGAAGGAGATGTAAGGGCTTTCTTCCACAATGAAGCTGCTCCTTGTAAAGCAGAAGCGTTATCGGAAAACATTTCAGAGGGAACACCACGCCTGGCGGTGAAACGAGAGACGGCTGACAGAAAGTAAGAAGTAGAGGCATTTGTTACTAGTTCCAAATGGATCGCGCCAGTAACCATGCAAACAAAAATAGAAACATAGAGCTTACCTAACAATTTGCGTTTATCTTCAGGGTAATTGCGTTGATAATGAAATGGACCCATGTAATCTACGCCAGTTAAAGCAAAGGGAGTATAGGAGAAGAGCGAAAAAAGGTAGATCGCTCATCATTGGGTACTTAAAACACCTTCACCTTAAAACAAGGGATGCATTTGTGAATTACAGAAAAACTTCATGAACTCCATTTATGATCCAGTACTTTCCTCTTAGTAAACAAAGCAATGTACGAGTACCAACATGCAGGTTGCGAAAATGAAAGTCACGTATAATTAAGGAAGTTACGTGATGTTTGGAAGGCAAAATAACAGGATGCTTTTTGTCCTCAGAAAGCAAAGATTGCGAGAGCCTACTACCTACCCTGAATAACCCATTGTCATCAAGGAACGGGGCTAAGGCACGAAGACGACTAGACTTCGGAAGATCTTTCTTCGCGGATAGCAAAGATAATTCAGTGGAAAGACCTCCTTTTGTGTTAGCTGCAAAACTTTATTAGTAGCGAGATTAAATTCGTGATTAGTCAGATGCGATTTAGGAAGAACAGGTTGGTCAACCACGAGATATTTCCATCTGAGAAGATAGGCAAAAATTCGAATTAATTTGTGAAAGGAGGAATAGCGGGACAACAAGGGATGTGAAACGTTGGAAATAAGTCACGAAGCTGTGGATTTAGATACTTTAGCGTCAGGCAAGTTGAAGTTTGTAATCGGATGTTTAGAAGGCCAACAAGAAGAGTATTCGATTAACCACGAGGGCCCACGCCAGTACAACTGAGATGCTGCTAATTGAGAAGGTAAACATCCACGAGAGATGATGTCAGCGGGGTTATCAGCACTGGGCAAATGTCTCCATTGACATCCAGAAGAAAGAGTTTGAATTTTAGAAACTCTATTTGCAACAAAGGTTTGCCAGTGGGTGGGTTTTTTGGCAATCCAAGAAAGAGTGATCATGGAATCGCTTCACAAATAGGTTTGCGCAAATTTGACTTTTAAGATTTTGTTCAATTTTTTGGCAAATTCTGCGGCGTGAGTGCAGCACACAATTCAAGCCTAACAAAGTAATAGTTTTAAGAGGAGCAACTTTGGACTTTGCGCAAATAAGGTTGGACAATGAAGATTCATTTAGCGAATTGCGATAAACCAAATATTCACAGCAACCGTAAGCTTTCTCGGAGCTGTCGGCAAACACATGAAGAAAGAAATATGTGTTAGGAGGAGCATTATTTAAATTTCTAGGAATTTTAATAAGAGAAAGATCAAGTAAACTGCTAAGAAAAGAGAGCCATCTATTAAGAAAAGGAAGGGGAACAGCTTCGCACCATTCACATTTAAGAGTCCATAGCTCTTGCTTGAAAAGCTTGGCGATTACAATAACTGGGGCAAGAAATTGAAGCGGATCGAAAACTTTTGCAATTTCAGATAACATATCCCTCTTTGTGTTAGGGAGCTCTTCGGCAAGCGAAACTTTATAGATAAGGGTATCAGTGCGAGTGCACCAGTGTACTCCAAGCGTTGTTATGGATTCGGAATCTCCGCAGATTTCGGCGGAAGAGGGGTATACATCTTCAATGGGAAACTGAGCAAGAAATTTAGCGGAATTGGAATTCCACTTATGAAGTGGGAATCCTCCATTCTTTAACAATGCCTGAAGTTCTAGCGATACAAAAGAAGCTTCCTGAAGAGTGGGAAAGGACTGAAGGTAATCGTCAACATAAAAGGATGTAGTTAGGGCTTCAGAAGCTTTTGCATCAAATAAATTACCATCTTGCGAGGCTAACATGTGTAGGGATCTGATAGCTAGGAAAGCGGACGGTTTTAAACCATAAGTGACTATTTTTAAACGAAATATCTTAATGGGCTTGCTAGTTTCGTCGCGCCACAAGATTCTTTGGAGGTCTTGTTGTTCGGATTAAATTAAAACTTGACGGTACATCTGTTTGATGTCCGCCATGACAGATATGGGGAACAGGCGGAAATTTAAAAGGATGGTAGATAAATCGGACTGAATAGCGGGACCAGAATAAAGAGTGTCGTTGAGACTGTTACCATTGCCGTCAGGTGATGACCCATTAAACACGACTCGGATTTTATCATTTACAAGAGGGTTTCTCCACACAAGGTGATGATTTAAGAATACAGTTTCTTTAGGAGGGTGTAATTCGTCATCGGATTTGCTAACAACTTCCATATGATCCAAGCTCTCGTATTCGTCCATAAACTCTGTGTACTGTTGTTTGACGAGAGGTTCTTTCTTAAATTTGCTCTCGATAGCAAAGAGAGCTTTTCGAGCCTTAGGTTGAGAATTAATAAGTATGGGGGGATTTGGTAATCTGGGCATCTGAACGATGAATCTGCCTTCGGGTGAACGAGTTGCTCACAGAATTCATTTTCGGAAGAGCTCAAGTTAGGAGAATCATTGTTTTCGAGTTTCCAGAACTGCTCTAAATCGGTATTAGCGAAATAACATTGCGATATGGGTTGGGGGAATAATGAGGAAGTTGACCAGTAAAAATCCAACCAAAATTAGTGTCTCTGGCGACCACGTTTGAAGATAGTTTACAAGTTTGTTTACGAAGGCAATTCCAAAAGACTGTAGGGTACCTGTGAGGGTAGCCTCTACAAAGTGTATTGAAAGGGGGATGAAAGGAGAGTAGCTGAAGGCTGCACGGGGCTCTGGTGTAAAAATATGTAGGTTGGATGGGTTCGGGCGTGAATGCAGCTCGACGGGAGAACACCCCCTTGTACAGGCTGCTTGGGTAGTTCTAAGGGATGGTTACAAGGGGGTAATTTACAAGGGGTAATTTATTATGTGCTTGCAGGAGCAGCTACGCGACTGCTGGGATTCCTGCTGATGTTGGATGACTGGCCGAGCTCCTAATGTGTTTCGCGCACGCAGGCAATGTAAGGTAACGCCTGTGGCTGACTACAGCAACAAGTAAACAATTAACTAAATACTAATTTAGGATCCTACGGGGAAGTGATTTAAGGGGATAGGCTCTTATTAACTAATTAAATAAATGAACTAAAAGACCAGTTAACTTATGGATTCTACTGTTTAATCCGTACTCCTGAAGTGGAGAACAATGAAATTATGCAGGGCAGATACTTGTGATCTTTTTACAATAATAGGGGGATGTTGTACGTGTTGGTGTTATAGTGTGTGTAGGCTCACTAGACACTCACCTATCTGGATGTGGCAGCTGAAAGCAGCGTCTCAGCACCTGATTGCACCTGTGGAAGACTGACCCCGGCTCACCTCTCCTCTGGTGTTTTATAGAACCCGCTTGCCGAGTTAGCATTAGTTGCGGATTCTATAGGAAGTTGGGTGCGTGCCCTGGGTCATCGGAGGTCGTTTCTATGCACTAGGCCTGGTATTGGTATGAGCTTATGCGGTGTATGCCGCAGGCAACCGTGTGAAGTTAGATGTATAATTTATAGTTGTAGGTTTGTAGTTAATATAATTTATAGTTATAGGGAAGGGATGGGAATGCATCCCTCGGATGCAACAACTCCTTCAACGGAGCTAGTCATCGACCTCGATGACGGGACGAGACTAGACCGTAGGGGTAGTTTATGTAGCATAGAGGGGTATATGGACATCTTCTTCATTCTTGAAATCTTGGTTCTTCTTTGCTTCTCTTCTGCTCTTCTTTCGATGTATGATATGCTGTTGCCCAGAATGTGGGGGCGTCGTTGGGGGTATGTGAAGAACGCCGTGTGGGGTGGGTGACAGAAACGAAAATGTGGGAAGTGGAGTAGCGTGTGTTATCTGATATAGGAGTATGTGGATGCCAGCGTGCAGTGCCCAGTGCATAGTGTCTTGTAAAGACGTCAGCGTCAGCGTCAGGTCCGTGCCTAGCGAGCAAGTGTAGGTGTGGATGTGTGAGGGGGGGGGGGGGGGAACAATATTTTTACATAGTCATTTGTACTATCAAGAAATTAGTGAACAATTTTTGAAACAACAAACAAAAGAAAATACATATATCGGTATAATCCATTATACAATATTAAGCCTGGAGAACATCATTATCCTCAATATCATCATACATTATACATCAGGCACACAAGTATTATTACGGACCAGCTCAAGGGAAAAAAAACAGCTGCAGGGCCTAGCTTACCCTTCGTTGATTTACCTAGATGTGCTGAAAAAGTGCCCTTGAGTGGCGATAAAACATATAGAAACAAATAAATGAAAAGAACAGAAAGAATAGGGGAAAAGAAAATGAGTGCCTCGGTGTTTTCGTTAAGG
This sequence comes from Meconema thalassinum, assembly GCA_946902985.2. Classification (NCBI taxonomy): domain Eukaryota; kingdom Metazoa; phylum Arthropoda; class Insecta; order Orthoptera; family Tettigoniidae; genus Meconema; species Meconema thalassinum. Next base: position 568,939,592 of record OX336390.1, on the reverse strand, counting down.
GGGTAAGAAAAAAATGGTTTTATTGTGCGGGGAAAAAAGGAGGCACCCGTACAACTGGTAATTTAGAAGGACCGAAATGAAAAAAGGAAAAACTATACTGTGGCTTCATAAATACCTCAAAAAACATAAACAAACAAATAAACCCTCTCTCTTGCTCTCTCTTTCTCATACTCTCTCTCTCTCTCTGCTTTGCAACTATGCCGTATCATCAACCTTATACCTTACAATGGACTCCACTCATGCGTACATTTGATACTTAAATCTAAATTTATCTACACTATTATCGCTAAAACCCAATTATATTATATCATGGCCAAAGTTATAAATCATATATATATATATATATGGATCGCCTCCTGTGGGCAGACGGTCCATCTCAACGGGGAAGGTTGACTCTTACAGTGGTTGAGTACAACCCTCGCCGCCAGATTGCACCTCTCATTGATAGGTGTAAAAATCCATCATGTAGATCCGACCTGCGGTGGGGTATATCCCACAGGCATATCTCCCCCGTGGTGCGGATTGAGCAGCTGTAAATAAAATGTAGTCAATCGTGTGTATAGGGGAAATTGTGTATTTGATTAAGGGAGGGAGACGTGTTTGGGCGTGGGCAAAATATTTACAAAGGGCTATATACAATGACGCCACCTGTGGGTAAAGAAAAGAATACATTGTTTTTATGCGTGTAGAGGGTGTTTATCCCTTGTCGTCCTCTGGGCGGTTGTTGGTGCTGGACCTAGACCTGGAGGGTATAAGAAAATAACATTCATTATTTAAGCACATGAAAATGCGGATCATATTTGCATATCAAAAACCTGTAGAGCACCCATAGTGGCGCTACCCTTTATGCAGACATAAAATAAATTACCAGAACTATCGGGCACCCTGTATTGGGATCGGGTGTCCCGTGTCGGATCTCGTAGCTGCAAAAGAAGTATATATTATTATGTCAACTGTGCATACGTATGTATATCCCTGTTGTACACTCTGATATACATACCCAACGGATAATGTTCATGTTATCATCCGTTATCGCTTTTCAGGCAATCTCAAAGTGTTCCCCTCCCTGGGGTACGATCAGAGTAACCAACGGGGATCATACTCTCGGCCAGGGAGAGAACCGTAGGCTCGTCGTAAATCGCAAATCGCAAATCGCAGGAGATGTTCCACGGGGGCTGGGTAGAGGAGAACATCGGTGCCCATACCTCGGTCCGGGAGATTATATCCTCATCATGTCTTCTTTCTTGATAAACTTCTTTCATCTTCTTGGATAAACTTCTGTCTTCTTAAAGATGGTATATTGGCTTTCACGGCCGGTGAATTAAAACTCAGCAACTCTTCTAGGTTTGTGCCGTGTCTTGTGTGGGGTTTCGCCTAGGACACCAAGCCCGCCGATGAGCCTGCTTGGTGTCCTAGGCGAAACCCCACACAAGACACGGCACAAACCTAGAAGAGTTGCTGAGTTTCTGTCTTCTTTCTTGATAACTTTCTTGAGTCTCTCTTGATAAACGTCTTTCTTCTTTCTTGATAAATTTCTGTCTTCTTTCTTGATAAATTTCTTTCTTCTTTTTTCTTTATGCGTTATTCACCTGTGTTCGTGTACAGGACTTGCTTCCGCAATGAACCTATTACGTGTTCTTACATACTAACTTATGACGTAAATCGCAAATCGCAGGGGATCTTCCATGGGGACATGGACAGAGGAGAACATCGGTGCCCATACCTCGGCCCGGGAGATTGTGTATTCATTATTTCATTTGTCTTCGTGTTTCTTTATTCTTTATTCGTTATCCACCTGTGTTCGTTTACAGGACTTGCTTCCGCAATGAAGCTATTACGTGTTCTTACATACTAACTAATGTCAAGTAAAGTGGGTCGTCTCTGTATGGAGGATCTATCCTGTCCGATGGGGAGTTGTTCAATCCTCTCACCGAACTATCAAAACTCCATCCGCAGGTCTAACTCCGTTGTTGTTCGACCTTCCGTCGTTCGTCGTCCATGTCCTGTCATGTCAAGTTCTATGCTGTCCCTGTGTCGATGGCAACTTTAACCATCTACCAATGTGCAATACAAAAAAATACGTGGTCACTCTCACAACCTTGACCAGATGCTTATACCAAACGGGTATAGTGTATAGCGAGCTATGTTTGTGTGGGGACCAATGTGTGTTTTTATTACAAGGATCTGGGGGGGGGGGATGTGGCACGGTGCGCAAACGTTGTGCCTAGCATGCGGACTCCCAGCCAATGCAGTGCATTTTATTTATATTTGTTCACAGTTAGTAGGTGTAGTAGGGATGAGGAAGGTATATCCCATGTTATGAGGTATGTTGGTATGTTATAAATAGTTATTTCGGGGTAAAAGGATGGCTAGAATCGGAGGGTGCATGTGGTGCTAGTAGGATGTATGAAGTAGTTAAATGTTGAGGAACATCTTACTGGAGGGGTGTTAGTTATCGCCATGCAGGGAAAAAATATCACATGCGGGTAAAAATGTAAATAAAGATATTGATATCACCATTGCTAGCAGGGGAATGTATTCTACAATCCACTGTTGGCTTTTATTTCCGCAGTGTTCCATCTTAACACTTAGCTAAGAGCAATTTAGCATGGTGCACACCTTTGGTATGGCATTAATACCAAGTGCCTTGCATGAACAGGGTAATGGGGAAAACGTGTAATATGTATCAGTGTGTACTCGGTGTTAAAAAAGGGATGGTGGTTTGGACGTTGACCTGGTGTCAACGTTTGATCACGTCTATACTCTGCTGTCGGTGGTGTATAAGAAACCACCTGTACTTATATACTAAAATTTATACACTAAAACTGGTCAGTTTATTATTAATAAATAAGTAATTTCCTATGCTATAAACACTTATTATTACTAACGGGGAATGGTACAGGGAATTAAGAATTGATCGATATAATCTGCTAGCGGCATGTTGCTCTCAGCGTCCTTTCAAACTATAACAATGAGTAATATAAAGGCGGGCTGGACCTATATGTAACCAATCCCGAGACCAAAATATAGTGCGTTTAATGTGAACATTCGCGCTCGAGGATATCCTATCGTGATCGGCACGGCCGTCTGTCATTGTGTGTTGAAAGACAGTTATGGGGATTTGTATGCTACACTTCTGTGTGCCGGGTCGCTCGTAACAAATCGTAACATTTATGTATATGGCACCTAAAATGTCATCTCTGCGGGCTCGATTGAGTATCGCTCTCCATGGGTTATATTCACCAGGGAGGAGGGGGGGGGTAGATAGTGTTTAAAACTATCACCCGTCGTTATGTGGATGTGTGGAGGGAATAAAAGCATGTGTGACCACCTTAATGTGAGGAGTGAATATAAATGCGACCCCTGTTGCAATGGGAAAGAAAAATCCCCAAAAAATGTAAGTGTGTAAGCCAATGATCGGTGGTGGTTAAGGGGATTGTGTCGGGGCACATCGCTGGACCATTGTATCGACCGATTCTGCTCGATCCTGATCGTACTAAATCGGTACTATAAAATTAGGTATGCTTTGAAAGAAAAATAACAACTGGCGCGGATGTCCATCTAGGGACGTGAATGGGGAACGGGCGTGTTTTCCTATAGCGGAAGGCGTGTCCTGTATAATGGTGTAGGAAAGATCAAGTATTGTCTGAAAAATGATCAAAAATATAAGGGGAATAGCGGACGTAGGTGCTCAGAGTGTGGCATGGAAAACAAAGGCATTTAGTCGTGAAAAAGACATTCACTATGTCAGGTAAGGGGTGTGTGAGGAGATGAGTTCCATTACAAGGGCCGGGTGCACCGTACTAGGCAGTGCGGGGCAATTAAACATGTGTTTTGGGCGTAATGGCATTTGAATCTGGCGCGTGGATGTGACTGGACGGCCTATGGAAATATAATGGCTGGCCGGGTCGAGTATCACCGAGGAGGAGTGACGGATGAGATAAGACGTCATTGCGGAGTGTGAGATAACGTTTATCGGTGGGCGTGTAACAACTGAATACGCTACGCTGATTGGTGACCGCGCACTCTGGGGGATCGGCGTCTCGCGCGCTAAGCCGATTGGAGAAGAGCGCTGTGAGTGTGTGTAAAACGTGGCGGGTTTGTTGACATGAGATGAATGAAATGTCAAGACGCACGTGTGGTCTGAGTACACGCTTGATGGGACGCGCACGTGAATGTGTCATGCGATATAGCCTGCTGATGACATCGCTTGGGTGTGAGGAAATGAATACGCGTAATTATAATGAAAAATTAAAGCATTTCCCTCTCAGGGGAAATATCAGTAGGCCTATGCTGTCATCACCTCGTGTTCAAATAGTGCAAATACTATGTAAAACTCTGTCTATCGCCTGTATTGTATTGGTAGCGCACTGAAAATGTATTTGATTGCGTGTTGAAGCCTGTCGCGTCTCTATGCGCGGGTGACATGTTGCATGCAGTATGTAGGAAGTGTTTCCGTGGTCTAATCTCACATAATTCGGGAAAATGAAAAAAATGTTATTTGGCTGGGGAACAATTCCTTTCGTGGCGTGTACGGTATGTCGCGTCTACCCTACTGTCTGTATAGTAGCACAGCGGGCTAAGGCTATTGGATAACCTGCGTTATGGAAGTGAGATCTGTAAGTTGTAGGCCTGTAAATCCATGTGTCGATGTACATATTATGCATTCCTAATGTGTATTAGTTGTTCGTGTATCCAAGTGCATACTGAGTGTTTTGAAGGAATAAAACCATTGGGCCTTCATTTACCGTTTCCTGATTAAAAAAGTCCTCTCGGCACGCCGGAAGGCGGAGGTAGATTTTACCGGACAAACTTGGGGATAGGCGAAAATAGGCAGAATATGCAGATTTTCGTAGAAGGATCAGACCTCATTTAATGCGAGAAGGTATTTTATAATTGGAGCTTAATTAACTTTGTTTTTCGTCATTTTATGCTTATTTTAAACATTTTATTGTCTTATGGGAACGGTAACCTTCTTGTCATTTGGGGTCCATTTTTATACTTGTGGTCACACTGTCCTTATGCTAGGTTTCGACACTGATGTGCAACTATGTAACGGTCTGTTACTTCTTCACGCAAAATTATATCTACCGCAGAGATTTTGGTTGGTTCCTCAGTTTAGGGGCTGCGACAACGCGGTCATGTAACCCCGTGTACTTTGGGATGGCTGTATTAGTCTGTAATTCAGGTAAGGACTGCAGACGGTCAATTTCAAGCAGTAGTTACTAATGTTGCTACCAGGTACTACCGTCAACGACACCTAGCTGTGAACTTGGCTACTAGATGCCACCGCAACCAGCAACTCGCAACGAACGTCGGAACTTCCCCTCCAAAGGAAAGCATACTGAGGGATTTTTGGCGCTCTTAGAAAATCCGATGACTTCGGCCGGCTTTGAACTCGCGACCTTGGGCATAAACATTCAGCATGCTACCAGTTACGTCACCGAAGCCGCTTCACACTTAGATGGAAATCTGAATCTGATCTCGTGCAAGTGCGTTATCTTGGCAACGTCTGATGGCTCATCCCTCATCAATTTAGTAGTGTTGCCATGGCAACCACTGATAGGTCTTGGCATTTTCTTATAATTCCGAAATTATTTTTCTCATCCCTTGGCATAATGGTGGGTTATATCAAAAATTCTTTCAGACAAAGGTTTTAGGTAATTATTATGGGAATATTGTCCATTTTGTACGGTTTTGATATTGTGCCTATTAAGAGAGATATGATTAATGTTTCCCGAAAAACCCACTTTTTCCCACCCCTTTGGTCAATGGTTGGTGCTATAAAAAAAACTCTTCAAACATACATTTTTGGGCTTTATCCGACACATAGTATGAATGTTGAACGGATTCGATATTTCACATATTAAGAGAGTTATAGCAATATTTCACTTTTTCGAAAAAAAAAAGCCCCCCATTTTCACCCCCCAACGACCGATTTAGCCCAGTAACGAACTCGACCGAGATTTTATAGGTATACGTATTCGGTAAAAAATTCAAAGTGATTGGTACAAAATTACGGCAGTTATCGTGTCCACAATAAACTGATATACATATACATACATAAATTATATATAACTTTTGAACTGACGGTGGTTTTGGGGCCTGGGGATGTGAAACGCGAAGATATGTCGAAATTTTCCGGAAGTCGAAACATGGTACCCATTGCAATAGTTAGCTTTCTAACGAAATCTACCTCTGGTTGGTTCCTCAGTTTAGGGGCTGCGACAACGCGGTCATCTAACCCCGTGTACTTTGGGTGAGTGTAGAATCTGTCTGATACACGGTGTGAATTGTAATGGCTGTATTAGTCTTAATTCATGTAAGTACTGCAGACGGTCAATTTCAAGCAGTAGTTCCTAATGTTGCTACCAGGTACAACCGTCAACGACACCTAGCTGTGAACTTGGCTACTAGATGCCACCCCAACCATCAACTCGCAACGAACGTTGGAACTTCCCCTCCAAAGGAAAGCATACTGAGGGATTCTAGTGCTCTTAGAAAATCCGACGACTTCGGCCGGCTTTGAAACCGCGACATTGGGCATAGACATTCAGCATGCTACCAGTTACGTCACCGAAGCCGCTTCCCACTTTATCAGGCGGCTTTGGTGGCGTAGTCGGTAACATGCTGAGCTTCTATGCCCAAGATACCGGGTTCAAACCCGGCCGAAGCCGTCGGATTTTTTAAGAGCGTTAAATATCCCTCAGTATGCCTTCCTTCGGAGGGGAAGTAAAGCCGGTGGTCCCATGTCATAGATTTATGGCATGTTAAAGATCCTTCCACTAATTGCACCTGTGTGAAGCTAAATTGGATAGGTTAAGAATGTATACAACGCTCTTAGGTTTCTATGTTCGTTGCCAAGAGCCGACTGCGGCGGCGTCTAGTAGCTCAGTTCTGAACTTGGCCTCGTAGTCGTTGACAGTGGCGCTTGGCGGCAAAAGTAGGAACTATCTGAAAAATTGTTAGTTGCAGTACTTAAATTAACAAACAGATAACACACACTAATTGGCAACTCAAATTAACACTTGGGGCGCTGCGGTCGGTCTGAATAAGTAGGGTTTAAAATACTCAATAACACGCGTTTGATATGGAACACTTTTTATTTTTCGGTTATAATCAGTAAATATGGTCCCTAAAGTAATGCCAGTGTTATTTTTAATTGTATATATGTATAACTGTGCGATACACGTGATCTAATTTATGTGTTCCACTGGATTTTTTGGTGTCATTTGCATATTATCAAGCATCAGTTTTTATGGGTGATGTAGATCAGCTGATTCAAATTTACACAGGGCTACACTTCAGACATTATTTCGGTACTATTATGCGCAATATAATGTAACTGTCGATCCTGAGTCAACGCCGAGGACATTCAAATAGAGAAATACGGTACATAAACAAATAAATAACACACCGAAGCTGTGCTACTTTTATTATTCCGAGACTAGCATCCACGCAAACCAGACGCCACTGTTCCAAGCTCCGACTTATATCGTGAATTGATGTCAAACTGATGATCCGCCAGCCTTTCCGCCAAGCCTACACCTCGTAATCGCTAAGTTCTTCGATATTCGAGCTATTCCACTACGAGTCATATAGGCCTAATTTGCTTCCCCGTGGGCACTGTAGAATGAGTGATTCCGCTACCATTCAAATATTCAACACCAAACCCACCTTTTAACCATCCAAATCAAGCAATTCCTGTCGCCCCCCGAGTTTTAATACAAGTTAAACTCATCCCTTCTCCCTACCAAGCAGCCAATAATTAATTATTTAATTAATTATTCAAGTAACTTCAATCTTACCAGCGCGCCCATCGTAACAGCTGTTTTTAAACTGAATAACCTTCGCTGGCTTTATGCCGCAGGTCTTCTGTCTGTCTACCTCGACAAGTGTTAGATTCTTCCCGGGGTGGAAAGGTATTATTATTAGGTATTATTAGGTATCATCACATTTCGGCTATTGCTATTTGCATCTTTTGGAAAGTGATGAAAACGTATGTCAGCCAGCCCTCTTATACATCGACTTACAGCCGTAAACTGAGCAATACACTTTGCTTTTACTCATTTTTCACTCTATCAACGAGTAAAACTTATTACTTATGTATAAAGACACGAACAATTTACCACGATCTGTTTACCAATACAAGAAACCATATACAAACGTCACCACGTGACAAATGTACCCTACTTGGTAAGTTTCTCATTTTTACCGCTAGATGTCATATCAGATAGCTGGAGTTGCCAATACAGTCATCACAATTAACACCGGTTATCAGACAGATTCTACACACACCCAAAGTACACGGGGCTACATGACCGCGTTGTCGCAGCCCCTAAACTTAAGAACCAACCAACCAACCACTTAATCAGATGGAAATACTGAATCTGATCTGGTGCAAGTGCGTTGTCATGGCAACGTCTGATGGTCCATGCCTCATCAATTTAGTAGTGTTGCCATGGCAACCACTGATAGCTCTTGGCATTTTCTTATAATTCCGAAATCATTTTTCTCGTCCCTTGGCGTAATGGTGGGTCATATCAAAAATTCTTTCAGACAAAAGTTTTAGGTAATTATTAGGGGAATATTGTCCATTTTGTACGGTTTTGATATTGTGCCTAATAAGAGAGATATGATTAATGTTTCCCGAAAAACCCACTTTTTTCCACCCCTTTGGTCAATGGTTGGTGCTATCAAAAATCTTATTTGACATAAATTTTTGGCACTTATCCGACACATATTATGAACTTTGAATGGATTCGATATTGCACGTATTAAGAGAGTTATAGCGAAATTTCACTTTTTCGAAAAAAGCCCCCCATTTTCACCCCCTTCGACCGATTTAGCCCAGTAACGAACTCGACCGAGATTTTATAGGTATACATCTTCGGTAAAAAATTCGAAGTAATTGGTGCAAAATTACGGCAGTTATCGTGTCCACAAGAAACTGATATACATATATATATACATATATATATATATATATATATATATATACATAAATTATATATAAACTTTTGAACTGACGGTGGTTTTGGGGTCTGGGGGATGTGAAACGCGAAGATATGTCGAAATTTTCCGGAAGTCGAAACATGGGACCCATTGCAATAGTTAGCTTTCTAATGAAATCTACCTAAAAATTGGGCGGTTCCTTCGCCCATGGTGGATAGTTATCCTAGATTGTGTTTGGGCAGAGACTCTTTAACGTGTAATACGATACTATTCCATAAAACATAGGATATTCATGGACCATGGACGTAGTTATATATATCTGGCTGGATATTTATCCTAAACCTCGTTCTGGGGCAAGATTGTTTTAATGTAAAAATTTACAGTGCTTTAACCCCACAAGATGTAAAATACTTACGAGCCAGAATGTAAATACAACGCATATATACATAGAATGAGATGTATATAGGTTGGAATCAGCGCCTAATAGAGAAATGCGAAGTTGAAATTTGGCCAACTAATGATTGTAGCTACAAATTTGTGTGACTAAGGGGTGTAAAGTAGTGAGGGGCATCTATAGAAGGACTTGTGGTCCTATAGTAGCCTTGTGGCTTTCTTAAGTTATTCCGTTAGGTGATTATTGATTATAATGTCGTCGGATGGTAGACTATGACCAGCAGTTCATAATTCAGCATAGGGATGATAACAAAATGGAGCCTTGATCGGCCAGTATAGAGGTATAGCCCCACACAAGCGGATTTTTCGCCGCAAGGCCTGGCCTCGTAGACTAAGGATGAATGATAGAATTTAAATCGTGACTGTATTCCCTAATACGTTGGCTAAGTATGATGACGCTTCGTCTGGCCCTATGACGGTATGGTGTGGTCAATGCCACTGTTGAATTACAATAAAAGTTAAAGATCCCCTTTGAGGAGAATACAAATGAAATGGAGTGTATGAGAACTGGAATAGCGCCTTACGTGGCCTACCAGTATTGGCTTCCCTGCTGCTCGTAAGCCGAGATGCTGTATGTGCAAACCTCGCTTCCGGCATTGTGTGTGGAGCGCGCATCACTGCCTATCACCAGTGTGCAGTCCTGAGTGTTGGCAGCTATTGAAATGTAATAAAGAATGTAGCCTGGATTATAGTGTATGGAAAATGTAATCTACGTAAGTATATCCTTATCCTAAGTGTCTCCTAAGTGTTTGGTTTAGATGACCTGTAGATTCTGATGCTCTGATAGTATGATAACCTGCGTAATGGTATCAGCCCATGGATGGCTGTGGTGGATGCAGGTAACCTGTGCTATTGCAAAAACGTGTGCGGAATTGTATTGAATGTCGCTATATTGCGTTAGTTGTATTGGTACGCCTTTGCCTGAGCGGAAGGCAACTAACCTGTGTTAGTGTAGATACTAGGCCTCTGTCTCTGTGTAAGGTCGCTAACATGTGCGATTGTGGTGTCCACGCAATGAATTGTAAACTGCGTATGGGAACTTATGTAAAGCCGGTGTATTGTATAAATCGTATCAAAAGCTTATGGTAATGGGCGAAAGTGCTGTTAATGGAAGTCGCAATCTCTTCTAAGATGGATGTGGCGTTCGCAATTTGTGAACCCGTGGGCTTGTGTGGATAGAATGTCTATGTATCGTACCCTCTCTTGTAATAATTCTATGGTACACCTATCACCATAAAATAAGAAGTATTTATGGTGATACAGTAGTGTGTCAGTAATTGTGATCCTAGGGAAATGTTATCTTCAATCGGTCAACTCACAAGTGTATAGACCATTCTGATTCCTGTAATTTCATAATATGTATATAGGTATCGTGTGGAAGGATGTGTGTGCCCTGTATCCTACTCTAAGGGATTGAGTCTATCGTCGGTCAATGAAAGGATTTGTACAGGTTGCGCCGTGTAGTGTAAAAATGTTCGTTGGCCAAGCTCTTCGTCTAACTAAAACGTGATGCGTCTGGTATGTGTAGGCACTGACTATAAGTAAGTCTTGCCGCGTTCTTACTCGAGGACTTCATGTGAATGTACTAGAGCACGCCTGGCCATGCAAGCCTGTATGGTGGCACGTGTCGTGTCTGGCATTTCTGTCGCTATGGATGTGTTACTTGCTGACGCAATGTGCTGTGCTGGTGAAGAGTGTCCGGTCGGGTGTGATTGACCTATGTTGTCAGCTGATACGAATACATGTGTTACATTGTTTCGACATTTCTTAAACTAGTGTTTGCTATCAAACTGAAATATCATATAAAGACATAGGACATAATAAAAAGAACATGGTACATATTATTATATTGGTTACAACTAAACATGCAATCTTATAACTAGGACTTGTGTCTAGGCACTGCGGGGAACTGTCGTTGACACGTAACCATGAGCATGGCTACCAGATGCCATAGCGCGAAGGGCGCGTGTTCGACTCTTATGGTCCTGGGTTTGATATGGGTGTGGTATAAATATATTGGAATGCGTTATGCGGGTGACCTAACGCTTACGTTTCTTAGCCACGGAGGGTCGATGTGTGGGGGCGGTTTTCCGAGAATGGTAGGGTTTTATACGTCGTACGTGGACTGTGTCTTTAATGATTTTATGGTTATATCGAATGTTGACGAGGTAGTTTAGGTCCGAAATCTTCCTCTGGATTCTGAACGGACCTGTCCATTTCGGGATGAGGAATTCTGACACTTTTTTATGCGCGTGGGCGACCAGATCATAATGAGCTGTCCAGGTTTATATTCCTGGTGTTTGTGGGTTCTATCATATGTGAGTTTCTGCCTCTCTTGTGCAGTTCGGATATTACGTCGCGCGGTGTCACGGGCTGTGCATAAATATTGCAACCTTTCAGCGTTACTGGGGAGTGTATCCTGTGGGATGTAAATGTTGTCAATCGGACTGCGCGGATGGTAGCCGTGTAAGAGAAAGTGCGGGGTGTGTTTGGTCGCCTGCGACACGGATGTATTGTAACTAAATGTGACTGCTGGGAGGTAATTATCCCAGTCGGTGCCCTTATCGTTAGTGAAACGAGCTAGAGCCCCACCAAGGATCTTGTTCATAGCTTCAGTTAATCCATTTGTCTGAGGGCTGAAACTAGTGGTCGTGTTCGCCTTTATGTGAAGCAATGTAAGGAGCTGTGTAATAACATTAGATGTAAAAACTGTTCCTCTGTCGGACAACAACGTGTGGAAAATACCATACTTGGTAATGATTTCCATGAGGAACTCTGCGATTTGGTGCGCGCTAGCTTTTGGGACCGCTTTGGTGATAATGTATCTTGTAAGGTACTCGATTGCTACCAGTATGTATTTGTTACCTTTGTCTGAGGTGGTATTGGGACCCTTGACGTCAATGTCTATGCGATGGAAAAGTTCACCTACGGGGATGGGGTGGAGTAAGCCATGGGGTTTATCAGGCCGGTGTTTATACCTCTGGCATGTGTGACAAGTTTTAATGAACTCTATGATGTCATTTTTCATGTTCTCCCAATAGTATTTAGTGCGAATACGCAAATATGTCTTATGGACTCCAAAGTGTGCGCCTTTAAGGGGTGGGCAGTGATATTCCGTCATTATGTGGTTTCGGGGTGTAGTGGGAAGGGCAATGGATGTGACGTCATGCGTGGCCGTGGATTTGTACCTAAGGAGATCGTCCTTATCAAGAAAAAATCTGCGTGATAAGCAGGCAGTTTTACTATCTACCTGGTCGCGATAATGTAAGGCAATCTTAATCTGTCCCAACTGGGGATCGTTTAATTGCTCCTGTTTCAGATCAATGTGAGTGACTGCAAATGTGGGTAAGGAATCCCAGGCATGATCGACATCCTCGTAAGGCAGGTCGAGGACAGGTACTCTCGATAGGCCGTCTGCATCAAGGTGTGCCTTACCTTTCTTGTGCCTAACTTCGAAGGTGTAATCATATAATTTAAATATAAACCTATTAAGCCGGGAATTGGGGTCTTTTAATTTGTCCCAGTAAAGTAGGCTGGCGTGATCCGTGACTACTGTAAAGTGGATACCATAGAGATATGTCCGGAAGTAATTTACGGCCCAAGAGAAGGCGAGCATCTCTCTTTCGGTTGCGGAATATCTGGTTTCTACCGGTGTAAGTTTACAGCTCGCAAAAGTAATTGGGTGTTGTTTGCCATCCTCGGCCTCCTGTAACAGGGCTGCACCAATGCCGAACTGACTGGCATCCACATGTACGAAGGTGGGCCTACCTTCCTGAAAATGTTGGAGCAGGGGCGGTGTAGTGAGTAAGTGTTTAAGTTTGTTGAAAACCTCTCTATGTATTTCTGTAACGATAAAGGGCGTTTTCTCGTATGTGAGCTCGGTTAGGGGGTTAGCTATCCGTGCAAATCTGTGAATAAAACGACGATAATTACTTGCGAGGCCCAAAAAAGAACGTAGCTGTTTAATGTTTTCCGGCATGGGAATATCGGTGATGGCGGCGACTTTGGCATGATCAGGTGTGATGGTGTCGCGGCTAACAATGTGACATAGAATGTGGACCTTCGGTTTTGCAAGCTGGCATTTGGATGGCTTTAGCTTTAATTTAGCGTGCCGAATCCTGTCGAAAGCTTCTTGCAAGTGTACCATATGTTCTTCGAATGCTTGCGAAAAGACGGTTTTGTCGTCTATGTAAGTTAATACCGAGAGGTATTTCAGGCCCACGAATACCTTATCTACCAATTTTTGAAACGTCTGACTGGCATTTTTTAAACCCATCGGTAACACGTTATAACCGAATAGGCCGTTCTCTGTGACAAATGCCAGCTTGTGCCTATCAGGCTCATAGACAGGGATCGAATAAAATCCCGAATAGCAATCCATTATTGAAAAATATTTAGCTCTGCTAAGGGTCTCTAGATAAGTGTCTGTGCGCGGTAGTGGGTAACTGTCATTCTTAATTAATCTATTGAGGCGTCGTTAATCGGTGCAAAACCTATGCGAACCATTGGGTTTACGGGTGAGGATGACCGGGGCACTATAGTTAGATACGATTGGTTGGATAACCCTGGCCTCTAACATCTCCTGGATCTGTGTTTCTATGGCTTGTCGCTCTTTAACGCTAACCTTATAAGGCGCTTGGTGAACTGGAGCATCACTGGTCAATTCAACACGGTGGTGAATTAAGTCGGTCACCTCTAAATCGGTAAGGGAATGTGCAAAAATGTCCCTGTATTCCTCTAAGAGGTCTGTAATTGTCTTATTCTCTTCTGGGGTTAGTGACTGCGTGTCCCCGGTGGCGGACGTGGCTGCGTCAACACTTGTGGGTGTCTGAGGAGATACTTTAACTAACGGAGAGACCTGGTGCACGCGCGGGACTCGCTGCGCTCGTGGATTGTATGTATTCCGGGCGTGTGATATCGGGTGTGTAATGATAAGGTCTCCGTTCACTAACCGTATTTCATTAGTGACGAAGCTAATGTTCGCCTCGAACTTGGCAAGAAAGTTCGTGCCAATTATACCTGGGACGGAAGGATCCTTAATAATAAACATGGGATAGCTAGTTTCAAAAGAACCTATTTGAAGATGTATATCAGTGGTCCCTAGGCAGGAAATGGTTTGTGAGTTAGCAGCCACGAGGCGAGTGTTGTTAGGCATCCTGTGTATGCGCTCGTTGGTAATATAATTACTGCTAACACAACAGATAGCTGATCCAGTGTCTAATGACATCTGTATTTTATATCCGTTTACTTTGGCTGGGATGGAGAGGGATGTAATATTGTTTCCGTCTTGTGCAGTGTACATGTTGTTAAGGGTATACGTGATTACCTTTGCTGCGGAATTTTGGGACGGGGAATGATGTTTATCGTCCTGTATCGCGGACTGCGAGAATGTGTGTTCTACCGGGGTGGTAGTTGTGTTGAGCGAACGTGGATCTGCAGTCTGATCACTGAACCTGACACGCTTTGCTGAGTCCCGTGAAACTGGGAGTCGCAATTCAGCTGTGTCATTCTCGTCTGCCATGTGTATTGTCCTAAGCTTTCTCTTGAGCTGTCGGTGAATGTAAAAATACCTGGAATGATGTTTGCTGTCACGGGATGTGAACCCTGGTCTCGGCTGAGGTATTCTAGAGGGCCGATGTGTCTGAGTGGTTATGGGTTCGCAGCCGTCTTTCTGTGGAGGTAACTTATTCGCGATAGTAGCGATGCACGTTACCGGCTTCGCTGCGCCTGGTTTATTGGTCGGGCCGCTTGGGTCCGCGGGCTGAGTCAATGTGGGTGGGCTTAGCAAAGGTAGTCTAACTGCGCTCGGCGTGCTAATGTCCTTAGGGGCTGTTATCTTGTCGCCTGTTTTTAATGTGACTTTATTGTCCTCTTTTTCATCCTGAGGGGCGGAGGATTGAGGTGTGTGAGGCGATTTGATAGTGAGAGGGCTGTAATGGCCCGCATTTGGATTGCCCATGAACAAAAGGTAAAGAGGTTTGTTATAACCTACTGTGGAAAAAGTGGGTGCCATCTTATCCATTGTATAGACATGGATATTGTGTTCTATGATATGGCCTAGAGCGGTAACCTCCGTCGCTCCGGCGTATGTGCCATCCTTATGCATGTAATCCCCATATGCAAACTTATTAGGGAATAAGGCATCATTCCCGTCAGCGAGGAAATACTTATACTCGTCCCAGTGCGCCATGACATATATGACCAGCCGCGTTCGGAGGTCTTTATGCCGATCCTCATCTTTATGGAGCAGGAAACTGATCGCTCGAAAGAGGCAATTACCATCCCCTTTGACCGTATGTGCATGGAGCTGCGATCGGGGAGGTATGTCTTGCGATGTGTTCTGGCAGGTGGAAGGTGGGGGGATCTGTAGCTTACTGGGCCGGACAGGGCAGTTGTCCTGCAGGGGTTGAGTTGAGTGTTTATTGATGACCGGGAGAGGGCTATCCGATTTAGTGGGTGCTGGCCCTCCCCTAGCTAATAGTTTTTTTGATGGGCATAACCTCGGTTTTCTGTGTAGCGAGGCTGCCCTCTGGGCGCATGGCTTCGCCAGTTGTTTGGTTGGGGCTGATATTGGGGGTCGGGGAGTAATACCCGTCTATCTCGTGGGGGTGAATGCCTTCGTGAATTCCGTGGAGGGTGGTCGGGCAGTGGATAGTCCTCCGGTCCCCTTTCTCGTAGGACAGGGGCGTATTGAGGGTATACTGGGGGAGGCCTTTCGTACTGGGGCTCATATCGCTCCTGTTTCGGGGGAGTGTTCGGGCGACGGTGTGGAGGGGTATAGACCGGGCGCGTATATCTCGCGTACTGGTTCCGCTGCCATGTGTAATCGTCCCTATATTGGGGAAAATGGTTTGGTGGATAATCTGGGGGTGGGTTACCGCGTGGGCGAGTATCTGCCCGATACTGTGTTTGCCGGAAGGGATCTGATTCGTCGCGGCGTTGCACTTCCTCCCGGTATTGCGAATAAAAGTTCGCTTCACTCACCGGAGGTGAATTACGCCAAGGGGGATGAGTGGGTCTATATTGATCCTGGTGATCGCCCTTTATCTTATGGATCGTCCCTACGTGGGCGGGTTTTATTGCTAGTGTGTATGGCCGTGATCTGCATCTCCTGCATCTGTTTTGTCAGATCTCGGATTTGCTGATGCAGATCACCGTTATCCGTGCGGATGTGCTGGTCCACGGCCTTTTGTGTCATTTTGTTGCCCTCTTCTGTAAATTTGATGTTTGCCTGTAGCTCCAATACGGTGTTGCTGTGCAAGGTGCAGAGCTTGTCTACCAAGGTTGGGCGCATTCCCTGCAAAAAGAGACGCACTTTCTGCCTGTCTGGCATCTCCCTATTATATTTCTCACACATTAATAATTTGGCATTAATGTATGCCTGTGTGCCTTCTGTGGGACCCTGTGTACGGGCGCGGATTTGGTCGTACAAGTCATCCTCATCAGGGGTGAGTTGAAATGTATTAATGAGGGAGGCTGAAAAACGCTCCCATGTGGCGTCGGCCAAGGTGGCTTCGTGGAGCTCGTACCACGTTAGGGCCGATTTAGTGAGGTATGCCGGTAGGAGGCCTTTCTTGTCCTCAGCTGACCAGCCGTTAATTTTAGTCATTCGATTGAAGGCTTTCAAATATTCCTCGGGGTCCAGCTTGTCACCTGGGTATTTAGCAGGTTGTATCATTGGATATTTTGTAGGCATGGCCATGTTCGCGCTGTAGGAAGTGTTGGGGGTGGTTAAGGGGGTGCGCTCGACTGGGTGATCTAGGGTGCCGTTGGTTAATGCAGCGATAGATAGTTCGTGGTGTAGGGGTTGATGGTGAACCTCCACTGGTGTGATATAGGTGTTTCCGCCTTGGGAAGTACCTGGGTGGTTGGGGGTAGAGTGAGGAGCGTCCTGAGGGTTGAATTGCTCAGTACCAGTGGCGTAGCTAGACCTGAAGGGGCCCCGGGGCAAGAAGTTGAAATGGGGCCCCCTCACAATCTTTTGAAAACCTGACCTAACTGCAGGCCTTTAATATTAATAATGTTCGAAGATAAGAACGTATCAAAGTGACTTTATGCACTTTTCGAGTTCCTCCCACCTTGCCACTTCCCTTTTTCTAGAAATATTTAATTTATACTTTGGCTGTTGGCTCCATAAAATGTCCTAAATAATTATGATAAATAATAGCTATATTTTTTCAATTTGTGAAATTGTGATATCGTAATAAGAAAAATACGTCTACACAAATATCAATTAGAAAGAGAAGAGAACTGCATGTAAATATATATTATAAGTACACATATTTGTTCATTTATTACTGGCAATAATGAAGCTACCGGTAGAGTAGAATACAAAAGGGAACAGATTGGATAGTCTATGAAGTACTAGACTTTAAAAATACAATACACTCCAGGTAGAAAGCTCAAAATTATGAATGTATTGTACAAATAACTTGAAATAAAATAAATCTATAAATTTTTACTCATTGTTTACAAAAAATGTCGAGTTATTATTATTAAACAAACTATTTAAAACAAATAAACTTGTCAACTAACCTAATTTACACAAAACCTTTTTTCCTACTCTTTGCATCTGCAAACATGTGAATTACACGTGAGAAGTAAAGTTTTCGAGCTCTTTCATTTTCAATCCATAAAAGAGACAACCCACGTAGGTTCTTGGCTCATTGTGCTTCTTAGGTAGGACTTGATAATTTTCAGCTTGGGAAAAGATCTTTCTGCTTCAGCCACTGTGATAGGTACAGTCAAGAACATAAAACAAGCAGTACACACGTTAGGATAGCTTGCAACCAGAATGTGATTTCCAATGTAGAATGAAAACAGTCGAATGAAAATGAAAATCCACAGCCTGTTTCCAGTCTCTGACCGGGTCAGGAATGGAATGAATGAAGCCCCCATCTAGCGGCGAGGATATGAACTGAGCTGGCTGCCGAGGCCTGACGCACTCCTCTGGAGCAATGATTAAATGAATGACAGATGAAATGAAATGATAGTGGAGAGTGTTGCTGGAATTAAATTTTGACAGGGAAAACCGGAGTACCCGGAGAAAAACCTGTCTGCCTCCGTTTTGTCCAGCACAGATCTCACATGGAGTGACCGGGATTTGAACCACGGACCCAGCGGTGAGAGGCCGGCGTGCTGCCGCCTAAGCCACGGAGGCTTCCCGCTTAACAGTCGACATTTTATTAATTTTAGTGGAAAAAGATGCACGCACGGTGGAAATTTGCGCAGGAAATGTTGGCGACACATCATCAGAAAAAGTCTCGGCGAAACATTTTGCCTCTTAAACAGTTCGTCATCTGGAGACATTTCGATACGATGTTAAGTTGCTGCAAAATTTTTGTTTGTACAACTAACAGAAGCACAAATTCAAAACTTTCAATTTTCTTTTTCAATCCTATTGCATCATTCCTTTCTTTTGCCTTATTACTTGTCAAAATAAGTTTGGATAGGTCTCTTAATACGTCGCCAAACCTCTCCTTTAAAGAAAAAACTGCTTTGTACCTTCCCGACCATCTTGTTGGGTTGAGTGTTTTTAACGTTATGTTTGCATTTTGAGATGCATCTTGCAGCACTAGCCAGTGTTTGATACTGTGTCCAAAAAAGTTGTAGACATCTAGTACATCCTCAAAAACTGCAATATTCACGATTGGCTTCTACAGCGTCTTTCAACACCAGATTTAAATTGTAACTTGTACGAAATATGCAAGTGGCGCAACTTCTTGAATCTTTTTCTGCACTCCATTGTATACTCCGCTCATATCGCTTGCGCCGTCATAACCTTGGCCACGACATTTTTTACAATTCAAGACCTTGATCTTTAATAGATTCCACTATTTTACTTGCCAAACCAAATGCACTTTGATCTTCAACTTCTGTAAAATAAGTAAACGTCTCGCAAATCTTTATTTCTTTGGGTTTATTTGTTTTCATCATTTACCACTTTGACATACCAGAAAACCTCACTTAACTGATCAACTTAACTTATATCCTGTGTTGTATCCATAATAACGGAGAAAAAAGGAGAGCTCTGTATTTCATATTTGATTTCTTTCAGGGTACTTCATTTTCCATCAAAGAAATAACTTCATTTTGGATGCTAGGGCTTAAATAGTTTACACTTTCTGCTGGCTTTTGCAAAAGGGTTTTTAGTACAGGGTCATAGTCAGACAGAAGTTCTATTATAGACAAGAAATTTCCTTTATAAGGATCTTCCATTTTACTACTTCTTCCGCGGAAAGCAAGGTTACAGGTGGCTAAAGTTAATGAAACATTAACTATTCTTTCAAGAACGTTCCTGTTTTTCTAAAGCACCACTCATTGTTTCATCATTCCTCCATTTTCCAAATATAACACCAGAAAATATGTAGTCATCCGATTGTTCATGAGTTTTAATTCTATCAGTAAGATGTTTCCAGTCGTGTAGTCCCGTACTACCGAAAGTGTTCTCTGAATGTTGTGGGAACAGCCAACATGGTTGACAGTAGACACGGTCTAACTTTTGCGAATAGCAAAGCCAGAGTCTGTTACATTTCATCCCAGAACCTGATAAAAAAAACTGTAGTAATTAGTTGAAAATGATCTTTTACTTCCTCGTCCATCAGGCTGTTTTGGAAAGGGACCACGAGATTGACAAGGTCCTGATGCAGTGATTAACATTTTCATTGCTGGATTATTAACGGGACTGGGAAATTAAATTTTGTCTTGCAAAACATAATTTTCATCGTGTCCAGTTTCAGTCAAGCTTACTGCGTCCTTGTTATTATTGACTGACTGATCAAGACATGAAAGGCCACTATGAGTGGTCGGAACATCAATTTTATGTACCTCAGACTGTTGATGAGCTTCAACATCTGAAAAAATACATAGTGAATAATATTGAGCAATAAAATTTAGTATAGTTGTTCATAGTTGATTGCAGTGTTTTATTTGTAGAAACAGATTCAACTAAGTGTTGAACAAAGCCGACTAACTGATTATTGGTTGGTTATCGGGACCAAAAGGCTGTGTCACCAATGATAGTCGTCCGTTGAAACGATGCATACTGTATACCCGATACAGTGTGATTTTTAATGTGAAGTAAAAAAACGAACAAATGTGCTCAGTCCAAGTGAAGTGAATCAACCGTCGCAATTCGCAAACCGCTTCATTGCTTTTTTTTATCACACATTCTATGCTTTTTATAATATTAACGTAATATGATATTAGTTTGTTATAAAATATTACGTCATGTCCAAATTGTTAATGGAACTCTTATTAACAATAATTTCACTTTGCTTAACAACTTATAACGTTTTTACAATATAGTTAACTTTGGTTTCCACTTACCTTCATTATTTTCATTTTCTTCGTTTTGATCTTGTTTCTGCACCGAAACGTACTCTAAACCTGATTGAGTTTGAGGGTGCAACCATGCAGTTAACGATTTAGTACAAGCACGAACCGTCTCCTCTTTTTTTTTCTTTTATCCTTCCATTTTTAGCTCAACTTTCATCCTACATTTCAAAGCGTCGTTAAAAAATAGCACAATGCAAGCCACAACTTAAGTTCAGCCACTTAACCGGGAACCGCCGTGGCGACGAACCAACTACACTACTACTACTACTCTGTTTCTGTACATTGCTGTGGTGTGATGTCACAGTGGAGGGGGAAGGGATGGAATGATGAATCATGGTCATGCGCTGAATGGGGAAAAATGCATTGTCTGTCCGACGCCTGGGTCGGGCGCCAGGCTATCCAAAATTACCCATAGAATACCACACATATGGATGGATATATCTTACATACAGATTGCACTGAGCGTGACTAGTTTCTAAACACAAGTTCAGACGCGTAGTTCAGTACAATTGGGGCCCCTGAACTAAATTGAATTCTCAAATATGTTTGCTAGTACTACTTTTATTTATTATTATTTATTTATTTATAATATTTCGTTTAGGGTTTGGGGGCCCCCTAATGACGGGGCCCCGGGGTGGTGCCCCGCTTGCCCCATTGTAGCTACGCCACTGCTCAGTACCCTGGACATTATCCAGTGATAAATTGTGGTTAATCTGGGCGGTTTGAATGGTGGAAAGTGCCTTGTTAATATTATCTCCTAAAGTCAAGGCGATGGCTTGGATATCCGCGATTAACCCGCCTGCCAATGAATTCTGTGGAGTTTCCTCTAACTGCTGTAAAAGTGTCTGTAAACCGTTGTAGGTCTGTTGCGTGTCACTGATTTGTTGTAATATGGTGTAGGGTAATGTGGGGGGTAATTCCTCACTGGTAACGCTACCTGAGGACGACTGTTGAGCGTTCTGTGCCTGTGCTCGTGTGAGGGGACGTTGCTGTCGGATTACGTTTGGGTATTTGAGCCTGAGATCTAAAGCTACGTCCTCAAGTTCGGCAAGTAATTGGCCTGCGTGGTGTTCTGATATTAAGTCGGGGTTTTTAACTAGGATTTTAGGGCTTAGTGGTTTGGTGGTAACGGTGAGGTTGTGTGCTGTATTCCTAAATGCACGTTTGACCTTACCAATATGATGGTATCTGAACATGGATCTGTACTGTACGTCCTAATGTAAGGGCGTATCTGTGGGGATGTAAATTGCGTAGGGCTAGATAAGGGTGGCGTTTAAAAATGTACTATTTATCGGGGCGGGCTTGGGGTGGGTATAAAAATATTACTGGATCCGTACTTCAAAAATTTTCACAATTTTGGGTGGCGTTCGCTTGGCTAGTAAGAGGTTAAGTTTGTGGATCTTTTCCGCAGAGGTACGTTGCCTGTACCCCCTAGGCGTTGTCTTACGACAACGTCACGGTACTCAGCGGATCCACCATTTGTAGTGTACCTGTGAGGGTACCCTCTACAAAGTGTATTGAAAGGGGGATGAAAGGAGAGTAGCTGAAGGCTGCACGGTGCTCTGGTGTAAAAAGATGTAGGTTGGATGGGTTCGGGCGTGAATGCAGCTCGACGGGAGAACACCCACTTGTACAGGCTGCTTGGGTAGTTCTAAGGGATGGTTACAAGGGGTAATTTACAAGGGGTAATTTATTATGTGCTTGCAGGAGCAGCTACGCGGCTGCTGGGATTCCTGCTGATGTTGGATGACTGGCCGAGCTCCTAATGTGTTTCGCGCACGCAGGCAATGTAAGGTGACGCCTGTGGCTGACTACAGCAACAAGTAAACAATTAACTAAATACTAATTTAGGATCCTACAGGGAAGTGATTTAAGGGGATAGGCTCTTATTAACTAATTAAATAAATGAACTAAAAGACCAGTTAACTTATGGATTCTACTGTTTAATCCGTACTCCTGAAGTGGAGAACAATGAAATTATGCAGGGCAGATACTTGTGATCTTTTTACAATAATAGGGGGATGTTGTACGTGTTGGTGTTATAGTGTGTGTAGGCTCACTAGACACTCATCTGTATGGATGTGGCAGCTGCAAGCAGCGTCTCAGCACCTGATTGCACCTGTGGAAGACTGACCCCGGCTCACCTCTCCTCTGGTGTTTTATAGAACCCGCTTGCCGAGTTAGCATTAGTTGCGGATTCTATAGGAAGTGGGGTGCTTGCCCTGGGTCATCGGAGGTCGTTTCTATGCACTAGGCCTGGTCTTGGTATGAGCTTATGCGGTGTATGCCGCAGGCAACCGTCTGAAGTTAGATGTATAATTTATAGTTGTAGGTTTGTAGTTAATATAATTTATAGTTATAGGGAAGGGATGGGAATGCATCCCTCGGATGCAACAAGACATTGGTACTAAAAAGTATGCCAATAGGGCCTTGTACATTGAACAGAGGATCGGCTAACCTTAGGTGAGAAGGAATATTTAAACCTGAAATATCGACAGAGTGACTTGGAGTATCCTCTCCGATACTGTTGAGAATGAGGCAGTTAAGTTTTAGAAGATTATTTCTGTGACAAGTGTCCTTTATGGTCAGTTTTGAGAACTGTAAAGCTTGAGATTTTAAGCTGTTGATTCCTGATACATTAATAGAAGTAGGGTTTATAGTTAGGCCTAGTTTTTTGATTAATGAATTAGAAACGAAATCATAGGTTGCCGCTGAATCAAGAAGAGCTCGTGCGCGGACCCAGTTGCCAAACTTATCCTGGACTTCAATTTGAACAGTAGACAATAACACTTGAGCGCTACGTAACGACTTAGCGTTCTGAATATAAGATGAAGCATTAGGGCTGTTAGCATTATCACCTTTTTGAGAAATGGATGCTGCTGATGACTTCGATTGACCATGACGATGCAATAGAGAATGATGTGATTTTCCGCAATGAATGCAGAGCCGGGTAGATTTACAATTAGAGGCTGAATGCTTGGGTGAAAGGCAATTAAAACAATATTGATTCTGCGCTACTAATTTTCTTCTATCATCAATTGACAGTTCTTTAAAGGATTTACATGAATACAAAGCGTGGGAATCTTGGCAAAGTATGCACTTTGACGGTTCATTTAAACTTTTCCGAGGTTCACTTTGAGTGTTTAAAGCAAGGGAACTTGCAATACGACGTTCACTAAACCTAGTTTGGTAATGTGTTATATATGACTTGGGTTTAGACGAGCTAGACCCGGGTTTTTGGGTACTAGACGCAGCATATTCGCTTTTGGATTTAAGAGACAAAGATTCAAATTTAGAACTAGGAGAAGAGGGTTCACTTTGGTTAGCTAAGGCAGTTAAGAGTTGGCATCTAGCATTTATGAAGGTGACTAAATGCTCGTAAGAGTAATCGTCGTCCTTGGAAAGTTCGATTTCCCAAGCTTTGAGGGTAGCAACATCGATTTTAGAAACCACTAAATGTATTAGAAAAGTGTCCCAATGGTCAGTGGGTTGATCTAATTGGGATAAAGCTTTTACGTGAAGTTGTGTCGTATCGATGAGGGTACGCAGGCTAGTGACGTCATCGTGCTGTGACGCAGGCAAATTGAATAGAGCCTTCATGTGTCGTTCAATACGTAACCGTAAATTACCGTATCTTTCCGTGAACAGGTTAAAGGCAATGGGGTTGTTCTCAGCACTTAATGGGAGTGCTTCAACCAACTGCAGGGCTTGACCGCGGAGAATATTTTGCAAATAATGAAACTTGTAGATGACTTGAATGTCTTCATTGTCATGAACAAGGGAGCAAAATAGTTCATAGAAAGAATCCCAAGTAGATTCGTCTCCAGAGAAGTGAGGCAAATTAACCTTAGGTAGAATTGGTTTGGGCTTTGAGTGCCCTCACGAGAAGAGGTTTGTTGTTCGTGAAGGGAACCAAGAAGAGAACCGTCCTTTTTTGTTCTTCTTCGAGTTGACGTATTATTTTAAAGGCAGAGCCTATGCCTTCGTGGTATTGATTTTCTACATCTACTCGATCATCTGTTTGATTGAGCATGCAAGTTTCGATTTCACTTTGAATATTGCAATAATTCTCATAATAACGTTCATAATCCTTTACGCGATGTTTTAACAAATCTAATTGAACTTCTGAAGGATCTAGCTCTCTGATTTATTTTCTAAATCGGGTAATTTGCCCTTTATAAGATGCTCGTTTGGAAGTAAGTTATTCTTCCCTAACGTCCTTATCTTTATCTGTAGAAGCCATGGCGAAATGGGTAAATTTAAGTATAATTTACGAAACTGTGGAATTTTGGAATGCTGTCAGACTGGCGGCAGCAAATAAGTTGAAAGGGAGAGACGCACCAAACGAGACAGAAGCAACCTCCTTCCCCCTCACCAGCTTTGCACAGTGAAGTTATAGCTGAAAAATTCAAAGTGGATATTAATAATTTGCAAAATATTGACAAAGGACTCTCCCGGGTTTCTGGGACCAAATTTTGGGTAGGTTATTAGCTAAGGAATAACCCTCCCTAAGGGAAGATGATGAAAATAAAAGAAAGGGAAGAAGTGGGCTTCGGAATGGAGAAAAAGTATGGATAGATGGGACGAGAGTCCAATATAACTCATAAACTTAAACTAAAGTAAACATTTAATCACCATTTTCACTGCGCGAGCCTGCGGGATACCTTAATTGGGTATGGACTTGGACACAGCTAACGTGAAATGCGGCTGGAGCTTGGGCTATTTGCAAGCAAGCGGCAATCGTACTTTCCCTTCCCAGCCTATATTTGGATACTATGGGGAAGAGTGGTAGTCTGGCAAGACAAAGAATGACAGATTTACTGTATATCCTTTCAAAAGAGTTATGTTTAAAAGAATGGTTTGAAAGGCGCAAATAATTTGAATTTGCCGTGATGATTTTAGTTCTTGGAACTGTAGGATTTCCCGAGAATGGCCGAGTATTCCCAGAAAGGGTAGCGATGAAGCAGTTATGCTTTTGGGGATAATTTTGTTGTTTTCTTAGAGAATTTAGGTAAGAAAAACATTAGTTGCATTTAAGAATAGCTAAGCTTTTACCCAGCAAAGTGCCGACTAAAAGTTTAGACCAGAAGAAAAACTTAAATTTTGAAAACGAACCACAAGTTATAGAGAAAATATCAACAAGCAGGAAGCTTGCGGAGCTAGCTTTACTTGCCTTACTGGCTCATTAGAATTAGCTATAGCAGCTAAAAGATGCTTTGAAAAAGTTGATACTAGAAGTTTTCGTTCAAATGCAACAAAAAGCAAAACTTTTATTATTTTAGTACCGGTATGTGATTTTCTTAAAGAGAGCATAAACCGATGGGAAGAGTCAGGGAAAATAGGGTCCTGCCTAATCGTTATTCTAAGACAAGAACGAAAAAATATAATCTGATTTATTTAACAATGCGTGGAGATATAATAATTTTGACAAATATAAAAGGTACAATTTAGTTTTTAACCTTTGAAGTCTCAGACTTCTAGAATGTTGAAGTTTTCACTCGGCAATTAACAATTTTTAGGTTTGAAACCTCTTATAAGCACTAAAATCTGCATAAGATTTTAAAAATGGTGCTAACATTAACAAATTCGACGTTTAACAACAATTAACGCAATTAAAGCTTTAACAATAAATATGGGCACTTTAAGAATTCCTATATGGAAATCTTGGAAGTAAGAACAAATAACAAATTCGAAATTATAACAAAAGAAAGAGAAATTAAGAAGAAGTTTCTATAACTTCTTATGTTTATACAGGGATCACGAGGAAAAATAGGGCAAGTTACCCTTTCGTGGAACCTGGAGAAGATAGTTAAATAACTCAGTTGTGAGTAGAAAGAATGAAATTCCTTAATTATAAAGGAAAACCAAGGTGGTTTTAAATGTGTACTAGACACGAGTTATACAGAAATTACTTTTGAGATATGAAACAATGTTGGGAGGGCACCTGCTGAGAGGTGACACCTCATTGAAAAGGACCTAAGTTTAAAAATTAACCTAATTTGTTAGTAAAGGTGTTTGGGAAGGAGGAAATGGGAACTTTAGGAGAAAGTTCTCGGCCGTATTTATTGCTCTCAGAAACGCGACGCGGTTGGTGGTCTAACGGGCACTGTTTTCACTATAGTCTATTGGTGTATTTGAAAAGTTCACTATTGTAGCACATAAAGTTCACAACGAGAAAAGTTTTTGCAATTACGTAAATCACTAGTTGAATTTTAGCTTGAGAGAGTTTATTGCGTCGTAGCTTTTGTAGGTTGCAGTTGAATGCAGCGGAAAATCTCCAACGAAGAGAGTTAAATTATGTTGATTAGAGATTTATGCAACATACATTTCTCAGTGAGGAAAATGTATTCCCATATTTGAAGAAATGCTAGGCTATTTTACTTGTAGAAAGATAGTTCGATGTCGAAAGTTCTGGAGTTATGATAACAGTTGAATTGGGCAATAGGTCCCACGGAGAAAAAGCTAAGTTTTTATAGACAGTATTTCGTTTAATATGAATCCCGCGGGGTGAGAACTCATTCTCAGTTAATTTGTGCAAGAAGCACTAAATTTTAAAGTGGAAAGTCAGCTTTGATAGTTGGAGCATGACTAGAAAAATCCCTCGAAGGTAGTTATTGCACTGCATTTAGCAATTTCACACTGTCTATAAAACAAGAATTAAAAAGCATTTAGCTGTTTAAAACCAATTAAAATGCGGTGAAAACCATTGAAGTTCTACTTAGCTCATTTCTGAAGAGTAGGCGATCCAGGCGTCCGTTAGCTTAAATCCACATCATGGCGTAGATATTTAAAACATGTCTCGCATGGGCAGGAGACAAGCCTTAGTTAGGCTCAATTGTAAGCTTTGACGTCTGACACAGAAGTGAGAACCGCTCAACGAGGCACGAAGGTACCAAGGAGGGAGGAGGGTGGGGGAAACAGACAAAGGAACATACATAAGAATTACCAACATAACAAAAATTAAGTATCATGATGAAGTGGTCTTCAAGTAGTTGATAGCAGGCGTCAAAAGCGAAGCCTGGTGGATGGGTATGGTGAAGAAGTCCTCTTCACCATGGAGATGTTAGCTGACTACGACGACGACATCTGGTGGCTTGACTTGTAAGGAAGTCCTCTTGAGAGTGAAAATTTTGAAGAACTTCAGTGATTATCTGCTAGATGCTGCTAGGTTCATCATGGAAGATATACATCTATAACAGGCTTACAAATGAAGTAAGCAAGGTGCACAAATAAAAGAAAAATTAAGAAATCACTGTTGGTGTTTGCGAAAAAGGAAGGAATAAATTAAAGCAAAGAGCAGCAAAAGCTAACTCTGTCTTACGTGTATTCCAAAGAATACACCACCAATTCCCTCTTGTCCCAAATTTTCGTGTTTACTTCGCCCCATAACTCTTTCCGAATTTACTAAAGCTCTTCAACACCGTAAATCTACCCAACCGGGACTTGATTTTATCACGTATAATATGTTGAATTCCTTACCCCTTTGCGCCCATTTAACTTTAGTAAACTTTTGTAATTCTTTCCTTCACACGGGCCTTCCTACAACCGAATGAAATGTGTTTCGGATCGTACCCCTCCTTAAACCAGGCAAACATTCCCTGGGTCATCATCATTATAAGGTTCTTGGTTCTTGTCTTCGCAAGACCTTTCAAAGAATTCTTTTACAGCGCCTCGTGTGGGTATTAGAATATTATAATATTCTCCCCATGAACCAATATGCTTTTACCAAAAGGAAAGGCACCATTGACGCCATCAATATATTTTTAACGGATATTATTCTAAATCGCTATCGAAAACATCATCTTCTGGCCGTGTTCTTAGATGTACTAGGCGCTTAAGATAATGTCAACATCTGTCTTTTATTACAAATCCTAGCCCGTTTCCAATTTCCTCTCGTTTTTATCTCTATTATACATAACCTTCTTACCAATCGAAGGTTATCTGTTCACACTACTACACTTGTGCTTAATGATCGCTCTACATCTCTCGCTTTACCTCAAGGTGACATATTAAGTGGTATTTTATACAATATTTACACCCACAAACTTGAGAAGATAGTGAGTCCTCATGTCCGAATTCTTCAATCTGCGGATGATATTCTCCTCTATTGCTCTTACCCCCAGCTATCTGAATGCCGCCGGAACATGACTAGGCCTACGGCTTTAAATCTCAGCCATGAAAGGTTGCACCAATCTGGATTAACTATTGCCGCTTCTAAGAGTGCTGCTCTCATTTTTACTCACCGTCATCTTTATGACCTATCTCCTATTCGCTATAGTTCGGGGCATATCTCCCTGCGACGTTCTATTACCTATCTTGGAGTTATTATTGATGATCAACTCATGAGGACACCTCATCTACAAAAGAGTTCCGTTACTATACAACGCAATTTCAATCTTCTTCGTTCCCTCACACGCCGCAATTGGGGAGCGGACCCCTCTATACTTTTACTTCTCTATCGAAATTTCATTAGGGCGGCTCTGGACTATGGATGCCATTTTTTCGATTTAATGTCTCCTACCCGCTGTTAAGGTTTGGACGTTATGCAATATACTGCCTCACGCATCATTACAGGCGCTCTTCACTCCACTCCCACTGGTGCGCTTTTACTTGAAACTGCAGAATTTCACCTTGTCTTAAGCCGACAGTATTTATCGCTTAAGTATCTTCTCGGTAAGATGGCTCTCACCCATTTTCCCCTTATACCTAAATTGCAATTATTACATACCTATACCCAAACTTCCCCTCGTTTTAGGTCTTTCCACCCCTCCCTCTTAGTTGCTTATCGTTATCTGCACCCTTCTCGTTTTTCCATTCTCCAAACACGAAAACCTCTTTGTTATACGGTCCCTTATCCCGTTGTTTTAAATTCCCCGAATTCTCACTTGCATTTAGCCAACTCTCCGCTTACCGATCTACGTCATAATCCTAATATCTTACATTCTTTAGTATCAAATTTTCTATCTACACACCCTCATCACATTGTCTTCTATACTGATGGGTCCAAATTTTTTAATCCCCTTCGTATCGGTGCTGCCGTTTATTCTCCCCAACTAGATATTTCACTACAATACTGTATATCTTCCTCGCTTTCTATCTTTACGGCTGAAGCCTTTGCCATCGGACAGGCCTTACTTGATATTAAACCAAATCATATTCGCCAGTCCCTTATTTGTACCGATTCTCTTAGTGTCCTCCGGGCTCTTTCAGATATCACCAATACTGATAATTGGTATCTTATGCCAATTCTCCGTTTAACCTTTGACCTTTCTACTCTTGATCATGATGTTATCTTTTTATGGCTTCCAAGTCACTCTCACATTCCGGGTAATGAAATGGTGGATACCATGGCAAATAACGCTGCCCGAGGACACGGCGATTCGTAGGAATTAGCAATACCGTCCGCTGATCTGCTCCTTGACATTCAAACTCACATACGTCAAGAATGGCAACAATGGTGGAATTCCTATTCGCAAACCAAAGCAACTTTTTATCATCGATTGCAGCCCATATCACCCTTCAAGCCGTGGTTCTCTGCCGGACAATTGGCAACTCAAACTAACACTTGGGGCGCTGCGTTCGGTCTGGATAAGTAGGGTAAAAATACTCAATAACACGCATTTGATATGGAACACTTTTTATTTTTCGGTTATAATCAGTAAATGTGGTCCCTAAAATAATGACAGTGTTATTTTTAATTGTATATATATGTATAACTAAGCGATACACGTGATCTAATTTGTTCGTTCCACTGGATTTTATGTGTCAATTGCATATTATCAAGCATCGGTTGTCTGCTGGTATTTGTTTTTGAGCAGTTCGAGTCATGGCGCTGTTACGTTTAAAAGCTATATTTGAGTTTGCTCATTGTACCATAGACTCAAGAAATTCTTTGCTGCTTGGTAGGGCGAAGGGATGAGTTTAACTTGTATTAAAACTCGGGGGATACAGGAATTGCTTGATTTGGATGGTTAACAGGTTGGTTTGGTGTTCAATATCGGACTGGTAGCAGGTTCTCGCAGAGTAGATATTTACTCTGCGAAATCAAATTAGGCCTATATGACTCGTAGTGGAATGGCTAGGATATCGCAGAGCGAGGTGATTGCGGTTGGTAGGGTTATTGGAAACGAACTAGGGAGCGGGGAAGGATACCTGACTGATAAAGCTTGGCTGTCCTCGGCTGGTGTAGCTTGGCTGTCTTGGTACGGCTTGGCTCGGCGAGACTGTGCTTGGCTGTCTAGGTGCGGCTTGGCTCGGCGTAACAGTGAACAATCCGCCCTGTCGTCAGTGAGTGGTCCAACCCACTCCTGTTGCACGTATTTATTTGGTATCATCACATTTCGGCTATTGCTATTTGCATCTTTTGGAAAGTAATGAAAACTTATATCTCCAGCCCTCTTATACAACGACTTGCAGCCGTAAACTGAGCAATATAATTTGCTTTTACTCATTTTGCACTCTATCAACGTGTAAAACTTATTACTTATGTATAAAGACACGAAGAATTTACACCGATCTGCTTACCAATACAAGAATCGTATACAGGTGACAAATGTACCCTACTTGGTAAGTTTCTAATTTTTACCGCTAGATGTCATATCAGATAGCTGGATTTGCCAATATACTCGCCGTCATATCACAACCATTATTCGTCTCCGTTTCAATTATGTTTTATCCCCCGTTAATTTAGCCCGCCTCCATTTCCGCCCTTTCCCTAAGTGCGATTGTGGGAAGTTTTTAGGTACCGGTACCGTCAATCATCTCTTTTTTCAATGTTCCCCTTATGATTCTCACCGGCCTCCCTTTTTTCATACCTTATTCAAGCACGGCTTTCAACTTCCCTTGACTATCGAAACTCTTCTTAGAGCCCCAACCGTCCCAGTCACTACCTCGCTTTTAACCTTTATTGATGTTTGTCACCTTACTTTTTGACTTTCGTACCTTTATGTGTGACCCGGTTGTGTTTACGTGTTAGAAAGTCGTCATTATGGGTCAAGTGACGTGAGGAATAGTTCCCCTCTCTCTTTGGTTTTACTTCCCTTTATTCGATTTTTGGTAACCCCATTCTTTCATTTGGTAGCTGATCTCTAAACCTTTCGTTCGCAGTATCGTGTGACCCTCCGAGTGTGACGGTAGACGTATACCTGCTCCGTAGAAATACTTGTTGGTGAGAGTATCCAATAGTTTTTGTGTGTCCTACCATTTTGATTCTTTAAAAGTGTGTGTGTTTCCTTCCTGTGTGGGTAAGTCACATGCCATTCTTCTGACGACAACATGGGTGATAATAGTGGAGGGGGTGAAGATACGCGTCCTCCTGAGGAAGGGAAGGAATTTTTTACTACAGAAGTCATTGATCTCACGGCACCTGTCCTTAATGTAACCCCTATGATCAGTAGCGTAGCCAGGATTTTAGTTTGGGGGAGGGGGCATTAGGTCCTCATCTATTACTGCAGAAGTTTATATATTTTTTCTGATTATAAGTTAAATCAATGCAAGAGTGAACTGTTAGTTTAATCTTGGAACTATTGTAGTCTAATATTCTTGTCTAGAATAAAGGATGGCAGTATAATATTGTTAACTTCAATAATGTTTAGCTTAGGTGACATTGACAAGCTATGGGCAAGTTGACATCTTATACTAATAATATAGTGAGGAAATATACATATAGGTACCAGTCAGTAAATTGTTAACCCTTTATGGGATAGTGGTCTCTATATTAGCCACCTCTCATAAGGACAGTTTATGCTTTCAATCTTTAAGTCAAATTTCGGAGAATTTTCATGTTGAAGTGCTAGTATTTCTAACAAGCAAATATTATATAAGTTACGTATCTACTTGACGTAATGTGTTGGATAAAATTTAAAACAAATTAAAACTAAAAACATAAACAATTGAAGTGAAAAAATAAAATATAAATATAGAAATGAAAATCATAAAAATAAAATTACAATTATAAAAGAAATATAACAATTAAAATAATAAACATAAGTATAAAAGAATTATGAAAATAATTGTAAAAATCAATTCGAAATTAGTTAATTAATTAATTCAATAAAAATTTCAATATTGAATCTATAAGAACATAAATTGAAAATTAAAAATAAATATATAAACATGAAAATTAGAGAAACAAAAAATAACATTATTAATAATTATAATAATTAAAATAAATTAAAATGTAAAAACACATAAAAATAACACATAGTTTTGCCCTATAAAGGTTAAAGAAAGGGCAGTTTACTGTACCCTTAAGAAAGAGCACTATGTCCATAATGTTTGACAAACTCACCAATATCCACAATGATGTCTCTATGAACTGCCATGAGTGCAAGAGCCGTCAGACTTTCCTCAGCAGTTTTACTTCTCAAGTATGTCTTTAGCCTCTTCAGCGTGGAGAAGCATCTCTCAACAGAGGCTGTAGTTGCTGGAATAACAGCCAGGATTGTAAGGAGTGTAGCAATGTTTGGAACGGAGGTCTTGTCGATTTTTTTGAGAACTTCAATCACAGTCTTTGGTTGACTTTCTGTTGAGATTCTGCAGTTCAGCTTCCACAAACGCCACCCGGCCTCCAGAATGTCTTTGTTTGTGGTTTGAAGATCATTTTTGTAAAATTCAATCGCATTCCCAATGTCACCACGGCGAGGATATGATCTGTGCCGGCTGCCGAAGCCTGTCGCACTCCCCTGGAGCAATTATTAAATGAATGACAGATGAAATGAAATGATAGTGGAGAGTGTTGCTGGAATGAAATTGTGACCGGGAAAACCGGAGCACCCAGAGAAAAAACTGTCTGCCTCCGCTTTGTCCAGTACAAATCTCACATGGAGTGACCGGGATTTGAACTACGGACCCAGCGGTGAGAGGCCGGCGTGCTTCCGCCTAAGCCACGGAAGCTCTAATACACTTTACATAATAATCATAATTTAATACGAACCTTTTAAAACAAATCTAATAACTTGACATTCTATCAGTGAGCAATGCGTCTTTCTCGTGCAGAGAAAAATATTTGTAAAAGCTGTACCTATATAATGAAAAGCTACACATAACAATAAAAACTTGCATTAACTTACCAAAGATTTATCCAGTTTTGGCTTCTTTATGACAAAGCGGTCCATTTTTAAACACTCGCTAATGTGACAAAAAGAAAAGAGCAACTATTAAAGAACTTACGACTCTTCCTCAACACTACCACTAACAGACTGTATATCGCCTCTCGCAGAGACACAAAACCGCCGTAAATCCCGACAATGGCGACAATCAACCACGCAGCGTCAGAATTTTAGCCATTATTGAACACTGATATTTCTAGGAAATGGTAATTAAGAGCTGACAAGAGAGTGTAAGTAGACAAGCTATAACTGGCCCCCTGCAGAGAGGTCTTTTGCTAATTGGCAATCCTAATCTCTTGGCAGACTTTTGTCTCAATCACCTGGTTGTATCTCCAGTACTGAGGCCCGTACTGTAGGCCTACTTGGAAAATCCCCTCACGTCACAATCCTAATTGCTACCCTGTTATTTCAGCTCTTTCAAGCAGTGCAGGTACGGAAAATGTCTTGCCATGCTGAGAGTGTTAGTACATTGTCATTGCATTTACTGTACGGTATTTAACATTTCGTTGTAGGTTCTAAATTTGTTCGAGCCGTTTCTGGATTTTTTTTGGGTGGCGCCCCTCTGCCCGCCCCCCCTGGCTACGCCACTGCCTATGATTCCCTCGCCTGATACACGACCTACACAACCAATCTCTATAGTTCCCGGTATACCACCTACTGTGAATGAGTCACCCAGAATGTATTATGAGCACCATACTGGACCATATTATGTCATGGTGGAATCTTCTAATCCCACCAACAGGATAGGTGATTTACATCCGATGGGTTTCGGTAAACTTTTCTACGAACGTAAGATTTTTGGAATACAAGAAATCCACCGCAAAGGTAGGAATAGAATTCAGGTCACCTTTCGAACCTCCCGGGATGCAAATAATTTTCTTCAGAACCCACTGCCCACGGAAAAAAGCTTAAAGGCGTTCATTCCCTCAGTTAATATACATAGAGTGGGTCTGATCCGCGGGGTTGACACTTCTTTCTCGTCTGATGAAATATTACAATATTTGAAGTCGCCATGCCCCATTGTAAAAATTCAACGCATGAACAGAAGAAAAGTCACGGATGGGAAGATCGACTTATTACCTACAGGTACGGTGAAGATCGTCTTTGAAACTCAAACTTTGCCCGCCTATGTTTCTATATTTCATGTGATGTTAGAAGTGCAGGTTTTCATCTTTCGCCCTATTATTTGCAATAGATGCCAAAGATATGGGCACACTGGACAAAACTGTAGAGCTCGGGCACCGAGATGTGGGCGTTGCGCCCAAGGACATGAAACGACTCAATGTACTCAGGATTTGGTGCGCTGTGCACATTGCGATGAAAATCATATGAGTGGCTCACCGAGGTGTGAGTACCACGCAAAACAAATTGACATTAAAACTAGGATATGCACTGAAAATAAAACGTATCAAGGAATTCTCCATTCCCTATCAAGACATTCGTTTCAACCCCTTTCAGTCCCGCAGCAATCCCCCCCCCCCCCCCTTACACAGCAAGATTCTCTTACACCGAATTCTGTACATAAGAAACGCAAATTTACCACGATCGTCACGAGCCCCCTAAGGTCATTTCCCCGTTGGGGCATGACCGACATGCATATTTGTCCATTATCCGTGGGGACAAAGCCTCAGGCTATGTGTCCCCTTGTGCTTCCTTGCAACCGTCCCTGGTGGGGCCAACCCCCACTCCCCCACTTCCAATGCCTCCCGCCAAGGGTGTGCCTGAATGTATTACAGAGGATGTTATGCATATGATGGAACTATTGGGTTCCAATGTTCAATGGGCCCATTTACTCAAAAATATTTATCAGAAGATTTCACTCTTATCCTTTCCTGCTGAAAGCCGACCGTCTTCTAGTAAAGAGACCCCGTCTGTTAGTAATTCTGTTACTTCAACATGAAAATTATTCAATGGAATGCTCGTAGCATTCAAAACAAGAGACATGAATTATTACTTATAATCCAAGGGTACACCCCTGATATCATTCTCATCCAGGAAACATGGCTATCCCCAAATTATTCTTTTCACGTTCCACGATATAATATTGAGCGCCAAGATGGACCGCAATGTGGTGGTGTCCTAACATTAATCCATGAAAGACTTTTATACCAGGTTACCCCATTTCTTTTTCCTCTCCCCAGAACCTATGTGCTAACTATAACTGTTGCCTCCCTACATATCACTAATTTGTATATTCCTCCGACTGTCAAAGGTAATTTTCGACAATGGTATTCCTTTTTTTCCTACTGTAATTCTTTTACCTCCCACATTATTGGTGGGGATTTCAATGGCCATCATACCGACTGGGGTTGTGTCCGCACAACACCCAAGGGTAGGAATATCATGACCACTGCTCATCAGTTTCATCTCCAGATTTTAAATGGTGGTTCACCCACTCGTATTTCTCCTCCTGCTCAGGCCCCCAGTGCGGTTGACCTAACGTTTGTTTCCCTTTCTCTGGCCCACCGAATTATATGGCACACAACCCCTGATTTACATCAAAGTGACCACTATCCGATCTTGATGACCTTTGATTCTGCCCCTCATCCTATTAATACCTTGCATACTCCGGTTTTTACTAGGAGTTTCAAAAGTTTTGATTCAGCTCAATTTTTCACCTACATCCAACAGCACTATTGTCATACGGCTCCCCCGATTCGTGCCTCCTATAATTTGCTACTTACTTACATTGTTCGATATTTTGACACCTATCATTCGCTAATTCCCAATGCACGCACCTCTGGAAAGAGAAGGTCCTTACTACCCTGGTGGGACGAGGAATGTACGAGAATGGTGATGCAAACATTTATTACGACTTTTTAGAACGTACAATACTCCGTATACTTATCGCCATTATAAAAAGTTTGTTGCAAAATGCCAACAGTCTTTTAATGATAAAAGACGATCAGCTTGGAGAGAATACGTCTCTCATATACATCACCAGACCCCCATTACTCAAATATGGACTGTGTTAAAAACCTTATCGCGCTGCTACTTAGGTCCAAGTCTACATCGTTTGAATTATGATCAGCCAGTAGAATTTTATCGCACGATGACTCCTGAATTTGTAGAAGAAGAAATTATCTTTCCATCCCTGGAACACAACCCTATGTTTTCTTGTCTTTTGCATCCGGTTACTGTTTCCGAATTTCAATTAGCCTTAACACAAAAAATATCTACTACACCTGGACCCGACTATATATCATACCACGTCATTAAGAGTCTCCCCAATAATGCACAACAAGTTCTAATAGATGTTTTTAATTCCGTCTTAGCCTCCGGCAGTGTTCCCGAGGATTGGAATGAGTTTTTAGTAGTTCCTATTTTAAAACCAGGAAAAAATCCGGATTTAGCAGGAAGTTATCGTGGTATACATCTTGGGTCCTGTATTAGGAAGACATTCCAACGTATTCTGTTGACACGCTTAGTATGGACTTTAGAATATTGTGATCTGTTTCCAAAAACTCAATACGCCTTTGCTAAACGGATATGTACTACTGACGCTTGAATATTTTTCTTCTTGATGTAATTTTGTCATTTTGCCGTAAACACTCAACATTAGCAGTCTTTTTGGATATTAAAGGGGCTTATGATAATGTGAATACCGTCCTTTTACTGCAAACACTACAACAACAACAATTTCCGATCAGCTTATCAAAATCATCTCGGCATTTCTCCGAAGAAGGCATATCACACTTTTCAACTTTCCTACTGGGTTAAATTACAGGTATTCGTCTTCTGGTTTGCCGCAGGGTGATATTTTGAGTGGAATCTTATACCTTATTTATACTAGTGAGATTGAGCGGCTTTTACTACCTCATGTCCGCCTAATACAATATGCTGATGATATACTCCTATATTGTTCCCATTCTGATATAAATATGTGTCGGCAGAACATGTCACGTACTCTCACGATATTACATTCATGGCTGTTCTCACATGGTCTTGATACTGTTCCGCTCAAATATGCGGCTTTGCTCTTCACTCATAAACGGGTGCGTGGCCGGTCGCCTATCCGTTATAATCAGGGTACCATTCCTATTGTACACCATACAAAATATTTAGGACTCATTATAGATAATAAGTTGACCTGGACGCCTCAAATTACTCACTTAATAGCTCATGTGTTCCAGAAATTAAATATCTTACGGTCATTAACTCGTCGCAAGTGGGGAGCTGATCCTCAGATATTATTGTTATTTTACAGAAATCTTATTCGATCTGTCCTTGATTACAGTAGTCACTACTATTACGTCATGCCGAAAACACGCCTCAATGAATTGGATAAGCTACAATTTTCCACCCTCAGAATTGTTCTCGGGGCCCTTACTTCCACCCCCACACAAGCTCTTCTCGTTGAGGCGGCAGAGCAACCTTTTCACCTTCGGAGATGTTATCTTTCTTCACGATATCTCCTACGACAAATGACACTATTAACAGCATCCATTCTTCCCAAACTACAACTTCTCTCCGAATATCATCAAGAAAGTTTATTCAAACGCTATGCACCTCCCTCTATTCTCCTGTCTTATCTAGAGCTTTCGGGTTTTCGCACTCAAATTCTTCAAACACGAAAACCCATTTGTTATAATGCACCGCTCTCGGTATTATTGTTTCAACCTGATGTTGTAAGACATTCCTCACATGTATCTCGTATGTCTTCTATGCTTACCCCTACGATTGCCCGCAAATATGTATTTAATCTTGCATTGAATCATGAACAATATACGACAATTTATACAGATGGATCAAAATGTCCCTCTCCTGCTTTTTATATCCCCTCTCTATCTTATCTTGCCTCTTTTAAATTACCGCATACCCTCTTTATTTTTTCGGCTGAAGCCTTTGCTATTCGACAAGCCCTTCTGTATATTAAACGGAATAACATCGCTAAAGCATTAATTCTATCTGATTCTCAAAGTGTCCTCCAGGCTTTACATCATGTCCAAACCACTAATAATTGGTTTGTATTTAATATTGTACAATTAACGTATGGCCTATATCATTCAAGCTATCGGATAGTGTTTTCATGGATACCCGGCCATGCCAACCTATCTGGGAATGACTTAGTGGATAAAGCGGCCAAGGAAGCGGCATTGGGTCATGCTGTATTGATGAATGTGGCTACCCCCGCCTCAGATTATATCCCCATTCTCAAATCTCAATTACCTAATGTTTGGTTACACCAATGGCAGGATTATACAAGCACGAAAGCCAGGTTATATTATAGAATTCAACCTACTATCCCTAGACACCCTTGGTTTTATAATGGATCCTACACTCGACGGCATATTATTACGATTATTCGTTTACGTTTTCATCATGCTTTGACTCCGGTATATATGGCCCGCTGTAAGCTTCGTCCTTCGGCTCGCTGCGACTGTTGTCAGGCAATCGGTACTATTAATCATTTAATTTTTCAATGCCCTATATTTGACACTCAACGAGCCCCCTTTCTACATACTTTGCGTTCTTTAGGTTTCCCCCTCCCTCTCCACATTTCTGTGCTCCTTCATTTTCCTATTCCTTCTGTTATTCATGCCTTCCTTAGATTTCTGCACGAATGCTCCCTTACTTATATCCTTAATTTCCATACCCTTACGTGTGACGATGTCATGTTTGTGTTCAAGTAGTAAGTCACTAAGATACGTCGCTTGGTGTGAAGATTAGTACCTATTTGTGCCCTTGTATGTCTGTGTCACAATTTTCCAGTAGTTTATAGTTCAAATATTGGACACTCTTCACGTGTAACAGTATTTTTAGGGCTGCGACTGGGTCCAGAGCATCCGTGCGATGCCCATTACCTAAACCTACCAAAAAAAAAAAAAAAACTTTAGTTACGTTAATATTCCGTATTCCGCAGCTCATTTTCAACCGAATATCCTCCAGCATTCCTTACCCCAAGTACATCAGACTTTTCCACAATACCCAGTAAGTTAATCATTCCTCGTATGTTTCACGAAATAACGAGCCATTTGGTATCTTGCATTCTTTTTTATACAGATGGGTCTAAAATGGTTCACCCCTCACGTGTGGGAGCAGCCTTCTTCTCTCCCGATTTACATATTTCATGTCAGTATACTTTACCCTCTGACGTCACGATATTTACAGCCGAAATTTTTGCAATTCGCCAGACGTGTCTTTATATTAAACAACATGGTATTCGCCATTCGCTAATCTGTACAGACTCTATGAGTGTCGTTCAATCACTTCGAAAAGTTCTCGAGGCTGATAATTGGTTTTTAGGTCAGTTAGTGCATCAATTGTACACTTTATATGCTGAGGGTTTTGATGTCAGTATCATGTGGATCCCCGGCCATTCACATATTGAAGCTAATGAAATCGCAGATAAACTCGCCAAAGAAGCGGCTAATGGTACAGGTAAGGCTTATAATATCGCTATACCCATTTCTGATTTGCGTTCTATAATTCGTTCGAAGATACAGAATGACTGGCAGGTCACGTGGACTAACTATGCGAAAACGAAAGCCAAACATTATTTTGGGATACAACCGACTATTTTAAGAAAGCCCTGAATCCAGGGTGGTAAATACACACGACGACATATCATTACAATTATTCGTCTCCGCTTTAATCATGCATTAACGCCGGTGTATTTATTCCGTATAACACAACGTAATAATGCCTTGTGTTCGTGTTTGCAAATGGAGGGCTCTTTAAATCATATTCTGTTTCAATGTCCTCAATATGACTTTCGCCGTGCAATACTGTTGCGCGATTTACATTCCTTAGGGTACTCACTGCCTTTAAATGTTGCCACATTAGTTCATAATCCTACCATTCCACTGGTCAGTAGCCTAGTATCCTTTTTTGACAACATTGATTTTAGGCCTTGAATTTGTATTCCTTTTACCTGGTCCATAATCGTGACCCGGTCATGTACGTCTCTATGTCGTCAAGTCACCAAGGTGGGTCAATTCGGTGTGAAGAGTCAAATACCAATTGTGTCCCAGTCTAGTTTCATCCGTTTCCTCCCCCTTTTGTCTCCTCCTTACGTCATAATTTTGTTTGTTATAACCCGTTCCTCACTGGTCTTCCGCCTTTTCTCGGTAGTCGAAGTTTACCTCAAGATAAGTCTTCTGAACAGTAGCAATTGGGTAAAGAATTTACTATGCTTTAAAGCAACCAGGAGTGTTGCGATCCAGCCGGCAGTGTATGTTCCGAACCACGTTATTGGCAACTCAAACTAACACTTGGGGCGCTGCGGTCGGTCTGGATAAGTAGGGTTTAAAATACTCAATAACACGCGTTTGATATGGAACACTTTTTATTTTTCGGTTATAATCAGTAAATGTGGTCTCTAAAGTAATGACAGTGTTATTTTTAATTGTATATATGTATAACTGTGCGATACACGTGATCTAATTTGTGTGTTCCACTGGATTTTTTGGTGTCATTTGCATATTATCAAGCATCAGTTTTTATGGTTGATGTAGATCAGCTGATTCAAATTTACACAGGGCTACACTTCGGACATTATTTCGGTACTATTATGCGCAATATAATGTAAATGTCGATCCTGAGTCAACGCCGAGGACATTCAAATAGAGAAATACGGTACATAAACAAATAAATAACACACCGAAGCTGTGCTACTTTTATCATTCCGAGACTAGCATCCACGCAAACCAGACGCCACTGTTCCAAGCTCCGATTTATATTGTGAATTGATGTCAAACTGATGATCCGCCAGCCTTTCCGCCAAGCCTACACCTCGTAATCGCTAAGTTCTTCGATATTCGAGCTATTCCACTACGAGTTATATAGGCCTAATTTGCCTCCCCGTGGGCACTGTAGAATGAGTGATTCGGCTACCATCCAAATATTCAACACCAAACCCACCTCTTAACCATCCAAATCAAGCAATTCCTGTCGCCCCCCCCCCCCCCCCCGAGTTTTAATACAAGTTAAACTCATCCCTTCTCCCTACCAAGCAGCCAATAATTAATTATTTAATTAATTATTCAAGTAACTTCAATCTTACCAGCGCGCCCATCGTAACAGCTGTTTTTAAACTGGATAACCTCGCTGGCTTTACGTCGCAGGTCTTCTTTCTGTCTACCTCGACAAGTGTTGTTAGATCCTTCCCGGGGTGGAAAGGTATTATTATTATTAGGTATTAGAGGTATCATCACATTTCGGCTATTGCTATTTGCATCTTTTGGATAGTGATGAAAACGTATATCCGCAGCCCTCTTATACATCGACTTACAGCCGTAAACTGAGCAATACACTTTGCTTTTACTAATTTTTCACTCTATCAACGAGTAAAACTTATTACTTATGTATAAAGACACGAACAATTTACCACGATCTGTTTACCAATACAAGAAACCATATACAAACAGTCACCACGTGACAAATGTACCCTACTTGGTAAGTTTCTCATTTTTACCGCTAGATGTCATATCAGATAGCTGGAGTTGCCAATTGGGTAAATTCTCTCCGCTCTGCCCACAATACCCCTCTGTGAAGTAGAAGAAGAAGAATAACTGCGCTGATCACCTGGTGATTGTTTGACGTACCGAATCGTTTGAATTTCTCGACCGGTGTGAGAGTTTGCTACTATTTGATTCATTTATAATTATTCGATACTGTTAGAGGTATGCTTTAAGAATTCAGGATTTGTATTATGTCATATTGTTTGAATATAGATAGTTGACCATGATAATTTATTTCCCAAATCTGTTAGAAGAACTATCTTTGTAGGTGGTGTCGATGGGATGTTACTGTTAATTTAAGAGACGTTTTGTTAAGACTTGACATTAAAAGAGCAGAACAAGTTACATCATATCTCCTTTTTAAATCCTGCATAATATATGACGTCTTGTCAAAATATGGTTGAAATAAAGAAGTCACATATCATCATCATCATTTCCCCTTATCCAGCTCCTGCCGGTTGGGGGTATTTATGGCACTTCTCCACTTTTCTCTTTCCTTCCACCATTCTTCTTCCACGATCTTGTCCCAGTCCAGATTTCTTTTTCGTACACTGTTCTTCACTGAACCAATCCACCTTGTTCTAGGTCTTCCTCTTGCTCTCTTACCCTTGCACTTCGCCTCCAGCATCTGTCTTGGTATTCTATTTTCCTCCATCCTCTTTACATGTCCAAACCACCTTCGTTTATTCTCCTCAATTCTCTCATTTAGTTTTCCCATCCCAACTTCCTTCCTAACATCTTCATTCCTCACTCTTGTCTTTCCTATCATACTTCTTAGGAATTTCATTTCACTGGCTTTGGATTCTACTCTCTTGCCTGCTTGTCAGGGTCCAAGTCTCAGCTGCTTAAGTTAATATGGGAACATAGTACACTTTATACATTACCTCCTTGCTTTTCCTTGGTAATTCCTTATCCCAAACAAGTTTTCTTACACTTAGATAGAATGCATTGCTCTGCTGTACCCTCCTGCCAATCTCCATGTCCAACCTACCAGTTTGCATCAATTCACTTCCTAGGTATTTGAACGTGTCCACAATTTCCAAACTCTGACTTCCAATTTTCACAGTGCCCTTTCCTTGTCTTTCCCCTCTTGTCATCACCATGGTCTTGCTTTTCTCTATACTGATTTTCAGGCCGTACTTCTGAATATTTTCGTTCAGTGCATCTAGTTGTTTTTGCACTTCTTCGGTGTTCCTTCCCCAGACCACAATATCATCTGCAAATAACAGTAACTTCATTTCTTTATGTCCATATGCTTCCTTTGTTTCCTTTACAATTTCATCCATCACCATTATGAACAAGAGAGGTGACAGCACACTCCCCTGTCTTAGTCCAGTCTTGTTCCTAAACCAATCTGTCTTTCCAACTGGGGTCAGTACCCTGCTAGCACAGTAGTTGTACATTGCTTGCACCATTTCCAACATTTCTCTTCCCAGTCTCTTCTTAACCATGGTTTCCCATACCTTCTCTCTGGGGACACTATCATATGCCTTTTCTAGATCTATAAAAGTCATGATCAAATCCTCTCCATATTCCCAGTTCTTTTCCATCACCTGCCTCAAGCTAAAGATTGGGTCCACTGTGGATCTTCCACTCCTGAAGCCATACTGTTCCTCTTGCAACTCTCCTTCCACCTTTCTTCTCATTCTTCTTTCTAATATCCTTTCCAGTATTTTTACTATCTGTGATAAGAGGGTGATCCCTCTATAGTTATCACACACCTTCTTGTCCCCCTTCTTAAACACTGGTATTATTAGCCCTTTCTCCCCGTCTTCTGGTACACATTTCCGTTTCCACACACACTTTAGCAGTCGATACAACCATTGCATACCAACAGGTCCAGCAGCCTTTATCATTTCTACACTGATTTCATCCACCCCTGT
Source organism: Meconema thalassinum (assembly GCA_946902985.2). Classification (NCBI taxonomy): domain Eukaryota; kingdom Metazoa; phylum Arthropoda; class Insecta; order Orthoptera; family Tettigoniidae; genus Meconema; species Meconema thalassinum. The sequence continues at coordinate 568,895,393 of OX336390.1, read as the reverse complement.
TGCTTTACCCATCTTCATTTTCTGTACTGCTAATTCCTCCTCCAGCATTGTTATATCATCTTCTGTCGGAGTCGCCAGGTTGGGTCACTTCCATCTCACCAGTACAATTGCTTACATTTAATAGCTTATCGAAATACTCCTTCCATCGTCCCTTCATCTCTTCTGGGTGTGTTAACAACTCTCCATCTTCCTTTTTCACCAGCTTTGTGGTATGGCGTCGGTGCCGGGTGCAAGCTTTGTAATTTGACACCCAGAGGGTAGCTTGCATGTCGAATTTCGCTGTTCCTTGAATCACTATGAAAGTCAAGGAGGTAATCATAACTTACGACATTAAAAAAAGTTCGGCCCATATCGAATACTGCAGTGTGTTATGTAGGTTATGGGAAAAGAGTAGGCTTGTTCTTGGAGGTGTTCTACCCTGCAGTCTAATAAGATATATAGGCAGTAGTGTTTGTTTAATCCAGGGAGGCCCTAGGTATTTATTTTGGCTTGTAGCCTGTTTATAACTGTTTTTATCTGCAGGGGTCCAACATATTTTTCTCTGAATTTACCAAGTTAGAGCAACTAGAGAAAATTCAATGTACAATTTAACCGCGCCCCTCTACGAGCTTCCCTTGTTGTGACTCCTATCGATGTGATACTTTAAATGAGCAAATTTAGGAACGCCCCAAACCAGGTGCTAAAATATACAATTGGGGATCCAATTATAGTATCACCAAATAGAGGATTCCTATCAAAGTTCTACTGTATCTCAATCAGATACGGGCACTTACAGTTCAAAGAGTTTTCTTGTCATTTCTACTATTCTATCAAATATATTGTCTAGGCCTATGTGAATCATTGACCCATTCACTGGTTTTCAAACTTTTTAAATTCTGTAGGAATAACAATCATTAATTATGCACAACGTATCACTCTTTTTCTTTTCGCTTCCGTTTCGACAATATATCTTTTTCATACCTTATTTTATCTTTTGGGGGGACATTATCAATTTTAACTTCCAACTTCGATCACTTTTGCACCGACTGCACCCAATAAGTTATATGTGCTAAATCATGTAAATATGTGTTTTATTTAACAACCGGAGCCATGTTCGTCAGATGTTTTTTGGTATGTGAAACTGCCGCAGCGAGCGCTCACACCAAGACTCGCTCATTGACGTCAGTAGTTGCCAACATGTAAGATACAAAATACACCAGACGACCTGTAACGTTGTAATTATGTTAAAAAATAAATAATTGGAGAATATCAAGGAGGATTTCGCCCATGCAGAAGTTGTCTAGACCAAATCCTCAGCCTGAAATTAATAATGGAATATTACAAAAACAGTAAAGAGAATCGTTTATAGATTTCAAGAAAGCCTATGATAGTATTCATAGACTGACACTGCTAAAAATCTTCAGATCATACGGTCTCCATCCTAAATTGATAAAAATCATTGAATTAACATTAACAAACACAAATTCTAAAGTTAAATTTAGGGGAGAAATATATACAGCGTTCACAGTAAAAACTGGTCTCAGACAAGGTGATGGATTATCCCCTCTGCTTTTCAATATGGCTCTTGATTACATCATGAAGGTTTGGCCAGAGGAAAACCCTCCTAAGATCAAAATTGGAACAATACCATCAATAAAAATAAACTGCTTAGGATTTGCAGATGACTTGGCTCTTTTAGCACTAGACAAGGAAGAGGTTTGTACTCAGATCACTAGTCTCCAAGAATTGCTCAAGGGATAGGATTACAGATATCCTTTGAAAACACTGAGATCATGCCTATGAACCCCTTAGATATAAATGAAGTCTATATAAATGATCATAAAATTAACCTAGTTTCTCAATTTACGTATCTTGGAGAAATTATCACACATGACTTAAACAAAAAAGTAACTTGGCTAAATAGAACAAATAAAATGAAAAGGCCTCTAACCTGGTCAACATATAATAAAAAATGCCTGTGATAATTTTACATTGCCATGCGGCCGCGTATAAAATTCCCCTAAAAACAAAATGCCGTCTACCATGACGTTATCAACGACGTCACTCCTCTGGCAAGCTTACGGGAAAAGCCTGGGTAATAGGGGTTTTTGGGTGGGGAAACACAAACCTTCGAAACGAGGTGTGCATCGAAATCTGTAATTGACCTACATAGCTCAATTAAAGATTCCGATGCGTAGAAAAATTTAGCGATTTCAATTGATATTTTTAATTTTCCGCATCGAAATCTATAATTGGACTATGTAGATCAATTACAGATTCCGATACACATCGTAATTCTTGTAATTTCATAATTAAAAACCGTGCATCGAAATCTGCAATTGACCTACATAGCTCAATTAAAGATTCCGATGCGTAGAAAAATTTCGCGATTTAAATTGAGATTTTTAATTTTCCGCATCGAAATCTATAATTGGCCTATGTAGATCAATTACAGATTCCGATACACATCGTAATTATTGTAATTTCATAATAAAAAAATCATGCATCGAAATCCGATGCGTAGAAAAATGTCGCAATTTCAATTGAAATTTTTAATTTTCCGCATCGAAATCTATAATTGGACTATGTACATCAATTACAGATTCCGATACACATCGTAATTATTGTAATTTCATAATTACAATACTGTGCATCAAAATCTGTACTTAACCTACATAGCTCCATTCAAAATTCCGATGTGTATAAAAAATTTCGCAATATCAGGTTAAATTTAAAAAAAAATCTTATCGAAATCTATAATTGGCCTATATAGCTCAATTACATATTACGATACATATCGTAATTGTTTGAATTTGATAATGATTAAATTGTCTGCTTCTGTGATATTATCAACGACTTTACAAAATGCTTCTATGGCAAGCTTACGGGAAAAACATTGTTATATATTATTTTGGGTGGTGACAACACAATAACAGAAATAAGCATTATAAAAAACTTCAATATGAATTGTGTATAGCAAGATATTGTTATGTATAGGTTTTTTTTTCCAATGTTGGCTACAAATGCGCAAACACAAACACGATAACATGCGCAAAAACTAAAGCATTATAATTTCCGTATAAAACATTGTGGTCAATAATGGTTTTTTTTATGGAAGTATTTTTATGTTTCATGTTTTCCAATATTGACTGCAAATTAGAAATCACCATCCATTACATACTATCTAATAACGCCACACAAAAATACTGTATGAAACGTAAAAACCGACCGATACATGTCTCATACAAAAGACTGTTATATGCCTTTGCAAGTGTTTTTGTAAACGCCAATTTTTCTCTATATTTTAGCCAGGCGTCTTCCCTCCCACCTTGCCTGATGTAATATTATTGTTTAGACAAATGGCATTGTCTATGGCTTTAAAAGAGTACAGTGCAACTTTTCGATTAAATGCAAAAACCAAAATAAATATATGAACAACGTAAAAACAAACTCACCGATAGGTCCCACAGTTCGTATTATTCCACATGTACAAGAAGAAGCAGTAATTTTCGACCACACGTTCCCTCACGTAACACGTAACGGCATTTTATTTGAATGCAATAACTTCAGGAATTCAGCAATTTTATTAAAAATCGACAACGCAATCGCGCACACGACACTGCTAATATCAAAATCTTGTTCTATAGGTTATTCACAGGAATAATGTTTGTTAAAATTACGTCTACAACACGTAACAGTTGAAAAAAAAATGGACGACCCTCTCGAACAAAACCGCGCGCGAAACTGACGTATCAATCAGCTGACAAGCTTGCAAAGCGACTCCCGGCAGGCAAAGCGACAATACGTCAACCGTGACATCACGGTGACGTCACTGAGGTCCCTAAAAATTCCCTAAACGCGGCCGCATGGCAATGTAACAATGAACCAAATGCCTATCAATAGCTACTAAGATCCAACATTATAAAACTGTAACTCTCCCTGAAGCCACTTATGCTTGTGAAACACTGTTCCAAATTAAAAATGAACAACGAAATGATCAGCTCCTCAAAGCGGAAAGAAGAATCATCAGAACTGGCATAAATAAAAAGTATCGGGTTGAGGGAGCCTGGAGGATTCTCCCAAATGAAACTGTCTATCGTGAGATTGATCCAATCACCAGCACAATGAAGAAGAAAAGAATTTCATATTTTTTTCACATCTTACGGCTTCCAGAAAACAGAATTGTGCGCCAACTAGTGATGAGAAATCTAGGAAAGAAAACTGGAGGAAAATGGATCCACCCAAGAAATCCAATAAGATCTCAAAGCAGTTGGAATCAAGATAACAGGTGCTGAGGAGAAAAATAAAACTAACACCATTCTTAAAACTCACAAATTTTCTGCAGAAATGACACATAGAAAGTCTATGGAGATTTCAGATGAGTTGAGAAAATCCCGATCTGAAAGAATGAAAAAGTACTGAAAAGAGCGAAGGAACCAAGCAGTACTGCCTTCAAAGAAGAAGTGACTGTGGAACGACTCAAGTGGTCCAATGTGACCAATCAAGATTAATAATATTGATTTGTATTTCTAAATAATGCTTGCGTGAAGAAGAGAGGAGAACACTGGACAAGGGTGGAGGCTGAGAGGTGGTGGGAAGACAGAAGACGTTGGAGAGGCTTGTGTTTCAAACAGACCCAGCCAGTTGCTGGAAACTGTGCAAGATGTTGATTGATTTATTGATTGATTGCTTGTATGAGTCAATGGAGTCAACTTCACTTTACCACAACCTAAAACGCTATAGGCTGTAACCATTGTCCATTGGATTGGAGAAAACGAAGGTTAGAATGGTCGGGTGTAGGTGCGGCCTTGGCAGCTAGTGGGCACGGTTGACACAAAACCATTGATCTGGGCGTGTTAGGCTGTAACCATTGTCAAAAACCATTAGATTGGATAATACAAAGGTTAGAATGGTCGGGTGTGGGTGCGGCCATGACATCTGGGCATCCTCTTGTTGCAGGTTACAGATAGGTTATGTTTTATCCAACTAACATCCACTTTACGATGGCATTTCGCGTACAATAGTGTTTTTGGTACTAAAATGTGTTGTTGCAATAGCTTTAGCAACTTCTTTGGTTGTTCATAGAACCGCCGATTGAAGTTACTGTTATCAGGCAACTTCGACAATCCATAGTGAATAAATGATTCAGTTCGGCACACTATCAAATGAACTGAGTGCTGTACAGGAATGATGCGCACTGGAGAATGACGGGGCACTCCTTTGTTTTATATAGTACCGTAAGGGCGAGGTTGGCAGTTCTGTTTTGATGACAGACCAGCGGGGATAATGAAGAGACCCGAATACTCATGACCACAACTGATGATGATTGATTTGGACTAATGGCGGCCACAGCTGTAATTTTGGTACATCATTTGTTCTTGGACATCGTCCCAGTTAAAACCACTCTTCTCCACCTCTGATCGAACTGTCTCGATCCATCGTCTCCCTCTTGGTCTCTTCCCTCTGACATCCAAGCTGAAGTACTTATTAGCTGCTCTAGAGCTATCCTTCCTCATTACATGGCCATGCCACTGAAGTCTGCGTTCCCCCAGAACGTTGATAACAGGGACCCTGATGGCAGCTGTTTCTCTGTGTACCTCATTTCTGATCTTGTCTCTCCTGGTACTTTGGTTCATAGTCCTAATAAATCTCATTTCTCTGGCTTGAATTCTGCTGTAATCCTTACTTAGCAATGTATGTGTGTTTCCATACCATAAGTAAGGATTGGATAAAGTAGTTGTCATACAACGTTGCCTTTGCTGTAAAGAGTTTATTTTTCTCCCAAAGTATGTGCCGAACTTTGTTATTGAGTTGTGATGCTTTCTGTGTCTTATTTAGAATTTCTTGTTTGAGGGTGTTATCCTTGGAGAACATGCTTCCAAGATACTGGAAGTGAGAAACTGATTCTAGTTTTGCTCCCTCCAAATATATGTTTGAACTTTTCCTCTCTCTGTCAATGGTCATTTCAACAGTCTTGGCCTTGCTGATCTTCAGGCTAAATTGTTTAAATTTGTTATTCCAAGCAGTCAGTCTCTCCTGTACTTCCACTTCTGTTTCTCACTTTCTCCCCATACGAACACGTCATCTGCAAATATCAAAGCTCGTGTTTAATTTGCAGTTTCCTTAATAGATTTTAAAATTCTGTCCATAACAGTAACAAACAATAGTGGTGACAAGGCACTTCCTTGCTGGACTCCCCTTTTTGTCTCAAACCATTCAGAACGACCATTTCCTATTTGGACACAACTATGAATAGTATGTCCATGAAATGTACCTTGAAATCTAAATCAAACAACTGATTATGTTCCTATGGTTCACCTGGTTAGGGAACTTCTGTTCTTTGATTCTTTATCAACTGTGTTGATTGCCTTACTATTTAAACTCTGCAAGAGTAGGAGTGGTTGCAAGAATTTTTGTCATTTTATAGGGAAACAAAGAGATAAGCTCCCTTTTGGCCTTTTGGCATGATCCTTAAATGCAGATATTTATTTTTCCAGGTCGGTGCTTGAAATGTCGAGTACTATAGCAGATGGTGAACTAGAAACAACTGAGAATATCACTTTTAATGAGGAGGGTATGTATTGATAAAACTTTTGAAAAGTCAACTGTAGAAACCGTTACTCACACATAGAGGATGTGTGATGTTTAGTCATGCCAGGTCATTGTTATGCAAATTAGAGGAATAGTCTCAGTAACTGCTAACTGCTTCATTAGTTCCAAATTCATTGACACTATTTATACAGTGCAGCCAAGCAGCTTCTATTAATGTAACTCCATGAGGAAAATCCAAAGAATTCATAGAATTAATGTTTAACCCAGGAGAACTCGTTGCAGTTTGCACTACATGATGCACGAATCCACTGTTGCGTGTGTACTGCCTCTTTGAGTTCGTTGCAGTCAATTGCTACATGTTTCCCGCAACACCCCCTAGTGCAGCGAATCCACGACCTACTAGCCAGGTTGTACTGTGCTGACACTAAATCACCTTTCTGTGGCTTCCAAGCCACATGGGTATTGTGGGAAATGAGTTAGCGGATCAAGCTACAAAAGAGGCGGTATCACTACCACCGTGACCAATGGAGGTACCCGCTAGAGATATATGCTCTCTGTTACGCCGACAAGTACTGGCATTTTGGGAGAGTCAGTGGCTACCTGACCCAATGCCCAGTAAACTGAGAGCGATAATGGAAACTACTCGCGTGTGGCGGATCTCTTTCCAGTCATGGAGGGAGTCAGTCTTTTGTGTAGGCTAAGGATAGGTCATAAAAGATCCACCCACTTGTACCTAATGAGAAGGGAAGACCCCCACTTTGTACCGGTGGAGCCGTTTTCACCGTGTCCCACTTTTTAACCGAGTGTGTGGATCTTGCTGACTTATGAAGAAACCTTGGTTTGCAGATGACACTCAAACTTATATTAGCCGATGACGCTGCGGCTGCTGATCCTGTCTTCCGCTTTATAAGTGAGAGTGGGTTAGGACCAGCAATCTAAATTTTCCAGTGTACATTGACTCAACGACTTGTTCGTTTTTGAATGCTGAATTTTAGTTTTTCCGTAATTTTGTTAATATTATAATTAAGGTAAATGCACCAATGGTCGTCATGTTAAGGCAGATTTAGGCAAGAAAATACACCTTATACATTTTGGTAAATTTAATCAACAAAAGCACTGTACCTAACTAAATTCTACTCAATCACTAGGAAACTCTCAATATCGAAAATATTCGTTTTTGGAAAAATTACTTTTTTTAAAGTGTGTTTTTGCCCTTGTCCTCGACACAATGTCTTTGGATTTTTCCTATATTCGTCACCTGTTTGCACCAATTGCCGTCTCGTTGTTAGTTTTCCTTGTCTGCTGTTTATAATACATTTCTGTCAACTGTTGCGTAAGACACCGATTTAGCGACTTGGAGGCTAACATTTACGAATAAAACAGTACCAGTAATTATGTTTTTTTAAATAAAAACAAGTAGTTCCGTGAAGAACTATACAGCCTATTTTCATATCCTACTTATGTTAATTGCCTCTATCAACATACAAAATTTCAGTTTGATTGCTGTAATAGATCCATAGATATTGAGAACCATCTAAATATTGCAGATGGTCACCATGTTTGATTTTTATATCTGTAGGTCTTCGAGTTATGTACTGTTACATGAAAAGTATTGTGTACGTGTAGTACTCAAACTTCAATCGCATGATTAGGACACGAGAAGTAAAAACGAGATTTTAAAATTTTGCACAGTTGCCATCTTGTGGTTATGGACACAAATGAAAAAAAAATAGATGCCAGTGGATTAACATTTGTATAAGGATTTACTGTACCAAGCGTCACTAAACTCGGATGGTTAAATTGCGAGAAACGACCGTGTGAATATTTATATTTCGTGTCGCCGCCATGTTGGATTTGTGATCTCCAGGATATTGAAAGTCCTATAGGTGAACTTACGTTCATAGCAGCTATGAACATTAAAAAAATCAGTTTGATTGCTGTAATAGATTCTTAGATATTGAGATCCATCTATATATTCCAGATGGTCTCCATGTTGGATTGTTATATGTATAGGCCATAGAGTCATGTACCATTAAAGGAAAATTATTGCGTAGGTTCATTATTCAACTTTCACTTCGATCGCATGATTACAACACAAGAAATAAAAACTTAATTTTAAAATTCGTACAGCCGCCATCTTGAGGTTATGTAAACAATTGAACTAAATTAGATACCAGTGCATTACAATGTGTATAAACATTTCCTGTACCAAGTTCCATTGCGTTTGGATCATTAAACCGCGAGAAAGGTCTATTTAACATTTTCAACTTCGCTTGGCCGCCACATTCGTTTTGTAGTTAACCGTTTTTTGAAAGTCTTATAGATGAAATTCCAGTATTGCCCTTTATATCCGTACAAAATTTCAGGTCGATACCGGTAATAGTTTCAGAGATACAGAATGCCGGTGAAATATTTCGCACAGCCGCCATCTTGAGGTTATGTAAACAATTGAACGAAGTTAGATGTTGGTGCATTACAATGTGTATAAGAATATACTGTACCAAGTTTTATTGCGTTTGGTTGGTTAAATCGCGAGAAACGTCTATTTAAAAGTCGCAACTTTGCTTGGCCGCCATGTGGGTTTTGTAGTTACCAGGTTTACAAAAGTCACATAGGTGAACTTCTAGTAGTTTCCTTTACCACCGTACAAAATTCCAGGGCGATATCGCTAATAGTTTCGGAGATATTGAATGCGGATGAAATATTTTGCACAGCCGCCATGTTGGATTGGTGAGTTGTAACACAATTTGAAGGGCACGGTCGGTGTGGTCCGGAATAGATATGAACTTACAGAGTTTTATTGAAATCGCTCCAGCCGTTTAGAAGTTATTAGGGGGGCACACACACCATCACACACGCACAGACAGACACACGGACAAAAGGTGATCTCATAAGCCTATTTTTTCATAAATGAAAATAGGCTAAAAATGAAATATATATAAAAAAAGAATAGAAAACGGCATCGGGAAGCGGGAATGGTGGGTAGAAGACATACCGGCATGAAAATAATCGTAATTCTGCTCTAAACACATTTATTATAAGTTATTTTTGTATTAACTTAAAGTGCAATATTAATAATGATTGAAATTCGAACAATATAACCACAAGAACGTGTATTGATGTAGGCTTCCCCGACCGGAGTTCAAGAGCGAATGGTCATTTTACGTAATGTTATGCCATGATCTTTTTTTTTGACGGGGGACGGGAGGCCTAGTCACATAAAACGCGAGACCAGACCATGGCATAATATAACGTCTGCGTTGAACAATCGCCGAGGGTCTGACAAGATAGACTGTAAGTCGTTTTCCACCAAATAACAGTAGGTTTTAATTTGATTTTCTGTAATATTGCAGCACGGTTTACTGTCAAATTTTGAGGGATTCATAAAGACAGGCTTGGATTTCCTCCCTGGATGCCCATCTTTGAAAGGAGAGTCCCTCTTCAATTCTTTTGTGAGGCACTGGACACTATTTTGCAAATCGTCCTTTGTTACCGGGAACCCCGCTTTTCCTAGTGGGATAATCTATTGAACAAACACCCTTTGTTAAAAAGGAACTTGGCCCCATCTTCCTCTCTCTGGTTTTCCCTTTAATTTTGTCCGAGAGGGCGGCTCTCGGAACACCATTCCTCTCCGCGGCCGTTGTAACACTCATGCTGTCCTCCTCAACGACCTTAATAGCAGCTTTCATTTGCTGAATATCATAGGCTAATTGAGAAATGTGCGTTTCGACATATTACTTGAAAGCAAAGATTTAATCTTAGAATATATTTTTCATTTCAACTTAAAAAGAATCCCCTTTAGCTCACCTAAAATCCCTAGGCCTAGATCTTCTGATAATAATAATAATAATAATGCTATTTGATTTTCTTCCCTTTTAACTACTGTGGCTTTTAAGAGACCCCGGGGTGCCGGAATTTTGCCCCGAAGGGGGTAACGTGCCAGTAAATCTACTGACACGGCTCCCTCGCATTTGCACACTCTCAAATTCCAGATGACTGCGCCAGGATTTGATCCTGCAACAGCAGGCGAGAACGTTACCGCTGAGCCACGTAGCCAGTGTAGACCTACCGCCGTCATAGAGACAGATCTACATACTGATATCGCGCCAGGAGCTTGAAGTTGGGTTTGAACTGCAGGGGTCTTCCCGCTTTCTGCGTATCTCGCATTCCAAAAACATTAAGGTGGTTACTACTTACTTCACTCACGCTGCACATTCCTTCTTTCACTGACTGCGTGTCGTCTGCTGCAATAATAACCATTGGCATGCGGTAAGCCGATATATTTGAGTTTGGAATAGGCGGACCACGCATGCGTACTGCAAGACCCCCCGCACCCCGTCGAAGCGTATTCAACTGCCATCTCCTGCCGCGATGACAGTAATAACAGCACACTGCAAAATAATGTTTATTGGTTCTGAAACGTTAACGCAAACTTTAACATTATCGTGCACTAGTGTTCGTCACGCATGTGCTCTAAAGATCGTCAGCTATGATGACTATTGGACACGATGATCAAACGACAATTTAATTAATGCAGGGTGCTTCAGAACTACATTATAAGTATATTGCCGCTGTTAGTTAGGTCTTACAAGGAGATATGACAATGCGCCAGTTTTCGTCACAAATGACGAGCATTGGTAAAGTGCGTGTTTTTAAATCCAGTGTTCGTCACCAGCATTTCTAACCAAACTAGGAACGCGAGCACAAAATAGCCAATCGCGTATGTTACAGAAACAATTACCAACTATATCACACACTTGTAACATTTTAAAATGTCGGAACATAACACGTATGCACATAATTAACTCGCGTGCCTGCTTAGCACATGCGAGAAGCAATACGCCGCGCCAAGACAGCTCAACTCACACGAGATGTTAGATGCTGGGAATCGCCTATTACATCGCACGGATGATTTCGCCAAGTTGCTCTTTATCGGCCCCCGTGGCTCATAATCACAAGATTCATGGTCACGTAAAACTGCAATCTTCCTTCCTTCCTTTTCTTTATCGGCAACGAAGGTGTGACGAATCTCGTAAGACTTTGTGCGTTGAGACAGGCCTGTTGACATGCTTATTTTTTGTACTTACCTATACGAGAGTAACAAAAACCAGTACAGTTACCTTATTAGTTTTAATTTAATTTTTTTTATGTTTTATTAATTTTTGATCTTTTTAAATTTAGGTGTCCACCTCTAAATTTTAAATTCCATTCCAAATTTGTATACTTTAATCTGTGTTAAGAGGGGCAGATGACCTCGTAGTACCGCCCCTTAAAACAACAATAAATAACTCGCACTGATATTTTTCGCCAGAACTCACGAGCGGTCTTATCGACCGCACAGAATCCATGGGTCATTATTTAATGCACAAATTATTTTTTCGAACACAACACACCGAAATGTCATAATATCATAGCTTTATTACACAAAGTATGTCTAGTCAGCTGAGAAAATATTCTACAAGACACAAAATAAAGAAATATTCAGTTCACTTGACTACTTTGAATGTCTGTCCGTCAGAACTTCTGGTTAACGATGTTTAAAAATTGAACTCTGGAAATGTAAAATTAAAACAATAATAAACATTAAAGAATGAAAACCCAATAGCCTCCGTGGCTTAGGCGGCAGCACGCCGTCCTCTCACCGCTGGGTCCTTGGTTCAAATCCCGGTCACTCCATGTGAGATCTGTGCTGGACAAAACGGAGGCCGACAGGTTTTTCTCCGGGTACTCCGGTTCTCCCTGTCAAAATTTCATTCCAGCAACACTCTCCACTATCATTTCATTTGTCATTCATTTAATCATTGCCCCAGAGGAGTGCGTCAGGCCTCGGCAGCCGCCACAGTTCATATCCTCGCCGCTAGATGGGGGCTTCATTCATTCCATTCCCTGACCCGGTCGGAGACTGGAAGCAGGCTGTGGATTTTCATTTTTCAAAGAATGAAAACCCACTCAAGTCCCAATGCACCAGTCATTAGTAATTTTCATCACCTATGGCTGCTTCAAAATAACGCTCGGTAAAAGTGTGTTCTGGGAACTTAACAAAGAGTGCAATACAGGACCTGCCAGATCTCACCAATGCTGAAGAATTTAGTCATCATCCCTCCTCCACGATTTCAATACTTTTCTCCGCGCACTGGACACATGATGGCGATGTGTGTTCTTTACATATGAAACGTAAACATGAAACACATTTAGTTGTGGTTTTCCGGTTCTTCTTTCTATCACAATAAGCACAGCGACCATTGTCTGTCTGATTTACAGTTTGGTGACGTTGGTCCTCTTTTGCAATACCTAAAATGATGCGCAAACTCATCTTAACATGAGGAGCAATGCAGTCAATTGATGCACGATATGAATCATGTAACCATTTGGTAGCATCATTGAGAGCTCCTTAAAATATTTCCGGCGATTTATGCCACTTCCGTTAGGCTTGTCTCTAAAAATAATGAAACTGTTGATTGCTGCAATGTTCAAAAGCATGTAGAACAATGTTAGGAGCCAGCGATTGCTGATTCTAGAGACAGAGTATTCAGACTTCATCCTGTCAACGACATCAACACCCCCTTTCGTTAGGCTATAAAAAGTAAGCATCTCGGCTTGGTTCGCTTCTCCTGACTCTGGGTGGATGTTATATCCTTCATGCGTCGTAGAAGTACAAGTACATTTTTGTTTTTTCTGGGAACATATGAGAGAAGTGTTTGCTGTCCTCTATACGCAAGGCCTCGCGCGCGGTGGAAAAGACTGCAACTTATGTCGAGGTCAGAGTTTTCTTCCTCCCAGTAACAATGGACAACAAATTTAGATTAACTGTTACTGCACTGGTGTTGTCAACTCTGCAACGGAGGGTAAGAGAAGCACGAGCAAGACGAGATGTAAGCTCATTGCAAATTACAAATGAATGAATGTGCGGTTGAAAAGACTGCGCGGCGAGTTCTCCTGGGTTAATTATGTAACATAATATGATTGAAAATCTAATTTAGCAAGGCTATAATTTTCTCCAGGTGTACAATACCATATGTTAAGCAACTAGTTGGATGTGTATTTGTCTTCCAGCAAGAAAATGATCTGAGACACAGATCCAGTCTTTGCGTAGCTTACCTGAAAGGGAAGGAGGGAGTAGAAGAGTTCCAGGTGATTGGAATAGTGCCTCTGATCTTAGCCCCATAAAGCGTTTATGGAAGAAACTAGATCACAAGGTGTGGAAATTGTGTCCCACATCATAGGGAAGCATTTGGGAACTTCTAGAAACTTGCTTGGAAGGAAATTCCCTCAACACTTTTGCAAGAAACTAGTAGAAAGAATGCCGAGGATAGTGAAGAGCATTGTTGCATTTTTTGATAAAGTGTTATGGTTCTTGTCCTTCCTTTCATGACTAACACCCTTTGTTAAAAAGGAACTTGGCCCCCATCTTCCTCTATCTAGTTTTTCCTTTAATTTTATCTCGGAACACTATTCCTCTCTGCGGCCGTTGTATTACTCATGCCGTCCTCAACGTCCTTAATAGCAGCTTCCATTTGCTGAATATCGTTATTGAGAAATGTGCATTTCGACATATTGCTTGAAAGCAAAGATTTAGTCTTAGAATATACTAGCTGAAGTACCCGTGCTTCGCTACGCGTCATAAATAAATTAAAATGTGAAGGTGACAGTTAAAACAGGGGATAGGCGAGGTGCTGCGCAGAGGGAGATTTAAGGATGGAACATTTTGTCCAACTACACCGCTCGGCGTTGACCGTGTTTTATAGCACAAATTTAGGTTTTACTCGCTAATAGTTGCAGATACCTTTCGGATAGAAAATGTAATTTTAAACCTCGCATATGCCATCAAAAGTTTGTTATTTCTTAGCGTTCTCTTTTTATTTGAAATGGAAATATGAAAGTTGAAACCAAAGGGTGTAGTGACGTCACTAAAATGGTCGCCATTTTAAATAGTGCAAAGTATTGAAATCAAAAGTAACCTATATGTTAACCAGGTAAATCAGCTACTTCCATGTAAAATTCACGTAAATCGGACCAGTGGTACTTGCGAGATTGAGTAATACACAGACACACACCATCTCAATTTTACCCTCGCTTCGCTCGCGTCATAGTCGTATCATATTGTTTTTCAATGAAATGCAGGTTTAACCCCGTTAACACCCCTTTAGAACCTGAATACCCAAAAATCCCTCCTTAGTAGACGTTTTCGACACACAACAAACAAACATATCCCCAAAATATCATTCTTCTAACTTTAATAGTTTTGGTTGGTCGATGAGAGCAAACATACAAAAATCCTTCCTTAGTGGACGTTTTTCTTCCAGAAGTTCACCCCTCCCCATATGCCCCTTAAATTGCATTTATGAAAACACGGTCGAACACCTATTTATTTTATTTATTTATTTATTCAGTTATTTATTTATTTTTAAGCTGATAGATTTCCTCCGAGTTTCAGACTCCTCCCTATGTCGTTTAAGAGATACACGCTCAGTTAGGAATCTTTCAACCCCCACTTTTCATCCCTTTCACCTCATAATATACACTACATTGAAAAACCATTAGACATGTGTCAGCTTATTTTTAATGATTAGTATATGTGCCAAGTATCACATCCCCAAATGAAACCACTCGTGAGATATTGTTATTCAATGGAAAGCACGTTTACCCCCTTAACACCTCTTTAGAACCTGAATATCCAAAACTCTTTCCTTCGTGGACGTTTTCGACATACAATGAACATATCCCCAAAATTTCATGTTTCTAACTTCAATAATTTTGGCTGGGCGATGATGAGTGAGTGAGTCAGTCAGGATATTTTCTTTCATTTATTTTTGATAATTTCACCCGTCCCCATGAACCCCTTAAATTGGATTTATGAAACAAACGGTCAAACACCTATTTACTTATTTAAAGCTGTTTTCCCCCTGAGTTTGATGAGTGAGTAAGTGAGTCAATCAGTTAGGACACTTTCTTTCCTGTTTTTTTTTCTCCATAATTTCACCCCTCTCCAATGGCCCCTTAAATTGGATTTATGAAAAAACGTTCGAACACCTATTTACTTGTATTTTAAGCTGTTTTTTCCCACCGAATTTCAAACTTCACGCCTATATCGTTTCAGAGATACACGCTCCGTCAAGAATCCCTCAACCCCCAATTTTCACCCCTTTCACCTCATAATATAGACCACATCGATAAACCCTTAGACATATGTCAGATTATTTTTAATGATTAGTTTATATACCGAATATCACATCCCCAAACAAACAACTCATGAGATATCGTTATTTAATGAAATGCACGTTTACCCCCTTGACACGTCTCTAAAACCCGAATAAACAAAAATCATTCCTTAGTTAACGTTTTCGACATACAGCGAACATATTCCCAAAATTTCATGTTTCCAACTTTAATAGTTTTCGCTGGGCGTGATGAGTGAGTGAGTCAGACAGGTCATTTTCTTTCATTTATTTTACCAGAATTTCACCCCTCCCCATGGGCCCCTTAAATTGGATTGATTAAAAAACGCTTGAACACCTATTAACTTATTTCCTAAGCTGTATTTTTCCCCTGAGTCAGTCGGTTAGGACACTTTCTCTCATTTTTTCCCCCAGAATTTCACCCCACCCCATTGGCCCCTTAAATTAATTTATGAAAAAAAAACAGTCGAAAACCGATTTACTTACTTTTTAAGCTGTTTTTTTTTCTCACTGAATTTCAAATTTCTCGCCTATCTCGTTTAAGAGATAGGCCTACACGCTCCATTAGGAATCCTTCAACCCCCACTTTTCAGCCCTTTCACCTCATAATAATACACCACATCGAAAAACGCTTAGACACATGTCTGCGTATTTTTAATGATTAGTTTATATGCCGAGTATCACATCCACAAATGAAACCACTCGTGAGATATTGATATTCAATGAAATGCAGGTTTAACCCCCTTAAGACCCCTTTAGAACCCGAATATCCAAAAAACCTCCCTTAGTGTACGGTTTTGACATACAACGAACATATCCCCGAAATGTCATGTTTCCAACTTCAATATTTTTGGCTGGGCGATGATGAGTGAGTGAATGAGTCAGGAAATTTCCTTTCATTTTTTTTTCTTCAGAATTTCACCCCTCCCGATGAACCCCTTCAATTTGATTGAAAAATAAACTGTCGAAAAGCTATTTACTTACTTTAAAGCAGTTTTTTCCCGTGAGTTTGATGAGTGAGTCAGTCAGTCAATCAGTTAGAAAACTTTCTTTCCTGTCCCTCCCCCCGAATTTCACCCCTCCCCATGGGCCCCTTAAATTGGATTTATGGAAAAGCGGTCAAACACATATTTACTTATTTTTATGCTGATTTTTTTTCCGCTGAGTTTCAAACTCCTCGCCTATGTCGTTTAAGAGATACACGCTCCGTTAGGAATCTTTCAATCCCCACTTTTCACCCCTTTAACCTCATAAACACATCGAAAAACCCTCAGACACGTGTCTTGTTACTTTTTAATGATAAGTTTATATGCCGTGTATCACATCCCCCAATGAAACCAATCGGGAGATATAGTTATTCAATGAAATGCAGGTTTAACCCCCTTAAGACCCCTTTAGAACCTGAATATCCGAAAATCCTCCCTTAGTAGACGGTTTTGACATACAATGAACATATCCCCAAACTGTCATGTTTCTAACTTCAATAATTTTGGCTAGGCGATGATGAGTGAGTAAGTGAGTGAGTCTGGACTTTCCTGCCCCCCCCCCCCCCCCCCCCCAGAATTTCATCTCTCCCCATGGGCCCCTTAAATTGGATTTATGAAAAAACTGTCAAACACATATTTACTTCTTTTTTATGTTGATTTTTTTTCCGCTGTGTTTCAAACTCCTCGCCTATGTCGTTTAAGAGACACACGCTCCGTTAAGAATCTTTTAATCCCCACTTTTCACCCCTTTCACCTCATAATATACACCACATCGAAAAACCCTCAGACACATGTCTTCTTATTTTTAATGGTGAGTTTATATGCCGAGTATCACATCCCCCCATGAAACCAATCGGGAGATATTGCTATTCAATTAAATGCAGGTCTCCCCCCTTAACACCCCTTTAGAACCTGAATAGCCAAAATTTCTCTCTTAGTGGGCATTTGCGGCCCTCGAGGAAGCTGCATACCAGATTTCATTCCAATCCGTTCGGTGGTTTCTGAGATTTCGTGATGAATAAATGAATGAGTGAGTGAGTGAGTGGTATTTGAAAAATATATAGTAGAAAGAAGATAGTGTCAAGTCTTTGTTATGCTAAACTCGGTTGACAGTGCTGTGTGAGCAGTTGAGTAACTAACGGGATTTCAAGTAAAGATCCTCATTTTCTATACCGGTAGTGCTGAGCGCAATTGGCATCAAGTCGGCCGTGTCTCGACTTGAGCTATGTTGCCATGGAAACTATCTGCCTTGCCATTCCTTCATGAGTATATTTTATGATTTGATTAGCCTGTTTTTGAGTGAAATAGGGCCAAAATCAGAAGAATGAGAAAGACTATCGAAAATTCATGTAGCCAGCGGTTCCTTCTGGGTCCTAAACTATGTGTATGCAAAATATGGTTGAGATTGGTGGAACGGTGTAGATTTGTATACGGAACCAACATATATACATACATACATACATACATACATACATACAGACTTTCACTTTTATATATTAGATTTTTAATCTCAATTTTAAAAGAATCCTCTGTAGCATACCTAGCCATAAAGTCCCTAGGCCTAGACCTACTGATAATAATACTGTTATTTGTTTTACGTCCCTTTTAACTACTGTGGCTCTTAGAGAAGCTGGGGTGCCAGAATTTTGCCCCGAAGGGGATCTTCAAATTGCCAGTAAATCTACTGACACGGCTCCCTTGCATTTGCTCACCCTCAAATGCCAGATGACCGCCCGGATTCGATCAGAGTGCAACCTTAGGCACAGCAAGCGAGAATGTTACCGCTGAGCCACGCAGCCAGCCTGGACCTACATAATAATAAAACACTGTAAATGTTTATTGGTTCTGAAAAGTTAACGCAAACTGTAACATTATCGTGCACTAGTGTTCGTCACGCATGTGCTCTAAAGATTGTCAGCTATGACAACTATTGGACACGATGATCAAACTTCAGAACTACATTATAAATATATTGCCGCTGTTAGTTAGGTCTTACAAGGAGAAATGCCAGTGTGCAAGTTTTCGTCATAAGTGACGAGCATTGGTAAAGTGTGTTTTTCTTTAATCCAGGGTTCGTCACCAGCATTTCTAACCAAACTAGGAAAGTTAGCTCGAAATAGCAAATCACATATGTTATAGAAACAATTACCAACTATATCACACATTTGTAACATTTTAAAATGTCGGAACATAACACTTAAGCACATAATTAACTTACGTGCCTGCTTAGCACATGTGAGGAACAATACGCCGCGTCAAGACAGCTCAACTCACAGGGGATGTTAAACGCTGGGAATCGCCTATTACATGACACGCATGATTTCGCAAAGTTGCTCCTTATCGACAACGAAGGTATGACGAATTGCGTAAGACTTCGTGCGTTGAGGAAGCCCCGTTGACATGCTTATTATTTGTACTTATATACAAGAGTGACGACTATTGGCTCAGTGACGAAAACCGGTACAGTTTCCTTAACTGAATTCACATATTGTTAAATAATCCCAGAATTGTACTTCTTTCTCTTTTTGGTTTCTTACAAAATAATATAAATATATTTTAAATCGTCTTGAAACATTTTGCCTGCTTTGTACCATAATTGAGAATATACTGGACCCATTCGCCACGTGTCGCAGGTTCATGAGAGTAAAATTATGAATATCATGTTTTGCTAGACAAATTCCAGAAAGGATTAATCTATACTAATATAATAAAGCTGAAGAGTTTTTATGTTTGTTTGTTTAAACTCGCTAATCTCTGGAACTACCAGTCAGATTCAAAAATTCTTTTTGTATATGATAGCCAGATTCAAGAGGAATAGTTTAGGCTATGTAGCATTAGGTTACACCTCTCGGGTAACCTTAAAGATAGATTTTTGTTCAGTAAGTCGGAAGAACAAGCGCTCCCGAACAGCTTTATCCGCGTTCGCTGGCGTTACGGTTAGTGATGCGTAAACCGTTTCATCGATCTGAACCAAAATTTGTATACATACCCTTTGGAACCCTTCGAGTAACACTGTCTACATGAAATTTATGACAGACCAGTCCATTCCCTGCATTTAGGCCCTTTGGCACAAATCTACACCTTTTCACCGATCTGAACCAAAATTTGTATACTTACCCTTTGTAACCCTGCGAGTAACACTATTTACGTGAAATTTGGACAGACCCCTCCATTCCCTGCATTTAGGCCCTTTGGCACAAATCTACACCGTTTCACTGATCTGAACCTAATTTTACATACTTACCCTTTGGAACCCGACGAGTAACACTGTCTGCTCGAAATTTCGGACAGACCACTCCATTCCGTGCATTTAGGTCCTTCGGCACAAATCTACACCGTTTCACCGATCTGAACCACATTTTGTATACTTAACCTTTGGAACCTTGCGGGTGACACTGTCCACTTTAAATTTTGGACAGACCACTCCATTCCCTGCATTTAGGCCCTTTATCACAAATCTACTCAGTTTCTCCTAATTGCAGCAAATTTTACATACAGTTTGAAACCCTGCTGGTAACACTGTCCACTTGATATTTTGGACAACACTCTCCATTTAGAATAACAGACAAAATGAACTTGAAAACCATGTATTAAGGCCCTAAAACCATTCATGTCTGTAGTAGTGTAACTGTAAGACTATTTTAATAAGCCTTGTTGACTGGCAATTTGGGCTGCATCACGAGACCCCTACCAGTGTTCTGGTGCAGAATTGCAAAGATAGTTGCTTCTTGCGCTGTTTGTAAATTGCAGTCACGGGCAGTAATTAGTGCAAAAATATTTCTTAGGCCCCTTAAAACAGTTATCATGAAAATATTATGCCTCTGTATACGGTAAGTGCAATGGTGTTGGTCCAGTACATTGAGGTTATCAGCTGCAATAAGCGTTGGTGCTTTCAAATTTACCTTCAGTTATTCTGAATCTTATCGTTGAGTGCTATGTGGCGATAAATGATACTATTGCTACCTCAGGAGCTCGGGACAGCCGAAGTTTTCCAAAGTGTTCTGATTATTTTCCTACGGCACTATGCGACAAAAGACGACACTATTGGTCTCTACATTTCTAACAGCCAATGAGATACAGGCCCTAGGCAGTGTCTTTTATTTCACTTACTCCTCTTTCTAGTCATTTTTTTTATTCGTTTGTAAATTACATGTTTCAGTGCTGTAGTTAGTAAATAGCCGTTTCCCAATTCATTATTATCATTGTCATCATTACGGGAAAATGACCTGAATGTTACGTCCATTATACTGTACTACCACCACCACAAAATGTTATATTATTTTTTTTTTTTCTGTTAGTTTAAGTATCTTGTGCCAGTTCTGTGGTAGTATTCATTATCATCCATGAAAAAAAAAAAAAAACACCGGGCAAAGCCGGGCATTACTGCTAGTTAAGTATGTAGTCGGAAGGAAGGAGTCGCTCATGTATAGGATGATGAGCCATGAATAAAAAGTATAGAACAGTTCTTATTCTGCCATGGCCTAGCTAAGGAATGTTGGCCGGTTGTAATATTTGAAAATATTTGAAAGGAAGTTACACACAATGGATTTTACGAATGGTCCGTTTGTGTAGTGTAGGGCGGTTGTGAGATGCGGACAGGCTGGGGAACTACCAGCTGAAGTCTGGGGGCAGCACTGGCCTACTCACTGTGCAACACAACGGCAGTATGTGAGAGTGACAGATATAAGAAATGCCATTCTAGTGGAATAACTTGCTCGGGACGACATCTGTATTAATGGCACTCAGTATACCTCATTCCATACAAGTTGAGGCCAATTATAACATGCCAGAGCCACGAAGAAGACCTCTTGACCTATACGAGCACACTATCTCTGATTGAAATATTACAGACACGGTATCAATTGTAAACTGGCTTTAACTTCACATCAGTAAGAGGTAAGAACTCTTCTTCGTGACTCTGGCGTGTTGTCATTTGACTCTTAACTTAAATTGAATGAGGTATAGGCAGTAAGATTGTAAATATTATAAGGAATGTCCTGATGGCCAAGACGTCTTTATTAGCATCATCATTGGTTTGCAGTCCTAAGACTGGTCAGTTGCCATAAAAACATGTCCATATCGTCCTGTTATTTGCTGCTTCCTTCATTGAATTATAATTCTGTGCTTGGGTGTCGTTTAGAATTTGTTTAAGGAAGGTATTTCTAGGTCTTCCTCGTGGATGTTTTCCCTCAATGAACCCTTCTGCCACAGTTCTCATTAAATTGGAGTGGTGCATTGTGTGACCCCACCATGCGAGACGACGTTTACGGATTGTGCATATTATCCGTTGGTTCACGGTGTCAAGAACCCTTGTGTTCGATATCCTGTGCCTCCACGTCACATTTATCATCTTACGATAGCACCACATCTCAAAGGCTTCAAGACTGTTATTTTTATTTAGTGTCCACGTTTCACAGGCATACAACGCAACTGTCCATACAAAAGCATGTAGCATTCTCATTCGGAGGGAAAGCTTAAGTCGACTGGTACAAAGTAATCTCCTCTTTGCATAAAAGCTAGTTTTGCCTGAGCAATGCGGTATTTAACTTCAGTGGTGCACCTTCCGTCCTCTGTAATCTTTTGACCTGGGTAAGTGAAGGATTTTACTTTGTTGGTGAGATCGGCACCTGCCGGTATCGACCTCCATCCTGATCGATAGGTGCAACTAGTGCCCTCAACTAACCTTTAAACAGTTCGTTTTATGATCTGTTCATGGCACAACGCATTTAAACAGTTCATGTATTTTGTGTTAAATAAATCAGTTGAGTTACATTTAAACGAGCGTTACATTTCATTGCCGCTTTAAAACCTCTAGGCTGAGAGGTAAAATCGGACCCTTGAAGAGGCAGCACAATGTTTACTCCTGCAATCTGGCCTACCGATGACATTCTGGGCGGAGGCGATCAACACCGCAAATTATCTGAGGAACCGATCGATGTCCAACCAAAAAGCTAAACGGGAAGACTCCATTTGAGCGCTGGTTCGACAGAGCTCAGACTGCACACTATTTCAAGGACTTGGGGAGCAAGGTGTTCTGCCTGGACAAGACCCCAAACAAGGGGAAGTTTAGCCCTCGGGCATAAGAGGGAATTTTTGTTGGATATTCGGAGATGTCGAAGGCTTACCGTATCTGGATTCCCGAAACGAAGAAGATCGAGATCACGAGAGACGTTGTTTTTCGTGAGGAGATGACCGCGCCTAAGAAATCAGTCGATGATCTGTTCCCCCGTGACTCTCCGGACAAAGTACGCATTGAACCAGAGGATCCGATCCATGAACTGGAGTTCGAGCTGGTGTCGAGAGACGAAGTTCTGGCAGAAAACCAACCTGATGTTGCTGAATGGGAATTCCCCGATGGCTTCATAGGCTTTCCTGCCGACGATTACTTTGTTGAACCGGAGATCCAATCCGATGAGCAACAAGCGGCATCATCTAGGAGAAGAGGCGGACGGCCTCGTTTGATTAGAACTGGAAAATCGGGGCGACCCCGCAAGGACTACGGTGATCGACCAGGGGAAGCGGCCAACGTCGCTGAAATCCCAGTGACCCAGGCTATCTCCGGAGATGACTCACCTGCATGAATCGAAGCAATGTCAGAAGAAGCAGTTTCACTGATTCGGAACAATACGTGGAAGCTGGTCGACCGTCCCAAGGGGCAACGTGTGATAGGAAGCAGATTCGTTCTCCGGAATAAGATTAACCCTGACGGCACTATCAGCAAGCGGAAGGCGCGCGTGGTAGCGAGGGGTTTCACGCAGAGACCAGGAAAAGAGTTTCACGACACGTTCGCTCCAGTCGCAAGGCTGAGCACAATAAGGACTGCGGTGGCGTTAGCTGTACAAGATAATCTAAAGATCCAACAGCTAGACGTCAAGACGGCGTACTTGAACGGAGAAGTCGAGGAGCAAATCTTCATGGAGGCCCCGGACCACTTCGAGGACGTTCTTGCCCATACCGTTCAAGACGAGTCGGTTGACGAGACAGTGCGAAAGACCGCAGATGAGATGTTGGAGAAGTTGACCAATCATGACATGGTGTGCTCACTAAACAAAGTGTTGTACGGACTGCGACAGGCAGGACGCGCTTGGTATCACCGTCTCGAGGAAGAGATGAAAAATCTCAAGGTGACTCACTCGGATGCAGATCCATGCATGTACCACATCG
Source organism: Meconema thalassinum (assembly GCA_946902985.2). NCBI lineage: Eukaryota > Metazoa > Arthropoda > Insecta > Orthoptera > Tettigoniidae > Meconema > Meconema thalassinum. Next base: position 568,871,536 of record OX336390.1, on the reverse strand, counting down.
GACCAGTCGAAGATAGGATTTATATAATCATTTATGTCGACGACATGATGATCATGGCTTGAGACGACAAGAAGATCGACGTGGTGAGAGACTTTCTGAATACCAAGTTCGAGATCAAGGACTTGGGGGACGTGCGGTATTGTCTGGGGCTGGAGTTCGAGAGGAGCACCAACCAGATGAAACTCAGCCAGAAAGGATACATAGACGAGGTCCTGGAGAGATTCGGAATGGAAGAGTGCAGGCCTGTCAGCACTCCCATTGATCCAGGTACGAAGCTGCAGAAGGAAGACTTGAACCCTGGCGAACAAGCGGAGAGTGTCCCCTACCGACAGTTGATAGGAGCTCTAATGTACCTGTCAGTGTGAACGAGGCCGGACATATCCCATGCAGTCAGTTCTCTCTCTCAGTTCAACGACTGTCACGGACAGCAGCACTGGAAGGCTTCAAAACGTGTCTTGCGATACCTCGCTAACACACGTGATCTCTGCCTCATTGACTCCAAATCCAGCGGTCCAGCGGTGATGTACGTGGACGCTGACTGGGGAAGCTGCCTGGTGGATCGAAAATCGTACACTGGATACGCGTTCACACTAGGCGGCGCTGCAGTGAGTTGGGAGTCCAGGAAGCAGCCTACTGTGGCCCTGTCATCAACGGAGGCCGAATACATGGCCTTGACAGAAGCAACCAAGGAAGCTCTACACTTGAGGAGACTCCTGAAAGACTTTGAAAAACCGATAGATGTTGTCCCAGTGAAGAACTACAATGTAGGTGCGCAGAAGCTGACATCGAATCCTATGTTTCATTCACGGACGAAGCACATCAACATCAGGCACCATTTCGTCCGAGATGCCGTGGCCAAAAAGGTGGTTTCGGTGGAGTACACTCCAACGGATGAGATGCCTGCGGACATATTGACAAAAGGATTGTCAAGGCCCAAGCACGAGAAATGTGCTCAATGCCTTGGCTTGAGACCACATGCACCAGGTTAACTCCGGCTGTTGGTCGAGGGGAAGTGTTGGTGAGATCGGCACCTGCCGGTATCGACCTCCATCCTGATCGATAGGCGCAACTAGCGCCCTCAACTAACTTTTAAACAGTTCGTTTTATGATCTGTTCACGGCACAACGCATTTAAACAGTTCATGTATTTTGTGTTAAATAAATCAGTTGAGTTGCATTTAAACGAGCATTATTTTTCATTGCCGCTTTAAAACCTCTAATAGACTTGTTGTATGCCCGAGTTATTAATCTTTAATCGAAGAGGTTTTGGGAATTATGAGACTGTCATGCATTTTGTCTTTGAGCATGTCAAATTTAAATAATTGAGGGAAAAGCAATCGTCAAGATCCCACTGCCGCTGGGATTGGCTGTTTGAATTCACCAGATGGGGAATTCCAGTACTAATTTAAGGAGACAGTTAAACCATGAGAATTATTTAAATTCCTGTGATCAGATCTTAATGAGAAGGGTACCACGAGCTTTTATGCTCCGGGATGACATGTCAGAACACAGTATATTTCCTTCCACTGGAACATAGGAATTAGAGTTCACTGCCTATTGTGTGCCAGCCTTCAATCTTTGAAAGGTGCCTACAAACAGCGAGCCATCATCATCCTGTTTTCATCAGTCCATGGGCTGAGTCCAAGCCATTCTTCGGTCGGAGGGTATGCCATGCTTGAACTTATAAGTCAGTTGATTCAGTGGTGCATATGCTTTTAAAAAACACTAATTACTGGAAAGTACGAGTGTGCCTAGCCAGACAGTTGTTGGACTTAAGATTATTATCGTAATTAATTGTTATAATTAGTGTAGAGACCTACATACAGTCGCGCCATGACTATTGACATGATCATGAGATAAGCAAGGAAGGGGCAGATGATCTCGTAGTTCCGCCCCTTAAAACAACAATAACTAACTAAGCAAGGAAGTTAGTAAAATTCCTCCATTTACGTGCAAGAGACTTCCACGAACAGTGCGGATATCAGTATCAGTCGGTTTGTGTATTAGCGCATGACAAAGTTTGCTCCAAAGGTATTTTTAGAGGTTAAAAGTGTCCTCGTCGGCCGATATTCGTATCTGAGTGTATGTTTCTTCCCTGCAATTCTAATAATTTGTGTCCACTCGATGGAGATGTCGGTGACTGAACAGTCCAATCCTTGCATAGAACATGCGGCCACACACGTTGCATCTGTTGGAAGGTGGAGAACGTGGTAGTATTTGGTGTAGCTTATTTCTCTGACATGTTTCCAATTCCTGCCTTCGGCAGTTGGGGTGAGGTGGTTCCACGCCAACGTGTGCGATCTTCTGAAAGAGTATACCAAGTATCTGGACTAATGGCTACACTCCTCAAGGTTTGTTTGAGCTGGTCTTTGTAATGTTTCAGAGGCACACCTAGAGGTCTCTTGCCCATGCTGAGTTTGCTGTATAAGATTTGCCGAAGGAGTCTGTTGTCATTCATACGTTGGATATGAAGAATCACACTCTCAACATGTTACTACAGTCATCGCAGTAACTCAGATTATCAGACGTAAATGACAGATGACGAAAGATTTTCTGAGCTTCTAATTGAAATAAGTACAAAGTTACACTTTTGTTTTCTTCTCTGATCACTGAGGAATGTATGTAAGAAAAAATCGGTGTCATATGTTTGCATGCACCTCTAGTTGAGGGAACAGGGCCAGCTCCTTGTGCGCTAGCACTTTTAATAATACCACGTCCAGATTTTAATTTTACTTTTGCACGTCTTATAATTTCTAAAGAGTCAAATCCAAGTGCACATTACTTCACAAATGGAGGCTTTCAGCTTTTAGCTCATGTATTGTACATATAGTACGAGTCATTTAGATGCAAGGTAGAGAATTAAATTGCCTGATGCATGCGGGACTCAAATCCATAATTCCAGCTTTGTACATTGTTGCTCTATCACTGAGATAAGTGCAGACACTTTAATTCCTACTAGTTGAAACCCGTCAAAACATGACGGTCAATAGAAAAATATTTACTGAAGAATTTTCTTATATAGGCCTACTGTACATTCTTTGTACGATTATTTTTTGGCTCTATTGAAACTATACGGGCGTCAAAAGATTGCACTCTCAACATTGCAAAATACTGCTGGCCATGACTGAAAAATTGATGAGGCAAATTGAGACCTATATGTTCCAGAGTTTCCCATTGAGCTTTATTGATTGTGATAAAGTATGCCAAACGAATTGGAAGATATTGCCTCTTAAAAGAAAATGATAGTGTTTTATCGGATGGTGTTAAATCAAGTTGAAGGATTAGACCTCTCTGCCTAATTTTAACTGCACTTAATATTTCCAAATCCAAGCAATATGGTTGCATTTAGGAGCCCTTGTTTAAAAGTATTATAATTATTATACAGTATTCTGCCTAGTGGCAGGTCCATGTCTCCTTACAGAGAATTTCTGATGCCAACGTTCCCGGTCTTCAGCTTCTTTCTTCAGTCTGCTGTAACTCCTTCCATCTTTCATATCTAGATGTTGAATTCTTCTTCTTCCCCATCCTGTCGTTCCTTTGATCTTCCCTTCAATGGCGTCATGCATGAGCCCCTCATGTCTAAGTATGTGCCCGATCCAGTTGGCCTTCCTCTGAAGAATTGTATTCAGAAAAGTTTTCTTCTCACCTACTCTTCTCAGTACAGCATCGTTTGTCACCTCATCTGTCCACTTGATCTTCTCTATTCTCCTCCAGCACCACATTTCAATACTTTCTAAGTATTTTCTTTCCCTTTTTCTCATGGTCCACGTCTCTGTCCACGTACATGGCAACGTAAATCATGGAGAATTCCTTACCTTACGGGAATAATAAAAGTAACAAATGTTTAGACAATGTAACACCAATTTCAAGAAAGAATAATTGGGAAATAAAATTACATGTCCGAGGTGGGAATCAAACCCCTTCGACGATGCATAATCAATTTCGTTGTCCACAATGTTAGCCGCTGAGCCACCCAGACAACGGAATTTGAGTGCAATATTAAATGACGTAAACAACAAACCCACTCAACTGCCAGTTAAAGTTCTTCAATATTTCCCTTATTTCATGATTTTATTCCAGTATATATCGGGTCACAACATAAGCGATGGGGCAGATGACCTCGTAGTTCCGCCCCTTGAAACCTCAATAACTAACTACTAACATAAGCGATATTTCCCTTTTTAATTCTTATAAACAAAGATCACACTACGATACGGTGGATCTTTTATCCGCCATTTCTTGCGTGAAGAAATGGCATTGTGACGCGCAATTTTCACATATATTACATTTTTCTTGAAACATTTAAAAATATACTGTAACATATATTTTCCTTTTAAAGAAACTCTGCAAATCTGCATGCCAAGAGCTTTCGTAAGAATGCCTTACGAATCAAATCGGTTAACTCGTTTGCACAATCCCGTGGGAACAAAAAACACCTTAGTGTTTTAAATATAAGAATGGCCCGTTACTTTACGGGAATGATAAAAGTAAAATATGTTTCGACAATGTAATACCAATCGTAAGAGGGAAGAAAACGTAAATAGAAAAACATAGCCGAGGTGGGAATCGAACCCTCTTGACAATGCATAATACAAATTTCTGGACTGTAACTATAGCCCCTCGGCCATCCAGACAATCATGTGTCACTGCAATATTAAGCTACCTAACCAGTATACACACTCAACCTGCAGTTTAAGTCCTTCAATACTTGGCTTATTTAATATAATTCTATTTCAATGCATATTGTAAAAACATAATTAACATTATTGGAAACCTTTTTTAATTCTCATAAACAAGGATCTCAGTTAGACGCGGCCGGAAGAGCCATTTGTCTTGTAGAGAAAGGCCATTGTGTGCATGCGCGGGAGTGTCAAATATTACATATTTCTTTAATCATTTAATAATATACCGTAACATATATTTTCCTTTTAAAGAAACTCTACAAATCTGCATGCCAAGAGCTTTCGTTAGAATGCCTTACGAAGCCAATCGGTTAAGTCATTTTCACAATCTTGTAGGAACAAAAATCACCTTAGTGTTTTTAATGTAAGGATGGTTGTTATAAGCTACATCTTTGATGCTAGACTGCACTAGCCTATTATACTGTTATTGGTGTCCACTGTGGTCTTGATTACGATCTTAAATACATTACTTGATATTTAAATACATATTTCTGGCACTTATTAACGACCTACCGAATGGGATTCAAAGTGACTGCCGATTGTTTGCAGATGATTGTGTAATATACCGAAAAATTCACAGTTACAAACTGACCTCAACCTGGTTCATAAATGGGTGGTTGACAACAAAATGAAGATAAATACGAGTAAATGTAGTCTCATGAGAATAGGGAGAGGGCGAAGGCATGATTTTCAATGTAATATCGGCTCGGAAATACTTGCTGTGAAGGCACACACGCTCCGTGCTCATGGATTCGAGATGAAGGTGAGCGATAATTTTTCGATCGGTTAGGTTTCTATTTCAAATTTCTTGGGGGTCATTTGTTTTCTGATTATCATAATTTGTTTTTTCTTAGATGAAATGCTGCTAACAGATAGGACTCATTCAACTAGGAGCCACACTAGGTGTCTTAACTTTATGAGGAGGCTTGATGAGGGCCGAAACAAGAACCTTGTCACATCAATGGGAGTTTCCATTATCCGTTTCATATGTTGACTTGTGGGCTGGTCAAAATGATAGTCAACAGAATGTCCATGACACAGCTGCGCTTGTTCCGTGTTTGGGGAAGTCAAAACGAAGCAACATCAACTTTTTATTAAAGAGCATTAGATGTTTCCATTATAATAAGTTGTTAATTTTACTATAAGATGCTAAGTTTGATTATACAGTATGTCAATTTTTAGTGCATGTTGTTTATTTTACTTGTTTATGAACTTTGTATTTTTGGTGAGTGTTTTATTATGTTTGTGAGGGCACTTGGCTGATGATGAGCTGATTGAGAGCTCAAAACATGTCCCAATAATGAAATAATATAATTTCAATAATAAAATTTTTATATTGAATAGATGGAAAATTTGTATTAGTCAAATAGGATTATATGTCAATACGGACCAATATGACGTCGAATACTCCTAATACATGTAGCAGAAGACTCGTGCAAATACTTGGGCATCCATGTAAGGAATGATATGAAATGGAGTACTCATGTGGGTTGTGTCCCCTCAGTATGCCTTCCTTCGGAGGGGAAGTAAAGCCGGCGGTCCCATGTCATAGATTTATGGCATGTTAAAGAACCTTCCACTAATTACACCTGTGTGAAGCTAAATTGTATAGGTTAGGAATGTAAACAACGTTCTTAGGTTTCTACGTTCGTTACCAAGAGCCGACTGCGGTGGCATCTAGTAGCTAAGTTCTGAACTAGGCGTAGTAGTTGTTGCTGGTGACATTTGGCGGCAAAAGTAGGAACTATTTGAAAAATTCAAAGTTGCAGTCCTTACTTGAATTAAAAAACAGATACACACACTAATACAGTCATCACAATTAACACCGGTTATCAGACAGATTCTACACACACCCAAAGTACACGGGGCTACATGACCGCGTTGTCGCAGCCCCTAAACTGAGGAACCAACCGACCAACCTGGGTTGTATCTTCTCCAATGCGTACAACTCACTTCATTTAGTAATGCGGGTATTAAAAGGAAGTAACTCTACCGCAAAAGAGTTAGGATATTTGACCTTGGTGAGGCCAATCTTGGAGTACGGCTCAGCGGCTTGGGACCCATATCAGGTAGTGCTCATACGGATTTGTTGCAACAAAGCATGATCTTCCTCAACATGGACATCATCTCAGCTTCCATATTTCTTATTTCCTTATTCGTGCCGATACGTTGGGCGCCAATGTAATGAATCTGAATACTAGTAATGGTCGGGGTCAACCAACAACAAGCCACTCGTTGGGCAATCATTGTAACAAATCTCTTGTTATATTGGTCGGGGTCAACCAACAACAACTAGCCCCACCGTTGGGCGATCAATATAACTACATTTCTTTCTTCTAATAATAATCTTCGGGGTCGATATAGCATTAAACATGCAAAGAAATACAATACTTTTAATACTTGTTTGTGTACATGTAAGCAAGTTTCCATTACCTACGTCTCTCGCACAGTATCCACAACTACCATGAGGAAAAGGCCCCTCATAATACTCAGTATTCTTCTGCTCCATTCTTATCTCCTTGCATTTTCTTAAAACATCTTTTTCTACATCAGCACACATCAAGACATCATATGACCATACGTCCAAAACACTTCATCTTATTCCTCAATTATCTTCCTATACATTCATTATTTTCAGGGGCAGATGACCTCGTAGTTCTGCCCCTTAAAACAACAATAACTAACAAACATTCATTATTTTCCAAACCTAATATAACCAACTCCAATTAAAACAAGCTATCCATCTTCATCCCAACAAGCAGACTAATCCATAATTCTCAACAAACCTACTACATTTCTTTTCATCGTAACAAACAGATAACCTCTCCATTTTTCTTTTTCCATAGTAACTCTTCAATCAATAAGCAGACACAAAACAACACACTATCTTAAAAGGAATATGGAATAACCTAAATTAAAGAAACTTTATTGGGCAAAGCCCCCCGATACCCATTGCTGGACCACCACTACACAAAGAATCCAGTTAGCAAATGTACTAAACTCTTTGTAGTGCCCCATCAACAGGTGGCCATGCTTCTAACCTAAAAAACATAATATATGACAAGGCTAAAACGTGAGGGTTAGTCCTGTAACCAAATAATTTCGGTTACAGGATGATAGAAAAACTAGGGTGGGAATCTCTGGAAGATAGAAGGACGAAATCCAGACTACATGCTATGTTTAACACTTACACTAATTGGCCAGCATGGGGAGAACTAAGTGGGGAAATCCCACCTACCTGAGTATGGCAGATCATCCACATAAAGTCTGGGTCCGACCACAGCGTACAAATTATGGGAAATATTCTTTCATTATCCGTGGTATTGATAATTGGAACTCATTACCTTCCTCGGTCTGAGAACCTTTCCCCAAACATTTTGATTTGTTTAAGAGAAGATTGAAATTTTGCGTAAATACTACGATGTAATTACTATAGTTCCTAAATTGCGAATTGTGTATATTGTGTTTGATGTTATTGTTGGTGATTTTCTATATTTGTACAATTTGCCACCGGGGAATACCCCCATTTGCAAATATTATATAATAATAATATACACTACTTGAAATAATACACATGTATATTTTGCTTTTATGAATACAAATTTTACTTTAATATGCACAAACCTGAAAATAAGAGAGTGGGTTGGCAATTTCAAGTGTAGGTCATATTGTCCAGTGTCATCTTAAGTGACTACTTCTCTGCATTTTTATGCATGGTAAAGTTTTTCTTGTGTAGTGGTCTTGTTAATTATAATGCATGCTGCTTACACCTGTGTTTTTGTTGTGCATGTTTAGATAGAAATCGCTCTGTTGCTGTGGTGCCCTTTACTATCCATAATGTTAAGAAGCTGGAGGATGGAGAATGGCGCAGTTCCCCGTCATTCTATGTCCAAGGAATTAAGTGGGATATTCGTGTGAAGACTAGCAATGAAGACCTACATACTGACACTGTATTCAGTTTCTTCTTACGGGTGTGTATTTTTTTTGCAAAAATGATGAAATAGAATATTATACTAAGATATAAATCTGAAAGTTGAACTATTTGCCCGTCATTCATGGAAGAAGAACTACTTAACCAATTAAGAAGTAATTTTGCATGGGTATAGTTTTGTGGTTAGCTAGCACATACACATTCATTTTTTTATTTTATTTTATTATTTATTGCAGCCAATGGCCAAGCATAAAACAAGATACTTAACACAAATGACAAAAATTATTGAATTATTTTTCTCATTAGGTTTATAAGCAGTTAGTCACTGCAGAACTGTGACAAGGACATGGGCCTTTTCTCACACCAAAGGACTGATATCTGTCGCACGTTTAGTCGCTCAAGATACATTCATATTTTATAAAATCAACCCTTTTAATTAGAAGCCATTCATATGTGCTTTTTCTATCCTAAACTTGCATATGTCCTGTGTGTTTGGGTCTTCTGTCTTTTGACTGGTTTGATGCAGCTTTCCATGTCTCCCTGACCTGAGCTAATCGTTTCATCTCTACATAGGTACTATACCTTACAACTGAGACAATCTGTTTAACATATTCTAATCTTGGTCTACCTCTGCAGTTCTTGTCCTCAACCCTTCCTTCCATTACTAAGTTTGCTATTTCTGGATGTCTTAGTATATGCCCTATCAACCTACCTCTTCTCTTGATTAGTAGTCGCCAGAAACATCTCTCCTCTCCCACTCGTCTTAATACCTCTTCATTTGTTACTCTATCTACCCATCTGATCTTCATTCTCCTGTAATAACACATTTCAAATGCTCCTATTCTCCACTTTTCTGCTGCACCAACAGTCCACGTTTCACTTCTATAGAGTGCCATGCTCCGACAAAGACTTTCAAAAATTTCTTCCTAATACCTAAATCTATATTTGATGTCAACAGATTCATTTTCTGTAGAAATGCTTTCCTTGCCTGAGCTAACCTACAGTACAGAACTTTTTATATTCTCTTTGCTTCATCCATCACTGGTTATTTTGCTTCCTAGGTAACAGGAGTCTCCTACTTCCTTTAGCTTTTCACCGCCAATTTGATGTCCATAGGGTTTCTGATTTATATCAGCTACATTCCATTATTTTTGTTTTACATTCGTTGATTTTCATCGTGAATTCTTTCCTCAAGATGGAGTCCATAGCATTTAAAAACGCATTCAAATCTCTGGTGAATCGGCTAAGTTATCAATGTCATCAGCAAATCTCAGAGTTCAAATGTTTTCTCCTTGAAACTTTACTCCTACTTCAAATTTTTATCTAATTTCCTTCATTGCTTGTTCAATGTATAGATTGAATAGTATGTATGATAAATTGCAGCCTTGCCTTACACCTTTCTGAATACCAGCTTCTCTCTCATGTCCTTCGGCTCGAATAACTGCCGTCTGGTTTCTGTATAGATTGTAGATCACCCTCCTATCCCTATACTTTATTCCAATCCTTATCAAAATGTCAAGTAACTGACTCCAATTGAAGACTTGAAATAAAGAAGGCTCTAAGTGCCAAAGTTTCACATTTTGAGATGAATGAAAGACTTGAAATAAAGAAGGCTCTAAGTGCCAAAGTTACACATTTTGAGATATTGTTTGAAATAGAATCTACTCGCCAAGCCCAACAATGTATAAATGGCTCGAACTGCTACGAATGATGGTGTAGTAACAATATTTATCAACACATGGCATGCAGTTTATCTGCCGCTGCTGTTAACATATGAAAGGCTCTATGCTCAGCGCCAGTACACATGCATTTTCTCATAGTGAGTTTTCAGAGACGTGTTTTCAGATTTCGATTTATATTTAAAAAACACATTTTTAAAGTTGAAAGCCCCGGCCAAATCCCAAATGAGCGTGGTTGGCTCCGGTGACCCCGATTAATTGGGAAAAGCCGAAGAAAGTTTTAAAAGCTATTCGGAAGGAGTAGGAATAGTTTCTTAGCATTTGCGGCAAACAGTAAGAGAAGGTTGCAACCCTTGTTTGCCCCAGGGACAATCTCTCACGGGAATGAGTCAAGAGACGACATTCGGAAATAAGCAGGACCTGCATAATTAAATTTCAATAATTTTTAGTCTTAGAGTTCAAAAGGATATTTTCGAAAATGACCCGACAGAAGTAGGCAATGATCGAGGCGAGTTCGCAAATTTCGATGAATAAGAAAAAAAAACAAAAACGGGAAGTTCTAGACAGGTAATTCGTCAAGGGCGAAAGGTTTTCTAAGAATTGCCAAGAACCCAGAGAAGGGATCGATTACTCAGGTGAGAACAGGAAATATGAGATAGGGTAGTCGGCACAGGTTAGTGGAGGCATTGCCGGACCCAGCCTAGGCCTCGTGGTAGCCAAGCCACGTCTCAATAGTAGTGAATCCCTGGGGAACACGACTTGAAGAAAACGACGAGGCCCGGAATCCGTTTATCAAGAAACACTCCGCACATTACCGAGGCAAGCTCTCTTGGTTGAACATCGTGAGCATTTCGTCCCGTGTACTTGGATGCATGGTCTCATAGCCTACGAGGGTTTGGGGGGGGGTGCGCCCGTGGCCTGACGGATCAGTTACCATACCAGCATTTCCCTGTCGTAAAAGTGGGGAATCCACGGCAAACCACTTCCTGCCTCTCCAGGCTGAGAACTAAAACCAGAATTTCATTTCTTTACTAAAGTTGGGAATCGAACCCGGACCTCCAGGGCGCCAGTGAAGATTGCTATCCGCAAACAAACTGTCTTAATGAAGAGCAGTATTCATAATAATAATAATAATGTTACTATGTATTGAGATATGGGACTTCGAGCCTTTCATTGAATTTTTACAACAAATGGGTTTTCCATTCTGTTACAATAACACATTTGTAAGATCCTTTGGATAGTAGATCTGTACAATGCTTATCTTTCAATTAGAACACAAAAAAAGTTGAAATGATTACCATTAAATGCCTTTTATACTTTAAACTCATTTTTCTCAAAACTAATATTTGGCACTTAGAACCTCCTTTATTTCAAGTCTTCAATTTATCTACTAAAAACCAATCGGTATTCAGGGGAGACAGTTAATCCTATCATGAAATAAAACCCACTAACTATACTTAAGTTCCGGCGCCGTGGTGTTGGGGTAGCACGCCCGCCTCTCACCCAGAGGCCCTGGGTTCGATTCCCGGCTCCGTCAAGGATTTTAGAAACTGACATGAGGGCTGGAACAGGGTGCACTCAGCCTCGTGAGGACAATTGAGTAGCTGTCTGACAGTGAGACAGCGCCCCGGTCACGAAAACCAAGATTAACGGCCGAGGGGACCCGACGCACTGACCAAGCGTCACCCCAATATCTGCCGGCCAAATGGCTGGGCAGCAGTCGCTTGGTAGGCCTAGGCCCTTCATGGGGCTGTAGTGCCAGGGGTTATTTTTTTTTATAAGTATACTTAAAATCCAATTTTGTATAAGAAGAATCATTTACCATTGCATAATTATAAACCATTTATTTTCACCTAAAGTCAATATTTATTTCATTGAAAACCGTACCGGGTTCGGTCACATTGTGACCTCCTTCAGCTGGTATATGATGAGTAGTACTATATCTAAAGTTCACATAGTAAAATTTTCCAAAAAACCTGATCTGTTACAATAAATTTTGTATTATTATTATTACTAGCATATGGCAAGGAAATTATATAGATAATATATACAACATATACACAATAACAAAAAAAAGCATAAACAATTTTGTCTTGAAAAACAGCATAGAATGAGGAATCTAAAAAGAGGAGATTAAACTGAGAAACAAACACATGAGAACAGAGCAGAAAAGATATAAAAAACATTGGAATATGTGGCAAAGTTATGTTGAAAATGTTTCTGTTTTGTATTTGCCAAAAATCTAAATATCGTGGTCGGAATGATTGACTAGACAGAAGGGATAATATGAACAGATATGAACAGTGTGTTGCCTGGATACTAGTATCTAGAAATCCCCTATATCATCATCATCATCAATGTCCCACTCCAGTCGCCCGGGTGTGGTTTAAATCCCCTATAGAGAGCATGTAAATAATGAAACTTGTCGGAATTCCCATTACCATGGTGGCGTTGCATGCTAAATGAAAAGAATTTGGAGAAGTTTGCTTCATCATCATCATCATCATCATCATCCTGAACCAACTCCTGTTGCCCGGGTGTGGTATATGAGCCCCCTCCATTTCACCCTGTCCTTGTACCACTTCTCCTCCACCAACTTGTCCCAATCATGACCTCTCTGCAGTACATCGTTCTTGATTGTATCTATCCACTTCTTTCGTGGCCTTCCCACGGGTCGTCTTCCTTCTAATTTTCTCTCAAATTCCTTCCGTGCAGTTCTGTAAATAAACTTAAAAAAAAGTGGATTATCTGTTTGAATGATTTCATTAAAATTCTTGTTAGGGTATGCTATTTGATATATTAAGATCTCTAGATTTTCTAAAATGTTCATCATTAATCCTTTTTGCAAGTTGTGTAGCAGTGCCCTGACATATGAATGGCCATTGCTGAGTGTGTTTTATGTTTTATTGCTTTTAAGTGTAGTTTAAAACGTGAGCTTAGATCACGGCCTGTTTGACCTATATACAAGGTATTGCAATCATTACAGGTTAGTTTATAGACTCCTGATTTGTAAACAAATCCAGTTTTATTTAGTGTGTAGCTATTGAAAATTAGTTGACTAAGATTATTGTCCGTTCTGAAAGCTATGCGTTGATTTTGTTTGCGAAAAATGTGCACTAAAGGATAAATGCTAGGACCGTTGTAGGTAAACGTTTTGTATTTTACAACTCCTTCATCAATTTTAGTTTGCTCATTGGCAATCATTTAGCACACATAGGTAAAGTAATCGATCCCTGAATATCCACATTGCCCGGAGTTTTTATGTGGTCTTTAAATTGGGGGCACACAATATTTAAAAGCCTCCTACGTCTTCACGTAAAATCCATTCCGAGGGCTCAACCACTTTATTTCGGAAGATTCGAAGATAATTGAGGAAGTGGGATGCGCCCAACCCTTCCTTATAATTCATGCAACAGAGCGGAACGTATGCTGACCTCCGTGCCAATAATTCATGCAACAAAAGCGGTACGCAACCCAGCCCTTTTGTGCGAACACAACAACTTTTTGTTCCCCTTTATTTGTCCGAAGACCGACGATTTGTCTCATCATAAAACTGCCTCAGCAACTTCACTCAAGAATGATCCTCCCTGGTATTTATTCCTAGCAAAATCGCTCGATTCTACCTTTATTCATCGCTATATTCAGCGGCATCAAACTATATTTCTCTTTAAAACCTTCCGTGAAAGCCTGTTAATTCCCTTCCAGCACTTCCAATAAATGAATTTAATTTGGCATATCATAATTTAATTATTTATCATCTTTGATTATTGATCATTATTACTCAACAAATAAATTCTACCCTTTCAACAATAACTGGGCTTTTCCACCCTGAACAATACAAGTTCAACTTCACTGCTAAGACTACTCAACTCATTGTTATACACACAAACAATTTTACACACATACATTTTTCCCTATATTAGTTTTAAACGTTTAAATTATACGCCAAATCAATACATAAACAAATATATATTTTATATATTAGTACATGTTTCGACCCACAGTGGGGTCATCCTCAGCCTAGAAAGAAAATCAATTAAGAATTGGAAAACTAAAATGGCATATGCGCCTTAAATCTAAATTAAAATGAAAATTAAAGATAATAATTGATAAAATATAGTAATAAAAATGGATATCCTTACAAAGTAGTATTAATTAAATAAATATAAGATTGGTCTTTTAACAATAATTTTAAAAAAGTAGTTAGAAATAAGAACTATTAGACGGTGAGTGTAAGAATGTTAAGCTTTAAATTTTTTATCAAAATATACACAAAATAATTTAAAAAATCAATAAAATAATTCAGCTCGGCCCTTGAGTTAAATAACTTGAATCCTCTTCAATACGGAGACTATTAACGATTTTAAAAGGTGCCAACCAGTATTATGATGACATGAAATAACCTCGTTGTGATGACATGAAATAACCTCGTTGTATGGGATGTAGAAATTGGGAAATTCGTACAAGAATTTGAGTTGAAATGCCCAATATGGATATGTTGCAATTCAAATAAATGTCCAAAACGTTGAGAAGAGAAACCGGGATTCTTGAGATGGAATTGCGGTATCAGAAGTTCCACTTTAAAATTTGCCAGTGTTAGGTTATGTATATGCTGATTTAATGCAACCGTCGTGTTGAAAATTCTCCCGTAGTACCATATGTACTGCATACATTAAGTATTTATCAAATCAATGAATTATAGGAGGCATGTCATTATTCGTAATCTAGGTGAATAAATATATGTCAACTCATATATATATATTTATTCACCTAGATTACGAATAATGACATGCCTCCTATAATTCATTGATTTGATAAATACTTAATGTATGCAGTACATATGGTACTACGGGAGAATTTTCAACACGACGGTTGCATTAAATCAGCATATACATAACCTAACACTGGCAAATTTTAAAGTGGAACTTCTGATACCGCAATTCCATCTCAAGAATCCCGGTTTCTCTTCTCAACGTTTTGGACATTTATTTGAATTGCAACATATCCATATTGGGCATTTCAACTCAAATTCTTGTACGAATTTCCCAATTTCTACATCCCATACAACGAGGTTATTTCATGTCATCACAACGAGGTTATTTCATGTCATCATAATACTGGTTGGCACCTTTTAAAATCGTTAATAGTCTCCGCATTGAAGAGGATTCAAGTTATTTAACTCAAGGGCCGAGCTGAATTATTTTATTGATTTTTTAAATTATTTTGTGTATATTTTGATAAAAAATTTAAAGCTTAACATTCTTACACTCACCGTCTAATAGTTCTTATTTCTAACTACTTTTTTAAAATTATTGTTAAAAGACCAATCTTATATTTATTTAATTAATACTACTTTGTAAGGATATCCATTTTTATTACTATATTTTATCAATTATTATCTTTAATTTTCATTTTAATTTAGATTTAAGGCGCATATGCCATTTTAGTTTTCCAATTCTTAATTGATTTTCTTTCTAGGCTGAGGATGACCCCACTGTGGGTCGAAACATGTACTAATATATAAAATATATATTTGTTTATGTATTGATTTGGCGTATAATTTAAACGTTTAATTCTAACATCAATCAATACGGATATTTAAAACATTTGTTTCCAATGGCAAATGTATTTGCATTCTATATTAGTTTGACACATGATTATTAAGGATGCACGACCCCCAACAAAATTTATAATAACAAATAGTGTGTACTCACATTTTTTTGTAGTCTCCTCCAATGACTGTGGCACCTTCGGTCCACCATATTTGATCAATTATCAACTCATCTCTAACTCGTAACACATTACACTTTCACAATTATATTCACTTGACAAATTATATATTTTAACACACATTTTCAACTGCTTTCCCCTCTTTAGAGTAATTTTACACATAAAATTATGATTAAACCCTAATTAATTAACACTTTAAAAACACTATAATTTTGTTTACAATAAATTCACTTAAGCATGCTTTTCTTCACACGTGGCTATAGTTTTTTCTATTCACACGTTGGTTTACAAATTTTCTTTTATTCGCCTCGTCCGAGAATTGCAGGTATCTGGTAATCCTACCCCTGTCGTGGACCTATCCTGACGAATGAAATATCTGAGCTCCTACTTCGGTCGGCTCCTGTTCACCTCGGAAAGTTCTACTCTCAATGTTTTGTCCTGGGTTTGATCTCCGAGGACTCACTTTATCGGCGTGATCCTATGTCCCTATCGCTACTATAGCATTTTCTCAACTGGTTCTGCTTTCACAAGTTCCCTAGAACCGTGACCTAGTCTCAACTAGTTACTTTGTAAATATGTGGTTCTCAATTTCTAATCCACTAAATAAATGTTTATCACTTTAGATCCTCACTAGGATTCTTATAACTTTCTGATCTGAAGACTTAAACTGGCTTCGAACGGTTACTGCTACTATCGCACTGTAACTAACTTTGAACCAATGTCCCTTGGACCGACACTTCTGTCACCAAACCTCCCAAGCACGGGCAAGTTCTGACTATCGTATAATGTGATGACTCCACTGGAGTCTCGAACATACTTGTTCAAACGACGTAACCTCTCACGGTTCACTGACGACTGAATACTGGTGAAACAGCACTATCCTCTGTCGTGTTCGTTGTAGACTGAATAATGTTTGGTGAAATAGCGCGACCCGCTCCTGCGTTTGCTTAAGACTGAAGACTGAATCATGTTGACACAGTGTGACCTACTCCTGAGGTTCACCAAGACTTTACACTTCTGCTGAAACAGCACTGCACGCTCCTGCGTTCGCTGTAGTCTGAATAATGTTTGGTGAAACAGCGCTACTCGCTCCTGCGTTCGCTTAAGACTGAAGACTGAATCACGTTGACACCGTGTGACCTACTCCTGACGTTCACCAAGACTGTATATTGGTGAAACGAACGGGCTATTTATTCAATTTGACCAAAATGTAGTCCGTCTGTCTTTTTGAAAACTTAACTTTTGAAGTAATCCTCCTAGCGAGTTGGAAAAATTACTCCTGGACTCCCCAGAGCTCCTAGTTTCCAAAAATGTTCCTTAATTCTGAAATCGATCGTCCAATTCTTCTTTATAAATTCCCAAAGTATTTTGATCTGGCGTGGGCATTTCTCTTTACTGGTATTTCTACACGGGATTACTGCGCTATCATTAAGTGACATAATGCTTAAGTCGGCACTTCTTTTCTGTTCATTTATTAGAAAGTTACACGATCTTAAAAATTCTCTTTCTAATTGACAGTAACTGTGGTGTATTTCATTGTTAATAATTATTCTTCAAACTCAAAATCCATGGTATTTCACCACATTACCAGCCCTGCCTACTGATAATATCACTATAACAACGCTTGCGTGAGCATTGAGAGGGGATTCCCCTGCTTATTTCTCAGCTCTTAGTCACTGTAAAAAGTTCCTCTACGAGTTGCGTTATCTAAATTATTGGCCATGATATCTCGTGCATGTGCGCATGATTTATCTCATTGCTTCTTACTCACAAGATTGCCTGTTATGTTTCAACTCCTTGAAATCCCTTGTGGCTTATACTGAAGCCTTTAAAGAATACTATATTTCTTCCTTATACATGATAATACAAGGATATGGGATGAAATTTAGCATAAATAAGAGTGAGACGGTGATCACAACAAGGAAGAAGGAAAGAACCACAACGGGAATAACAATTGGTGGGGAACAGCTGAAGAAAGTGGAGAGTTTCAAGTATCTGGGAAGCCTGATACAAGATAATGGAAGAAACGATAGAGAAATAAATGAGCGGGGGAGGCAGGCAGAAGCATTTCGGAGGAGTGTGAGAAGCATGTTATGGAGCAAGGATGTCCCTCAGAACAGCAAAAAGATCATATATCGGACGTACTATGTCCCTATCCTGACGTATGCCTCGGAGACCTGGGTTATGAAAGGAAGGGAGAAGAGCAAAATACAGGCCAGTGAGATGAGGTTCTTGAGAAGCAGTATTGGAGCTACAAAGATGGACAGAATAAGAAATGAGAGGACCAGAGAATTAATGAAGGAGGAACCATTACAGGATGGTATAGAGAAATCTAGACTTAGATGGTATGGACATGTAAAACGAATGGAGGAGAAGAGGATACCCAGGAGAGTACATGAGACGAAGTGGGAAGGAAAGAGACCGAGGGGAAGACCGAGAGACAGGTGGCTGAAGGGGGTGGAAGAAAGCGTGAAGAAGAGAGGAGAAGACTGGACAAGGGTGGAGGCTGAGAGATGGTGGGAAGACAGAAGACGTTGGAGAGGCTTGTGTTCCAAACAGACCCGGCCAGTGGCTGGAAACTGTGCAAGATGATGATGATGACATGATACGGGATTCGATTCCTTGTGCCTGCTCAAAAGGGCAGAAATCTCCCCTCCTTTATTAAATAAATTTTCGAAATATTGAGGAAATTTATTTATCAATTTTTCTTCTCAACAAATCTGTTGGTTCCAATATCAAATCCCTATCCCTATTTCACCTCCTCCTCAGGTCCATTTCATAGTTACAATCTCAAGTTATCTTGTCGTTCCTCTAGGTTTTACCATTTTGTTCAGACTTCAGTCTCGACTCAATCTGGTTTCTTAGTATTTCATTGTCATATCCGGTAATTTCTTCGTAACGGGGACGTCCTGTCCTTACCCGTTTCTTCTCATTTCTCTCCATCTGATTCTTCAATTTTCCCATGGGTGTGTTTTATCCCTACCCGTTCCTTCATTTAGTCTCGTTTCTTCCTCGGGTCGCCATTTTCCTGTTCGATCAACTCCGCTACTTCCTTCAATTCAAAATAGATATCTTTTAGCGCACACTCGCATTCGAGCTGTTGCCATCTTTCTTCTCGTTCTTCTTCATCCTTCTTTACTATTAATGTGACCAGAGCTTGGTCAATTTCTTCGTCAAAATTTTCTGGAGGGTAATATATTTTCAAATTGGCCGAATTCATGGTGAGTTCATGGTTCGTCTCACAGTGTTGGATCCTGTACGCATTATTTCTCAGATCCCTTACTATCCTGTATGGGCCGTGGTACATTTTCTGGAACTTTTTGTACACTCGGTTCCTTGGATCTGAAATGGCTGGTCTTTTTACTAATACCAGTTTTCCAACGATTTAGGGTCGATGATATATCTTATGCCTGTTTCTTCTTTGCCTTCTATCTGCCTGTGCTTAGAGATGTTCAAAGGTTCTCCTTACTCAGACTTCTCTTCCGGGTTGAGCATCCATCGGTACAGGTATTACCTGACTCCATGGTCTCTCAGGCTGCTGGTTATGGTGTAAACTTATGGGTACCTCCCCAGTAGCTTCATGTAGTGTATTATTGATTTAAAATTCCAATTATTTCCAGGGTATCTATCCATTTCCAATTTTCTTCAGCACAGTATATTCTACAATATTTAGCCGTCTCCCTCATCACCCTTTCAACAGGATTCGGCTCAGGATGGCGAATACTCGAGAGTATGTGGCGTATTCCTAAATCGTCCAGTTCTCTTCGAAATTCTATTCTTGTAAAGCAACTTCCGTGATCCTATAACAAATTTTCTGGCTTTCCCAGAATGGGTATCGCTCTTTCTTTAAGCCTCTTCAAGACTTGCTTCGTACTAGTCTTCTGTATGGGAGAGAGAACCACCATTTTTGTGAAGACATCCATAGCCACCATAAAGTGCTATTTCCTCTTCTAGCTTTAGGTAATGATCCAAAATTATCTATCGAGAGAATTTTTTACCTGGCCTCTGGTAAGAGTGGTATTGGCTTCTGTCGCATCAAAAATGAATTCGGTTTGATTCTCTGGCATGTATCACATGTCTCCGTGTCCCTTACAGTTTCTCTCAGTCTTGGCCACACAAAAGCTTCCTTCAGCATCGAGACTGTTTTATCGACTCCCATATGTCCAAATGATCTATGGGCTAACCATACCGTTTTCCTCTGCAATACAGCAGTTACAACGATTCTTAATTGAGTATGGTCGGGGTCTGAAAATTGGTGCAATATCCCATTATAAAAATTATATTCGGTAGCTATCTTCTCTGCTTCAACGTATGCAGGTGTTCCTCTTGTAAGCTTTCCTTCTAAATAGGAAATGAGCATATTCATCCATGGGTCCTCACGTTGTCGACCTATGTTTCGTAACTCTTCTAAGATGCGTTGATCCCTGTTTTCCAATTCTATAGCCATTACTTCCTCTTCTGTGGACTCTAGCCGTCTACTTAAGTAGTCTTGAACAATATTTTCTTTTCCTGGGCAATACTCTACACATCAAACTGTTGAATATATAAAGCCCATCGCATTAACCTTTGACTAGATAAGTCAGTTTTCATCAAAAAGGTTAAAGTTTTGTGATCTGTCCTCAACGTTACTGGAAATCCATACATAATTTTCCGCCAATACTACAAGGCATGCAGTATCGCTAATAGCTCAATCTCGCTGATTGTGTAGTTTTTCTCATGCGGCTTAAGTCAACTACTCGAAAAAGCTAGGTAATTCTTGATTTCAGGCTTTTCTGGATCCTCCTGAAATAGCATTGCTCCAATACCAATTTGGGATACATCAGTCTGAATTATAAATCTCTGATTAAAATCAGGATTTCCCAACTTCACATAATTTAACATTTCCTTAGCTTCAACAAATGCCTTTTCCGTTTCTTCTGTCCATTTCCATTTTCCACCCTTCTTCAGAAGGTCTTGTAACGGTGCAACTGTACTTTTATGGGACGGGCAATATCCAGAGAAAAATCCAATGAATCCCAAAAATTGTCGTGCGTTTTTCACTCTATTTGGCCTCGGAAAGGTTCTTATAGCTTCAAGCTTGCATGGATTTGGTTTCACACCATTTTGGTCAATAACGTGTTCTAGAAACGTGACTTGCCTTTGACAGAAATTTGACTACTTCAAATTTATTTTGATGTTCGCCTTCTTCAAATCTTCAACTAATTTCTTTAAATTTCCTAAATGTTCTTCCACAGTCTCGGAGGTTAGTAAAATGTCATCCACATATCGGATAGTATATGTATTGACTTCTTCTGACAGATTCCGATCTAATGCCCTTATTAATGCTGATCCGGCTGACCTCAATCCGAATGGACATCTTATAAAGCAATATGTTTGCTGGTTGAACTGAAATCCAGTTAACAGGCTGGTTTTCTCTTCCAGTTCGAGGTGATGATATGACGACGTCATGTCATTGTTTGTAAAGATGGTCTTTCCCTTAAATTTTCTTAAAATTTCTTTAATTGGTGGCGCTGAGTCATTTTCAGGAATGATCTTGTCATTCAAATTGCTGGCATCGACACACTCTTACTGAGCCATCTGGTTTACTCACAATTACCAATGGTCTTACATATGGCATAGCCATCTTCTCAATGACACCTGCATTCATCATTTCTTGCAGTGTCTTTTTAGTTCATACATATTGCTTTTCGGCAACGGGGTATGGTTTTTGTCGAAAAGGGGCTCAATTATTCACCTGAAATGCGTATTTGAAATTTTCAATTTTCCCAGGCTTGGAATCAAATACATAATAATAAAGTTTTCAATAACACTTTATCTTCGTTCGCAACCTTGGCTTCTTCAATCTTTTCCATTAGATTGGTATCGAACTCAGGTTCTAGGCTTTCTTCAATCTCTGCATTCAGAGTTTTGAATACCTCTTCTGTGGCTTCATTTTCTTCATTGGCCATGTTTCCTACATGCCACACCTGTTCACCTGTTCTTGACTCTTGATTTTTAGCCTACTTTCGATTTTTGCAAAAAATGAAAGTAGACTTATGAGATCAACACAGGGCGAAAAAAGTGTGTCTGTCTGTGTGTGTGTATGTGTGTGTGTGAGTCTGTGTGTGTGTATGTGTGTGTGTGTATGTGTGTGTGTGTGTGTGAGTCTGTGTGTGTCTGTGTGTGTGTGTGTGAGTGTGTGTACTCTGAATGTCTGTCCCCCCCTATCAATTCGAACACTGTGAATGCGAATTGAACGAAATTTGGTACAAAGGTAGCACTAGCAAAGGACACCTCAGTGTCATGTTTTATATCGCCGCCATCTTGACGGAAACGTAATGGCGGCCACACAAATGTTCAAAGCTTAAATCAAATTACGACTAACCTAATCATCCGATCTCTACCAAATTTTGCAACAACATACCTTTATGGGGGGAGCATCCTTTGACCAAACCAATAGGCCATCAGCGTAATAGTTTGCGGATGGCGGCCATCTTTGTGTGAAAATCGATTCCCCCTATTAATTCGAACACGGTGCAACCGAATGGAACGAAATTTGGTACAGAGGTAGTACTAACAAAAGGCACCTCAGTGTCATGTTTTATATCGCCGCCATCTTGACGGAAACGTAATGGCGGCCACACAAATGTTCAAAGCTTAAGTTAAATTACGACTAACATAACCATCCGATCTCTACCAAACATTGCAACAACATTCCTTTATGGAGGGAGCATCCTTTGACCAATCTAATAGGTTATTAGCCTAATAGTTTGCGGATGGCGGCCATCTTTATGTCAAAATTGATTCCGCCTATTAATTCGAACACGGTGGAACCGAATGAACGAAATTTGGTACAGAGGTAGCACTAGCAAAGGGCACCTCAGTGTCATGTTTTATATCGCCGCCATCTTGACGGAAACGTAATGGCGGCCACACAAATGTTCAAAGCTTAAATCAAATTACGATTAACCTAATCATCCGATCTCTACCAAATTTTGCAACTACATACCTTTATGGAGGAAGCATCCTTTGACCAATCTAATAGGTCATTCGCCTAATAGTTTGCGGATGGTGGCCATCTTTGTGTCAAAATCGATTCCCCCTATTAATTCAAACACGGTGAAACCGAATGGAACGAAATTTGGTACAGAGATAGCACTAGCAAAGGGCATCTCAGTGTCATGATTTATATCGCCGCCATATTGACAGAAACGTAATGGCGGCCACACAAATGTTTAAAGCTTAAATCAAATTACGACTAACATAACCATCCGATCTCTTCCAAACTTTGCAACAACATACCTTTATGGAGGGAGCATCCTTTGACCAAACTAATAGGTCATCAGCCTAATGTTTTGCGGATGGCGGCCATCTTTGTGTGAAAATCGATTCCCCTTATTAATTCGAACACGGTGAAACCGAATGGAATGAAATTTGGTACAGAGGTAGCACTAGCAAAGGGCACCTCAGTGTCATGTTTTATATCACCGCTATCTTGACGGAAACGTAATCGCGGCCACCCAAATGTTAAAAGCCAAAATGTAATTACGACCAACCTAATAATCTAGTCTCTACCAAATTTTGCAACACCATATCTTTATGTGGGAAACATATTCAGACCAAACTGAAAGAACATCAGCCCAATAGTTTGCAGATGGTGGCCAAGTATGTGTGCAAATCGATTCCCCCTATCAATTCAAACACGGTGAAACCGAATTGAACGAAATTTGGTACAGAGGTAGCACTAGCAAAGGGCACCTCATATTCATGTTTAATATCCCTATAGCACGTTGTATTTCAACAAGCTACTACAACCAAC
Source organism: Meconema thalassinum (assembly GCA_946902985.2). Lineage (NCBI taxonomy): Eukaryota > Metazoa > Arthropoda > Insecta > Orthoptera > Tettigoniidae > Meconema > Meconema thalassinum. Next base: position 568,847,717 of record OX336390.1, on the reverse strand, counting down.
ATTCAATCATACTCCTTGAAAAGGACAAAGAGTTATAACAATACCCATGCATTTAGGAGAAAGTAGGCTATATGTTCTTTACTGAACATCTTGTTTTAAAATATATTTGGTCCATCCACATCGGTTTCCTGAAATCATATGCAATTTTGTGCAAGGTCTATCAAGACCTTGTTTTCTCGAATGAAATCGATACCCAAAATTATGTTATACAGTAATCGACTCACCAACAAAGGACTTTGTGAAAATATGGTATTTCCAATGAGCATGTCAATGAATACCTGAAATTTTCACGTGAGTGTTTTCTCCAGAATTATTCCTTTGATTTTCACACTGGATGTGGGAATTTTTAACACTCGTCCCTTTGTCTCAATTTCTTTCACTAATATCTGTGTTATTAAACTCACAGTTGACCCTGTATCAATAAGGGCTCGAACTGACAACCCTTCAATACGTATCATAATTATTGGCAATTCCCTTCTAATCGGTGGTATTCCTTCGGCCTCCTCCATAATTAATTCATCTGGTCGGGAAATCCAGTTTACTATCTGAACGTTCTCCCAGCCCTTTTTATCTCTTCGCTCTGGCCATTTTAAAATTGAAGTATTTTTTATCCTTCGGATCGATATTTCTTTCGTCCCCCTGCTGAGCTTGTCACTCTAGGCTCTTGGCTCCTTCATGCCCGTCAGGTGATTGACGATTCTTCATGGCTTCACTCCAACGTGCCTTTTGATTATCAGGTCCATGGTTCCTTTCATCCATGGTTCCTTTCATCCATGTATCGCTGCGACTCCTGATATCTCGCCTCTATCTCTTGTCTATATTCCTGGCTTCTATCTTCAGGTCGTTCATTTCTCTTTGGGTTATTTCTCCAATTCCTTCTGGCGTCTACGTGAGATTTTCGAAGTGAAATGCCATGTCCTGTGGTTCGGATTCCACGTAAAAAGGAGGTCCCGTGGCTCATAATCACAAGATTCACGGTCACGTAAAACTACAATCTTCCTTCCTTCCTTCTGGCGTCTGGCCTTTGATTGTATGGTTTCATTATTAATTCTACTAGCAGGTACCCGCGGCTTCGCTCGCGATCAAGACAATGGGGACGATGCATTATTGCTGATAATAGGCCTATTATATAACAGCAATCGCGGCTACAGTTGGGTCCGTTCTATTTCTGAAAATTTCTGATACGTACAGTATATTGATATGAGCAGCAAAGTGGGAATTTTATAGAGTTGTGAAAGTCTGCAGATTACGATGTTACATTATGTGAACACATTTGAAAATTACGGTTTTGGTTTTGCCATCTTCTGCTGAGACATAACGATTTTGTTGTCCAGATACTCGTGAACACGCCACATAGAGCTGCCCATGGGGAAAAATGGTTTTGTCTAAATGTACACCTGCTGCTTTTAAGTGTGGGGCATTGCGCTTTGTTAATAGAAATTGCGGATATTGTTTGAAGAGGGAACTACACTCTTGCACACTGGAATGGCAAATCTATCGGAATATGAGTAATTAAAAGTATTTTTCCTTAAGCAATTCTGGGTGTAATTTTGCCACACTTATTGATGATTTGAACGTCAACATGTCGTTATTAACAGACCTATAGTGAAATATCTCTCACCTTGGCCGCTGATGTACATTATGCAGTCTCTTCCAGTGTTACATCCCTGGGATTGAAATTCTCCACCCCTTTTGCCTCACTTGCCTCTCTAAGTAATTAAAATTCCTGATTGTTGTTGTTTGTGTCTTCAGTTTTTTGACTGGTTTGATGCAACACTCCATGCCTCCCTCTCCTGAGCTAATCGTTTCAACTCTACATAGCTACCACACCCTACATCCGAGGCAATCTGTTTAACCCTGGTCTACCCCTACAGTTCTTGTCCTCGACCCTCCCATCCATAACTAAGCTTGCTATTCCTGGGTGTCTTAATATGTGTCCTACCAACCTATCTCTTCTCTTCATTAGCAGTCGCCAGAAAAATCTCTCCTCTCCCACTCGTCTTAATACCGCTTCATTTGTTACTCTATCTACCCATCTGATCTTCATCATTCTCCTGTAAAGCCACATTTCAAACGCTTCAATTCTCCTCTTTTCTGCTGCACCATTAGTCTAAGTTTCACTTACTTATAGTGTCACACTCCAGACAGAAGCTTTCATAAATGACTTCCTAATACCTAAATGTTTATTCGATGTCAACAGACTCCTTTTCAGTAGAAATGCTTCCCTTGCCTGAGCCAACCTACTTTTTATATCCTCTTTGCTTCGTCCATCACTGGATATTTTGCTTCCTAAGTAACAGAAGTCTCCTACATCCCGTAGAGTTTCACCTGCCAATTCGACATCCATAGGGATATTTGATTTCTTTCGACTGCATTCCAATAATTTTGTTTTACATTTTTTGATTTTCATCATGAATTCTTTCCTCAAGACGGAGTCCATACCATTCAAAAACTCATTCAAATTTTCTGGCGTATCGGCCAAGATGACGATGTCATCAGCAAATCTCAGAGATGAAATTATTTCTACTTGAATCTTCGCTCCCACTTTAAAATTTTACTCTAATTTCCTGATTATTGTGTTTTTGAAATTCGTTGCCCTCACACATGGTTGCATTGTCAAAGGAAAACATGCCATGTTACGAACATGGGCCGCATAACCTGTACCGAAAGCTTCTGCAGATTTAGCACAAGGGCTATTCTGAACAGCAGTTCCTTGAACTCAGGTTTGCCAACATTTTATTGTATCTTTCCATGTGGTATATCTCTGTACCTCAACATACAGAAGAGTGCTTTAAAAATCATGTCTTGAGTATATTTTGGAAAAGGTAGTGAGCGTATTTTTTTTACCGGAGTGGATACTCACTCGTAGAAATTCTTTTCAGTAAAATAGACTGGATCACAATTTTATAAGTGCACATTGAGGTATGTGACGGCGGGATGCCTTAAGTGTTACGTAAACGGCAATAGCCGCCACATAGCTTCGTTGATACTGAAATAACGACCAGACTGATATTTGTACTTAAGTGTTCGGGATTTGTGAGCCCAGTGTTTTGAAACTGAACGTAGCTATATCGCTAACTTTATTTAGTAGCCGCTACTGTAGTGTTTAAAAATTAAAGGTGGTATTAGAAGACGCTTTCCCTAATTTCTTTACCCCTGGCACTACAGCCCCTGCAGGGCCTAGGCCTATCATGCGACCGCTTCCCTGCCATTTGGCCTGCAGATATTGTGGTCACGCGTGGTCAGTGCATCGTGTCCCCTCGCCCGTTAATCTTATTCTTAGTGACCGGGGCACTGCCTCACTATCAGACAGCTACTCAATAATTGTCTTCACGAAGCTGAGTGTACCCCGTTGCAGACCTCACGCCAGTGTCTAAAATCTCTGGCGGAGCCGGGAATTGAACCCGGGACCTCCGGATGAGAGGCAGGTGCGCTACCCTGTTCTTATTGTGTGTATATATATCTTGAAAAAGATAATAAATGGATTGGCATTGCCTCCTACAGGGTTATATAGAAAATCGGATGTCACACCTTGAGTTACTGTTGCCATGGAAACGGACTTGCCATTAGTTCATCAGTTTATCAGAGCGAGATAGTTTTCTGCGAATATCTTTGAAACTGTTGGTTTTCGGGCCTTAAAATGTGGTTTTCGGTGTCCCAAGGGGACATACCGAGTATTGTTTCTTGCATCGAGGGGCGTAAAGTGAGCTGTGTCCGGTCTTTATCGACAACTTCGATATTTTGCTCCGGTTGAGCATTTTTGGTGACTTTTCAGTAACGTTGCCTGTTACACGGAAACAAAGATTTATTTCCGGATGAAAGGTAGCCTATATGTTATCCCAGGGTATAAGCTGTCTCCATTTCAAATTGCATCCAAATCCGTCCAGCTGTTTTAGTGTCAAGAGGTAACAAACTAACACACAGACACACACACAGACTTTCACAATTATAATATACTAGCAGGTACCCGCGGCTTCGCTCGCGATCAAGACAATGGTGACGATGGATTATTGCTGATAATTGGTCTATTCTATTACAGAAAACGCGGCTACAGGTGGGTCCATTCTAATTCTGAAAATTCTGATACATACAGTATATTGATATGAGCAGCAAAGTGGGAATTTTATAGAGTTGCGAAAGTCTGCAGGGTACAATGTAACATTATGTGAACACATTTTAAAATTACGTTTTTGGTTTTGCCATCTTCTTCTGGAACGACGATTTTGTTGTCCGGATACTCGAGAGCACGCCACATAGAGTTGCCCATGGGGAAAAATGGTTTTGTCTAAATGTACACCTGCTGCTTTTAAGTGTGGGGCATTGCGCTTTGTTAATAGAAATTGCGGATATTGTTTGAAGAGGGAACTACACTCTTGCACACTGGAATGGCAAATCTATCGGAATATGAGTAATTAAAAGTATTTTTCCTTAAGCAATTCTGGGTGTAATTTTGCCACACTTATTGATGATTTGAATGTCAACATGTCGTTATTAACAGACCTATAGTGAAATATCTCTCACCTTGGCCGCTGATGTACATTATGCAGTCTCTTCCAGTGTTACATCCCTGGGATTGAAATTCTCCACCCCTTTTGCCTCACTTGCCTCTCTAAGTAATTAAAATTCCTGATTGTTGTTGTTTGTGTCTTCAGTTTTTTGACTGGTTTGATGCAACACTCCATGCCTCCCTCTCCTGAGCTAATCGTTTCAACTCTACATAGCTACCACACCCTACATCCGAGGCAATCTGTTTAACCCTGGTCTACCCCTACAGTTCTTGTCCTCGACCCTCCCATCCATAACTAAGCTTGCTATTCCTGGGTGTCTTAATATGTGTCCTACCAACCTATCTCTTCTCTTCATTAGCAGTCGCCAGAAAAATCTCTCCTCTCCCACTCGTCTTAATACCGCTTCATTTGCTACTCTATCTACCCATCTGATCTTCATCATTCTCCTGTAAAGCCACATTTCAAACGCTTCAATTCTCCTCTTTTCTGCTGCACCATTAGTCTAAGTTTCACTTACTTATAGTGTCACACTCCAGACAGAAGCTTTCATAAATGACTTCCTAATACCTAAATGTTTATTCGATGTCAACAGACTCCTTTTCAGTAGAAATGCTTCCCTTGCCTGAGCCAACCTACTTTTTATATCCTCTTTGCTTCGTCCATCACTGGATATTTTGCTTCCTAAGTAACAGAAGTCTCCTACATCCCGTAGAGTTTCACCTGCCAATTCGACATCCATAGGGATATTTGATTTCTTTCGACTGCATTCCAATAATTTTGTTTTACATTTTTTGATTTTCATCATGAATTCTTTCCTCAAGACGGAGTCCATACCATTCAAAAACTCGTTCAAATCCTCTGGCGTATCGGCCAAGATGACGATGTCATCAGCAAATCTCAAAGATGAAATTATTTTTCCTTGGATCTTCGCTCCCACTTTATTTTTTTCTCCAATTTCCTGATTATTGTGTTTTTAGAGATCTTTGAAATGCGTCACCCTCGCACATGGTGTAGATGCATTGTCAAAGGAAGTCATTCCTTGTTACGAACATGGGCAGCATAACCTTTACCGAAAGCTTCTGCAGATTTAACACAAGGCCTATTCAAATCAGCAGTTCCTTGAACTCAGATTTGCCAACATTTTTTTGCATCTTCCCAAGTGGTATGTCTCCATACCTCAACATACAGAAGAGTGCTTTAAAAATCATGTCTTGTGTAAATTTTGGATAAGGTAGTGAGTATGGTTTTTTCCAGAGTGCATACTCGCTCGTAGAAATTCTTTTCTGTAAAATAAACTGGTTCACAATATTGTAAGTGCACATTGAGGTAGGCCTATGTGACGGCAGGATGCCTTAAGTGTTACGGAAACGGCAATAGCCGCCACAGAGCTTCGTTGCTACTGAAATAACGACCAAACTGATATTTGTACTTAACTACACGGGATTTGAGAGCCTAGTGTCTATGAAATTGAACGTAGTTATATCGCTACCTTTATTTAGTAGTCGCTACTGTAGTGTTTAAAAATTAAAGGTGGTATTAGAAGGCGCTTTCCCTAATTTGTTACCCCTGGAACTACAACCCATGATGGGCCTAGGCCTATCATGCGACCGCTTCCCAGCCATTTGGCCTGCAGATATTTTGGTGATACGTGGTCAGTGCATCGTGTCCCCTCGGCCGTTAATCTTGTTCTTCGTGTCCGGGGCGCTGCCTCACTATCAGACAGCTACCGGTACTCAATTGTCCTCACGAAGCTGAGTGCACCCCTTTGCAGCCTTCACATCAGTGTCTAAAATCTCTGACGGAGCCGGTAATCGAACCCGGGGCCTCCGGATGAAAGGCAGGCGCGCTACCCTGTTATTATTGTGTTTATATATATCTTGAAAAAGATAGTATAATAAATGGATAGGCATTGCCTCCTACAGGGATATATAGAAAATCGGATGTCATACCTTGAGGTAGTGTTGCCATGGGAACGGACTTGCGATTAGTTCATCAATCAGAGCAAAGATAGTTTTCTGGGAATATCTTTGAAACTGTTGGTTTTAGGGCCTTAAAATGTGATGGGGACATACCGAGTATTGTTTCTTGCATCAAGGGGCGTAAAATGATCTTTGTCTGGTCTTTATGCGACAACTTCGATATTTTATCCCGGTTGAGTATTTTTGGTGACTTTTCAGTTATGTTGCCCGTTCCACGGGAACAATGATTTATTTCCGGATGAAAGGCACCCTATATGTTATCCCAGGGTATAAGCTGTCTCCATTTCAAATTTCATCCAAATCCATCCAGCCGTTTTAGTGTCAAGAGGTAACAAACTAAAACACAGACAGACGGACAGACTTTCACAATTATAAGATATATAGGGATATAGGGATTAATAATCACCGTTCTTAGGCCTCTGGTATCCTAGCTTCCTAGGAAATCTTCCTTTATAGCCTCCTCTGTAATAAGGTTGTATTTCCCTTGGTTCATTGTTACCATATTCACGACCAAGTCCACAAGTATCCGTACTAGTAGATTTATTTACCATGGGTGCCTTATCCCTATCATCTTGTGTACTAGCCATATATACTTGTTCTATGATTCGATTCTGTCGAGGTGTGAACTGTGCTGGAGTCATGTCTAATTGACGCAACACCCCCTCGACTTCTACTGCAGTCTTAGCTTTTGACGAGATTAACAGTCTTTGAATCTCGTATGGAAGTTGTCTAGCAATGGCGGCACATAGATCTGTTTCTGCCAGCGCAATATCCAGGTCACGAAATTTGCATAGCTGTGCTGTGAAGAATTCTGAATATTTAGTGGTAGCATTTGTACTATACTTTTTGGAGTACAAGTCCAGACATAGGTTTTCCTGAATATCAGCTGCCCAATAGCGTCTTAAGAAGGCTTCTCTAAAACCCTCTACTGTGTCAAATGTCTAACGGAAGCTCCGATACCATAACAATCAGTCTCCGCCTAGTAACTTCTCAATCGCTCATAATCTCCTGTCAGGTGGTATTTTCATTTTATTAAAATACTCAGCCACCTCTTTCAACCAATACTTAGGAGTAACAGACATATTATTCCCGGTAAATTTTACTGCGCGATCTTCATTCGATTGAATAATATAATCACCTATTCTGCTGTTTGATTCGCATGCGGGGTTGACGCAGCCATTGGTATCCCTGGTATCTTACATAGGCTCTCCCCTCCTAATCCCATATCTTCATCTGTCAGCTGGGTTTCTGAGTTCACCCATTTGCTTTTCCTTAGGTCTTCCTGACTTCCAAAATTTAATTTCTGCTCCCGAAATGCAGTTTCCTCTTGAGTCATCATCTGGATCTCCATTTGACTGTTTTTCAGTTCAGTTCTTTCTAAACATGAAAAGAATTCATATTCAAATTTCTCTAGTCGGGTTTTATTTGCTTCAGCTTCTTGCTTTATTTGAAGTTTATCTTCCCGCAGACTCTCCTGAATTACTGTCAATTTCTCTTCAACCTCTTTCTTTATCTCCAGAATCTGTTTATCCTGGGTTTCTTTCTTGATTTCTTCCCTTACGTCAAGTTCTTCTCAGAGCATTTTTTCTTCTTTGTTAATTTTCTCATCATCATCTTCCTTCTAAGTATTGGGCCAAATGTCCCGTTACGGTCTTGCACTTTCCCTCCATCTCTTCTTCGGACGTCCTATCGATCTATTTCCCCGTGGCTGGTAGCGAAGGATCTCCTTTGGTAATCTTCCAGGTTCCATCCTTTGGACATGACGCTTCCAGTTCTCTTAGTAGTCACAAATGTATGTAGTTATTGGTTTCACTTTTAGTTCCTTCAGCACATCCTCGTTTCTCTTATGATCCCATTTAGTATAGCCTGCTGTTCGGCGCATAAAGGTCATTTCGCGTGCTGTGAGTCTGGAGATGTCCTGAGATCTTATTGTCCATGCCTCGCTGCCATAGCACAGGGTTGGTCTGGCTAATGTGTTATACAAACGCAAGCGTGTATGCCTTTGGACAAGAGATGGCTTCATGACGTGATTGATGATTCCTGTTGTTCTGGTATAATTAGTTATTTTTGCAGTTATGTCTCGTTCTTCTTGAAAAGATAAATTATATCCTAAATACTTGAATTCGTTAACTCTTTCTAAAATTTTACCATCCAGACAAATTTTACTGGGGATCGGGTCCTTACCTTTAAAGGCCATTACTTTAGTCTTTTCAGTAGAAATGCACATGCTGAATTTTGATGCCACTTTCTGGAGGTTGAATACTGACCACTGCAGATCATCTTCAGATGCTGCTACCAATGCAACATCATCAGCAAATGGTATAGCGTCTAAATTTCTTAGATGCCTGCTGATAGGTATTGAACCATGCCTTTCACACCTCCATTCCTTTATTATAGCATCCATGTAGATTATGAATAGCAATGGAGAGAGTCCACAGCCTTGTCTTACCCCTCTGCTGATTGGCTTCCACTCGGATTTATGATTACTTAACCTTACTGCAATAAGAGTACCACTATACATGTTGTAAATGTTATCAATTAACTGTTGTGGTACACAATCCCTGGCCAATATGTCAATAAGTCTGTTTCTGTCAACAAAATCAAAGGATTTCTTAAAATCAACAAATGATATGTGTGTTTCCAAATTGAACTCCCTGCGTTTTTCGATCAAAATTTTTAAGGTGAAGTAGGCATCTGCACATGTGCGACCTTTTCTAAACCCATGTTGTTCATTCCCTATCACCTCAGAGTAATGTTTCAGTAATTTTTCTTTAACAATATTTGCAAAAATTTTGTATCCAGAGTTAAGTATACTTATTCCTCTATAATTTTCCAAATCTTTAATATTTCCCTTCTTATGAAGAGGAACTACTATTGCCTTTTGCCGATCTTCTGGAGGCCTGTTACCCGTCCAGATTAAATTCAATAATCTGAGAAATCTTTTCTTGAAAGCATCGCCTGAATATTTCAACATTTCTGCATTTTTCTCCCGAACCTCAAATATGTCCTTTTTAATTATCTTGAGCTCCCCTTGAGTTTGCTCTTGGTGTTTATTCAATACCACCAAGTCACATTGAATTTGATCTATTTCCTGATGCATTTTTCCTACTTGTTTTTTCATCTCTTTCATATTATCTTGCACCTCTTCGATACCTGACTTGATCTTTCCTATTTCCTGTCCTTGCTCCTCACCATTAATTTTCCGCTGTGTACGCTCCTCATCTAGTCTCTTTCCGTACTCATCCGGTTTTCCTACCATACTCGCATCGCTTGATTCTAACCCCTGATCGACATGTGTGGTAAACTCGGACAACTGTTCATCTCTCTTTTTCGCTTCCGTCTCATTCTGGCATCTCAAGTCATAAATCTCCCCTCTAAATTTTCGACTTTCTTTTCAACTTTATCAAATTTACCTTCTAACTTTGCAAAACTATTCTGAATCTCCTGGCGGGATTTCTGACATACGTCCATATTGAACTCTAATTGGGCTTCGAACTTTTTTTTGTTTGTTTCTAATTGTACCTGTATTCCCAGGATTTGACTTAAAAGGTTTTCTTTACATTCCTTCACATTAGCCTTACAGTCCTGTTGCATAACAACCAATTTGCTATCCATGGCATCAAAATTATTATCCATGGCTTTAAATTTAGTGTCTAGTTTACCTTCCAATTTATTTTCCATGGTGTCAAATTTAATATCCATGGTTTGAAATTTGAATTCAGTAGGCCTTGTTCATAATGGCAAAATTAATCTCAGGATTTTCCGCCAACACAAAGTAGTTCCATTCTCTACTAGAAAGCGCTATAGTGTCAAGGAACTTAGATATCTAATGAAATTCGATATGCAAAAATGGTAATTATGACAGATATACATATGTGAAGTAATACGGTATGTTTTCTTCCTAACTCCAATGGTCTTTATGGTTTTCATAAACTTACGAAAGGCTTATTTGCTAAAAGCTAAGATAATGAGTAAATGGTTAATCCTATCATGAAATGAACGCATGAGCTTATGAAATGAACAAAGTTGGGAACAGAATGTACTTCACAATTGTTTTAAATTTACTCAGTTACCATTGAGTTTCTTTTCCATAAAATATTAGCAGAGACTGCGATGTAATCCCTATCTAACCGAAATATTCTGAATTGCACCTTTGAGGACTAAATACCTTTCTTTCCACTATATTGCCCCAACATACTCAATGTGGCCAAAGGTCTCTGGACACCAATTGTTGTTTGCTTCAATGACACCAGCCAAGTAACTAGTAGCATCTATCTCCTTTTCCTATTACATTGTTTAATCTTCACGGAAGGCTTTCCATTAAGTTTTGAAACATTGAAGATAAACTTTGTGTCCATTCTCCTGAAGCATCGTGAATAGGTGTTGGGAAAATTATTCTGACGTGCATCCAATGCTCTAGTTCATCCCAAAGATGTTTGATGGAGTGTTCTAGTTGGGACTTTGAGCAGGCAAGTCCAGAAAATCTACCTTTGAACCACTATGAAATGGTCCTTGCTTTGTGGACTGGAGTATTATCATTCTGATATGGAAAAGGTCTGATTCCTGTTTGTTGCAACAGTGTGGAGGCACGCTATTGTCTAAAATGTTTTCATATAAACTTGCGATCATTTTTCCATTGACCAAAACTAACCAGGAAAAACAGCCCCAAACTATCACACCATTTCCACTAAATTTCATAGCCAGCACAATTGCTCAGGTAAATATCATTTGCCAGGCATCCACCTAGTCCACACACGCCCATCTGAGTGCCACATCGTATACTGTGATTAATCACTCCATAAAACCTTCCGCTGCTCTACAGTCCAAATAACAGCATTGTTTGCACCATTCAGCTACGTCGCACATTCATTTATGTGATCAGTGGCTTATGGAGATCAGCGCAACCATGAAAACAGAATTCTATCGCTTCTCGACAGGTAATTCTGTTACAGACGTCTGTATCTGACCTGCAACCTGCATCTAAAATAGGAGACAAAAGAACACATGACGATTGGGTCGTACAGTATGTTTTAGAGTTCAGTATAGTCACTATCTTATAGCAATCATTGATTTCAGTACTTCCCTGTTATATGTATGTCAATGACTTAAGTCATATCCACTTCACAATAACATTGCTAACAGTAGATCTGGACACATATTAACTCCTGTTAAATACCGCTGGTTGAATGCCCAAACTTGTGGCCCCTACAATCATGCACCATTTGAACTCGCTCCTTTCTGACAGAGAGCATGCCTATGTTGATGCATTGTGCCTGCTCATATATATTCTCGGATGGGATGCATAGCCCGCTGTCGGAAACTTGTCTCCATAGTGTACATTTATAAATTAATGCATAGCCCGACTTCAGGAGACTTTTGGCCCCATAGTGTACATTTATAAATTAATTATTACGCAAGAGCAGAGTTTTGGATGGTATACTCATAGCAGAGTGGCGTAACTTTCCTAAATGTGTATGCTCTAAGTCTCCCTCAGGTTACTCTTTGAAATAAAGTTGTGATATCTACTGTATTGTTTGGACATTATCAGATGTTCCACAATCTTGAAATAGTATTTGTGCATTAAATGTACAGTCCTCATCCTTAAAATCTACCTTCAGCATCGGTTATTCTGGGGGGGAGGGAGAGAATCACAGGTGCTAAATTGTGGGGCCCTATTACATGCGATAGAAACATGAAATAGTGTTATTATTTTCTTCTTTGCCATATATTTCCTTAGAATTAAAAATTTAAAATGTAATAATGCTTCCTTTAGAGTCATCGCAGATTAACAAATAAAATTCTGGCCTCTCAATGTTAAAGACCGAAGGTTCAATCGCCAGTTTTGGCAGAGATTGAAAATGGTTCTCCCACCTTTTAAGTGATTCCTACTCGATTCTAGGAGCTGTTAAAACTAGAACCAGAGGAGGTTTCTCCATCTGTGAATTACCTCTGGTGTAAAAGAGACCTGTCTTGACTCTTGAGTCACAATATTGCTAATATTTTCCTTATGGCCATTAGACTGGATAACGGTACTATAGAACTCTTTTTTATCCATCACTCACATTATAACCTTTACTCCAAGAAGGAAAGAATGAAAAGTAAAATGTAAAAGTCTGAGAATCGCTGTCTTTGATGTTTAATAGGCAAGTTTGACACGGACATAGTGATATCCATTGATTAACAATTCAAACATGGTCCTGAATTGAACATCTATTTACTTCCGTTTTTCAGTTAAGTCCGTTTTTCAGTTAAGTTTTGGTTTGGTTGTGAATCAACGACTGCCATCTATCTCTATTCTTCCACCACTCCTGTTCAAAAACTTCTTTCATTTCTCCTCGGGTGTCTGTGGCAAGGAAGGGGACTATCCCACCCAACATTTCCATTCTGAAACCACAAACTTCGTTCAGTGTTACTTTATCCTCATTTCACTTGCCTCATCATCTGAAAATGAGTTACAGTGAAAATTCTGGATCTTGTGCCAAACATTCATTTCAAATACTTGTCTTGATATTATTATGTTTGGTTAAGGGGTAGAACATAGAAGTCATCTGTTCCTGACTACCCAACAATACCCATCCTATCTATACTTATGTATTTTCAGTCGTGAGAATGAGGGTACACGAAAACTGATTCCTCATACTTTCAAGTGCATGTGGATGATTATTAATATGTCCATAATCCCAAATGAAGCAACGGTTCCTGCACCTTCACTCACCATAAGCTGAGGGACATCCCTTACCCAAAAAGGTTTGCAATTAGGAATGCTAATCCAAATCTCTCACTCTTCTACACAATCTTACTTTTGCTCATCCCAAATCTGGCTTAACCTTCTCCAACTGCCTTCTCCTGGATCTTGTACCTAACTTTAATTTCAAATACTTGTCTTGGCATTATTTTTCTCTCCATTCCCTGCAGGTGTTTAAACTATCTCAAGCGTGACTATTCTATCATTTCACTGAGATTTTTGTTCTGAAAATATCTGTCGTACATATCTTTTCCTTACATGATCCCTCCATAGAAACTTCATTTTGCTTGCTTGTATTCTGTTTTCTGGGGCCTTGGTGGTTGCCCATAGTTCTGCTTCATGTCACTATTAGTAAAAAGTAGCTTTTGTACAGAGTTTCTTTGCATACTAATGACGACACATTACATGGATATTCTTTAATGAGAATTAGCCCTGTATAAAGTCCTAATTTTCTCAATGGCTATTTTTCCAGATGTTTGGCCCAGAAATGAAAATAATTGGTTCTTGCCATGATCTGGAGGGCATGAAACTACTGTATTAAATTGTATAGAAAATTTTATTGCTGCCCACCCTTCTGATGAGCTCATTGACTGCTATAGGCACAGTGCATGAAAGCTGAAAGCATACTGGTGGTGCCATGCGGAGGTTCGCTTTGTGTCAACTGTACACACAATGTTGGATTTCGAAAGATCACTGCTGAATCTTACACATTAAGATTACAGAGTTTGGTCGATCTATATTAATACAAGGCAAACGTGTAAGTGTACCAGGTGTATCATCTGTAGGGCACCTTTTTCTTGATCATTCTGAATATATATATATATATTTTTTTGTGTGTGTGTAAGTAGTTGGCCCAAGTAAGCACTGTTCATCACTTTATTTATGACACCCAGTATAAACACAAAACATCTTAAAAACTAAATCTGACTTAAAGTATGAAAGTATTTGATGGTTGATAGAGCAGACTCAGACTTCCAGGGGCTCACAACTCGTGGGGCGTGGTTTGGCGACCACAGGATCCCAGCTGAGTCTGGCATTGCTTCCACTTACTTGTGCCTAGCGCCTTTCTGTTATCTTTCCTGTCGGCCTCCCTTGGCCAACACTCTTCCGACCCCGACGGTATTAGGGTATCCGAGGCCTAGGGAGTCTTTCAATTTCCCGCCTTAAATGGTATTTGTCTACCTTTGGGTGTGGCGAACCCATTGTACAAATAGCCTAAATATGATAGTGTGTGAGTCGAGGCCTCGGATGGAGGTTCTTGATTCACGCCCCGACCCAGATCACTGGAACCGGGAAATGAAGAAGAAGAGGATATTTATTGACAGTAACTGTTCAACAGCTGCTGAAAGAGGCTCTCTCTGTTCCTCTGTGACTTGCTTTCAACAAGCAGCCTTCAGCCTTTGGTCTTGTTGCACAGTTACCATAAATAAATATCCTTGAATTGATGTCCCAATAGACTAATATAATGCATCTCCATCAGTTAGTCAACTAAAATCACACTTTAAAACAGGTTTTTATTTAATGTCAAAGATATGGACTTTTGCATTTAAACCAAACATTACAAGAAAGAAGAGCTCCTGAAGGTTCTTAGGTAATACACGCAGTATATGAACACACAAACCGTATAAGAAAAGTGTTTTTCCAGCGGTGCATACCAGCTTGTCAGTGTGTGTCTATAGTTTTGTCTAACGATTGTGTTGTGTATACCTTATTTTTTATTTTTTTATTTGTTATTTAATTTGTTTAACCCAGTATATGGATTTGCCCACTGGAACCCAATAGCTTTCAATCAAGTTTTGGTTGGTTCCTTAGTTTAGGGGCTGTGACAACGCGGTCATGTATCCCCGTGTACTTCGGGTGTATGTAGAATCTGTCTGATAACTGGTGTTAATTGTGATGGCTGTATTAGTGTGTGTTATCTGTTTTAATTCAAGTAAGGACTGCAGACGATAATTTCAAGTATGGTAGTTCCTACTTTTGCTACCAAATGCTACCATCCACGACAAACTACCTTGCGGACTTGGCTACCAGATGCCATCGCAGTCCTGGTGGCGAACGTTAGAACTAATATAGGGTTATCATTTCTAACCTACAAATTTGGGTTTGACACAAGTGTAGTTGGTGGAAGGTTTTTTTTTTCATGCCATAAATCTATGACGTGGGACCACCGGCTTTACTTCCCCTCTGAAGGAAGGCATACCGTGGGATTTTTAACGCTCTTAAAAAATCCGATGACTTCGGCCGGGTTTGAACCCGCGATCTTCGGCATTGAAGCACAGCATACTACCAACTAAACCACCGAATCCGCCCAATCAATTTTTCTTAAGGGGAGTTCCAATGGATAAAATATGAAAAAATGTCAATTTTCAGATATGTATACGATGTAAAAGATGGCACTTTGACATTTAAAATGATGTATAACACTTGATATTTGTTATTTGCAAAACATGTCTAATATTTATTTAAATAATGCAGTGCGCGTTAGAAAACATTGATAATTAGAGCATACAAAGGCATTTTCTTAGAACTTACTTTTTGCACATAAATGTACCATATTTTTCAGTTATTACTTATCACAGATGTCTCAAATTTTTAACACCTGTAGCTTGGCTTGTAAATGAGATTTTAACACGGGGATTTTGTTCTAGCTCAAATACATTATGAAAAAAATAATTATATATCTAGATTTTTTTAACGAAAAATTTGAGATTAAAGAAAAAAATATTATGGTCACAATAGTAGAAACACCCAACGCCCGTGTTAAAGTAATAAGAATTGATCACTAATTATGGTAATAAAATTTAATCTAAATCTACCTAGTAGTTTCTACGAAATAGGAACTTGAATTTATTAAATATTAACATTAAGAAGATAGGCCATTGGAACTCCCAAGAAAAGAAAAAAGAAAATAAAAAGGCTGGCTGCTTGGCTCAGGGGTAACGTTCTTGCTTGCTGGGCCCGAGGTTGCAGGTTCGTATCCTGGCGCAGTCAGCTGGCATTTGAGGGTGCGCAAATGCGAGGGAGCCGTGTCTAGATTTACTGGCACGTTAAAGATCCCCTTCGGGGCAAAATTCCGGCAACCCGGCGTCTCTAAAAGCCGCAGTTGTTAAAAGGGACGTAAAACCATTAACATTATTATTATTATTATTATTATTATTATTATTATTATTAAAAGAAAAAAGAAATGGTATAAGAGGAGTTTTTATGTACAGGGTGGCGCACGAAATGTGTCACCATTTTGTTTCTGAATAAAAACTTTACTGTAAAGACAAACTCAAAGGAACATATACTACCATGGTGTACACTCTGTGGAGATTTATCCTAATGCAGCACGTGCTCAATATGTCCACCATTTAGATTCCTAATTTCCTTAAAACGAACACTCATGTTAGCGAAAACCCTACGGCACATGTCTTCCCTGAATTCACTGCAAGCTTCTTGAAGAATAAGGCGTCTGAGCTCCATTAAATCATGTGGACGTTTCGGAAAATTGTATCCTTTAGGAACCCCCAGAGAAAGAAGTCTGGTGGGTTGGGGTCTGGCCTTTTGGAGGAGGGGGGGGCAAATTTGTCCGTCATTGAAACGATCCGGAAATCTGAGTGAAATGACCCGCATGTAGAAACGCTCGTGCAAAATCCAACACAATGTTTGCAGTATGTGGCTTTGCTCCATCTTGCATGAACCACTGCGTGTCGAAGGGCAACGCAGTAGCAAGAAGTTGTGGAACGAAGTTATTGCGGAGGATGCTCGAATGACGCTCACTGTTCACAGTTTCTTCGAAAAACAAAGGTCCAATAAGTCCGTGGCTGGAAATTGCGGCCCACACTGTAATTCTCGGAGCTAAATGTTGTCGTTCACGAAGCACTTGCGCCCAAAAGTGTACATTTTGTCTGTTAATCACACCGTTCAAATGAAAATACGCTCGTCTGAAAACCAAACGTTGTTGAGAGTTTGTTCCCTATTCTTCGCCCAGCGAGCAAACAGTAGTCTCTGCTTCTTTTGTTCTGCCATGAGCTTCTGAGCAGAAGTCATCTTGTACGGGTACATCTGGAGGTCACTTTTAAGAATCCGTTGAACGGAGCGTTTGGATATGCCCAGTTGCACTGCTGCCTTTCTACACAATTTGCCGGGGCTTCTCTGTACAGCAATTCGTTCCACTTCATTTTTCTCCGTGAACAAAGAGGCCATGTTGG
Organism: Meconema thalassinum; assembly: GCA_946902985.2. Classification (NCBI taxonomy): domain Eukaryota; kingdom Metazoa; phylum Arthropoda; class Insecta; order Orthoptera; family Tettigoniidae; genus Meconema; species Meconema thalassinum. The sequence goes on along the minus strand of OX336390.1, from coordinate 568,830,292 downwards.
AAACACTGGTCTCCTGGCGACGGTATCGTGAATTACTCGTCATTTCATAACTCATTTGTTTCTCCAAGCTCCACTGCTACTACTGCTCAGATGGTCAACGGGATATCTAGTGCGGCTTTAAAATTATGTACGAAACAAATGGTGACACATTTCTTGCGCCACCCTGTATATTTCTGTATGGCTCTACTTTTTTATTGCTTTATGACCTAATTTTTTTTTTCAGTATATTGGTGGAGCAGAGGCTTCTCACCCTGTTCTTGATATTGAGTTGGAGCTGAAGCTGCTCAACCAAATGGACTCGAATATGACCTACAAGAAAGGTAAGTTCAACCACTTCAAACTCTATTTCTGAAACCATTCAACCTACCATAACTTTTCCTAATAATATTATCTACAAATTTGTTGTTCCTATTCTGTTTTTCCAAAACCAGTTTTACTAACATCTGTAACTTTTTGTATTTGTAGTCTAGGATGCAACTCAAACAACTATTTATTATGATACTTCTTACAACATCATCATCTTGTACAGTTTCCAGCCCCAGGCTGGGTCTGTTTGGAACATAAGCCTCACCACTTAGTCCTTTCTTCCCACCACCTCTCCGCTGTCACTCTGGTCCAGTCCTCGCCTCTCTTCTTGACACATTCCTCCACTCCTTTCAGCCATCTATCTCTTGGTCTTCCCTTTGGTCGTTTCTTCTGCATCTGCATCTCATGTATCCTCTTGGGAATCTTCTTCTCTTCCATTCTCTTTAAGTGTCCATACCACCTCAGTCTTGATGTCTCAATCCTACCTTGCAAGGGCTCCTCTTTCACTATTTCCCTGACCTTTTCATTCCTCACCCTGTCTCTTCTTGTTACTCCGATCCTACTTCGCAGGAACTTCATTTCACTTGCCTGTATTCTGCTTATGTCTCTTTTCTTCATTATCAACGTTTCTGAAGCATAGGTCAGTATCGGGATATAGTAGCTTCTGTATAACACTTCCTTGCTTTTTTGTGGGACATCTTTATTCCACACTAAGCTCCTAATGCTTCTCAGAAATGCTTCTGCCTGTCTGCCACATTCCGTAATCTCTTTGTCATTTCTCCCATTTTCCTCCACTATAGAGCGATCTAGGCTACAATGGTATGGACATGTGAGGAGGATGCAAGAGGAGAGGATACCGAAGAAGATGTTTGGAATGGAAATGACGGGAAGGAGGCCAAGGAGAAGACCAAGGGACAGATGGACAAAAGGAGTTAAGAAGAGTGTGGAGGAAAGAGGAGTGTGCTGGGACACAGTAAATGACAAGAGATGGTGGATGGACAGGAAATGATGGAGAGGCTTATGTTCCAAGCAGACCCGACCAGCGGTCGGAAACTGCTCAAGATGATGATGATACTTCCCAAGTACTTGAGACTTTCCACCTTCTTCAGCTGTCCACCTCCAAGTGTTATCCCACTCATTGGTCTGTCCTTTTTCCTGGTCGTTATCAGGATCTCACATTTACTGATGTTGAACTTCCATCCGTACTCTTCCACTGTTTCTTCCCAAGCCTTCAGTTGCTCCTGAATTTCCTCCTCCTTGTTTCCCCAGACCATGAGATCATCTGCAAACACCATTGCTTTCATATTATCTTCTATCTCCTGCTACCAGTGTCATTACCTCGTCCATAATCACAATAAAGAGAAGGGGTGACAGTGCACTACCCTGTTTCAGGCCACTCATTTGTCTGAACCAGTCTGTTCTTTCCCCTCCAACTTTCACACAACTCACACTTCCACAATACATCTCCTTCACTCTGCCTACAGCCCCTTTTTCCACTCCCATGTTTTCCAATGCTTCCTAAACCTTCTCCCTACAAACACTATCATAGGCCTTTTCAATGTCCAGGAAGGCCATCAACAGATCCTCTCCAAATTCTTAGTGGTGTTCCTGGAGCTGTCTCACTGAAAATATGAGATCCACTGTTGATCTCCCAGGTCTGAATCCATACTGCTCCTCTCTCAATTCTCTCTCCACTTTGGCTCCTATTCTACTTTCTAATATCTTTTCATATATCTTGGCACAGTGTGTTATGAGTGTGACTCCCTTGTAATTTCTGCACTCCTTTCTGCTTCCTTTCTTAAATATTGGGACAATTAATCCTTTCTTCCAGTCTTCTGGGGTCTTTTTCTCCTTCCATAGCACCCTTATTACACGGTACAGCTACTGTTTCCCAACCTCCCCTGCTGCCTTCATCATTTCAACATTCACTTCGTCCACACCCGGTGCCCTTCCTCCTTTCATCTTGTCTATAGCCATTTCCAGTTCTCTCCAAGTCAGGTCCTTTTCCATTCCTGTGTTGTCTTCTCCATCTTCCAATATGTTGCCTTCCTCCCTATGACCATTTGGATTCAACAAATCCTCAAAGTACTCTTTCCACACTGTCTTGAATGTGTCTTTGTTGTGTACCTCATTTCCGTTTGTGTCCACCATTATCACATCCTCTCGCAGACCTCGTCTCTTACTTTTGACCATCCCATAAAGTACTTCCTTATTTCCTCCATCATCTCTGTCCACTTTATCATCCACTTCTTCCTCTCCTCTGCGACAATCTTGTTTGCTTCTTTCTTCTTTATCTTATAATCTTCCCTTGCCAGATCAGTTCTTTCCTGGAACCACACTCTGAAGGCCTTGTTCTTCCTTCCCACAGCTTCTTTTACTCTCTCATTGCACCATGGTGTCTCTTTACACTGCTTTCTGTTGCTTGTTCTTCCAGATACTGCCACTGCAGCTTCCACCAAATTGTATTTTTGAATTGCATCCATTCCTCTTCCCCTGTTTTAGGATTGTCTGTTGGCATCCTTTCCCTTATTATCGTCTGGAATTCTTGCTTGACTTCCTTTTCCTTGAGTTTCCATACTTTGATTCTCCTTTCCTGGTACTCTGTCCTCTTGCTATCCTTAACAACTCCCAGGTTCATTACAAGGTATTCTGTGGTCGCTATCTAAGGCCTCTGATGGTATTACCTTTATATCTCTGACACTTCTCTTCATTTCCCAATCGTGCAGCATGTAATCTACCAATGATTTCTTTGTTAAATCACTGCTGTACCACGTTACCTTGTGGCTTTCTTAACCAGGAGTTGCCTACCACTAAACCGTTTCTCTTGCAAAAATCCAGCAACTTTCTCCCTTCTTCATTCCTGCTGCCCCATCCTTCTGCTCCCATTACATTTTCATATCCTTGTCTTTCACTTCCTACATGTGCATTCAAATCTCCCATTATGCTCTGACAATTCAACTGCTGTTGTAGCTCCTCCTCAAAGTCTTCTTTCTCTTGAGCTATACATCCAACTTGAGGGGCATATACTTGGGCTATCTCCAGGCTTCTACCCTTTACAGTTACTCTGATCTTCATGATCCTGTCACTTATTCCCTTTACCTCTTCCTTCATTCCATCTCTCACAACTACTCCGCTGCTCCTTCCTTCACTGTTCCCACTCCAGTACAACCGGTACCCTTTCCTCAGTTCTCTGCGACCTTCTTCTTTCCATCTTGTTTCTGCCAAGCCCAGTACATCCAGTTTTCTTCTCTCCATCACATCTACAATCTCCTCCACCTTTCCTGTCAGTGTCTGTATGTTTAATGTCCCAACTTATAGTCCATTAGCATATCCGGGTCGTCGTTTGCATCCGTCCTTTCCGAGGCCTGTTCCTGTTTTGAAAGCAAATATAATATCCACTACTGGCTTGCTAGGCCTATCGTAGCTTCACCAGAGCCCCGTCAGCCGTCACTTTTCTTTGGACTTGACATACCGTCAATCACAACAGTTGGATTACTCTTTATGAAATTAACAATTTCACTTGAACAATATTAGACATAGCTAAATAATTACTTACTGAAAGCATTTACTTCGAATTCAACCATTCACTCACTTGGGGAAAATGCTGTGTGTACCGACATAAGTTACATCTAAAAATAAGGAATGAATTTCCTATTAAATGGGTTTGTTAACGTCACGTCATCGGTCGAGGTGTTAGCGCTGCGCTCACGCTAAAGATCAAGACATTTCCGTCTCTCTCACGGATATCTATCGCCAGTTTCCACACTAAAAAGTTTTTATTTGTATTCGTTTGTCACCTTATTTTCATTTATTTTTTATCAGATTTGGCTAAAATACATTAATAAAGTAAAATCAAAATACCTTTTTATACAAATGAACTAAGAGTGCCGGAGAAAAATGCCTTATTATACAAATAAACATAGAAAACGAATATTATTTTAAACGTATGGGATCTTTTCACATTATATTAAACGATGAAATATGCAAAACATTATATTGGATATCCATGAGGGAACTAAATAATTACCTTATTGTATACTTTCATTTTCTGAATATCGTCTTTGGTATCATGCTGCTTCATTCACAAATAGCAGTCTAATTCCCTCCGATGCTAGCGCGGAACACGTTGCCAGCATTATTCAATTCATATCATATCAATGGTCAGTTAGATGGCACCACATGTCATCAAAACAAAAGAAATGCAAGTGGCGGCTAGAGATAATCTTTTGTTAGCGCTGCACTCCCCCCTAGACCGATCTTGGGTCTTGTAGACCAGATCTACAAGACAAGATCTGGTAGACAGGTGACATATATTGGGGAAAGTATGATATAATATTGGTCCACCTTTTCAATACAATTTATTTAACAATTTCTATAAGTATTACATGTTCCGAGTCTCACTGACCCTTCTTCAGCTAGATATATGAGTTCAATGGTAAAATGCTATCTCTACTTAGTATAAAACAAAGTCCCCAATTCTTGGATGTTCTGGGTAATCTTGAGAACCATTGGATGGATTTTTATGCGTTTTTCACCATTCTGTAAACGATTTCTCGAGGAAGGTTTCTGTAGAAAATTATTTATTTATGATAAAAAAAAAAAGCCGAGCAGTAACGATTTCGGTGAAAACGTAAAAAAATACAAACTACCGTCCGTGGGACTTTTAAGCTTATGCTGGGTAAACAGTTAAATTTATCTATATACTATAAGTGGAAGAATTATTCAACATGAAGAGTTCTACAAAAATGTCCGTGACAGCATACATCGCCCACTGTACGTGTTTTTACGTTTCCATTTCTTCCAACAATCCCCATTCAATTGCTAGCTAGCGAGCGAGCCTATCACCCCAGTTACAGCCAGTACCGGGCAGCAGCAAAGCGTCGCGTCATGTCGAGTTAAAACTTCAGAGAAGAGTGGATGTGTTTGGAGTTTGCCTGGAAGTGCAACTCGGCATTTCTTCATTTTGCCTGTGAAGTTTTCGTTCCACAGAATACACAGTCAAGTTTAGATTGGATGGAAGGAGGATTTGTGTTTCATGCATCTCTCCATTCTTAAATTACGTCTGACAAGAATTCGTTGCACATGTTGGGTGCGTCTTTTTTTTTAAGTGAGAAATTGCAGCGCTGCATCAAAGCGAAGTAAATCGCTACATCACAACTACCTGTAAATAAAAACTGTAAAGATGGCGCGAATTGGCGGTCGTTTAAAACGTGTTTCAATCATTATTTCGAAATAAATTTAATGTAATATAACGATGCGTCCACTAGGAGAAGAAAGTTGATGAATGCATAGTTATATCGCTCAATAAACAATTTTGTCAATTACCATACACTAGGATTTCACCTTGCTTGTAATTTTTAGGTTAGGCCTAGCCCATGTCATTCGTGTTGCCTTCTACTACGTAATGCCCTTGGCTTAGCCATTAAAGTTGCATTAATAATGATAGTTTCACGAATGAAGTAGCTATAGATAAAAATTTCAGAACTTAAGGTTACCATATCTATAATAATCGGTATAACTTTTATGTGGCAAGGTAACTTGGATTTAAAAATTGCAAAATGGGACGACCAAGCTCTTGACTCCTTTGCCTTCTTACAATATTTCCTAACTAACCAACTGATATGCTGCTAATGGAAATGTAGGCCTATCATTGTTCAGTAGTATATGCTACACCAATAGCCTGTGCATGTCACTAATGATCTCCCCGGGATAGTCACTTGTGGGCCAGAGTATAGCCTCTTCTGAATTATGCAGTATGGTACGTCTACTTACTTGTGCCAGGCTCCTCTTTCATCTTCCTGTCGATCTCCTTTGGTCAATGGGGCAGAAGACCTCACTGTTCCACCCCTTTAAACAATAACTATACCTCCCCTGGTCATCTCTCATTTTCTTCAGACCTTCGAAGCCTAGGGAGTCTGTAATGTCCTTTCTCTTTACTCACTACCCCAATTCTTTTAAAGAGTCGAAGTTCTTCCTTCTATAGCATAACTGTATGCCAACAGGAAAGGGGGCCTCGATGTTACACACCTTAAAACATTCATCCCCACCACCACCTGTCCAGCTATATAATTTTTAACATGAGCCCATATCATTTCGATACGATTCAAGTCAGGGTGGTACGGTGGTGGACGCAAGATCGTGTGTCCATAGGTATCGATTTGATACGTCTTATAGTATGGTTTATGGGATTTAATCAAAGCGTACAGTTGAGGTTTTATCATCTCTGTAGAAAATGGAATACCCTTATCGGTCAACCAATCCTGCATAACTGTTTTTCGGGAAGATGATGTAGGTACACGCTCACATTGGACATTATGGTACGAGGCATTGTCAATCACGACTACAGAATTTGTTGGCATATTGGGAATTAATTTCTCGGTCAGATATTTTTCGTAATTCCTATAGTTCATCTCATCGTGATAGTCCCCTGTTGTTTGGATTTGAATACCAACAAAGCATTTGGAACGAAACCTCCATCAGAACCGGCATGTACCACTATTAATCTTTGCCCTTTAGAGATAGGTGACTTCAGTCCATGAAGAGAACAATTACTCCAAGCACTTGGCTTAGTGTGTGAACTATGCAAATATGTCTCATCAGTGTAAACGATAGGCCTACCCTGTTGTCGGTACTGCCTTATGCTCTGTAAGTACTGCATACGTAGGAGCCTTATATCAGGCTTATATCAGTATTCTACACATGTCTTCTGTCTTCCTCCATCTAAAGCCTAGGCCTTGAACTATCTTGGTTAATGTTCGTACACCACCTTTAAAATTTATATCCTCAGCCAGTTTCCTACGGATCTTTTCGAGTGTTGGCCTCTCGCCTTTGGTATTGTGAAAATTATGAATTGTACGCCTGACCACATTTATCAAAATCGTCTAACTTACACTTCTTGACAGATTTTGGTCTTCTCTTTCCAGGCGTTGAAAATGAATCCACCTCACCACTTTCGATTCTTTTGGTGCCTTGTATTATATTCCGCACCGACCCTTCCGACACACCTTATTTCGAATTGCGCATTTGTTCCCAGCGAGATGTGTTTCTATTTTCATGAATTTATCTTCTTCTTCATTTCCCGTTTCCAGCTTCCTGGGTCGGGTTGTGAATCAAGGACCTCCAACGTTGCCTGTTTCTCCACCACTCCTCTCCCCCTTTAAGTACATCTTCAGGTTTTCCTCCCTTCTTCTCCACGCACTCCCACACTGCATCTGCCCATCTCTTTCGGGGTCTTCCGCGCGGTCTCTTCCCCGAAACCTTTTCCAGAAAAGCTTTCTTTGGCACTCTCTCCTCTCCCATTCTCATCATATGTCCATACCACTTTAACTTGGTTGTTTCTATCCTGTCCTGCAGCTTCAAGATTCCTGTCCTCCTTCTTATCTCCTCGTTTCTGATTTTATCTCTTCTGGTCTTCCCTTCTATACCTCTTAGGAATTTCATCTCTGCTGCTTGTATTCTACTCTCCTCTCTTTTTGTAGTGGTCCATGCTCCAGCTGCATATGTTAGTACGGGTCCATAATAGGTTGAATATAATACCTGCTTACATTTCTTTGGGACATCTTGGTTCCACAGAATACCCCTAACACTCTGGTAGAAGCTGTTCGCTTGTTGTATTCTCTTTCCAATTTCCTCAGTAATCTTTCCATCTTCTGTGATCACACTTCCCAAGTACTTGAAACTTTTCACCACTTCTAGAATTTTTCCGTTCACTTCTATCTTTCCTCTTCCCTCCTTACTTCCCCTTGACATTACCATTGTCTTACTCTTCTCTGTGCTAACTTTCATCCCAAACTTCTCAATCTCTTGGTTCCATACATCTACTTGTTTTTGTACTTCCTTTTCATCCTCACCCCATATCACTATATCATCTGCAAACAGAATAGTAAGGGGGACAATACACTTCCTTGACGGAGACCCGTTTCCACCTTGAACCATTCTGTTTCTCCTATAGTGGTCTTTACGCTACTGACACAATATTTGTACATAGCTTTCACCATTTGCACTTCTGCACTGTTAACTTGCCTTTTTCTTAATACATCCCACACCACCTGTCTAGGCACACTGTCATAAGCTTTCTCAATATCAATAAAAGTCATCACCATGTCTTTTCCAAACTCCCATCTTTTCTCCATCATATGCCTTAGTGTAAAGATTAGATCAAAAGTTGATCTGTCTCTCCTAAAACCATACTGTTCTTCTTCCATCTCTCCATCTGTCTGCCTCCTCAGTCTACCTTCCAATACTCTCTCAAAGATCTTGGCTACATGGGCAATAAGGGTGATCCCTCTGTAATTGTTACATTCCTTTTTGTCACCTTTCTTAAAAAGTGGGATAATTAAACCCTTTCCCCATTCTTCTGGGATCTCTTTCTTCTTCCAAATTATTCTAAATAATCTATACAGCCACTGCAACCCTACTGGTCCTGCTGCTTTTATCATTTCTGTGGTCACCTCATCCACTCCAGGTGCTTTGCCACTCTTCATCTTCTTTATGGCTTCCTCTATTTCTAGCATAGATATCTCCTTTTCTTGTTCTTCTTCTTCCTCCATTGTTCCTTCTTGTTCCCTTTCTTCATCCAGTTCAATGTGTTTAACATTCAGTAGCTTTGAAAAGTATTCTTCCCATCTTTTCAATATACCATCTCTTTCATACAATATCTGTCCCGCTTCAGTTTTTACAAATTTTGTGTTTTCCCTACCTTTCACACTGCTTTTTACTAGCCCATATAGAACCTTTTTACTTCCTTTGATATCCTCCTCTAGAGTTTCAGTGAAACTTTCCCAGCTTTTCCTTTTTTCTTCTTGTACAATCTTTTGACATGCCTTCTTGGCTTCTCTATATTTTTGCCATTTCTCTGCATCTTTGCTGCATATTCACTTTCTCCATGCCATTTGTTTTTCTTTACCTGCTTCCTTTACCCTGTTGTTCCACCAAGGAGTCTCCCTTTCCTTTTTCCTCCCTGATAATCTTCCACAAGTGTTTACTGCACACTTCACAAATCCATTCTTAAAACATGTCCATTCCATTTCTATGCTTTTTGCTTCATCTTTGGGAATTTCCTGTTTTAGTTCCTCTTGAAACTTTTCCATTACCTCCTTCTCTTTTAGTTTCCATACCTTTATTTTTCTTTCCCTTTTTTCTACTAGTTTTGTGATTTTACCAAGCCTTACTTTGGCTATCACCACTTTGTGATCTCCTTCAAAATCTCCTCTGGGCATAGCTGTCACATCTACTAACTGTCTTTGTTTATCCTTTTCCACCAGAATAAGGTCAATCATTGTCTTTGTCTTCCTGTCTCCCCATCCATACCTAGTTATTTTTTGCGAGTTCTTTTTCCTAAACCATGTATTTCCAACAGTTAATCCATTCCTCCTACAGAAATCTACTAACAGGTCTCCTTCTTCATCCTGATTTCCATAGCTAAACGGGCCAATAATCTCTTCTTTTCCCTGTCTATCTGTTCCCACATGTGCATTCATGTCTCCCATTATTATCACTTCTTTGTCTTCTATACACTTTTCCAGCTCTTCTAGAAACTCTTCTAGACATTCATCTACCTTCCCTGTTTGGGGAGCATAAACCTGTATAAAATCTTTTGTACCACTCTCAAGTCCAAGCCTGACTTTGATAATCCGGTCACTAATCGGGTCAATTTTTTCAACATACTGGTCTAGGTCCTCTCTCAATATGACACCAACGCCATTCGTTGCCTTCTGTCCTCCACTCCAATATAATCTGTACCCTTTCCCTTTCTTCACTTCTTTTCGCCCTTTCCCTTTCCATTTCGTTTCACTCACTCCCAGCATCGCTATATCTTTCTTCTCCATATAATCAACCAGCTCTTCTACCTTTCTATTGAGTGTCATGACATTAATGAAACCAACCTTCGTTACGTCTGGTAGCCTACTTCTCACAGCTCCCCCAGGACACCGGGAGCTGCTCGTCGCCTCCGGGGGACGCCCTAGCTGTGAATTTATATATATTATAAATAACTTCCCTTGTTTGACTGGTGTCAAGTTTTGGCACTCCCTAATTTAGAGCGAAACGGTGGCATTGCTAAGTACACTGAATATTATACACAATTTTCAAGGCTTTTAGTATTCAACAAACGCACCTTCAGCTACGTAATCTATATATATATAAATCAATGTTACGTGATAGTTTGTCTGTCTGTCTGTGGGTATGTCTCCTATGCGTTCATATACCATTCATCCGATTGCGATGAAACTTGGATGAGATGTTGAGTACACTCCAAGGAAGGTTTCTGACTTAGTAAATCCATTTTACAATAGGTAGCGCATGCGTAGATTCAACAAATGAGCGACGATGCGCGAAGCGTTTCAACAAAGTCCCGTATGTGTTTATATACCATTCGTCCGATAGCGATGAAACTTGGGTGAGATGTTGTGTACACTTACGTGAAGGTTTCAAAATTAGTGAATACATTCCACAGTAGATAGCGCACGAGTAGATTCAACAAATAAGCGACGACACGCAAAGCGTATGCACATCGGACCGCAAACAGCCAGGCACTTGACCTTACCTACATCGCTTCGCATTAGCAGTCACGCCGATGTGGGAGCCTACCAACCAGTACCATAGTCATTGACCTTGGCGCGTTTGCTCTTAAACGTTGCACGTCCGTGGTGCTTTCGGCTCAAGATAAACACTCCTAGTTAGTGTGCAAAAATACAAGTTTAATAATCGGAAGGTTTCTCAGTTTTGCATCCACTAAGCATATGTCAGCGCACTTTCAATAAAGTGCCGAACAAAGTTTCCACCTATGTCAACGTTTATTAGTACAGCAAGTTATTTGTGTCCTGAACAGTAATGGAATGTGCTCTTTGTTTTTATTTACAAAAAGAAATTAACGACTGCTCAATTTGACCGACGCATACCGTTCAAGAATGCGCATAGTAGTGATTATTAATCAATTTGATTGTTAACAGCAGGAATGTTTTTATTGTTTTATTGTATGTAATGTCCATAAGGTCGTCATGTTTTAAAGTGTTCAATTAATTTTTATAGTATTTTAATTATCAGTGTGTTATGTTTCTCACATGGACGTGGTCTTTTTAGTCTTTTTAGTCTATGATGTTTCCGAATATGAATTATGAAGGGCTGAAGAAGGAATTGTACTAATTCCGAAACATGTACCCATAAGCTAACGAAATAATAAATGAGTGTTGATTAGGCGGAAACTTTAAGTTTGTTATACTTAATTACAAAACGTCAGCACGGAACCTGCAATGGACTCTTCTTCGAATATAACATTCATATACCATTCGTCCGATAGCTATGAAACTTGGGTGAGATGTTGTGTACACGTCATGGAAGGTTTCTGGCTTAGTAAATCCACTATACAATATGCAGCACACAAGTAGATTCAACAAATGAGGGACGCCGCGCGAAGCGTTTCAACAAAGTCCCGTATAAGGTCATATACCATGTAACGTGTTTTTCGAGGGGTTTTATGCAACTGGTATAAGTCAGTAGGAAGCCATTCTATATTTATTTACGCGGCAAATTGTTCAGCCAAGATAATTTTTCATGTTAATTTATTATTATTATTAATTTATTATAATTATTATTTAGGTATTTTCGGAGCATTTTATAAAAATTATTAGCATTCAGATAGGTTTTCTATGTCTTAGAAAACGCTATCCAGCAAATTATTACGAACGACGATATCATAGAAAATTATCTGATTACGGAATTTTACGGAGTTTTGTCAGTTAGGGTATTTGAGAGACATGACTCACTGGGAATTCTAATACAAGCTGATTCCTGTCGAGAAGCATGACGCAATCTTGGGTCGCATCGTCAAGAAGAGGCGAATTGTTGAAACGGAAAACGACTTCTCCCTCTCGCCCGCGGAGTGTAATGAACCGGAGGAGGGGAAGTGGCGGCGTGCTCAGCCAATCAGCGGAGACAACGTAAGCTGGAAGACGGTACCATGGTGGGGAGCCAACGTGTGCATATATCGTTCGACGCGCCGTGAAACGAGGACAATCTGTGAAATACTTGAGGAGTATGGATGCGCGTGCGTGTCGCTCCGATGTTCAGTGGAGTTAGCGACGAACTTTTGTAAAACTTGGTTGTACGAGTGTTTGGGTCCGAGGTACGGACCATAGAATTATATAATCTACCAGGATATCATCAAATTTCGACGGAGATGACGACGTCCAGGAGACTGTGGGAAGCACACAGCATCATCAAGAACGAGGGAAATGCATTGGCAATTTCCAGGGGTAAGCGCTAATGACGCAGAAATACGCAATCTCTCATTTTTCTTTGTTTTATATTTCATAATTCAGTAACTTCATAGCTTGGAAATAAGAGTAAAATCAATTTATCAGACTCCGTTTTCACGTAATTTTCTATCGGTAATATTCAAATCACAACGCTCCAATTTAAATTTTAAACTTATTATTATTATTAATTTTGCTATACTTGTTTATATAATAAATTCATTTCTTTTACAATGCAATCTTTGCTTTCAGTAGGTAGCATTAGATATAGACCAATTCCTTCTCCTGATACAATTGTTTGTTGGGTTAATGATCAAATCATACCACGATCTGAGTGAATAGAGTCTTGAATGTGTTCTGCCAGAGCTAGACGTTGTTAAATACAAATTTAGATTTCAACATTGCATTGAGGTCTTGGCGCCCATTAAAACAACATAGCTTAGGCAAAGGTAAACAGTTACATTTCTCTCCCAACAGTGTGGGCTAGCGAAACCATTACATTTGTCGCTCAACGTGAGGGCGAAAGAAACCGTTTCATTTGTCGCTACCAACATGGGGCACTAATTACCAGTACATTTGTACGCTCAACGTGGAGCAAAGTAAATACCGTTTCACTTGTCATCCCAGCCTAAGCAAGAACATTACAACCATTCTGCCGTTAGCGGTGAAACTTGGGTGAAATATGGTGGACACTCCAAGGAAGGGTTCTGGCTTAGTAAATACATTTCACAGTAGGTAGCACACGAGTAGATTTGATAAATGAACGACGACACGCGGAGCATTTCAATACAGTCCCCTGTGTCTTCATATCCCATTAGTCTGATAGCGATGAAACTTGGGTGAGATGTTTTGGACACTTACGTGACGGTTTCTAACTTAGTAAATACATTTTACAGTAGGTAGCGCACGAGTAGATTCAACAAATGAGTGACGGGGCGCGAATCGTTTAAACAAAATCAGGTATGCGTTCATGTACTATTCATCCGATTGCGATGAAACATTGATCAGTTATTTTGTACCCGCCAGGGAAGGGGACTTAGTAAATCCATTTCACAATAAGTAGCGCAAGAGTAGATGCAACAAATGGGTGACGACGCGCGAAGCGTTCCAACAAAATCCCATATGCGTTCATATAACCTTCTTCGATTGTGATGAAACCTTGATGAGTTATTGTGTACACGCCAGGGTAGGGTTTTGACTTAGTAAATCCATTCCTCAATAGGTAGCGTACAAGTAGAATCAACAAATGAGTGACAGCGCACGAATCGTTCAAACAAAACCCCGTATACGTTCATATGCCATTCATGCGATTGCGATGAAACTTTTGAAAGTTGTTGTGCACGCTCCCACGAATGGTTCTAAATTAGAAAATCCATTTTACGATAGCTTAGAGGCAGTTAACGGAAATTGAAAAACATGTTGTGTATCCAAAAGCACTTCAAGAAACAGAATTTCAACGCCAACACTTTCTTTGATTGGCATTGCGACGCATGCCGGGTACAGCTTGTATACCTATAAAATAGTATTAATACACACACACGTGTGATGCCTCCTGCACTCGACGCTTGGTTTACAGCTGTAGACCACATTTCGGAGCAAGCCGCATTGTTGAAGAATGGAGTGAGCAGTGTGCCCAGTAATCAGCATTCGGGGTGAGACACAGGAGCCCCGCAATAAGCATTGAAATACGCTGATTGATGTTGGTCTCTGCGCATCGTTGAGTTTCGGCAAGCTCTTCTTGCATCTGCTCTACTATTGTCATTGCGCCAGGAGATGGAAGTTTAACACACTGTGACGGGGTGCAGGGGGTCTTGCAGTACATATGCGCTGCCTGCCTATTCCAAACCTAAATATATCGGCTTCCCGCATTCCAATGGTTATCGCAGCAGATGACTCGCAGCCAGTGAAAAAGAAATGTGCTGTGTGAGTGAAGCAAGTAGTGACCAACTTAATGTTTTTGGAATGCGCGTTACGCAGTGAGCGGAAAGACATCTGCAGTTCAAACCCAACTGCCATCTCCTGGCACGATGTCAATACCTTTCGCCTTGTGGATATAGTTTGCATGACTGCGGATAGCGGATAATATTTAGAGTAAATTTGCGGATAGATTTTAGAATACAATGTTGAACTGGATTTTTTTTAAATAATTTTAGTTTTTACTAAGATCAGCGTCTTTCACGTTTCTTGTTATTTCCCTATTTGCTTTCGGTTGGGTTGTACGAGAAAGAGAAGTGAGAGAAGCCAGTCATGGAAATACCCTCAATTATTGTTGACTTTTGCCCCCAAAAAGAAATTCCTCTCGGCACGCCGGAAGGCGGAGGTAGATTTCACCGGGCAAACTAGGGGATAGGCTATAATAGGCAAAATATGCAGGGTTTCGTAGAAGGATCAGTCCTCATTTATTGCCAGAAAGTATTTTACAATTGGAGCTTAATTAACTTTGTTTTAGTCTTTCTATGCATATTTTTAACATTTCATTGTCTTATTGGGACGGTTCAGAGGAGTGCGTCAGGCCTCGGCAGCCGGCACAGTTCATGTCCTCGCCGCTAGATGGGGGCTTCATTCATTCCATTCCTGACACGGTCGGAGACTGGAAGCAGGCTGTGGATTTTCATTTTCATGGGGACGATAACCTTCATGTCATTTGGGATCCATTTTTTTAATACTTGTGGTCACACTGTCCTTATGCAAGGTTACGACACTGATGTGTAACGTTCTAACAGTCCAACTTCTTCACGCAAAATTTTATCTCCCGCAGAGATGTTGGTTGGTTCCTCAGTTTAGGGGCTGCGACAACGCGGTCAATTAACCCCGTGTACTTTGGGTGTGTGTAGAATCTGTCTTATAAACGGTGTTAATTGTGATGGCTGTATTAGTCTGCAATTCAGGTAAGGACTGCAGACGGTCAATTTCAAGTAGTAGCTCCCAATTTTGGTACCAAATACTACCATCAACGGCACCTAGCTGTGAACTTGGCAACTAGATGCCACCACAACCATCAACTCGCAACGAACGTTGGTACTTCCCCTCCTAAGGAAAGCATACTGAGTGATTCGTAGCGCTCTTAGAAAATCCGACGACTTTGCCTGGCTTTGAACCCGCGAACTTGGGCATAGAAGTTCAGTATGCTACCGGTTACGTCACCGAAGCCACTTCTCACAGAGTCAGATAGAAAACTGAATGTGTTCTCATGCAGTGGCGTTGTCATGCCAACCTCTGATAGATAGCTCATCCCTCATCAATTTAGAAGCGTTGTCTTGGTAACCTCTGGTGGCTCTTGGCCTTTTCTTCTAATTCCGAAATCATTTTGTTCATCCCTTGGCGTAATGGTGAGTAATGAAAAAATTCTTTCAGACAAAAGTTTTAGGTAATTATTAAGGGAATATTGTCTCCATTTTGTACGGTTTTGATATTGTGCCTATTAAGAGAGATATGATTAATGTTTCCCGAAAAACCCACTTTTTCCCACTCCTTTGGTCAATGGTTGGTGCTATCAAAAAAAATGTTTGGTCCTTATCTGACACATAGTATGAACTTTGAATGGATTCGATATTTCAAATATTAAGAGAGTTATAGCGATATTTCACTTTTTCAAAAAAAGCCCCCCCCATTTTCACCCCCTTTGACCGATTGTGCCCATTAACGAACTCGACCGAGATTTTATAAGGATACATATTATGTAAAAAATTCAAAGTGATTGGTGCAAAATTGCGGTAGTTATCGTGTCCACATGAAAGTGATATATGTACATACATATATATATACAGGGTCTTTCATATAAAATAAGAGCGCCAAGCAGCGGCTTTGTTAACCGTCGCTGCGGTCACCTTGGCCGGGCTTTTGGCGCGCCAAGGCCCCCTGCTTTAAGCGTGTGTATAATCCTATATGATGCAGCGGCCTTGCTAGCGTGTGTATAGTACTGAAATCGTACTTTAGTTAGTTTAGTTAGTTGTGCTAATTTTGTGAGTGATTTATTCGGAGACCGTTCAAGATTCTCGCCAATGTCATCTAGCTCATCCTCTGTTAAAACTGTTCGTGTGTGGGCATGTTTCTTATTGAGCACCGAGCCAATAGTGTCATACTTATTTGCAATTACGTGAATCTGTGCTAGTGAAGGTGGCACTTCATCAGGAAATTGCTGAACAAATGCATCAAGTACCCGCCGAGCCGACTCGTACTAAAAATAAGTTTTACATAAAAAATTACTATGTTGCAATGATAACTGTCTCACCATGTTAGCACTTGAGGTTTAGACTGGCGACTGAGCATCTGCACGCTTATTGCAAGGTCAAGTTTGGTAATGTCAATCTGTTATTTTTATACAGTCCATCGGAACTTGAAAAAAAAACCAGCCCTCGTATGTACTATGCGCGCACTTTCAATACTATAGGGGTTTCGGTTTCATCAACAATAACTAAATAACTAAAGTAAGATTTCAGCATTGTACACACGCTAGCAAGGCCGCTGCATCATGTAGCATTGTACACACGCTTAAAGCAGGGGGCCTTGGTGCGCCAAAAGGTCGGCCAAGGTGACCGCAGCAGCGGTTAACAAAGCCGCCGCTTGGCGCTCTTATTTTATATGAAAGACCCTGTATATATATATAGACTATATATACATAAATGATATATAAAATTTTGAACTGATGGTGGTTTTGGGGTCTAGGGGATGTGAAACGCAAAGATATGTCGAAATTTTCCGGAAGTCGAAACATGGTACCCATTGCAATAATTAGCTTTCTAATGAAATCTACCTAAAAAAGCAGCTTTATACCTGCGCTTGCCTGAGTGGGTATATCTGATGACTAAGTAAGTGCGATAATCAGCCACCCGCTGTTTCACTTACCGCTGCTCAGAGGGACAAAACTCTGTCAACATTGTCTTGCCATTCACACATAATATGAGAGAAGCCAGTCATGGAAATACCCTCAATTATTGTTGACTTTTGCCCCCAAAAAGAAATTCCTCTCGGCACGCCGGAAGGCGGAGGTAGATTTCACCGGGCAAACTAGGGGATAGGCTATAATAGGCAAAATATGCAGGGTTTCGTAGAAGGATCAGTCCTCATTTATTGCCAGAAAGTATTTTACAATTGGAGCTTAATTAACTTTGTTTTAGTCTTTCTATGCATATTTTTAACATTTCATTGTCTTATTGGGACGGTTCAGAGGAGTGCGTCAGGCCTCGGCAGCCGGCACAGTTCATGTCCTCGCCGCTAGATGGGGGCTTCATTCATTCCATTCCTGACACGGTCGGAGACTGGAAGCAGGCTGTGGATTTTCATTTTCATGGGGACGATAACCTTCATGTCATTTGGGATCCATTTTTTTAATACTTGTGGTCACACTGTCCTTATGCAAGGTTACGACACTGATGTGTAACGTTCTAACAGTCCAACTTCTTCACGCAAAATTTTATCTCCCGCAGAGATGTTGGTTGGTTCCTCAGTTTAGGGGCTGCGACAACGCGGTCAATTAACCCCGTGTACTTTGGGTGTGTGTAGAATCTGTCTTATAAACGGTGTTAATTGTGATGGCTGTATTAGTCTGCAATTCAGGTAAGGACTGCAGACGGTCAATTTCAAGTAGTAGCTCCCAATTTTGGTACCAAATACTACCATCAACGGCACCTAGCTGTGAACTTGGCAACTAGATGCCACCACAACCATCAACTCGCAACGAACGTTGGTACTTCCCCTCCTAAGGAAAGCATACTGAGTGATTCGTAGCGCTCTTAGAAAATCCGACGACTTTGCCTGGCTTTGAACCCGCGAACTTGGGCATAGAAGTTCAGTATGCTACCGGTTACGTCACCGAAGCCACTTCTCACAGAGTCAGATAGAAAACTGAATGTGTTCTCATGCAGTGGCGTTGTCATGCCAACCTCTGATAGATAGCTCATCCCTCATCAATTTAGAAGCGTTGTCTTGGTAACCTCTGGTGGCTCTTGGCCTTTTCTTCTAATTCCGAAATCATTTTGTTCATCCCTTGGCGTAATGGTGAGTAATGAAAAAATTCTTTCAGACAAAAGTTTTAGGTAATTATTAAGGGAATATTGTCTCCATTTTGTACGGTTTTGATATTGTGCCTATTAAGAGAGATATGATTAATGTTTCCCGAAAAACCCACTTTTTCCCACTCCTTTGGTCAATGGTTGGTGCTATCAAAAAAAATGTTTGGTCCTTATCTGACACATAGTATGAACTTTGAATGGATTCGATATTTCAAATATTAAGAGAGTTATAGCGATATTTCACTTTTTCAAAAAAAGCCCCCCCCATTTTCACCCCCTTTGACCGATTGTGCCCATTAACGAACTCGACCGAGATTTTATAAGGATACATATTATGTAAAAAATTCAAAGTGATTGGTGCAAAATTGCGGTAGTTATCGTGTCCACATGAAAGTGATATATGTACATACATATATATATACAGGGTCTTTCATATAAAATAAGAGCGCCAAGCAGCGGCTTTGTTAACCGTCGCTGCGGTCACCTTGGCCGGGCTTTTGGCGCGCCAAGGCCCCCTGCTTTAAGCGTGTGTATAATCCTATATGATGCAGCGGCCTTGCTAGCGTGTGTATAGTACTGAAATCGTACTTTAGTTAGTTTAGTTAGTTGTGCTAATTTTGTGAGTGATTTATTCGGAGACCGTTCAAGATTCTCGCCAATGTCATCTAGCTCATCCTCTGTTAAAACTGTTCGTGTGTGGGCATGTTTCTTATTGAGCACCGAGCCAATAGTGTCATACTTATTTGCAATTACGTGAATCTGTGCTAGTGAAGGTGGCACTTCATCAGGAAATTGCTGAACAAATGCATCAAGTACCCGCCGAGCCGACTCGTACTAAAAATAAGTTTTACATAAAAAATTACTATGTTGCAATGATAACTGTCTCACCATGTTAGCACTTGAGGTTTAGACTGGCGACTGAGCATCTGCACGCTTATTGCAAGGTCAAGTTTGGTAATGTCAATCTGTTATTTTTATACAGTCCATCGGAACTTGAAAAAAAAACCAGCCCTCGTATGTACTATGCGCGCACTTTCAATACTATAGGGGTTTCGGTTTCATCAACAATAACTAAATAACTAAAGTAAGATTTCAGCATTGTACACACGCTAGCAAGGCCGCTGCATCATGTAGCATTGTACACACGCTTAAAGCAGGGGGCCTTGGTGCGCCAAAAGGTCGGCCAAGGTGACCGCAGCAGCGGTTAACAAAGCCGCCGCTTGGCGCTCTTATTTTATATGAAAGACCCTGTATATATATATAGACTATATATACATAAATGATATATAAAATTTTGAACTGATGGTGGTTTTGGGGTCTAGGGGATGTGAAACGCAAAGATATGTCGAAATTTTCCGGAAGTCGAAACATGGTACCCATTGCAATAATTAGCTTTCTAATGAAATCTACCTAAAAAAGCAGCTTTATACCTGCGCTTGCCTGAGTGGGTATATCTGATGACTAAGTAAGTGCGATAATCAGCCACCCGCTGTTTCACTTACCGCTGCTCAGAGGGACAAAACTCTGTCAACATTGTCTTGCCATTCACACAGCTTAACGGAACGAATTCTTCCACAAATGTCTAAATGTATTGCTTTAATACTTTATCTAATAAATTAAAAATATAATTGTAATGCCAGCGGATTTGGATAACAAACGTGTGGATACGAATAAACGTTGTGCGGTTGCGGAAACAGTTGTGCGGATAACAGTTGTGCGGATGTGGATAACGTTTTGTTTACCGTGCATGGCTCTACCCAGGGTTCACGAATTAGGAGGCAACTAAGCCATGAGCCCTGAATTTCCCTTCATTCCAGGATTTTTCGAAGAATTATTTTCATCTCGTTAAATGAATTATTACTGATTTTCTAATGGTGCGGGAAACATAAGAATATAAATTACTGTTGGGCATTGTGTAGACCTATTTTTTCCCTTATGGTGGCAGACTAAAACATATAGGCCTAGACTGCGTAAATTGTAGAAATTGGGCTAGAATAAGCAAATTGCTGGTAAAACCAAATTCTGTAGGTCATAATCAACCTGTTCTCTCTAACAACATACACTAGCCTAGTACAGTGAGAGCCATCCCAATCGAATGGAGCTTTGCCGGGCCTGGTGGCGTGCGGAGA
Organism: Meconema thalassinum; assembly: GCA_946902985.2. NCBI lineage: Eukaryota > Metazoa > Arthropoda > Insecta > Orthoptera > Tettigoniidae > Meconema > Meconema thalassinum. The sequence continues at coordinate 568,809,595 of OX336390.1, read as the reverse complement.
GTGATTAATCACCACAAGTTGACTAGCATCTACCGTTACACAACAGCGGGTTGGGAATCACATGCGGTTATAGGCACCGTGCGTGCACCTCTAGCGGCCGCCGAGTGTACTAATTGTGGACTTCATATCGGCATGTTTGTACGAAGTGACAGCTAAAGAATTGTTGAAAATATGGATAACGCTGAGTAAATGAGAAGTGTACGCTGTGTTGTGTTGTTGGGTGCTCAAATAGGTACATCACTGGCACCAGTATAGTTCTTTAATCATTCCCGACTAAATAAACGGAAGCAGAAAGACAACGTAAGTGGATTCAAGCAGTGTTATTATTCCCGGGCAACAACGTTGCTCAACGTCCGTAGGTTTCAACCTGAAATTACCCTACATGTGATCCCTGGGTGGTGCTAACTGAGCAACAATACTGGTAGCTAGATAATCCTTTGGATCTCCTGGCATATATCACATCACACACAATGGATAGTAATTCAATCAACGGTCCTTCTGAGGACCTGCTGTCCAGAAAGTTAGGTCACTGTATGAAGATTTTTCAGCTGAATGTAGAAGGCATTAGTAGATCCAAATGCCAAATCCTCCACAAGATCCTGGTGGATAATAACATTGATATAGCCTTGATTCAGGAAAGACATGAAGAAGATGAGAACCAATTTCATTTAAGAGGCCGTATACCTGGCTGTGAGCTGCTAGCTGCTACTTACGATAAGTTGTATGGTATAGCGACATATGTAAGATCTAGTCTAGAAAATGTATCTCTCCTTTCCACTAGTTCTTCTAACGATATCCATGAGATTGTTTCCAAGATAGGAGAAGTAACTGTGGTAAATATTTATAAACCTCCAGGGGTAACGGCCTGTGCACGTGCTTGAGACTTACAGTCACCCCACGATTTTGTGGGAGATTTCAACATCAATCATGAAATGTGAAAGTATGTTCATAATGATGAAAATGGAATTGCTTTGGTTGATTGGATAGAACAACAAAATTTCCATCTTGTATTTGATGCCAAAGACCGTTGTACATTCCGATCCGCTGCTTGGAAGATAGATCACAATCCTGACTTGTGTATCATCACGTCTGATGACAAGCTCCAACCCCTGCCAATGTTGGGACAGGTCTTGACAGATTTCCCACACAGTAAGCACCGACCAGTTCTCCTTGAAATGTGCCCCAGTATTCCATTAATAAGATCATTTCAACATCCCAGATGGAATTTCAACAAAGCCAATTGAACATCATTTTCAGAAAATCTAGATAAATGTGTCGGTTGGATTCCTCCTACAAGGTCTAACTATAAGCGTTTTGTTGGAGCAATAATAACTATAGCGAAAAAATGTATTCCACGAGGATATCGCAAGGAATACGTACCGGGATGGACAGAAGATTGTGAGAAACTCTATAGGGAATTCCATGAAAGTAATGATCCTGAAATAGCTGATGAACTGCTACACAGCCTCCACGCTGCCAGACGCCTTAAGTGGACTACAACTGTTGAGTCACTAGACTTCAAAACATCGAGTAGACAGGCCTGGTCTCTTCTGAGGAAGCTTGGTGGTGGAAGCCCACCTCAACGTGCAAATGAAAACGTTACACCCAATAATATTGCATCTAACATAGTTTCTACATCACGAGCTCCCCAAAATAGACAACATACAATCAGGGTTAAGAAGGAATTAACGGAGCTCAAATCAGTATGTCCATCGGACTCTATATTGAGACCGAAAGGCTCATGACCCCATGACCATTTCCGGCTCATCGAAAATTGATTGCCGAGAAAATCCCGAAGTAGCTCAACCACACGTCGAACCAAGGAACACCAAACTAAACACCTGTAGTTATGCTCTTGACATACTAGGGGAAGTTACCAGCTGAAGTAACACATTTATTTAATAGTGAGATTATCAACCACGACAACAAGGACACTCCTATGATTTTTCTATTATTTTTTGAGAAAACTGGTTGTATAAATTATATGCTGGGTTATAAACAGTTAATTTACATAATCATGAAACGACTCACAAGACCAACAAGAGGAAGAAGCACTGGTCGCCATTGCCTTTACAGTATCGTGTCATGTCTTGTGTGACTAACGAACGCCACGATTGGATCTCTTGTAATGAACAGTGGGAGGACGAACAGTCCATTAATATTACAAGTATCGGGAAAATTGTGAGCTTGAATGTACAATTGTTGAATTATTCAAGTAAATCTGAATGGGTAAATTGTATTAGAAAGGACATCTTTGTGTTGGACATGATGTGCGCATAATTTGCGAAACCATAGTTCAAAATTTTGCATGTGGTACTCCGGAAGTGGAGATTGAAATCGAACAGACTGGTATATTTGAAAAGTGAATTAAAACTGTTATTCGTGACTAGTCGAACTGTAAATTGTAAAATTGTGAAGTGCTATTATCAAACTCATGAAATTGTGGAGTGAGAAAACGTAGCAAAGTCTGTGTAACATGATGCAGATGCGTCAATAAAGTCAGTGGCGGAAATAGAAAGGCAATTTTGGATATCCGCACAGTTTAGAATCAGTGAAAATTTTACAACTATCGTTACGATAAAATCAGTGATTCAGGCTTCTACGACGTATAATACTACTACCATCATGGGAACCTATAACTACACGAAAGCTACCGCCATCCTTATGGCAGGAGAAATGTCCGAGTAGACCATTCTACCATGGGGAGAGCCGATGCCAAATAATACCATGAGGAGGAAGAAACGATGGTTAGGGCAGTTAACGAACCGAGGACCAGGTTCAAACCGAGAGCCATCCATCTCATACAACCAACCATGAACGAGTAAGTCAATTAAATTCATTTATGTACGGTAGAATTGTGGTGGACAGTTGGCATAAGATATTGGCCGCACGTATTCACACAGTTGGTCATAGGCATAATTTATTTGTTTGTAGTTATGTGATTAAACATTATTTTCTGTCGGTCTATTTCTCTATGGTAATTTGTGAATATACTGATTAAGAAAGGCATTGGGAGTACAATGCATAAATTGAAGAAAAACGCCGCAAATATAACTTCATGTACCTAAGTAAGGTGGAAGTGTGTTATCTCCGAACACACGATCCTTGGGCAAAGTATGACAGTCGATCGACACGACGGAACGACTACATTATAATTTATTCAAGCATTTTTAATACCTCCTATGTATCATTTTAATATATTCAAGTCACTGCAGACGAGTGACATATCTGTATCTTTGGTCTACTTGGAACAAAACATATATTTTTTGAAGCCAGTAGTGTGGCGTCATTACAATCGTACATCTGAATGTGTGAACTTGGAACTGGTGACGAAGCAAGTGGTGAGCGTCTGAGCTCAATTGTTTGTCAGCGAGAGAGTGTATTGAGGCTGTGGATAAATCAGCCTGGGACCTTGAAAGCTTTAGCAGGCACATGAAGATACAGAGCGCAAGCTAATGCGTCATTCACATGTCACATTGCACATCAACTGAAGTTACAAGCATAGGCTGTAGGAACTCGCACACAAACTCAATGCTACCGTACACTTAGCGTAGAACTGCACAGCAGTATTTTCTCAATGAACTTACACTCCAATAATGTTAATAAATTTGTTAAGTAAAATATAACTTATATTAGATTGAAGCCATTATTTAAGAGCTATAACCAGCTGTTCTGGAGCAGCCATTAACTTTATTTTTGCACGGACTGAAAGTGTTTCAGACTAGGGCAACGTGCTAGATTGTGATTGGTTAATTTGTTCCACATGAAGACGATGCATTATCGCTCATGGTAATGTTAATTAGGTGACAGGTGAAGTTTATGCCACTGTCGACCGTTCTATAAGGTGTGTGTTGGACGACCACACATATTGGTATTTATAAACACGTGTCCAGTGGTGACTGGCGTGTATTGACGTTGAGCGGTGATGCTCATATGATGATTTTTGATGATGTTGTTGAATCGAGATGACTGATGCTTCTCGAAGTAAGAGTTTATTAATGGGTCTGGTTCTTTTCTTGGTGTTGTCACTGTTCAGTTTTAGGTTACTTTTAGGTTATATTCGTATTTGTCATGGTTCCGTATTGATTAAACAATTATGCACTAAGGGGAGGATAGGTTCCACCTGATCAATACAACGTAATTCACATTTAAAGGGTTGTGTACGTTGTGTTGATCAGGCGGAACCTATCCCCCTCTTAGTGCATACTTTTAGGTTTGTAGGTTTTAGGTTTGTAGCATGGCCACATCTTGCTGCTGGGTCATGGCAGGGAATCTAGTGCATGGAGCTATGGGATTCTTGTAATGGTCTGGCAGTGAGGTGGGGGGGGCATGCTTATTTGAGTTCTTTATCTGCAAAGATATTTCTTTTTATGATTGTCATTTTTTTTCTGATTCTTATTGTTTTTCATGATCGTCTGGTGTTATCTTGAGGATATGATATGGTTTCTTTTTATGATAATAAATGGAGAAAGGCTTTGAGGAAAGTGTTTTGATGAAGTGCTTGGAATGGTGCTAGTAAGAATTGCATTGGAGGCAAGTGGAGTAAGGTGAAAGATATAAATTGCATGAGTGTATCAGGTCTGAAGGAGGTGTCCAAGCCAGAGAGAGTTCTGTTAGGTAGATTTCATTAGAAAGCTAACTATTGCAATGGGTCCCATGTTTCGACTTCCGGAAAATTTCGACATATCTTCGCGTTTCACATCCCCCAGACCCCAAAACCACCATCAGTTCAAAAGTTTATATATAATATATATATATGTATGCATATATGTATATATATATCAGTTTCTTGTGGACACGATAACTGCCGTAATTTTGCACCAATCACTTTGAATTTTTTACCGAATATGTATACCTATAAAATCTCGGTCGAGTTCGTTACTGGGCTAAATCGGTCGAAGGGGGTGAAAATGGGGGGCTTTTTTCGAAAAAGTGAAATATTGCTATAACTCTCTTAATATGTGAAATATCGAATCCGTTCAACGTTCATACTATGTGTCGGATAAAGCCCAAAAATTTATGTTTGAAGAGTTTTTTTTATAGCACCAACCATTGACCAAAGGGGTGGGAAAAAGTGGGTTTTTCGGGAAACATTAATCATATCTCTCTTAATAGGCACAATATCAAAACCGTACGAAATGGACAATATTCCCCTAATAATTATCTAAAACTTTTGTCTGAAAGAATTTTTGATATGACCCACCATTACGCCAAGGGATGAGAAAAATGATTTCGGAATTATAAGAAAATGCCAAGAGCTATCAGAGGTTGCCATGGCAACACTACTAAATTTATGAGGGATGAGCCATCAGACGTTGCCATGACAACGCACTTTCACGAGATCAGATTCAGTATTTCCATCTGACTAAGTGGGAAGCGGCTTCGGTGACGTAACTGGTACCGTAGCATGCTGAATGCCTGCGCCCAAGGTCGCGGTTTCAAAGCCGTCCGAAGTCGTCGGATTTTCTAAGAGTGTTAAAATCCCTCAGTATGCTTTCCTTTGGAGGGGAAGTTCCAACGTTGGATGCGAGTTGCAGGTTGGGGTGGCATCTAGTAGCCAAGTTCACAGCTAGGTGTTGTTGACGGTAGTACCTGCTAGCAACATTAGGAACTACTGCTTGAAATTCACCGTCTGCAGTCCTTACCTTAATTAAGACTAATACAGCCATTACAATTCACACCGTTTATCAGACAGATTCTACACTCACCCAAAGTACACGGGGTTAGATGACAGCATTGTCGCAGCCCCTAGACTGAGGAACCAACCAGAGTTAGATTTCATTAGAAAGCTAACTATTGCAATGGGTACCATGTTTCGACTTCCGGAAAATTTCGACATATCTTCGCGTTTCACATCCCCCAGACCCCCAAACAACCGTCAGTTCAAAAGTTTATATATAATTTATGTATATATGTATATATATAAATATGTATATCAGTTTCTTGTGGACACGATAACTGCCGTAATTTTGCACCAATCACTTTGAATTTTTTACCGAATATGTATACCTATAAAATCTCGGTCGAGTTCGTTACTGGGCTAAATCGGTCGAAGGGGGTGAAAATGGGGGGCGTTTTTCGAAAAAGTGAAATATTGCTATAACACTCTTAATATGTGAAATATCGAATCCGTTCAACGTTCATACTATGTGTCGGATAAAGGCCAAAAATTTATGTTTGAAGAGTTTTTTTATAGCACCAACCATTGACCAAAGGGGTGGGAAAAAGTGGGTTTTTCGGGAAACATTAATCATATCTCTCTTAATAGGCACAATATCAAAACCGTACAAAATGGACAATATTCCCCTAATAATTACCTAAAACTTTTGTCTGTAAGAATTTTTGATATGACCCACCATTATGCCAAGGGATGAGAAAAATGATTTCGGAATTATAAGAAAATGCCAAGAGCTATCAGTGGTTGCCATGGCAACACTAATAAATTTATGAGGGATGAGCCATCAGACATTGCCAAGATAACCCACTTGCACGAGATCAGATTCAGATTTCCATCTGACTAAGTGTGAAGCGACTTCGGTGACGTAACTGGTAGCATGCTGAATGTCTATGTCCAAGGTCGCGAGTTCAAATCCGGCCGAAGTCGTCGGATTTTCTAAGAGCGCTAAAAATCCCTCAGTATGCTTTCCTTTGGAGGGGAAGTTCCAACGTTCATTGCGAGTTGCTGGTTGCGGTGGCTTCTAGTAGCCAAGTTCACAGCTAGGTGTCGTTGACGGTAGTACCTGGTAGTAACATTAGGAACTACTGCTTGAAATTGACCGTCTGCATTCCTTACCTGAATTACAGACTAATACAGCCATCTCTAAGTACACAGGGTTACATGACCGCGTTGCCGCAGCCCCTAAACTGAGGAACCAACCAAATCTCTGCGGGAGATATAATTTTGCGTGAAGAAGTAACAGACCTTTACATAGTTACACATCAGTGTTGAAACCTTGCATAAGGACAGTGTGACCACAAGTATAAAAATGGACCCCAAATGACAAGAAGTTTACCGTTCCCATAAGACAATAAAATGTTTAAAATAAGCATAAAATGATGAAAAACAAAGTTAATTAAGCTCCAAATATAAAATACCTTCTCGCAATAAATGAGGTCTGATCCTTCTACGAAAACCTGCATATTCTGCCTATTTTCGCCTATCCCCAAGTTTGTCCGGTGAAATCTACCTCCGCCTTCCGGCGTGCCGAGAGGACTTTTTTGTAACAGAAAAGTTTCCCTCATTGTGAATTAACAACTACGACCCCAGATTAACCCTAATACTTCTTAGAACAGTTACAGTGTCTGATGACAATATTAAATACACTTCCAGAGCTAAATAATAATAATAATAAAAATAAATAATAATAATAATAATAATAATAAAAACGACAATGCCATGGTATGTTAACGTCCAGAAAGATCTGAAGGAAATGGGGATACGAGCAGAAGATGCACAAGACCGAAATCTTTATAGAACAGCCATCAAGACGTTTGGGACTTTCTGGGACGAAAAACGGACAACTGGTGCGAAATGGACAGAAGAACGTCTTGCTAAGCACAGTGAGTTCATGAAGGCAATGTGGATCAAGCGAAAAATTAACAAATGCCAGAATGTAAAATGAGGCTTATTGTGGTCCCTAGTTGGCCGATTAGCGAAATTGAATGAATGAATAATAATAATGAAATTAATTTTGAAATAAATAAATAAATAATTAAATAATTTCGAACTTAAATAATTTTTGTTGTTGTTGTGATTCGATCTTCGATTTTTCACCTGTGAGGTGATGCTTCTAAATACCATTAGATCAAGCTGACACACCTTGAATCTTCGAATGTAATTTCTAGGTGAATCCATGGAAGCCTTGACTTTGCAGATGTAAAGTCAGACGTGACGGTGCTCACGCTGTTGCCAACCTAAATGACATGCATTCAGATGCCAGACACCACTTCTAGGAAATTTGGATATGCTGATGATTGGGCCCTTGCTATCAGCCACAGAGATTTTGAAATCACCGAGGGCATACTAACCAGGGATCTATCAATTATTTCTGCTAAGCTCAGATCTAGAAATAATATTCTACAGAAACTGTGTGGTACAACGTGGGGTTCATCTGCTTCTACACTTAGGACTTCTGCCCTTGGATTGGTGTATCCAGTAGCTGAATACTGTGCGTCCACCTGGATGAATAGTGCTCATACCAAGCTCGTTGATATTCAGCTCAACCAAACTATGCGCATCATCTTGGGAACAATTAGATGTACTCCGACATATTGGCTGCCAGTGCTAAGTCACATTCCACCTTCAAGTATGAGACGAGAACATGGACTTATGAAGGTGTACAGTGCCACCTGCAAAAATCCTCATCTTCCTGTGCACCTTGATTTTCCAGATATTAGTAGGAATATACTTCGCTCTCGCCACCCTCCTCTGACTACTGCACAAAGGCTCATTGAAAGTGAGTTCAACGTGACTGCCCGTTGGAAGCAGTTCTGGTCGATCTCTGCCTCACCGGAACAACAAACTATGCCATGCATCACAACCAAGCCTCCAGGTTTTGAGCTTCCTAGAAGAATTTGGTCCACCCTAAATAGGATAAGAACAAATTGTGGCAGATGCGCGGACTCTCTTCACAGGTGGGGGAAAATTCCATCTCCGAAATGTACCTGCGGTGCTGATAGACAAACTATTCAACATATTGCACAAGATTGTCCACTAACTGCCTTCTCTGGGGCTTCAGTTGAGTTACTGATGGCTACAAAAAAATGCATTGACTACATAAAGGATGCAAATCTGACATTGTGACCCTATCTGAGTTCAGCCTTGTATATAGTTATTTCCTATGTGGTTGACCACACCTGGAGTTACAGTGAACACGAAAACTGCGCGTAGCTCTAGCAAGGAAGACAACCAGATAAGTATTAGCCTGTAATAGGATTACAGTTTAACCATAGTTGATTTTTACAACCATATAATCACTCCAAATTACATACTACGGATATCTATCACCATTTAACATTTCACCTAACATCATATATACTGCATTTAGCATATACCGACAGTTGCAGTACCAATGAAAAATCCACATCCTGCTTCCAGTCTCCGACCGGGTCAGGAATGGAATGAATGAAGCCCCCATCTAGCGGCGAGGATATGAACTGTGCCGGCTGCCGAAGCCTGTTACACTCCTCTGGGGCAGTGATTAAATGAATGACAAATGAAACGATAGAGGAGAGTGTTGCTGGAATTAAATTTTGACAGGGAAAACCGGAGTACCCGGAGAAAAACCTGTCTGCCTCCGTTTTGTCCAGCACAGATCTCACATGGAGTGACCGGGATTTGAACCACGGACCCAGCGGTGAGAGGCCAGCGTGCTGCCGCCTAAGCCACGGAAGCTCACTGCAGTACCAATACTGCAACTAAATAATTGTACATATTGTAAATATTTCCACCTGTATTTTCAAACATAGTTTTTATAGCCTAAGTGTAATGGATCTGAAGATGATCGCTTAACTCAAAACTGGTCATCCTAGTGTATTTATTTTTACTTACTTAATTCCTGCCGCTCCTTCCGGAGCATAGGGCCTTGGCGAAATTTCTCCACGCAGTACGGTTCCTGGCTATTCTCTTCACTTGACTCCAGTTCTTGTCCTCCTCTGCAATTTCATTTTCGATCGTCCTCTTCCAGGTCTTCTTAGGTCGACCTCGCTTCCTGGCACCTTGAGGATTCCAGTCTAGCGCCGCCCTCTCAACAGCTCCGTTCGGCTTCCTTAGTGTGTGACCGATCCAGCGCCATTTCCTCTCCTTGATCTGGATGCTAATCGGTTGTTGATTGGTGATGGTCCAAAGATCTTCGTTTGAGATTATGTCCGGCCACCTCACATTCATGATGCGACGCAGACATCTGTTAATGAACACCTGTAGCTGGTTGTTGATCGGTTTTGTGACTTTCCATGTTTCACAGCCATAGAGAAGAATCGACTTTACGTTGCTATTGAAAAGGCGGAGCTTGGTCTTCCTGGAAATGTTTCTATTTCTCCAGATGGGGTAGAGCTGGACAAAGGCACCATTTGCCTTCCTGATACGGCTTCGAACATCTTCCTCTGCTCCCCCATCATTTGTGACTATACTCCCAAGGTAGAGGAAGGACTCAACTCGCTCAATTTCCTTTCCGTTGACTGTCAAGCTAGTCGTGACACATCTGCAGTGTATTTATTAATCTCATGTAATTTATTTCAGGATTAGGGCATAACCCAGCTCTTTTGGGTACATTCGTGTTGACCAGGCGCGGATTCAAGGGGGGGGGGTCACGGGGGTCATGACCCCCCCCAACGGAGACCAAATTTTTTTTGCAAATTCAAAAAACGAAAACACAATAACCAGACAAATAAAACTTAACGAATTTTTTAACTGAAAAACAGTTTTTTTTTTCATTTTATTCAATACTGAAAATATCTTTATTGCAATTATTATGTTCTGTTACAACTGTACATATTTACAACTTCATACTTGTTATATAAAAACAATTATTTATATATCAGAATCGACTCATCTATTTTGTTTAGCAAACCTTGTGATTACCGAATCGATGTCTATAGTGATGTCACGATGAATGTGCAGCAATGCACGGATAGGTATTTGGATCTTTTTTCGCACCAAAAAATTTTGCCGACGTCCAAACTTCAAGCTTGGTTGGCAATTTAAGCTGTGACTTTCTCCCTTAGTCGGTACCAACTCGACTTGCTGAAACTGTAAGAACCTTGATACTTTTCTCGAAGCTCGATGTAAGAGTCGCAAAACACGCCGTTGCAATTTGTACGAATATTTTTGGTGCGCTAAACGCATCAAATTTCTATCCATGTAGCTTGCAAAAAAATTGGTCTGGTTTTGTACGTTTGGTTATTTTGTGATTGCGTTGTTAGTGATACCATTTTTCTTAACAATTTCGATTCTGTGACCCCCCCCAAAGCCAAACTCTAGATCCGCGCTTGGTGTTGACCGACTGAAAAGCACTAAACTCTTGTTTACTAAGGCAACACTGAAAAGATGGCTTCAAACCCTACAATGTCAGTAAAATAAGTTATTGGTGAAATGTCGTCATCCATGGAAATTTATCTAGGTTTAGGGAATATTCGAGGGATAGGCTACGTCGTATTTCACAGCCTCTCAGGTTAAGAAAAGTGGATAGCTCATTGTGAAATAAAAGTTGTAGTCCAGTCAAATTAGACCAAAAATGATGGTTTTGCTGCATTAAATCATGTAGTTCCAAATTTTTTAGGAATGTGTAGAGGGAGGTTCCCTGAACAATGCCTAATAAAGTCCCGTCGAATTCAGGTGCTGCGGGGGGGGGGACTCGAAGGCCCCCCTTTTTCGTTTTTGGCGCATAACTTTCAAACGGTGCATCTTACAGAAATTCGTATACTTTCCTAACTGAAAGGTAATTAAATGCCCTACAAAATGGTATATTCATTTTCACACCTGTGTGTTACCTTCTTCAATATATGAGCTGGTGAACATGGAAAATTTGCAGAAAAATATGTAGCGCCTCATGTTTCTCGTCAAACTTGCCCTTCCAATCCGTTTGCCTTCCATTTTACAGGAAAGTCGTAAGGAAGGAAGTTGTAGAGCATGAAGTTGCCTTCAGGAATATATATACTTATGCTAATTTATCTTTATATCTTTAAAGGTTAGAGCATTTTGATGTATCGGGGTCGGTTTCGTGATTTAGCTGCTGATTGATGCTGTACTCATACTATTTCCCTGAGTACTGGGCTGCCTCTTCCACAATCTCCACCGTTCCGAAGTCCATCTTCTCCGCTGCAGATTCTGTTGAGGTCTTCGCACGTAACCCTGTGCACGGGGCCTATGTATACCCCGTAGGACTGGGTCCTCACCAGAACTTAGCCGGTACTGTAGTTCCATGTTATATTACAGTACTGTTGCCCACCCCCGCTACGTGGACGCGCCTGGCAAGAATTATCCATGTAGCCAATTTTGATTGACTCATGGACCGGGTTAAGGAGCTGTCTAAATCCAGCCTTCAAGCTTACACTGGGTAAACCGTTAAAGATACCAGGCAAAGCTGGGGTTGGTTGCTAGTGTCAAATACAGGGTCTTTATATTTGCTTGGCAAGGACATTCTCGCCCTGCCAGTGCCGGCTCAATTGCTGGCTGCCACACACGCATATGTACAGCAGAATACAGTGCTTAAAATCAGTATCATGCAATTTTACTCACCATGTTTATAGTAGATGCTGAAAATGTCCCCCATCCTCTGCCAAACATAATCGGCATCTCCTTATGAGGTTTCCAGTTACTCCGGTTAGTTTAGCTTCAGCAAGGAAATAACGACCTTTACGTCTATTTTTATTGTTTATTGAACCTGTACGTTTGAATCTCTTAGCCACCGACAGTAGTGGCTATGCGGGCTAAAGCTCCGCGTTAGGTCAAGGGGCCGAGCTCTCTGCTGACTCGGTAGACGCGTGGGTTCGAGCCCCACCGTCGGTTGTCCTTGAAATGGTTTTCCGTGGTTTCCCATTTTCAACACCAGGCAAATGCTGGGACAGTACCTTCTGACAGGCCACGGCCGCTTCCTTCCACATCCTTGCCCAGTTTCTTTCATCTTCATCCTTTCCATCTCTCATCCCAACGCGCAGGTCGCCCACGGGCGTCGACTAGAAAGACCTGCACTCGGCCTCTCAGGAGGCTACACGAAAAAAAAAAAAATCTCTTAGCCAGTTGTTTTACTGTCCGATTCATAGGAAACCCCTGAAAATTTCACTCGAAACTTTTGCCATGTTCTAGCGCACGATTTCCTGCACTTCATGTACGTATTGTGCAGATATACACGTTCACATAACGAATATTCACATAAGGCATTACAGCACTATACAACAATCACAATAAAACACAATACAATATACAGTACACAGTGGCTTTATAAAACACCCAATTAGCTTGGGGCTCACACGTCTACCGCTGGAAGAACGTGGGAATAAGGCCGGAGACCGCGCGCACCAACCTGTAACCGCCGGCTATTGGCCGGAGACCACCGGACAAGATCGAGCTAAATTGTCTTGCCAAGCAAAAATACAGACCCTGTATAAGAAACATCACTAATTGGTGTACAAAACGCAGGAGTTATTCAAAACAGAAAGCCCTTAATTTATCAAGATATTAATATGTAATGAAGATATATACAGTACAAAGCATGCATTCATTATAAAAACAACTCAAGATGTTTCTTTAGAAACCCAATTATTCTTTGGAAAAACCCTGTGTGGGTTCTTTATTCAGCTCACACACAAAAAACAACCACCAAAAAAAATAACTTGGCTGTTGCTAAAATCTGTTGCACACCACTGTTACAACAGTCCTCTCTAAAAATCCTGTGTGTTGTATGTAGGTCCACATAGTCCATACAACCGTGCATCTATAAATATGTTTGAAGATTTTGTTCATTGTGATAGTCCATTTGAAAGAACCTTTGATAGATTTATTCATGTATGTTCCTTTAACGTCAGATGGCAGATAGTTTATTATGCAAAGGATTGATGTGAAAATTGGAATTGCTTCAGACTAAATAAATGGTTATCAGTACAACTACAATGCTATGGTGACATCCTTCCAATGGCAGTTGTTAAAATTTATAACCAATTGAGACCATTTTGTTGGCGGAGTGCTTAGCTTTATGCCGATATGGATCCATGTAAGGTGTAAAATGGAAAGTCTCGTGAAGCAGAATGATGTGCGAACAACCAAGGTGTAGAGTCCATGCTGGATAAAAGAGAACTGTGAGTTCCCCAATATATATCACCTGTTATACAGAGAAGAAGTGAGGCAATGAAAGTGGGAAGAAGTCATGTAGTCTAAGATCACTTAGAACAAAATCCATCAAAAATATTAATCTACAAACTACAAATGTCATCGGGAGTGATAAGTCCTTTACACGTAAGTGACAATTGGAAGGGAGAAGAGGCGCAGTTGATCCCCAAACTCCACATTTTCATTAGATTTCTGAGATTTCTAGTTAGTTATCATTGTTTTAAGGGGCAGAACTACCGGGTCATCTGCCCCTAAACTCTGAGATTTCTAATAGGTACAATGAGGGGTTGGAGCAGATCATGGGTAAACATGGCCTTGGTGAGATGAATGACAATGGGGAGAAATTTACGGAATATTACGCTAGTCAGGATTTGGTGATGGGTGGCACGGTGTTTCCTCATAGGCGGTGCCACAAGGTCACCAAATTGATCACATCGCGGTGAGCAGGAGGTTCAGAAGAAGCTTGGAAGATGTTAGGAACAAGAGAGGAGCAGACGTTGGTAGTGACCATCATCATCTGCCAACTTCCGCATGAAGATCGTGGCAGTCCGCCGATAGTTTAACACTCGGCACAACAAGTTTGATGTGGGCAAGCTTAAGAACCAGTAGAGATTGGACCAATTTAAACTGGTGCTCAGAAATAAATTCCAGGTGTTTGGACTCCGAGACAGAGAAGGATGTGGAGACTGTGTTGAGCGAGGTAAAGAATATCTTCGTGGAAACTGGTGAGATGCAGCTCAGTTACAAGAACTACCTGCGGAAAGAATGGATATCCGATCAGACCTGGGACAAGATAAATTATAGGAAGGAGATTAAGGCCAAGCTCAACACCTGCAAGACTAGGCAGTAGAAGGCTCTCACACAAGCAAAGTATTCAACAGCAAACAGGGAGGTAAAGAGGAGTGTGCGGAAAGATAATAGGAGGTGGATTGATGAGCAGGCGGAGAAAGCAGAAGAAGCGGCAGGAAGGGGGGTCGTTAAGGAGCTCTATGGCATCACAAAGATGCTTTCGAAGAAAGGTTTTAATAAAACTAGGCCTGTGAAGAGCAAGGCGGGCGAGATCCTCACGACGTGTGAACAGCAGCTGACTAGATGGAGAGAATGCTTTGCGGAGGTTCTTAATAGAGATAGAGGACCAGAAAGTAAGCAGCGAGGAGAAGATGAAGAGGAAGCAAAAAGTGACCCAAGCATCAGCCTTGACTCCCAAACTCGGGGCGAAATACGGACAGTGTTGAAGCAGATGAAGTGCGGGAAGGCACCAGGTCTGAATAATATCCCAGCGGAAGTACTGAAAGCAGACCTGGATATTACGATAAATCTGCCGCACCCGCTGTTGGAGAAGATCTTGAAGGAGGAGAAAATACTAACCGACTGGAAGAAGGGGTTGATAGTCATGTTACCGAAGAAAGGGGACACCACAAGCTGTAACAACAGGAGGGGTATCACCTTGCTGTCCATTCCAAGCAAAGGGCTGGCGAGAGTCATCCTGAATCGTATAAAAGACTGCGTAGAAAAAAGTCTAAGGAAGGAACAGGCTGGATTTCGACAGCATCGCAGCTGTGTGGATCTCGTCTACACCCTCCGAATCATCCTGGAGCAGAGTGTGGAGTGACGGAATACCCTTTAACTCACATTTGTTGACTTCGAGAAAGCCTTCGACTCCGACTCGAGGAATATAAAATATAAAATTCCAACAAAGATCATCAGAATCATGGAAGAGATGTACGAAGGGTATGAGTGCCAGGTTCTTCACGAAGGAAAATTAACAGAAAAGATAAATGTCAGTTCCGGAGTGAGATGGGTGTGTCCTTTCCCCCACTCTGTTACTGTTGATCCTGGATAGTGTGACGAAGAAGGTAATGGGAGGACGGAAGAGGGGTATTCAATGGGGGTATAAATGACAGGCTTGAAGATCTGGATTTCACAGACGACATTTGTCTTATGGAACAATGGTACCGAGACATAGAAGTTAAGCTGAGGAGGTTGCAGAGAGAAGCAGAACGTGCAGGACTGATCATCAACACCAACAAGACCAAAGAGATGAGGATAAATTCTGACGTCACGACTAGCTTGACAGTAAACGGAAAGGAAATTGAGCGAGTTGAGTCTTTCCTCTACAAATGATGGGGGAGCAGAGGAAGATGTTCGAAGCCATATCAGGAAGGCAAATGTTGCCTTTGTCCAGCTCTACCCCATCTGGAGAAATAGAAACATTTCCAGGAAGACCAAGCTCCGCCTTTTCAATAGCAACGTAAAGTCGATTCTTCTCTACGGCTGTGAAACATGGAAAGTCACAAAACTGATCAACAACCAGCTACAGGTGTTCATTAACAGATGTCTGCGTCGCATCATGAATATGAGGTGGCCGGACATAATCTCAAATGAAGATCTTCGGACCATCACCAATCAACAACCGATTAGCATCCAGATCAAGGAATGGAAATGGCGCTGGATTGGTCACACACTAAGGAAGCCGGACGGAGCTGTTGAGAGGGCGGCGCTAGACTGGAATCCTCAAGGCACCAAGAAGCGAGGTCAACCTAAGAAGACCTGGAAGAGGACGATCGAAAATGAAATTGCAGAGGTGGACAAGAACTGGAGTCGAGTGAAGAGAATGGCCAGGAACCATACTGTGTGGAGAAGTTTCGCCAAGGCCCTATGCTCCGGCAGGAGCGGCAAGAATTAACTGAACTGAACTCATACCATAAGGAAGAAACAAATGAAATACAAGTGAGTAAGTTATATACAAAAGCTAATGCACAACTGTCGATTTTAGAATAAAGTAAATCTATATTGGAAGAAACAAACAAGGTGCCATTTACAATCGATCTTCGAACAGGAAAAGGATAGAAACAAATAAACAGGACAAACACGGAAGATAAAAGGGGAAAAAATAAAAAGGACAGGTATTATCTCCACAGCCAGACCCCATTGTCTTTGAAGGTGGGCATTCCCGTGATCAATCCCCAACAAGCTCGTTTCAACCTCTCAATCTCGTCGGGAGGGTGACAGTAATCAGTTCATCTTTCCCTCAAAATAGTGCATTGTGAAGGGGAGGAGATTTGAGGAAAGCATGTGATGATTGAATTGAATTGGAGGCGGCACAGCGTCTTCTATAAGAGAAGGAGATGTCTTTCCTTAGCAATGTGCTTATCATTGGTTATGGTGGAGATGGTAATAAAGTTCTATATACCCTTCCTACAGCCAGTTTTCAAGGGATTTACTTGGCAAGTATCAATAGACTTACTTGTAAATTTTGGAAAAAAACGACTATGGTAATTTTCTTGGCCATATGTACTGTGGTAATTTTTAAGTTACATTTAGACTTGGTTTCAGACAGCATTTATGACAGATTCTATGTCTTTGCTGTTACTCAAGTGCTTGTAACGAGTAAATCAACTTCAACCACTATCTACAATCGAACCCGCATTTTGTAGAGATGACCAAGGACAACATCAACGGCCATCCTGGAGGAATGATGATAATCATCAACAGCTTCAAGTCTACATCGATGAGCTTACGTCTTGATAACGCACAAGTTTCTCTGTCATCTTTTTAGCTTATTTTCATTTATGAAAAAAATAGGCTTATGAGATCACCTTTTGTCTGTGTGTGTGGTTCCCCCCCCCTTATAAAATCTAAACGGCCAAAGTGATTTCAATGAAACTTGGTAAGTACATACTACTACACCTCGTCCAACCTTGATCGTGCCTTTCAAATTTTAATGTGTTTCACCAATCCAACATGGTGGCCGTGCAAACTATTTCACTGGCGTTCTTTATCTCCGCAACAGTTACCGATATTGCCCTCAAATTTTGTACGGTGATAAAGATTATTACTATAAGTTCACACATGTGACTTCCAAAAACCTGTTAAGTACAAAACCAACATGGCGGCCAAGCAAAGTTGAAACATTTAAATGGACTTTTCTTTCAATTTAACCAACCAAACACAATAAAACTTGGTACGGTAAATGTATAATACAAATTCTAATCCACTGGCATCTAATTTAGTTCATTTTTCTAATAACGTCAAGATGGCGGCTTTGCTAAATTTTAAAATAAAAGTTTTTATTTCTTGTATCCTAATTATGCGATCAAAGTCATCAACATCATCTTGCACAGTTTCCAGCCACTGTTTGGAACACAAGCCTCACCAACGTCTTCTGTCTTCCCACCATCTCTCGGCCTCCACCCTTGTCCAGTCTTCTCCTCTCTTCTTCACGCTTTCTTCCACCCCCTTCAGCCACCTGTCTCTCGGTCTTCCTCTCGGTCTCTTTCCTTCCCACTTCGTCTCGTGTATCCTCCTGGGTATCCTCTTCTCCTCCATTCGTTTTACATGTCCATACCATCTAAGTCTAGATTTTTCTATGCCATCCTGTAATGGTTCCTCCTTCATTAATTCTCTGGTCCTCTCATTTCTTATTCTGTCCATCTTTGTAGCTCCAATACTGCTTCTCAAGAACCTCATCTCACTGGCCTGTATTTTGCTCTTCTCCCTTCCTTTCATAACCCAGGTCTCCGAGGTATATGTCAGGATAGGGACATAGTACGTCAGATATATGATCTTTTTGCTGTTCTGAGGGACATCCTTGCTCCATAACCTGCTTCTCACACTCACAATTACCACAGTACATATGGCCAAGAAAATTACCATAGTACGTTTTTCCAAAATTTACAAGTAAGTCTATTGATACTTGCCAAGTAAGTCCCTTTTTTTTTTTTTTTTTTTTTTAACTTTGCATTATAATCTTATTTTCCTTATTCAACCTATACTGTTCTTTCAATAGCATTATCTGTAATGGTTCAGAGGGCTACTGGTGGATTGAGAAGTCCAGGGTACCTCCTGAGCCCAACCAGGAACGTACCTGAGATTATTAATCACTAATGATGCAATCTCTCTTTCTTTTTATCTTAGAAAATACCTTAGTCACTTACTCATTTAGTAGACATCCTCCAATGGCAAACTCTGCATCATGAGTTTCCTCTCGTTCATTCTAAAAAGAAACCAAGTGCACAATAAATAGCAACAACAAGGCTGTACATCAGTGATCCCTTTTGTCCTTCAGACAATGTGCAGCAGAAGTCATTCATTTTCATGTTTCAATCAAGATACTGAGCTGATATAAGTAAGTACTGAAGTAGCACATCATGACTTAACATTAAATTCAAGCTGCAGTAATAGGAAAGTTTTACATGGTCACTTGGTCAACTCTTGTTCTCTTCCCACCCCGACGGTATTAGGGTATCCGAGGCCTAGGGAGTCTCTTCATTTCCCGCCTTAATTGGCCCTTGTCTCATCTTTTCTGATACCCTCCTTCTGCGAGGGGTCAGCCTTCTTTTTCTTATCCTGTTATCTCCTGCCTTCTGCTCAAGGCCCTCAAGGAGGCAGGTTGTATGTAGCCCCACCAATTCTGGTGCACCCTAGATATTGCTACACCCTCAGGGGCTCTCGGCTTGTAAGTTCGGGAGTTGGTGACTCCGAGGCTTCTCTGAGCTGGGTCTGGTTTCTCCCCCTTTTATCCATTACCTGTGGGGGGGGGGGGGGGGACCCTCTCCTCTTTCACTTTCCTATCTGACTTTTATGGCTCTCCTTCCTTCCAAGTTCCTCAATCAGCATTCTTCGAGGGTTGAGGGCATTTCTTTTCCTCCTGTCCTTTATATGCCTTATTCTCCTTTTGTTTTCCATTTCTTCTTCTAGTATATAAATTAATAGTTTCAGTTATAGTTTACATTTCATTATCATCTTCACGATCACTCAAACCATTAGGGGCCGGTAACCTAACAATAGCAACCACCATTACTCTGATTGTAACCATCTGGGCCAGTGACCAAGTAGTCAGGTCTGTTTATCATCATCATCTGAGCCTATGACCATGTAGTCAGGTCTGTTTATCATCATCTGGGCCTATGACCAAGTAGTCAGGTCTGTTTATCATCATCTGGGCCAATGACCCTGTAGTCAGGTCTGCTTATCTTCTATACAACAATTATCATCATCATCATCTTCTATTAGACTGTGGTGTGTGAGTGTGTCTGGTGGCAGTTGCATGTTTATTAGATATTGTTCATTGTTTCATTAGTCTGTGATGTGTGAGGGTGCATGTGAGTGTGCCTGGTGACGGACTGTTTTAGTGGTAGTACTTGTTTTTGGTGAAACTTTAGTAATTTTTCGTTAGTAGAATTTTGGTATGGTATTTAATTGTTAGTAGAAGGTTAGTATTTTTGTTAGCAGAATTGCTCTTTACTTATTCTGAAAGGGAGTAACAGCCTTTCAGAATAAATCAGTTCTTTACTTGTCTTATAGACGGTTAAGATATTGATAATATAAGCCAACTAATGGCTACACTGCGTTCTGCTGCACGCCGGAAAGCAACGGGAAACTACAGCCGTAATGCTATTCCCGAGGATATGCACCTCTCTATTGAGACCGTCGGTGGAGCTGTCAGGATAGCCAACAGCCGAAATGACTTCCCTAACATCTCATCCGTCGGACATAATTGCCGTGAGGATCAGGTGAACTTCCAAATAGGCCAAAGCGGCACGAGAAACTGTAGTCCACAGGGATCGTGGTACATGGTGACGATGGTCATAGACTGCCTAAGGAAAGGTTCACCTTAAAAACTAGACTGAGAAAATAAACATCCAGACTTATGTAAAACACCGTGAAAATTTATTGTTAAAATTCACAAGCCCCTAGCCTAGTTCGGAGGGTTTCAATCGGCTAGTCCGCAAGCTAATAAACACACAAAAATAAAGAGCAGGTCCCTACCTGAGAAGTTATGGAAAACCCTCGCGAAAGATCTATCTCACAATAATAAAGCAACAACAGCAACGCTAAGAAAATGGTACGACGCAAGTCCCTAGGTCAAGTTACAAGGTCAAGCTAATATATGAATTTACATTTAACAGGGTAGCAAAACAAATCTAAGTTAGGATGATACCATCTCCGCATTTACATTTAACGTTAATTCATCTAGCTAAGTCCTATCAATTAATAACAAAATTTACGGCGATGACGTCCGTAAGAGAAAACAATTACATTGAAAGCTAAGTGAACAGCCATGTAAAAAAAAACATTTAATTATTCTTAGTAACTGCATGCTAAAAGCACACAATAAGGTAACATGTAGGATTCATACACTTGTACATCATAAATATGTAATGAAAGAGACAACAGTTTTATTAAAATGCCTGCCTGCACCTTGGTTTACTCTTTGTAAGCCATAGTCATCTAATGTGTGTAGTTACGGTGACGACTGCGTAGTTAAGACTACGTCTAACATCGCATGGCCTGCGCTCCACAAGCTACGAACTCAAGGTTCGAGCATTCTTCAGTGACAACAAAATGTGTCAGCTGTCCTCAAGTCATTTCCTCCAGGAAATACCTTCATAAGCACGGCTATGTCAGCAGGTTCCAAATGCAAAAGAACAAAGTTAGATAGAAAGAATTCGTTAGTTAGCTTTTGTTTTACCAAAATTATGCGTTTTATTATTAAGATGTCGGTTTAGGTTTATCGTTGGTTTATGGCGAATAATACTGACAATAGCCTGGGCACGGAGCGTCTCCACTGAGATCATTCTCCACCAAAAGCCTCGACTCAAAAGTCGGAATATAATCAACGAGCAATAACAACTCGGACACACAATAACACAAGTTACCAGCGGCGCACAGCTCGCGTTCAATAACTCTGGGATGGGCCTGCACACTCAGTCACCCTCCAGTAACATCTGGTCAACGGGAACAATCCCGGACTAGGTACATACCCTTCATACAATAAATTCCTCCTATAACAGGGTAGCCTACAACATACTATAGAAAACCTGACATAACTGTACACGTCAAACGACGGTACACGCAACAGTGCGTTTAACTAACAAAAAACAATCTATAAAAACATGTGATCAGATACAAGAATGGACACTGGGTTCCATGAGCTAAGTTGCAATGAAAGGAAAAGCGAATACAACAAGCATTCTGTCTCTTGTCAAAGTAATTCTGTCTCACAATAATACAAGCGTGCTCTCAAGGGCACTGGGTCACAAACCAGTTTGTGTCGCTGGCAGGCTACAACATTCCTGCGCTCATCTGATACAACACACTAACTATAAAGGCCGGCGATTTAAACAAAATAAAAACTGTACATCTGGCCTCTCAATAAAATCTTTACCATAGGTTATAAACCTCGAAGAATACGTGTATAAATAACACGCTATAAATCTGAATACAATAATATAATTCCGTCTTCCAAACCAAAGACGTCTAAATGATAGTAATGTCACTATTGCTGGAGCTCTTTGCTCTCAAAAACATAATTCAGTAGTTGCTTGCACAACATCAAATAAATACGTGTCTTCACATGACACTAACAAAATAATAATTGTGGCGCAGATTCCACACTCTGGATCTGCTTAATGATACGTTGGGAACTGGGTTCGATGCTAGACAACGAAACATCCCTTCTACTTATTAGGTCCACACTTGACCAAGAATGGCTTCTGAGCTCATTTCAAATGAAATATAATGCAGTTACAAAACTGGTAATTACAGTCGATTACCTAACTGATATGACTGTTCTAACGAAGTCAGGGGTATAACAAAGACTGGCTGCAAAGAATGCAGTTAAAGTAATAACCATGGCATCTGATTGCCATAACTAAAGTCAGCAAAGACTTGAAAAATCACCCCAAATAGGGTTGAACAAAGTAGCCTCAAATGACTACGGTCACGTTTAGCAAAAGATAGGCATTGACGTTCTACGACGTCTATCAAGCTGCACCAGGGCTGACCAAAATGTCTGACCCAAGGGTGTCTCACTCTAACTGAAATAAATGACATCTAATTAGACTAGTTACATTCCCTACCTATAAAAATGGCTGACACTGAGTTCGGTTGGTTCACAAACTACATTAAACCTACTATACCACCAGAAACTAGAACGGGAAAGGGTGTACAAAAACTCATGAAATGGAGGAGCTCTCACTCAGCCCTCTGTTCAACGATAAGGGTTGTACAAACTCATCCCTGGCTTTCCGGAACGGCATCATCCTCATCAGGATTCCCATCTGGACTCCTCCAAAGACCAGGGTTCGATCTGTCCCTGTCGATAACCTCGTGGATGTACTGGATATGCCTGGGAATGGCATCCTGGGTTCCTTCCTCCTCGTTCGCTGTTCTGGAAGCTCCACCATCATGCTGGTTCCAATAGAAACATCACCCTCATACCATAATGGTATTAGCCCATGATGTCGGTCTCAAACATGGTGTAGAATAGTCTGATCACGTGGGTGGTAAAATAAATCGTGTAGCAGTTCATTCTTTCACTTCAAAAATACAATGTTCGTAGTAAATGTTACAGGCTTTAATTGCAATAGATAACACAGCCTTTACTTCACAGATATGAATTAATACGTAGGCAAGCACTGTTTTGTGGTTCTTCACATGTGCTGACGCCACTTTTACATCACGTGGCATCCGTGAAATGTGCGTCGTTTTGGAATTGAAAAACTCACTGTGGCAATTCAAATATGTTATACATTCATAATCACACTTATTCAAAGTAGTTATAACACGTTTACCTCTATATTTTTCACCAGGCACTCGGCCCTCCACAAACACGTGGGTACAAAAATGTGGTGTTACGGTAATGTTATAATATTCACTATACTTGCCAATTATTTCATAATATGCTTTCTTGTGGTTCACTGTGCATAAATAACAGTGATTTGCAGTATATTCGTGCACGATGGCACCTAATAATAACTTCCACGCTAAACAGCGGATATTTTCTACGTCTTATAGGACGGATGCAATTTCACGCCTACACTGGGCGGATTCTCCAGACGTAGTGCAAGGCACTGAGTTCCTCTAGGAAGTAGGTCGTCAAACCGAAGTCGTAGAGCGACTACTTACATTCCTGTTTGCGTATCTGCAAGGGTATTACCTTACCTTAAGTGAAAATAACATTCTCCAAAATGTTTTAATAATGCAGCATGACGAAATGGAATATTCTGAGTCTCGTGGAAAGATAAAATTAATTAATAAGACCTCAGATAAATAATTAGCAGACTTCACCAAAGTCAAAAGTGCGATTCACCGCTACTTCAAAGAGCATAGCGTGAGCTCTCTGCTCCACGTGGCTTTCTGGGTGTGTTCAAAGGTACTACATCCCATCATAAATGTGCTGTTATAAAAAATATCACATGAACCTTAGCTCAGCGGGTTCACTATGCATAATTACATGTGATGATGATCTCCTCCCTTGCAAAATTTCAATCCGGAGGTAAACTAGTCCCCCGTTCGGATCTCCGGGTGGGGACTACTCGAGACGGGGTTAACATCACAGAAATGACAAAGAGGAAATCTGAATTCTACGGATGGGAGCGTGGAATGTTAGAAGTCTGCTAGGAGATGGAAGGTTAGAAAACTTAGAGAGGGAAATGGATAGGTTGAGGTTGGATTTGGTTGGGATTAGTGAAATGCGCTGGCAGGAAAAACAGGACTTTTGGTCAGTTGACTATAGGGTCATTAGTACTAAATCAAACAATGGCCAAGCAGGGGTTGGTCTCATATTGAGTAGGAAACTTGGACAGCAGGAGGAATATTATGAGCAATATAGTGAACGGATTATTGTAGCAAAAATCAATACTAAACCTATGTGCACCACTGTGGTACAAACTAAATGCCTACCAGTCAAGCTGGTGATGAAGATGTTGAAAAGGTCTACGAAGAAATAGATGATATTCTGAGGTATATCAAGGGTGATGAAAATGTTATAGTAATGGGAGATTGGAATGCTGTGGTAGGAAAAGGCAGAGAAGGGAAGATAGTAGGAGATTTCGGATTAGGTGAAAGGAATGATCGAGGAAGCAGGCTGATGGAATTCTGCACCGAGCATGAGTTGGTCATATCTAACACCTTATTCAATAACCACAATAGAAGAATATACACATGGATGAGACCAGGAGATACAGGGCGTTACCAAATCGACTTCATTATGGTCAAGCAGAGGTTTCGAAACCAGATTTTGGATTGCAAAACATATCCTGGTGCTGACATAAACTCTGACCACAATCTGGTTGTCATGAAATGCAGATTAAAGTTAAAGAAACTGAAGAAAAGTCAAAAGCCAAAAGGGTGGGCAATAGACAGACTGAAAGTGAAGGATGTAAACAAAAGATTCAAGAAGAGTATAAAGGAAGGACTAATGAAAAACCTAAACCAACTTCAATTGCAGACGAATGGGCACTTTTGAAGAATGAAATAAAAAATCCGCTGAAGAAAACATTGGTAGGAAAGAAAGAATAGGTAAAAAAACGTGGATCACTCAGGATATACTAGAATTGATGGATGAAAGGCAGAAACACAAGAATGTAAGAGATGAAAAAGGGAAAGCTGAATACAGACGTCTGAGAAATGAGGTTAACAAGAAGTGCAAGGAAGCGGAAGAAGAATGGTTGAAAGAGAAATGTGCAGGTATAGAAAATTGTCTGAAATTAGGAAAAGTAGACACAGCTTATCGAAGGATTAAGAATACTTTTGGGGAAAAGAAGACCAAGTGCTGTAATATTAAGGACACAAATGGAAAGCCTCTAACAGATAGGGAAGAAAAGGTTGAGAGATGGTAAACTTACATAGTGTGTTTGTATAAGGGAAAGGAGATTGAGAATCATGTAATGGAAAGGGAGGAGGAAATTGATGAGGAAGTGAAAGGAGATTTAATATTGAGACCAGAATTTGACAGAGCATTGGAGGACTTAAGCAGGAACAAAGCACCAGGCATAGATGATATACCGATTGATTTGCTACGCTACTTAGCCTTTGGGAGTGGCGACCCCATCGTAATAATAGCCTAAAATGGAAATGGCACTTCAAATGATTCGGAGAAGGTTAGGGCGTACCCTGCAGGTGACGCACAGTTCTTTTGGTACTGGGGGAACTGTGAGAAATGGGCGACCAGTAACCGAAATGAAAGTTGGAATCATGAATGTCATGACCCTGACAGCCAAGGTGAAGGAGGTGGTAGACTTCATGGAGAGGGAGAATGTTGGATTGATGGGGCTGAGTGAAGTGAAATGGAAAGGTAAAGGAAGAAAGAAATTGAGGAAAGGATATACATTATACTGGAGTGGTGGCCAAGAGGCAAAAAATGGGGTGGGACTGATAACCTCGAAACAACTGGAGGAGTATGTTGAAGTGGTCGAGTGTGTGAGTGACAGAATAATGAAAATTAGGATGAAGATGAAAAATGACGTGATGGACTTAATACAAGTGTATGCACCACAGACTGGAAACAGAGAAGAAGATATTGAAGTATTCCTGGAGGAGCTAAGAGTGATTTCAGATGTAGAAGTGGTGATCATGGGAGATATGAATGCACAAGTCGCAAACGAGAGACAAGGAAAGGAAGAAGTCATTGGACCATATGGATATGGGAAAAAGAACCGGGAAGGAGAGGAACTTGTAAACTTTTGTGAAAGGAACGGACTGATAGTGGGTAATTCATGGTTTCGGAAGAAAAACAGCAGGAAAATTACGAGATATGGTTGGGGCGATAGAAGAACAAAATCAGTAATTGACTACTTTCTGGTGGAAAGGACTAATCGCAGAAAGCTGATAGATGTGACAGCTTTACCAGGAGAAGCATTTGATGGGGACCATAGAGCTGTGGTGGCAAAATTTAGATGGGAAAAATTGGAAAACCTAAAGGAGATCAGAGAAAGTAAAATAAAAGTATGGAAATTGAAAGACAAAACTGTACAGGAAGATTTTCAGGAGAGATTGAAGCAGCAAATCCCAGTTACTGAAGTGGAAAACATAGAAGAGGAATGGTCCCACTTTAAAAAGGCATTTGTTGGTGCAGCAGAGAGTGCTTGTGGTAGGACGTCAACAAGAGTGAAAGAGAAGGAGACACCGTGGTGGAATGAAGAAGTGAGGAAAGCAGTGAAAGAAAAGAAGTCTGCATGGAAAGAATGGAACTGAGATCAAACAGAAGAAAGCAAAAGGAAGTATCACGACAGCAAACGGAGGTGTAAGAAAGTGGTAGGAGAAGAAAAGAAGAAAAGTTGGGAAGAATTTACATGAAGAATGGAAACAGATGTAAGTGGCAGTAAAAGGATGCTGTATGGACTTCTAAGAAGTAAGAGGAAAGAAAGAGTTACTACAAAGCTAGTAAAAAAGGAAGATGGAGAGTTGTTAACACACCCAGAAGAGGTAAAGGGACGATGGAAGGAGTATTTCGATAAGCTATTGAATGTGAGCAATTGTACTGGTGAGATGGAAGTGACACAACCTGACGACTCTATAACAGAAGATGATATAACAATGCTGGAGGTGGAATTAGCAGTACAGAAAATGAAGATGGGAAAAGCAACAGGGGTGGATGAAATCAGTGTAGAAATGATAAAGGCTGCTGGACCTGTTGGTATGCAATGGTTGTATCGACTGCTAAAGTGTGTGTGGAAACGGAAATGTGTACCAGAAGACTGGAAGAAAGGGCTAATAATACCAGTGTTTAAGAAGGGGGACAAGAAGATGTGTGATAACTATAGAGGGATCACCCTCATATCACAGATAGTAAAAATACTGGAAAGGATATTAGAAAGAAGAATGAGAAGAAAGGTGGAAGGAGAGTTGCAAGAAGAACAGTATGGCTTCAGGAGTGGAAGATCCACAGTGGACCCAATCTTAAGCTTGAGGCAGGTGATGGAAAAGAACTGGGAATATGGAGAGGATTTGATCATGACTTTCATAGATCTAGAAAAGGCATATGATAGTGTCCCCAGAGAGAAGGTATGGGAAACCATGGTTAAGAAGAGACTGGGAAGAGAAATGTTGGAAATGGTGCAAGCAATGTACAACAACTGTGCTAGCAGGGTACTGACCCCAGTTGGAAAGACAGATTGGTTTAGGAACAAGACTGGACTAAGACAGGGGAGTGTGCTGTCACCTCTCTTGTTCATAATGGTGATGGATGAAATTGTAAAGGAAACAAAGGAAGCATATGGACATAAAGAAATGAAGTTACTGTTATTTGCAAATGATATTGTGGTCTGGGGAAGGAACACCGAAGAAGTGCAAAAACAACTAGATGCACTGAACGAAAATATTCAGAAGTACGGCCTGAAAATCAGTATAGAGAAAAGCAAGACCATGGTGATGACAAGAGGGGAAAGACAAGGAAAGGGCACTGTGAAAATTGGAAGTCAAGAGTTTGGAAATTGTGGACACTTTCAAATACCTAGGAAGTGAATTGATGCAAACTGGTAGGTTGGACATGGAGATTGGCAGGAGGGTACAGCAGAGCAATGCATTCTATCAAAGTGTAAGAAAACTTGTTTGGGATAAGGAAGTACCAAGGAAAAGCAAGGAGGTAATGTATAAAGTGTACTATGTTCCCATATTAACTTATGCAGCTGAGACTTGGACCCTGACAAGCAGGCAAGAGAGTAGAATCCAAGCCAGTGAAATGAAATTCCTAAGAAGTATGATAGGAAAGACAAGGAAAGACAGAGTGAGGAATGAAGATGTTAGGAAGGAAGTTGGGATGGGAAAACTAAATGAGAGAATTGAGAAGAATAAACTAAGGTGGTTTGGACATGTAAAGAGGATGGAGGAAAATAGAATACCAAGACAGATGCTGGAGGCAAAGTGCAAGGGTAAGAGAGCAAGAGGAAGACCTATAACAAGGTGGATTGATTCAGTGAAGAACAGCGTAAGAAAAAGAAATCTGGACTGGGACAAGATCGTGGAAGAAGAATGGTGGAAGGAAAGAGGAAAGTGGAGAAGTGCCATAAATACCCCGACCCGGCAGGAGCTGGACAAGGAGAAATGATGATGATGATGATGATAACATAGGAGATGAAGATCTGATCAGGTTATTTCACTTTGTGTGTAGGATTTATGAGACAGGTGAGGTACCCCCTGATTTCAAGAAGAATGTTATTATCCCTATACCAAAGAAAGTGGGAGCTGACAGATGTGAAGATTACTGTACAATCAGCTTGATTACTCATGCTTCAAAGATCCTGTCTAGAATAATTTACAAGAGGATTGAAAGCCAGATAGAAACGGAGTTGGGTGAAGACCAGTTTGGTTTCAGGAGAAATGTAGGAACAAGGGAAGCTGTACTAAGTCTTAGGCTGATTTTGGAAGGTAGAATAAGAAAAAATAAGAGAACGTTCGTGGCATTTGTAGACTTAGAAAAGGCTTTTGATAACGTTGGTTGGACTAAATTGTTTGACATTTTGAAATCTATTGGAATAAAGTACAGGGATAAGAGGGTGATCTACAATCCATACAGAAACCAGACAGCAGTCATTCGAGCTGAAGGACATGAGAGAGAAGCTGGTATTCAGAAAGGTGTAAGGCAAGGCTGCAACTTATCACCCATACTTTTCAATCTTTACATTGAACAAGCAATGAAGGAAATGGGAGCAAAATTTAAAGTGGGATTGATGATACAAGGAGAAATAATTTCAACTCTAAGATTTGCTGATGACATCGTCATCTTGGCCGACAAGCCTGAGGATTTGAATGAGTTTTTGAATGGTATGGACTCCGACTAACGGAATGAATACATGATGAAAATTAATAAATGTAAAATAAAAATCCTGGAATGTAGCTGAAATAAAACAGAAACCTCTATGAACATCAAATTTGCAGGTGAAGGAAGCAGGAGACTTTTGTTACTTAGGAAGCAAAATAACCAGTGATGGACGAAGCAAAGAGGATATAAAAAGTAGGTTGGCTCAGGCAAGGAAAGCCCTTCTACAAAAAAGGAATCTGTTGACATCGAATATAGATATAGGTATTAGGAAGTCATTTTTGAAAGCCTTTGTCTGGAGCGAGGCGCTCTTTGGAAGTGAAAGTTGGACTATTGGTGCAGCAGAAAAGAGGAGAATTGAAGCATTTGAAAAGTGGTGTTACAGGAGAATGATGAAGATCAGATGGGTAGATAGGGTGACAAACGAAGAGGTATTAAGACGAGTGGGAGAGGAGAGATGTTTCTGGCGACTGCTAATGAAGAGAAGAGATAGGTTGGTAGGACACATACTAAGACACCCAGGAATAGCAAGCTGAGTTATGGAAGGAAGGGTTGAGGACAAGAACTGTAGGGGTAGACCAAGGTTAGAATATGTTAAACAGATTGCTTCGGATGTAGGGTGTGGTAGCTATGTAGAGATGAAACGATTAGGTCATGACAGGGAGGTATGGAAGCTGCATCAAACCAGTCAAAAGACTGAAGACTCAAACAACACACTCCTCCGGAATGCTTCTGCCTATCTTCCCCCGCTCATTTATTTCTCTCTCCCAGGGGCTCACATCTAGTGGGACGTGGGTTGGCGACCACGGGACCCCAACTGAGTCCGGCATTGCTTCCACTTACTTGTGGTGAGCTCCTCTCTGTCTTCTTTCCTGTCGACCTCCCTTGGTCAACTATTTTTCTTTTCCGACCCCGACGGTATTAGGGTATCCGAGGCCTAGGGAGCCTTTCACTTTCCCTCCTTAATTGGTCCTTGTCCAATCTTTCCTGATCCCTCCTACTTCGAGGGGTCAGATCTCTTGTTTTCTTTTCATTATATATCGTTTTCTCTTTAAGTTTCCCGCACTGTTTTTGTTAATTGGCTTCCCGTGTATCTAAATTTCCTTTAGCGATTGTTTTTCCCTCTACACTCCATTTTGTAGGTATTTTCCATCTATGTTGCATTTTGTAGGTTTTTTCGATCTAAATTGCATTTAGCGAGTGTTTTCAACCTCATTTGCATTTTGTAAGGATTGACAATCTAAATTGCTTTTTAGTAAGTGTTTCAATATAGGGGGTGGAACTTTTGCGAGTATTTTGACTTTCAATTGCATTTTGTATTTTCAACCTAAACTGCTTTTTGCAAGTATTTTCAATCTAAATTGCATTTTGTAGGGTGTGCATTTTGCAAGTATTTTGATTCTCAATTACATTTTGTGGGTATTTTGAATCTAAATTACATTTTGTAATTATTTTCAATCTAAATTGCATTTTGTAAATATTGTCCATCCAATTGAGTAGTTTGAATCTACCATACATTTTGTAAGCCTATTCAATTTCAATTGCATTTTGTAAGTATTTTGAATTTCAATTGTACTTTGTGAGTATTTTGAATCTGAACCGGCCTTTTTCAATCTAAATTGCGTTGTGTATTTTCTATTTCTATTGCATTTTGTGAGTATTTTGAACCTCAATTGCATTTCGTACGTATTTTCACTCTCATTTGGATTTTGTAAGTGTTTTGAATTTCACTTGCATTTTGTAAGTATTTCGACTGCATTGCATTTGGTACGTATTTTGAACTTAATCTACATTTTGTGCGTATTTTTCAATCTATTCCTTTTGTGAGTATTTTCGTTCTAAATTCCGTTTTGTAAGTATTACCGCTCTCCATTTCGTGAGTAGTTTCAATCTGAGTTCCTTTTCGTAAGTATTTTCCTTCTCACTTAATTTTCGTTCTGGTTTCCACTTCATTGACATTTTCACTATCACCTAGACCATTAGGGGCTGATATAACCTGGATGTTAGGCCCCTTAAAACAACAATTATCATCATCATTTATTTCTCTATCGTTTCTTCCATCATCTTGTATCAGGCTTCCCAGATACTTGAAACTCTCCACTTTTTTCAGCTGTTCCCCACCAATTGTTATTCCTGTTGTGGTTCTTTCCTTCTTCCATGTTGTGATCACCATCTCACTCTTATTTATGCTAAATTTCATCCCATATCCTTGTTTTATTCCTTCCCACACATTCAACTGTTCCTGTACCTCCTCCTCCTTGTTTCCCCAAATCATCAAATCATCTGCAAACACCATTGCTTTCATCTTTCCTTCCCCAATTACTTGTGCCACTCGGGTCATTATGTCATCCATCACCACAATGAAAAGTAACGGTGACAGTGCACTTCCTTGTTTCAGGCCGTTTCTCTGTTCCAACCAGTCCGATCTCTCTCCTCCCACTTTCACACAGCTCACGCTTCCCTTGTACATATCTTTTATCCTCCTTATAGTCAATTTTTCTACTCCTCTATCCTCCAGGGACTTCCATACTTTGTTTCTGCATACACTGTCATATGCTTTCTCAATGTCCAGGAAGGCCATCAGTAGATCTGTTCAATACTCATAGTGCTGTTCTTGTAACTGCCTTACAGCAAAAATCAAATCCACTGTGGACCTTCCTGCTCTGAAGCAATGTTGTTCTTCCCTCATTCCTCCTCCTATCCTTGTCCTAATTCTCCTTTCCAAATCTTTCTCAAACATCTTTGCACAATGACTCATCAGTGTTATTCCCCGATAGTTTCTGCATGCTGTTCTACTACCTTTTTTGAAGATCGGGGCAATTATTCCCTTTTTCCAGTCCTCTGGGGTCTTCCTTTCCTTCCATGCTGTCTTCATCACTCGGTACAACCATTGTATCCTCACCTCTCCTGCTGCTCTCACCATCTCCACACTCAACTCATCCACACCCGGTGCCTTCCCTCCTTGCATCTTCCTCACTGCATCTTCCACTTCTTTCCATGTTAAGTACTTTTCTGTTTGCAGTCCATCTTCCTCTTCCCCGATTTCTTCCTCCTCGCCATGGTTTCCATTTGTGTTCAGAAGTTCTTCAAAATATTCTCTCCACATTTTCTTCAGTTCTTCCCTATTTTCTATCTCTTGTCCCCTTTTGTTCACCATTCTAACATAATCCGTAGGATCCTTCCGCCTCTTATTTTTTACCATCCCATACAGGACCTTTTTTGTACCTTCACTATCCTCCTCCATCATCTTTGTCCACTCTTCCATCCACTTTCTTCTCTCCTCAGCCACTACTCTCTTTGCCTCTTTCTTTCTTTCTTCCTTCCTTTCTTTCCTGGTACTCTTCCCTTGTCTCTACCGCCCCAGTTTAATACCACCTCCTAAAGGCTCTATTCTTTTCCCGTACCATATCTTTTGCAAGATGTATAACACAATTTACACTCGCCAAATCAATACTTTACTTTACTAAAAATACTATAGGTACATGTTTCGGAAACTTGATATGTTTCCTTCTTCAGCCCATATGTTGGTGTGAAACATCATATGACATCGAAATCCTAACCAAAAATCTTTTGACTTCTCATTCCACCATGGTGTTTTCTTCCACCTCTTCATACTACTTGTCCTCCCACATACTGCTTCTGCCGCACCTTCTGGTGTCTTCTTAAATCTAGCCCATTCCTCTTCCACCCCTCTTTCTTCATCTGTTGGAATTCCTTCCTTTACCATTTTGAGGTACTCGACCCTTCTATCTCCTTCTTTCAGTTTCCATATCCTTATACGTCTTTCCTGGTTCTCAGTCCCTTTCTTCTCCTTAGTCCCTCTCAGGTTCATTACCAGTAATCGATGGTCGCTATCCAAGTTCTCCGATGGTATAATCTTGATGTCCGTGATGTTCTTATTTAGTTCTTTCTCATACAGTATATAGTCGACCACCGACTTCCTGGTTAAGTCATCACGGTACCATGTGATTGTGTGGCTCTCTTGTTGAACCAGGAGTTCCCAACTAGCAGGCTGTTCCTTTGGCAGAATTCCAACAGTCTCTTTCCTTCTTCATTTCTTCTGCCCCAACCCTCTGGTCCAAGCACACTCTCATACCCTTGCCTTTCTCTTCCTACATGGGCATTCAGATATCCCATAACAATCATATTCCTTCCTCCCAGCTGCTTCTGCAATTCCTCTTCAAACTCCTCCTTCTCTTCAGAGGCACAGCCTACTTGTGGAGCATACACTTGCACTATTTCTACGGTCTCTCCCCTCAGTGCTACTTTCACTTTCATCATCCTATCACTTATTCTCTTCACTTCTTCTTTTAAACCATCTCGTACTACTACTCCCACTCCATTCCTCTTTCCCTCTTCATTCCCACTCCAGTACAGTTCTCAGTTCTCTCCTTCCTTCCCCTTTCCACTTTGTTTCTGCCAATCCTAATAAATCCAACTTCCTTCTTTACATCATATCCACTATCTCCTCCACCTTCCCCGTCAGCGTTCTTATGTTTAAAGTTCCAAATCTTAGTCCATGAACACAGCTAGGTCGTCGTCCATTGTATCTGTCCTGTCCGAGGCCTGTTCCCTTCTTGAAAGCAAAAGTCTTATCCACTACTGGCTTGCTGGGCCTATCGTAGCTTCACCAGAGCCCTGTTAGCCGTCACTTTTCAGGGTTCCTGTAGGACCTTCACAGCTACCGTAACGGTCCCGGGGCACACGAAGTCTCCACTGTACTTCGCCCCTACAGGCAAGCCCCTAATTTGTGCCGTTGCCCGTCTCCCACAACGTGGACGATGGGTTGGACTTATGGGAGACAAAGAGAACGTTTGATTAATAAGCCTACGCAATAATCTTCATTATTTCTTCTTTCTCTATGCATCATTCCCACTCCTATGTGGGGGTCGATGTTTCTGACAGCTCTCCACCATTTAGCCCGATCATGCACATCTTCTTCCGACAAATGTTTCTCCCTGAGGTCCTCCTGCACACAATCCATCCATCGACGCAATAATCTTCAATTAATGGCACCTTATTCTATGGCGTACATATATAACAATCCAACATGGTGGCCGCGCGAACTATTTCTCCGGCATTCTGGTTCTCCAAAACTATTACTGATATCACCCTGAAGTTTCGTATGGTGATAGAGAATATTATTCTAAGTTCACCTATGTGACATTGAAAAACCTGTTATCTGCAAAACCAACATGGCAGCCAAGCCAAGTTATTGTATTTAAATGGCATTTCCTCACGATTTAATGATTCGAGCACAGTGAAATTTTGTACGGCTCTTAATTATGCATGATTTATGCTACTGTCATCTAATGTTATTCAATTGGTTTAGTAACCTCAAGATGGCGGCTGTGAAAAAGTTTTAAATTATTTTTATATTTTTTGGGCCTCAATCAAGAAAATCGTTTAAATAGGCAGAAGAGTTTTAATGGCAAAGATCAGTAGGATATACGAAAATAGGCTATTTAGTTCTTCACGGAACTATTTGTTGTACTGAAATTCAAGCTTGGCCAGTACTGTAACTTCTTTTTTGTATTTTATTTCTACCTCCATTCTTCATTTTAGTCTATTAATGTATGTTCCCTTTTTTTCATAATTGATCTTGTTTCTTTTGTAATAAGTTAATTTCTCATATGTCAGTTAATTCTTTCTCAGTAGTTAGATTACTGTATAAGGCATCCCCTCCCCAAACAAATGCAACTTGGTTGTTAACTGAGTTACCTGCTACTTGAGATAGAGTTCTCTGTTGCTTTGGTGTACGTAAAGTACAATTATTTGGTTCGCAAGCTGGTTGTTTATGGCCTTTTGCCCACCCGGAATTTTATCAATATTCTTATTAAACAGGTGAGAGGTGAGTACCGTATGTCTATATTGGGGTGATTCTGTGTATTTCACATTTTTATCACCTCAAGAAGAAGAACTGGGGTAACACATTGACACTTTTTAACATATTTAATAATCATAATTACTTACATGAACCCCAGGGGCTCACAACTTGTGGGACGTGGGTCGGCGACCATGGGACCCCAGCTGAGTCCGGCATTGCTTCCACTTGTGCTGGGCTCCTTTCCATTATCTTTACTTATTTTCTTCCTACCCCGATGGTAGTAGGGTATCCGAGGCCTAGGGAGTCTTTCAATTTCCTGCCTTTGGCCCTGGTCTAACTTTGGGTGTGGCGAACCCATCGTACAAATAGCCTAAATATGATAGTGTGCGAGTCGAGGCCTTGGTTGGAGGTCCTCGATTCATGCCCTGACCCAGATCACTGGAACCGGGAAATGAAGAAGAAGAAGAAGAATTACTTACATGAATTTCAGAGTGGTTGCTAGAAATGCTGTCCTTCCATTACTAAACACACATTGCACCAACATAGGAAGATTTGGTACACTCGCTGTAATTTATCCTCACTGATATTTCGTATCAGTGCAGTTATTTCGTTATCGAGATCCTCCAGAGTACGCGGATTGTTTGTGTATACCTTCTGTTTGAAGTTCACCCACAAGTAAAAATCGCACAGCTCTGAAACTTACGAACCAATTGACTGCTAACTTCTTCTTGAGAAGATAAGTTTCCAGTAGGAAAATTTGAAGTTTTGTTCTGTACCTAACCCCGTTCACAGGATACGAGGTAGACTACAGTTCTCCACATCAAGTCTTAAATGTCACAACTAAGGTATCTTGTCCCCTAAATGGTTCTTTCATGTATTGCAGAACATTCTGATTCATTGAAAATTAATAAATGGAGATTTCATAATGGGAATTGTAAAAGTTTCGGTGCATATTTTAAATAGCTTGCAAGATACTGTTGAATTGTTATCGTGGACCTCTTTGATTATTGTATCTGTGAGGCAGGATCCATTCTTTTCAGAATAAACTACTGTACATACATACGTATCAAAATCCCGTTTCAGCTATTGCCGGGTCTGGGTGTTTACGAGGCCTCTCCATTTTATTCTATCCTCCCACCACTTTTCTTCCTCCACTTGATGCCAGTTAACTCCTCTCTATACAGACTTGCACTCCTGTACTCCAGCGCATTCTTGGACGCCCTCGAGGTCTTCTTCCATCGATCTTAAGTTCTTCCATTATTTTTGGTAACCTTTGCTCGCTCATCCTCTTCACATGCCCATACCAGCATAGTCTCTTTTTCTCTACCCTCTCTCTCTCATACTTTCCTGATTTAGTTCTTTTCTAATTTCTACATTTCTTATTCTGTCCAATCTTGTTTTCCCTTTAACTGCTCTGAGAAACCTCATTTCACTTGCTTGCAGTCTGCTCCAATCCCTTTCCGTCATTGTCCATGTTTCTGCTCCATTCGTGACAATGGGTGAGTAATACGTCTTATACATGAGGAGTTTTGCTTTTTCTGGAACTTCTTTATTCCAAACCAGATGTTTTACTGTTTGATAAACATTTCCTCCTTTTTGCAGCCTCTTGGTAATCTCATATGTTATCCTACCATCACTAGATTTTTCACTACCTAAATAAGTGAAACTGTCTACCACTCTTAGGGGTTCACCATCCAACTCAATATTTCCATTTATCTTTCTATCTCTTCCGAATAGCATAACTTCACTCTTATCTTCATTTTTAATCCATACCTTTCCATAACTTCCTTCCATGCTTCGAGTGTAACTGTACATCTTCCTCTCTATTACTCCATATTAGCATATCGTCTGCAAATATCATCTTTTTGTCCTTTTCTTCTATCTTATCTTTTACTAATCTATTAATTCCCTCCCTTACAACATTAAATAGTGCAGGTGATAGGATACTGCCTTGTTTTAGTCCTTGTCCTATATCAAACCATTTAGAGTTACCTGATGGTCTTCTAACTCTATAATTTTGTCTTCTTTACATTGTCTTTATTACATTTATGTATCCATTATCTACACCTATCTTCATTTCTTCCCACAGTCTTCCTCCGTTTACTGAGTCATAGGTCTTTTCTATATCTACGAATACCATTACCACCTTTTTTGTTATACTCCCAACTTTTTTCCATCAATTGTCGTATAGAGAATATTAGGTCAATCGTACTTCTTCCTTTTCTAAACCCATGTTGTTCTTCGCTCTGCTCCTTTTCTATCTTTTCATTTATGCGATTTAGTATGATTCTTTCAAAAATTTTGTCTGTATGGCTCATAGTTTTTGCAACGTCTTCTATTCACTTTTTTAAAAAGAGGGACAATTTCTCCTCTTCTCCAGTCGTAAGGTATTTTACTAGTTCTCCATACATATGACAATACTCTTTACAACCACTGCATTCCCACTGGTCCTGCTGCTCTGATCATGTCTACTGAAACTTCATCAGGTCCTGGAGCTTTTCCTTTATTCATCTTCTTCACTGCTATTTCCATCTCCTCCCATGTTACTTGTCCTAGTATTGCTTCCCAGCTTTTCTCATTTTCTCCATTATTTGTTGCTTCCTCGCTTGGCTGATCATTATTTAACAGCTTTTTAAAATATTATCTCCAAAGATCTTGTAGACTTTCTGGTTCTTCAATCCCAACTCCATCATCGGTTTCCATCTTTACTGACACTTCTGATGTTTACCCTTTATTTTTCATCATTTTATAGAATATTTTCTTATTGCCATTCATGTCTTCTTCCAGTTTCTTTGTGGAAGTCCTCCCATGCCTTCCTCTTTGCTGCTTCCACTACTTCTTTACATTTCCTCTTTTCCACTATGTAACTTTTCTGAGCTGCTTCTTTTTTTAGTTCTCCACCATTTTCTCCATGCTACATTCTTTCTTTTAACTGCTTGGATTGTAGTTTGTTGAGTCTTCAGTCTTTTGACTGGTTTGATGCAGCGCTCCATGCCTCCCTGTCCTGAGCTATTCGTTTCATCTCTACATAGCTCCGACACCCTACATCCGAGGCAATCTGTTAACATATTCTAACCTTGGCCTACCCCTACAGTTTTTGTCCTCGACCCTTCCTTCCATAACTAAGCTTGCTATTCCTGGGTGTCTTAGTATGTGTCCTACCAACCTATCTCTTCTCTTCATTAGCAGTCGCCAGAAACATCTCTCCTCTCCCACTCGTCTTAATACCTCTTTGTTTGTAACCCTATCTACCCATCTGATCTTCATCATTCTCCTGTAACACCACATTTCAAATGCTTCAATTCTCCTCTTTTCTGCTGCACCAATAGTCCAAGTTTCACTTCCATAGAGCACCACGCTCCAGACAAAGGCTTTCAAAAATGACTTCCTAATACCTAAATCTATATTCGATGTCAGCAGATTCCTTTTTTGTAGAAATGCTTTCTTTGCCTGAGCCAACCTACTTTTAATATCCTCTTTGCTTCGTCCATCACTGGTTATTCTGCTTCCTAAGTAACAGAAGTCTCCTACTTCCTTCAGCTTTTCACCTGCCAATTTGATCTCCATAGAGGTTTCTGATTTATTTCGGCTGCATTCCAGTATTTTTGTTTTACATTTATTAATTTTCATCATGAATTCTTTCCGTAAGACGGAGTCCATACCATTCAAAAACTCATTCAAATCCTCAGGCTTGTCGGCCAAGATGACGATGTCATCAGCAAATCGCAGAGTTGAAATTATTTCTCCTTGAATCTTCACTCCCACTTTAAATTTTTCTCTAATTTCCTTCATTGCTTGTTCAATGTAAAGATTGAAAAGTATGGGTGATAAGTTGCAGCCTTGCCTTACACCTTTCTGCATACCAGCTTCTCTCTCATGTTCTTCAACTCGAATGACTGCTGTCTGGTTTCTGTACAGATTGTATATCACCCTCCTATCCCTGTACTTTATTCCAATCGATTTCTAAATGCCAAACAATTTAGTCCAATCAACGTTATCAAAAGCCTTTTCTAAGTCTACAAAAGCCATGAACGTTCTCTTATCTTTCCTTATTCTACCTTCCAAAATCAGCCTAAGACTTAGTACAGCTTCCCTTGTTCCTACATTTCTCCTGAAACCAAACTGGTCTTCACCCAACTCCGTTTCTATCTGGCCTTCAATCCTCTTGTAAATTATTCTAGACAGGATCTTTGAAGCATGAGTAATCAAGGTGATTGTACGGTAATCTTCACATCTGTCAGCTCCCACTTTCTTTGATATAGGGATGATTACATTCTTCTTGAAATCAGAGGGTACCTCACCTGTCTCATAAATCCTACACACCAAGTGAAATAACCTGATCAGACCTTCATCTCCTATGCAGCGTAGCAACTCAATCGGTATATCATCTATGCCTGGTGCTTTGTTCCTGCTTAAGTCTTCCAAAGCTCGATCAAATTCTGATCTCAATATTAAATCTCCTTTCGTATCCTCATCAATTTCCTCCTCCCTTTCCATTACATGATTCTCAATCTCCTTTCCCTTATACAAACTCTCTATGTAAGCTTTCCATCTCTCAACCTTTTCTTCCCTAT
Organism: Meconema thalassinum; assembly: GCA_946902985.2. Taxonomy (NCBI): domain Eukaryota; kingdom Metazoa; phylum Arthropoda; class Insecta; order Orthoptera; family Tettigoniidae; genus Meconema; species Meconema thalassinum. Next base: position 568,769,828 of record OX336390.1, on the reverse strand, counting down.
CTGTTAGAGGCTTTCCATTTGTGTCCTTAATATTACAGCACTTTGTCTTCTTTTCCCCAAAAGTATTCTTAATCCTTCGATAAGCTGTGTCTACCTTTCCTAATTTCAGACAATTTTCTATACCTGCACATTTCTCTTTCAACCATTCTTCTTTCGCTTCCTTGCACTTCTTGTTAACCTCATTTCTCAGACATCTGTATTCTGCTTTCCCCTTATCATCTCTTAGATTCTTGTGTTTCCGCCTTTCATCCATCAATTCTAGTATATCCTGAGTGATCCACGGTTTTCTACCTATTCTTTCTTTCCTACCAATGTTTTCTTCCGCGGATTTTGTTATTTCATTCTTCAAAAGTGCCCATTCGTCTGCAATTGAAGTTTGTTTAGGGTTTTTCATTAGTCCTTCCTTTATACTCTTCTTGAATCTTTCGTTTACATCCTTCTCTTTCAGTCTGTCTATTGCCCACCTTTTTGGCTTTTGACTTTTCTTCAGTTTCTTCAACTTTAATCTGCATTTCATTACAACCAGATTGTGATCAGAGTTTATGTCAGCACCAGGATATGTTTTACAATCCAAAATCTGGTTTCGAAACCTCTGCTTGACCATAATGAAGTCGATTTGGTAACGCCCTGTATCTCCTGGTCTCATCCATGTGTATATTCTTCTATTGTGGTTATTGAGTAAGGTGTTAGCTATGACCAATTCATGCTCGGTGCAGAATTCTACCAGCCTGCTTCCTCGATCATTCCTTTCACCTAATCCGAAATCTCCTACTATCTTCCCTTCTCTCCCTTTTCCTACCACAGCATTCCAATCTCCCATTACTATAACATTTTCATCACCCTTGATATACCTCAGAATTTCGTCTATTTCTTCGTAGACCTTTTCAACATCCTCATCATCAGCTTGACTGGTAGGCATATAGACTTGTACCACTGTGGTGCAGGTAGGTTTAGTATTGATTTTTGCTACAATAATCCGTTCACTATATTGCTCATAATATTCCACCCGCTGTCCAAGTTTCCTACTCAATATGAGGCCAACCCCTGCTTGGCCATTGTTTGATTTAGTGCTAATGACCCTATAGTCTCCTGACCAAAAGTCCTGTTCTTCCTGCCAGCGCATTTCACTAATCCCAACCAAATCCAACCTCAACCTATCCATTTCCCTTTCTAAGTTTTCTAACCTTCCACTTCCTAGCAGACTTCTAACATTCCACGCTCCGATCCGTAGAATGTCAGATTTCCTCTTCGTCACTTCTGTGATGTTAACCCCCTCTCGAGTAGTCCCCACCCGGAGATCCGAACAGGGGACTAGTTTACCTCCAGATTGAAATTTTACAAGGGAGGAGGCCATCATCACATGTAATTATGCATAGAAAGGTGCATATCCTCGGGAAGAGCATGCGGCTGTAGTTTCCCGTTGCTTTCAGCCGTGCAGCAGAACGCAGTGTAGCCATTATTTGGCTTATATTATCAATATCTTAACCGTCTATAAGACTAGTAAAGAATTGATTTATTCTGAAAGGCTGCTACTCCCTTTCAGAATAAGTAAAGAGCAATTCTACTAACAAAAATACTAATCTTCTACCGTACTAACAATTAAATACCAAAATTCTACTAACAAAAAACTTAAGTTCCACCAACAACAAATACTACCACTAAAACAGTCTGTCACCAGGCACACTCACATGCACCCTCACACATCACAGTCTACTGAAACAATGAACTATAAGGAACTAATAAACAATGCAACTGCTACCAGACACACTCACACACCACAGTCTAATAGAACAATGACATACATTTAATAGACCAACTAACTACCTACTTACAACTAAAACTAACTACATACTTACTGTAGTGTTATTTGAATTGACAATATTTACAAAATGCAATTTAGATAGAAAATACTTACAAAATGTAATTTAGATTCAAAATTGTCACAAAATTGGATATGGTCTTTCATGTTAGACCAACTTAAATGTTACAGTATTTAGGAAGTTAAATTTGCTCCTCAATGACAATGCCAGAGCATTAAAAATCACTATTGAGAAAACCTCTTTATGATTGGATTGTAGTATCATCCCACAAACTTGTCTGTCTTTCTTGTTTCTTCCCAGATATTCTACCACATACTTTTTGTGCTGCTTCAACTAATGTTTCTTTTAATAAACTCCATTCTTTCTCTACCTCATTAAATGCTTCTTTTGGTAATTTTTGTTTAATTAATTCTCTGTACTTCTCATCATTATCACTCTCCCTTAGTTTCCAATCATGTATCCTTGTCACTTTCTTCTGATTTCTGTTCTTTACATAACCCTTCATTTTCCACTGACCAACTAGTAACCTATGGTCTCCATCTGCACTCACACTTGGGATTACCTTCACATTTGTTAATTTCTCTCCCCATTCACTATCTACTAGAAAATAGTCATCACACTCTTGATTTTTCCATTCAGAATAAACTAGAATATGCTATATTGTGTGTTTCAGAATTTAACGAGTTGCTTGATACCAGTATTCGTGATAAATTGGGTTCATCCCAGTTTGTATTTTGGAGTGATGTTCTTAATTCACAGCGAGGATATATAAAGGATGATACAATCATTGTTCAGGTATGTATTAAACTTTATAACTTTAATGTAACTGTACTTTTCTTATTTTCGGGGTTGTGGTTGTTAAAACACATTCGGGATATTTTAATTTCACAGCTGATAGGACAAACACTCCTCATATCTGCTATATGTGCTAAACATTCCTCTCTTATCCATTCATGACTCTTTTCTCCTTCAATCTAAACTTAGAATAAACTGCTTGCTTCCCAAGTGACACAGTATTCATTTAATTTCTTAAGTAATTCTCTTTCTTTAATACCTCTTCATGTATCATTCTTTTCACATCTAATTCCCAATCATCTCACATAGCAAATATTTTCCATTAACAAAGAGAGTAAGAACAACCAACATTTTCTACACCACTCTTCTCAAATAAGCCTACTAATCTTCTTAATTCATATATTCAGTACCTCTCACATCTACCATTCCCGTAGCCCCATTAAACCAATAATCAGACAACTGGCCTAACACTATAATATACGGTCACAGAGATAAAATATGAAACAAACCATAAAAAAAAATATATATATATCCATATAGATATGGAACTCAAATGAGCATGGCCCCCTCCTTCCTCACTGCTGGACCATTACAAAAATTCCATAGCTCACGCTCTAGATTCCTTGCAGCGGCCCACCAGCAAGAATCAGCCATGCCCCGATCCATATTATATACTCTTATAATAAAGAACCATTTCAGTATCATATCTTTGTCAGCAAGAGACTTGAAAGTCCATTCCTCACTCGATTCTGTGGGTGTCAAAGATACAGTCCAAGAGTAGGATGTGGCCCAAAATAACATTTCAGCTGTCCTGCAATGAAGTGAAGGGCTTCCACGCAATGCAACCACTAACATGGAGAAGCAGTTGTGTTCTTTGCAAGTGCTTGTGCGATTGTTCATTTAAGTGGAGCTTCCTTCCCTGTTCTCAGACCTCTGAGGCTGTACACCTGTTTATTCCTAATTCTATAACCAACCCTGGACTCAACATTAGATAGCTTATACACTTCACATCGTGATGCAACTTTTCCTTCTTTCACATTTCCCTCAACCCCAGACTATCACTTACTACTCTTTTGTCTTCTCTTGATCACTGGGTGATGACTTTTAAGTAAAATATTTGGTTTTGTTTCACTCTGCTGTACTATGGCTGTGTCCCAAAGCTACATTTTCAGCCGTACGGAACTAGATGGTCGACTAATATTCCCGATATGTGACGCCACAAGTCATGATCCAAAGCTACTTAGCACATAGCAATCAAGTTTGTAGTAGTTAGTGAACGAAAGTGCTTGCTTGATTGTCGACTTGGAAAGAGAATGTATAGATGTTTGGCACCGGAATATCAACCTTGTGCGTTTCAGAACACAAGTCTATGAAGGAGGTCATGCTTCAAGCATATGTCCCAAAGCTCCGTAGTACATAGCACATAGTAGTTGCTTGCAGCTAGTTAATAGTCTTCAACTTGAGCTATGGGTCACAGCCTATGTATCCATGGTCTAATTATCCCACTAAGTTGCTCTTTCTCTGTATTTTTCCGAGGCTGATGATCAAGATGTCCCAAGGCCCTAGAATGAATCAACAACCACGAAACACACTATTTTTTCCTTCTTTCTAGCTTGATGGTGTTGTGTGTTCATTGCGTTTTCATTATGATTTTAAAATGTTATACACTACAGTGCCTTTGTTAGTGGTGGCCAGCCGACTTACAGCGAGACCACTTTGCGGCCATCAGCGTGCTGCTTGCCGGCTGAGTATAATATTCACAGACCTTAAATTCAAGTAAACTCACTGTTCAGCATTATACCGGCCATATAACACAAAGACGAAACAAACACTCTGTCTCACAATGCATCAAGTTCCTTCAACTGTCTAATAAGCAGATGGAGTAAGCACAGCTGTGCAGACAGAACCAGTTAGAAGCAGTATTGCTCGCTGCCCGTTGGCCCCGCTGTGAGAAGCTTGCTGGCTGGCCACCACTTGAAACAAAGGCACTGTATATAAACCTTATACTTCCAGATCTGCCTTGCAGCTGCTCCGCCCTTGCAGAAGATAGATCTTGGAGCTGATTCTCTCATTCGAATAAGCAAGAAGTAAGTGCTCAGTTTGTGAGTGTGATTTAGGTGAAAGTGGTATAGAGAATTATCTGGGGAAACACCAGATGTAACAGAGAATACTTATACAGTATGTGTGACTTTACATGCTCTTTGATCTCTGGCACGGCTCTTACGATAGGCATGGAAGATGTGTTAGCTTTGAACCAAGGTTTTAGCCTCAGTGATAATAATGGCCATCCTTGGTGTGATATATCCCCAGTGTTTTCACATACTCCAGGAAAAACAGGAATTAAATTTTACTCCCTAATTGTGTAGGATCTTTCCCAATTTGATTACTAATTGCACATGCACCCCAACATCCCATAATGCTAACTATGGATCCCTGCAAATGTGAGGGGACCTTGTCAGTTACTTAATTGGGATGTTAAAGAGCCCCTTCGGTGCTAAATTCCGGCACCCCAGCATCTCTAAAAGCCACACTAGTTAAAGGGATGTAAAACCAATAACATTACTATAATTATTATTTCTTTCATTTTTCAATACAGTAGTGTCACCGATATGGCATGCACCAAGGTTCTAGAAAGTACCAGAAGACAGGCAGAAGGCGAGATGACGCAAGATGCAGTGAGAAGTGACACCACGGTGACGTCGCAGGCATTTGGTAGATTTTATTATGAAATTTAATATACAAGAATGATGTGTTTCACCGAAACATCAAGAAAATAGTAATTATTTTGACTCAATAGTTTGATTGAGAAGCTATAGAGCGCTCTGGGTGAATGAATACCAGGTGTGGAGGAAAAGTCACTAGCCAGGAGAAGGTCACTTACGGTTTACGATTTGAACAGTCAAATTGCCTGGTTACAACGCACTGTGGAGCGATAGAACATGGACCGCAGTTCAATGCTATTCGTACGGGCAGTATCCGGCACGGGAATACGTATATGGAGGAAAGTAATACGAAAGTATTGTGCTACAATCGCAGTGTATTAGTAGAACTGAATTTAAATTAAAGCCACACACCATAAAGTGAGCAGGACATTCAATGCAATGCAATTACAGTGTACAAACTGAAAAGTGTTACGAATCTATTAAATACAGTGTAAAATCCTCAAGCGAAACAACACATCGGCTCAGTATATAACGAGGCCCGGCCCAGTATAACATGATCGCAAGTCGAGTCAAGGCCGAGCATATTGAAAGCTACTGTCAGTTGTTTCCGCTTTTGTTTCTCGCATAACAAGTGAAGACGAGGGGTGAGTGGACTCAGATCAAGGTCAGATAACATGGCCAGGAATGTAGGCGATCTGAGAGACAATTTACGTGAAAGTATTACATAAAACTGACATTTCAAGCCAACTGATTGATATTTTGAGGAACGGACAACGTGAATGATCTGTTGGCACAACAAACTTTGAATATGTGCGTTAATAAAATAGTCATAGAAATCGCTATCTCGGTCATCAGCAACGTGCAATACAGACAATATGCCATAAATTCGTTGGAGTACGTGATGGCGGGCTAAACGAAGAGCATGGAGGTTTCCTGGAATGGATGATGACGAAGTAGGACCAAATGGACTCGTTCAGCGACCATGGGACCATGTGATGAATGAGGAATCGGGGAGAGTTGGACGTAGGGAGGTGGAGAAACCGATGCCTGGAGGATGACATCGCTGGTAACGTGGCTGTAAGAATGAAGGTACAGAGAAACTCACCATGATGTAGAGCTTGGTATTTAATCAGTAGCAGTTGGAAATATATAAGGTGCGTTCAAAAAGTAACGAGCCGGAGGCATAATTACAGAAACCAGTACCTGTATGTTAGAAGTATTGGCCCTGGCTGTTGAGGCACTTGTCCCACTGTAACACGAGGCGGTGAATGGCTGTCTCATAAAATTCCCTGGGCTGCGATGTGAACCAGTTCCGCACGTACAGCTGGACGTCGGCGTCCGAGGTGAATCGTTGGCTCTGCAGAGCCCTTTTCAGGGGACCAAACATGGCGTAATCACAGGGAGAGAAGTCTGGACTGTATGGAGGGTGGCCGAGAACCTCCCATTTGAATTTCTGCAGGAGTGCCGCGACTGTGTTGGCCGTATGAGGTCGTGCATTGTCGTGGAGCAGAATGACCCTACGGGTGAGATTGTCTAGTCGTTTAGTTTTGATCGCTTGGCGAAGGGTGGTCAAGGTTTGCGAGTAACGCTGGGCATTCACTGTTGTCCCGTGTGGCATGAAGTGTATCAGAAGGGGGCCATCTTGGTCAAAGAAGAACGTCAGCATTACCTTTCCTGCACTCGTGTGGATGGCCTTGCCTTTTTTGGGTGGTGGTGACCCTGGATGCTTCCACTGGACTCTTTGTCGTTTGGATTCTGGATTGAAGTGATGACACCATGACTCATCTCCAGCCACCACTCGTGCCAGGAACCCATTCCCTCCCTCGCATAGCGCTGCAGATGACTAAGACAGTGGGCCATTCGACATGCTTCCTGGTGTGGTTGAAGACTGTGGGGCACCCATTGGGCACACACTTTGCGCAAGTGCAGTCGTTCCTTCATGATAGTGTGCACACTTCTAGCGCTCAATCCGACCACGGCGGCTATGGCGTTCACTGTCACTCGGCGGTCCTGGGTAATGAGTGCATCAACCAGCTGGATGTTGTAATGCAGGGGGTGCCCCAGACCGGGCATCATCGGCTAACGACACCCGTCCTTCCCTGAAGCGCTTGTGCCACGCCTTGACCCTTGCAAAGGACATGCAGTGTTCGCCGTACACTTGTGACATTCGGCGATGAATGTCCGTTCCCCCTACTCCTTCCGCTGTCAGAAACCGAACAACACCTCTTTGCTCTTCGTTTGACGCCTCCATGTCACTATTTGCAAAGCGACTGGCAGCGTTGGAGGATTGATGCATGCTGCTGCTCGCTTTGTATCGTCACGTGTGCCCTCTAGCGACGGGCTGTGACCTTCCACGCTCTGGTCGGAACCACACCTCGTTACACACCCCACCATTAGCCGATGTCGTTAACGGTTTGCGCATTCCAGCCTCTGGCTCGTTACTTTTTGTACGCACTTTATATCAAAATTTATTGAGACAACGTGGAAATAGGAATGAAGTTTATCACGATTAATTAATAATAACTATTATGGATGGTGAGATTTGACAAGGAAAGGCATTTCGCGAACATAAATTTGATAGCTAATTTAAGGTAGAAGTTACATATTCTTAGGAAATGCTTGCATGATATTAATGTGAAGTTAGGACTCGTTAGCATAAACATTTAACAAAGGTAGGCTACACAGAACATGCTTGGCCAACATATTTGACTGATTTTATACAAACAATTAACAACTATGAATGAGATCAAGTACAATGTAATTGAAGTGAAATTTAATGTGGATTATAAATAAGTGAAACAATTTATGGAATATTGCTAGAAATAATAAGGAAATAATAATGAATTAAAAGTGAGTTACTATAATGTATAATGATGGTTCGATCTATGCGATCTTACAAATGATAAATGTTGCAACCAATTAAAGTAAAATTGGGATGTTGAAGTAAATATAAAGTGTGTTCAAAAAGTAATGAGCCGGAGGCATACTTACAGAAACCATTACCTGTATGTTAGAAGTATTGGCCCTGGCTGTTGAGGCACTTGTCCCACTGTAACACGAGGCGGTGAATGGCTGTCTCATAAAATTCCCTGGGCTGCGATGTGAACCAGTTCCGCACGTACAGCTGGACGTCGGCGTCCGAGGTGAATCGTTGGCCCCGCAGAGCCCTTTTCAGGGGACCAAACTTGGAGTAATCACAGGGAGAGAGGTCTGAACTGTATGGAGGGTGGCCGAGAACCTCCCATTTGAATTTCTGCAGGAGTGTCGCGACTGTGTTGGCCGTATGAGGTCGTGCATTGTCGTGGAGCGACCACGGCGGCTATGGCGTTCACTGTCACTCGGCGGTCCTGGGTAATGAGTGCATCAACCAGCTGGACGTTATCATCGGTAATGCAGGGGGGTGCCCCAGACCGGACATTATCGGCTAATGACACCCGTCCTTCCCTGAAGCGCTTGTGCCACGCCTTGACCTTTGCAAGAGACATGCAGTGTTCGCCGTACACTTGTGACACTCGGCGTTGAATGTCCGTTCCCCCTACTCCTTCTGCTGTCAGAAACCGAACAACACCTCTTTGCTCTTCGTTTGACGCCTCCATGTCACTGTTTGCAAAGCGACTGGCAGCGTTGCTTTGTATCGTCACGTGACGTTCACGCGTGCCCTCTAGCGACGGTCTGTGGCCTTCCACGCTCTGGTCGGAACCATACCTCGTTAAACACGCCATGATTAGCCGATGTAGTCACCGGTTTGCGCATTCCAGCCTCCAGCTCGTTACTTTTTGAACGCACCTTATAGTAAATAATGGTTGAAATAAGTTTATGAATCCACACAAAACGAAAGGTTGTAAGAAGTTAATTTGTACTCGGGTTAATCATGAAAAACAATAGTTTAATCTAGAAGTGAACAATCTAATGAGACATCAGTTAGATCAATGTCATATGTTAATGGTTACTAGAATTTGTGTTGCAAAATCCAATGTTAATTATAACATCTGATAGCATTGGAAATATTAGAATGGAGTGTTTCATCAACGAGTATAAAGGATATTGTAAAAATAAACCAGAATATAATGAATCTAAACTTAAATAACTTCATCAAATAATGAAACCAAATGTGACTGAAATGGAAAGCTGAGAATTTATTGTAAAATTAATTTTAGTAAGTCAAAGCAAGCGTAAGCGATGTGTAAATACGAATTTATATAATTGTGTTAAGAGTGCACATCCATAATTTAAATAGAGTGTGATTAGTTAGAAGGAAATCCAGTGCAGGAGATATTTTTTACTTTCTTTTTGTTTAATTGAAATCCTCTCACCTATGGTTTAGATAATAAGAGATGAGTGAAATGAAACTGTGAATTAACCTAAATTAAAATTTTAGGGATTGAGTGGATTTCCGTAAGTTTGGTTATCTCTAAAATTAGGACGCATAGAGATTTTGTCCCAATCTAAATTAGTTTTTGAATTAACTTTGGTTTTTAAATTTGCACTACAAGTCTTAATTTCGATGTTCTCTATGTGCAGGGACAGGAGAATCATTTAATTTTCTTTTATGTAATCTGTGAATCGAGAATAAATGTAGAATGTTTTATTTTACATATGCAACCTTCAATAATTTTCTTATTGACACTTGGACGATTATTGAAATAACTTCAGATTAGTGAACCCATGAATCCAATCCCATTTCATGCCCTGTGATTACTTAGATCTCGTCCTCCCGGATCATTTATTTATTCTTCGTTGAAACCAAATTTATTTTAATCGTTCAAGGTTTTCTTATTTCGTAGTTGAACCGAATTCTTGCTGCGGGTTGTGGTAATGAGCCAGGCCACCCAATTCTAAGCTGGAGTTTCGGGCACAGTAGAAAGGATGACCTGTGCCATTCATCAGCTGTCTTACTCTTTACAGCTATGCTTTTAAGCCGTAGACATGTCATAATTATTTTATTTAGAGTTCATAACTATACAGGGTATTTCAAAATTATCATACTACTTTATTAGAGTGTGTCCAGTGAGAAAATATCTGTCCAAATCTGAAATTGGGAAGTTTGTTGCAGCTTTGTCGTGAAGATAATTACACCAGTTTATTTGGGTAATCGGCATGAACGCCATTTTAAGGACTCGTGTAGGTATGTTAAGTAAATAATACCTTCTACAGTGTGTGAAAAATATTAACATTCAAGGTTGACAATCTTTGTCTCTGAACTGGATTTATTTGTTGCAACATGTTAAAGTTCAACTTGGTAGAAGTGTCATAGAAGGCCATAAGCTGCAAGCTATGGCGACTTACATCAGCTATAGCCCTTGCCAAATATGGTACCTGACATCGCCCACTACGTAGTTTTTCGACTGTAACTTTTGACTGGATAGGATACTGATGCTTATTTGTGACTGATCCCAACATGCTGCACTGAAGCTACTGCACTTCTTTAGTACCAAAAGACTCTAAATTCGGTTACCACATGAAATAATGTTTGAAGTCTTGTATATCTGGAACAATGTGTCTGCAGGTCGTATTTTGCCGACAATTTATGGCTTGCTAAGAAGGTTCCACCGTTTTGAAACACCATGTATCTTGTTGAAGAGAGATTGTGTGCATTTTGAATTATTGGTAGACACTTTATCCCAGATGAGGTGTACAATAACCTAATATGACCTCTTTTTAAATTTTGTCTGTTTGTCAGTCTCTCTGTTTATTATGAGTTGGAAACTATATGACTGGATGGCATACAAATTGCTCTTTAAGCAGAAGGCATCCCTGGAAGAAAAAGAAAAAAAAAAGAAGCCACGGATCATTTATATAATACTCGGGAGTAATGGGGTTAAGAGCAAGCCTTGAATCGTTATTCGCTCCTTTATTAAAAAATTGTTAGTTTAATTCAGACAATGAATAGAACAATAGTCATTACAAATTTGTGAATAATTACTGCCAATAATATTTATGATTAAACAAACCCTTACTAAAATAAATGGGAAAAGTTGTCCATTGCACAGTCTGATTTGGGATGAAATTGCTTTGATGGCATGCTCTGACTCATGCCTTCCATCAGTGCACGATGATAAGAGGCGAATGTGAGATAGATCTGATATCCATGTGTCCCTGTCATACTCTTTTCTCCTAAGGATTTGCATATTGCCTAATCATTCCCTCAACTGTTTAATGTTTGTTGTTGTCAGTAGTCAGCACTTACCGGTAATTCAAATCAGAATATTGTACTAGGTGAAATTTGTGAAAATCATACAGATGCTGACCGCTCAAGGTCCACTTATACAATATTAGTCTTTATTTTTGTTCCATATTGACTTACAATATATATTTTAAAAAATACTCAAGAATCCACCTTGTCAACACATATGTTTCTTAGTGAACCATTGTTTCAAGTCGTTTTTTGACTCATCTTCAGCACTTGCGACAATAATATAAACATCACCAAGACATGCTTATTGCTAAAAATATACAACTAAAAAAAAAAGCATTATGAATAAAATGTTAAACTGTTCTCTTATTTAGTAAATCCATTGTACTTGGTCAATTATGAATTATAGGCTTGTCTAAAGTAAAAATTGTTATGGCTTCCTTCGTATGTAGTGCTACGGTAATGTTGCATTCAATTCACAGCTGAGAGACGAGTTGTGACTGTTCCGGTCACAATGTTCCCAAACCCTTATTTGGTTGACTGCAAGAGAAGTCAGGTTAGGGTAATTTGTTCATACCATTTCTTTTCTTGTTCATCATCATCATTTAGGTTGTAGAATTTCATTTTATTTAGTGTATATATATCTTGTGTATCTCGGGGACTCAGTCAGGAATATTTCATTTAATTTGTATGGGAGATGTCAGTATACAAGACAGCGGATTGTGTAGGTAAGCTACAAGATGTTGCAACAGCAGGAAACTCTAGGCCAAATTTAGATTGGGCCGAGAATAACTTCCCTTGTCTTGAAGAAAGCTTTGTGTAAATTGTGTAAGGTTCTGACGTCAGAGAAGAGTTTCGCGCCACGAGTTGTAAGAAATATACATGGGTTCGAGATTATTGGTGTATTTTGTATGGGTTGGAGGGTATCATGACCCTGGCGGAGAAAGACGAAAACATGTGTTTACAAGATGAGAGGTGGGATGTTCGTGTATAGCGAGGCTTCACTTCTATTGTAGCGTCTGATTGGAAAGGTCGCGTTCTCGTAATTTGGCGTAGGCCTATTTGGAGAAACAGTTTTGTTGAAAGCATGGCTTGTGAATGTACTCGAAACGGCTACATATCACAACGATGTTATCTCTGTTAGCACAATTCAAGTTGGGTACGGAAGCACATTCATTTCTCTCGCAGAGATGTGGCTATGTAAACCAGTAAACATCTCTAACCTCAAACCACGTGTGGAAAATCTTAGAAATGCTGGGGAGAACTGATCTATCGAGCATGTCTCGTAGATTATCTGCTAGATCGTCGATGAGTGAGTAACAAACATCTTTATATTCCAACATTCATTTTGGGTCACATGTTTTCGTCATTGCCAAGGAGAGAAGATAGTAAACCATAGTCTGTTCGACGAGAGTCCCCGCCATATGTTTAAAGTTGATATTAATACACATATTTTGAAGGTTATAATTAGTTTTCTTTATAGGGAATTACACCTAATAGTTGAACGCCCAAATGATACCAGTTAGGTTGACCAAATGTGTGTCCAACACTCCACGACCCTGCCATTTCAATTGTGTGGTATATGATGAAGTACTTCCGATCAAAAATAGGAGGATGATTTTGGGAAGTTTTAAATCAGTCGCCCAAGAAGGGCTGGTAAAAAGTTACAACATAGCACCTCAACGTGGGGCAAGAGTAGGGAAACCTAGCAGGTATCATTAGGGCACATATGCACACAGCCGATAGACACCTTAGGAGTATTAGGGTTCACAGTAATTTGTTTTGTTTTAAAGGGTATGTCCACATCAGACAATTTAGAATTAAGGTCAAGGGTTGTGTGTAAATCAAACAGTAAAATGTCAGGTAATCAGGAAACTGGGGGAAGTGGCAGTGAGGAAGATGTGGAAAAGACAGTGGGAACATATGTTACCATTGTTACTACTGAGTCGCAGCTGATCGCTGAAGGTAGTAACTTAAATGTAAATGGGGGGGTTATGAACGATAGTTTGATCCAAATGCTACTGAGTGAAATAAAAGAGATTAAGAAGCAAGGAGAATCTATGAGTAAGGAAATTAAGGAGCAGGTAGGCTCTGTAAATGAGAAGGTAGAGTCAGTGACCAAACAGATAGTAGAAGTGAAGGAATTTGTAAGTAAGGAAATTCAGGAGAGCAACAGGGCCACGAACACAAGGATAGAGAGTCTCAGCAAAGAAATACGGGACCATAAGTCTGTCCTTAATAGTAGAATGGAGAGTGTTGTTGTTTGAGTCTTCAGTCTTTTGACTGGTTTGATGCAGCTCTCCATGCCTCCCTGTCCTGAGCTAATCGTTTCATCTCTACATAGCTCCGACACCCTACATCGGAGGCAATCTGTTTAACATATTCTAACCTTGGTCTACCCCTACAGTTTTTGTCCTCGACCCTTCCTTCCATAACTAAGCTTGCTATTCCTGGGTGTCTTAGTATGTGTCCTACCAACCTATCTCTTCTCTTCATTAGCAGTCGCCAGAAACATCTCTCCTCTCCCACTCGTCTTAATACCTCTTTGTTTGTAACCCTATCTACCCATCTGATCTTCATCATTCTCCTGTAACACCACATTTCAAATGCTTCAATTCTCCTCTTTTCTGCTGCACCAATAGTCCAAGTTTCACTTCCATAGAGCGCCACGCTCCAGACAAAGGCTTTCAAAAATGACTTCCTAATACCTAAATCTATATTCGATGTCAGCAGATTCCTTTTTTGTAGAAATGCTTTCTTTGCCTGAGCCAACCTACTTTTAATATCCTCTTTGCTTCGTCCATCACTGGTTATTCTGCTTCCTAAGTAACAGAAGTCTCCTACTTCCTTCAGCTTTTCACCAGCCAATTTGATCTCCATAGAGGTTTCTGATTGATTTCGGCTGCATTCCAGTATTTTTGTTTTACATTTATTAATTTTCATCATGAATTCTTTCTGTAAGACAGAGTCCATACCATTCAAAAACTCATTCAAATCCTCAGGCTTGTCGGCCAAGATGACTATGTCATCAGCAAATCTCAGAGTTGAAATTATTTCTCCTTGAATCTTCACCCCCACTTTAATTTTTTCCCTAATTTCCTTCATTGCTTGTTCAATGTAAAGATTGAAAAGTATGGGTGATAAGTTGCAGCCTTGCCTTACACCTTTCTGAATACCAGCTTCTCTCTCATGTCCTTCAACTCTAATAACTGCTGTCTGGTTTCTGTACAGATTGTATATCACCCTCCTATCCCTGTACTTTATTCCAATTGATTTCAAAATGTCAAACAATTTAGTCCAATCAACGTTATCAAAAGCCTTTTCTAAGTCTACAAAAGCCATGAACGTTCTCTTATCTTTCCTTATTCTACCTTCTAAAATCAGCCTAAGACTTAGTACAGCTTCCCTTGTTCCTACATTTCTCCTGAAACCAAACTGGTCTTCACCCAACTCCGTTTCTATCTGGCTTTCAATCCTCTTGTAAATTATTCTAGACAGGATCTTTGAAGCATGAGTAATCAAGCTGATTGTACGGTAATCTTCACATCTGTCAGCTCCCACTTTCTTTGGTATAGGGATGATTACATTCTTCTTGAAATCAGGGGGTACCTCACCTGTCTCATAAATCCTACACACCAAGTGAAATAACCTGATCAGACCTTCATCTCCTATGCAGCGTAGCAACTCAATCGGTATATCATCTATGCCTGGTGCTTTGTTCCTGCTTAAGTCTTCCAAAGCTCTATCAAATTCTGATTTCAATATTAAATCTCCTTTCGCATCCTCATCAATTTCCTCCTCCCTTTCCATTACATGATTCTCAATCTCCTTTCCCTTATACAAACTCTCTATGTAAGCTTTCCATCTCTCAACCTTTTCATCCCTATCTGTTAGAGGCTTTCCATTTGTGTCCTTAATATTACAGCACTTAGTCTTCTTTTCCCCAAAAGTATTCTTAATCCTACGATAAGCTGTGTCTACTTTTCCTAATTTCAGACAATTTTCTATACCTGCACATTTCTCTTTCAACCATTCTTCTTTCGCTTCCTTGCACTTCTTGTTAACCTCATTTCTCAGACGTCTGTATTCTGCTTTCCCCTTTTCATCTCTTAGATTCTTGTGTTTCCGCCTTTCATCCATCAATTCTAGTATATCCTGAGTGATCCACGGTTTTCTACCTATTCTTTCTTTCCTACCAATGTTTTCTTCTGCGGATATTGTTATTTCATTCTTCAAAAGTGCCCATTCGTCTGCAATTGAAGTTTGTTTAGGGTTTTTCATTAGTCCTTCCTTTATACTCTTCTTGAATCTTTCGTTTACATCCTTCTCTTTCAGTCTGTCTATTGCCCACCTTTTTGGCTTTTGACTTTTCTTCAGTTTCTTCAACTTTAATCTGCATTTCATTACAACCAGATTGTGATCAGAGTTTATGTCAGCACCAGGATATGTTTTACAATCCAAAATCTGGTTTCGAAACCTCTGCTTGACCATAATGAAGTCGATTTGGTAACGCCCTGTATCTCCTGGTCTCATCCATGTGTATATTCTTCTATTGTGGTTATTGAATAAGGTGTTAGCTATGACCAATTCATGCTCGGTGCAGAATTCTACCAGCCTGCTTCCTCGATCATTCCTTTCACCTAATCCGAAATCTCCTACTATCTTCCCTTCTCTCCCTTTTCCTACCACAGCATTCCAATCTCCCATTACTATAACATTTTCATCACCCTTGATATACCTCAGAATTTCGTCTATTTCTTCGTAGACCTTTTCAACATCCTCATCATCAGCTTGACTGGTAGGCATATAGACTTGTACCACTGTAGTGCAGGTAGGTTTTGTATTGATTTTTGCTACAATAATCCGTTCACTATATTGCTCATAATATTCCACCCGCTGTCCAAGTTTCCTACTCAATATGAGGCCAACCCCTGCTTGGCCATTGTTTGATTTAGTGCTAATGACCCTATAGTCTCCTGACCAAAAGTCCTGTTCTTCCTGCCAGCGCATTTCACTAATCCCAACCAAATCCAACCTCAACCTATCCATTTCCCTTTCTAAGTTTTCTAACCTTCCACTTCCTAGCAGACTTCTAACATTCCACGCTCCGATCCGTAGAATGTCAGATTTCCTCTTTGTCACTTCTGTGATGTTAACCCCCTCTCGAGTAGTCCCCACCCGGAGATCCGAACGGGGGACTAGTTTACCTCCGGATTGAAATTTTACAAGGGAGGAGGCCATCATCACATGTAATTATGCATAGAGAGGTGCATATCCTCGGGAATAGCATACGGCTGTAGTTTCCCGTTGCTTTCAGCCGTGCAGCAGGACGCAGTGTAGCCATTATTGGCTTATATTATCAATATCTTAACCGTCTATAAGACTAGTAAAGAATTGATTTATTCTGAAAGGCTGCTACTCCCTTTCAGAATAAGTAAAGAGCAATTCTACTAACAAAAATACTAACCTTCTACCGTACTAACAATTAAATACAAAAACTCTACTAACAAAAAACATAAGTTCCACCAACAACAAATACTACCACTAAAACATTGTCATCAGGCACACTCACATGCACCCTCACACAACACAGTCTACTGAAACAATGAACTATAACTAATAAACAATGCAAGTGCTACCAGACACACTCACACACCACAGCATAATAGAACAATGACATATATCTAATAGACAAACTAACTACCTACTTACAACTAAAACTAACTACATACTTACTGTACTTTTATTTGAATTGACAATATTTACAAAATGCAATTTAGATAGAAAATACTTACAAAATGTAAAATATGAAATGCGTTTTCTTTCTGGATTGTCTCTGGCCCTCACATTCCTATACTAAAGTTTGATTGGCCCTCGGGTAACAAAAGGTTGGACCACCCTGGTCTAGACCAATAATTGTTAATTCATTAGGCCATACAAACACCCCTGGATTTTATCACGCACAGTGGGGGTAGACACGCATCAATAATTTTCATCCAAACCCATGGTTTGTGCCTAGACCAATAACTTTTAGGCAGCGAGGCGCTGGCTTTTCCCGATTAGTTCGAAACATGAAATTCTTGCGATCAGCGTTCATTACAGTGGTAAATACTGTTCTACATACTAAACAAACCTAACCTGGGGCTTATGCCCAGACCTCCTTGCTTGTAGTGCAATCGGTAATTTTCATCCAGACAGTCGTCTAACCAAGTAGCGACCAATGGTTTAGTCCAGCCAGTCGTCTAACCAAGAAGAGCTCGTTTATTTCTTTTTCTCACATAATTACAACATTACATGTGTCGTCTAATGTAGGCCTATTTAGTATCGGATATGGAGAGTATGAACCTGGAATTAAGTGGGAAAATTAGCAAACAGGGAGAGGAAATCAGGGCAGAAATGCAGGGGAATCAGGCTGGGATCACAAGTAGGCTAGAAGGAATGGAAGGCCATCAGAACCAGCAAGATGTGGAAATAACGAAAATTAAGTCAGAGATAGCTAGTTCAAGGGCAGAAGTACAGAATGTAACGGGAAAGTGTGATGAGATATGCAACACTGTAAGTGGGAATAAGAGGGAATATTTAGATAGAGTAGGTGCCGTTGAAAATAAGTTGGGAGAGATTGAGGGTCTGAGAGGGAAGCAGGTGGCATTGACCGAGAAAAACGAAAAGCTGCAGGAAGAGCTGATAAAGGTCAGGAGAGAGTTGAAAGAGCGACCGATGAGTCAAAGGGTTGTGATGCCATCTAGTTTGCTACTCAGGGACCCTGGTCTGCCACAATTTAACTCAAGGCAGTTCAACCCTATGGAGTTTTTAAAAACCATTGAGAAGAAATTCAGCAAGGATCTAGAAGACGGGGTTGTCGAATGGGAAACAGTGTTGGAGATCTTGTCTAACTCATTTCAAGGGGATGTGAAAGCATGGTTCCAAATATACAGGCCTAACATGAATAGTTTAAGGGAATTCAGGGATAAATTCAAAGCTAAGTTCTGGGGGGAGGGGGTACAGTCCAGGGAAAGGGAAAAATTAACTTTTGGGAAATATAAGGAGAGAGAAGGGGTATCCCTGACAGAATATTTTTTGGCACATGTACTTATTTGGAAGAATTTGGATGGGCTGACCTCTGACAGTGATGTGGTTAGGGTCATGTTGAAGCACTTCCCACCTAGAATTCAGGAGGCAGCTTGTATGCAGAAGGTAAGGACGGTAGAAGAGTTGGAAGAGCTTCTTACGAGCTTTGACGTTTTAGGCAAGCAGCACATGGAGAGGCCAGAGGTCAAACAGGAATTTAGGGGCAATAGGGGGAATAATCAGGAGTTTAATAGGGGTAGATTTAATCAGGAGCAAAGAGATTATCAGCAGAGGCAGGAAAACTATCAGAGAGGTGGGGGGCGTCAGGATAATTCACAGCGACAGGAAGGTAACTATCAGAGAGGTGGGGGGCGTCAGGAAGGTGGTAACGAAAGAGTACAGGTGAACCAGAGGAGACAAGAACAAGGTGGTCAAGGAGCTTTAAACTCCGAACGGGCTGTGCAGGGAGGTCAGTCAGGCAGTCCGTAAGAAATGAAGTCAAGCAGTGTGTTATTGTGGGTGAGGAGGATTTTATGCCTATGAGTCGGGAGGATCTGCTAGCTGACCAGCAGGAGTTCTCATGTATCGGGGAGAAGGAGGCTTTTATGTCAACTGTTGAGTTGAGCATACTAGGTAAGAGAGTGCAGGCATTGGTGGATTCGGGGAGTGAGAGAAGTGTCATCAGTAAGGGATTTTATGATACTTTAATCAAGGACGGTGGTAAGTTGGAAGAAATTCCAGTTAAGTCGACATATGTGGTAACTGCTGTTGGTAATAAATCCCAAAGAGTGGGAAAGCAGGTATTGTTGCCCATGAGGTTTGGTAATGAAGTTGACCACAAGACTTGCTTGGTAATTCCTAACCTAATTTATGAAATGATTTTGGGGATAGACTGGCTTAACGAGCATAGTGCTGTTATTGATTTTGACCGGGGTGTCATCAACTTTGTGAGGGGGAATATAAGCCAGGAGATGAGAATGAAATGCAAGAGTGTAGATAAGACAGTAAAGGCATGTGTTACTGAGGTCACTGTAGGGGATATGGCAGAAGGTAAGGCTGACGATGAGGAGGAAGTTGTGGATTTATGTCACATTGCTGTGGAGGGTGATAAGTGTGATCAACTCCAGCAGGCTGTGGATAAGAGTGGTTTAAGTGTTGAGGAGAGGGATAAGTTGTTAGAGGTTTTAGAGCTAAACCAAGAAGTTTTCAGTGACAAGCCAGGGCTAACACATGTCTATACGCATCAGTTCGAAATTGTAGATCATTCTCCATTTTCAGGACCCAAGTACCCGATACCTCACAAATTTGCTGATGCTGTGGAGAAAGAAATAGGCATTATGCTGAATCAGGGTATTATTGAGCAAGAGTTTAGTGATTTTCAGTCGGTCAACACGAATGTACCCAAAAGAGATGGGTTATGCCCTAATCCTGAAATAAATTACATGAGATTAATAAAACACTAGGATGACCAGTTTCGATCGTCAAGCGATCATCATCAGATCCAATACACTTAGGCTATAAAATCTATGTTTGAAATACAGGTGAAAATATTTACAATATGTACAATTATTTAGTTGCAGTATTGGTACTGCAACTGTCAGTGTATGCTAAATGCAGTATATATGTTAGGTGAAATGCTAAATGGTGATGGCTATCCGGAGATTGTACTTTAGAGAGATTATATGGTTGTAAACTATGGTTAAACTATAAAAATTTTAGGCTAACTACTTATCTGATTGTCTTCCGTACTACAGCTATTCGCAGTTTCCGTGCTCACTCGAACTCGCTGTGCGGACGACTGCGGTGGTTATCTTAACGACTGGTTTTTCCCTGCCTTCCCCCCCTGTCCCTACGTGCTGTGGGGAGTGATCGCGATGTGTTTATGTGAGGTGTTGCCAACCTAGATAAGATGTATGTTATTGAATGAGGTGGATCTACAACTATTAAAGACCGTGGATTAGTCCTCGCCACGCGTGGAGCATAACCCATTCGAACTAAGCGTTGACGGTCTTATGAGGACGTCCCGACACCTTTAATACTGCCTCTAATATGGGCCTTGGTTTATTGCAGAAGAAAGGTACATCGTACACCTGATCCAGATAACATTTACCTATTAAAAACCCCCTAATTTCCCCCCTTTTTTTTATCTAGCTTGGCTGTGTCGCTAAATTGTGTTTTGTTTCCGACAGGGTGTGTTTTTTAGTAGCGTGAAGAGGGGTGAGCTCTCCATGAACGTGTGTTCATTTAGATTGTTGGGATTGTTTCGTTTGGCTAGGTGTATCTCGATTGCTTCCTTTATGTCAAGAGCTCTGCCTTTCGATTCGTGATGGATTATTTTAAGGTCCGACTCTATGTTGGTAAAGCTATGCCCTGCGTCACACATATGTTCGCACACGGCTGAATGTGTTCCGTATCTTATCGCATTTCTATGTTCATTATAACGTGTGTCTACTCGCCTTCCACTCTGCCCGATGTAATTAGCTTGACAATCGGTGTCTTGGCACGTTATAGAATATACCCCTGACCTTGAATACGGGTCACGTTTATTTAGATTACTATTTAGGAGGTGCCTAGCGGTTGTGTTTTTCGTCGTGAAAGCTATCTTTATGCCTTGCTTTTTGAATAGGTTAGTGATTTTATATGTATTCGCATTCACATAGTTGAAACGCGCAAATTTTTTCTCATTACTGTCCGGTTTGGGAAACGTTTTATCTTTATTTTTATGTTTGGCTATAATTTGATTTATTTTGCTTGGCGAGAAGTTGTTTTCCTTTGCTATTTGCATAATAGTTCTTATTTCCTTATTATAGTTGTCTTTTGACATGGGTATGTTTAAAGCCCTGTGCACCATTGAATTGAAACCCGCTAGTTTGTGCGTACTGGGGTGATTAGACTGATTGTCGATTGCATGCGAGGTTTGTGTTGCTTTCCGGAATATGGAATATGAAAGGTCGTTGTCTTTACGTTCAATAGTTATATCGAGATAATTTATTTTCCGGTCTATTTCGGATTCCTTAGTGAATTTGATAGAATGGTGAAGGCTATTAATGGATTGGAGAATTGTTTCTTCGCTTGTTAGTTCAGTATCGTAGATGCAAATTACATCATCTACGTATCTTTTCCATATTACTATTCCCTTTGTTGAAGTCTTTTCTAAGAACGCATTTTCTAGTGCATTGATGAAGATGTCAGCGATTAACCCACTTAGTGGCGATCCCATTGCTAGGCCTTCTCTCTGTGTGTATATTTTATTGTCGAATTGAAACACGTTTTGGGTGAGAACGACCCTCAGTAATCTCACAATCTCTTCAATTTCTTTTACCGAATTGTTGGATTTTAAGTTGTTTTCGATAGTGTTGATTGCTTCAATAATCGGAATATTGGTGTACATGTTAGTTACGTCGAAGGATACTAGCCTGAAGCTAGGTTTCATTTGTAGGGTGTTCAATGCTGTTACTAGTTCTGTTGTGTTCTTTACAGAGTTGTTTTTGTCGTTGGAAAGACGGCATTTTAAGATTTTTAGTAACTCTTTGCTGATTTTGTAATTAGGGGCATTCCTACAATTGACTATTGGTCTCATTGGGCATTCCTTTTTGTGTATTTTTGGTTGTCCCCTCAATGACGGTATTTTCGGGTTCATGTTTATTAGTTTTGATTTTTCAGCTTTGGTCAGTATGTATTCTGTTTCTTTTAGCGCACTTTTTATTTGTTTTTGGAATTTGTTGGTGGGGTCTTTTGTTAATTCCTTGATTTCGTTGTTGTTTAGGAATTCGACTGTTTTTTCAATGTATTCTGTTTTATTCAAAATTACTGTAGTGTTTCCCTTATCTGCTTTTGTGATGATTAAGTCATGTTCTTTTATTTTTTGTTTCAACGACTTTATTTCTTTGATTTGTTTGTTGTTTTGAATGTTATTGCTATCGCCCTCTCGTTTGAGGATTTTTTTGGCTTCGTTGGTGGCGAGATTTTTGGTTAATTCCCTGTCTTCTGCTGGGAGCTTGTGACTGGCTATCTCAATATCTGTGATTAACTGTTTTATATTGTGGTTCGTGTGTGCGTCTGTGCAGTTGTATTTCAAACCTTTGTCTAACATATTCATTTCACCTTGAGAAAAGGTTACGTTCGTTCTGTTGTTTACTCTGCTGTGGAAATTGAATTCATTGTTATTCGTGTGTTGTTCGTTAGATTGATGGTTCTGTGTTTCTCCTAGTTTTCTTAATTTATTTTCTAGCGTTTCATGCTTCCTCGTTGCTCTGATTTTGATGGTGTCATGTAGGTGTTCGGTGAAGTTGTCCCATTGGGCTGCGTGCCAGAAATTACTTAGTTGCAATTGAATGTCGTATAATTGTTGGTTAATTTTTTGCTTTCTTATGTATGCAAATCTTAATTCGTTTTTTATCCAAAGCGCTTTGGCTTGTTTAGTTGAAATGATCGAGGCTGGTGTGTTCGGTACGGTTTTAATTGGTACGTATTTAGGGGTGAGGTTTAGTTCTATACATTTTTTGTTGAACCAAATTGACTTGTCTAAATTCATGAGTTTAAGCCTGAGTGATTTGAATTTCTTGGCTTCACGATTTGCCTGACTAGCCGTGAACATTGTGGTGTTTGAAGCCATATTTTCAGTGTTGCCTTAGTAAACAAGAGTTTAGTGATTTTCAGTCGGTCAACACGAATGTACCCAAAAGAGATGGGTTATGCCCTAATCCTGAAATAAATTACATGAGATTAATAAAACACTAGGATGACCAGTTTCGATCGTCAAGCGATCATCATCAGATCCAATACACTTAGGCTATAAAATCTATGTTTGAAATACAGGTGAAAATATTTACAATATGTACAATTATTTAGTTGCAGTATTGGTACTGCAACTGTCAGTGTATGCTAAATGCAGTATATATGTTAGGTGAAATGCTAAATGGTGATGGCTATCCGGAGATTGTACTTTAGAGAGATTATATGGTTGTAAACTATGGTTAAACTATAAAAATTTTAGGCTAACTACTTATCTGATTGTCTTCCGTACTACAGCTATTCGCAGTTTCCGTGCTCACTCGAACTCGCTGTGCGGACGACTGCGGTGGTTATCTTAACGACTGGTTTTTCCCTGCCTTCCCCCCCTGTCCCTACGTGCTGTGGGGAGTGATCGCGATGTGTTTATGTGAGGTGTTGCCAACCTAGATAAGATGTATGTTATTGAATGAGGTGGATCTACAACTATTAAAGACCGTGGATTAGTCCTCGCCACGCGTGGAGCATAACCCATTCGAACTAAGCGTTGACGGTCTTATGAGGACGTCCCGGCACCTTTAATACTGCCTCTAATATGGGCCTTGGTTTATTGCAGAAGAAAGGTACATCGTACACCTGATCCAGATAACATTTACCTATTAAAAACCCCCTAATTTCCCCCCTTTTTTTTATCTAGCTTGGCTGTGTCGCTAAATTGTGTTTTGTTTCCGACAGGGTGTGTTTTTTAGTAGCGTGAAGAGGGGTGAGCTCTCCATGAACGTGTGTTCATTTAGATTGTTGGGATTGTTTCGTTTGGCTAGGTGTATCTCGATTGCTTCCTTTATGTCAAGAGCTCTGCCTTTCGATTCGTGATGGATTATTTTAAGGTCCGACTCTATGTTGGTAAAGCTATGCCCTGCGTCACACATATGTTCGCACACGGCTGAATGTGTTCCGTATCTTATCGCATTTCTATGTTCATTATAACGTGTGTCTACTCGCCTTCCACTCTGCCCGATGTAATTAGCTTGACAATCGGTGTCTTGGCACGTTATAGAATATACCCCTGACCTTGAATACGGGTCACGTTTATTTAGATTACTATTTAGGAGGTGCCTAGCGGTTGTGTTTTTCGTCGTGAAAGCTATCTTTATGCCTTGCTTTTTGAATAGGTTAGTGATTTTATATGTATTCGCATTCACATAGTTGAAACGCGCAAATTTTTTCTCATTACTGTCCGGTTTGGGAAACGTTTTATCTTTATTTTTATGTTTGGCTATAATTTGATTTATTTTGCTTGGCGAGAAGTTGTTTTCCTTTGCTATTTGCATAATAGTTCTTATTTCCTTATTATAGTTGTCTTTTGACATGGGTATGTTTAAAGCCCTGTGCACCATTGAATTGAAACCCGCTAGTTTGTGCGTACTGGGGTGATTAGACTGATTGTCGATTGCATGCGAGGTTTGTGTTGCTTTCCGGAATATGGAATATGAAAGGTCGTTGTCTTTACGTTCAATAGTTATATCGAGATAATTTATTTTCCGGTCTATTTCGGATTCCTTAGTGAATTTGATAGAATGGTGAAGGCTATTAATGGATTGGAGAATTGTTTCTTCGCTTGTTAGTTCAGTATCGTAGATGCAAATTACATCATCTACGTATCTTTTCCATATTACTATTCCCTTTGTTGAAGTCTTTTCTAAGAACGCATTTTCTAGTGCATTGATGAAGATGTCAGCGATTAACCCACTTAGTGGCGATCCCATTGCTAGGCCTTCTCTCTGTGTGTATATTTTATTGTCGAATTGAAACACGTTTTGGGTGAGAACGACCCTCAGTAATCTCACAATCTCTTCAATTTCTTTTACCGAATTGTTGGATTTTAAGTTGTTTTCGATAGTGTTGATTGCTTCAATAATCGGAATATTGGTGTACATGTTAGTTACGTCGAAGGATACTAGCCTGAAGCTAGGTTTCATTTGTAGGGTGTTCAATGCTGTTACTAGTTCTGTTGTGTTCTTTACAGAGTTGTTTTTGTCGTTGGAAAGACGGCATTTTAAGATTTTTAGTAACTCTTTGCTGATTTTGTAATTAGGGGCATTCCTACAATTGACTATTGGTCTCATTGGGCATTCCTTTTTGTGTATTTTTGGTTGTCCCCTCAATGACGGTATTTTCGGGTTCATGTTTATTAGTTTTGATTTTTCAGCTTTGGTCAGTATGTATTCTGTTTCTTTTAGCGCACTTTTTATTTGTTTTTGGAATTTGTTGGTGGGGTCTTTTGTTAATTCCTTGATTTCGTTGTTGTTTAGGAATTCGACTGTTTTTTCAATGTATTCTGTTTTATTCAAAATTACTGTAGTGTTTCCCTTATCTGCTTTTGTGATGATTAAGTCATGTTCTTTTATTTTTTGTTTCAACGACTTTATTTCTTTGATTTGTTTGTTGTTTTGAATGTTATTGCTATCGCCCTCTCGTTTGAGGATTTTTTTGGCTTCGTTGGTGGCGAGATTTTTGGTTAATTCCCTGTCTTCTGCTGGGAGCTTGTGACTGGCTATCTCAATATCTGTGATTAACTGTTTTATATTGTGGTTCGTGTGTGCGTCTGTGCAGTTGTATTTCAAACCTTTGTCTAACATATTCATTTCACCTTGAGAAAAGGTTACGTTCGTTCTGTTGTTTACTCTGCTGTGGAAATTGAATTCATTGTTATTCGTGTGTTGTTCGTTAGATTGATGGTTCTGTGTTTCTCCTAGTTTTCTTAATTTATTTTCTAGCGTTTCATGCTTCCTCGTTGCTCTGATTTTGATGGTGTCATGTAGGTGTTCGGTGAAGTTGTCCCATTGGGCTGCGTGCCAGAAATTACTTAGTTGCAATTGAATGTCGTATAATTGTTGGTTAATTTTTTGCTTTCTTATGTATGCAAATCTTAATTCGTTTTTTATCCAAAGCGCTTTGGCTTGTTTAGTTGAAATGATCGAGGCTGGTGTGTTCGGTACGGTTTTAATTGGTACGTATTTAGGGGTGAGGTTTAGTTCTATACATTTTTTGTTGAACCAAATTGACTTGTCTAAATTCATGAGTTTAAGCCTGAGTGATTTGAATTTCTTGGCTTCACGATTTGCCTGACTAGCCGTGAACATTGTGGTGTTTGAAGCCATATTTTCAGTGTTGCCTTAGTAAACAAGAGTTTAGTGATTTTCAGTCGGTCAACACGAATGTACCCAAAAGAGATGGGTTATGCCCTAATCCTGAAATAAATTACATGAGATTAATAAAACACTAGGATGACCAGTTTCGATCGTCAAGCGATCATCATCAGATCCAATACACTTAGGCTATAAAATCTATGTTTGAAATACAGGTGAATTTCAATTCAATGGTGCACAGGGCTTTAAACATACCCATGTCAAAAGACAACTATAATAAGGAAATAAGAACTATTATGCAAATAGCAAAGGAAAACAACTTCTCGCCAAGCAAAATAAATCAAATTATAGCCAAACATAAAAATAAAGATAAAACGTTTCCCAAACCGGACAGTAATGAGAAAAAATTTGCGCGTTTCAACTATGTGAATGCGAATACATATAAAATCACTAACCTATTCAAAAAGCAAGGCATAAAGATAGCTTTCACGACGAAAAACACAACCGCTAGGCACCTCCTAAATAGTAATCTAAATAAACGTGACCCGTATTCAAGGTCAGGGGTATATTCTATAACGTGCCAAGACACCGATTGTCAAGCTAATTACATCGGGCAGAGTGGAAGGCGAGTAGACACACGTTATAATGAACATAGAAATGCGATAAGATACGGAACACATTCAGCCGTGTGCGAACATATGTGTGACGCAGGGCATAGCTTTACCAACATAGAGTCGGACCTTAAAATAATCCATCACGAATCGAAAGGCAGAGCTCTTGACATAAAGGAAGCAATCGAGATACACCTAGCCAAACGAAACAATCCCAACAATCTAAATGAACACACGTTCATGGAGAGCTCACCCCTCTTCACGCTACTAAAAAACACACCCTGTCGGAAACAAAACACAATTTAGCGACACAGCCAAGCTAGATAAAAAAAAGGGGGGAAATTAGGGGGTTTTTAATAGGTAAATGTTATCTGGATCAGGTGTACGATGTACCTTTCTTCTGCAATAAACCAAGGCCCATATTAGAGGCAGTATTAAAGGTGCCGGGACGTCCTCATAAGACCGTCAACGCTTAGTTCGAATGGGTTATGCTCCACGCGTGGCGAGGACTAATCCACGGTCTTTAATAGTTGTAGATCCACCTCATTCAATAACATACATCTTATCTAGGTTGGCAACACCTCACATAAACACATCGCGATCACTCCCCACAGCACGTAGGGACAGGGGGGGAAGGCAGGGAAAAACCAGTCGTTAAGATAACCACCGCAGTCGTCCGCACAGCGAGTTCGAGTGAGCACGGAAACTGCGAATAGCTGTAGTACGGAAGACAATCAGATAAGTAGTTAGCCTAAAATTTTTATAGTTTAACCATAGTTTACAACCATATAATCTCTCTAAAGTACAATCTCCGGATAGCCATCACCATTTAGCATTTCACCTAACATATATACTGCATTTAGCATACACTGACAGTTGCAGTACCAATACTGCAACTAAATAATTGTACATATTGTAAATATTTTCACCTGTATTTCAAACATAGATTTTATAGCCTAAGTGTATTGGATCTGATGATGATCGCTTGACGATCGAAACTGGTCATCCTAGTGTTTTATTAATCTCATGTAATTTATTTCAGGATTAGGGCATAACCCATCTCTTTTGGGTACATTCGTGTTGACCGACTGAAAATCACTAAACTCTTGTTTACTAAGGCAACACTGAAAATATGGCTTCAAACACCACAATGTTCACGGCTAGTCAGGCAAATCGTGAAGCCAAGAAATTCAAATCACTCAGGCTTAAACTCATGAATTTAGACAAGTCAATTTGGTTCAACAAAAAATGTATAGAACTAAACCTCACCCCTAAATACGTACCAATTAAAACCGTACCGAACACACCAGCCTCGATCATTTCAACTAAACAAGCCAAAGCGCTTTGGATAAAAAACGAATTAAGATTTGCATACATAAGAAAGCAAAAAATTAACCAACAATTATACGACATTCAATTGCAACTAAGTAATTTCTGGCACGCAGCCCAATGGGACAACTTCACCGAACACCTACATGACACCATCAAAATCAGAGCAACGAGGAAGCATGAAACGCTAGAAAATAAATTAAGAAAACTAGGAGAAACACAGAACCATCAATCTAACGAACAACACACGAATAACAATGAATTCAATTTCCACAGCAGAGTAAACAACAGAACGAACGTAACCTTTTCTCAAGGTGAAATGAATATGTTAGACAAAGGTTTGAAATACAACTGCACAGACGCACACACGAACCACAATATAAAACAGTTAATCACAGATATTGAGATAGCCAGTCACAAGCTCCCAGCAGAAGACAGGGAATTAACCAAAAATCTCGCCACCAACGAAGCCAAAAAAATCCTCAAACGAGAGGGCGATAGCAATAACATTCAAAACAACAAACAAATCAAAGAAATAAAGTCGTTGAAACAAAAAATAAAAGAACATGACTTAATCATCACAAAAGCAGATAAGGGAAACACTACAGTAATTTTGAATAAAACAGAATACATTGAAAAAACAGTCGAATTCCTAAACAACAACGAAATCAAGGAATTAACAAAAGACCCCACCAACAAATTCCAAAAACAAATAAAAAGTGCGCTAAAAGAAACAGAATACATACTGACCAAAGCTGAAAAATCAAAACTAATAAACATGAACCCGAAAATACCGTCATTGAGGGGACAACCAAAAATACACAAAAAGGAATGCCCAATGAGACCAATAGTCAATTGTAGGAATGCCCCTAATTACAAAATCAGCAAAGAGTTACTAAAAATCTTAAAATGCCGTCTTTCCAACGACAAAAACAACTCTGTAAAGAACACAACAGAACTAGTAACAGCATTGAACACCCTACAAATGAAACCTAGCTTCAGGCTAGTATCCTTCGACGTAACTAACATGTACACCAATATTCCGATTATTGAAGCAATCAACACTATCGAAAACAACTTAAAATCCAACAATTCGGTAAAAGAAATTGAAGAGATTGTGAGATTACTGAGGGTCGTTCTCACCCAAAACGTGTTTCAATTCGACAATAAAATATACACACAGAGAGAAGGCCTAGCAATGGGATCGCCACTAAGTGGGTTAATCGCTGACATCTTCATCAATGCACTAGAAAATGCGTTCTTAGAAAAGACTTCAACAAAGGGAATAGTAATATGGAAAAGATACGTAGATGATGTAATTTGCATCTACGATACTGAACTAACAAGCGAAGAAACAATTCTCCAATCCATTAATAGCCTTCACCATTCTATCAAATTCACTAAGGAATCCGAAATAGACCGGAAAATAAATTATCTCGATATAACTATTGAACGTAAAGACAACGACCTTTCATATTCCATATTCCGGAAAGCAACACAAACCTCGCATGCAATCGACAATCAGTCTAATCACCCCAGTACGCACAAACTAGCGGGTTTCAATTCAATGGTGCACAGGGCTTTAAACATACCCATGTCAAAAGACAACTATAATAAGGAAATAAGAACTATTATGCAAATAGCAAAGGAAAACAACTTCTCGCCAAGCAAAATAAATCAAATTATAGCCAAACATAAAAATAAAGATAAAACGTTTCCCAAACCGGACAGTAATGAGAAAAAATTTGCGCGTTTCAACTATGTGAATGCGAATACATATAAAATCACTAACCTATTCAAAAAGCAAGGCATAAAGATAGCTTTCACGACGAAAAACACAACCGCTAGGCACCTCCTAAATAGTAATCTAAATAAACGTGACCCGTATTCAAGGTCAGGGGTATATTCTATAACGTGCCAAGACACCGATTGTCAAGCTAATTACATCGGGCAGAGTGGAAGGCGAGTAGACACACGTTATAATGAACATAGAAATGCGATAAGATACGGAACACATTCAGCCGTGTGCGAACATATGTGTGACGCAGGGCATAGCTTTACCAACATAGAGTCGGACCTTAAAATAATCCATCACGAATCGAAAGGCAGAGCTCTTGACATAAAGGAAGCAATCGAGATACACCTAGCCAAACGAAACAATCCCAACAATCTAAATGAACACACGTTCATGGAGAGCTCACCCCTCTTCACGCTACTAAAAAACACACCCTGTCGGAAACAAAACACAATTTAGCGACACAGCCAAGCTAGATAAAAAAAAGGGGGGAAATTAGGGGGTTTTTAATAGGTAAATGTTATCTGGATCAGGTGTACGATGTACCTTTCTTCTGCAATAAACCAAGGCCCATATTAGAGGCAGTATTAAAGGTGCCGGGACGTCCTCATAAGACCGTCAACGCTTAGTTCGAATGGGTTATGCTCCACGCGTGGCGAGGACTAATCCACGGTCTTTAATAGTTGTAGATCCACCTCATTCAATAACATACATCTTATCTAGGTTGGCAACACCTCACATAAACACATCGCGATCACTCCCCACAGCACGTAGGGACAGGGGGGGAAGGCAGGGAAAAACCAGTCGTTAAGATAACCACCGCAGTCGTCCGCACAGCGAGTTCGAGTGAGCACGGAAACTGCGAATAGCTGTAGTACGGAAGACAATCAGATAAGTAGTTAGCCTAAAATTTTTATAGTTTAACCATAGTTTACAACCATATAATCTCTCTAAAGTACAATCTCCGGATAGCCATCACCATTTAGCATTTCACCTAACATATATACTGCATTTAGCATACACTGACAGTTGCAGTACCAATACTGCAACTAAATAATTGTACATATTGTAAATATTTTCACCTGTATTTCAAACATAGATTTTATAGCCTAAGTGTATTGGATCTGATGATGATCGCTTGACGATCGAAACTGGTCATCCTAGTGTTTTATTAATCTCATGTAATTTATTTCAGGATTAGGGCATAACCCATCTCTTTTGGGTACATTCGTGTTGACCGACTGAAAATCACTAAACTCTTGTTTACTAAGGCAACACTGAAAATATGGCTTCAAACACCACAAAGTATTATTGAGCCTTCAACTAGTGCATATCTGAATCCCTTAGTTGTGGTTGGGAAGAGTGATGGCTCGGTCAGGTTGTGTATTGATGCCAGGCAGCTCAATTGTAGGATATCTGGGGACCAACAGAGGCCAGAATGTGTTGAGGAACTGGTTCAGAAATTCAATGGTAAGCAATGGTTTTCCACTATGGATCTGAGTGCATCATTTTGGCAGGTACCGTTGAGAGAACAGGACAGGAAGTTGACTGCGTTTAGCTTTAAGAGTGGTTTGTACCAATTCAGGGTCGTTCCTTTCGGAACAAAGACCAGCAGTTCAGCGTTGATTAGGGCCTTAAATCTAGTGTTAGGGAGGGACACACACGAGTTTGTGACAATGTACATAGATGATTTAATTGTTGCATCTTACACATTAAAGGAACACCTGGATCACTTAGACATTGTTTTGGGGAAATTAAGGGACGGGGGATTTACAATTAAACTTAAGAAGTCTCTGTTTTGCACAACATCAATCACATTTTTAGGGCATACTATCACAACACAAGGGGTGTCTCCCGAACAGTCACGATTAGACAAGATTCACAACACTGCTACACCACGTAACGCCAAACAATTGAGGTCAATATTAGGGGTTTTCAATTATTTTCGTAGATTCGTAGTTAAATATTCCTGTCTTGTAGAACCGTTTAGGGAATTGCTGAAGCAGGGTACTAAGTGGGTATGGACCCAGGTGCACGATGAGGCTTTTAAGGAGTTGAAGAGAGGCTTTGTAGAGACTGTCATGCTTAGGTATCCTCGTCTGGATTGTCCCTACATTTTGATGACTGATGCGAGCATGCAAGGCATCTCAGGCATTTTGTGTCAGGAGGATAGTGAGGGCAATCTAGGGATTGTCTCATTAGCAAGCAGAGGGCTAAGCATGGCGGAGAAGAGATATACAATTACTGAAATAGAGATGTTAGCAATCGTATACTCTCTAGGGAAGTTTAGGAGTTATGTGTTGGGCAGTAAGTTGCAGATACTGACTGACCATCATGCATTACTTTTTATTGGATCCTGCAAGCTCACTTCGAACAGGATGTCAAGGTGGATATTGGCTATAAGTGAATATAACTTTGAGGTAAGGCATATTAAGGGTACTGAGAACATTGTGGCTGACTTCATGAGTAGAAACATTGGGGGTGATGAGGGTCATCAGGTACTGGAGGTACAGGAAGGTGTTGTTATCTGCGTAACCAAGGTAAGCGAGTGTGATTATGAGATACGCTGCTTAAGGAATCTGCTTGTAGAGCAGGAGAAGGATGAGGTCTTAGGTGATATCTTGACTCAGTTGAGAGGTATGGATGTGGATAGTAGAATTAAGGTTGGAAAGTATTGGTACAAGTTGGAGTGTGGTTTCTTGGCTAGGCTGTGCCATGAAGGTGCCTGGAGAGTGTGTGTGCCAAGCTCATTGCAGGTAACGATGATTTGGTATCATCACAAGGCTTTAGGGCATTTTGGATCAAGCAAGGTTCTTTTTGCTGTTCAGCAGCATTTCATTTGGAAGAACATGGGAAGGCAGATTAGGAAAGTTCTGGCAAGTTGTGACTCGTGTCAACGGTGTAAATGCCCAACGAGGTTTCTTGAGGGACCTCGGCAAATGGTGATCACAGAAAAACCAAGGGATTTACTCTGTGTCGATCTGTATGGTCCATTGGTTAAAGCTCAGTTTGGATATCAGTATATCTTCGTGGTTGTTGACGCATTCAGTAAACTCGTCAAACTGTATCCCCTGAGAAAAGCGACCGGGAAGGGTTGTGTCCTACAGATCACTGATAAGTATGTACCTGAGTTTGGGGTGCCTCTCAGGATACTATCAGACCACGGTAGTCAATTCACCTCAAAGATCTGGAAAACCAAGTTGAGTGAATTGGGTATCAAGCACATATTCTCATCTATTCGATATCCTCAAGGGAATTTGTCCGAACGAGTTATGAGAGAATTAGGGAGAGTATTTCGCACCTATGTGAGCAATCGCCACAATGCGTGGTTCTCCAAGTTAGGAGATATTGAACGATGGTTCAATAGTACGTTCCATGAGAGTGTAAAATGCACTCCCTATGAAATTCAGTATGGTAGGAAGCCTACCAATGAGCTTGCTAGAATGCTAGGTTTGGTCACGGGAGAGGAGATTGGGAAGGATGTTTGTATCCAGCTGGCTAGGGACAACTTAATCAAGGCAGGGAATAAGCGTAGGCGCCAGCAGAAGCGGGTAAAGTTTGATTCTTTTGAAGTAGGCGATCAGGTGCTTCTGAGGGTTCCATATCCGTCTTCAGCTGTAGATAAGGAGATAGGGAAGTTTTTTCATCTATTTCAGGGGCCTTTTAAGGTGGTTAAACGTATTGGTGAGTGTGCCTATAGTTTAACGGACCAGGATGGTAAGTCTGTCAGTACACATAATATTAGGAATCTCCGTAGATATCACTCTGTAAAATAATATGGCATGGACTCTTAGAGAATCAGTCAACATAACGTGATGGCATGACAAAACTCAAGAGATGTGACGAAGAATGCTAACCAGCAAAGTGGCATCGAGTGTTAGATGGATAGATGGTATGATAAGGCCTGTGCAGGCAAATACCATGGCTTGTGAAGCGATAGGGTCTCATGATGAGACGAAGAAAATGAAGTGGTAGACCTAAGACACTTGAGAGAAATCAGTGAGGCTAGGAAATGGACACAATAAGACATTCGAGAGAGTGAGAATGTGTGAAAATTTGACAAGTGTGTATGTATATATGTCTTCCAGGGTTTATTTATGTAATAGTGTAATTCTTTGTGTTTTCAGTGCGTTGCTTGTTTGAGTGTTTGTGATCCACACTTGTTTCACCCGTGTGAATCACATGGGGGCGTATTGTGACTGTTCCGGTCACAATGTTCCCAAACCCTTATTTGGTTGACTGCAAGAGAAGTCAGGTTAGGGTAATTTGTTCATACCATTTCTTTTCTTGTTCATCATCATCATTTAGGTTGTAGAATTTCATTTTATTTAGTGTATATATATCTTGTGTATCTCGGGGACTCAGTCAGGAATATTTCATTTAATTTGTATGGGAGATGTCAGTATACAAGACAGCGGATTGTGTAGGTAAGCTACAAGATGTTGCAACAGCAGGAAACTCTAGGCCAAATTTAGATTGGGCCGAGAATAACTTCCCTTGTCTTGAAGAAAGCTTTGTGTAAATTGTGTAAGGTTCTGACGTCAGAGAAGAGTTTCGCGCCACGAGTTGTAAGAAATATACATGGGTTCGAGATTATTGGTGTATTTTGTATGGGTTGGAGGGTATCATGACCCTGGCGGAGAAAGACGAAAACATGTGTTTACAAGATGAGAGGTGGGATGTTCGTGTATAGCGAGGCTTCACTTCTATTGTAGCGTCTGATTGGAAAGGTCGCGTTCTCGTAATTTGGCGTAGGCCTATTTGGAGAAACAGTTTTGTTGAAAGCATGGCTTGTGAATGTACTCGAAACGGCTACATATCACAACGATGTTATCTCTGTTAGCACAATTCAAGTTGGGTACGGAAGCACATTCATTTCTCTCGCAGAGATGTGGCTATGTAAACCAGTAAACATCTCTAACCTCAAACCACGTGTGGAAAATCTTAGAAATGCTGGGGAGAACTGATCTATCGAGCATGTCTCGTAGATTATCTGCTAGATCGTCGATGAGTGAGTAACAAACATCTTTATATTCCAACATTCATTTTGGGTCACATGTTTTCGTCATTGCCGAGGAGAGAAGATAGTAAACCATAGTCTGTTCGACGAGAGTCCCCGCCATATGTTTAAAGTTGATATTAATACACATATTTTGAAGGTTATAATTAGTTTTCTTTATAGGGAATTACACCTAATAGTTGAACGCCCAAATGATACCAGTTAGGTTGACCAAATGTGTGTCCAACACTCCACGACCCTGCCATTTCAATTGTGTGGTATATGATGAAGTACTTCCGATCAAAAATAGGAGGATGATTTTGGGAAGTTTTAAATCAGTCGCCCAAGAAGGGCTGGTAAAAAGTTACAGAGTCTTGTCAATACGGGACTTTAAAATCCTGTTTGAAGTGGCAGCTTAATGTTCTAAATATAAAAAGGAAATCGCTTTCTTAGTAATGCCAAAAATTGTATTTTCTTTATAATAACATTTTTAGAATTTGAATGGTTACCCCGAATAAATATCTAATCCACAAATAGAAAATTATTGTCAACAGGAATAAAACAGTGATTTTGATTTAAATCTCGTAAGTAATTCGTTTCTTCAATCTTCTATCTAATATAAAACAAATGTAGGTCAGACTTGAGGGGAAATACTACACATCATGATTCCACTGGAAGTTCAACTTTCGGTTTCTTGTGGATTAGATCTTTAAATGCGGTAACCATTCAATTGTATATTGTATATTTTTAGAAATAAGCATGTCTTGGTGATGTTTATATTATTGTCGCAAATGCTGAAGATCAGTCAAAAAACGACTTGAAACAATTGTTCACTAAGAAACACTATGGTATATGTATTGACTAGGTGGATTCTTGAGTATTTTTAAAATATACAAGGTCTTCTTAGTTTGACAGCCAAAACTTACCTCTTGTCACCAGTCTTGCAAGTGTTGAGGTCAGATAAGTATTTTGTTGTTGTTACCCAAATCAAATCAAAATCACTTTATTTGCAATGAGGTGTCAACCTCGGTGGCAAATGAGGTACATAATTTACAAACACTACACAATATTAAAAGAATACAGTAACTTAATGTGCAAACACTACACAATATTAAAAGAATAAAGTAACAAACACCCAAAAGAATACAGTAACAAACACTACACAATATTAAAAGAATACAGTAACTTAATGTACTATTCACACATTGATTGAACTCCCCTCTCACAACTGCTGTAGAAATTACATAGCACGTATAATGTTTCTAGGAATACAGCACTAAGTTATTACCACTTCTTTCTTTTCCCTGGTTTTGTCTATTCTGCTCTTGAATAACTGGACTGTTTTTGGAAAGGGATCAAACACCGCCCTTGGTAAACTGTTCCATTCCTTCACACCCTTCCCAATGAATTAAAATTTACCCCAATCGCTTCTGCTAAAGTGCCGTCCAATTTTGAATTTGTGGTCTGCCCTGCCAATATAATTACTTTCCAATTGGAGCCTCTCATGGATTTCCCCCCATGCTTCCTCTCCTGTATATGCTCTATATAACCCTACAAGTCTGTTTTTCTCCCTTCTCTTACTTAATGTTTCCCACCCAAGCTTCTCTAACATATCTGATACACTGCTTCTTCTCCTAAAATCCCCTATCACAAATCTTGCTGCTTTCCTTTGAACACTCTCAATTTCTTTTATTAGGTATTCCTGGTGCGGATCCCATACACTGCTTGCATATTCCAATATTGGACGAACCAAACTTAGGTAACTTTTCTCTCTTATTTCTTTGTTGCATCCTCTAAGTAGTCGCATAATGACATGCAACGATCTGTATGCTTTCCCAACAATGTCTCCAACATGACCCTTCCAGTGCAATTTACTATCAAATCTCACACCTAAGTATTTGCACTTGTCATCTTTTGGTACGATTACCCCATCCAATGTATATTGAAATTCAGTTTTTAATCTCTTGTTTGTGAATATTGTGACAGTTGATTTACCTCCGTTAACCTTCATGTGGTTCTCTTCAACCCAATGTTGGATACTGTCGAGGTCCCTTTGTAATATTTTACAATCCTCTATATTATTTATTTCCCTATAGATGATAATGTCATCTGCATACAATCTTATTTTTGATGCTATATTGTTCCCTAAATCATTTGCATATATTAGGAAAAGCAATGGACCAATTTTACTACCCTGTGGAATTCCCTTCTTAACTTTCTCTTTCTGTGATACGTAATTCCCTACTCTGACTCTCTGAACCCTTGAATTTAGAAATGTTCCTATCCAACGTACAACCCTTGAGTCCAATCCCATTCTCTTCTCTTTCTTTAATAATACTCCATGTTCCACTCTGTCAAAAGCTTTGGAAAGGTCTATAGCTATGCAGTCCAACTGTCCCCCTAGATCCAACCGATCTGATATGTCCTGCTGAAATCCCACCAGTTGTGCCTCACAAGAAAATTTCTTTCTAAATCCATACTGGCTCCTCAGGAACCAATTTTTATCTTCACATACCCCTCTAATATATTTTACTATTAAACTCTCCAAGATTTTACAAACTACACTGGTCAGACTTACTGGTCTGTAGTTCTCAGGTTTACTTCTATCTCCCTTTCCTTTATAAATTGGTATTATTATAGATTCCTTCCATTCCTTTGGTATTCTACTATTGTTCATGACATAGTCGAAAAGAAACTTTAAATGAGGCACTATGTACCACCCCATTGCCTTTATTAATTCCCCAGTAATTTGATCACACCCTGCTGCTTTTCCTTGCTGAAGCAGTTTGATTTCTCTAAAAATATCCTCATTTGTAAAGGTGAAGCTTCTTGTGTCCTTATGTGTTTCACCCTCTCCAGTCTCATTTACGGTTTCCAACTCCTGACAATCTTCCACTGAATCTATGAATTCCCTACTAAATAGGTTTGCTTTCTCATTATCTGCAAATAAATGCTCACCCTCTTCTCCCTCCATTGTGGGAATGTGGATTCCGTTTCCCTTTTGGTTTTTAATATACGAATACAGCTTTTTCCATTTCCCTATGTGGTCTTTACCCTCATGAAGTATGCCATTCATGTAATTTTCCTTTGCTTCCTTTTTCAACCTATTGAGCTCCTTTATTAGCTGCTTTCTGGTTTCTCTGTTTCCCCTGCCCTCTTTGATTTGACTGTTTACCATTCTACATTTCCTTTTTAATTTTCGTATGTTCTTTGTATAGTAAACAGGGTCTGAGGTTGTTTTTCCCTTCTTAATAGGTACAAATATCTTCTCACCCTCCCAAATGATTTCCTTAAAATTTGCCCAGAGTGTATCCACATTACTCCCTTCACTTATCCAAGAATTAAATTTTGATTTCAGGTAAGCTCCAAATTCATCGAATTTAGTTTTTCTGTATAATTTCTTGTCCTGTGTGACCCTCCTATTAAGCCTTTTTGGTACCAGACCAACGTCCATTATTGCAGCCTTATGGTCACCTATTCCTTCAATTACGTGGGTTTTATCAACAAGTTCCCCTGGTTTTATCAGGAATACATCCAGCAAATTGCTGAGTCTAGTTGGTGCTTGCACTACTTGTGTAAATCCTCCCTCCCAAACTAATTTATTTGCAAGTTTCTGTTCATGGGCTTCTGTTGCAGCTCCATTCCAATCAACTTCTGGCAAGTTTAAATCCCCCCCAATTATTATCATGTCATTATTGTTTTTATGAGTGTAATCTATTAGTTTATCAAATATTTCCATGTCTCTTTTCTCTCTCCCAGGCCTATATATTCCTATAATTCCCACCTCCTTCATATTGTCACAAACTAATTTTATCCCTAATATTTCATCCTTTTCGTCGGTAAACCATTCATGTGAGCAGTAAGTTTCCTTCACCAGTATAAACACCCCCCCTCCCTTCTTATTTGCTCGGTCTCTACGATAGACTACATACCCTTCTGGGAATACTTCTCTATTTCCTACCCCTTCTCTCAGCCATGATTCCACTCCTATCGCCACATCAATTTCATATGCTTCCATTGCTGTACTGAGTTTTATTTGCTTGTTTACTACACTTTGACAGTTTACCAAGAGCAATCTTAGACCCCCCTCCCCCTTCAAATTTTGATGTTGTGGGTGTGCAATTAGTAATCCCTTGCTCCCCTGACTCGAGTCCTGTTTTTCGTGGTACTGATTTACTCTGCAATATGGACCCATCAATGACAGGAACGCAGAGCTATATAAAAATTATTTGTCCAAAATATAGTAATTGGACTCCCATTATTATGTTGTCCAGTTGAAGACTAACCTATGGGAGGCTATAACATTGAAGAACTATTGATTGGATTGATGGTGTAAATGCCCAACTTTGAAGATGGCAGTGTGTCCATCTGTGGAGATTGCCTTTGTCCTTTTAAGTGTCTTTCCCTTTTATCTCTCCCTCTGTCTGCACCTTCCTGACATTGTGTTTCTATCCTCCTTTTGCTGCCCATTAGGAGCAGTTGGAAGGGAGTCCAATTGCCACCATAGGGAAGATGAGGTAGAATGAGGAACAGGTTTAGGAGTGAAATCACAAGATCGGATAAATGGGAAGAACCTAAAACAAATGAATATTTTATTCACAAACAGAGCAAAAAACAAATATGTTAGTAAAAAATATGTTTATTTAGTACTGAAATCTAAATGATTTTGAACTTTCCCAAGCAGAGTAGCATGAGGGGTGGCCCATGGCCCATTTACAATAGTTGGTGATGTTTATGAATATAGTCTAACTCAAAACGTTCAAGAAGGAAATGGTTGTTGTGCTGGATAACAAAACTAAATTTCTCACAAGAAAAGTAGTAATAAGAGATTTAGCTAGATTAGACACAGTCTTGATTACGAAAAGACAATAATCAAGATGCATAGATTGAAAACGACCCTAGGTAGGAAGTTAGCTGAGCGAACTATACCACCGAAAAACAATATAAAGAGATCTGTGAAAACCTATAAACAAAACAGAAGTAGTAGAAGATTGAAAAGCTTTGATAAGAGCACAACAAGTAAAAGGAATGGTTAAGAGAGTTCACGAGGCACATCTTAAGTTGCTGCCATAAGTGAAGATTAAGGGAAATAAGGTGATAATGTTAATTAGCTTCAACAACAATTGAGCATGTATTTTTAAACTTGAATAATTACAAAATGTTATAAGATACAAACAGGGTGGGCGTGGCTAAACATTTAAAAACTATGCCACACATATAAAAATAAAGCAATTCAATTGCTGTGAGTTTAATACACAAAATAGAGCCGTTGCTGTTGAAAAGTTGGCCTCAGACCAAGGATACACTCGAATAGCCTATTCATTTAAAAATTACAATTGTTGCACAGGCTATATTAGATAAGAAAAATAACACAAATTTAAGTGCCCTATTCAACATGCTGAAACTTAAGTTAAGATAGAAAAATCTAAGTTGATCCTAGCAACTTGGGAACAGCAGTGATTGCTGAAATTTGAACTATCATTTGAAAAATGGAAAAAACATACAAAAGGGCCTTTACGGCAAGAGAATAACACGCTATTGGGCCTAGACTGCACCAGAATGATACAGGGCCTAGACAGCACAAGAATGTAAAGAGCTTGCATGCTTTGTAAAGTTACAATAGATTTGTAACGTTTTATCTTCGAGAAAGGGGGAGGAAAGGAAATATTGTTTTTTTTTTTTTTTTTTTTTTTTTTTTTTTTTTTTTCTTCCCAATATCAGTTCATGCATGTATTTATTTACGACACTGTAACTTGCGAACCAGACTATTTTCAGGCACGAAGCACTTTAGCGTTTGTGCATAGAACTTCTCTATAAAAAATGTCATTGATGGTGAATTATTTCCTGGTTGAGAATTAGCTTAGCTTCCAAACTATTTCAATCTTGAATATGGATGTGTTTGCATGAATTTAAGAATCTATGGTATGAGCAAAGTTGACACATTTGACGGAGTTATGTGGATTTCACAAAATGTCAATCACAGACTTCGAATCTGACGATTACTGGGAGAACTATAGAGACTAATTTGCCTAGATTGTATGGAGTACCTAGACAGTCCCGCGATGAGCACATTTATTGGCATTTGACAGAGTTAAGTTGTGCACTCCCATGATATGTCAAGCTGTTTACTTTGACAGAATAGAGATGAAAAATAGATCAAATCCCTCGTTGCGCCTAGCCAAAAGTCACAGTTTTACATTTAGAATGTAGTCCCACGGAGGAATTGGATGATTAACATAATAAAATGATGCCTTGCCATTACGAAATGGTATCTTGCCAGCGAGTAAAATTTCAAGAACTGAATGCTTGCTAGTAATAAAATAGCTTCATAGCTAGGTTAAAAAAGTGTTCAACTTATCTGTTCATGGTGACTTGGAGGCTGGCAGTGATGTTCGTTGTCACTACATGTCAGTCACAAAATGTCCGGCGTGGCTACTGACCCTTTTGCTGAGACCAAGCGAGTCTGTTTGCAGTTCCCAAGAGAAGTGACGGAGCTTAGTGGGCTCCCAACTATGCAAGCCAAGCGGAGGGGGTAGGTTAGAGGAGGTAAGGTGGCGTAACATATACAAACATAGAAAAAATAAATGCCCTTAAATACATAAGTTTCTTTCTTGACGCTAAGTCCAAAGAACGTTGGAGCGAGAAGGCTGCCATTTGTTTGGAATGTGCTGAATTAATTAGCATTCTTGAATAGCTGTAGACAAGCAAGTTCCCACGCTGACCGCAAGGGACGAGCGAGTTAAGCAAGGCCCCGCATGACATCGCAGCAAGGCTTGATGTTTCCTTTAAACAAGGAGAAAGGTGACTTGTACTCTGCAACATAGTAATACAAGAAATAAACAAAAGCACAAGAGGAAAGCAAAATCACACAGAACTCTCTGTTGGTAGTTTTTGCGGGATAAAAAGATAAGAAAGGTGAAAAATTAAAGAAAGCCCAATATAGGTGCGAAGTTACATTGAGCACATATTCTAAGAATATACCACCATTGATTGATTATTTTCACTATCAACATGCTACAGATTGCTGTTTATTCAGAGTAAGTGTTGTCCTACCATCCGTATGCCCCAAGTTACTCTGCTGAGGTAAGGGTAGGAGAGGATAGAACCGGGTCTAACCTTAGGGTTAGAAGGGGGTAGAAGACAGAGAGGTCTTTATGAGAAAAGTTTTCCCAAGGAGCCTGGTAACATTTCCCTTCCCAGATGAAATCGAACAATTCAAAGGAAAGGAGATATAATTAAGCAACCAAAATGTCAAGGTTGGTGATCAGAACACATAATTATACTCTGTCAAGAGGCCAGAAGGTAACATAACACAAACACATGTACAAGGCAATTAAGCTTCCACTTAGTCCTAACTAGGGTGCATTATTTTTCTCAGAACAAGCTGAAAATGTTTCAAGTGATATACACATTCCTGGCCAGGTTTTTACTCATCGAATTTCTGTATCCGCATAAAGCCTAGCACACAACTAATATGTAGTAAGGAACAAGGCTCATTTTGAACCTTGGAACTTTCTTTGAATGACCATTAACACTTCCATTATGGAGTCGAATGAAGCTGACATTAACACTTCATCCTGCATTACTGGATACATATGTATTCGAGTCAGAAGCAAACGAATTACAAGACTTACAAAACAAAATTAACATAATTACAACCAAACAAACACACAATGTCTATTCACACCACTGTCGACCAAAAACATGCAACCTGTATAGCATTTGGTGTTGCGAGAAGGAGATCTTCCGTTGTACAAGTGGCAGGGCACAGCAGGCAGTTCTGTAGAAGCTCCATGGTCTGGAGCATACCGCAGTCACAGCTGGTGGTGTTGACGGGGAGGTGCCATTTCTGCAAATTATTCTTTGATCTTCCAACTCCAGAACGCAGACGATTAAGTGCCGTCCACACGGTCCATTTATTTTCATGGCCAGGTGGAAGGCTTTCCGATGGATGACACCATAGTTATTCCCAAGCCGAGAAATCCACAATTCTTTTCTTGCTGTAGCTGGTGTAGATTGCAAGACTGCAGTGCTTTTAAGGAACCTTCTCCTGGACTTCAACCTAGGGGTGGCTGGGTACATAACCATATAGCGGGTGGGAATGCTAATGAACTCTCTCTGCATTGTTCGGAGTTAACATTTTTCATGATTGGTCCGTATTGCCGAATGATAGTTTAAAAAATTGAAATAGACTATGTTCCGTCTAGTCAATACTTTTTGTTTCATATGGGTTTAATTGGCCCCTTTTCTGGTATGGGTTTAATGTGACTGGGTGTTAATCTTTGGTTTCTACATTTTTTCAAAAATTCAATGTCCTTATTTAAACTGGCCAAATTAACTTTAAATTTATGCCTTAGTTTTTTGGCTTGACTTGCCTTACTATGTTTGGGGTTAACATTGTTCATGAATGGTCCATATTGATGAATGATGGTTTGAAAAATTGAAATAT
This sequence comes from Meconema thalassinum, assembly GCA_946902985.2. Lineage (NCBI taxonomy): Eukaryota > Metazoa > Arthropoda > Insecta > Orthoptera > Tettigoniidae > Meconema > Meconema thalassinum. The sequence continues at coordinate 568,726,286 of OX336390.1, read as the reverse complement.
ACTATGTTCCGTCTAGTCAATACTTTTTAAATCTCTTTGCATTGGCAGCTACCGCACGACGAATATCTGGTGGTGCTATCCCTGCAAGCTGGCCAAGTTTTACAAGGGGTGTAGGCCTCAAACAACCTGTAATAAGCCTACATGCTTCATTAAGTGCCTTGTCAACTTGACTTGCATGGGTAGATTTGTACCACACTGGGCATGCATATTCTGCAGCACTGTAACATCTAGTAAGTGCTGTTGTTCTCAAGGTTAATGGTTGAGAGCCCCAAGTGCTAGCAGTTATCTTACGAAGGATGTTATTCCTAGCTTCCACCTTCATTCTGGTATTCCGGCAATGCTGCTTGTAGGTCAAATGTCAAAGTGCGATCAAGAGTGACTCCCAGATATTTTGGGTGAGGAGTGTTTACTAAAAGTGAACCTTTCCATGAGATATTAAGTTCGCGACGAGCTTGATTGTGCTTAAGATGAAATGCACACAACTGGGTTTTTGCTGGTTTTGGACGAAGTTAATTGTCATAGTAATAGGCATCCAACTCTGTCAATGCTTCTGTTAGGTGTGCTTCAACATCTTCAAAAGATTTCCCCTGACTAGCTAATGCTAGATCTTCGGCATACAGGAAACTTCTAGTGTTCATTGGAAATGGTTGATCGTTATTGTAGACGTTAAACAGCATTGGTGATAGAACACCACCCTGTGGTAAGCCATTTATTTAATATCTCCATCGACTGCGCTGTCCTTGGAAATCCACATAAAATCTCCTATTTTGAAGGAAACTTTTAATAAGTTTTGTGGAACCGTAGTCCTTCGTGATCCCGTAGATCTTCTGTGAAAATGTATGATGGTTGACAGTGTCGTAGGCAGTGATCAAATCGCTACTGGGTGATCAATTAATATTAAAATATGAGTACATCACCAACTACGAAACCAGTAAGATCTCTAATCTTGTCCTCAAACACCAAACTTTGACAAAAGATTAACACTTTTCACCCTGCTGAAAATCCTATCATTTTACAAAATCTATTTCCATAACAGCATTTTTTTTATATATCTCTATATATAGGCATGTAAGGTATGAAATGACTAAGCTCGAGACTGACCTCTTAGGGCTGAGTGAATTACGATGGCCAGAAAGTGGGGATTTTTGGAGTGGTGATATGAGAGTTATACAATCTGGAGAAAAAGGAAGCTAAGCCGGTGTAGGCATCATCCTCAAACAACATGTGGCTAATAAGGTAAAAAGCTATGTGCAATATAGCGACAGAATAATAATGATCAGGTTAGAAATGACCCAGTAGATATAGTGTTACTCCAGGTACACATGCCAACTTCACGACATACTGATGAGGAAGTGGATCAGGTGTATCAACAAATAGAAGAGCTATTGGATCAACTAAAAGATAATGAGAACCTCATTTTATTAGCTGATTGGAACGCTGTTGTGGGCGAAGGAGAAGATGGGAAAACAGTTGGTAAAAATGGACTTGGCAATAGAAATGATAGGAAGTCAACACTTAGTAGCCTTCTGTAAACAAAATGATCTCTTAGTTGCTAATACATTGTTTGAACATCCTGCGAGGCGATGGTATACGTGGGCCACCCCTGGCGATACAGCACGTTACCAAGTAGATTATATAATAACAAGAAGAAGATACTGCAACCAAGTCAAACAAAGTAAAAGCTATGCTGGGGCGGATGTTGAGAGTGACCACAACCTTGTTTTAATGAAGTCTAAGTTGATCCTCAAAAAGAAGAGACCGGTTATTCAAAGCCCTAAAATGTTCGATATTGGCAAGTTTAAACATTAAGTTGCAATTCCAAGACCAGATACAGGGAAGGATAAAAGATATATCCGCTAGTACAGTGAATGAAAAATGGATTGGCCTCAAACAAACAATTCTTGAAGTGGCTGATAAAACAGTTGGAAAGATGAAAGCATCACCTCAGAAACCCTGGATCATGGATCAACTACTTTAGCTTATAGAGGAGAGAAGAAAGTGTAAAAACGCTAGCAGTGCCTCTGAAATATCGTAAACAGGGAAGCTAAGAAGGCAAAAGAGGACTATGTAATGAGACAATGCTTAGAAATTGAAGATAGTGAAAAATAGACAAGTAGAAAAAGCTTATGACTTGATTAATAAACAATTTAAATTTAAAAGGAGAAAGAGGCATAGTGTTGGCATATTGGATGAATATGGGAAACTAATGATTGAGAGCAAGGACGTAGTAATGAGGTGGAAGAATTATTTGGAAAATCTGTATGCAGACCCCATACAATTGACTGAGCTGGAAAATGGAGATACTATTTTGCATGATAATTTAGGACCATCCATTCTTGAATCAGAATATTTTCATGCTGTGAATGAACTGAAATCACATAAAGCTCCAGGATGTGATAAAATAACAGCAGAAATATTACAAGCATTGAATTCTGAGACACACAAATATCTGTTTGGCTTGATCAGTGAAATATATAGAAATGGAAAAGTCCCAGACGACTTTACAAAGAGTCTAATGATACCAATACCAAAGAAACAAAAGAACACTGAAATGTGAGGAACATCGTACCCTTAGCATCCTATCGCATGCATCAAAAATATTGATTAAAATAATTTACAGACAAATAAAAATCAAAATAGAACAAAATCTGATTGAAGATCAATTTGGCTTTAGGCAGAACAGAGGAACAAAGGAAGCCATATTACTACTACAAGAAATTATTGATAAAGTGATGGATATAAGGAGACCACTTTACATTGTCTTTGTGGACCTTGAAAAAGCATTCGATAGCATGATTTGGAATATTCTTATGGAAATTATGACTAATGCTGGCGTGGATTACAGAGATAGACTGTTAATCTATGAATGTTATATAAATCAAAGAAGCATTGTGGACATAAGCGGAGTAGTGCAGGAAGCTTAGACAGGGATGCAGCTTATCGCCTGCACTTTTCAATTTATATATTGAGAAAGGCATTGAGGAATGTAAGACAGTTATGAGAGGAGTTAAGATCAACAGAGTAGCAGTCAAGATGATAAGGTTTGCAGACGACATAGCAGTCCTGGAAACCAGTGAAGAGAAACTGCAACATGCACTCACGGAAATTAACAGGATTCTACTTGAAAAATATAATATGAAAATCAATATTAAAAATACGGAAATAATGGTATGCACCAGAGAACAATTTAATGCGGCTATTCACATAGCTGGTGCTCCACTTAAGCACTTTCACCTATCTAGGGAGTAAAATTACTTCCACTGGAAAAAGTTCAACTGAACAGAACTACCCAAGCCAAAATTGTATTTAACAGCAAAAAATCCCTTCTAACTTCAAAGAATATATCTATTGAGACCAGGATTAAATTTATAAAATGTTATGTGTGGAGTGTAGCCTTGAATGGCTCAGAAGCCTAGACAATGGGATGTGCTGATAAAAGAAGACTTGAAGCTTTTGAAATGTAGTGTTGGTGGCGGATGGGAAAAATTCCATGGACCGCAAGAGTGATGAATGACGGAAGTGCTTAAAGCCATTAATGAAAAGAGAGCATTTCTCAAAACAATACGGAAATGACGAGACCAACTGATAGGACATGTCTATCGCCAAATAGTACATTATGCATCGAGCCTATAATGGCAATAATTAAAACAAGAGTATAATTTGCATACGAGTGTCTTAATTACCATTATAGGTGAGTTGCATACGACTGTTTATGTTCGACGATAATTATAACTATTTTATGTTCGAACATAAATATTCATAAATATCTGTCGAGATTTTACCAGTTTTATGACAACATTAAATAATTTAAATGAAATAATTTAAATAAATAATAGATTACATAATAAAATACAAGTATGTAAATATGTGCGAGGAACTGTGGACAAGATGACATTCACGTAATGTCTAGTGATATTACAAGGTTTACCTAAATGAAGGAAAATAACAGACCACTTCAATGAAATTCCAATAAAATTACCTTATATGTCCCTAAGGACCCGGCTGAACGACATAAGTTCAATAAAATATTAATTATCCATTCGAGTATTTAATCTTCCAATATTAGTCAGAGCAGAAGACTGTTACGTCAAGCTTAATCCCAATCCAAACATGTCTACCCCTTTGATAACAAAATTTTCTCGTTAATTGTTAACCAGAAAAAAAATGAACAACAACAATATAGAGCCGTAACCTATCGAAACAAGACTTTACATAAAATAAAATACGTATCATAATAAGTGATACTTGACACAGAGTTCATAAGGAACTATACTAAGAGCCAAAGATATGGAGAGAAATTACAGTAATTAGGTTAAAAATTAAAATATCTTTGCTCGGGAAAAAATATGACGTTCTGGACCATACAGACAAGGCAGGCCAGATACAAACGTTAAAATAAAATCCCTAGGAGTAATAAACTCGAAAACACCAATTAGGTTACTGGAAAATAATATAAAATAGTTGAACAGCCTACAGATACCATTTCGAGGTTAGCACTTCACAGAAATAAACTGCAATATATCATAAAATATTAAGAAGTTACACCACGGAAACAATCACATCTTCGTATCAATATATCAATGAACAACTATAAGAATAATCCAGTATCCGATGATGTATATATTTTACAAACCTTTCGAGTATTTTCTTCCGTTGGCCTACCCTAAGGTGAGTTGCCAAAGTACATTTCTACAAATTTAAACCAAGTATGAATTATCAGAAGTTCTTATTACACGTAGGTACATAATAGAAGGTGTTTTAGACTGGGGGAAATACCTCTAGATAGGCCGAAGCCAATCTAGGGCCCCGTAAATATTAGATCGCGTGAAATCACATCCTGTCTTTGCTAGTTCCAAGCAGATAATAATAATACACAACAGACGTCGCTATTGGTTACAGCATTTCGATGTGTCGATTGTCGTCGATAACAGGCCTGCGAGCACAAGGATACACGCGCGCTATCTCTTGTCTCACTAACCACACCAGTCAGTACGTCCACCATTACCAAGATGGCGCGACATATTAGTTTGTGTTTACACTGGTACAACATATAGTCAACAGATGTCGCCTGAGGACATTTACAACTCAAGACGGAGATATTTATATTTCCGAAGAGTAATCCAGAGTTCGAGCCAGGTAAAACGTATCAGCGTCGATCTCCTGTACAAGTGGAGGAAAAGATCTTCATCATGTTGCGAGTGCGGTGCTGAAAGACAGACTGTTCGGCATGTAGTTCAAGAATGCCCACAAACATCATACATTGGTGAATTCTGTGACTTCTTCCTAGGGACACCACAGGCACTTCATTACGGTTCTAAACTTGATGTAAAATTGTAAATAATTTTCATGTGTGCCGTATGATAAATAAATAAATAAAATACATACAAAAATACGATGTTGTAATGATAACTGTCTCATGTTAACATCTGAGGTTCAGACTGGCGACTGAACACCTGCACGTTTATTGCAATGTCGAGTACAGTACATACTATGCGCACGCTTTCAATATTAAAGCAGGGGCCGTGGCACGCCACAAGCTCGCCAAGGCCACTGCAGCAGCGGATAACAAAGCTGCTGCTCACCGTCCTTACTTTATATGAATGACCCTGTATACAACGAAAATTAACAAACTTTTCAGAACCTACAGTATATATACTCTGATGGGCTGGACTGTAAATTATTAGATTTTAATCATGTTTTCATTTCCATAAAGACGAAATTGTTTTCCGAAATTTTGGGCTCCCCCCGAAACAGAATCCTATATACGCCATCGCGTTTATATATATTTATACTTTCTAGGTATATGTTATTAGTTATATGGTTAATAAATACCATTTATGTTTACATAATCAATGAATAACTTGAAACAGAGAGTTAATGCCGTTGAAAACAGAAGTAAAGTAATGAGCAGTTCTCTAGCGAAATCTCGAAACTGACCCCTATACGTCAAAACGCTCTAACGTTTGACTGATTGAAGATAAATTAGCATAAGTATATATATTCTTGAAGAAAATTTAATGCTCTTCAACTTACTTTCCTACGCGTTTCCAGTAAAATTGAAGCCAAACAGATTGGAAGGGCAAGTTTGACGTGAAACGTAAGTCGCAACACATTTTTCTGTAAATTTTCCATGTTTACCGGCTCATATCTCGCAGACGGTAACAGACGGAGATAAATATGAATATACCATTTTGTATGGTATTTAATGTCCTTTAAGTGAGAAAAGTACACAAATTTCTGTGCGACGCACCGTTTTCGAGTTATGCACCAAAAACTAAAAAAGGGAGCCTTCGAGACCCCTCTGGACCCCCGCGGCAGCTGAAATCGACGGGACTTTATTAGATGTTGTTTAGGGGATCTCCCCCCACACAATCCTGAAACTTTTCGAACTACATGATTTAATGCAGCAAAATAACCTAATTTGACAGGACTATTGTGGCACATTCAAGGATACGGCGACTTCGGTCTGTGTCTGGCCTGCTTCCAAGTGGCCGAGTATGCTACCATGCAAAACGGGGTCTAAATGGCATCGTCGTGCCATTATGTTGTCACGTTCACTACGAGACTACACTCCGCACACTATAACAGAGCAAACACGACTGAGGGAATATGGGGCGCAGGCACTGGCTGTGTTTACCTTGCGGTTATGCCGCTAGTCAAAGCTGGGAATACTCCTTTCCTATACAGAGCTATACCTGCCAACTATCCAGATTTAGGCAGGAGACTCCCGATTTTACACCATTTCTCCCGCCCTCCCGCTTAACGTATTAAATCTCCCGATTTTTCAAAAAATCTCGCGGGTAATTTCGGACTAAAAGTGGGAGATGACAAACTTCAGTCATCCATCGAACATGTCGATTTTACTTGTGTTGAAGTGTTTCGATACCGCAGTTTCGCTTCATATCGATGATTTATAGATAATTCTCCATAACTACCCATACCGCTTAGTTTGATTTCAATGTCTCTGTGTTTGAAATAGTTGATGATTAATTCAGCACGTTTTCCTAGAAGTTTTCATAATAGCATGAGGGTGAGAGAAATATTATATCTGTTTAACACGTGAAATCGTTTGTATATAAGTTAGATGTTGTTTTTGATCTGAGTGACTTGGTCGGTTCCTCGGTAATCAACTAAGGTGAAGAAATATATGACATAGTTCGTCTTCAAAATCTCCTGATTTTTCAGTTTGAAAGGTTGGTAGGTATGCAGAGCGAGCACGTAAGGTTGGTAGGTGCATATGCCATGCGATTTGCGGTCTATTTCTTGTTGCCCTGCTTATTCGTAACTTATGCTTAACTTTTGGACACTAGTGTATGAGATGTCAACTCTCCTAGTTCAGGCAGGTCAGAAGACACATCAAGACATGGCACGGTCTGGGATAAGGGTCGGAATCACAGCCAGGGGAGATGAGACCGAATAAAGATAAACGTGATGATTGTCACAAGGGTTAAAAATTTAATTTCTAATTATTATCTATATTCAATAAATGGAGGCTTTCACTGTCATATTGTGATTACAGTTTATGCCCCAGTTTTTGGCTTAACAGATGTTTTCTTAATTGATGCAGCGAATGGCCATTTATTTTGTTTTCAGGACAGGCCAGGGAAGGGATTTAGATAGAAAATCGGCCATGGACCTATTGAAAGAAACTGTCCTGACATTTGCATGGTGGTGAAAATGGGGAACAACATGAACCATTTTCAGGATGGCCGAGGTGGGATTCGAATTCATGCTCTCGGCAAACATAGCTGGTTGCAGATGTATCTTTTCCAGGGAAATCAAAGTGTCCCTAACTTGGAGATAGAGCAACAGTGCACAAAGCCAGAGGATCTGGGCTCGAGTCCCACATGTTTGGGACATTTTAACTCTACCTTTCATGGAAATAGTTTGTACTATTTGTATAATATACAACCTAATATTTGAGAGCCTGCTTTCGCTATCAGTGCAGACATGAAAATCCAATTCCTGAGACTAATTATGCTCGTCTATCATCATCATCATCATCGTCATCATTTTCTAAGTTCAGTTTCTTGTATGTAGCATACAAACTCTTGCCACTTCTGGCATTCAAGGCTTGGTTGAGTTTTGAAAGCATCATTTTATCCAACATTGACCAGTTATGCCTAATAATGCTTTACCACTTTTACTTTTGGACACTAGTGTATGAGATGTCAACTCTCCTAGTTCAGGCAGGTCAGGAGACACGTCAAGACATGGCACAGTCTGGGATAAGGGTCCTAAAGCTACTGTAGTGGTTACGGGGCACACTAAGTCCCATACTATTGTTGCTAGTCAATGACAATAGTCATTCTCTTTTTTTTATACTAAATCCAAATATTTACATTTGATTACAGCTGTCCAGCATCTGCCAAGAGTAAATCTGATGATGAACGTCTGCAGAGTCAATTGTCTGGTTTGACAGTGACAGATAGAGCACAGAACTTGCTGGATTCTCATATTGGGTGGGACTGTGAGTTTGTGGTCAGAGATGGTGATGATGTGGTAAGTACCTGATTTTATTAGTTTCTTTTTGAGAATTTTGGTGATAAGCTATATGCAATTATGAGAGCGGGACCACCACCAATATAAATTTCAAGTCTTGGTCAAATATTTGAAAATCTGTAAAAATTCGCAACAATGATGTATTTGTGAAGAAAGAAAAAGACACACAAATACGAACTTTCATGAAAAAAATCACAAGTTTGTTACCAAATTGTAAAATTTCTTAAATGTATTGCATACCTGCCAACTTTTGTTTTTTCCGTAAAATTGACTGAAATGCTGTGTGTTTTACTGTTTTACGGATAAACTATAATATTTTACGGATTTACGTACCAAGATCTTCTTTTTAAAATTTGCACCAGGACAAGCTTCCGCATGCCGCTGATACATTGCTGTGTGACCACCAGCACACATTCTATACATCGCTCTGAACTATATTCATCCGTCTTCGACTGGGAATACAAGATGCGTCCTGATTCGCCTCGATCCTACTCGATCGAAATCGATTTGTTTGTGTTGAATAAAAGCTCTGGGATAACCGATTGCTTGTTCTTTAATGCGTTGATTGGTTCGATAACCTTTACCGTTCTGTATAAAAAATAGTTCTTTTCTTATTCACCACGAATTACAAAGCATAGATCGTGTTGTAGTTACGAAATAGTGTGTGAATCTACCGGTACACGAATGTAATGAAAAGTAGCTAAAATTTGTCTGGATATTTGGAAGTAACGAAAATTCGCTGAGGTCGGTTTAAATAATTTTAACTCTCGTCGCTAGGCTCACAGATTGCGATGGAGCAAGTTTCACACAAGCGGCACCGATTGCGTAAGCTATATTCCCCGAGCCCTCCCTCAAGGAAATGCATACTGAGGATACCTTGAATGGTATACAGCGGTTTAACGTATATTTTCGGTATCTACAAGAGTTTTTAGTTTTGTGTGAAATATTTTTCTTTGTTATTAGGAAACCTGACTTTTCGCGACACGTTTATTCGCGAAGACTTTAGAAACAAAACAGAAACCTCTCATTTCTGATATTGGAGACTTGCTCAAATATAAGTCCAGAAATAACGCAAAATAATTTAATGTCGCAATCTTGCAAAATGATAACGTTTTGAAAAAGTTGCGAAAAAGCTTCGAAATACATTTATTTTAAACATCTATTCGTCTCGCAAATTTTGCTACATCCAGTATGGTTAATTCGTAATTCCGTTGTAGGCTTATGTCGATTTTTCCTTCGAACTTTGATCTCATCGGTTATATAATCTAACTGGTTATCTCGAAAACTTGTATGATTCGTGATTCGATTTCGAAAGAAAATGTTCCCTCATGTATTAAAATTCGTGCATTCCTCTCAGAATAATTCGTAAAATTCTATACCTACTTCGAATGTTCATCCTCCAAAATCACATCCTCAAGTCGGCTGGCTGACCGACCGCACGACTTGCTTGCAGGAATCTCGTCTATCGGACCAAGATCGTCACCAGTTGCGTAAAATCACGAAACCCGCGCCCAATCGTGAACTTGTGATCACGAGGACGGCTAGGGTGCGGCGCCAATCGCATATTATCGCGTTCTCAGTGTCCAACCGCGAGGACAACGTGAATCTCGTAAAATGGTCGAAAGCGGCAGCGATTGCGATACATCGCGGTATTTTCCTGCATTCGATGACTAGGTCAATTGGATTCTTATCAAACGGACAGCAAGCGGCACCGATTGCGTAATAATGCAATGTTTTCCCATGCCCGATCTAAAGTACAATGGAAATCTCGTCGAACGACTAAAAGTGACACCGATTATGTAAATCAGGATTCGTGATTTTTCTCCGTGTTCTATCGTGAAAACGACGGGAATCTTATCCAACGGCTGAGACCAGCGCCGATCGTGTGACATCTTGATATTTCTCCATACTTGACTACGAAGACAGAATGTGAACGAATTTTTGGCCTGATTAAGAAGAACAGGACACTGTTCAGGTCATTGATGTCCAATGGAACTCTGGAAGCCATTTCCATTTTGAAGACCAGAAGTTCTGAAGCATGTTATACAAACACATATTCTATTGACTTTCTGAAGAATGCAAAGCAAGCCACAACTTTAGCTATTAAATCAGACCCTTATAATGTCATCGGTTACTGTAGTGTTTTGTATTAATGCTGTTGAACTCGTAATTTTTTGATGTGAAGAAAATACATCAATAATTTGTCCTGAATGAATCTCTGGAGTCTATTTTTATTTTGAAGACCAGGAGTTCCGGTCTCTGTTATGCCAGCACCTTTTCTCCAGACCTTTTGCATGAAGTTAAAAAAGCCACAGCTATGAATTTAAGCGTGCAAGTAATTTCCAGTGAGTGTAGAGTGTATTACCTAGGTATATTATTTCAAGGAAGTCCTGTTATATCTACCTCCAAACCAAAATTCACCACACCTGCTTCTTGAGGGTCATGCTCGTCTACAAATAATTGGCGTATGATGTAAATAGATACGATTTCATTGAAATGTCCTGTTCAAAGCATGAATTACTGTATTTTGTAGCCCAGGAGGATTATTGTTTCAAGCCGGGGTATGTCGAAATTTGTTAGATTTTTTGGCGCACATGACTTTACTGAAAGCCCTTATTGAAAATTGGCAGGTATGATATTGTTTCTTTAAACTAAACATCAATCTCCCATTTTCATTGTTTATAGAGTTAATAAAAAATATGAAGTTGAGGAGCAGATGACCTTGCTGTTATGCCCCCTTCAATCAACAACTAAATATAATGGTGAATCCACGAGAAAAATGCAAAATTACAAATAAATGTTTATTTAATATCATTGTATAAAATGTTTCAGCACACTGTTTCTTTACAAAACTAAAATATTTTGTTTAAAATTTGTGAAATTTTGGGAAAATGGTTAATTTTAAATCGTGAAACCAGGTGAATTCATTTTACTTCAAAGTTTCATCCCATTGGATATAAGCTGCATATAAAATAACCTGGTTATTTCTAAACTGTATGCCGGTATTTTGTTATTTGAAAGAAAAGTGTACTCTTTCATGATAATACTCATTCAGTTATTCCCCTATTATTATTATTAATCTTGATTGGTCACATTGGATCACTTGAGTCGTTCCACAATCACTTCTTCTTTGAAGGTAGTACTGCTTGGTTCTTGCGCTCTTTCCAGTACTTTTTCATTCTTTCAGATCGGGATTTTCTCAACTCATCTGAAATCTCCATAGGCTTTCTGTGTGTCATTTCTGCAGAAAATTTGTGAGTTTTAAGAATGGTGTTAATTTTATTTTTCTCCTCGGCATCTGTTATCTTGAGTCCAACTGCTTTGAGATCTTGTTGGATTTCTTGGATCCATTTTCCTCCAGTTTTCTTTCCTAGATTTCTCATCACCAGTTGGCGTACAATTCTGTTTTCTGGAAGCCGTAAGATGTGAAAAAAATATGAAATTCTTTTCTTCTTCATTGTGCTGGTGATTGGATCAATCTCACAATAGACAGTTTCATTTGGGAGAATCCTCCAGACTCCCTCAACCTGATACTTTTTATTTATGCACGTTCTAATGATTCTTCTTTCCGTTTTGAGGAGCTGATCAGTTCTTTGTTCATTTTTAATTTGGAACAGTGTTTCACAAGCATAAGTGGCTTCTGGGAGAGTTACAGTTTTATAATGTTGGATCTTAGTAGCTATTGATAGGCATTTTTTATTATATGTTGACCAGGTTAGAGATTGTGCCTTTTTCATTTTATTTGTTCTATTTATCCAAGTTACTTTTTCGTTTAAGTTATGTGTTATAATTTCTCCAAGATACTTAAATTGAGGAACTAGGTTAATTTTATGATCATTTATATAGACTTCATTTATATCTAAGGGTTTCATAGGCATGATCTCAGTTTTTTCAAAGGATATCTGTAATCCTATCCCTTGAGCAATTTCTTGGAGACTAGTGATCTGAGTACAAACCTCTTCCTTGTCTAGTGCTAAAAGAGCCAAGTCATCTGCAAGTCCTAAGCAGTTTATTTTTACTGATGGTTTTGTTCCAATTTTGATCTTAGGAGGGTTTTCCTTTTGCCAAACCTTCATGATATAATCAAGAGCCACATTGAAAAGCAGAGGGGATAATCCATCACCTTGTCTGAGACCAGTTATTACTGTGAAAGCTGTTGATATTTCCCCCCTAAATTTAACTTTCGAATTTGTGTTTGTTAATGTTAATTGAATGATTTTTATCAATTTAGGATGGAGACCGTATGATCTGAGGATTTTTAGCAGTGTCAGTCTATGAATACTATCATAGGCTTTCTTGAAATCTATAAAAGAGATAAAGAGTTGCTTATTTCTGTTTTTGTAATATTCCATTATTAATTTCAGGCTAAGGATTTGGTCTGGACAACTTCTGTAAGGGCGAAATCCTCCTCGATATTCTCCAAGTTGTGGTTCCTGAATGTTTTTGATCCTGTTGTAAATTATGCGAGAGAAAATTTTATATGTGCAGTCCAGAAGGGTAATTCCTCTGTAGTTGTCTGGGTTCGTTTTGTATCCTTTCTTAAATAATGGATGGATTATTCCTATGGTCCAGTGTGCAGGAATTTCTTCAGTAATCCACATTTTAACTAGATGTTGATGAAGATTTATAATCGCAGGTTTACCAGCATTTTTCCAGATTTCAGCAAAGACTAAGTCTTCGCCACAAGTTTTGTAATTTTTTTGTTCTTTAATTGCGAGTTCTACTTCATTAATGTTTGGAGGATTTATTAAATCAGGTGAAGTTAAAATAGGTGTATCAGTGTTAACTTGCAGGGTTTCCAGTGGATCATCACAATTTAACAGTTTCTCGAATGCTTCTGCAAGGGTCTCTGTATTTTCTTGGTTAGAAAGTGCTAACTTTCCTGTTTGATTTTTCAACATTAATGTTGGAGCTTCAATTTTTTTTAGATATTTACCAAATGTTTTGTAATAATCTCGAGATTGCTTTTTCTTGAAATCGTCTTCTATCTTTTCCAGTGTATTTTTAAGATGATTACGTTTCGTTTGTCTGATGATTTTATGGGTTAATTTTCTTTGTATAGTTAGTTCTAAATTTGATTCTTCTGACTTTAGAGCTTGATGTTTTATCCATGCTTGGTGTCTTTTCTCTATTGCTTGATCACAATCTACATTCCACCATTCATGTTTTTTCCTTGGATTTATTGGTGCTAACTCCTCTGCTATTGATTTTAATTTAGTGATTAATTCGTCCAATGTTTTAGTGTTGAGAGATTCTTCTCCTGTTCTTTCACAGTACTCTATATTTTTTATTAAGGTAGATGGATCAAATTTCATCCTATTGTTATTATTAGGTTTTTTCTTGGCCATTGGAGTTAATTTTATTTTTATCTTTACCACATAGTGGTCTGATCCTGAGTCAACACCCCTTAGAACCTTGACATTGTGAATTTCGCGATGGTGAAATTTATCCATGTAGACATGATCCAACTGCCATTCACCCCTTCTGAAGTCAGGATGTTTCCAAGTTTTCAATTTATGGGGCTGTCTTTTAAAACATGTTGATTTAGAGATTAATTTGTGGTTTCTACAAATTTCGACTAATCTTTGACCATTTTTATTGGTTCGTTTATGTGCTGTCCATTTTCTAATGATATCTCTATATCTTCTTTCTTGTCCAAGTTGCGCATTGAAATCACCAAGGAGAATTTTGATGTTTGATGAAGGGATGTTTATTAAAGTTGGGTCCAAAAGATCCCTGAATTTTTGTACTTCTTCTCTGTCCTTAATGGTGTTGTTTTTTGATTAGTAGGAGCATGTACATTAATAATTGTATATGTTTTATTTGCCGATTTCAAAGTTAGGGTCATAAGTCTGGAGGATTGAGATTTAAATTCTGTTATCAAGTCAATGATTCTGAGATCTATTAAGAATCCGTTACCAAATTGTGGACAATTTTTCATAACTCGTTTTCCTGGAATTCCTTTATATAGTCTGTATCCTTGTGATTCCAGATGGTCTTGATCACTATTTCTAATTTCCTGAAGGGCCATAATTAGAATTTTATGACTTCTCATGATATTCCAGTTTGAACCAGAGAGTTAACATTATGTGTTGAAAAGAATGAGACTTGTTTAGGTTTGATTTTCCGTAGTATTTGTTTGTTTGCTACTTGATGAGTTTTCAGACGCTCCGATTCGTCATTATCTTCCGCATGACAGCCCACCGTATCCGAATGCTGTCTTTTCTGTAATCTGTCATTATAGACGGCGGAATTATTCTTCAAATGACTTTTCATGGTCGACTATCTAAGGTTTCACCTTGAGGGGAGGATAAATCCTCGAATTACAATCCTGAATGTTATTCCGAAAGGTGAAAGAACTGAGAAAAGAATTCTCAGTCCCCCCAACACTAGTCTGTTCACTGACCCAGTTTCCCGCTGGGATTGATTACCCAAACTTCCATTGGGTTGCTCAGCTTAGCAGGGGACACCACGTGCAGGTCAGTGTACAAATAATACAAACTGAATGAATATTATCACTAGAAACGTCTCGCATGTCAAAGGAAGCAATGAGTTGCGGGTATTATCTGTGCACACAGTAGTCCCTACCAATTTCACCTTTCTCCAGCCCATTTGGCTAGATTCTCGTTAACCTTACGGTTTGGAATTCATAGTCAGAAACAGAAAAAAATGTTGAAATCCTTAGGCTTAATTTAGGTTCAGTGGATATGCATATGACATTTATGTACAACATTATTTACATTATTAAGCTACAGAAGTTTTAATTTAACATTGAAATGAGTCTGATTTTTTTAAACAATTATAATATATTTTATTCCAATGGTCTCTTACACTTCTATAGTGTTGGGTTTTATGTTAGTACTTTTTATGTGTACACGTGTGATATCCTTTTGAATCATTAACTTCTATCATATCGAGAGAAAAAAATAAAGAAGGTGCTTCAGTGGGGTACATATATTCTTACATCACATCCATCTCACCTTGACCTGTTATGATGTACTGACGAACGGCAAGTGTGATGAGCACAGATGAGCCCATCCCTTCGAAGCCAGTTTGTCTGTGAGGAAAGGAAGTTATTACAGATTGTATAAATGCTGTACTTCCTGGAACAGATTTTGAAATTTATCTTCGTAAGGGTCATTCCATATTATACTATATTTCCTGGCAGATTCGTTGCCATGGCATAATCATCTGACCCTACTTTTCAAATACAAAATAACACATTGGTTTATAAAATTTCATGGCATATTCATCGCATAGCACATAAACAGGATTGCAAGTTATTCTAGTTGCTGATTAACTTGCATTTTGTTGCATATCAAAATGACCCCTCTATTTGTACCCACTCACAAGCCTCCGTGGCTTAGGCGGCAGCACGCCGGCCTCTCACCGCTGGGTCCGTGGTTCAAATCCATGTCACTCCCTGTGAGATCTGTGCTGGACAAAACGGAGGCAGACAGATTTTTCTCCGGGTACTCCGGTTTTCCCTGTCAAAATTTCATTCCAGCAACACTCTCCACTATCATTTCATTTCATCTGTCATTCATTTAATCATTGCCCCAGAGGAGTGCGTCAGGCCTCGGCAGCCGGCACAGTCCATATCCTCGCCGCTAGATGGGGGCTTCATTCATTCCATTCCTGACCCGGTCGGAGACTGGAAGCAGGCTGTGGATTTTCATTTTTTTCATTTGTACCCACTCCTAGTAAGAAAGTTGTTAATTTCTTTGTCACTATTGATCATTCTCTATGCTACCTTTAAATTGCTTGTTTAATAATCTTCATATTTTCAATTCTAATGCTCTCGATTGCTTTTGAGAACTCATTAGTTCAATTAAGAAATTAATATTTTATGATCTTGCTTCCCAGATGATTGCTTATTCAGTGTTTTGTTTAATTTTAAAATAGTTTCTTGTATTTATTTTGTGCGCAGCAAACCTTCCGAGCTTCCAAGGTATTCCTGGCTAAATACAGTGAAGCTTTTGAAAGAATGTTCTTTGGTAATTTTGAAGTGGAGAACCCTATACAAGTTAAAGATGTGAAGCCTGCAGTATTTTACCAGATGTTGAAGTAAGTTGATATTTGTTTGAGCTAGTGATAGATTCAGTGAAAGTTGACAATTTTATCAGTTTTGGGGACTTGTGTCTAAAAGTTGGCATGGCGAGTGGTATATGTTTTTTTTTTCCTTGTCCTGAGTAAGAATGCAACAGATACACATGAAAGATCCTATACAGACATCTAGATTAACAGAACACTAACATCTGTTTTTCTATATGATTGTTTGCACCAATTTCAGTTTTGTGTATGGTTTTAAATTTTTATTTAGCAATAATGCAGTTGGGCACTGAGTCCTGGTGGCAATAAGAAATACAGTAATACACATGTGCGTATGTTTCCAAGTTTGCAGCATTCTGGTAACAGAGTGCAAGTAGGTCTACTGTTACATCACACTGAAACAAAGTCTAGTCTTCTCAAGTCTCACTAATTTAGTCTTCATGCATCATATCACATTAAAATTCTTTTAAATGACACAGAGATTATTTAACTTAGCATGATGTTTAGTTGCTGTAAAAATTACTACTTTAAAAATAATAATAAATACTCTTCATTCAATGTATCCATTCGTTCATCCACTCATTCATTTATTCACATTATCCTACACTTAAATACAGGGTGGTCCAAAGGCACTACACACTTCACTTATGTTAATTTAATTTAATTAAAGTTGAATAATGATACATAGTACAGGCCTACCAACAAATTACAGTATAAATCACTTCTTTTTATATTCAAACTGTCTCCCTCCTTCATTAATACACCATTGAAGTGTACCTGGAACACACTGACTCACTTGTACACACAGCTGAATACTGTTGTCTAGATTGTGGAGGTGTCCTCAATGTAACCAGCCAGCTCTTCATGTACATAGTACATGGTTTCCTTCCATAGACTTCGTCTTAAACCATACCCCAAAGGAAGAAATCCATTGGAGTAATATCGGGGAATCGTGGTGGGAATCCAATTGCAGCACGACATCCAAGCACCCTTCCTTTGAAAACTTTATCAAGGTATGCCCTACCAGATAATGCATAATGTGCAGGACCTCAATCATGCTGGAAGTAGAGTTAATCCTACTTGTCCATATGCATGATGATTCCTGGTGTAACCCCTTGAAGTAGAGCCAAGTACTTGACTCCAGTGAGAGTTCCCGGGGAGGTGGTACACCTTTAAATGTCCAAAAGACACTTTTTTTGTTTTTCATGTTTTTTGATAGTTTATACCTTACTTTATAATATGCTGCTTGTTTATTTTGTACAAGTCATCCCTTAGGGCCTCAAATGACATTTGAATGTCACCCTGACAGCTGAGGGTACACCTCCTTTTTGTACAACTCATACATATTTGCTGCAATTTTTTAAATTTTGAAATTCGCGGCATGTACTCGCATTGGTGCAAGTGTTGTGGCTTGGCGGGTGAAACGCTCGTCTTGTGTTTAGTGTCATGGCTGTTGTTTTGATTCTGGTTTTGATCACGTTTTGTTGTGGAAAGTAAAGAAGTATTTTTGTAGAATGCCTGGCTCAGATAGATTGTTCAGGAAACACCGTGGAGGCCCATGAAGGAAACCTAAAGAGAATCACAGTAATATTACGCTGTCTGTGGATAATAGTTCTGCTGAATGTAGTAGGCCTAATGTGAGTGTGAGGTTATTGGGGACACCTCTTTGTAAACCAAGTTCCAGGTCTGTAGGACAAAAATGAAAAAAGTTCAATTTGAAAGTAGCCGATTTTTCATGAAACCGAACATTCTAAAAAGTGTTCTATGGGCTTAAAAGAATAGTCTCTATGTCTTTTATTTTTTTTAAAAACTTTTTTTTTTTTTTTTTTTTTTTTTAGAAAGTTCAGTTTTGAAATTCTTATATTTTGGAAACTAACAAGTTTACAAAAATGTTTGGTTGACATAAATGAATGGTCCTGACCCCCCTCCACCCCCAAAATAAATTTCCAGTCTCTAGGACAAAAAATAACTGTAGAGGAGTAGTGAGAGTTCTGCGCCACTTGCCGTGGCTGTGCCCAAAAAACCAACATGGCGGCCACGTCAAGTAAAGCAGAGCGAGTGAGAAAGGCTGGCCTACAAGCTGATATGGTGATCAAGAGGAACAGGGTAGTGAACAGGAACAGGAAGGGAGCTAGGGTAGAAGACTGTGATAATCCAGATGATCCAGAATATGGACCAGGGATGCACTAGGCAGTGAGTAACTTTAACTCAATATTTCCGAAAGTATGATTTTTAAAGGTATTCAGGTATTTTTCTCAGAATGTATTTAAGCCATTTAAATGAAATTTTTAACAGCTGTTGTATTCTGTCTAGTGAATATACTGACATTTTTGTATGCGTCTAACTCAAATATTTACAAAGTTATTGAATATAACACATCAAAAAAAGGAATTATTTTTTGCAGTTAAGTTAAAAAAATGTTTCTGCTATGTGTGAGGTTAGATGAAGTTATAAAATGTCAGTATATACATTGATTTTGAATCATACCAAATTTCATAATTCTAAGCTTTATAGTTCGGTAGAAAAATACTTTCAAATATGGAAAATTTAACATTGCCAAGATAGGGTGTACCACCTCCCCTTAAAAAAGTACGGCCCAATTACACCACGTGCCAATATTGTGGCCCACACATTTACACCGGGTTAATTTAGCGGTTGCTCCACAACATGATGCTGGTTTTCCGTGTACCAATATGTACAGTTATGTCAATTTACATGTATCGACAACTTAAATGTGGCCTCATCAGACCACAAAATGTTCAGAAATAAATTCTGGTCAACTGGATACTAATCAAGCATAATATTCCAAAATTGTAGCCGCCTATCTGGATCACCTTCCAGCAACCCTTGTATCAGGTGTGGAATGTACACATTCAAGTTCTACTGATGTAATATCCTTTGGTTTGACCAACGTGATATTTCTGAGAACTCTGCCACTAATCGTCTTGTGGATTTCTTTGGACTAATCGTAACGGCCAAACAGATATAGTCCCCCATTATCATCAGTTTGTGCTGTCCTAGGTCACCCACTGCGTGGTGCATTCAAAACAACCTTCTGTTTCAAATTTATGAATTTCATTGTTAACAGCCTTATGTGTTGGTGGTGTAATGGTTATTAATTAGTGCCCCATGTTGGTAGCGACAAATGTAATGGTTTCGCTAGCCCACACTGTTGGGAGAAAATGTAATTGTTTACCTTTGCCTAAGCTATGTTGTTTTAATGGGCGCCAAGACTTCAACGCAATGCTGAAATCTAAATTTGTATTTAACAACGTCTAGCTCTGGTAGAACACCGTCAAGAATCTATTCACTCAGATCGTGGTATGATTTGATCATTAACCCAACAAACAATTGTATCAGGAGAAGGAATTGGTCTATATCTAATGCTACCTACTGAAAGCAAAGATTGCATTGTAAAAGAAATGAATTTATTATATAAAACAAGTATAGCAAAATTAATAATAATAATAACTATAAAATTTAAATTGGAGCGTTGTGATTTGAATATTACCGATAGAAAATTACGTGAAAACGGAGTCTGATAAATTGATTTTACTCTTATTTCCAAGCTATGAAGTTACTGAAATATGAAATGTAAAACAAAGAAAAATGAGAGATTGCGTATTTCTGCGTCATTTGCGCTTACCATTGGAAATTGCCAAGGCATTTCCCTCGTACTTGATGATGTTGTGAGCTTCCCACAGTCTCCTGGATGTCGTCATCTCCGTCGGAATTTGATGATATTCTGGTAGATTAGATAATTCTATGGTCCGTACCTCGGACCCAAACACTCGTACAACCAAGTTTTACAAAAGTTCGTCGCTAACTCCACTGAACATCGGAGCGACACGCACTTGCGACCGTACTCTGCAAGTTCTACACAGATTGTTCGTTCCACGGAACATCGGAGCGTCCCCCGCGTATAACCATACTCCGCAAGTATTTCACAGATAGCTCTCGTTTCACGGCGCGTCGAACGATATATCCACACGTTGGCTCCCCCACCAAGGTACCGACATCTAGCTTACGTCGTCCTCACTGATTGGCTGAGCACGCCGCTAGTTCCCCTCCTCTGCCTAATTACACTCGGCGCGCGAGAGGGAGAAGTCGTTTTCCGTCCCAACAATTCGCCTTTTCTAGACCTTGCGACCCAGCCTTGCGTAATACTTCTCGACA
Organism: Meconema thalassinum; assembly: GCA_946902985.2. NCBI lineage: Eukaryota > Metazoa > Arthropoda > Insecta > Orthoptera > Tettigoniidae > Meconema > Meconema thalassinum. Next base: position 568,705,556 of record OX336390.1, on the reverse strand, counting down.
GGAATCAGCTTGTATTCGAATTCCCAGTGAGTCATGTCTCTCAAATACCCTAACTGACAAAACTCCGTAAAATTCCGTAATCATATAATTTTCTATAATATTGTCGTTCGTAATAATTTGCTTGATAGCGTTTTCTAAGACATAGAAAACCTATCTGAATGCTAATAATTTTTATAAAATGCTCCGAAAATACCTTAATAATAATTATAATAAATTAATAATAATAATAAATTACCATGAAAAATTCTCTTGGCTGAACACTTTGCCGCGTAAATAAATATAGAATGGCTTCCTACTGACTTATGCCAGTTGCATAAAACCCCTCGAAAAACACGTTACATATTCGCCTCGGATCATCGGATGATTTACCGTGACGACGGTCCATTATCCGATTATCCCAGACACGTTAATAAACCCCATCCAAAATACATATTACATAAATGAAATCACCCTAAATTACAGATATATACACTCATATTTTTTCTTCACGCACTTTGCGTCAAAGTTTGTTGTCACTATGGATTGCACTTTGCAACCAGTCCAATGTTTTACATATAGAGTAGTGTTCCACGGATATTTCCGCCTCTCAAATTTCTCTATGTTGGAGAAATAGACATAATTAATGTGTGAGCACTATGTATTTATGATGTCATATCACACGCATTGAAGGTGTTCTGATATATTTATATCACCATAGAACTCCCTAATTTCACTGGAGGTCCCCTCCTTATGGTGACATTTAATTCCACTTATCACTGAGCACACGATCACACTATTGTGGCAGCGCCTCGTGACCATAATACTTAATCTCTCTTTAAAGTAGATTAAATTAATATTGACTTCTGAAAAAAAAACAGTAAATGCGCATTACATATAACACCAAATATTTCTGTGCCGTAATCGCCCTGTCTTGTTAAGTTCCCGTTAACCATATTCTACTTAATACTAGTTCTCAACACAGACCATTTCTCCTCACACAAATAATACCATTGTACAAATTATCTTAAATTACACACTTACAAATCTTACATGGCGAGGCCGTAAACAGAAATCACGTGTGCTGATATGTATGAGTTTCATGAAGGACTGTCTCGCATTCTGATGGCCCATCTTTTATCTCGTGGACGCCTTAAGCTAACAAGCCCTATTCAAGCGCTCCCCCATCTCTTGGAGATAAATGGGAACCCATCAGCGCTGCCAAAATGGCCTTGGTGCATCGAGACAATTTAGTGCTCAACAGCATCCAACAATCCCGTCATATTTCCCTGTACCTTAAAAACTCTCATTTACTTACATACTACCCCCCTGTGTGACTTCTGATACGCCTGCCTGGAAGACCATCTCCTCCCACGCACCAAATACCACACTTACTCATTTGATAGGCTGGCTCGCCAGCTAAACATCCTTACTTTATGACACATACTTTCGGAGACTATGTATATTATACGTCCCGTATAATCTGTTTCCCTCACTATTCTCCAGCACATATGCTGTTTTCCCAATACGTTTGGAAACTATAAATGTTTCTGCGTCACCTGCTTCCAACCTTGCAAGTGGCTCCCTTAAATGGACGTCAATGCTCTACTAGCATATTTCTCAGTGTCTGTAACGATGCCCTGTTGCTACTGTCCACCCTTGCTAACCCTACCTTCCTATGGTGTCACACCTCTACTCGACACACTATGACCTAAAAATGTCACCTCTGACTGACAGAATGACGACTTAGACAGCTTCAAAGTGAACCCTGCCTGATCTAACTTCTGAAAAACTATATCTAAATGATGTAGATGCTCCTCAAAACTGCGTGAACTAATTACCATATCATCAATGTAAATGGTTACAAACTCTCCTGTGTCATCCCCTAATGCGATGTTTAAAGCCCTAATTAAAGCTGCTGAACTACTCTTTAACCCATAAGGTGTTCTACAAAATTGATAAAGGTTATATTTATGACAAAAAGCTGTAAATGGTCTATCTTCGTACATAAGTGGCACTTGCCAAAAACTGGAACTCAAATCTACACAAGTGAAATACTTCTTCCCCTCAAATGTTTGCATTAATTCCTCTATTGACATAGATTTCAGCTGATCTGAACTAATTCTACTGTTAACCAAACGAGCGTCTAAACAAATACGAACAGTGCCGTCGGTCTTGGGTACCGTTATCAAAGAATTAACATACGGACTGTTAGAGTGCTCAATAATCCCATCTTCAAGCATCTGGTTAATTTGTGCCTCAACTGCACTCTGATAAGCGAAAGGTACAGGATATCTATGTCCTGTGAATACTGACCTATCAATAACGTTCAATGAATGGGTATAGCAATTGGCCATACCAATGCGATCCTCAAACACTCTCCTATTACACCATAACACATCATACAGCCGAACACACTGTTCATCCTCTATATTTCCCTGAAATGCAGCCTCACGTAACGAGTCCTCTAGACTTCCGTTCGTAATCACACTGCCCACAAAACATGGAGAACCCCGCTCTACGGCTGGCGATATCTCATTTAAAGTACAAATCACACCTACAATACTACTCCTCTGAATACGGTCATTGAACGCTACTTCTACTTCAGAATCTCCCCATTTAAATTTCAAACTCCCTACATCATAACATAAGTTACCAGACACTCTACTTAGCCACTCTGAACCCAAGATAACACTGAATACCAAATTTGGATTTACAAGACAAATCTGCTTCTCTACATGATTATTAATTTTAATGTCTACTAAAACTTGCTTAGAAATTACTTTAGACCTCTTCCCAACAGCTGTGATAACAAAAGTGCTTTTAATTGGCATCTCCTCAAAGTTTACTCCAGTTCCTTTCATTTTATCATAAAATGCACTACTTATGCAACTCTTCATACAACCACTATCAATTAAAACATCTGTGTACGCCTCGGACACGTTAAATTTAACTATGGGGCTCTTACTAACCACTTCCTGAATAATACCTTCATCATTTAGTTCATGTAATAATTCATTTCTTACATTTAGGTCATAGGGTTCCTGTATAATTGTATGGACAGGGCATGCTACAGACTGAGATTCTGACCTTACTTCGCAGCCTGGTTCGCGTTTAAAGAACCGCTACAGCTGGCCGTAGTACTACTAACTACTAAACTGGTCTGGTTGTTCTGGGCTGTGTTGTCATTGTTTGGCTGTATATTACTACCACTAGGCTGTCCTCTTCCTTGACCCCTATTCTGGTTGTAATTATTGTCATTATAATTTCTCCCTTGATTTCCCCTGAAATCATTGTTTCTCCCTTGATTTCCCCTGTAATCATTGTTCCTCCCTTGATTTCCCCTGAAATCATTATTCCTCCCTTGATACTGATTACCATAGTCATTTCCTCTGTTCTGATTTAGCTGATTATTATTATTTCTATTTTGAGCGTTGGCCCCTTCGCCACCGTTCCCTTGAACTTCTTGATGCCTGGCTTCATTAGGTCTATTATTATTATTACCCTGGTTCCGATTGAAATTGTCCTCATAACCCCCTCTCCCTAGTGCATCAAATGTGCTTAACAAATTTTCTACTTGTGATATAGTCTTTACATTCTGGATACAAGCAGCCTCCTTGATCCTATAGGGAAAGTGCCTAAGTAGCAACCTCACCACATCACTTTCCTCCTTCAAGCCATCCAGATATTTACACACTAATACCTGCCCTAAAAATTATTCGGTCATGGTGGAGCTTCCTTTAGGGTTATATTTACCACACACTACTCCCTCACGATGCTGCGACTGAATAACCTCATTCCAGAACTTTTCACAGAATTTCATTTTAAAATCATTAATATCAGTAAACTTGTCTCTGTAGACAGCAAACCAATTCCTCGTTTCCCCCACAAACACTTGTTCTAAAATTTCAACTACCTGGCACCACTCAATACTACCATTTTCCAACCTCTCCCCGAATTTATTTTCTATAGTGTTCATGAACTCCATTGGGCACCCCTGTCGATTGCTGAACTTACCCAGTTCTACCTCCCTGTGTGTGCTATTCACCAAAACTGGCCTATTCTGACTATTTTCTTGCCTGATCCTAGCTTTTAATTTTAATTCTAATTCTGCGATTTTCTCCTCAGCCTTCCTCTCAATACTGTTTACTGTTAATTTAATGTTTCCTTCTGATTCTTCTACTTTATCATATAGCTTTGCTTGTTTCTCCTCAATCTTGCTAATGCTCTCTCTATTACTCTCTCTTAAATCATTTACTTCTGCAACTATTTGTGAGTGGACTTTCTCAATTCTACCCCCCAGCTGTTCCTTAACCTCTTTAGTAGCTACCTGAATTTTGTCAATTTCTCCCCCCAATTGCTTTTTGACCTGCTGTGTTTCCAGTTGCACTAGTTCTTTTAAATTTTCAGCCTGTGTACTGATTCTAATTTCCAACTCCTCCTGTACTTTTCCTAATTTTCTGTCTACATCTGCAATAATCTCTTTAGCCTTTTCTTCCATCACCCCCCTGATCTCCCCTCTAATCAGTTCAAATTTGTCACTCATTTCCCTACTGTTTTGTTCTAATTTAGCATTTAAAGTTTCAGTACTCTCTCTATTTTCCTTACTGTTTTGTTCTAATCTGGCGTTTAAAGTTTCATTACTCTCTCTATTTTCCCTACTGTTTTGTTCCAGTTTTGCGTTTAAAGCATCTGTACTTTCTTTATTTTCCCTACTGTTTTGTTCTAATTTTGCATTATTCTGTTCTAATTTTGCATTTAAGGCATCACTACTAACTTTGTTCTGATACATGAACTCGAGAAGTAAAGTTTTTAATTCTGGTTGGCCGCCTACACTCCCTGTTTCAGTATCGGGATTTACCTCCGCTACCCCGGTACTACCATCACTCGACATACTGCACGTATCATCACTCTCCAGCTGATGACCACTACGTAACCTCATCTGTCTTTCTTTCTCATCCCCCATAATGATATACACTGATAAAGACAAATAACCCCCAAAATACAGGCACAGAAATATATACCCTTCTCCTTCCACAAATGTTATTAGGTTTTCAGCCCCAAGTTGTCGGCGACAAATGTAATGGTTATTAATTAGTGCCCCATGTTGGTAGCGACAAATGTAATGGTTTCGCTAGCCCACACTGTTGGGAGAAAATGTAATTGTTTACCTTTGCCTAAGCTATGTTGTTTTAATGGGCGCCAAGACTTCAACGCAATGCTGAAATCTAAATTTGTATTTAACAACGTCTAGCTCTGGTAGAACACCGTCAAGAATCTATTCACTCAGATCGTGGTATGATTTGATCATTAACCCAACAAACAATTGTATCAGGAGAAGGAATTGGTCTATATCTAATGCTACCTACTGAAAGCAAAGATTGCATTGTAAAAGAAATGAATTTATTATATAAAACAAGTATAGCAAAATTAATAATAATAATAACTATAAAATTTAAATTGGAGCGTTGTGATTTGAATATTACCGATAGAAAATTACGTGAAAACGGAGTCTGATAAATTGATTTTACTCTTATTTCCAAGCTATGAAGTTACTGAAATATGAAATGTAAAACAAAGAAAAATGAGAGATTGCGTATTTCTGCGTCATTTGCGCTTACCATTGGAAATTGCCAAGGCATTTCCCTCGTACTTGATGATGTTGTGAGCTTCCCACAGTCTCCTGGATGTCGTCATCTCCGTCGGAATTTGATGATATTCTGGTAGATTAGATAATTCTATGGTCCGTACCTCGGACCCAAACACTCGTACAACCAAGTTTTACAAAAGTTCGTCGCTAACTCCACTGAACATCGGAGCGACACGCACTTGCGACCGTACTCTGCAAGTTCTACACAGATTGTTCGTTCCACGGAACATCGGAGCGTCCCCCGCGTATAACCATACTCCGCAAGTATTTCACAGATAGCTCTCGTTTCACGGCGCGTCGAACGATATATCCACACGTTGGCTCCCCCACCAAGGTACCGACATCTAGCTTACGTCGTCCTCACTGATTGGCTGAGCACGCCGCTAGTTCCCCTCCTCTGCCTAATTACACTCGGCGCGCGAGAGGGAGAAGTCGTTTTCCGTCCCAACAATTCGCCTTTTCTAGACCTTGCGACCCAGCCTTGCGTAATACTTCTCGACAGGAATCAGCTTGTATTCGAATTCCCAGTGAGTCATGTCTCTCAAATACCCTAACTGACAAAACTCCATAAAATTCCGTAATCATATAATTTTCTATAATATTGTCGTTCGTAATAATTTGCTTGATAGCGTTTTCTAAGACATAGAAAACCTATCTGAATGCTAATAATTTTTATAAAATGCTCCGAAAATACCTTAATAATAATTATAATAAATTAATAATAATAATAAATTACCATGAAAAATTCTCTTGGCTGAACACTTTGCCGCGTAAATAAATATAGAATGGCTTCCTACTGACTTATGCCAGTTGCATAAAACCCCTCGAAAAACACGTTACAGTGGATTTGACTCAAACTGTTCTCTCCATGACCGCAGCACAATACAGTACTTGCACCACTTTGGTAGTGATCTTCCAGATGAAAATTCTCTCTTCTTACGTTAACATAGTCTTGACAACACACATAACGGTTAACATCACTGTTACTATGGTTACAATTCATTTGTTAACACTAAGTGTCATTTCCCGTTTCTTACCAACCATACCATACCATACGTAGTACCAACCTAGATACATACATTTTCCGAGTGTGCAGAGACTTTAGCACCACCCTGTATATTTACATTCTTTGGGGAAAAGGGTATTTTAATTCTTGTTGGAAATCAGTAATAGTAGGTATAACCTCATTTGCCGATACACTATCTCTTACATTTAATAGCCTACACTCTTTTGCAACGTTAGTCCTACTAATATCATTGGTAGTAACATTATCAATTAGTGCAGTGTTGGTGTTTGAAGGAACTACTACAACTCTTTGGTTATTGGTTGAGGACCCTACACCAACATCACTCGAAGGATTGGAATTATTTAAATCATTCATGCTTAACACCTTTCTGAACCAATGAGCAAGATCCAAAATTATTATTTTCACCACTAGAATGGCTATATCTTATGCAAGTACTCGCAATCTAAATTACATTGTGTAGGGTGGGTATTTTGTAAGTATTTTTATTCTCAATTGCATTTTGTGACTATTTTGAATCTAAATTACATTTTGTAAGTATTTTCTATCTAAATTGCATTTTGTAAATATTGTCAATTCAAATTACAGTACAGTAAGTATGTAGTTAGTTTTAGTTGTAAGTATGTAGTTAGTTTGTTTATTAGATATAGGTCATTGTTCTATTAGACTGTGGTGTGTTAGTGTGTCTGGTAGCAGTTGCATTGTTTATTAGTTATAGTTCATTGTTTCAGTAGACTGCGATGTGTGAGGGTGCATGTGAGTGTGCCTGGTAACAGACTGTTTTAGTGGTAGTATTTGTTGTTGGTGGAACTTACGTTTTGTTTTTTCTTCGTTAGTAGAATTTGGGTATTTAATGGTTAGTAGAAGGTTAGTATTTTTGTTAGTAGAATTGCTCTTTACTTATTCTCAAAGGGAGTAGCAGCCTTTCAGAATAAATCAATTCTTTACTAGTCTTATAGACGGTTAAGATATTGATAATATAAGCCAAATAATGGCTACACTGCGTCCTGCTGCACGGCTGAAAGCAACGGGAAACTACAGCCGTAATGCTATTCCCGAGGATATGCACCTCTCTATGCATAATTACATGTGATGGTGGCCTCCTCCCTTGTAAAATTTCAATCCGGAGGTAAACTAGTCCCCCGTTCGGATCTCCAGGTGGGGACTACTCGAGAGGGGGTTAACATCACAGAAGTGACAAAGAGGAAATCTGACATTCTACGGATCGGAGCGTGGAATGTTAGAAGTCTGCTAAGAAGTGGAAGGTTAGAAAACCTATCGGTTAAGGTTGGATTTGGTTGGGATTAGTGAAATGCGCTGGCAGGAAGAACAGGACTTTTGGTCAGGAGACTATAGGGTCATTAGCACTAAATCAAACAATGGCCAAGCAGGGGTTGGTCTCATATTGAGTAGGAAACTTGGACAGCGGGTGGAATATTATGAGCAATATAGTGAACGGATTATTGTAGCAAAAATCAATACTAAACCTACGTGCACCACAGTGGTACAAGTCTATATGCCTAACAGTCAAGCTGATGATGAGGATGTTGAAAAGGTCTACGAAGAAATAGATGAAATTCTAAGGTATATCAAGGGTGATGAAAATGTTATAGTAATGGGAGATTGGAATGCTGTGGTAGGAAAAGGGAGAGAAGGGAAGATAATAGGAGATTTCGGATTAGGTGAAAGGAATGATCGAGGAAGCAGGCTGATGGAATTCTGCACCGAGCATGAGTTGGTCATAGCTAACACCTTATTCAATAACCACAATAGAAGAATATACACATGGATGAGACCAGGAGATACAGGGCGTTACCAAATCGACTTCATTATGGTCAAGCAGAGATTTCGAAACCAGATTTTGTATTGTAAAACATATCCTGGTGCTGACATAAACTCTGACCACAATCTGGTTGTAATGAAATGCAGATTGAAGTTGAAGAAACTGGAGAAAAGTCAAAAGCCAAAAACGTGGGCAATAGACAGACTGAAAGTAAAGGATGTAAACGAAAGATTCAAGAAGAGTATAAAGGAAGGACTAATGAAAAACCCTAAACAAACTTCAATTGCAGACGAATGGGCACTTTTGAAGAATGAAATAAAAAATCCGCAGAAGAAAACATTGGTAGGAAAGAAAGAATAGATAGAAAACCGTGGATCACTCAGGATATACTAGAATTGATGGATGAAAGGCGGAAACACAAGAATGTAAGAGATGAAAAGGGGAAAGCAGAATACAGACATCTGAGAAATGAGGTCAACAAGAAGTGCAAGGAAGCGAAAGAAGAATGGTTGAAAGAGAAATGTGCAGGTATAGAAAATTGTCTGAAATTAGGAAAAGTAGACACAGCTTATCGAAGGATTAAGAATATATTTGGGGAAAAGAAGACTAAGTACTGTACTATTAAGGACACAAATGGAAAGCCTCTAACAGATAGGGAAGAAAAGGTTGAGAGATGGAAAGCTTACCTAGAGAGTTTGTATAAGGGAAAGGAGATTGAAAATCATGTGATGGAAAGGGAGGAGGAAATTGATGAGGATGCGAAAGGAGATTTAATATTGAGATCAGAATTTGATAGAGCTTTGGAAGACTTCAGCAGGAACAAAGCACCAGGCTTAGATGATATACCGATTGAGTTGCTGCGATGCATAGGAGATGAAGGTCTGATCAGGTTATTTCACTTGGTGTGTAGGATTTATGAGACAGGTGAGGTACCCCCTGATTTCAAGAAGAATGTAATCATCCCTATACCAAAGAAAGTGGGAGCTGACAGATGTGAAGATTACCGTACAATCAGCTTGATTACTCATGCTTCAAAGATCCTGTCTAGAATAATTTACAGGAGGATTGAAGGCCAGATAGAAAGGGAGTTGGGTGAAGACCAGTTTGGTTTCAGGAGAAATGTAGGAACAAGGGAAGCTGTACTAAGTTTTAGGCTGATTTTGGAAGGTAGAATAAGGAAAGATAGGAGAACGTTCATGGCATTTGTAGACTTAGAAAAGGCTTTTGATAACGTTGATTGGACTAAATTGTTTGACATTTTGAAATCTATTGGAATAAAGTACAGGGATAGGAGGGTGATCTACAATCTATACAGAAACCAGACAGCAGTTATTCGAGGTGAAGGACATGAGAGAGAAGCTGATATTCAGAAAGTTGTTAGGCAAGGCTGCAACTTATCACCCATACTGTAACGTGTTTTTCGAGGGGTTTTTATGCCACTGGCATAAGTCAGTAGGATGCCATTCTATATTTATTTACGTGGCAAATTGTTCAGCCAAGAGAATTTTTCATGTTAATTTATTATTATTATTAATTTATTATAATTATTATTAAGGTATTTTCGGAGCATTTTATAAAAATTATAAGCATACAGATAGGTTTTCGATGTCTTAGAAAACACTATCAAGCAAATTATTACGAATGACAATATCATAGAAAATTATGTGATTACGGAATTTTACGGAGTTTCGTCAGTTATGATATTATGAGAGACATGACTCACTGGAAATTCAGATACGGGCTGATTCTTGTCAAGAAGTATTACGCAAGCTTGGGTCGCAGCGTCAAGAAAAGGCGGATAGTTGGAATGGAAATCGACTTCATCATCCGCGCGCCGTGTGTAATGAGCCAGAGAAGGGGAAGTATAGCGTGGGGAGCAGCCAATCAGTGGAGACCACGTAAGCTGGAAGTCGGTACCGAGTTGGGGAGCCGACGTGTGGATATATCGTTCGGCGCGCCGTGGAACGAGGACAATCTGTGAAAGACTTGACTAGTTCGGTTGCAAGTGTGTGTCGCTCCAATGTTCCGTGGAGTGGAGAACCATCTGTTTAAAACTTAACCAGTGTGGTTGTACGAGGGTATGGCTCCGATATTAGGACCATAAAGTCACCAAATCTACAAGTATATCATCAAATATCGACAGAGATGACGACGTCCAGGAGACTGTGGGAAGCTCACAGCATCATCCAGTATGAGGCAAATGCTTTGGCAATTTCCAGTGGTAAGTGCGAATGACGCAGAAATACGTGATCTCTCATTTCTCTTTGTTTTATATTTCATATTTCAGTAACTTCATAGCTTGGAAATAAGAGTAAAATCAATAATTTATCAGACTCCGTTTTCACGTAATTTTCTACCGGTAATATTAAAATCGCAACGCTCCAATTTAAATTTTAAACTTATTATCATTATTAATTTTGCTATACTTGTTTTATATAATAAATTCAATTCTTTTACAATGCAATCGTTGCTTTCAGTAGGTAGCATTAGATATAGACCAATTCCTTCTCCTGATACAATTGTTTGTTGGGTTAATGATCAAATCATACCACGATCTGAGTGAATAGATTCTTGAAGGTGTTCTACCAGAGCTAGACGTTGTTAAATACAAATTTAGATTTCAGCATTGCGTTGAGGTCTTGGCGCCCATTAAAACAACATAGCTTAGGCAAAGGTAAACAGTTACATTTATCACCCAACAGTTAGGGGCAGCCAAACCGTTACACTTGTCGCTACCAACATGGGCCACTAACTAATTAACGTTACAATACTTTTCAATCTTTACATTGAACAAGCAAAGAAGGAAATTAGAGAGAAATTTAAAGTGGGAGTGAAGATTCAAGGAGAAATAATTTCAACTCTGAGATTTGCTGATGACATCGTCATCTTGGCCGACAAGCCTGAGGATTTGAATGAGTTTTTAAATGGTATGGACTCCGTCTTACAGAAAGAATACATGATGAAAATTAATAATTGTAAAACAAAAATACTAGAATGCAGCCGAAATAAATCAGAAACCTCTATGGACATCAAATTGGCAGGTGATAAGCTGAAGGAAGTAGGAGACTTCTGTTACTTAGGATGCAAAATAACCAGTGATGGACGAAGCAAAGAGGATATAAAAAGTAGGTTGGCTCAGGCAAGGAAAGCATTCCTACAAAAATGGAATCTGTTGACATCGAATATAGATTTAGGTATTAGGAAATCATTTTTGAAAGCCTTTGTCTGGAGCGTGGTGCTGTATGGAAGTGAAACTTGGACTATTGGTGCAGCAGAAAAGAGGAGAATTGAAGCATTTGAAATGTGGTGTTACAGGAGAATGATGAAGATCAGATGGGTAGATAGGGTTACAAACGAAGTGGTATTAAGACGAGTGGGAGAGGAGAGATGTTTGTGGCGACTGCTAATGAAGAGAAGAGATAGGTTAGTAGGACACATACTAAGACACCCAGGAATAGCAAGCTTAGTTATGGAAGGAAGGGTCGAGGACAAGAACTGTAGGGGTAGACCAAGGTTAGAATATGTTCAACAGATTGCCTCGGATGTAGGGTGTGGTAGCTATGTAGAGATGAAACGATTAGCTCAGGACAGGAGGCATGGAAAGCTGCATCAAACCAGTCAAAAGACTGAAGACTTACACAACAACAACAACAACAATGGGGAAAAGGAAGCTTGTAGTTTTACGTAACCGTTAATTTTGCGATCATGAGCGTCGGGACCTCCATTTTTATGTAGGATCCGAACCACTTTGAAAATCTCGCTTGCTATGACAGGTTATCGAACCGGTCCACCTTGGTGAGAGGCAAGCAGCTTAACCACTGTGCCACCATGCCCCCCCCCCCCCTTCTTTCGGAAGGATTCTATATCTACTTCAGGGAGACCATTCCAAAGGAGGGGACGGCGATGACGGAGTGCCGTATGCACATACGTAAATCAGCATTGATCGTCATAGGAGCCCATGTCACCACGGACAGTACAGTGATGACTGAGACTACTGGAGCTGAGTCATATTCTACCTGCGCAACTGTACCTGTCAACCATGTAGGTGACAGCATGACACGTGTAAATAGAGAATAGTTCCCACCTCGACCACCGGCAATCAAATCCACAAACCAAGGTGCCTTTCTTTGGACTTTATCTATCATCTATATAGGATAGAGTCAACTGCGAACAAACTGATGCTGGATTTTATTGTGTTTGGCAGATTATTTACAAACCAGATAGAATGATAATAATAATAATGTTATTGGCTTTATGTCCCTTTTAAGTACCGTGGCTGCCAGAATTTCACCCCGAAGGAGATCTTTACCATGCCAGTAAATCTACTGACACTGCTTCCTTGTATTTGCACACCCTCAAATGCCAACTGACTGCACCAGGATTTGATTCTGCAACCTTGGGCACAGCAGGTGAGAAGGTTACTGCTGTGCCACCATGCAGCCAATGAGATAGAACTGGGCCTATTATGTTATCCTGAGGAATTCATGACTTTACGCTCATGTCTTAGAATATTTGGTCCAAACCTTAATCTATTGTGTTTTGCAAGAAAACATTAGTGTCGATCATTTAGAACTAATTTTTGAATGAGAATATCTTGAAACATCACAACGTATTCCTTTGAAAAATCACAGTGGCATCTATTCCACAACCTAATCAATCAGTTTTGGTGATTATATCCATTAATTTTTCAGGAGAAATCCTGCTACCGTATGTGACAGTAGACGGTGATACCTGCGACTGTCTGGCCGAGGGTCTGGCGGCCAGTACCAATCCGGGCAAACTAAGGGAGAACCAACGGCTACGGGTGGAGGAGCTTTCCTTTAGCAGGTTTGATGAAACCTGTGTGTAGGAAATGACACACAAATAGTTTATCCCAACGCTATTGCCTTGCAGTTTAAATAGGGGACTCTCAAAGGCTAAGGGAATTAACCCCAACAGAAAATCTTCCTCTTGTGTTAGGCCCAGCAAGCCAGCTTGAGGAGTAAAATTGTCAAATTGCTTTCAACAATAAAACTAGCCTCGTATGTAAGAAACGAAAGCCAAGATATGGAAAACCTTCTACGTGTAGTTCTTGTAAGGATGACGGTAGTAAACCCGGAGTTAAGCAAAACTATTCAAAGAAAATAATTACCGGACAGAGGAAAAATAAATCCAAAATATGAACATTAAATACCATTACCCTGACTGCCAAATGTGAGGAGCTCGTAGATCTTATGGAAAGAAGAAAGATTGAAATCCTTGGACTGAGCGAAACAAAGTGGAAAGGGAAAGTAACTACGTAAATTGCTGACAAAAGGTTATAAACTCGACTGGCATGGAATAATGGAATGGTGTGGTGTTTGTTATCAGCAAGAACATCGATGCTGTGTCTGATGTAGAATATGTAAATGAACGAATTATCAAGCTACATCAGAAAATCGTTAACACTAGGACCATTTTTCAGGTTTATGCTCCACAGGTTGGGTGTAGTCAAGAAGAGAAAGATGACTTCCTTCAAGAATTAGAAGACCATGTAGAGCAAGATAACTTTCTTGTTATGGGCGATTTAAATGCTCATGTGAGAAATGATAGGACAGGACATGAGACAGTGATGGGTCCACATGGATATGGAAATCGAAACCAAGAGGGTGAATGCCTTCTTGACTTCTGCAGAAATAATCTAGTTATTAAGAACACCTGGTTTCAAAAACAGCTGAGCCATAACATCACAAGGTACAGCTAGAATGGAGAATAGAAATCTGTTATTGACTCTTATTATTGCAGATAAAGAAGCTGGAGCATTTATTAGAGATGTAAAAATACTGCCAGGAGAAAGTTTGGATAGTGACCGCAGGTTACTAGTAGCCATCCTAGGAAACATCCTGATAAGAAAGGAGAATACCAAATGTAAACCCAGGGTAAAAGTTTGGGAATTTGATAAACCAGATAAGAGGACTGAATACCCCATGAAAATTGGAGACCAACTGCTTAAATATGAGACTGGATCAGCTGAAGAAGAATGGCTTGGATTTAAGAAAATCCTGGTAGATACTGCAGTAAATATTGTTGGCAAAACAAGCAGAGCAAGAGAGAGAGAGAGAAACCCCATGTGGAATGCAACTGTTCAAAGAGCAATAAATCAGAAAAATGAAATGAGGAAACTAAGGGACAGAGAAAGTCAGAAAGAAGAGAAATTTCTCTCGCAGAGATGTGGTTATGTAAATAATTATAACCTATAGACACGTGTGTATTTATTACGCATTATGTTGTAAATAAAAATGTATTGTTGCGAACTGTGAAGTTGGCTTTTAGCCTCTGTGTACATTTGAACTGTATGTAAGTCTAATAATAATGATGATAATTGTTGTTTTAAGGGGCCTAACATCTAGGTTATCGGCCCAGTATGTAAGTCTGCGAGTGCATAAAATACAGAAAACAACCATCTCTAGCGGAATGTAACGGTAGTCATTTAGCCTTTCAGGCGAATTAACAACGGTAGGAGTTACCATGTGTGAAAGCATCTTGTGAAGCTGGTTAGATCTGATCTATCGAGCATGTCTCCTAGATTCATAGAGAATCTACAAGACCGACTATGAGTGAGTAACAGCATATCTTTATATATAATTCCATTCATCTGTATGTCACTTGTTTCAGTCATTGCCACGAAGAGAGATAAGAGTATATTGTAGTTTGTTCGACCAGAGTCCTCGCCAGATTTTTTTTTATTTCAATACATATATTTAAAGTTTCTCACTAGTTTTTCTTTTTAGGGAGTTACCCCTGGTAGTTGAACGCCTAAATGATACCGGTTAGGTTTACCCAATGTGTGTTTAACACCCCACTATGTTAGTGAATTGCGCCTGATCACCAGTAGGAAGGTGATTTTGGGAAATTACAAAATGGTCACCCAAGTGGGGCAAAGAAAGTTACAAAATAGCACCTCAACGTGGTGCAAGAGTAGGGAAACTTAGCAGGTATCATTAGGGCACATATGCATATAGCCGATAGAAACCTTAAGAGTAGTAGGGTTTATATTAATTTCTTTTGTTTTAAGGGGGTATGTCCACATTGGACAATATGGAATTAAGGTCTAGGGTTGTGAATAAGTTAAAATAGTAACATGTCAGATAATCAGGGAACGGGGGGAAATAGTAGTGAGGAAGGTATGGAACAGACAATGGGAGCATCGTAGACCATTGTCACCACTGAGTTCCAGCTGATCGCTGAAGGTAGCAACTTAAATTTAAAGGGGGGAGGGGGAGACAAATCTCAGTTTGTTTTAAATGCTGATGGAGAAGATGACTAAGATGAGTGAACAGGTAGAATCTCTGGAAGTATCTATCAGTGAGAGGTTAGAATCTGGAAGTATCTGCCAGTGAGAAGTTTGAATCTCTGGTCTGAGTGAGAAGGTTGAGTCCAGTATGGAGAAGTTGGACAAGCAGGTAGTCTCTATGTGTGAGAAGGTTGAGTCCAGTATGGAGAAGTTCAGCAAGGAAGTAGAATCTCGGGAAGTATCTGTCAGTGAGAAATTCGAATCTCCGGGAGTATCTGTCAGTGAGAAGTTAGAATCTCTGGTAGAGTCTATGAGCAAGAAGGTTGAGTTCAGTTTGGAGAAGTTGAAGTTGAACAAGCAGGTGGATCCATGGAACAAGCAGGTTGAGTCCAGTACGGAGAATGTGAATGAGAAGGTGGAGTCTTGTATGGAGTTAGTGAACAAGCAGGAAGAGTCAGTGAATAGTAGGATGGAGTGTATGAACCTGGAAGTGGGAAAATTAGCAAACAGAGAGAGGAAATCAGGACAGAAATACAGGGGAATCAGGATAGTATTAGAAGTAGGTTACAAGGGTGGAAGGCCATCAGGATCAGCAGGATGTGGAAATGCAGGAAATGAAGTCTGAAATAGCTAGTTCGAGGGCAGGAGTATAAGAGATAATGGGTAAAGGCGATGAGATATCCAACACTGTGAGGGGGAATAATCAGGAGTATCATAAGGGCTGGTTTAGTCAAGGGCAGAGTATCAGCAGAGGCAGGAAAATCATCAGAGAGGTGGGGGGTGTCAGGAAAAATATCAGAGACGGGAAGGTAACTATCAGAGACGGTTGGTTCTTAAGTTTAGGGGCTGCGACAACGCGGTCATGTAGCCCCGTGTACTTTGGGTGTGTGTAGAATCTGTCTGATAACCGGTGTTAATTGTGATGACTGTATTAGTGTGTGTTATCTGTCATTTTAATTCAAGTACTGCAACTTAGAATTTTTCAAATATTTCCTACTTTTGCCGCCAAGCGCCACCGTCAACGACTACTAGGCTAAGTTCACAACTCAGCTGCTAGACGCCACCGCAGTTGGCTCTTGGCAACGAACTTAGAAACCTAAGAGCGTTGTTTACAATAACCTATCCAATTTAGCTTCACTCAGGTGCAATTAGTGGAAGGTTCTTTAACATGCCATAAATCTATGACATGGGACCGCCGGCTTTACTTCCTCTCCGAAGGAAGGCATACTGAGGGATTTTTAACGCTCTTAAAAAATCCGACGGCTTCGGCCGGGTTTAACTATCAGAGAGGTGGGGGGCGTTAGGAAGGTGGTACTGAGATAGTACAGGTGCATTTGAGAAAACAGGTTAGGAAGTTGTCAGCTTACAGTTTTTGGAGGGTTAAATTCAGGATTTTAGGGATAGGCAATCAGGTGTGTTTCAGGGTTCCTATCTTCCTTCAGTTGAGGGATTGGTTCAGTTTTTCAATTATTTCAGGGGCCTTCTAAGGTGGTTAAACATATTGGTGAGTGTGCCTATAGTTTAACGGACCAGGGTGGTAAGTCTGTCAGTACACATAATATTAGGAATCTCCGTAAATATTATTCTGTAATATAATCTGGCATGGACTCATAGAACGAGTCAACGCAACATTATGGCATGACAAAACTCAAGAGATGTGACGAAGAATGCTATCCAGCAAAGTGACATCTGCGAGTGTTAGAGGTATGAGATGGTATGATAAGGCCTGTGCAGGCAAATACCAAGGCTTGTGAAGCAATAGGGTCTCAAAATGAGACTAA
The DNA here is from genome assembly GCA_946902985.2 of Meconema thalassinum. NCBI lineage: Eukaryota > Metazoa > Arthropoda > Insecta > Orthoptera > Tettigoniidae > Meconema > Meconema thalassinum. The sequence goes on along the minus strand of OX336390.1, from coordinate 568,688,090 downwards.
GAAGGATGAAGTGATAGACCTAAGACACTCGAGAAATATCAGTGCGGTTAAGAAATGGACACAATAAGACATTCAAAAGAGTGAGAATATGTGGAAATTTGAAATGAATGTATATATTATGTTTTCCAGGGTTTATTTATGTCATAGTTTGTTTGAGTGTTTGTGATCCACACTCGTTTCACCCGTGTGAATTACATGGGGGCATATTGTGACTGTTCAGGTACAATGTTCCCAAACCCTTATTTGGTTGACTTGGTGATAAGTCAGGTTAGGGCAATTTATTGTTTCATACCATTCCTTTCCTCGTTCATCATCATCATCATCATCATCATCATCATCATCATTTAGGTTATAGGATTTCATTTTATTTAGTGTATATTGGATAAAGCGTGGACTCAGTCATCTATATTTTGTTTAAATTATATGTAAGAGATCAACATGTTAGTCATTTAATTGTGTCAGGCGAGTTTCAGCCTGATGTAATACTGGAAATTCTAGGCCAAATTTAGATTGGGCCGAAAATAACTTCCCTTGTCTTGAATAAAGCTTTGTATATGTTGTGTAAGATTAGTGACGTGGGAGAGAGTTTCGCGCCATGATTTATAAGTATAATATATGGGTTCGAGATTATTGGTATATTTTTATGGTTTCGAGGGTATGTTTACCCTTGTGGCTAACGAGTGAAACATGTGATTGCAAGATGGCAGGAAGCCTTTTTGTGCCTAGTGGAGCGTCACTTGAATTCTATCGTCTGGACAAGAAGGTCGTGTTCTTGCTATTTGGCTTCGCCCTAGTAAGGGAAACTATTATTTGTCACCAGCATTGTGTTTGAGTTTGCTCGAAACTGCTACAAATGAGAACTTACGTTCTATTTGCTAGCACATTGCATATTTTGTACTGAGGTATATTCAATTTCTTTCGCAGAGATGTGGCATTGTAAATAATTATAACCTATAGACACGTGTGTATTTATTATGCATATGTTTTATATACAAATGTATCGTTGCGAACTGTGAAGTAGGCTTTTAGCCTCTGTGTATATTTGAACTGTATGTAAGTCTGCGAGTGCAGAAAATACAGAAAACAACCATCTCTAGCGGAATGTAACGGTAATCATTTAGCCTTTCAGGCGAATTAACAACGGTAGGAGTTACCATGTGTGAAAGCATCTTGTGAAGCTGGTTAGATCTGATCTATCGAGCATGTCTCCTAGATCCGTAGAGAATCTACAAGACTGGCTATCTTTAATTCCATTCATCTGTATGCCACATGTTTTAGTCATTGCCAAGAAGAGAGATAAGAGTATACTGTAGTTTGTTCGACCAGAGTCCTCGCCAGACGTTTTTGTTTCAATACATATATTTAAAGTTTCTCACTAGTTTTTCTTTTTAGGGAGTTGCCCCTGGTAGTTAAATGCCTAAATGATACTGGTTAGGTTCACCCAATGTGTGATACCCTATCATATCAAATGTGTGATATATGTTAGTAAATTGCACCCGATCACCAGTAGGAAGGTGATTTTGGGAAATTACAAAATGGTCGTCCAAGTGGGGCAAGGAAAGTTACACGGTGGATGGGTTAGGGACAGCGGAGGAGTAAACATCTATTACTATATCATCTCCAGATTTTTTCCATATCATTACTACAGGTATTTTGGCTGATTTCAGTAGTTTACGAATTTTTTACTTGGATTCTGGTCGAGAAAAGTTGTACCAAAAGTTTTTGCTGGTGTAGGTTTCTGGGGATTGTAGATGGATGACAGTTCCGGTTGTGAAACTTCACAGTACAATGCACTGAATTCCAAGCCAGACATGAAATTTATCAGGTTTCTTAACCCAAATTTCTGGTGTATGAAATAGGCGACCCCTACGAAGGCAAGGGAAGGTTTGATCGTGGACGAACGGCTGAAGTCATGCCTTGGGAAATGCACACTCCTTTTCTTGCCACTTCATCTTCATATCAAGCAGCTTCGGTGGCATAGTTGGTAGCATGCTGAACTGCTATGCTCAAGATAACGGGTTCCAACCCGGCCGAAGTCGTCGGATTTTTTAAGAGCGTTAAAATCCTTCAGTATGCATTCCTTCGGAGGGGAAGTAAAGCCAGTGGTCCCATGTGATAGATTTATGGCATGCAAACGATTCTTCCACAGACTAAACTTGTGTGAAGCTAAATTTCTAGGTTAGATTTCGTTGGAACGCTCTATCCAAGTTCCAACGTTCACCACTAGATATCAGTGACATCTGGTAACGAAAGTTGGAACTATTTGAAATTGAACGGAACTTGTAGCTCTCCCTAAGGGTGTCCACTTGAAACAGCTACAGCCTCTGGCGAGCTGAACATGTCCTCAGACATTGCCAGCACTAAAAGTCATACGATAAGTAAATAAATCTTTATATCTCCTCCTCTTGGGGATAAGAGTACCCATGTAAGCTAAGAGCATTGCAGGCATTATCTCCTCAGCTTGATGCTTAGAGGGTAACTATTTGTACTGTAGGCCCGGGATTGGACATCTTTCCTCTTTATCACAGCAGCCGTTTGTACCACATACGCTCATCCAGATCGTTTAAATGCATACCAAGCATTGTTCAAAATTTTCTCACCAGTATCACGAAAGCATACAACGTTTTATGTTTGCAGATGTTACTGAAAACTATTCCTTCACCTTACTTTTCCACCATTTTAACATTCACCCACCTGTTGTCTGGCTTTGCAGAACTTATCTGATCCATCAACTCATTCGTGGAATACTGGTCTCGATCCTTTTCATCGAGATAACTGAATATCAACTCCATAGCTTCACCAACAAATTTTTCCTGCGACCTGCCTCTTTTTGGTCCAGACAGTGCTTTGAGCAAAACAATTTTTTTTTAGTAGTCCTCATGATATACAGAGTGGTCCACCAGCCCCTTACTTTTTTTGGAGGAAGGCAACCCAACTAACGCGTATATCATAGTCATCCTAAAAACATTAGTACCTGCTCCTTTACGACCCTAGTACAAATTTACCATTGAGTACATGCTCGCGAATATAGTAAAAACGATAGTGGCAGTATTATTTCAATGACCTTAAATATAATGCATGCATGATAAAAACGATCACAACTCCGAATAACACCTTGTTACGTTTGGACAGGAAGTGTCTACTAATAGATTCAATACGAGGCAGCAATACACCATGGTTCTCGGTAGCTATGGTGGCTAAATCAAGAATTGCTAAAGTACCGTCAATGAAGTCACATTATAGTAGGTTCGAACCTCGAACTAGTACAATTCTTTTTGGCTTAATGTCGTTTATTGTGGATGTATTATGGACGCATATCTATCTGTTCCATCGAGTGATTTTTTAATTGGGTCTGAAAAGGACCGTACTTATACGATGGTACGTAGCCAGATTGGACGACGACATATTGATCTGTAGAACAAAAGCAAGGTATCCTGTATATTCAGGGTAGCAAGTGTTCGAAATGATAACCACCTTGGTTCAAAGGAAAACTCAGACTCACTTAGACCGCCACACATGTCAAGTCAAAGCCCTCTGTAACGTCTCGAGTTGTAAACCATTCCTCATTCTTACGCTGTGTCACGTCAAAGCCCTCTGCAACCGCGGGATTTAATCTAATCCTCATTCGATATTTGACAAATATAAAAAAGTATTAGTTCATCCACTTATGGGAAATACTGTAGTGTATTGAGTTCATTAGACTGTTAACTTGACTTTTCTCACTAATAGCTCGTATCACACGACATTTGCTGGCAAGGAAGCTGTTGTGATAGCTGGTACAAAATCCTGTATGATTCTGTTCATCCTCATCCATATACCTGCTTTTATGACCGAAGTGTATCACATGCTACCATTTTTTACGCCAAGTTGTATAAAATAAAACATGGCGAAGGGTTGTAGTTTGAGGGTATTATTTACAGTTCGCCTTATTAACGCAAAGCGGTCGCAAAACATGCTTTAAGTAAATTTGAAAACATGCCAGGTAATGAATGAATGCATTCCAAACAATATTTAAGATCTAACTGTAATAATTGACTATTTTACCATACGCTTTAATAAGAAGCGCAATAAAAAGCTCTAGAGAGTGTTGGAAGAGTGTGCGAGTGGTATCGCGCCCGCTCGCTGTTATTAAGATCCCGGGTTTAAGACTATCCAACAGCGGGAATTTTAAATTCTTTGAAACTATTTTATTGTACCCTCCCTACCTCGTAGAGCAAGATTTCAACTTGGTTTTGTTCACATGAGCTATGAGGACGATAGGGAAAGTTGTTTTCTTCTCTCATTTAAATGGTTATTTTTCCTAAATACTGTTCAAAACCAGGAATGGATACTATTAGTGATTATTATAATTTTAATAGTTCAATATTTATCCCAGAATAATACTAATAATAATATGACACGTTCTGTATTTGCTGCGTGGCTCAGCGGTAACGTTCTCGCTTGCTGTTCCCAAGGTTGATGGTTCGTATCCTGGCGCAGTCAGCTGGCATTTGTGGGTGCGCAAATGCGAGGGAGCCGTGTCAGTAGATTTACTGGCACATTAAAGATCCCCTTCGGAGCAAAATTCCGGCACTCAGGCGTCTCTAAAAGCCAGAGTAGTCAAAAGGGACGTAAAACCAATAACATTATAATTATCTTCGTCATTTCGCTCATATTGGCCCGTATTGACGCAAATTGAATTCAGTAAAGTTTATTATATTCTGCCCTATTCAATACAATTCATGATGACCTCATAGTTCCACCCCTTAAAACCTCACTAACTAACTAACTATTACTGTATGTGTATAGCAAGTGCTTTTCACACAGATGCCGTTGAAATAAATTATAGTTTTGGTCTGATGCATTTATTCGTGAGCCTACCTACATAACAAATCTATTTTTATGTGGGTCGTCTGTGCGAAAAGCGCTTGCTATACACATACAGCAATAGTTAGTGAGGTGTCAAGGGGCGGAACTACGAGGTCATCTGCCCCAAACATGCAGTAAATACAGATAATTATAATGTTATTGGTTTTGCGTCTCTTTTAACTACTCTGGCTTTTAGAGACGCCGGAGTGCCGGAATTTTGCTCCGAAGGGGATCTTTAACGTGCCAGTAAATCTACTGACACGACTCCCTCGCATTTGCGCACCCTCAAATGCCAGCTGACTGCCAGGATACGAACCTGAAACCTTGGGCACAGCAAGCGAGAACATTACCGCTGAGCCACGCAGCCAGGCAGTAAATACAGAACGTGTCATATTATTATTATTATTATTATTATTATTATTATTATCATTATTATTATTATGGTATAAATATTGAACTATTAAAATTATAACAATCACTAATAGTATCCATCCATGGTTTTGAACAGTATTTAGGGAAAATAACCATTTAAATGAGAGAAGAAAACAACTTTCCCTATCGTCCTCATTGATCATGTGAACAAAACTAAGTTGAAATCTTGCTCTACGATGTATATAATAATTGAAAAGAATTTAAAATTTCCGCCGTTGGATAGTCTTGAACCCGGGATCTTCAATACAGCGAGCGGGCGCGATACCACTCGTACACTCTCCCAACACACTCTAGAGCTTTTCGCTGCGCTTCTTATTAACGTGTAAGGTAAAATATTCAATTATTACAGTTAGATCTTAAATATTGATTGGAATGCATTCATTCAGTACCTGGCATGTTTTCAAATTTACTTATATCAAGTTTTGTGACCACTTTGCGTTAATAAGGTGAATGAACTGCAAATACTACCCTCAAACGACAACCCTTCGCTATATTTTATTTCATACAACTTGGCGTACAAAATTCTAGCGTGATACACTTCGGTCATAAAAGCAGGTGTACTGACGAGGATGAACAGAATCACACAGGATTTTGTACCAGCTATCACAACAGCTTCCTTGCCAGCGAGTGTCGTGTGATACGGGCCTAAAGATATGCTAAAACTTTTTGTTAAAATTTAATAACAAAATAATACCAAGAGAAATGCTAAGAAATACGTATACTTCCATGCGAGCACTGGCGATCAGAATATCCTTCTATATGTTGTTGTTTGTTGTTTCATTTGAGGAGCTAGAACATCGCTGTCATTTAGCCCTGTGTACTAGGGTGTGTGTGTGTGTGTGTGTGTAGAATTTGTCTGATAACCTGAGTTATTGAGGGCTTGTAATAATTTGTGTATTTGCAATTAAGGATTGGGAAAGAGGCGGTCGTGGCCTTGAGATAGAAACCGTCCCGGAATTTGGCCGGAATAGAAGTGGGAAACCATGGAAAACCACTTCCAGGGTGGCTGTGTTGGGAATCAAACCCACCTCTTCTCAGATTTGCTTCACGAGGCTGAGTGTACCCGATTTCAGCCCTCGGACCAGTATTTCATTTCTTGGCAGAGCTGGGAATCGAACCCGGACCTCCGGAGCGACACTTCAATATGTTATTTTAATATCCATGCCAGTTTTTTAATTTTCTGCCATTGCAGGTCACGTGCCATAACCTACCGATTCGATCGTATTCTCTTTTTAAAGTTGCAAAATTCAACGTACTAGTCACAAAAATACATCGTAAGGGAATAAATGTGGCAATATAATTACATCTCCACTAAGGAGCGTGGGCCTTCGTTCAAAAAAGTATGCCCACCACTTACGACCGGGCTTTAACCGATTCAGCCACCAATGCATGGTAGACACCGCGCGCTGCATGTGCAGCAGTTACTGTGGCTGTCCCACCTCAAACGTTTAAGTCCATTTAACTTTCTACTATTATAGATCATGTGGCGTAAGCTATTAATTCGATCATATTACGTGTAGGCCTATGTGTGTTATTTCAAGGAGCAATAAGTCATATATTAGTAGAATGGGCCTTAATATTTGGCGGGGAAAAGTTTACGGTCTGATTTTCTTTGCTAGACCCATGACCCAATTACATTGCTGTCACACAGTCAGAGCGCAGAGCAATATCGACCATCGGGAGAAATGCAATGTTAGTTGGGTTTCATAAAACTAAATAATAAGAGGCTAGTGAACCACTCTGTATAGCAGTGGTTCTTAACCGGTGGTCCGCGAGTGCCTCGGGAAAAAAGGGTCCACCAGCACGTATAGAAAAGTGGCCAATAAATGGGGATTTCGAAAACGATGTGGGTTGAACGAGAATCGTCCGAATGTATTCGCGGCGATGACTATCAGATTTTGAATTGAAATAGCTTTAAAATAAGTGTTATTGAGGAAGGGTTACAACTGATAAGGTGTATTGGGATGAGGAGGAGGAGGAGGCTGAATGGTCCGCAGACGTCTACGGGTTCAGAACCACTGCTGTATAGCATGATATCAATCACCTATGATGCATCTCAAAACAATTAATTCTGAATCAACATTATGAGCACGAGTGTGCTTTTCTATGTTTTTGTTTTTATCAAAATGGTACACTTTACAGAGTTTGTGATTTAAAAAAACAATATTCTTCTTTTTCTTTTTTTCTGTTTGGCATAAAATTACCATCAATGGTTTTTATGCATAATATTTAGTTTTGAATTGAAATTGGGGTTGTTTTGAAAACAACTAAGTGGCAGAACCCATGGTGGAAGACTGTGATCATTTAGCTGCTCTATTGGCATCGGAATGACTTGTGTACCATTTACAGCACTCCACATGAACAACATGTGTTTTCCTCAATCTAAATAAACTATCTTTTCCATCTCATCTTGTAAGACTAGCACTAAACATTTTCATCCCGTTTTCACTTTCACCTGATTCCTCACATATTTAATAGTCTTGCGCATAATAGTTCGCGGCTGGGAGCGATCAGTTTAGTTCGCAGCTCCTTAGCAAACTAGGTCGCTCTTTTAGTTCGTCAGCTCCCATCTCGAATTCCCTGTAAGACAGCTCGTTCGCTCGCCTTGCTACTGTCACTGCATGCGCTCTTTGTTTCTTATAGCAGTTTCTTTATAACGATCAGTGTAGGCAATGCCTGGGTTATTATCCACCTGTATTTTGGGTAATTAGCAACAAATGGGCAAGTAAATCAGTAGCCTAATTTACACAAATGGGTAAAATGGGATATTCAGCTATTCTGTTTTGTTTTTTACTTTACATACATTGTAAGCCTACTCGTAGTATTCTAATTTTTAAATGGATTTCGTAATTTTTTCTATCTATATTTTGTCTTTCAATTGTTAATGGCATGAAAGCGTGTTTTGTTTTCATATGAAACACTCTCACCTCCCCGCTGGAGTTGATTTAACTTTAACTACCCTCATTAACACAAACCTACAGAATTAATTGCCTTTAAATACAGGCCACAAGTGATTTTAACATTTTCCCGACTTTGAATGGGTGCCAAGGTTGACCTTATGGGTCTTCCTGAATAAAATAGAATACAATAAATAGCTGTTGCCCCGACTATGAAACCCCTCATACCAGGCGTAGGGCATTTGAGCATGCGTTCGCTGATGTTACCAGGATCAAGCAAGACAGGAATATAAACACACATGAATTTTAAAGAGATAATCTATTGGCTGTACTATACACATATATACATAATATACAACACCAAAAAAAAAACCTTCATATACACTTGTAATAATGCTTTTTGTACAGTACCTTGTCACTGAATCTACACTCTTAGAGCTACAAACACTTACGGCCATATTAGACCCAGGCCTACCAGCCTCCTATGTATTTACACTCTGTACCGTTCGTACACAAAATATCTACACACGTTAAGAGACAGACTGGTTCACTTCACTTTCTCTCCCCACGAACTGTTCATTCACGTCTCCATTCTCGCATTACTTCTTGATGAACTTCTTATGACTGACAATCATCCTTTTAGGTGTGGTAAGGTATTACCGACAGCCCATGGTATGGATGGACCCATGAAAAACAGTGTAGCCTCTCAATAGCCCGTAAGAGCTCAGTGGTTTGCTAAAGATTAAGTCTTTGCTGGTTCGTTTTACGATACCATGATCCAGTAACGACGACACTAATTGGCAAGTAGACAACGGACTTTCGCTGTAAAACCAAGAAGACCCTTTATGAACACCAGACACGCCATTATAAGCACTGGCGAACGAATACATAACCTCACTGTTCCTGCCTGAACTATATCGTGCGCGCGCTGCTCCTAGCGGTACATCCGTGACAACACCTGAACATAAGACAGTCGTAATTCACACTGACGTCACCCAGTATTTTTCCACGCGCCGGTTCATCAGAGTTCATGCTATTAATAGCCTAGGTATTCCCTGAACTTGCCACCACAAGTTGAATTACTGCCTGTCTTTTCCGGGTTTGTAACATTTCCAGCACTCGAAAATGATGATGATGATAGCAAACACTCGTCTCGAGTAGGTTGGCCTTCCAATACTGAATGACTCTTCATCGATGAGTCCGGAGGTGACTAAAAAGCCCAATGCGGGAGAGACACAGTTTCCCGCAGTGATGACAGGTAGTATCAGGGTCAGGTGAGACATCCGCATTCATTCCCTGTCTTCTAATGAACACTCTGTTCTTTCTGCGTTGCCTCCGATCTTCTATCATACGTCGGCGGTTTTCTTCAAAAAGTATCGCACCACGATGAACAATTGATCTCCAGGATGAGCGATCAAGAGCTAAGGTCTCCCAGTTGTTGATATTAATATGGCACATTTGCATATTAGCCTTTAGTACGTCTTTGAATCGCTTCCTCGGACCTCCCACACAGCGCTTGCCCTCAGTTAGTTCAGAGCAAAACACTTGCTTGGGAATGCGATTATTGGGCATGCGGATTACGTGTCCTGTCCATCGCAGCTGACGTTTTAAAAGCATGGCTTCAACACTGGTAGTCTGTGCTTCTTCGAGAATGCTGGTGTTTGTGCGTTTGTCTTGCCATGTGACACGAAGAATTCTCCTCAAACAACGCTGGTGATATTGCTCCAGCTTTTTAAAATGACGTCTGTAGCATGTCCAGGATTCAGATCCGTAAAGTAAGGTGGGAACTACAACCGAGTTGTACACAAGGATCTTCGTTGCAGCATTGATATCATGGTTGTCAAAAACTCTAGACCTCAATCTTGCAAAGGATGCCCCAGCACGGTTAATCCTGTGTTGGATTTCGGAATCTATATTTGCACTTGATGACAGGGTGCTGCCAAGATAAGAAAAGGCGTTAACTTCTTGAAGCTTCGCTCCGTCGATGGTGACATTGATGTTTCTTTGTCCTTGTCCAGGGGCTGGTTGGTAGAGGACTTGGGTTTTACTGGTGTTAAGTTTCAGCCCAATCTTTTTGTAGGCTGAAGAAAAAGCATTCAGGATTTTCCTAAGTTCGTCCTCTGATTGAGCTACTACTGCATTATCATCAGCGTACTGTAACTCAACCAATGCAGCAGGAGATGTTCGAGTCCTTGCCTTTAGACGGCTCAAATTAAAGATCTTCCCATCCATCCTGTAAGTTATCTGTATGCCTGTAGGAAGATCATCTTTGACTAACTGCATGACAGTGGCAACGTACAGAGAAAACAATGTAGGGGCAATCACACAGCCTTGTTTAACGCCGGTATTAATATGAAATGGTTCTCCAATCGAGTCGTTACCAATGACATTTGCCTTCATATCATTGTGGAGTAGTCTTAAGATGGTAATAAATTTCAGTGGAAAACCATACAATGATAAAATCTTCCACAAGGCTTCACGGTTTACCGAGTCAAATGCCTTACTGAGGTCTATAAAGGCAATATAAAGAGGTCTATTTTGCTCTCTACATTTCTCCTGAAGCTGACGAACAGTGAATATCATATCTGCAGTTCCTCTAGAAGGCCTGAAACCACATTGGCTCTCTGGGAGTATTTTCTCCACCAGGGATAGAATACGATTCGCCAAAATACGAGCAATAAGCTTTCCAAGGCATGATAACAAAGATATACCACGATAGTTGTTGCAGTCTGCACGATCACCTTTCTTAAATATGGGAACTATCAGACTATCTCTGAAATCAGCAGGCATTTTTTCAGTTCTCCAAATTTTAATGATAAGATCATGTATGTGGCTTATGAGTTCCTCACCTCCTTCTTTGAGAGCTTCCGCTGGTATTCCATCACATCCAGTAGCTTTGTGTCGCTTTGCTTGATTAATAGCACACTGAACCTCATCTAGTGTTGGCAGGGTACCGAGTTCTTCTTTGATGGGTGCTTGTTCTAATATATCATACACCTGCTCATCAATAACTGAGTCCTGGTTCAAGAGGTCTTCAAAATGCTCCTTCCACCTATTCATGATGGAGTATTGATCTTTTAGAAGTGTACTTTTGTCACTGGACCAAAGTGGATTTCTACCAAACGTGGAGGGGCCATAAATCGCTTTTGTGGCTTGGAAGAACTGTCGCGAATCTTTGTCTGCTAGATATTGCAGCTCTTTAGCTTTGGATGTCCACCATGCATTTTTGAGAGCACGAGTTCCTCTTTGGACATTTGCCTTCGCAAGACAAAATGCTTCTTTCTTAGTACGGGAGTTCATATCTTTTCTCCAAGTTTGCAAGGCTTTTCTCTTTTCTGAGATTAATGCTTCTATTTCTTCATCATTTTCATCAAACCAGTCTTGATGTTTCCTGGTCTTATATCCCAGCGTTTCCTTGCAAGCATTCTGAATAGCGGTCTTCAGACTCTCCCAGTGCAGTGTTACATCTGGATGGTATTCCTGTGGCAGTGTCTGGCTAAGCAACTCTTTATATTGGGAGATATGCTCTGACTTACCAAACTTCTCGGTATCAAAAACATGCCTACAGCTCTTCTGTTGCTTCCTCCTCTGTGTGGACAATGGTATACGCATAACTGATCTGATAAGCCGGTGATCTGTCCAACAGTCATCGGCTCCTGTCATTGCTTTGGTGATAAGAACATCTCGTAAATCTTTCTTGCGTACAATCACATAGTCAATAAGATGCCAGTGCTTCGATCTAGGGTGCTGCCATGATGTTTTAAAGCGATTCTTTTGGCGAAAGATAGTATTGGTGATTACCAATTCATGTTCAGTGCATTTGGAGAGCAGTCTGACACCATTGGAGTTTTCGCTACCAACTCCCTCCTTACCAATGACACCATTCCAAACATTGTAGTCCCTGCCCACTCTAGCGTTAAAATCTCCGAGTAAGATGATCCTATCTTCACGGTTGATGTTTGATAGGACGGTATCCAGATCTGAATAGAACCTTTCCTTAATGTCATCATCAGCATCTAGTGTGGGGGCGTATGCGCTGATCACCGTGGCATGCTGGTTGTTATATAACCGAAGTCTTAGTGTCATGAGGCGTTCATTATACCCAGTTGGAAGCTCTGACAGATCCTTGAGAAGCTTGCTCTTAATGGCAAAGCCAACTCCATGTATTCTGTGTTCGTCCTCACGTTTACCCTTCCAAAAGAAGCTGTACCCTGCACCTTGCTCATTCAACTGACCTTCCTCAGCAAGACGGGTCTCCTGAAGTGCTGCTATGTCAATGTCATATCTCCGTAGCTCTCTACCCACAATAGCTGTTCTCCTTTCAGGTCTCTCATTTGCGGGGTCATCAGTGAGTGTTCTTACATTCCAGGTTGCAAAATAAAATTTGTTACTTATACATTTTCGACCGCATGGAGGTGACACCTTTGGACGCGGCTATCCAATCGGTAGTATAAGTGGCTGACTATGTTTAGGGCACCTTTTCTAGCCCCTTCCCCATGTGGGGTGAGCAGAGTGGACCCTAAATAGGACTGCTCAGTCGTAGTTGCAGCGGCCGAATTGCTCTACAGCCACAACCCTAAGCAAGACGACCGATCACACATCTACCGCCTACGTGCCAAGTTATCACTAGAGGCTCCCAGACATCACAATCCTGCCCCCGTCGCAACTTCTTGATCGCCGCAGGACTTTGAAGAAAGTCAATGTTGTTGGAAGACTGCTGTGCGTGAAATCTTTTTACGTGAGAATGTTGCTGCACATCAACAAACGCACATTACTTGATGACTTAGGAAAGATGTTCAATGGCAAGCAAATGCAAGACGATTGAATAAATCCTAGTCACTGCAGCCTTCATCCGCCATTCCAGCCAAGGAGGGACTCATTGCCCTTATGCCTGGTCCGCCGTTGAGGACTTTCTATGCCGTTGACCACAGGTGGTTCATCCGTCTTTAGGGAAAGTTTCCTGTCCCAAGGGCAAGAGAGTGCCCTAACCACTACCAGCTCATTCGCCTCCCTGGGGAGCCGGTGGCATGGTAGTGGGGGACTCCTTATCCCGGGAGTCACTCGGTCGTCAGAGCCTCGTTAGTCTAAAGCAGGGTGCACCACGTGCAGGTGAGGTTGACATTTGAGTAGAAAGCCTACCCCTTACTCGAAAATACCAATACATCGTACCTTATAGTACAGCCAGGAATTGAAAATTTAACATTGCTAGTTCATAATAAAGCCATTAACCCCAAACCAAAATGAAATAATGCTTCTACTCAAAATAATACAGTCTTATGTGTCCCAGTTCCCAAAACGTAATAAATCGCAAAAACTCCGTATTTATAATATCAAATATCCAAAAACCGATAATTAATAAACAATGACTCTAGTTGGTCCGGAACATCCAAAGATGAATCCGTCCACACAAAAATACACAGACACAATAAAAATCACAGCTTCATCCCCACGTTAACCCAATATAATAAGATACGAATAAAATACCCCAAACTAACTGCACAAAGCAAAAACCCGAGGGTGAGCTAATGTAACTGAATAAATTCGGTTACACATATGCCGGGTAAAATTTCTGCTTGAGCCTCCTGCAATACTTATTAATGTTGAGCAGTGGTTACATTTTGCTTTCTTTTTTCTGTGCCTTCCGTGAAATGTGTCCAAAGGGAGCTATGCTTCCTTTTTGATGACATCGTAATACATAACCTAAAACAAAACATATTAACCTTATAATCAAATTGATATACATTACTCTACTTCACATGGTCGCATTGTAGAAGTCACATAATATTTGGATAGTCATATTACATCAGTGGCGGTTCTCCATTGAAGCGTTTGAATCACAGTTTCACCTGCTTTATTACAAAATAAGTAAAGATAAAGAATACATATTTTGGCATTCTTTTATTTTTAAACATGAATTTTACTGCATTAGATGTTACCAATTAAGGCATGAACATCGACCATCAAACGACACGGCACGGTGGCACGATGGCGATTCTACCGCCGCGTTGCTCAAATAGCCTGATGCAACAGGAATGTGCTGGCAAAAACGTTGCTGATTGAGTATTGAGTAAGGCCAGAGAGGGTACGGAAGTCAGCAGTAACCATGAAAACAGGAGTTCCGTGATGCGAATTCAGCCAGCAAGCGAGTAGTCTGTCACAAGTGAATACTCGTCACCAGTGATTGCTCATCCACATTGCTCTCGTTTCAAGCAGTCTGTACTGTAACAGTTACTGTACTCGCTGCACGTGCAGTTTGTGTGTTAGATAGCGACGTGTTGCGTGTGTAGTAATATGTTTTACATTTTGATATTCAGAGATATAAAAATACAAAAATATGAGTATTGAAACATTAATGAAATCCCTTATTCCTTCCTTATTTTCTTTCATTCCTTGTAGGAACATAGGGCAGCTACAAACTTCTTCCATCTCACTCTATTGTTGGCCATCCTTTTAATTTGGGTCCATGTCTTTCCTTCTGAGACGTTTTCTTTTTCTATTTTTTCTAAAGCCAAAAGTCGTCATTTGTTTATCATTAGTTAGATACCGTACCTAAAATAAAAACAGTATGGACGATGTGTTCGTGGAAGCATACACTTATTATTCTCTTAAATTTTTTTCACGTGGGGTCGATAACCTAGATGCTAGGCCCCTTAAAACAACAATTATCATCATCATTTTTTTCGCAAATGTCGGCGCATCACCATCCGATTCGTGGGCGCCCACAGGATTTTTTCCAGTAATCTATTTCATTTCCTACTTGTCACTAGGTGATGATAAAATGTACCTCCCCCCGGAATTTCGGTTTCATTTCTTACTTGCTTCGTGGTATTCATTATTTGGCTACTCTGAAACCGTTAGGTACATTATCTTTATGGCATAAATGGGAGGAATAGGTTTTTTAAGTTCCGAGTTTTTGTCCATAGAAGTTTGCTTTTCTTTGTGAGTCATCGTCATAATGTTCATTTCTTAAGAACAGGTAAAAGGTAGTTGTATCACCATGTATCGACAAAAATAAAAATCAAGCAGTTCATTAAGATCCATTTCGCCGATTTCATAAATAATTGGAGATATTCTCCAATACCGTAATCCCAAATGACTAAGTTAAATAAATGGTATTATCCCTACATCTGAATCAGTTAACTATCAGTAACTTCAATTTACGAACTGCCACTGTATTACATTACAAATATAAGGTAGTTATTACCTGTTAGCGTTTTAACACTAGTAGTGTGTTATACTGTTATTATTAGAAACCAACATTGAACATTCGCCACGCCGCACTGCGCTAAAACTTGACAATCTTGTCACTAACAATAGATAACTCAATCAACTGAACTGAATGAACGAAACAAAGCGCATGCGATTGTGTAATAAGTGTTGACGTGATGAGCTACAGCGGCTCTGCGCTTTCGCGCTGTTACAAGTCTGTCAGCGGAAAAGGATCGAACGAACTAACAAGCGAGGGATCTGGGAACTAACACAAGACTAATATTTAACACTTTCCATTCATTCTGAACGCCTTAGATGACCACACTAAAATTAAAAAATAGCATCGATAGTTCGATGAAAGACTCAATTCTCGTATAGTATTACAAGACATGTAGATGACCGGGGGATCTGGAAGGAAATAAAAAAAAATATATTAATACACATTATAATATATAAGATAATTAGTTAAATAACCATATGAAAGTTTATATTCTAGAGAGTATAACCCACAAGGATGAGCAAATTGCTAGCAGAATCTTGAAATGTACCTTATAAATTCAAATCGCTCTAACTTTCGACCTTTGTGTGTATATATATATATATATACTAGGAACCCGACCCGGCTTTGCCCGGGAACAGTTATGAATGCATTACGTGATAAGCGCTTTTCTTTTTCCAATGTCATTGAACAACGGCCTATATCTGTTTTACGTCTCGGCATGATGGGTTAAAATCACTGACTGGACTATTAATTATATTATCATGGAGATGCATGTGCAGCAAATTCTTGTCAGATGTAATTTAAGAATGGCGAGTTGCATGAAACACAAATCCTCCATCCGTCCAATCTTAACTTAACTGTGAATTTTGCGGAACAAAAAGTTCACAGGCGAAATGAAGAAAAGCCGAGTTGTACTTCCAGGGAAACTCCAAACACAACCACTCTTCTCTAAATATTTAACTCAACACGACTCGACAGTTCGCTGCTGGCTGTATCTGGGGCAATAAGCTCGTCCGCTAGCTAAGCTGTAACTGGGGTGATGGACTCACCCCTAGCTAACTTGTAAACTGTCGCCTCAGTAACTGAATGGAGATTGTTGGAAGAAATGAAAACGTAAAAACACTTATAGTAAGTGATGTATTGAAGATAGAGATAATCTCTCCTGGCCTTTTTTGTAGAACTTTTCATGCTGTACAATTCATATAGATATTTTTAACGGTTTGCCCAGCCTAAGCTTACAAAGCGCTCGGACGCCAGTTTTTTTTTCGACTTTTCCACTGAAATTGTTACTGCTCCACTTCCTTTGATCATAAATAAATGTTTTTCAGTGGTTCTCGAGATTACCTGTGACATCCAAAAATCAGGGACTTTGTTTTATAAGTAGAGATTATACGCCAATCAGTATATCACTCAGGATATACTAGAATTGATGGATGAAAGGCGGAAACACAAGAATCTAAGAGATGAAAAGGGGAAAGCAGAATACAGACGTCTGAGAAATGAGGTTAACAAGAAGTGCAAGGAAGCGAAAGAAGAATGGTTGAAAGAGAAATGTGCAGGTATAGAAAATTGTCTGAAATTAGGAAAAGTAGACACAGCTTATCGAAGGATTAAGAATACTTTTGGGGAAAAGAAGACTAAGTGCTGTAATATTAAGGACACAAATGGAAAGCCTCTAACAGATAGGGAAGAAAAGGTTGAGAGATGGAAAGCTTACATAGAGAGTTTGTATCAGGGAAAGGAGATTGAGAATCATGTAATGGAAAGGGAGGAGGAAATTGATGAGGATGCGAAAGGAGATTTAATATTGAGATCAGAATTTGATAGAGCTTTGGAAGACTTAAGCAGGAACAAAGCACCAGGCATAGATGATATACCGATTGAGTTGCTACGCTGCATAGGAGATGAAGGTCTGATCAAGTTATTTCACTTGGTGTGTAGGATTTATAAGACAGGTGAGGTACCCCCTGATTTCAAGAAGAATGTAATCATCCCTATACCAAAGAAAGTGGGAGCTGACAGATGTGAAGATTACCGTACAATCAGCTTGATTACTCATGCTTCAAAGATCCTGTCTAGAATAATTTACAAGAGAATTGAAAGCCAGATAGAAACAGAGTTGGGTGAAGACCAGTTTGGTTTCAGGAGAAATGTAGGAACAAGGGAAGCTGTACTAAGTCTTAGGCTGATTTTAGAAGGTAGAATAAGGAAAGATAAGAGAACGTTCATGGCTTTTGTAGACTTAGAAAAGGCTTTTGATAACGTTGATTGGACTAAATTGTTTGACATTTTGAAATCAATTGGAATAAAGTACAGGGATAGAAGGGTGATATACAATCTGTACAGAAACCAGACAGCAGTCATTCGAGTTGAAGGACATGAGAGAGAAGCTGGTATTCAGAAAGGTGTAAGGCAAGGCTGCAACTTATCACCCATACTTTTCAATCTTTACATTGAACAAGCAATGAAGGAAATTAGAGAAAAATTTAAAGTGGGAGTGAAGATTCAAGGAGAAATAATTTCAACTCTGAGATTTGCTGATGACATCGTCATCTTGGCCGACAAGCCTGAGGATTTGAATGAGTTTTTGAATGGTATGGACTCTGTCTTACGGAAAGAATTCATGATGAAAATAAATAAAGGTAAAACAAAAATACTGGAATGCAGCCGAAATAAATCAGAAACCTCTATGGAGATCAAATTGGCAGGTGAAAAGCTGAAGGAAGTAGGAGACTTCTGTTACTTAGGAAGCAGAATAACCAGTGATGGACGAAGCAAAGAGGATATTAAAAGTAGGTTGGCTCAGGCAAAGAAAGCATTTCTACAAAAAAGGAATCTGCTGACATCGAATATAGATTTAGGTATTAGGAAGTCATTTTTGAAAGCCTTTGTCTGGAGCGTGGCGCTCTATGGAAGTGAAACTTGGACTATTGGTGCAGCAGAAAAGAGGAGAATTGAAGCATTTGAAATGTGGTGTTACAGGAGAATGATGAAGATCAGATGGGTAGATAGGGTTACAAACAAAGAGGTATTAAGACGAGTGGGAGAGGAGAGATGTTTCTGGCGACTGCTAATGAAGAGAAGAGATAGGTTGGTAGGACACATACTAAGACACCCAGGAATAGCAAGCTTAGTTATGGAAGGAAGGGTCGAGGACAAAAACTGTAGGGGTAGACCAAGGTTAGAATATGTTAAACAGATTGCCTCCGATGTAGGGTGTCGGAGCTATGTAGAGATGAAACGATTAGCTCAGGACAGGGAGGCATGGAGAGCTGCATCAAACCAGTCAAAAGACTGAAGACTCAAACAACAACAGTATAATTTAATATAATATAATCCCCCTTCCGTACAATCTTAATTGACTGTGAATTTTGCGGAACGAAAAGTTCACAGGCGAAATGAGAGTTGCACTTCCAGGAAATGGCGAGGTGAATGAAACTCAAATCCCCCTTCCGTCCAATCTTAACTTGACTGTGTTTCACAGGCGAAATGAAGAAAACCCGAGGTGCACTTCCAGGGAAACTCCAAACACAACCACCCTTCTCAGAAGTCTTAACTCAACACGACTCAACGGTTTGCTGCTGGCTGTATCTGGGGCGATGAGTTTGCCCGCTAGCTAGGCTGTGACAGGGATGATAGACTCGCCCTTATCTAGCTCGTAAACTGTCGCCTCAGTAGTTGAATGGACATGGTTGGAAGAAATTAAAACAAAAAACTCTTATAGCGGGAGAAGTATTGAAGATAAACATATGCTCTTGCGGACTTTTTTGTAGAACTTTTCATGCTGAACAATTCTTACACTCATAGTATTTAGATATTTTTAACGGTTTGCCCAGCGTAAGCTTACAAAGCGCTCAGACGTCAGTTTTTTTTTTTTTTTACTTTTCCACTGAAATTGTTACTGCTCCGCTTCCTTTGATCATAAATAAATGTTTTTCAGTGGTTCTCGAGATTACCTGTGACATCCAAGAATCAGGGACTTTGTTTTATAAGTAGAGATTATACGCCAATCAGTATAATCTAATATAATATAATCCCCCTTCCGTACAATCTTAATTGACTGTGAATTTTGTGGAACGAAAAGTTCACAGGCAAAATGAGAGTTGCACTTCCAGGAAATGGCGAGGTGAATGAAACTCAAATCCCCCTTCCGTCCAATCTTAACTTGACTGTGTTTCACAGGCGAAATGAAGAAAACCCGAGTTGCACTTCCAGGGAAACTCCAAACACAACCACCCTTCTCAGAAGTCTTAACTCAACAAGACTCAACGGTTGGCTGCTGGCTGTATCTGGGGCAATGGGTTCGCCCGCTAGCTAGGCTGTGACAGGGATGATAGACTCGCCCTTATCTAGCTCGTAAACTGTCGCCTCAGTAGTTGAATGGACATGGTTGGAAGAAATTAAAACAAAAAACTCTTATAGCGGGAGAAGTATTGAAGATAGACATATGCTCTCGCGGACTTTTTTGTAGAACTTTTCATGCTGAACAATTCTTACACTCATAGTATTTAGATATTTTTAACGGTTTGCCCAGCGTAAGCTTACAAAGCGCTCGGACGCCAGGTTTCTTTTTCGACTTTTCCACTGAAACCGTTACTGCTTGGCTTCCTTTGATCATAAATAAATTATTTTCTACAGAAATCATCCTCGAGATATCCTTTACAGAATGGTGAAAACCGCATCAAAATCCATCCAGTGGTTCTCGAGTTTACCTGTAACATCCAAGAATCGGGGACTTTGTTTTATACCAAGTAGAGATATATATATTGAACCCTTGCGAAGAAGCTTTTATGAGACTCTGTTTCGGGGTAGTGTTTCGGTTCATAATGAAGTTGCTAAAATGTGCTTCTTATCAAAATACAAGGAATCATAGCCTAAATATATGGCATAAAGAAAGAAAAGTGAAGAAAAAAAAAAAACACGCTCCCAGAGATTTCCACAAATTCAGGACCTGAGACTTGGCCTGATAAAATCTACTTTTCCAAATCATGTGCATGGGTGATGCGAATGCATGCAAAATATGGTATGAGTACATTTATACGTGATTCGTGACCATAATGTGAATAATAATATTGTATGGCCTCGGGTGCCTGGTGCAAGCTTTGTTAATTGACACCCAGAGGGTAGCTTGCATGTCGAATTTCGTCGTTCCTTTGAACGCTATGAAAGTCAAGGAGGTTAGATATCTAAACTCCTTGACACTCAAGTGCTTCCAAGTAGAGAATGGAGGAACTTTGTGTTGGCGGAAAATCCCGAGATTAATTTTGCCATTGAACACGGCCTACTGAATTCAAATGGGTTCTTTAACATGCCAACAACGTATGACATGAGTGTCGTGATTTTTGTCGCCTTTCATAAATCACCATGGCCAGGAGCGAACCTGCAATCTTGGGGTTGGTAGTCCGACACTATAACCACTCACCCACCTTGGCAAGCTACCATCATGTGAAGCCGTCAAGTTACGAATCTGTATGTAACGGGATAGAATAGCGATGGGAACTAAATATTACAAGAAAATACATTACCGACACTCGCTAATTTAAAATATTTACAACAAAGATTTCCGTATGAAATCTGGACCCATGTGCCAAAGCACAACAAAGATTGCCTCAAACAGGACTTCACAAAATAACACAAGTATGATTAACGTGACCACGCAACCACAAAAGAAAACACAACCAAATGACCGTGTGCCATTTTACATAAGACACAACAAGGTGTCATCAAGTTAAATGAATCAAAATCAAATATAATGAATACAAAACACAATGCTCAAAAACGCATTTATTTACAATACAAGCATTTTCATTTTGACGTAACACATCACACATTAGATTACCGTGCGGGCATGAAGATCTTCCCCTTTAACATATTCAAGGCTTTAACCGAACAGGCGATCATCTTTAACAAGGTCACAGCCGGGCCGTTTCCCCCTGCCTAATTAGTGTCTCGAAATAACTTAGACCAGCGCTCCGTGTGGACCCTCGCTTCTACCTGTCAATCACCCACGTGTGTCAATAATATCTCGGGCCTGCCCTTGCACGGCTCCAAGACAACGAAGAATTACAGCTGTCACCCAGCTAAATGTGTGTGTCACAAATACAATTATCCCATTAATTCCCTATGGAATTACAAGATTCAATAGGACTGGTCGGGTTCTTCGCAAAGCTCCACCCGCCATCCGACGTGCTGCAGACAAAGACTTGGACACAATGCCAATCTTTTGTGCAAATTCAAATACACACACAACATGACACACAAACACACACAATATCACACGTATGGGTTTGACAATCGCCTATAAAAAAATAAAAAAATCACATAAATATTTCCTCACTCACCGCGCATCTGATCTAAGCTTCCGACCGAAGAATCAAAATGCTATCATCAAAATAAACTCGTACTTCAAAATAACAACGGATGGTTCTTTCCAAGGCAACTCATTACATGCCTGTTCAATCAAAACAGCAAAAAAAGATAGCTCCTCATCCTCCCCCCCCCCCCATATCTAATTATTTATCGTAACTCTAATCCAGCTTCACTTATCACCTGAGCTGTAACTCATGCGTACGCAAAACCAAAATATTCGCAACATGTACACGTAGTACATGGATTAAAATACACAAATAAAATACAAACAAATCAATTAGTGGTCACGTGTCCTCACACATTTACATTTGAGTGTCGGGAACACTACATTTTACCAAAAACAAATTTAAAATCACAAGAAACAATATATACAATGTTCCCATGCCAGAATCTATCTACATAATTGAATAAATCCAATGTTTAGTACTCAACCTTATCTGCAACATTACTTTAGCGTATGTCACTGTTCATGACCCAATCGGATGTTTACTCAGCCATCATCATCGCTGCGGTATATCGAATGGTTATCATCCCAGTAATTGGCCTCGTACCAACCATCTTGATATCTTCTTAATGATGAAAATAAATGTTCAGATTAATTCAAAATACACTAAAATATCCTACTAGAATTGCGATCAAGAGTTATTTTCACTCATAGTCCTAAGCAATTACTCTCGACGACAATTTCCCTAATTAGCAATTTATGCTCTAATTGCACACGCATCATGGCACACGCTATAAACCTTTTACAGAAATATTTGAAGTGTTTGAATGTTAGTGTAGTCAGACCAATGCCTGCTCTCAAATAATTAAGTTCAAATGCAGAGTAATATCACAATGGAGAGTAATATCTCATCAGAGATTCAAATTATAAAGTGTCGTGAACTATCTTTTCAGAGACGCAAATGGTAATATCACTCGTCTCCTCAGAGACGCGAAAAGAATTGTCACTTGTCTCTTCAGAGACGCAAAATAGAATGTACTTGTCTCCTCAAGACGCAAAAAGTAATGATACCTGTCTCCTCAGAGACGCAAAATAGATATTACACTTGTCTCCTCAGAGACACAAAATAGAAGTAGTCACTTGTCTCCTCAGACGCAAAATAGAATGTACTTGTCTCCTCAGAGACGCAAAAAGTAATGATAGTTAGGCTTGCACAGTGACCTAATTTATACAGAACTGGCAGATATCACACGAGTGGGGACGATAAAATTACAATAAATCTTAGAAATTGGCGTACAGACTTGCGGGTGGTATCATTGTTCTTCTCTCATCGTGCAGGTTATAGATCTGCCATGCGGAATAAAATTCCACTGTAGATTAATTCCAATATCTATTTCCCTCGCTTTTTTATCCCACACTGATTTTCCCACCGTAGAAAGCATAATTTCTCTGATTCGTCGATTCAAGTTCAATTCCTTGTTCCAGTCAATAAGACTCCGCCCCCTTGACGTCACAAATCATTTCCCTTCTCGCTTGCTCAAACATTGCGCTTTCACTCTTGCATGCTCACACAAAAGTGCCTGGACTCCCTACGTCATCAGTAACGCCACGCATCCAGTCCACTGACCCATCATTTCCAATAACTAGTTAAATATAACTCCCTTGTTTCAAGTGCTCGAAATCTTGCGACATCAGGTGGCTACTTCATCCGGCCTTACTGATACCTCCAATACAGCATACAATTATTATATGATAATAATAATAAGGGTTCAATAAATATATATAGTATAATTATATACTTCATATATAATACAGTACATGGACGTGTGCTTTTTTTAACATTTATTTTATTTAATTTTTAATTATTTTAAAGAAATTTTAATACTCTGCAACTTTCATCTTGACAATGTTTCTTTAAAACAAAAAAGTGAGATGCTAGGAGGGCAAGTTTTACAAAAAATGTGAGGAGAAATAACTTTTTTCAAAGATATCAATTTTTTCCAGTGGATATCTCTGAAATTATAGCATATAGGAACAAACTTTTATACCAATTTGTAGGTAATGTACTCCTATCATTTTGCTATTCTATGCAATATGATACACCATATTCGAGTTATAAACGAAAAACTTAAAAAGGGGCCTTTAAAACCTCCCCCACACCCTGCTGACCCAGAAATCGATGGGACTTGATTATACTTTGTTCAAGGGACTAACCCTTACACATTCCTTACACTTTTACAGCTACATGTTTTAACGTGCCTATTTCGATTTTTTTTGTCTAGTGTTGGAATGTTTCGTTTCAGGTATACCTATGGATGTAATTGGTCTCTGGAATCAAGGGAGAATGCAAAGGATCTGTATTATTTAGCAGATCGCTATCTTATGGATGAGCTGAAGATGATATGTCTTGAATATCTTTGGCCAAAAGATGTGGAAAGCTTATGGTGTGCCTTTGACCTAGCTACATGTAATGATCTCTGTGAACTTAAAACAGCTGCACTGAAGGTTTGCCATTAATAAAATAGGCTTTAGTAAAATTTTCATTTTGCCAAAAAATAATTGTATGTGTAGTTTATGTGTTTGAGATGAAACGAGGTTCTGAAGACAGAGAGCATTGCCTTTAGAAGTTGATGATGAGTTTATAAGTTTTGATTATCTTTAGTCACCTTTTTCTTTAAATTTCTGTGCCTAATGGGAGATTGGGTTGCTCTTCAGAAATACTGTGGGCCTCTGTTTAATGTTTGTCTGAGACCCAACTACTGTATTTTGTACATCAAATTCAGGAAAAAGATAGTGTGGTTGTGATATACATACATACAGACAGGCAGACAGGGTCATTATCTGTGTGCACGCAAGTAAACACAGCAAGCTAAGCCGGCTGTAACTGGTGCAGATCGCGGGCGCAAACGAGTCACCTCCATGATCCCCTATTACCAGTTAACACTGCGGCCTCCTCTGCTTCTACACCCCTCACTTTGAAAACATTCAACATTGAATCTAACCATTGCTTCCTAGGTCTACCTATCCTTCTCTTAACCTCTTGGGTAACCTCTCCTCCCCTATTTTCTTCACATGACCCCGCCATCTGAGTCTGCTTATATGAACAGTTTCATCTATGTTCATTTCTAACTTAGCCTTTATCTCTTCATTATGAGTACCTTCCTGCCGTATTTCTAGATGAAATTGAACATTACAGCAGATGCAACTTAGTTTTTATTCCAAGAAAAGAGAATTAAAATAAAGAGCGGTTGAAGTACATAATTCCCGAGTAACCTTTGTAAATGTAGTTACCACATCAAATCAGGTTAACAAAATGCACACAATGGTGGCTCTTCCTTCCATTATTTCATTCAAGGGAGTGACTGAATATTTCAAATTTGTGAACATAATTGTTCTCAGTTTTCCTTTTTATCAAAGGAAAAGAAAGGAGGGGCTTATAAAGAATGTTCATCAACTCCAGCTCTCGAATTTTGACAAAACTTGGGAACAGAACCACCAAATGAGAGTTCTAGTGGACAAGAGAGTGATGGTTCATTACCGTCTCTTGCCCTCCTGCTGACAGGACATCTCCATCATCTGCTGGCCATTCCATACCCAGGACGATCAGTGGAGCAATGCCAACAAAAGCGAGGGAAGGTAACATCACCTTCCATGAACAAATGTCGCCACCAATCGAAAGGAAATTGACAAGGGTTATGTTGAATCCTGATTCCCAGTCTTGGGAGGGGGATAAGGTCACTCTTCATTCTTCCACTAGTGAGAGAGAGGAAGATATGAACACTGTCAAAATTCCATTGAGGAGACCATTCGTTGATAATAATAATAATAATGTCGTATGGCCTCGGGTGCCGGGTGCAAGCTTTGTTATTTGACACCCAAAGGGTAGCTTGCATGTCGAATTTCGTTGTTTCTTGAAGCACTATGAAAGTCAAGGAGGTTAGATATCTAAACTCCTTGAACACTATAGCGCTTTCTAGTAGAGAAATGAGGAACTTTGTGTTGGCGGTAACTCCCGAGATTAATTTTGCCATTATGAACACAGCCTACTGAATTAAAATGGGTCCTTTGACATGCCAACATCGTATGACATGGTGTCGTAATTTTTGCCGCCTTTCAAAAATCACTTACCACGGCCAGGAGCGAACCTGCAAGCTTGGGGTTAGTAGACAGACACGTTGACCACTCACCCACCGGGCAAGCTCATTCGTAGATGAAGAAACTGTATCTAACCCCCCCCGCCAAGGGCTCGCGACTAGTGGGACGTGGGTTGGCGACCACAGGACCTTATCTGAGTCCAGCATTGCTTCCACTTACTCGTGCCGGGCTCCTGTCACCTTCTCTTCCGACCCCGAGGGTATTAGGGTAGGAGTATTATTCTCCATATTAGGTCCGTATTTAATATTCTTCTAACTTTCACTGTAGTGTTTCCGTCTTTCCAATACAAATTAGGGTATCCGAGGCCTAGGGAGTCTTTCACTTTCCCGCCTTAAGTGGCCCTTTTCTTATTTTTCCTGATCCCTCATTCTTCGAGGGGTCAGACCTCTTGTTTTTAATTTCCTGATATCTCCTGCCTTCTGCTGAAGGCCCTAATGGAGGCAGGGTGTGTGTAGCCCCACCAGTTCTGGTGCTCCCTGGATAATGCTACACCCTCAAGGACTCCCAGCCGGTGAGCTCGGGATTTGGCGGTCCCGAGAGATTCCTGAGTTGGGTCAAGTTTTCCCCCCTTTTCCATTGCCTTTGGGGCAGACCCTCTCCTCTTTCTCTATCCTGTCTGCAGTTCATGGCTCTCCTTCCTTCCAAGTCCCTCAATTCTTATTCTTCAAAGGTGTAGGGCATTTTGTTTCCTCCTGTCTTCTATTTACATTATTCTTCTTTTTCTTTCCCATTTTCTCTTCTAGTTAGTAAGTCAGTAATTAGTTTTAGTTGTAGGTTTCATTTGATCATCTTTCATTTTTACTATCACCCAAACCATTAGGGGCTGATAACCTATATGTTAGGCCCCTTAAAACAGCAATCGTCATCATCATCTAAACTTCTCGGCCTGGCTTGGCTATCTATGGCTATTAACGATCGTTGAGTGTCAGCGAGTTTCCACAACATTGCCACCGGGGTCATGAGGGAGACAAGCAGTTCCAGCCACTTTACTTCTCACTGCACAGGACTTCTTTCACATGCAGCTGGGTATATAAATGGACGTTCATCCATGAAAATTTGTTCTGTGCTTATTTCGAGTCAAGTGTGGCCAGGAAACCCGATTAAAGCAGGAACTTGATACCTTTGAGGCTGGGCTACTGGTAACCACTTTGTTGTACCTACACTCTGTCAAGTTTACCTGTGTTCGCCCATCACAAGCGACTGGTGACACGGTTCACGGTGAAAGAACCGTTTCAATTGCTGGTGTCTCTGAGCTACACAGCTATTGGCAACCAGCATTATAGATTCAACTACTTGTTGAAGTGAAGTGGTGTTTTGTGGAGAGTTTCAGGCTCTGTGTTCTGGGTCGTCAGTGTTCCACGCTGTGGACACGGTTCAGTTCATTGCAGTTGTGTTGCGTGTGAAACTTAACTTATGTACAGTTGTCGTGTGTGTTGCTCCAAATAACGGAGAGTATTGGAAGCATTAACAAAAGGTACTGTAAATATTTTTGAAAGGGTTTATTTCGCTGTGTATAAGGTGCATTCAAAAAGTAACGAGCCGGAGGCTGGAAGTAGACTGTCATGGTTCCGTATTGATTGACAATCAAGTATAATATAAATTGGGAGAACCGCCTGATCAATACACAATTACATATATAGGGCTATATTAATCCCATATGGTACATGTTTCGGGGCCTATTATGATGGCCCCTTCATCAGCCAAAAATGCACAAACCGCTGATGACATCGGCTAATCGTGGCATGTGTAACGAGGTGTGGTTCAGATCAGAGTGTGAAAGGTCACAGCCCGTCGCTAGAGGGCACGCGTGCACGTCACGTGATGATAAAAAGCGAGCAGCAGCATGCATCAATCGTCCAACGCTGCCAGTCGCTTTGCAAACAGTGACATGGAGGCATCAACCGAAGAGCAAAGAGGTGTTGTTCGGTTTCTGACAGCGGAAGGAGTAGGGGGAACGAACATTCATCGCCGAATGTCACAAGTGTACGGCGAACACTGCATGTCCCTTGCAAGGGTCAAGGCATGGCACAAACGCTTCAGGGAAGGACGGGTGTCGTTAGCCGATGATGCCCGGTCTGGGGCACCCTCCTGCATTACCAATGACAACGTCCAGCTGGTTGACGCACTCATTACCCAGGACCGCCGAGTGACAGTGAACGCCATAGCCGCCATGGTCGCTCCACGACAATGCATGACCTCATACGGCCAACACAGTCGCGGCACTCCTGCAGAAATTCAAATGGGAGGTTCTCGGCCACCCTCCATACAGTCTGGACCTCTCTCCCTGTGATTACGCCCTGAAAAGGGCTCTGCGGGGCCAACGATTCACCTCGGACGTAGACGTCCAGCTGTACGTGCGGAACTGGTTCACATCGCAGCCCAGGGAATTTTATGAGACAGCCATTCACCGCCTCGTGTCACAGTGGGACAAGTGCCTCAACAGCCAGGGCCAATACTTCTATCATACAGGTACTGGTTTCTGTATTTATGCCTCCAGCTTGTTATTTTTTGAACGCACCTTAATTGTATCTATACCACCAACTTGCTGAAGCCCAAAACCGTCACCCACTTTGGAACCCTTAGCAAGACCGTAAAACTCAAGCAATTGACCAATATCCTGCATAAATGCAAAATTTCAATAGCAGCAGTCCAAGAAACCAGATTTACTGATGTTACTTTTGAGTCAGAAGGTTGTAGAGTAATTAAAGGGAAGAACACACACGACTTGATTTAATGATTTCCGTCATCGGATTCACATCAACTGCAACTGGCGAACGAGTCTCCTTGTTATCCTTCAGATGTGGCAACAAGAAGAACCCTGAAAAGCTTCAAATCTGCTGGCAGGCGCTCGAAGACGAGATTGGCAAGATCCCCAGCCACCATGTCTGTCTCCTGCTCTTCTGAATAGCTCTTCATTTGTCATATCGTCCATGAAACAGCAATACGTCGTATCCCACAAGACATCAATTTTACAGGGGACACAAAAAACATTGCTGGACTTCAATAGTACATCCTAAATATATTATGAAAGTGTTAAATTGATTCATTCTAGTCTCGTTTGACTGCTACAATACAAAAATGGAGTTTTTTACATTTTTCTTGAATATATGTGGGTTATGACATTTTGAATCAACCAATTTGTACAGAATGTGGGTTGCGACGTTTTGCATGTTGGTACTTTCCTACAGATTTACTGTTTTCAGACAAAATATAAAAGCTAATAACGGTTAATATTGAATATTCTATACACATACTGCTTAAAATAAAGTGGATAAATAATAAAAAATATATTTTATTGATAATGAACTAATGTACTGTATCCAAGATCCTCTCAAGGTTACTATGTGAACATAATATATTATTTAACCATAGTCAGTATTTAGAGTTTCTTTCAAATAAGAGAATTAGTGTTAAGTAAGTAGACTATGCCAGCCCCGAGGTGTTGGGGTAGCGCGCCTGTCTCTCGCCCGGAGGCCCCGGGTTCGATTCCCGGCTCCGTCAGGGATTTTAGAAACTGACATGAGGGCTGGAACGGGGTGCACTCAGCCTCGTGAGGACAATTGAGTAGCTGTCTGACATTGAGGCAGCGCACCGATCACGAAAGCCAAGATTAACCGCCGAGGGGACCCGATGCGCTGATCACGTGTCACCCCAATATCTGCAGCCCAAATGGCTGGGCAGAGGTTGCTTAGTAGGCCTAGGCCCTTCATGGGCTGTAGTGCCAGGGGTTATTTTATTTTTAAGTGATTAAAATTCTTAGAATGAGCACTTTCCTTAAGGATCAATGCAATATAATCTGTAATTTGTGAAGTTGTAGGTATATTTTTGCTTTGTGTTATTTTGCTAGTTTTTCCCTACACATCAGGGGCAAACACATTTCAGAAACCTAGTCTGCTCAATAAAAATAACAAGAGAAAATACATTACGAAACTAGTAGCAATCTTTTGCATCAGTACTGTTAAGTCAATCACGACATTTAATCATTAGGGAGTGAATCGTAGAAGGCATGGCAGTCTTTTGGAAGACTGATTTCAACTGCTGCATGTGATAATACTTCTGGGAAGAAATTTTCCATGGTTCGGAGTGGAGTGAAGGTCTTTTCTTTAGTTTTCGTTGTATTGTGCTGTGGACTGAATCAGATTTTAATTGCGTGTGCCCCTTTCCAGAAACTTTTGCCTGATTGTTTGCCCGTTCTTGATGACATGGTCTAGCTATAATACTGTCAATACTCATAGTTGCAAACGTTGATACTGACAAATCGGTATCGATTTCGATGAACCAATAGCACACACAGTGATGTGCAGTTAGGTTGAAAACTGTTAAAAACTGCCATTACTTTATGGCATGTTAATTTGGTTTTATAATAGAAAGCACTAGCCTGAATGCATGCTGCAACCTTCACTGCTTGTAAGTCCATGGTAATTACAGTGCACTGTTTCTGTGCAGCAAGAGTTGTATCGTCTTCCTTCTCTTTCCGTGCTCTATCTTTCCTAATTTTGTGCTGGATCCAGTCTTCTTCAGAAAGGTTACCTGCCTCATCTTCAGCGCACATGTCACAGTGGTCCTTTTTCAGTTTATGTAAGGACAGATTCTTTCCATGGAATACGGATGAAAATTTAGTTCTGCTTACTGGAGTTCCATTATCATGTTAAATATTCTCACAGTAGCCTACAAATCATACAGCTGAGCCAAGGAATCTATACTCTGTTCGAGAAATAATTTCGGTGTATTACTCCTATTGTAATGCGAAGGAAGATTTTACAAATCGTTCAAGAATTTATTTAAATGCCCCAATTGCTCTTTATGAGCTGCAGGTTTGTCACTCTTCCTATTTTTCACTGTGACTTCATCTGAAGCATACATTCCTGCTTAACTTCTATGCTTCCAATCTGTCACAGAATGCTGTCCTAACCCCAACGTTGGGAGGAACATCTTCTTGCACACAGGGTCCTGAGTACCATTCTTTCATTTAAAATAATAAAGGAAGGTAACACGTCTCCGAGATTATTCTTCAGATGTGTATTACCACTTTGGTACTATTTTCTTAACTTTTTTTTGCGACAAATACATTTTGCTGCTTTCATGGCATTACTGACCAAAATTCTTGAGATATATAATTTCGCTCCTCCTCAATGTCATCACATTTTTGTTCTGCATATTTCCTACATGATTCACAGTTGCATCTATCTCCTAACTTTGCTTCATTTCTGGGTTGGTCCTGTACAACTTTATTCTTTTTAATCCTATAGGCTAACCTATGTATCCCTTCCCTTGCATACACTTCCTTTTATTTAAATTTCTACTCCAGTACTTACAATTACCCCTCTTTTGCCTTAAAGAATTATCAAGTGGGGAAGGGTGAAATTCTGTATCAAAAGGCATATCTGAAGCATCTGGGTTAGCTGTTATGACAGAAATGTTGGTGTCTGTAGCAGAATCTTGATCTTCCCTAGGTTCTTCCAATTCCCTGAGTGCCCCTGCGAACGGCTTACTACAAAATATCTAAGTAAACAAAGAAAAAGCTGTAGCTTGTAGTTTAGCGTGACCGTTAATCTCAAGATCATGAGCCACGGGACCTCCTTTTTACGTGGAATCCGAACCACAGGACATGGCATTTCACTTCGAAAATCTCACATGCAATGACCGGGAATCGAACCCGGACCGCCTTGGTGAGAGGCATACAGCTAGACCGCTGAGCCACCACGCCCCCAGTAAACAAAGAAAATGGCTACCTGCGATTTGTCGTAACCCTCACATATATGTGAGATACAACATTATGCCATTGCGGGGGTATAAGATTATGCTGAAAGCAAAATGTCGTAACCCTAACAGCATGGGATACGACATTTTGTTACTCACTGAAAACATCACCGGGGATACGACATTTTGTTTTCCATGAAAATAAAATAGAAATATTTATCGGAGGGATATGACATTTTTACTGAAGATGGAAACATAACCCAGAAGCCTGAAAATGGCAAAAAGTCAATTTCGCTGAAATTGAGGGTTACGACATATTGCCGTTTCATGGACGATATGTTGTATCCAACTGATCTTAAGCATTCTTCTCCAGCACCAAGCCTCAAATGGCATCAACTTCTTATCTTCTGACTTCCCTATTGCCCAGGTCTCAATACCATACAAAGCCACACTCCACGCGTATTTCTTCAACAGTCTTTTCCTTATTTTTAAGTCTAAACTTATGGATGTGAAGAGATTCTTCTTTCTATAAAAGGCGTTCTTTGCCTGAATAATTCTACTCCAAATTTCTTGTTTGCTGGTTCCATCATACGTTATCAAGCTTCCCAGATACTTATATTCCTTCATATGTTTTATTCTATCATTCTCAATATAAATTGCTGGTGCTCTTCTATGATCTTCCTGGTTCCGACTGCATACGAGTACTTTTGTTTTATTTTTATTCATCTTCATGTTAAATTCGTTTTAAGGATGTTATTCATTTCATGAAGTATCTGTTGAAGATCATCTTCATATCTGTTGTTAAAGCAATATCATCTGCGAATTGGAGCATGCCAATCTTTTCCCCATGTATATTTACTCCAACTTGAATTTCTTCTCTTATTTATGGCGTCTTGGACCTACAAATTACAGTAAATAAATAAGGAGATAGCGAGCATCCTTGTCGTACTCCTTTTTTTAAATTTCAACCTCTTCCTGGTTATTGCCAGATATTATTATTCCCCTTTCATTCTTATACAAACTATGTATTATTCTTCTATCTCTATAACAGACTCTCACTTTCTTTAGCAACTTGAACAGTATATTCCAATTCACGTAATCAAAAGCGTTCTCCAGATCCACGAATGCTTGATATGTTGGTATAGCTTTTCTATTTCTCTTTTCAATTATATGTCTTACGAGGGAACTACCTCAGCTCGAACGGCTAAAACCGACTGGCCGTGCGCTTAACATACGAAGATATGTCTATTCTACTACCCACCATGGGCATTTATCTGTAAAACCCCGCATTAGTGTACAATCAATGTTTGGATGTTTTGGCGTCCAAAGATTGCAGAAACACAATTCGCAGCAGAAACTACCTTGCAACAGGCAATTCGGACCATTATATTAGGGAAAATCCATTCCTAGCAATTGGTTAGACCTTTAGCATATTATGTGGTAACATTCAAAAAGATTGCAGAAACCCAATTCACAGCAGAACTACCGTGCAACAGGCAATTCAGACCTTTATATTAACAAGAAACAGATGTGGTGCAGTATCATGTGGCAAAAGGTTGAACACTTGCTTGCAACAAGAAACCTTAACACATGCAGTCGTCGTCGTCGTCATCCAATACTCGTATCCGAGTGTATGTTTCTTTCCTGCATTACTAATTTGTATTCATTCGATGGTGATGTCGCTGGTGACTCAACAGACCAATTCTGCAGTACCGTGTTGACATAGTCATCTTTCCCACAATAGAAGATACTGTGTTGTCCTTCATTCGACATCGAAGTGTAAATGTTGAGTTTCAATGAAGTGATTAAAAAACAGCGGAACAGTATGCACACTTAACAAGGGCAACATGTAGACATACTCCATTATTTACAATGTTCCCGCATTGCAACAGTCCAAACTCAAAATGCCACGGTGATCACATTATCACATACTCAGATGGTGCTGGCGACCGGTCACGTACCTTTACAGATGAATGGCATTGATAGCTATTGACATAGGTAAAACTGTATACTTTAAACCCACTTTCAGTCAGTTTTTGCCGTTCGAGCTGGGGTACTTCCCTTGTTAGAGTTAATATTGCTTCTCTTGTTCCAATGTCCCTTCTGAATCCAAATTGGTCATCCGTAAGGTAATTATCAAGGTTTTTCTCCATTCTCCTAAGGATGTAAGAATTTTAGATGCATGCGTTGTCAGGCTTAATGTCCTAAATTGATCGCAAGTTTGTGCTCTGGCTTTCTTTGGAATTGGAATTATTATGCACTTAGTCAAGTCAGTTGTTACTATTCCAGTTTCGTACATTTTGCACATCATTCCATAAATTCCATCTTCAGCTTTCTCTTTGCAGTTATTTAATAGTTCTGCAGGTATTTTATCTATACCTGGTGCTTTTTTGTTTTTCTAAATCTTTCAGTGCTCTTTGAAATTCTGATTTTAGTATTTGGTCACCTCTATTCTCTGCATCTGTCTGGTCTTCTTCCTCCATTACTTCCTTATTCATAACTTCATCTTCATAAAGGCTCTCTACATATTCTTTCCATCTTTTCCCAACCTTTCCCTCTTCATTGTCCATTCTCATCTTTAA
Source organism: Meconema thalassinum (assembly GCA_946902985.2). Lineage (NCBI taxonomy): Eukaryota > Metazoa > Arthropoda > Insecta > Orthoptera > Tettigoniidae > Meconema > Meconema thalassinum. Next base: position 568,653,953 of record OX336390.1, on the reverse strand, counting down.
TACCACATGCCTTCTGTTTCTTCTCACCAAAAAATTGCTTCAGATTTCCATTTGCTTTTTCTAAGTTATTTGCTTTAAATTTGGTGTCTATTTCATCACATATATCACATAAGTATTTTTCTTTGTCCTGCTTGCTTTCCCCAACAATTTCATTTCTCAGTCTTCTATATTGTTGTTTTCCTTAGTCACTTGTGTCATTTTTGAACCTTCTTCTTACAGTTATCATTTCTACAACTTCCTCACTTATCCATGCTTTCCTGCTGTTTTTATTTTTACTTTTCAGCAGATCTCCTGCAGTTCCTAGTATTACCTCCTTCAGGATTCCCCACTGACTTTCTATTGATTTCTCTAATATGTCGGTATTTCTTTCTATCATTTCATCTGTTCTTTGGAAATCATCTCTAATATATGGCGTCTTAAGTTTTGTCACCTGTAGATACTCAGTTTTTCTCTTAATGATTTTCTTATTTTTGAGTTCCGCGTGCATCATGACTAGATTATGATCGCTTACAATATCTGTACCTGGATAGCTTCTGCAATTTTTAACCTGGTTCTTAAACCTTTCTTTTACCATTATGCAGGGCTTCCAGCGACTCACTTTTCTCACTATTATTCACTATTTTCAAAGCAGCCTCTCTTTTCTCACTATTTGATAAAATTACTCACTATACTCACTTTTTTTTTACAAAACTGGTCACATTCTGCGTTAAAAATGGTCTCATGCACAATCAGATTGGTAGAAACGACCCAAAATATACCCATGAATGGGTAGTTCATTTTTCTGCCACTGGTGCCTGAGCACGCTGCCGGCAGCGAGCCAGGCGGCCAAAAAGCATGAAAAGCTTCCATGGTGCAATACCACAGCCGGAGCCGTGCAGCGATCACCGAAAATTTTATCAAAAGTTCACATTTATATTTTTTTTATGATTTACATTTCTTGAGTGTTGCATTGATTTTCCTGTCCATTATTTCCAAGTGTCCTTTAACTACATGAAAAATCACAAACAATACTCAGAGATATTGAAGTGGTAGAGTGTGTGAGTGACAGAATAATGAAAATTAGAATGAAGATGAAGAATGACGTGATGGACTTCATACAAGTGTATGCACCACAGACTGGAAACAGAGAAGAAGATATTGAAGTATTCCTGGAGGATGTAGAAAGAGTAATCTCAGATGTAGAAGTGGTGATCATGGGAGATATGAATGCACAAGTCGGAAATGAGAGACAAGGAAAGGAAGAAGTCGTTGGACCATATGGATATGGGAAAAAGAACCGGGAAGGAGAGGAACTTGTAAACTTTTGTGAAAGGAATGGACTGATAGTGGGTAATTCATGGTTTCGGAAGAAAAACAGCAGGAAAATTACGAGATATGGGTGGGGTGATAGAAGAACAAAATCAGTAATGACAAATCGCAGAAAGCTGATGGATGTGACAGCTTTACCAGGAGAAGCATTTGATGGGGACCATAGAACTGTGGTGGCAAAATTTAGATGGGGAAAGTTGGAAAACCTAAAGGAGATCAGAGAAAGTAAAATAAAAGTATGGAAATTGAAAGACAAAGCTATACAGGAAGATTTTCAGGAGAGATTGAAGCAACAAATCCCAGTTACTGAAGTGGAAAATGTAGAAGAGGAATGGTCCCACTTTAAAAAGGCATTTGCTGGTGCAGCAGAGAGTGCTTGTGGTAGGACGTCAACAAGAGTGAAAGAGAAGGAGACACCGTGGTGGAATGAGGAAGTGAGGAAAGCAGTGAAAGAAAAGAAGTCTGCATGGAAAGAATGGAACCGAGATCAAACAGAAGAAAGCAAAAGGAAGTATCACGACAGCAAACGGAGGTGTAAGAAAGTGGTAGGAGAAGAAAAGTTGGGAAGAATTTACACGAAGAATGGAAACAGATGTAAGTGGCAGTAAAAGGATGCTGTATGGACTTCTAAGAAGTAAGAGGAAAGAAAGAGTTATTACGAAGCTAGTGAAAAAGGAAGATGGAGAGTTGTTAACACACCCGGAAGAGATAAAGGGACGATGGAAGGAGTATTTCGATAAGCTATTGAACGTGAGCAATTGTACTGGTGAGATCGAAGTGACACAGCCTGACGACTCTATAACAGAAGATGATGTAACAATGCTGGAGGTAGAATTAGCAGTACAGAAGATGAAGATGGGAAAAGCAACAGGGGTGGATGAGATCAGTGTAGAAATGATAAAGGCTGCTGGACCTGTTGGTATGCAATGGCTGTATCGACTGCTAAAGTGTGTGTGGAAACGGAAATGTGTACCAGAAGACTGGGTGAAAGGGCTAATAATACCAGTGTTTAAGAAAGGGGACAAGAAAGTGTGTGATAACTATAGAGGGATCACCCTCATATCACAGATAGTAAAAATACTGGAAAGGATATTAGAAAGAAGAATGAGAAGAAAGGTGGAAGGAGAGTTGCAAGAGGAACAGTATGGCTTCAGGAGTGGAAGATCCACAGTGGACCCAATCTTTAGCTTGAGGCAGGTGATGGAAAAGAACTGGGAATATGGAGAGGATTTGATCATGACATTCATAGATCTAGAAAAGGCATATGATAGTGTCCCCAGAGAGAAGGTATGGGAAACCATGGTTAAGAAGAGACTGGGAAGAGAAATGTTGGTAATGGTGCAAGCAATGTACAACAACTGTGTTAGCAGGGTTCTGACCCCTGTTGGAAAGACAGATTGGTTTAGGAACAAGACTGGACTAAGACAGGGGAGTGTGCTGTCACCTCTTTTATTCATAATGGTAATGGATGAAATTGTAAAGGAAACAAAGGAAGTATATGGACATAAAGAAATGAAGTTACTATTATTTGCAGACGATATTGTGGTCTGGGGAAGGAACACCGAAGAAGTGCAAAAACAACTAGATGCACTGAACGAAAATATTCAGAAGTATGGCCTGAAAATCAGTATAGAGAAAAGCAAGACCATGGTGATGACAAGAGGGGAAAGACAAGGAAAGGGCATTGTGAAAATTGGAAGTCAGAGTTTGGAAATTGTGGACACGTTCAAATACCTAGGAAGTGAATTGATGCAAACTGGTAGGTTGGACATGGAGATTGGCAGGAGGGTACAGCAGAGCAATGCATTCTATCAAAGTGTAAGAAAACTTGTTTGGGATAAGGAAGTACCAAGGAAAAGCAAGGAGGTAATGTATAAAATGTACTATGTACCCATATTAACGTATGCAGCTGAGACTTGGACCCTGACGAGCAGGCAAGAGAGTAGAATCCAAGCCAGTGAAATGAAATTCCTAAGAAGTATGATAGGTAAGACAAGGAAAGACAGAGTGAGGAATGAAGATGTTAGGAAGGAAGTTGGGATGGGAAAACTAAATGAGAGAATTGAGAAGAATAAACTAAGGTGGTTTGGACATGTAAAGAGGATGGAGGAAAATAGAATACCAAGACAGATGCTGGAGGCGAAGTGCAAGGGTAAGAGAGCAAGGGGAAGACCTAGAACAAGGTGGATTGATTCAGTGAAGAACAGCGTGAGAAAAAGAAATCTGGACTGGGACAAGATCGTGGAAGAAGAATGGTGGAAGGAAAGAGGAAAGTGGAGAAGTGCCATAAATACCCCGACCCGGCAGGAGCTGGATAAGGGGAAATGATGATGATGATGATGATTAACATAGGCGCAATTTGGTTGTCATTTTTGGGGGCCTAATTTGTTATTCAGACACACATTCTTAAAAATTTTGTCTAGTTCAATACAGTTTTGTCACTTTTGGGGGGGGGGGGGGGCTATGGTTGGTTTTGGGGAGCTTAGCCAACAATCTTTTAACAAACGTTAAAATTATGAACCTGATATACGGCCATAAATGCGAATAAGGCTATGAATTTACTCACTATTTACTCACTTTTTCATTCAAAAACTCACCTTTTTTTTCACTTTTTGGAAGAAAAAACTCACTATTTTTGGACGAGTGAGTGGATGGAAGCCCTGCCATTATGTAATCCAATTGCGCTCTTCTCGTGTCTCCAGGAGCTTTCCAAGTGTATAGTCTTTCTTGGGATGGTTGAAAAGTGTATTTGTTATGACTAATTTATGCCTAGTGCAGAATTCTATCAATCGTTCACCTCTCCTATTTCGGACTCCCAGTCCGAACTGCCGACAGTTGCTTTCTCTGTTCCGTCCCCTACCGTTGCATTAATATCTCCCATAATGATTACTTTGTCTACTGCTCTTGTTCCTTCTATCAGGTGATTCAGATCTTCATACATTCTTTCAATTTCCTAGTCATCTTCATTTGTAGTTGGCATATATGTTTGAATTATAACAGTATTGTTGCCCACTGTTAAGTGAATATTGGTTATTTTATTTCTCAACGTATCCATACATTATATTTTGGCTTGGCAATATCCAAATTGTTTCATTCGTCTTGCACATATAAAATACTAAGTCAGTTTGGATTAAGATTATGTACTGCATTACCCAATTGGACAGCTAACTTCTACAGAACGATCCAACTAGTAGAAGTCTTCTGGTTTATTTCAAGGTAGACCACATCAATGTGATACAGACTGCCGTATCCATTAAGGTTGATGTGTAGTCATATTACGTCAGATAATATTGAACCACACTGAAGTTGATTGTGATATAACTGGAAGATACATCATATATCAGCGACGTCCGTTTCACTGTAATCGAACCATTCATATGTTTTTTAATTCTTTTTGTGAGCTTTCTTTTTATTTAAATTTCTAATGGTGTTTTGTAAGGATATCAATTTTCTCTTTTATCTTTGTAAACTTAGTTTTAAGATTATTTTAATTCAATATACATTGACGAAAGTGTAATTGAACACCAAAACATGTACGTTAAAGCAGTGATTAAACCACATTCTTATGTGTTTCACAAGGCGGTTTTGAATAAGATAGTACCCATTATCTGTTGGGGTTGCGTTATTAAGGGATTTTTTCCGGCTATTGGCGGCCTGTAGGTGAAGGTCAGTAGAAGCAGTAAAAGCAGAGGTCAGTTTCAATTGGTACCCAACCAGGGGACTACTTAAAAAAAAGTTTGTCCAGATTTTACTGCCATTCACTGTATCTTAACTTTGTGAGACCAAGCTTTCGTCTATAGTGCAAATTAAAAACGGCTGTTCGTTAAAGAACATACAGCCTACTTTCTCTTGAATGTAAGTCTGCTATTGCATCCAGACTAATAGATGGTTTGTTCCTCAGTTTAGGGGCTGCGACAACGCGGTCATGTAGCCCCGTGTACTTTGGGTGTGTGTAGAATCTGTCTGATAACCGGTGTTAATTGTGATGGCTGTATTAGTGTGTGTTATCTGTAATTCAGGTGAGAACTGCAGACATTCAATTTTCAAGTAGTTCTTACTTTTGCTACTAAGTGCTACTGTCAATGACTACTAGTTGTGAACTTGGTTGCGATGCCACCTTAGTCGGCTCCCGGCGACGAACGTTGGAACTTAAGAGCGTTAGTCTAATCTAACTTATAATTTAGCTTCACACAAGTGTAATTAGTGGAAGGTTCTTATACATGCCATAAATCTATGACACAGGCCCGCCGGCTTTACTTCCCCTCCAAAGGAAGGCAAACTGAGGAATTTTTAGCGCTCTTAAAAAAATCCGGCGACTTCGGCCGGGTTTTAACCCGCAACCTTGGGCATAGAAGCTCAGCATGCTACCAACTACGCCACCGAAGCCGCCTAATTGATCCATCGACAATCTTGAATATATGAAATTGTTGATCTAGTGCCTTCCTTCTTGATTCATTATTGTATGTGGAGTAGGATTGTCACAGACGATTACTCTTTACTCCATGACTTTTGTGTTTCTTGTTGTTGAGAGCTTTGATACATAAGGCCGTGAAATGTTGTAATGGTGGTTACCAGAATATAAAGTTTTCTTATGAGAAGTCTTGGGCGTTTCATTCAATTTGTTTTATTGGTTATACCTACTCCGGGCAGGCGTAGGTCCCTAACAAAATATTGGCGACCTTGCCAGGATGACGTATTAATTCAAACAACTTGAAGATTGTGTTGATTTAAAGACCGCGTGTTCCTGCTCTGTGTTCGTATTGGAGATGGAGAAGTTAATGAAAGCGCGGAAGCCGGTAAGAGCGACTTTTACGAAGACGTACAATGCGTTTTTGCAAAACTTAAATCAAGAAATTCAAGACGGCGTGGATGACGACACCTTACAGTCCTTGCTAACCAAATTGGAGAGGTTGGGAATGGAGCTGGCACCGTTGGACGAGAAAGTTTTAAGTATGTTGCTGGAAAAGGAAGGGAACGAGTATGACCGTTAGTACGAATAAGTAGACAGTTTTAGAGACAGATTGGATGATGCAAGACAGAAGTATGCTCTACCGTTGCAGGCTAATTCCAATGTATTGGCAGTGGTGTCAGCAAGATCGGTCCTATCAGATGGGAATAAAACCAAAAGGCAATTGAAACTACCTAAAATAGAACTCATGAAATTCGATGAGGAGATTAAAAATAGGTTGGAATTTTGGGGACAATTTCGGCCCATTCATGAGGACTCTGAAATTGAGGACAAAGACAAATTCCAATACTTGATCCAATCCACGAAAGTTGATAGTCGCGCTAGAAAATTAGTTGCCAGTTTCCCCCCAACTGCTGAAAATTACCCTAAAGCAGTGGAATCTCTTCAGGGTAGATTTGGAAGGGAGGATTTATTGACTTAGTTCTATGTAAAGGAACTCCTAAGTCTTGTAGTGAGAAATGTTTCTCAAACAAGGAAGAAGACTCAACTTGCTAGTCTATGTGACAAGTTGGAAGCACAACTGAGAGCTCTGGAGTCTATAGGTGTTACCCGAGATAAGTACGGGTCAATGCTTTTCCCTCTAGTAGCATCTTGCTTGCCTGAGGAAGTGTTACGTGTCTATGTCTACGGCTATGAGGGATCAAGACAATGGACATGCCGACAAACTGACTGCATTACTTGGTTTTCTGAAGGATGAAGTAGAGAGTGAAGAGAGGATTACATTTGCTCAAGCTGGTTTTGGAGTTTCTAGTGAATCAAGGAGTGCTAAAGTTAAAGAATGGAAAGAGAGTAGTTTAGCAACTGCTAGTGTTCTCTTTGCTGGTAAAGGTAAAGGAAACAGTTTAGCGTGTGTCTCCTGTAAAAAAAAAACACATAACAGTAAGGGGTGTTATCTTGCTCAAGAAATGAACTTAGGGGACAAACGTGAAAGGCTGAAAACAAGGCTTGTTTTTTGTGTCTGAAGGTTGGACATAGGGCTGCAAATTGTATTACGAAACTGAAATGTCTTGTGTGCAGTAGTAAACAGGAAGCTATTATGTGCCCAAAATTAGATGTAAATAGGGGTGGTTATAAAGGTGAGGAGAAGCACCAGGAAAGGGGCTCAAAATTGCCTGGTGTCCCAACTACAGCCCTTAATACACAAACAAGTGATGTTTCGTAAGAACTGCTGCAAACTCTTGTAGTTAGTTTGGTTCATCAAGGGAGAGAAAAAACTGTACGGGCGTTGTTAGTTACAGGCTCGCAGAGATCCTATCTGTTAGAGAAGATTGCTGTGGAAATGGGGTATATTCCATCAAAGACTGAAAAAATTGAACACAGGCTTTTTGGGGGTGCTTCAATCAGTGCCAATGATCATAACCTATATGAGATAGATATAGACGACCTACATCATTCAATTTCTCGAAAAATAAAGGTGTTGGGACAAAAGGAAATTTGTAGTGTAATCCCACTGTTAAACCGGGGCCCTTGGATGGATGAGATCAGAGAAAAGAAAATCTGTCTCTCTGATTTTGGCCCAGAGCCATTTGAGATTGGACTACTAATCGGCGCAGTCACTGTGGGTAGTTTATTGACTGGGGACACAATCGAGTTGAAGTCTGGATTGGTTGCTGTTAGGACTACATTTGGTTGAACAGTGATGGGTCAGCTTTGGAAGACAACTGAAAACGATAGCGCCGTATCCATGGTGAACTCTCTGTTTGGGTGAACTGTGGAACCTGGAAACCATTGGAATTGGTGATCCTGATGAAACACTATCGAAGAAGGAAATTGAAATTGCAACATTGAAACATTTCCAAGAAAATTTTAAGATCAATGAGGAAGGAAGGTATGAAGTCGCACTTCCGTGGAAAGAAGATCAGCAGTTACTGTCAGGCAACAAGGAAGTTGCGTTAAAAAGACTGGTTTCTGTAACACACCATTTGATCAAGGAAGACAAATTTGAGAAGTACCAGCAGGGGCTTCAGGACTGGGAACAGGTAGGGATAATCGAAGAAGTTGGTCAGGAGGGCTCTCAGGATGTTGGGTATTATTTACCACACCGAGGACTTTTCAAGGAAGGATCGAGTACAGCGGTGAGGCCGGTGTTTGATGCTTCATGTAAATCGAAAGGAGGACTTACACTCAATGACTGTCTGGAAAAGGGTCCTAATTTGTTGGAAGTAATTCCTTCTATTTTGAACCGGTTCCGTTTAAACAGGATAGGTGTGATCGCAGACATTAAGAAGGCTTTCCTTCAAATTTCAGTCTCTGAGAATGATCGAAACTTTCTGAAATTCCTGTGGTGGGAGAACTTCACTGAGGGGACTCTTAAAATATACCGCCACAAACGGGTCGTTTTTTGAGTGAACTGCAGTCCATTTCTACTTGGGGCCGTATTGGACAGTCATCTGAAAAACAGCACATGCTTCACTGAGACAGCAGATAAACTAAGAACCTCACTATATGTAGACAATTGCGTCACTTCCTTGAACACAGAGGAAGAACTCAAACAATTTGTGGATGAGTCTAGGGAGTTTCTGTCGCATGGAAAATTTGACCTCCGAGGATGGGAGCACACCAGATTGAGTCTGGAGGATGAGGTTCCCGAAGTGACACCCGTTTTGGGTTTGTGGTGGGACCCAGTAGCTGATACTTTGGCTTGTAAAGTAGCAAAATTAAAGGAATCTGATGATTTCACAAGGAGGACAGTTTTGTCGGTAGCTCAAAGTATCTTTGATCCAATTAGATTTACTTGTCCGGTTTCCATTGTGCCAAAGGTTTTGCTTCAAGAAAGTTGGAGAGAGAAAATAAGTTGGGATAGTCCACTGAGTGAAGACTCCCAAAGCAAATTCAATAAATGGTTACATGAACTGTCCTCTATTGCTGAGATTAAAGTGCCTAGAAGATTTTCTAATTGTGAAGACAGATCCTCTTGGAGTATGCATGTATTTTGTGATGCCAGTCAAGTGGCTTATGCGGTTGTTATTTTCTTGAGATCATTCAATGGGAAAGGATTTGAAGTGCAACTGGTCGCAGCAAAATCCAGGGTAGCACCACTCAAGAAGGTGACGATTCCGAGACTGGAGCTATTAGCTTGCACTATAGGCTCACGTCTTGCCTTTACAGTGAAGGAAAGCTTGAATCTAACGGATGTCCCAGAGTACTACTGGAGTGACTCGTCCTCTGTTTTATGTTGGATACGAAGAGAGGAAGCTTGGGGAGTGTTCGTCACTAACCGAGTGAAAGAAATTAGAACATTAACTAACCCAAAGCGTTGGTTTCATCTACCAGGGACGGACAACCCAGCCGATCTTCCTTCGAGAGGTTGCTCTACGTTGCAGCTGATTTCTTCTCGTTGGTCTGAGGGACCCGCTTGGTTAAAGTTGGATGCAAACAGCTGGCCAACACGCATTGTAAAAGTTAATGAAGAGGAGGTCGAAGAAGAAAAGGCCATGTTACCAATACTATGTTTGTCTCCCAGAAAAACCACTGGTATTTGAGGTATTTTTCCAAGTACTCAAGAATCGTCAGAATGGTGGCCTGGATGTTACGGTTCGTCAACAATGCCAGGAAGGACGTAGTGAAAAATGTTGCTTCAGAATTAGATTGTCTTGAAATTTCAATGGCAGAGAAACGACTGCTGAAATTAGTTCAGGAAGAGAAGTTGACTGAAAGGGACAACCAGAAAACATTCTGCCCTTTTAAAGACCAGATGGGTCTCTTCAGGATTAAGACAAAAATTACCAACAGAAAGAATGAATATGATTTCCGTGCGCCGGTTTTATTGCCATCAAAGCACCCTTTGACTGAGACGATAATCGGAGATCATCATTTGAGAGCCTCTCATGCTGGTGTTCAGATTATACTCGCTATACTCAGGGAGCACTACTGGATACCAAAGGGAAGAAGGGAAGTGCAGGAGATTCGAAAATGGAAAAGACAATTCCGGAAACGCCAGCCCTTCCAGAAGATTGTGTGAGAGATGCAGGTGTATTTGAGGTAGTGGGAGTGGACCTTGCTGGATCGCTATACTTAAACAAGGCTTGGATTGTGATTTTTATATGTGCCGTACTGAGAGCGGTCCATTTTGAATTAGTCATGACTTTGTCCACTGCAGGTTTTCTGTTAGCTCTTAGGCGTTTCATAGCCCGACGAGGGAGGCCTCGTGTGATTTATAGTGACAACGGGACAAACTTTGTTGGCACCAACAATTTGTTTGGCTTCATTGACTGGAAAAAATTGTGTGCGGAAGTATCAGTTAATAAAATCAAGTGGAAATTTAGTCCTCCTTCAGCCCCTCGGTGGGGTGGATTCTGGGAACATATTGTGCAAATGGTCAAGAAATTATTAAGGCGTGTTTTAGGCAATGCTATCTTGACATATGAAGAACTATTGACTGTGATTGCTGATGGTGAATTGGTACCTCTGACTCCACCAATGTTTCTTCAGGACATTCCCGTGGTTGGCACTCCTGATTTAGGCATGCTAGATCAAGTTAATCTCCCCAGAAGGTTTCAATATCTTCAACAGCTAAGGGGGGGGGGGGAGCTGAGGAGGAGATTCCGACTGGAGTATCTGGGTAGCCTTCTATGCGGTTCATTGGGAAAGGAGTCTGACCGTCAGTGGAAGGTAGGAGATGTAGTCATCATTGGTAGTGATGACAAGAGAAGGATTGACTGGCCCCTGGGGAGAGTGACAGCAACACTTCCAGGTAAAGACCAAGTGACCCAAGTACTCAGGAGAACTCCTCCGTCCTACGAGGCACCTATATCCTTTGGAGGCTGGAGGTGCCCTTACTTCGTGGTGCAGTTCCGGAGGCAGTAAGTCTCAGAAGTCGCAACTTCACCAGGAGTGGAAGAAGAGTTAAAATGCCTTCCCGTCTCTGTTTATGTACATTGTGTTTGATTTGCATCAAAGGTGGGTGGATGTCACGGACGATTACTCTTTACTCCATGACTTTTGTGTTTCTTGATGTTGAGAGCTTTGATACATAAGGCCATGAAATGTTGTAATGGTGGTTACCAGAATATAAAGTTTTCTTATGAGAAGTCTTGAGCATTTCATTCAATTTGTTTTATTGGTTATACCTACACCGGGTAGGTGTAGGTCCCTAACAAGGATAGTCCTATGACTAATGCTAGCAATATCTCTATTATGATACTCTTTGCTTACCAAGTTTAGTTATAATTGTGCAATTGCATCCTGAATTAATGATTTGAATGTTTTAATAGTATGCTCAGCCACCATCCTGAAATTTATGGAGAGGCTATTCTTTTACCCTGAGTATAGAAAGTGACATAGGGTTCTGCTAATTTTCATTATTATATCTCTAAAATATAGTGCATTATTTATTTTTATATATTGGCTGCGTGGCTCTGCAGTAACATTCTCGCATGCTGTGTTCAAGGTTGCAGGGTTGAATCCTGGCGCAGGTAGTTGCCATTTGAGGGTGCACAAATGCAAGGGATTTACTGGCACTTTAAAGATCCCCCTCGGAGCGAAATTCCGCACCCTGGCGTTTCTAAAAGCCACAGTTATAAGGGATGTAAATCCAATAACATTATTGTATTATTTTTATATTCTATATATACAAGAAGACCACTGCACGGTCTATTCAGTGTGATATTCCTACACATATTAAGAATACGCACACACGAGATTAGGAGTTGAGTTGGCAACACTTTAAGACAATTGAAGATGGCGTGGCAGCGAAACGTAAGCTTGTTAATAGTTGGTCATACACAAGGAGGTCATTTGATACAATCAAAGTCAAAAAATGCATGTACGGTAAGTTTTATATCCATTTCTTTTGTTGATTGGTTGTAGTTTCCGGGATATCGAGGTCCAGATGCAAGACGGAATATGAGGCAAATTTAGTAGCCTCAAGGTGCCCTATTTATTAAATAGATTTCACCATGTATCCCATGAACCATGAGGCTCACTTGAATTCAGTTATTGTAAAGTTATGGTTACCAGCTTGGTCACTTCACAAACGCCAAGTTCCAGTTTTACACACATCAAAAAAAGTTTTGCATCACCTCGGTTCCCAGATCTCCGGCATATAGACGTTGACTGTGTATATTGTATCCAAGATACAGTCCCTTTGACTGTTCATAGATGTCACTAAAACTGCTCAAAGATGTAAACAACCATGCATGAGCAGGGCCTATTAGACGGAGGGGGTACGACAGCCGATCAGTTCCAGTCATTCCACCAGGACGAAGGTACGCTGCTCATGTTGTCTGTAGTTCTACCATGCCTAGAAGGTCAATACCGCAGTTCGATCGCGTCCGCATTGTTACTTTGTGTCAAGAAGGGCTCTCAACAAGGGAAGTTTCCAGGCGTCTCAGAGTGAACCAAAGCGATGTTGTTCGGACATGGAGGAGGTACAGAGATACAGGAACTGTCGATGACAGGCCTCGCTCAGGCCGCCCAAGGGCTACTACTGTAGTGGATGACCGCTACTTACGGATTGCCGCTCGGAGGAACCCTGACAGCAATGCCACCATGTTGAATAATGCGTTTCGTTCAGCCACAGGACGTCGTGTTTCAACTCAAACTGTGCGCAATAGGCTGCATGATGCGCAACTTCACTCCCGACGTCCATGGCGAGGTCCAGCTTTGCAACCCCGACACCATGCAGCGCGGTACAGATGGGCCCAACAACATGCTGAATGGACCCCACGGAATTGGCATCACGTTCTCTTCACCGATGAGTGTCGCATATGCCTTCAACCAGACAATCGTCGGAGACGTGTTTGGAGGCACCCTGGTCAGGCTGAACGTCTTAGACACACTGTCCAGCGAGTGCAGCAAGGTGGTGGTTCCCTGATGTTTTGGGGTGGCATTATGTGGGGCCGACGTACGCCACTGGTGGTCATGGAAGGCTCCGAAACGGCTTTACGATACCTGAATGACATCCTCCGACCCATAGTGCAACCATATCGGCAGAATATTGGAGAGGCATTTGTCTTCATGGACGACAATTCTCGACCTCATCGTGCACATCTTGTGAATGCGTTCCTTCAAGATAACGACATCGCTCGACTACAGTGGCCAGCATGTTCGCCAGACATGAACCCTATCGAACATGCCTGGGATATGTTGAAAAGGGCTGTTTATGGACGTCTTGACCCACCAACCACTCTGAGAGATTTACGCCGAATTGTCGTTGAGGAGTGGGACAATTTGGACCAACAGTGTCTTGATGAACTTGTGGATAGTATGCCACGGCGAATACAGGCATGCATCAATGCAAGAGGACGTGCTACTGGGTATTAGAGGTAGTGGTGTGTACTGCAATCTGGACCACAAATGCTGAAAGTCTAGCTGTATGATGGTACAACATGCAATGTGTGGGTCTCATGAGCAATAAAACGAGCTGAAATGTTGTTTGTGTTGATCTCTATTCCCTTTGTATTTAACGGTTCCGGAACTCTTGGAACCGAGGTGATGCAAAACTTTTTTTGATGTGTGTAGATTAACTTTGCCGAAATAGAATGGCCAGGCAAAGATAAATTGAGCAGGGCAGGAAAAGAGTATTAGGGGAAGATATGAAAATAAAAGGTTAGATTAATTCTCATGTGACCATCCGTCTCAAAAGTCATCATCACTTTGGTAACTCAGGTTCCTTATATAAAACTACCTGAATGCCAACTACTGTTAGCATTACTTCATTGGAGCACGGTTATGGATTATGTTTGCATGCTTCGTGTGCTTGCCATCTTAAATTATTCAGCTGATAATCTTTAGTCTGGGCCTCTGACGGTTCACACATAAAGGTGGTTTTATTCTTTCCAAAATTTGGTAGAGATCTGATGATTATTGTCGACCAAAATATTATGTGCACTAGAGTTTGAAGGTTGTTTGTGAAGTAACCAATAGACCTACATAAAATCCAATAACATCATCATTTTCGTCGTTCTATTTTTCGTTAGTTCATGTAGGTTTGGAATGTTTAATTTATACTTTAATATTTTTTATCGCAGTTGGAACACAAAAAGTGCCTGTTTTTAAGTGTGTTTCAACCATGCGTCACATTTATGAATTATTATCTCAAAAGCCCGTAATCAGATCGAATCCAAATTTCAACACAATATACATTGGAATGTTGTATAACTGGTTTATTAATTTCAAAATTTTGTGTGTCCAAGAAACAAAATTGTTACCATTTTTGTAAAAGAACTTTTTCTCGGCTCGGGGTGGTTGAAAAATGTAGTTTTTGGTCGCGTTGCAATCTTTATACATCAAAAGGTTATGCTGTGTGACTGTGAAACACGTAAATTAATTCACTTATTTTATATCAGTTTGTATTTGTACAGGAAAATAAGACATTGGTTCAGCAGCTAGCCGCTACGGGCAATGCTGTACAGCGTTGCAGAGATGGAGCACATCACTTCCGAGCGAGACGCGCCATGTCGCGTGATAGGCTCCATCTTGGCAACGCTGTACAACTTACTTAGTATTGGCTAGCTGCTGAACAATGTCTTATTTTCCCGTACAAATACAAACCGATATAAATTAATTTCCATATTTCACAGTCATACAACATAGCCTTTTGATGTATAAGGATTACAATGCGACCAAGAACTACATTTTCCAATCACCCCGAGCCGAGAAAAAGTTACCTTACAAAAATGGTAACAACTTTGTTTTTTGGACACACAAAATTTTGAAATTAATTAACCAGTTATAAAACATTCCAATGTATATTGTGTTAAAATTTGGATTCGATCTGACGACGGGCTTTTGAGATAATAATTCTTAAATGTGACGCATGGTTGAAACACGCTTAAAAACGGGCACTTTTTGTGTTCCAACTGCGATAAAAATTATTAAAATATAAATAAAAACTTCCAAACCTACATGAACTAACGTAAAATAGGACGACGAAAATGATGTTATTAAATTCAATGTAGAGCCTATTGGTTACTTCACAAACAACCTTCAAACTAGAGTGAACATAATACGAGGGTAATTCCAAAAGTAAGGTCCGATTCGCCGTAAATATTTGAAAGCGGCGTCAAGGGCAAAATACGCATGCGAGCCGACTCCTGGCAGTAGCGTTGTTACTGTTGCTGTGTGCTGTTGATAGTCAGTTCACAATGTTTAAGACAATTAATCAGCGCGCCGATTGTGAAGTAAGGACAATGATACGGTTTTTGTCTGCAAGAAACATTTCTGCGGCAGAAATTCATCGGCAGATTACTGAAGTGTACGGTCCTAACATAATGAGTGACAGTAAAGTGCGCAAGTGGGTGCGAGCCTTCAATGAAAGACGGGAAAATGGGCACGATGAACCCCGCTCTGGCAGATCACCAGTGATTTCAGACGAGTTGGTTCATGCGGTTGATGACAAAATTCGTGAAGATGGACGATTCACTATTTCAGGGACAACGAACAATAAAGCCGCCTACTGCGCTACCCTGACTAAACTTCGACGTGCAATCCAGAATAAGTGACTTGGTCTTTTGTCGTCTGGAGTTGTGGTGTTGCATGACAATGCCAGACCCCATACAGCGAATGACACGCAAACTCTAATCAAGAAATTTGGATGGGAACAGATGGACCACCCACCGTACAGTGCGGACTTGGCGCCAAGTGATTTCCACCTGTTCTGCTACCTAAAGGAGTTTCTTGGCGGCAAGCGCTTCGACACAGATGATGAAGTGAAAGAAGCTGTTTAAGACTGGTTAGCTTCGCAGGCGGCCGAGTTCTATGACTTAGGCATTCAAAAGCTTGTGGAACGATGTGACAAATGTGTAAATAAGTATGGAAATTATGTAGAAAAATAGAGAAAGACGTAAGGAATGTCAATAAAACAATATTGTTTTGGAAACAATTTTGATTTTGCATGTTTTGTTTTTTTTAACCGGACCTTAGTTTTGGAATAGCCCTCGTACTTTGGTCGACAGTAGTTGGTATTTGATTTAAGTATTGAAGAGCTAGAAGCCATTTTCATCTATTAACAGAAATACTTTACAGTCAGTCAACATAAATTGTGCACAATCAGATTGGGCAGGGAATAACAATTATTTTAATCCCCTAATACCTGAATAAAAATGTACATGTATTATTTATGCACTTCATAACACACTTTTCAAACAAATGGGGACAGGGGGAAAATAATATATTGATTGGATGTAATTTTTTTTTTTTTTTTTTTTTTCAGGTTTTAAGATGTTAAAATAATTGTTCCCTGTCCAATCTAATACAGCTAAGTTTGCATTAACCGAATGAAAAGCAATTCTGTTAATTTGTTTTAAGCATTGAACACTTGGATGGGTGCCATTTTGTTTTTGTTAAGATGGCGGCAAGTAGTGGAGGTGCTCTTTACTAGTGCCATCTATGTACCTAATTTGATTTAGTCCTGTTTCATCTTTTGAGAATTTATAGGTGAGGGGGACAGACTTACCCACAGACACATGGACATTTGACCCATGTAGATCCTGATAAGTCTACTTTCATTCCTTAAAATTTGAAAAGTTGGCTAGTAAATATACAAGCAGGCTGTCAAACATCGCACATAATCTTTGCTGTAGGCTTAGTAGTAATCTTCCAATTATTGTACTGTTGTTGAAGATATTCAGGCTCATCCATCCCATTAAACTTTTGTAGCCATGATTATCGTAGATTAGAAATTTATTGCTATTCACGTTGTATTGAATAACGTATAAACACAATTGATAATTGGTTCTTGTTAATAAAGTAAATAACCATGTTTTGTTTTCAATTGTTAAAAATGTGTAAAAAGTAAAAGGTTTTTTTAATATACTTCCACAGGGCTATTAATTTATTATTGCAGCTATATGTAACAACCAACATGATTTTTAATAATATTCATACACTTAATGGCTATTCAACTTATGAAAACCATTGATCATCATCATTCTGATTGTATGCCCTCAGCTGTTGAGTGTGGTAGGTGGTCGGCCATGAAAGAATTTGAGAACCGCTGGTTTAGAGCAACCAGCGTGAAACTGGAAAGACCCTTGGTTCATATTATGGTCTTAACCATCTCATATTCTTTGCTGTGTCCTTCATCGGGCAATTGTCCAACACATCCTAACAGCCGAGTGCATATTCGTAGATTTTTGTTTTAAGCTGGGACATTGAAATTTTTCCCTGGCAAACTTTTGAAATTGTAATGTCTTTTCATGTAAATACAATGCTATTTTCAATATTTTTACAACATTTTAGATTATCTGCAAACATACTGACGAAGTATTCAAGTCGGATAATTTCCTTCATCTCTATCAAGCCAGTTTAATTACGATACTGGAACAGAAGCAGCTGAATATTTCATCAGAGATGCAAGTTTTCAAGGCAGCTCACAAGTGGGCTGCTGCACAATGCTACTCTAAAGGTTTGTATCATTAGCCTCCAGTATTTCTATCATGGGTATAAAGTGTTACCTGTCTCTCCCTGTATTACCTTTTAGTCTTTCAGTTGATATGCATTATTTACAAGGACTCTTATTTATTAGTGATACAATTAGAATTTATACCAAAGAGAGTCTCGTGTAGTCCCCACTATTGTGAGGAACCTGTTGCCAGTTATGTGGAAACCGTAGTATCCCTGTTGCAGCATCTGTTTCCTGGAGTGATCTATCACCCGCAGAATGTGGATCCCATGAAATAGTTCTTACATCCTCAGTATCAAATCAAAATTACAGGTACTTAAGCCTGCGGAGTATGGAGACACTATAAAATCATCCATGTACGCAAGTATTGTCCTGCAGAAGAACGGAAGGCATTATGCAGAAAGTGCGATTGTTTCTTGCACTATGCTAGTCACAGGAAATGTTCCAAAGATGACCTGTAATACTGCACTTCCATGGTCTGTCCTTGGGGAATGGTATGCATTAAAGTAATGCCATCACACCAGAATCACTATCACTGCACACTTGACCTTTCCTGGGACCCATTAAGGCACCATTTGTCCAATTGGTGTTGCAGTTTGAGCTGTACAATATGGGCTCATGTCTCTTGTTCATAATGTTCCAAGTGGGTTTGTTCAGCATCATATCATTGCTATTTCTGCAATTCTGTCGAATGTTGCACAACCCATTACAAAGCAGTTTCCTCGTGTCGAGGTGATCTTTCAGAACATGAAACACAGTCTGAAATTCTGTGCCTATGTAACGGGCTGTAACCATTTGAAGATACTTGCCAACAAGCTGGACATTCCCATTACTGATGTGACAGTACAGGACACAATAACATTCCCAAACCCTCACTTGATGGACTTGGTGATAAGTCAGTTTAGGGTACTTTGTTTCACATCATATCTTTTCTATGTTCACCATCATTATCAATTTAGGTTATAAGAATTCATTTTATTTCATTGTGTATATATCGGGGACTCGGTCAGGGAATATTTTATTTAATTTGTATGTAAAATCTCAGCATATAAGACCGTGGATGGTGTCAGCCAAGGCTCAGCTGATGTTGCAATGACGGAAATCCCCAGGCCAAATTTAGATCGGGCCAAGAATAACTTTTCTTGTTTGGAGTAAACCTCTGTGTGTGTTGTGAAAGGTTAGTGACGTCAGAGAGAGGTTCGTGCCATGAATTGTAAGTAAATTCTATGGGTTAGAGATTATTGGTGTTTATTGTTTGTGTCCGAGAGTACGTTTTAACCTGGTGGCATACGGCGGGAACATAGATTGTAAGATGGAAGGGGGCTTTTACTTAGCCAGTGAGGCGTCACTTGGATCCTAGATTTTGGAAGGAAAGGTCGTGTTTAGCTAGTTGGCTCTGGCTAGGAGATAAACTATTCTTTATGGTGAACTTGTGTTGACTCGGAATCAGCTACAAATAAGAACTAGGTTCTATTTGCTAGCACATTCATATTTTGAACTAAGGTGTACATATATGACAATGTGAATCGGTTTGGTTAATCTCAAAGTGAGAGGTAGATCCAATTGTTTCCGCAGAGATGTGGGATTGTAAATAATTATAACCTGTAGACAGGTGTGTAATTATTACGCATCATGTTGTATATACAAATGTATTGTTGCGAACTGTGAAGTAGGCTTTTAGCCTCTTTATATATTTGAACTGTATGTAAATCTGCGAGTGCAAAAAAATACAGAAAGTAATCACCTCTAGCGGAATGTAACGGAAGTCATATAGCCTTCCAGGCGAATTGACAACGGTAGGAGAAACCACAGAAACCTTGTGTGAAACAGCATCTTGTGAAGTTAGATCTGATCTATCGAGCATGTCTCCTAGTTCCGTAGAGAATCTACAAGATCTTCATTGAGTGGGTACCGGCACATCATATTTTGTCTACTTCAATCCATCTGCATGTCACATGTTTTGGTCATTGCCAAGGGAAGAGAATCAGGATATAGTTTGTTGGACCAGAGTCCTTGCCAATTTTTTTTTTTATTGCAATACATATATTTTAAATTTTTTTATTAGTTTTTTTTTTTCTTTTTTAGAGAATTACTCCTGGTAGTTGAACGCCTGATGATAACGGTTAGGTTTACCCAATGTGTGTTTTAACAGCCCACCACCCTATCATATCAAATGTATTATAAATAAATAAATAGCCTTACAAATCCCATAAGGGCTATGGCCTCCTGCTTTGCAGGGAATTGCTCAGTTTTAACTCATCAGGTGAGCAAGTCCTGAGGAGCATTCGGGGTTATTCTTTCTGATTGGGCCTTCTATATAGATGTGCAGCTGATTAAAGATTAAGTAAATTATATTACGATGGCATAACATTCGCTACAACAATCTTCATTTCTGAGTCTGGCGATATCAAGGCCTCAAATATCCATTAGTATTACGGAAATCATAATAGCCATCAACCAATATCTGGGAGCTTCCCACTGCCACTAAGCACAAAGCTTACCCTATCTAAGCACTTGAACAATGACAGAAACTGCCAAGTCTTCACTCTTCAGTAAAATCTACGTATATTGAACCGTTTCAAATAGGTCTTTTTAAAATGCAATACAAAACCTTACCGGTGGAGTTTTAACATCTAGTTTGGATGCAGATACCTATACACGTTCTTTAACATCCCACAAATCATTCACTATGTTGTGCACATGTGGTCCCGGAACGAATTAACAAGTGTTTCGCAAGATAGTTGAACCTTTTGAATTCCTTGTGATGCAGTAAGGTTATTTTCCCTAGTGAACACGATGATGTTTCCTCAAATTAGAGCGCGAGACAATGTTCCATTAGTTCTGTCCGCCATGCAAATGACTTCTCACATGTGCTACAAGTGTATTACTTCACTCCAGTATGAACAACAGTGTGCTTCTTGAGGTCACCGCTCTGTGAGAAGCCTTTATTGCACACCAGAGATATGTACCGCTTTGCTGCATGCCCACTGAACGGTGTCTTTCTAGTTGATGCATTGTTTTATTGGTCACTGCATGCGAGTCTCCCTAGGTCTTTCCACTCCTGCCTCATCTTCGCTGTTCTTGTCCATTGTTTTCCTCCCCATTTTACGAACCAGTCTGCCCATCTGATTCTTTGTCTCCCAACGTTTCGTCTTCCTGTTCTTGGGTCCCACATCGTCATTTTGTACGTCCATCGGTTAGGATCTAATCTCGCTACATGTCCACCCCATCTCCATTTGAGCTGGTCTGCTGATGTCATAGCGTCCTTCATTCCGGTTCTCCTTCTTAAATCTTCGTTCCGTATTCTATCTCTCAATGAGACATGGAGTATCTTCCTTTCCATTTTCCGTTGACATCTCTGGATCATTTGTCTTTGTTTCGATGTTAATGCCCAAGTTTGGCAACCATATAGTAACACCGGTATAACGCATTTTTCCAGAACTTCAGCCTTTAAAGTGCGTTTTTGGGTCTTGTCAGCCAGTATAAACTTTAGGGACCAAAAGCTCTTCCATGCTTGTCCTATTCTTCGTTTGACCTCTTTCTCTGAACGACTTGAAAAAGACATGTTCTGACCGAGATATACATATTCTTCAACATATTCCAGTGTTTCTCCGTTCACATTAATTGGGGCTTCTAACGCATTGGTCATCAGCTTCGTTTTCTTCGGGTTCATTGTAAGGCCCACTTCTTTACTTGTTTTGTCTAATTCTTTTATCATTTGTTCCAGCTCTTTCGCTGATTCAGCCACCAAAACAATGTCGTCTGCGAACCGTAAATGGGTTAGTCTTGTCCCATCGATTCTGATGCCATATTTTTCTTCCCAGTCTAGTTTTCTAAACTGATTTTCCAGCAAACAGGTGAATAATTTTGGTGAGAGGGGGTCTCCCTGTTTTACTCCCCTTTCTATCATGATGTTGCATCCTTCTCTTTCTGTCTTTATTCTGGCTTGGTTACCGTCAGAGAGTTTGCCAAGGAGTCTAACGAATTTGTTTGGGATGCCTTGTTTTTCCAGTGCTTCTAAGACGCTTCCCTGTTCTACGCAGTCAAATGCTTTGTTGTAATCCACAAATGCAATATACACCTCTAGATTAAATTCCTGAACTTTCTCCATGAGTTGATTTATTGTTTGCAAGTGGTCTGATGTACTGAAACTCTTTCTGAATCCTGCTTGCTCTATCGGTTGCTGTTCGTCCAGTGCCTTTGTCATTCTATTGGTTAGGATCTTCATAAATAGCTTGTAGAGGTTTACAATTAGGTTGATCTGTAGTTGTTTATGTCGTCCTGGGCTCCCTTTTTGTGTAGAAGTATGTATTACAGTATATGTATTATTAAATTTCAACTGGTCACTGGTAGGTAGGTGATGCAGGGAAGTTACAATGTCGCTCAAGTTGGGTTGGAAGATTACAAATAGCATCTCAACGTGGTGCAAGTGTAGGGAAGCTTAACAGATATCATTAAGGCACATATGCACACAGCCAATAGACACCTTAAGAGTAAGAGGGTTTGTATTAATTTCCTCCGGTTTAAACGGTATGTCTACATTGGAAAATTTGGAATTGAGGCGATGGGTGCAATAACAACTTAAGTCTGAAAATACTGTTTTGAGAAAATCACTCCTAAAGTTTTGAAACACTGTAAATGTCTGAGTTTTTCATTGCTGGATATGTTGATTTATACACACCATTTAAAGATACGGTAGTCCTTAACAATATATCAATGTCACTGTGAACTTAAACTTTACCAGTTCTTAAATATTTTAATTTCAATATGGATTGACTTAAGTCGTTATTGCAGAGACTGACAATCAGCATCTTAAATTACCATTTATGGATAGTAGATTCGTTCAAATTTATTTAATTCGAAAAAAAAAAAAAAAAGCTACCGTGTACTGCACAATAAATATTTTTTTATAATAAAATTATAATATATATACAGTATACATAAAATTACCACCAAAAACGTAATTTTGAAACTATTCTTTTAATAAGGCACTTTTGAAAGTATCACTGCATTTATTTTACCTAAAAAGAAATAAAAAGGTGTCCAAACACAGTCATTTTTTATAATCCTGTGTAATTAGTACATTTAAATCCAAACGGATATGCAGACAAGGCTTAGAATGGTTACATTCATGCATGAACTCTGGTTCTGTTTACCCAATTTCAATCAGAAAATAATTATTAAATGAATAGATATACACCGGCATTGCCTTGATAGGATAGACTAAGTGAAGTAAAACTGTATTTAAATAATAATAATAATAATAATAATAATAAAGCAACAGGAGTTTATGGGCATTCAATGGTTTCCTCAGCCTCACTGATTTCACTTTTCAGTTTACTTTCTTCCACAACAGTCTCTTTCTCTAATATGTGCTTAAGTGAAGCTGCATTCTCCAGTGATTTTCTTTGGGGAAAATGAGTGGCAGTTTCTCTTGCAACAATTTTCAGTATAACTAAATACTTTCTTGGAAACCTTCTTGCCACTAGAACTCATATAGCTATCACCACGATTCCTCTTGGTTTTGTTCTGCACGCGTTTCCAAGAGTCTCGCTAAAGTGATCTCTTCTTTCCTTTATTCTGCATTTCCAAATCCGATCCTTCATTTAACTTCTCATGTTTACTATCATCTGACTGATCACACATCTTTACAAAATAACAATAACAAAACCACACGCAACAGTTACAAGACAACACTCACTGATTCACGCGCGTGTGAGATACCGGCGCTCGAAGCGCCTAAGTCGGCCAAGCTGTTCGCCGGAAGAACGACTTGCTACACAGCTGTATATAATGCAAGCTCCCCTGCCATCTAGAGTTGACATAACGAAATAATATTTGGAGGATAGATGAAGAACACATTGGGGATTACAAAACTGCATTCGCCGGAAAAACGACTTAAGTCGACTTAAGTGGTTATTGCACCCAGCGCCTCAATTAAGGTCTAGGGTTGTAAGTAAATTCAATAGTAACATAATGGGAGATCAGAATCAGGAACGGGAGAAATAGTAGGGAGGAAGGTATGGAGACAGGCAAAGGAAACATTGGAGACCATTGTCGCCACTGAGTCGCGGGTAACGTAAATTTAAATGGGGGGGGGAGATGAACCATAGTTTGTTCCAAATGCTGATGGAGAAGATGACTAAGATGAGTGAGGAGGTAGAGGCTTGCATAGACAAGATGAGTGAGCAGGTAGGCACTGTGAATGAGAAGGTAGAGTCAGTGAACAAGCAGGTAGAGTCTGAAATTAATTCTGTGAGAGAGCTGGTTGAGCAGAAGGTAACAGAGCTGAACCTTGAGATTCATCTAGATTCATCTAGTCTGCTACTCAGGGTCATCAACACAAGAATAGACAATCTCAGCAAAGAGATGCAGGAACATAAGTCGGTGCTCAATAGCAGGATGGAGGGTATGAACCTGGAATTAAGTGGGAAAATTAGCAAACAGGGAGAGGAAATGCAGGGGAATCAGGTGAGTATTACAAGTAGGTTAGAAAGGATGGAAGGTCATCAGGATCAGCAGGATGTGGAAATGCAGGAAATTAAGTCAGAAATAGTTCTAGGGCAGGGGTACAAGATAGGAAGACGCGAAGATATATGCAACACTGTAAGTGGGAATATTTAGTAAGAATAGGAGCCATTGAGAATAAGTTGTGGGAGATTGACGGTCTGAGAGGGAGGCAGGTGGCATTGACCGAGAAAAATGAAAAGCTGCAGGAAGAGCTGATATAGGTCAGAAAAGAGCTGAAAGACAGGATGAGTCAAAGGATCATAATGCCATCTAGTCTGCTACTCAGAGGATTACATGACAGTTCCCCACACTGACACTTCCACACACTGCCCAAAATACTGACACTTCCACACAGCTCTTGGATGCGGCTACCTGTTTAATGACTCAGAAATAATCTTGACTGACAGTTCCACACACATCTCTCCCCCCCCCCCCCAAAGCAATAGGCTTCAGCGATCATCGTTAGAGCTGCACCTTAACATAATACTCCTTTGGAGTGAAGAAAAGCGCTCGGTCTATGTACTTCATTACTAACACGGTCTCCAAAATATCATTGTGATGTAGTGTAATTTCCATCAAAATAAATTAAATGCAGAGTCTGATTTCCATCACACTTTATCCAGGCTGTGGACTGGCATAATAATAACAAAACTGATCATTTTGGTGTGTTTAAAATCAGCTTTCTAGGCTTCGTCAGTTTTTTTTTATGTGTAACATCTTTCCACTCGGTATCTGGATATTTATGTGGCACTCGGTAGCTCGACATTTTTGTGGGAGTGTTTTTGGAAAAGAGACGAAAGTGGATGGGACGGAAGTGCATGGGACAGAAACAATGAGCGCGCGCGGTGGCGGAGATCGGTACAACGACGTACTGTAAGCCATGTCACTATGTGGAATGTAAATCGCATACGGTTTATCTCAAGGTTTGGAGGCCCCATTAAAGAAATTCCTGCAATAAATCATCTTCCAGTTATCGATCTTTGGTGAGAAAATATTCATTATATCATATTTGCTGAAAATAATTACGATTTATTAAATCTTCATACTTTTGCTGTATTCTTATTTAATGTAAGCACTTGATACCTCGAGTGCTATATCGCATCAACCAACACTCCGTACAACGTAGGAATTCAGTATATTAACACAGACTACTAACAATAATTGAAACTTCGTTGGTCTAAACATATCACTGGGAGAAACGCATTTAATATACCTACTGCACACCTAATTTTTAATCGCGCCTATACTTGGCAGTGCGCTATATCGGCAATACAATTTAACACTTGGATTTTCCGCCAAATCAATACTTTTACTTATGTAAAAAATTATAGGTACATGTTTCGGGGATCTCACTGTCCCCTTCTTCAGCCCTCCTTTGTTGTTACAAACATCGTGTCACATTCAACATCCCATAATAAAACAACAGAATACACAACATAAATTACACAACCACAACATATTAAAATTACTAGCTTAAAACTACACTTAAAATCCAATAAACAGTCAAGGATAAAACTTGTGATGCACTTCGTATTTTTCAGTCCATCAGTTCAATTTTGAATTTGTGTCCTGGGACACATTAAAATATACTTAATCACAGCATATGTTTTGTCCACTTCGTTTTCGAAGCATAAAATTCAAAGCGATTAATCTATGGAGGAACTTGCTGATTTGACTGCATCTAAGATTAGCCTATTGTCATTTTTAACGTATGTTGTTTCAGGTAGAACATCAGGAATTATTGTGTCCTATTCTATGATACTTAACAACATGTTATAGTAGAATGACTGTTGTTATGAATGACAGTCCAATAGAATTGATGCGGTTAATTCAAGGCTTCTTATTATGGCAATCTGACGGTCGGATGCTTCAATTAATAATTTCATTAATGTTGTACTGGTCCTGAAATGAATGAATTACGTTTTAGAAATAAAATCCCAAAAAACTGAAGACTTAATAAGAACGTATCAATCGAATGCCTCGTCTTATTCATGAAAAAACTAAATAGCTCCAAACTATCTGAAGAACAAAAACATCAGATAATGCCTTTCATAATTATGGAAAAACTTTCTACGGAAATTAAAACATTGCAAAGACTTACCGGACGTAAGTGGCCTAGTCATTATCACAGCCCTCATAGAGGTCCACTTCAACTGAACTGCACCTTGCTATTGCCACAGCTGCTCGCTTGCAGTGAAACAGCTTGACGCGGCTGCGGGGAAAGGGGGAGGTTGGGGAAAGGGAGGGGATGGGAGGGGCGAAGATATTGGATCGAACCGAGAGGGGAGTGTAATTGGTGACGAAACGGAATGTATGCAAGTCATATAACACACTCACGCGTTATCAAAAAGGTCAGTACCTTAAACAACAAATTCCAGAATTTGCTTAACGCACAAAAAACGCCTTTCAACCAAAACACCCCAGAAGTAAAAAACAGCCATACTTTTCAAAGCCCTGTTAAGAACATGACTAATATCACTCTCCACCAGAGTGACCTGGATATCCTCCAAAAAGGCCCCAAGCACAACTGGGAACAAAATCGCAGTAGGAATAATCTAACCGTTTTGGTAGCTGAAACAGAAGCAGCAATTAGGAGACTTCCTGCTGAGGAACAAAATGCCGCTAGGTTTAAAACTAACAAGAAAATTAAGAAGATAATCAATTCAAACAAGAGTAATACTAAAGTAAACCGTAACCTAAATAACGATTTCAAAAAACTCGTTACCAAAATCAATGAGAATAATATAATCATTACTAAAGCAGATAAAGGCAATACCACAGTGCTAATGAGCAAAGACGATTACGTCAACAAAACAATTGATTTTTTAAATTCAGGCAGTTTCGTGGAAATCAAAAAGGACCCAACTAATATTATTCAAAAACGGTTGAAAACACTTTTAAAGAACACCATCTTTGTTTTAGACGAGAGACACGCCGATAAACTTGTAAGTATGAACCCCGGCATTCCCACTCTGAGGTCTCTCCCGAAAATCCATAAACCAAATATTCCGATCAGGCCAATCGTTAACTTCAGGAATAGTCCCACATATAAACTAGCGAAATTTGCCCAACAGTTTCTTAACAAACACTATAAGCTCAAGGCCAACAGCTCCTTCATTAACACCATGCATTTTTGTGAAAAAACAATAGACCTTAAACTTAATGAAAATAATACTTTGCACTCAGTCGACATTAAAGATATGTATACGAGCATCCCGGTTAGTAAAACGATCGAGATCATTCACGATAGATTAAGTAGTAACAGCGAACTGTCCAAAGTTGAAATCGAAGAATTTATCTCGATTTTAAACTTCATCACTGACAATATTTTTTTCACTTTCAATAAGAAAATCTATAGACAGTCTGAAGGCCTCGCAATGGGTTCCCCGTTGTCAGGTATATTAGCTAACATTTATCTTGACCACATGGAACACGAGAAAATTATCAACCAAATTAAAGGAATAGTTTTCTGGGGGAGATATGTTGACGACGTTTTTATTATTATTGATAACCAAACACAGACAATAGAACAAATAATGGCCGAGTTGAACGACATTGATAATAATATTAAATTTACCATAGAATCAGAAGTCAACAATAAAATAAATTATTTGGATTTGACGGTGACCAGAAAGGATAATCGTCTGCATTACAAAGTTTACAGGAAACCATCGCAAACGAACACAGTCATAAGACAGGATTCTAATCATCCGGGAGGCCACAAAAACGCAACGTTCATAAGCCTTATCAATAGAGCGTTAAAAATCCCGTCCTCTGAACATGATCGGAAGCAAGAACTAGACATAATACACCAAATAGCTAAAGTTAACGGTTACAGCCATAAATTTGTCAATAGGTTAATCTATAAATTAAAAAACAGACCCACAACTAAATTAATCAGAGAGAATTCAAAAAAGAAAACGTTTGCAACTTTCACCTACATAGATCAAAGTGTACACACAGTAGCTAATATCCTCAAGAAGTATAAAATGAATATTGCCTTCAAAACTAACAATTCTAACTCCAATAAATTTTTCAACTCGAACAAAATTAACAGCTGTGATAAGTTTTTGAAATCGGGCGTGTATGAACTAAGATGCAGCTCTTGCAAATCTAATTACACGGGACAAACAGGTAGGAGCATACGCACTCGTTACTCTGAGCATGTTTCGGCCATTAAGCATAGGAAATTTTCAGCCATGGCTACACACATGGAAGAAACGGGACACAAGTTTACCGACATAAACAATGACGTCACGATCTTGCATTACGCGTCTAAGGGCAGCTATATGAACATTTTGGAAAACATCCACATCAACACATTCCAGAGGTCTAATGAATGCAATAATTTAAACGAAATTAATTTTGAAACCAACGAATTGTTTGATACAATAGCAGATTACTTAAATAATAAACAACGCAAACCACCCCCACAACCCCCGCCACATTAGGTACTCTCTCATACATTCCGTTTCGTCACCAATTACACTCCCCTCTCGGTTCGATCCAATATCTTCGCCCCTCCCTTTCCCCAACCTCCCCCTTTCCCCGCAGCCGCGTCAAGCTGTTTCACTGCAAGCGAGCAGCTGTGGCAATAGCAAGGTGCAGTTCAGTTGAAGTGGACCTCTATGAGGGCTGTGATAATGACTAGGCCACTTACGTCCGGTAAGTCTTTGCAATGTTTTAATTTCCGTAGAAAGTTTTTCCATAATTATGAAAGGCATTATCTGATGTTTTTGTTCTTCAGATAGTTTGGAGCTATTTAGTTTTTTCATGAATAAGACGAGGCATTCGATTGATACGTTCTTATTAAGTCTTCAGTTTTTTGGGATTTTATTTCTAAAACGTAATTCATTCATTTCAGGACCAGTACAACATTAATGAAATTATTAATTGAAGCATCCGACCGTCAGATTGCCATAATAAGAAGCCTTGAATTAACCGCATCAATTCTATTGGACTGTCATTCATAACAACAGTCATTCTACTATAACATGTTGTTAAGTATCATAGAATAGGACACAATAATTCCTGATGTTCTACCTGAAACAACATACGTTAAAAATGACAATAGGCTAATCTTAGATGCAGTCAAATCAGCAAGTTCCTCCATAGATTAATCGCTTTGAATTTTATGCTTCGAAAACGAAGTGGACAAAACATATGCTGTGATTAAGTATATTTTAATGTGTCCCAGGACACAAATTCAAAATTGAACTGATGGACTGAAAAATACGAAGTGCATCACAAGTTTTATCCTTGACTGTTTATTGGATTTTAAGTGTAGTTTTAAGCTAGTAATTTTAATATGTTGTGGTTGTGTAATTTATGTTGTGTATTCTGTTGTTTTATTATGGGATGTTGAATGTGACACGATGTTTGTAACAACAAAGGAGGGCTGAAGAAGGGGACAGTGAGATCCCCGAAACATGTACCTATAATTTTTTACATAAGTAAAAGTATTGATTTGGCGGAAAATCCAAGTGTTAAATTGTAAATATGGTCAATACGGAACCTGAAATGAATGCTGTACCTAATATCGGCAATAAGTGGCCATTTTCAATAACACCACTGGCATGGGTTCACGAACTGGCCGGTATAAAGTGCAGCTCGCATCAAGTAGGCAGTGGATTGCTCCCGCATACAGTTGCAGGTATATGTCACTACTGCAGATGCATTGGAGAATCCTTTCATGTTTGCTGGCACAATGCAGCACTATGAGTCCATTCTTTAAAAAATGCGAGTAAGTAATATGGAATTATTCGAATAACATGTCAGATGTTACACATCATATGCGACTACTGTAAGGCTCGTAATTTTTTTTTGTTCAATAATAATATTAACCTACTCCAGTTTCTGTGAAAACTTCATTTTTTTTGTCATTTTCGAAATTTCTCTGAATGTTCTCAATCCGTCCGTCCAGTTTGACATATTTTCGTCTTCTTTTTTTTCCCTTCCATGTTGAGCTCGGACTTTACAAATGCGCAGTTTGTCTTCTCAGCTTCCGTCTTCAACACTTTGACAACCTCTTTTAATTTGGGGTGACGTCTCCCGACAAGATTGTTGATTCGGTTGTTCCAGCCCTCAATATCATTCGTTGTCCTGTGTCGTGCTTGGTGGCAGCTCCACATCTCGATTGGAATGTCTTGGTTATCTAGCCAGTTGTCAAGGAAGTAGTAAATAAACTGGCTAAATTTGGGACTTTCTGGAGCTTGAGAGTGTACTTCCACCCATCCATCGAGCACATCTTCAGGCTTTAAAAACGCAAGTGCTACGCACATACGGACATGAAGGCTGATTTAGTTATTCTCTCGGTACTCCACCGACAATCCGAGATCCTGTACTTTTCTCCATAAGCATTTTGTCATGTGAAAATGACAGCCATGGTTTTTTTGTTGTTGGAAATACGTCTTTCAGAGAAGAAATTACAGCAGCTTCAAAATCCACATTAGTCTTCAACTTGATCGTTTTCATAGTAGCCTTGGTGATGGGGTGGAGATGTGTGTGGAAATGTCAGTCGAGATTATTTCTGAGTCATTAAACAGGTAGCCACGTCCAAGGGCTGTGGGGAAGTGTCAGTATTTTTTGCAGTGTGTGGAAGTGTCAGTGTGGGGAACTGTCCGGACACCACTCAGAGACCCTGGTCTGCCACAATTTAACTCAAGGCAGTTCAACCCAATGGAGATTTGAAGACCATTGAAAAGAAAGACCTAGACAACGGAATAGTCAAATGGGAAACAGTGTTGGAAATCTTGTCAAATTCATTTCAAGGGGACGTGAAAGCATGGTTTCAGATATACAGGCCTAACATGAGTAGCTTAAGGGAATTCGGGGATAAATTCAAAAGTAAGTTCTGGGGGGAAGGGGTAGTTTAGGGAAAGGGAAAATTAATTTTTGGGAAATTTAAGGAGAGAGAAGGGGTATCCCTGACTGAATATTTTTTGGTCCATGTACTTATTTGGAAGAATTTGGATGGGGTGACCTCTGACAGTGATGTGGTTAGGATCATGTTAAAGCACTTTCCAACTAGAATTCAGGAGGCGGCTTGTATGCAAAAGGTTAGGACAGTGGAAGAGTTAGAAGAGCTTCTCACTAGTTTTGACGCTTCAGGCAAATAGAATGTAGAGAGGTCAGAGATTAAACAGGAATTCAGGAGTCGTAGGGGGAATAATCAGGAGTATAATAGGGGCAGGTTCAATCAAGGGCAGAGGGGAGAGTATCAGCAGAGGCAGGAAAATTATCAGAGAGGTGGGGGGTGTCAGGAAAGTGGTAACGAGAGAGTACAGGTAAACCAGAGGAGACGGGAACAAAGTGGTCAAGGAACTTTAAACTCTGAACGAACTATCTAGGGAGGTCAGCCAGGCAGTCCGTGAGAAATGAAGTCAGACAATGTTTTATTGTGGGTGAGGAGGAAAGTTTTATGCCCATGAGTCGGGAAGATTTGCTAGCTGACCAGCAGGAGTTTCCTTGTATCGGTGAGAAGGAGGCCTTTACGCCAACTGTTGAGTTGAGCATATTAGGTAAGAGTATGCAGACATTAGTGATAGTGAGAGGAGTTGTATCAGCAAGGGGTTTTATGATACTTTAATTAAGGATTGTGGTAAGTTGGAAGAAATTCCAGTGAAGTCGACATATGTGGTAACTGCTGTTGGCAATAAATCCCAGAGAGTGGGAAAGCAGGTGTTGTTGTCTATGAGGTTTGGCAGTGAAGTTGATCACAAGACTTGATTGGTAATTTCTAACCTAATTACTTATCCTAGGAGTCATGATTGATGAACAGTATCTTAGAGAATTGGAAATTAAAGTTAGAATACAGAATGCTAACAAAGTGTACTACTCTTTGCAGTTTTTATTGGGATCCAAATTTTTGACAAGAAATACAAAATTGAAAATATACAATACCATCATTAGGCCAGTTCTGACTTATGGTGCAGAATCATGGAGTTGAACAAAACAGTTGCAGGTTTTCGAAAATAACATGTATAGGAAAATGTTTGGACCATTTTTTGAACCCGCATCTCAAAGCTGGTAAAAGAGATCAAATAAAGACATACACTCACTATCACAGCAAGCACGAATACTCATCATTAACTCCAGAAGACTTCAATGGGCTGGTCAATTACTAAGGATGGGAGACGATAGGATGGTCTTACAAATCTTTAAAGAAGAACCAAGAGGAAAAAGGCCAGTTGGAAGACCACGAAGTTCCTGGAAAATTGAAATCTCCAAACTTTGTAGACGTCTGAATGTGGACTACTGGCAAGAACTCGCCCAAAACAGAGTTCAGTGGAGGCAATTTGTGAGATCGACACGGGATCTTCGTGTCCCTTAGAAGCCTTCTGAGTGAGTGAGTATCCTAGAGGTAGACTGGCTTAATGAACATAGTGCTGTTATTGATTTAGACCAGGGTGTTATCAACTTTGTGAGGGGGGATATAAGCCAGGAGATGAGAATGAGATGCAAGAGTGCAGATAAGACAGTAAAGGCATGTGTTACTGAGGTCACTGTAGGGGAGAAGTCAGAAGGTAAGTCCGACGGTGAGGAGGAAGTTGTGCATGGGTGCCCGCAGGATTTTTTCCATAGGGGGGCCAAGTAACAATTTTAGTTTCATTACCAACCTGGCACTAAATGATGGTGAGACGTATCCCTCGCCCCCCAAATTTTTGTTTATTTTCTTACTTGCTTCATGAAATTCATTATTTGACTGCTCTGAAACCATTGGCTACTTTATGGCAAGAATGGGAGAATTGTTCTTTTTTTGTTCTTAAAAGTTTGCTTTTCTTCGTGGTTCATCGTCGTTATGTTCAGTTCTTACAACAGGTAAAAGCTAGTGTACTAACAAAAATAAAAATCAGGTAGTTCATTAAAATGGTATTGTTAGTCCAGTTCACCAATTTTTTAAATATCTGGACATGTTTTCAGATAATTCCAAATTACTAAGTTAAATTAACCAGTGGAGATATCCCTACATCTGAATCTGCCCAATAATTCAAATAGCACTGTTTCCAAAAATCTATATTTACTGGCCGTTACAGCAGATCATCACATTTTTCGTCTTCTTCACAACCAATCGACAATACTTTGCTTTGCAATTATTAGAATCGTGAAAAACTTGAAACCTATGAAGTGATAAACTTGTAGAGTGAGCCCAGGGTTTTAGTAAACATTTGTTTTAGCAATAAAAACATTTTGCTTGATTATTACTAACCACAAAGTGAAATAGATAAAAACCAAATATATCACTTTCTTCTTACTAATGGTATTATTCACATTCTCAAGTGGCAGTGCTGCCGCGTGACTGAAACTACAGAAATGGATGAAAACAAACCACTGCTTTTAATGTGTAATTGAGCGTTATGCTCAAGCTTTTCTCTGTTTATGAAAATTATACACAATAAAAAGAAAACTAACAGATATTGTACAATTCCTTCGAGTTAAGACTAAAAAGTGATATTTTGCCTTATTTTTTACCTAAATGTAAGACATAACAAAATAAATGAGGTCGAGTCCATCATGTCACTCAACCGATTTCCAAGAAATAGGCAGATCGGCATTTTACACAGGATGATTACTTTTTTTTCCCAGACCAGTGAGTATTCATTTGTACCTGTGACGCAAATAATACTGTCTAACCAACCTAGTACAAATACTTATGAGTTCTTTAAATGCATGCTCATTAAGGCTACCCATAAAGAGGGGAAATTAGCCATCTTATGTTCAATAACTGGCATTGTTGTTAATGTTGTTGCTTTATTTATGAACTGCTTTAACCTTCACCCCTTGTACTTGACAGTGAGTGAAATTTATCTAATAACCTGTCTGGTGTCAGTAGGCGAGTGTGTATAAGTTATGTTAATTTAGAGTACCGTAGTTTTGTGATGAGTGCCTCGGTACATAAAACATGGTACTATACTCGTATAGATGAAGGAGCCTCTTGCTGGAAATCCGAAGATGGGCAGGTTCGTAGAATCTTGCAAGTTCCCGGCTAGTATAACCCTCAAAAAAAGGAAGGGCGGTAAAGTGAGATTCTTACCTATTCTCGGGGTGTATAAGGGTAAAAGGAAGCCTTACCTGATCTGGGAAACCATAACATACTCTCCACTATAATTGAAATAAGTCACGCAACACCCTGATGTATAAAAAGAATTAAATAAATTTATTAATAAAATCCTAATCCTAAATTAATAACAATAAATAAACAATAATAACAATTAAAAATGAGGCTCATTCTCCTCCTTCCATAACTAATATTTAAGTCCAAATGACTTTATGACATACATTCAGTTACATTTATACAGCTCAGATGGATACTGAACTTCCAACATTCAAAATACAAAAGTTATCTGCTCTTAAGAGTTTTAACACTGGAGATAAGATTGCGTGTTTCATTCACGAGCGACTGTTTTCATTCAGCCGAGTCCCGTTCATCAAGAACACCTGTGACTCGGTTACATAATACCTCGCTCCATTATGCGAGAGCCTTGCCTCACAGCTTCCTTATACATTCGCAGCTGGGCTACTTCTCTCATTCAACACGTAAATATGTTAACTTTGTCACACTGACAATAGTGTCTTCGCTCTGTTACATGATTATCTGATTATTATAGTTCCGGTTTAATAAAAGTTAATAATTAGTAATTAGTAATTATAAAAATAAATAAATTTCCAAAAATTAAATCTTGTCAGTTCAGAAACTGCATTGTTGAAATTTAATGTACAGATGAATAAAGACCATCATCTCACATGATACTGAAGTTTAAATTCAATAATGTCGAAGTGAAAATACATCATAAAACGTGGAGAAATGTTGCTCATAAATGTCATCAAGATACTAAACTACATAATGAAAACTGGTCAATTTCTACCTTGTGAAGACTTTTCGGAGATCATGTAAGGCATTTATAAAATACCCTGGTGTTAGATGTTCCACTGAAGAAAGGCTCGGATGCAGGTCTACCCCCTACGATGAATCAGCTACCTCGGGTAGGATTGGATTCCTCCCCGGTAAGATTCCACACGTCCATCGGGCTTCGAACTGCCGACCTTCCTCTCGTTCTGGAAACCAAGCTTTTGCTGGGACTCCCAGCAGCTTCTTTCTTCATGTGTTGATTCCTCCGTCGTCGACTCATTTCAAAAGACCATGTCATGTTCGAGCAATATTGTCGATCAATCTCCATTGTTAGAAATAATGTTCGAAAACTGTAGATCTGATCGTATTTGTAGATGAAATGTTCATATAGTTGTTCTATGAATTCAGTATAATGCTCGTAGTTTTGTAGTACTTGTACATGAAGGTACACGAGGCCGTGGTGAGACCAGCAATGATATATGGGGCAGAAACACTGGACGTGGCAGAAATGCGTATGCTGAGATGGGCAAGTGGACATACAAGGTTGGGCAAAGTGAGAAATGAAGTGATTAGGAGACGACTTAGCGTGGTGCAAGTTTCTGAGCGAGTCAGAGAAGCTGGCCTCAAATGGTATGGCCATGTTAAGAGAAGAGATCAAGATTATGTGGGCAATAGGATGATGGAAATGCTTCCACCAGGGAAACGGAGTTGAGGACGACCAAAAAGGCGATGCATGGACAACATTCAAGAAAGCATGAAACAGCGGGGGCTTGTGGAGGAAATGGTCCAGGATAGAACAACGTGGAGGAGGAATATCCACATAAGTGGGATTATTAATCATGCTGGAGAAGAAGAAGAAGTACATGGATATACATTAATGTACACGGTGGTGAAGTACACATGTATTTGACATCATAGACAAACATTATGTCATACATGGTTTGAAGTTGGCGTTGCTCTATGCTGTCAACTCATATCTCTCTGTCATGATATATCCCAACCGCATCTAAGTTTACTTCATAATAGAAGTCGTCTCTAAAAGGTTAAATGTTTTCTCTTCAATCTTCATAATCGTAGTCATAATATATCTTCTCAAGTAACAATGGACTTTACTGTTCATAAAGCACTTAATAATGTTTAATAACTCACGTTCCCTTGAAGTACTAATGTATACCAGCATTCACTGCTGTCTTGCTATGCGAACGTGTTCTTCTGCTAGAAAAGAAACTCTTTTCTACTACAGGAATATAACTGTCTGTAACTCGCTTTATATCGAAAACTGCGACGTAAATCTTCTGTAAAATGTTTGTAGATACTCGTAAGTATATGTTGTATCAGTTTATACTGTATTAATATTGAAGAATAACTCACTAAGCCTTAAACTGTGTATTGACTTGACTTCTTACAACTTGCACTAGATTCATGTTAACGGGCGATACATGAATTCAATTGTGGGAGTTACTTCCTCCATTTTTGGTCCGTATTGACTTTGATGATTTATAGCAAAAAAAAATTGTTATTCCGTCTATCAATACATTAGGTTACACATAATTTAAAAGTGGTACATGTTTCGGGCAATCATATAGCCCTTCATCAGCCACATCTTGTCGAATACAAAGAAACAATCAACATAACATCAAAGACATTGTGACCACATTAAAAACATGCATAAAACTTGATTAAAAACAGGTCAACAAACATGGAAATAACATATATGTGCACATCGTTAAAATAACACTAAAATGGCTCTCCGGCCCATGAGTTCGTAGAAGTGAGTAAGGTCACATAAATATTTGCACTGTGTGGAGTCAGCCAATCACTGTTCATTCTCTTGATATTAATGTGGCTAGAGGGAAGTCTTTTGGATATTCCTTGATGTGGACACTTGAAGTGTCAAGTTGTGAAGGTGTGTAGTCGAAACGGACGAAAAATGGATCTCATAACCGTGGCCAAGTTAGCTTGGGCGAAAAACCGATGGTCCAAAGTGAAGCACGGGGAACCAAATCTTAAAGAGAAACCAGAAAGAAAGGCCAAAAATTAAAATAGGAATTCAAAAACAGGGATGGCTATCCGAAACATGTAGAACCTAGCAGAAACATACCTGAGGAGGGATCCACGTGTAGGACGTGGCCTGAGGAGAACACAGGAAACACTGGTACGGTGGGTTGATCTGAGCTGGTCAAGAGATGCGAGGCAAGTCAAGGGAGAGGGGCGAGGGAAGGCTGCGCAGGAGAGAGAGTGCAAAGGAAAGCTAAGGTGTGGCAATCATGTGGGGAGCTCAGATGTAAACAAACTGAGAGAAATAGAAAATTTATGGGGGGTCATTTGAGGGGATGTTAATGGTGTGCCTGGTTAGCGTGTCATAAAGTATGTTGCTTTCAAAATTAATTTCGTTGAGGTTGGCACACGGATTTAATTTTTGAGCCTTATCTATTTCAATCTGCTCAAGAATGTTTAGCATGGTGCCTTTACTTCCATGATGCATAATTTTGAGATCGCGCTCAATACTTGTGAATTTATGCCCCATTTCAGACATATGATTGCCCATGGCTGAAAATTTTCTGTCTGACAGCGTTTACGTGCTCATGGTATCTAATTTTGAAATTTCTACCCGTTTGGCCCACATAATCTGCATTGCACTCGTTGCATTGCATTTTGTAGATGCCT
Source organism: Meconema thalassinum (assembly GCA_946902985.2). Classification (NCBI taxonomy): domain Eukaryota; kingdom Metazoa; phylum Arthropoda; class Insecta; order Orthoptera; family Tettigoniidae; genus Meconema; species Meconema thalassinum. The sequence goes on along the minus strand of OX336390.1, from coordinate 568,616,306 downwards.
GATCTATTGTATTCGCTACCCTGATTGACCAAACTTGAATTGAATAAGTGGTCTTGAGTGGTATTGGTAGTCCTGTAGGCAATTCTCATATTCTGTTTTTTGAATGTGTTGGTGATGTTATGGGTGAGCGGGTTCATGTAGGAGAATATAGCAAAATGGGATTTTTCTTTCTTGAGCGGTAGTAGAGCAGCATTTATAAGCTTTGTCAATAGAGCCCTTAACGTACCCATGTCTGAACTAAAATACAAAGAAGAAATCGCCATCATCCACCAAATTGCCAAGTCCAACGGCTATGAGAAGACGTACATCAACAACATCATCAATAAAATTAAAAACAAACCTAGAACCACTCTACTACCGCTCAAGAAAGAAAAATCCCATTTTGCTATATTCTCCTACACGACCCCGCTCACCCATAACATCACCAACACATTCAAAAAACAGAATATGAGAATTGCCTACAGGACTACCAATACTACTCAAGACCACTTATTCAATTCAAGTTTGGTCAATCAGGGTAGCGAATACAATAGATCAGGCATCTACAAAATGCAATGCAACGAGTGCAATGCAGATTATGTGGGCCAAACGGGTAGAAATTTCAAAATTAGATACCATGAGCACATAAACGCTGTCAGACAGAGAAATTTTTCAGCCATGGGCAATCATATGTCTGAAATGGGGCATAAATTCACAAGTATTGAGCGCGATCTCAAAATTATGCATCATGGAAGTAAAGGCACCATGCTAAACATTCTGGAACAGATTGAAATAGATAAGGCTCAAAAATTAAATCTGTGTGCCAACCTCAACGAAATTAATTTTGACAACAACATACTTTATGACACGCTAACCAGGCACACCATTAACATCCCCTCAAATGACCCCCCATAAATTTTCTATTTCTCTCAGTTTGTTTACATCTGAGCTCCCCACATGATTGCCACACCTTAGCTTTCCTTTGCACTCTCTCCTGCGCAGCCTTCCCCCGCCCCTCCGTCCCGCTCCCTTGACTTGCCATGCCTCTCTTGACCAGCTCAGATCAACCCACCGTACCAGTGTTTCCTGTGTTCTCCTCAGGCCACGTCCTACACGTGGATCACTCCTCAGGTATGTTTCTGCTAGGTTCTACACATTCCGGATAGCCTTCCCTATTTTTGAATTCTTATTTTAATTTTTGGCCTTTCTTTCTGGTTTCTCTTTAAGATTTGGTTCCCCGTGCTTCACTTTGGACCATCGGTTTTTTCGCCCAAGCTAACTTGGCCACGGTTATGAGATCCATTTTTCGTCCGTTTCGACTACACACCTTCACAACTTGACACTTCAAGTGTCCATATCAAGGAATATCCAAAAGACTTCCCTCTAGCCACATTAATATCAAGAGAATGAACAGTGATTGGCTGACTCCACACAGTGCAAATATTTAAGTGACCTTACTCACCTCTACGAACTCATGGGCCGGAGAGCCATTTTAGTGTTATTTTAACGATGTGCACATATATGTTATTTCCATGTTTGTTGACCTGTTTTTAATCAAGTTTTATGCATGTTTTTAATGTGGTCACAATGTCTTTGATGTTATGTTGATTGTTTCTTTGTATTCGACAAGATGTGGCTGATGAAGGGCTATATGATTGCCCGAAACATGTACCACTTTTAAATTATGTGTAACCTAATGTATTGATAGACGGAATAACATATTTTTTTATTTATTTTTTGCTATAAAACATGAATTCAACCCGTAACAGCACTGCGTTCGACGGTCAACTGTCCTCGCACTCAATATCGGGTTGCCAAGTCTGTAGCTTACCCTGGACCCACGTCTGTACTTGACGAATTTCGGGAGACGAAAGAGTCCTCTTCCTGGCTCGGAATCTCCCAGCAATATTCTGGTCCGCGTCATTTTAACTTTGCGGCAAAACTCCGCTCGTACTTGCTTAAATACATATTTCAGTGTACTGTGGACCTCCAGCGACTTTTAAAGTACTGATAATGTCATCTAATTATTTTCTACAGTATTCCATTTCATAAAAACACTTTCTTAGGGCCTAAAAGTAATTACTTAATGATGAGAACGAGGCTTTAGACCTCTCCTCATTGGCTGTCTGCTTGTATCCAATGGCATAATTTATAACGATTAATGTTTCATATTTGCGGCAAATCGTCGTTGCTACTCGACTTTGACCTTGTCACGTGCCTTCATAGCATCACAAATCACGTGATTACGCAGTGGCTCAACTGTAACTTGTGAACATAACCAGTTCCTGACACAAATCCAGCTTCATATTCCCAATGCTAAATTTTACTAAGGGCTTGTAAAAACATAATCATTTTGGTCAGAAATAATTCAAAATCAGGGCTGAGTACCAACGTGGCATACCCCTGAAAGTAGTGTTGAAATTATCACACACAGGATGGCTGCTGTCAGCTTCGGCAATCAAATTTCGAATACCGCATTCAGGTAACCAGTCCTCAGCATGGAGCATAAATTGAGGTACTCAGCTACTCTGATGGGCATAAGGATCACAATAAGACATTGTGTCCTTTCTTACACAGCATGGCACGTATGGATTTACATCGATTTTGGAGATATTTTGGCCAAAATACAGATCTATGGTGTTCAGGTCCTCCAGATGTTTGATGGGAGCCTGGAAAAGAAAAGCGCTACTCACACAGCCATATAACTTAAAACGTTCATGTTTTACCCTTCATTTATAAGTTTTTTTTTAAATACTATTTCCCAGATTTGTCAGGCTAAGGCACAGACTAGGACTAAATAATGCAAGTCATGATTTTGATGGTTACTGATGATCGGATATATTTTGAATTTGTTGTACCGTACCCATTTCAGTTTGCTGGTTGTTACGATTAAGCATTAAGTCGAGCTTAATCTTGATTCTGTGAAGCTACTCCGCTCAGAAGTTCCGGTACATGTTGTGCATCCAAAAGTGCCTTCCTTGCAAGTGGGTTTCATTAGATAGCGCAGTCATTTAAGCAACAAAAAAAGGGTCAACCTCGGAATGAGAGATAATGAGCTGTTACTCGTATACACCTTCGTTTTGGTGTTTTAAATGTTGCCTCAAAAGTCTCATAAAATCTCGTGTCTGCGCCCTAAGTTATTCATGGTCAAAAGTCACAAAAATCAGTATTTCGCGATTACCTCGGTTTCTATAGCTCCAATAATATTTCTTATAAAATCGTCGAGCATAAAATTTACGGCAAATTTTGTTTTAAAAGAATTTTCATACGCCCAACCGTTTTTGAGGTAGAGGGCAGAGAGCCCGCAGCGCTCAGCCATACTCATTGCAATGCAAGGTCAACCGTGAATCTCAGTGAATAATGCTTGTATAAAGTTATTAAATCATTGAAATATCGTCAACAATAAATAATTTGTATTATTTATTAGTCAATACATTTTTATTTAGTAACATTTTTTCATATATCTAATATATTCATTTAATCATACTTACCTACAGTACTTTGTGTAATTGAAATTTCATTAGATGAAATACTTATCATATACTAATTTTATATTAATTTATTTAAAGTAGATTTTAAGTTAAAATAAAACGAGTAAATATATTGTAATTTTACCATTATTCAGTAGCTATATATTTCTTACAATTTGAATTGAAATGAAGTGTAAATATATAAATCTTTAATTATTTGAAGAACAAAAGTATTAATTTTCTTCTTCTTCTTCCTCATCGTCGTCATCTTCCGGGCATGTGAAAATGTCACTTTCATTGTCATCATCTTCGTTGTTTCCAGGCCTTCCAGAATTTTCAGGTCAAATTCACTCTCTTCCTCAGAGTCGCTTTGTGATGAAACATCATTGAGGCAAGCTTGTCCATTAGCTTCTATGCCCTAGGTCGCGGGTTCAAACCCGGCCGAAGTCGTCGGATTTTTTAAGAGCGTTAAAAATCCCTCAGTATGCATTCTTTCGGAGGGGAAGTAAAGCCAGCGGTCCCATGTCATAGATTATGGCATGTAAAAGAACCTTCCACTAACTACACTTGTGTGAAGCCAAACTTTGTAGTTTTGATTAATGCTCTTAAATTCCAACGTACGTCACCGGGCGCTGGCATCTAGCAGTAGCAAAGTTCACAGCTAGGTGCCGTGGACGGTAGCATTTGGTAGCGAAAGCAGGAACTACTTGATTTTTTCATCTGCAGTCCTTACTTTAATTAAAAACAGATAACTCACACAATACAGTCATCACAATTAACACCGGTAATCAGACAGATTCTACACACACCCCAAGTACACCGCGTAGTCGCAGCCCCTAAACTAAGGACCAACCAAGCTTGTCCATTACTCTGGCCACAAGCTAAAATGCATTGCAACCCCGATTTTCTGCACCCACAGTATACACCACATCCATTCTTAAAATTACAAAACAGTGTATTAAGTAATTCCTCAGGAGCTGGTGGTAATATTGTTGTGTTTGGCTCCAGGAGTTCATTTTTCAGCACCCTACCCCATTCCTGAGGTTCTAAATTATGCCCTAACGATTTAGGAGCATTATATATCGCTAGTAAGATACGTAATCCATTTTTGTATAATTGCTGTACAGGGCAGTTTTCTTGTAGATAAACTTTAGCCAGTCGGTCGAATTGGGCAAGTTTTTGTAGAGATTTGATGAAAGTTTTTTTTTTTCCTTTTTAAACAGTGTAGAAGTTTTGTCACAGCCACTGAATGCATGTAAAAATAATATGTTTTTTAGAAAGGGGATATTTGTCAAAACGTTTTGACGAATAGATTTGTGCTGTGACATTGCCTTTTCCAGACTATTTAAAAAAAAATCTTCTTGAAGTAGTTGAGTGCGTCCAATCAAAATAACTAGCAAATCTCTGTCTTATCCAATGATAACAGAGTCCTCTCATGTTTGGATTCTTCGATAGCTCTGTTTCTATGATAAGTACATCAGCATCATCTCTTGCTTGTTTTGTTCTAATATGTCAAGTCACTCTCTAACTTTTCAATGAGCATATCATGATAATAATAATGATGATAATTGTTGTTTTAAGGGGCCTAACATCTAGGTTATCGGCCCAATGAGCATATCAATAAGTTTATTTTTATGACATCGATTTGACAAACTTATCTTGACTAATTGGCACAATCATTGTTTCGTCGAAACAAAGCTCATAAGATTTCGAAAGAGGAGCAGTTCTTATTAGATGCTCCATTGCTTTTATGTCTTTAGTGTAGTCTGAGTATCCGTCAAATACCACAACAGTTTTTGAACCATAATGTCTTTTGGTTGGTTGGTTCCTTAGTTTAGGGGCTGCGACAACGCGGTCATGTAGCCCCGTGTACTTTGGGTGTGTGTAGAATCTGTATGATAACCGGTGTTAATTGTGATGACTGTATTAGTGTGTGTATCTGTGTTTTTTTTTTTTTTAAATTCAAGTAGGGACTGCAACTTTGAATTTTCAAATAGTTCCTACTTTTGCCGCCAAACGCCACCGTCAACGACTACTAGGCCTAGTTCAGAACTAGCTACTAGACGCCACCGCAGTCGGCTCTTGGCAACGAACGTAGCAACCTAAGAGCGTTGTTTACATTCTTAACCTATCCAATTTAGTTTCACACAGGTGTAATTAGTGGAAAGATCTTTAACATGCCATAAATCTATGACATGGGACCGCCGGCTTTACTTCCCCTCCGAAGGAAGGCATACTGAGGGAAATACCGGTACTTAACAAGATACTATGCAAAATTTTATTAAATATAACGTATAATGTATGCCCTCTATCTCAAAAACGGTTGGGCATATGAAACATTTTTTTAACACAAAATTTGTCGCAAATTGTATGCTCTACAATATTTATAATAAATGTTATCATTGGAGCTATAGAAACCGAGATAATCACAAAAAACTGATTTTTGTGACCTTTGACCTTTAATAACTTACATGTATTCAACTCGTGTAGTGTAGATCCATCATTTCAGACTCTGTGTTGTGATGAACGTTACTCTAAAACAGAACAAACGACAATCAGACAAGACAAAATAAAACAAATGCCATGACCAACTCTACACAAGAATGTGAGTACAAATGCACATTTGAGGTACATTACCCAAAAAGGAGTCACTACAGGGAAGTCCTTTCATAACTCCCTGATGAAGGCTTTTCAGACCCATGCTCATAGGAATTTTTTGTAACGTTTTGATGTCAGGAATAATTCCCTAAAGTTTCTGACACATGTATTTATACACTCTGTATATATGACCCAGGATTTGACCTTCACTCACGCTAGATCACTTGGCCCCATTGCTCCCCAGTTATAGGGAGGGCTCGGTTTGTCTTTCTAAACCAACAGCACTTCCCTGGCATCAAACAGTTTCCTTCTACATACAGTTTCTGCAGCCATCTGATAACATTAGAGCTGACACTGAACAGGTCAACTGGGTTCCCAGTGGATGAATAAGAGGACAGCATCGTCTGCTCCTCCAGACCACAGTCACACGTTGCTGACCTAATCCAGCCCCACTTGTGCCAAGAAAACAGCGCGTCCAGTCTTAAGCTTGTTGAGGTGGCACCAAAACTTCTGTGGGAGATCAAAACCTTCAGGCTTCTTAGAGGTCGAGTCAACCGGGAAAGTGGTGCGCTGAACACAACTCTACCATTACGTCATGCCTCACTCCCATCCCACCAATCACAGTCAGCCTCTCTTCAGAATCTGAGCTAGTGTGTTGTCAGTAGAGCTGGTAATAATCGATTAATTTGAAAATAATCGGAAACTATTAATCAAACATTCTTAAAATCGATTAACCGAAAAATCAATTGATTAGTAGACACGAGATAAAATAAGTTTTGAAAATGGTTTAAATGAGAGGTCATCGCTTAAGTTGAGTTAGGCTTATTTTCGGAATGATGTATAGAAATCTATAAAAGTTAAATTTTGCATAAAGATACGTGTCCTTCCTTGTTTATGTTAACAATAACCAAATAACAGTCGGTGACCGTGGAAGGACAAACATCAATCAAATTGGGAAAGGTTTTAGCAAAAGAAAACGAGTAGTTTTCAACAAAGCTTTTGAATCTTGTTCAATTTTTGTTGGGAAGGCTGTTTACAATTTAGGACAGGAACATTTTTGTTTTATTCAGGTTTAGTCTAATTTCCACAAAGACCTGTAGGTTGTAACTCTTCAGTCGGTCAACTTGAATTTGCCCAAAGACTGGGCGGAGTTCAATGTATAAAATAGATGAATTATAAGTAAATAACACTCCTGGGACCATTACATGTGTTAGTTATGATCGCTATTACTATCACTATTACGTCGTCACACTCGAATGCTCCGAGTGGGTAAGAGATTTCACGAGCCCTTCATCCAGGAAAGCCACCAACAGCAAGGAGGTTCAGTCATTTTGGGGTGGAATCATGTTCGGTCGACGTACGCCTTTAATTCCTATCCACGGTAACATGACTGGTCTGGTGTATAGAGACAACATCCTTGAACCTGTCGTTACAGGATTTGCTGCCACAATAGGTGAGGGCTTTACACTAGTGGACGATAATGCTCGTGCTCATCGATCTAAGGTGGTTATCAGTTCCTTCAGATGCATGTCATACGGAGAATGGAGTGGCCTGCCTATTCTGCGGACATGAACTGGATTGAACATGCATGGAAAGAGCCCAATAGGGCAATTTCGCACCGTCCCAATCCTCCAACAAACAAAGAGCAACTGATTGAAGCTGCTGTCCAAGAGTGGGGTAATCTGCCCCAAACCATGTTGGATTCGTTGGTGCTCAGTATGCCTAGTCGTCTGCAAGCGTGGATTAGAGTTCGTGGTGGCCATACACGGTATTGATATGTCCCAATATGAAAAGGACGTCAGTGTGCTCAGTCCCACATTATCACTTTTGTTATTCGTTGTGTGTTTCTGTCTCTTTTGCAAAGCAGATTGTGTGTGGTTTTTCTTTGTATGTACCCTATATTGAGTATAATATTGTTATGTGCCACCCCCTAGTGGCACTTCCGTTAACTGGATTACGGTGGGTAGAAAGCACAACACAAATTATTCCTTTAAAGAAACGTATTAGCTTTATTGCGGGCCAGAAAGATACACCACACAAATAGCAAATACAAGCAATTAGTATCGCAATTAAATAGTTTCCTCTTGTAGGGAACACTTGCCTTTCACTTGTCAGTAGGCCACAGGAGTTAATCCCTCCTAATGGGAACGGTGGCCTCGGTAGAACTAACTGCAACACTTCCTTGAATACGCAAGCTACCGTTATTTACGATAGTCGGTCACTCACCACTTCACTCTGCTTCGCTGTCCGCTGGCTAGGGAAACAGCCCCCGGTGCTTTCGCAATTCACCACACTAACCTTTGCTGCACTGGAAAACACACTCGCTCAAGACACAGTTTCCCCGTAGGCTTCACACTCCTTCACCACAACTGTCGCTCAAGGTAAAAGCTCGCACTAACTCGAAAAACACTGCCCACCCCGCTTGCCAGGTCGCTCTTATATAGCAGGCTGGTGACTCAATAAATGCTTCTAGACCCGTCCAGGATTCACGGCTTCTAGAGATTTCCATCACTGGCTGGGTCAGGAATATTCTGGACCATCCCTTTTGTCCTAGTAGCCCTGTTGCGTAAGGCGCACGTAATACTGAGGCAGAGCACAGCCCGGGGGCAGCTGTGACTCATGCAGCGAGGCGACGGAACAAACTCACAGCCGTAACAATATGATAACATGCACATAGCAAAATAAACAAGTTACTAAATCACAATATGCAAAACCTTTTTTGAGCACTGTATAAGTTTAGTTTGTTTAATAAGGGTTTGTGAATTACTTATGAGTAGGGCTCGGATGTTTAAGACCTAAAAATAGCCGGAATATGCAAGCAAATATGACCTTAAAAAATGATGAAATATGACTCAAAAGAGACAAAATATGTTCTGAAAATTACTGATTTTAATATGGCCGTTTTTTTTTTAATATAAATCCAAGCGACAATCTCTACGAGAATAAGTGACTTCGATGGCGTAGCTGGTAGCATGTTGAGCATCTATGCCCAAGGTCACGGGTTCAAACCCGGCCGAAGTCGTCGGAATTTTTTAAGAGCGTTAAAAATTACTCTGTATGCCTTCCTTCGGAGGGGAAGTAAAGCCGGCGGTCCCATGTCATAGATTTATGGCATGTTAAAGAACCTTCCACTAATTACATGAGTGAAGCTAAATTATAGGTTAGATTTTACTAACACTCTTAGGTTTCAACATTCGTTGCCAGGACCCGACTGTGGTGGCATCTAGTAACAAAGTTCAAAACTAGTTGACGGTGGCATTTGGTAGCAAAATTAGGAACTACCGGTACTTGAAAATTGAATGCCTTCAGTACTTACTTGAATTAAGAAAATCAGATAACACACACTAATACAGCCATCACAATTAACACCGGTTATCAGACAGATTCTAAAAGTTCATGGGGCATTGTCGCAGCCCCTAAACTGAGGAATCGACCAATCCTTTCGATATTAAATTGATAACTAAATGCTTTATTCCAATGTTCACATTAATTTTCTGAATATACCGTACCATACATGTTTAAGTGGTTATTTACAGTCTATTTCTGTAAACATTAGTTCCCGTTCGGTAAGTCGAGGTTGATTGCACACCCACAGCTGCCGTCAAACTACCGAAATATGACGTTCTTACCAAAAAATGCTCGAAATATGTCCTAATGGTAGGAAATGTTCGAAATATGTATTTATATGACAAATAAAGACCACTGTATTGTGACGATATTACTTGATTTGCATCAGAAACCAATAGGGCATGAATATAGAGGCAAAGAAAAAAATATGATTTTTCCTAAACATCCGAGCCCTACTTATGAGTATTATGATAGTGTATACAAATAAAAAGAACACAATATAATAAATAAATTTAAATTAGAGCATGCACTTGAATTCTATTATGCATAAGGTTACATATCTCAGCGGAGCCTTGGTCGTACAGTTGTTACCTTTTGCCTGCCTACTCCCGCCGGGGTCATACGTGTAATTTTTCAAGGAGTTTATTTACTTATTACTCATATTATATATACATTGCACCCCGCACAGTCATTGGACAAATTCATGTTGACCGACTGAAGAGTTACAACTGACAGTTTGTATTGGCAACACTGAAAGAATGGCTTCAACAGCTCACAAACAAGATGCATTATTTAAAAGAAAATGTGACAATATATTTCAATTGACAGTCTGTTTTGGTGCAAAAATACTAGCAAGTACACATTTTCTGGGGCGAGGCAGTTCCGGTTGGCAGTCACAGTGTTTCCAGCAATTGAAAATACTCCTTCAGCGCTGCAGGTGGTCGCGGGCAATATCAAGTATTTTGTCGCTAGTTTAGCGGGCCTTGGATATATTGTTTATTTATTTTCCACCTTTGAAAAAGGGTGAGTATGCAAGTCAGGCGGTGAATTCCCAAGATAGACGTCCAGCTCGTCTTTTGCAATGATTGCAATATTCACGCTACATCTACACGATTTCCTATTTTTACCGCGCTTTTTATATCTGCCCTACCATGAGAACATTGAGTTTTTATCGAACATGCCTAAGTGTTGACTTTAGACATACCTTCGTTCGTAAGACGTCACATTTATATCTTTGGAGTCGAAATTTAATGTTTTACGTATGGTCAATATCCAATTGTCAAATGGGTGATTCCCTATTCCTGAAAAAGACTTTTTACAGGAGATTAATAAATACAATTGGCTGACCAGTTTCGATTGTCAAGCGATCATCAGATTTTTACACTTCGGCTATTAATCTGTGTGGGTTACGATATTTACAATACATACACTTATGTAGTTGCAGTAGTAATAAATCTAGCATAAATAGTAATGATATGTTATTAGCCTACTTTTCACATTTTGCAAAAATGAGGAAAAGTAGACTTACGAGATCGATTCGGGCAAATGTCTGTCTGTCTGTCTGGCTGGCTGGCTGGCTGTGTGTGTATGTCCCCTATCAATTCCTAAACGGCTGCAGCAATCGGAACCAAATTTGGTACGAGTAAAGATCTATACCTGAATATCTCAAGCCCATATTTGAAAATGATGTCAGTCTTACCAATTGCTGAATAAAGTAATTGAAATTTGAGCTCCATGTTGGATATCTTGGAAGGTATGCATGGGAGCTATTCAAAAATTGGCACACATGTAAATAATAAAATTTCAGTTTAATTTCCAGGAGGCCATACACAGCAGTGTTGCCAAAATGATTCTAAGCCTGACGATAGGCCCAATGTTTAAATGCTTATAACTTCTACACTATCAATTGGATATCAACCAAATTTCTTATGTACTATGTGCACATAAACACACATGACTGAGCGCATTCTTAAGAGCCACCAGGGCTGCCAACTGTTAATAAATGCTCTCCCTATTTTCTTATCCAAATACCAATATATCAGAAAGTATGCAAGCCGCCAGCTTTAAACTATGCACACGTATAGTGCGTGACATTTTAGAATAATTTGGAGTAACTAATATATGTCAGTGCTACCAACATGATTCTAAGCCTGCTGATAGGACCAATTTTTAAATTCATGTAACTTCTATACTATCAATTGGATTTCAACCAAATTTCTTCTTCTTCTTCTTCTTCTTCTTCTCTTGAGGGGTGTTGGGCGCAGTACACTCTTTACCCAGTCACTGATCCAGAGATTGACAAAAAAATGTTCTATTATCGGGAGGAGAATATATGAGGAAGCATGATTATGACGTGGAAGGGGGTTGACACATAAACAAACAAGGACACAATAAGGTGCTAAACTTCACGCCCAAGTGACGCATCATGGCGACTTGCTACGTATAAACAAACACGAGGCGTCACACGTAAGGGAAAGAGTTAAATAGTTAAATGGCAATCAGAAAAATATGTGAGTAAAGCGGAGAGGACAGGAAATGTAGGGGAATAAAGAAGTACCGAAATAGATAAGGGTAGAGAAAAACCTAGCGTACTGAGTGAAGTAAGTAGCGTAGTTCGTTGAGACGTATATAAGGGACACTGAAACACGAGGTGATTAACAGTACCTATCGCAGTATTACATGCACAAACCTCGGAGGCTTGCAAGTTGCACCGAGCCATAAAGACGGGGGCGCGCGCATGATTAAAACGTAAGCGAATAATGGTAATGATGTGACGACGAGTATAGCGACCATTATAAAACCAGGGGAGATGGGGTATCGACGGTTGTAGATTATAATAAAACTGAGCCTTTTCCCTTGAATAATCCCGCCATTGTGTCGACCATACTTCCTTTAATTGATTTTTCAGAAGAGGTATAAGATCGGAGGCGGGAGTGGCTATGGCGATGGGGGTGCCATGGCCACAAGCAGCATGTCGAGCGGCCTGATCTACGTATTCATTTCCTAAAATAGCTGTATGGCCGGGGATCCAAGAAAAAACAACCGTAAATCCCACCTGAGTCAATTCATACGTCAACCTGAGTATATGAAGTATGAACCAGTTGTCGATGTGCATCACATTTTGTAAGGCCTGGAGAACACTTCTGGAGTCAGATAGAATAAGAGAGCGAGATATCACATTCCTTTTGACGTATAAGAGAGCTTGACGAGTAGCAAAAGCTTCAGCCGAAAAAATAGATTATTGCGGAGGTAACGTAAAGGAAGCAAGATGTTGTTTGGCGGGGACATAAAAGGCCGCCCCCACGCCGGGCGGGGAGTCGAATTTGGAGCCATCTGTGTATATGGTGGTACAGCTGGAGGCACTTTCTTCAATTTGACAGACATATCGACGGGCGATAGAGTGGGAAAGAAATGAAGCTTTTTGAGAAAAGTAGGGGGAATGGTGAAGAACATCAGGAATGAACTGATAAATAGGATAGGGCGCATTGTAGCATAACGGCTTCCGGGTTTGGAGAATGTCTGGACGAAGACTGGTAAGACCGATAAAAGATAAGATAATAGAGGGGGGGGGGGGGATATATTTTGAGTAAGTGTTGCTGATGATATTCTTGTAGTAATTGTAATTTCGGGAGAATAGGAGAAGCAGCAAGAGCCATTTTGCGAAGGAGATAACGGGAAGACAGGTACTTCCGTCTGAGACCAAGAAGTGGCTCTGTAGCTTCGACGAGAAGGGCCTGCATGGGTGTAGAGGAGAGAGCTCCCAAGATAATTCGCAGAGCGGCATATTGTAATTTATCTAGTATCATGAGACGAGACTGGGGCATGATGTCATAAAAATGGCAACCGTACTCCATGGAGGACCTGGCGATAGAGCGGTATAAAAGTAGCAAAATTTGAGGGTCCGCTCCCCAAGAGCGGCGCGTTAATGAACGAAGGAGTTGTAATTTCGTTGTGACGTGTGATTTTAGGTGCGCCAGTTGGGGTGCCCATGTCAACTTATCATCTATCAATATCCCTAGGTATTTGGTATGATGGGTGATGGTAATAGAACCCTGTTGATATAGAATCGGGGAACGGTCGTAGAGACGTTTATGGGTAAAAATTAAGGCAGAGTTTTTGAGTGGGACTGTATCAAGACCGTGATTAAAAAGCCAAGAATGTAAAATCGTGAGGGCATGGAACATATGTTGTCTGCACTGAGATAAATCGGGGTGTGAGCAATATAATAGAAGGTCATCGGCATATTGAATAAGCCGGACAAGTGGGAGTAATAGTTCCTTAATCTCACTGGTATAAAGGAGATATAGTATACCACTCAGAATATCGCCCTGGGGCAAGCCGGAAGACGCAAAGCGCGAATTCAGGATGGTGGGGAAAGTTGCAAGAATGACGTGACGGGAGTGAAGAAAGGCGGCAATCAGTTTTATAAAAGGGGAGGGGAATTTCCATTTACAAAGTACAGCCAATAACAACGAGGCGTTGACATTATCATATGCGCCTTGAATGTCTAAAAATACGGCTACCGTAAAATGTTTACGACAGCTGGCCAATAGGAGGTCAGTGAGGAAGATATTCAGAGCATCGGTAGTCGATTTTCGTTTTATAAAAGCAAATTGGGTTTTTGGGACCAAATCATAATACTCAAGAGCCCATATCAGTCTCGCCAACAATATACGCTGAAACGTTTTTCTGATACAGGACCCGAGCTGAATTCCCCTATAACTGCAGGGGAGGGCGGGGTTTTTGCCAGGTTTTAAGATGGGAAGTAATAAAAAGTCGTTCCATGTGGAAGGAATCTGACCTGTACGTAGGACATTATTGTAAAATTCAAGTAGGACCAGATGTGCGGAAGAGGGTCAACTATTGGGCATGTGGTAAGAAATGTAATCGGGACCGGGTGTTGAAGAATTTTTGAGAGAGAGGGCATTTCGGAGTTCAGCTGGTAGAATGGGTTGTATTAGACAAGTAAACTTGGAAGGCGTGACATATTGATAGGATGGTGGGGCACAGGCAACAAAATCAGTCGTTAAACTACGATAGAAACATAAAGAATTTTCAAAAGTAAGACTATGTGGAGGCGCATATTTTGTACTCCTTGATAAGTTGCGTACAGAATTCCATATTTGAGTAAGGGGAGTTTGGTGATTAATGGAATTGACATATTTATGCCAAGCAGTACGACGTTTGTCATTGAAAGTGCGTTGCATAGTCGCAACAAACTTTTTATACTGCAAATAAGTATACGGGGTATGGCCTTGGAGGCTGGATTTAGACAGCTCCTTAACCCGGTCCATGAGGCAATTATAATTGGCTACATTGATAATTCTTGCCAGGCGCGTCCACGTCGCGGGGGTGGGCAACGGTACTGTAATATACCATGGAACTACAGTACCAGCTAAGTTCTGGTGAGGACCCAGTCCTATGGGGTATAACATAGGCCCCGTGCACAGGGTTACGTGCGAAGACCTCAACGGAATCTGCAGCGGAGAAGATGGACTTCGGAACGGTGGAGATTGCGGAAGAGGCAACCCAGTACTCAGGGAATAGTATGAGTACAGCATCAATCGGCAGCGTCTGTTTCCCAGGTTAGGGGCGGCTGCAAGGGCGTCTGTTTCCCATGTTAGGGGTGGCCTGTGTAATAGCTGGCAGTAGCTTCATAAAATGCCTTTGGGAGTGGCGACCCCATCGTAATAATAGCCTAAAATGGAAATGGCACTTCAAACTATTCGGAGAAGGTTAGGGCGTACCCTGCAGGCGACGCGCAGTTCTTTTGGTACTGGGGGAACTGTGAGAAATGGGCGACCAGTAACCGAAATGAAAGTGGGAATCATGAATGTCATGACCCTGACAGGCAAGGTGGAGGAGGTGGTAGACTTCATGGAGAGGGTGAATGTTGGATTGATGGGGCTGAGTGAAGTGAAATGGAAAGGTAAAGGAAGGAAGAAATTGAGGAAAGGATATACATTATACTGGAGTGGTGGCCAAGAGGCAAAAAATGGCGTGGGACTGATAACCTCGAAACAACTGGAGGAGTATGTTGAAGTGGTCGAGTGTGTGAGTGACAGAATAATGAAAATTAGAATGAAGATGAAAAATTACGTGATGGACTTCATACAAGTGTATGCACCACAGACTGGAAACAGAGAAGAAGATATTGAAGTATTCCTGGAGGATGTAGAAAGAGTAATTTCAGATGTAGAAGTGGTGATCATGGGAGATATGAATGAACAAGTCGGAAACGAGAGACAAGGAAAGGAAGAAGTCATTGGACCATATGGATATGGGAGAAAGAACCGGGAAGGAGAGGAACTTGTAAACTTTTGTGAAAGGAATGGACTGATAATGGGTAATTCATGGTTTCGGAAGAAAAACAGCAGGAAAATTACGAGATATGGTTGGGGCGATAGAAGAACAAAATCAGTAATTGACTACTTTCTGGTGGAAAGGACTAATCGCAGAAAGCTGATAGATGTGACAGCTTTACCAGGAGAAGCATTTGATGGGGACCATAGAGCTGTGGTGGCAAAATTCAGATGGGAAAAATTGGAAAACCTAAAGGAGATCAGAGAATGTAAAATAAAAGTATGGAAATTGAAAGACAAAACTGTACAGGAAGATTTTCAGGAGAGATGGAAGCAACAAATCCCAGTTACTGAAGTGGAAAACATAGAAGAGGAATGGTCCCATTTTAAAAAGGCATTTGTTGGTGCAGCAGAGAGTGCTTGTGGTAGGACGTCAACAAGAGTGAAAGAGAAGGAGACACCGTGGTGGAATGAGGAAGTGAGGAAAGCAGTGAAAGAAACGAAGTCTGCATGGAAAGAATGGAACCGAGATCAAACAGAAGAAAGCAAAAGGAAGTATCACGACAGCAAACGGAGGTGTAAGAAAGTGGTAGGAGAAGAAAAGAAGAAAAGTTGGAAAGAATTTACACGAAGAATGGAAACAGATGTAAGTGGCAGTAAAAGGATGCTGTATGGGCTTCTAAGAAGTAAGAGGAAAGAAAGAGTTACCACAAAGCTAGTGAAAAAGGAAGATGGAGAGTTGTTAACACACCCAGAAGAGATAAAGGGACGATGGAGGGAGTATTTCGATAAGCTATTGAATGTGAGCAATTGTACTGGTGAGATGGAAGTGCCACAACCTGTCGACTCTATAACAGAAGATGATATAACAATGCTGGAGGTGGAATTAGCAGTACAGAAAATGAAGACGGGAAAAGCAACAGGGGTGGATGAAATCTGTGTAGAAATGATAAAGGCTGCTGGACCTGTTGGTATGCAATGGTTGTATCGACTGCTAAAGTGTGTCTGGAAACGGAAATGTGTACCAGAAGACTGGGAGAAAGGGCTAATAATACCAGTGTTTAAGAAGGGGGACAAGAAGGTGTGTGATAACTCTAGAGGGATCACCCTCATATCACAGACAGTAAAAATACTGGAAAGGATATTAGAAAGAAGAATGAGAAGAAAGGTGGAAGGAGAGTTGCAAGAGGAACAGTATGGCTTCAGGAGTGGAAGATCTACAGTGGACCCAATCTTTAGCTTGAGGCAGGTGATGGAAAAGAACTGGGAATATGGAGAGGATTTGATCATGACTTTCATAGATCTAGAAAAGGCATATGATAGTGTCCTCAGAGAGAAGGTATGGGAAACCATGGTTAAGAAGAGACTGGGAAGAGAAATGTTGGAAATGGTGAAAGCAATGTACAACAACTGTGTTAGCAGGGTACTGACCCCAGTTGGAAAGACAGATTGGTTTAGGAACAAGACTGGACTAAGACAGGGGAGTGTGCTGTCACCTCTCTTGTTCATAATGGTGATGGATGAAATTGTAAAGGAAACAAAGGAAGCATATGGACATAAAGGAATGAAGTTACTGTTATTTGCAGATGATATTGTGGTCTGGGGAAGGAACACCGAAGAAGTGCAAAAACAACTAGATGCACTGAACGAAAATATTCAGAAGTACGGCCTGAAAATCAGTTTAGAGAAAAGCAAGACCCTGGTGATGACAAGAGGGGAAAGACAAGGAAAGGGCACTGTGAAAATTGGAAGTCAGAGTTTGGAAATTGTGGACACGTTCAAATACTTAGGAAGTGAATTGATGCAAACTGGTAGGTTGGACATGGAGATTGGCAGGAGAGTACAGCAGAGCAATGCATTCTATCAAAGTGTAAGAAAACTTGTTTGGGATAAGGAAGTACCAAGGAAAAGCAAGGAGGTAATGTATAAAGTGTACTATGTTCCCATATTAACTTATGCAGCTGAGACTTGGACCCTGACAAGCAGGGAAGAGAGTAGAATCCAAGCCAGTGAAATGAAATTCCTAAGAAGTATGTTAGGAAAGACAAGGAAAGACAGAGTGAGGAATGAAGATGTTAGGAAGGAAGTTGGGATGGGAAAACTAAATGAGAGAATTGAGAAGAATAAACTAAGGTGGTTTGGACATGTAAAGAGGATGGAGGAAAATAGAATACCAAGACAGATGCTGGAGGCAAAGTGCAAGGGTAAGAGAGCAAGAGGAAGACCTAGAACAAGGTGGATTGATTCAGTGAAGAACGGCATAAGAAAAAGAAATCTGGACTGGGACAAGATCGTGGAAGAAGAATGGTGGAAGGAAAGAGGAAAGTGGAGAAGTGCCATAAATACCCCGACCCAGCAGGAGCTGGATAAGGGGAAATGATGATGATGATGATGATGGTATGGTATTTACGAAGGAGGTGAAGCAATGCTTTGCGGCGCTTGACCAAGCGTATACATTCGTCGTCCCACCAGGGGATGTGAAAAAGGGCTTGACCAGATCGTTCTCGACAAGGAATGAGTGGATGATAAGTGTCAAAATATCTATTAATAATGGTAATTAAGGATTCATAAGAATAGCGTACAGGCGGAGCGGCATGGCAAAAATGTTGTTGGATATATTCGGAAAACAACACTTCATCAAAATGTTTAAAACTGTCGAAAGAAGCGAGGAGTATGCTCGGGGGTGGGGGCAGGTGTATAGATGAACCGGTAATGATGATGGGATAATTATCACTGAGATGCAGATCTGGAGTTGTTTGCCAATAGAACAGGTGTGCGAGAGAAAGGGATACAAAGGTTAAGTCGACAGCACTGGGTGCTTGCTCAGGGGCAGAAAGACGGGTAGGGGAACCATCATTAAGAAGATGAAATGAAGCAAGTTGGGACGACGTCCAGATATGACGACCTTTGGGCGTAATTCGGGCGCTGCCCCATTCCGTGTGATGAGCATTGAAATCACCGCCCAGAAAATGGTACGGAAAGGATTGACAATAAGTGAAGAAGGATTTCCACCGACGTTCGTTGCCCTTAACATCTGTGGGACTGTAAAGATTGGTAACATGATACTTGTCAACTTGAATAGTAAGGAAATATGTGCGGGGAAGATGAAAAAGAAAGGGTATCACTTTATTGGCAAGGAACTCATGAATGAGAGTGAGCACTCCACCGTAATGGGGCCCAT
This sequence comes from Meconema thalassinum, assembly GCA_946902985.2. Classification (NCBI taxonomy): domain Eukaryota; kingdom Metazoa; phylum Arthropoda; class Insecta; order Orthoptera; family Tettigoniidae; genus Meconema; species Meconema thalassinum. The sequence goes on along the minus strand of OX336390.1, from coordinate 568,597,428 downwards.
CATGACGTTCAACTACATACTTCGGTATATTGAACAATAAGGAATGATACAACCATGTTTCCTGTAGCAGGACAACCTCTGGCTGATATTCCTGTATGAGAAGAAGGAGTTCATGCCACTTGTTTAACATGCTATGGGAATTCCATTGTAGGATCTTCATGGGATGGGAGATGATTGTACATCCCTGGGTGACTCAAGTGGTTGGAATTCGGGAGGAAGAGAATGAAACGGGAGAAGAACTATTTTATCATACATATTTTTTAAAAAGTGGGCCCATTGGGCTTCGAGCCCAAAAGGTCCATAAGTTGGAGATAATCACGTGTGATGGCAGGGGGCACACCCGTTTTGGGTGGCACAGGAGGGGGAGGATGGGGGCTGAAGTGCATGGTAGACGTCGACGGAGTGACGGCACTGGGCACCGGACGAGTTAAATGGTCTGGCCGAACTATCGAGAGATAGGCCTGCCGGTCGTAACCCAAAGGTGGTATCACTTTGGGTGAGCTTTGAACAATGGACGTAAATTTACATTTTTTAGGTAGCATGGTAGAAGCAGGGGTATTAGTGGGAAAAAGTGGTGGAAATTGCTGGGGAACGGTAAGTGGTTGAAAGAGGTTAGAAAATGGGGCAACAATTTCTTGGTATGACTTATTTTCGACACACATGCGTGTTTTTATCTCAACTTGATTTTGATGGTACACACACTGGGAGGAACCGCTTGTATGATTCTCATCACAATGCACGCATTGTACCAAGACTTGGGAACATGTCGAAGTTGCATGGCCTTGAGCACAGCGGCCACATCGGGGAGCTCTTGCACGACAATTTTGACCGGTATGTCCATACCGCTGACATCGATTACATATGATCGGCCTAAAGATAAAAAGGTGGACCTCAAGGACAACATGAAAAATTGAGACATATTTTGGGAGTGTCTGCGTTTCAAAAAAAAGTTTTATCGTCCCCGTGGGGAGCATCTCCACTTTACCGTCAATCATCTTACGGCGAGACATGCGTTGGAGTTTGATTATGGGGCATGGCGACTCAATATACTGCAGGATATCGTCATTCGGTAGAGATAAATCGACACCACGGATTAGGCCTATCCGTTGGATGTTCGAGGATGGAATGAATGCTTTCAACTTTTTATCGGCGAGTAAGGGGTTTTTAAGAAAGAGGTTGGCGGCTCGAGCCGTGTTGAAGGTAATCTGTATGCGATTGCGCCCCTTGCGGTGAATGGCCGAAATTCGCTCGATTTTTTTCTCATAGAACAGTCGTCCCAAAGCCATCGGATGTAAATGACCGATATGCGAATTGTCGACAGACTCGACATTAACATGATAGGGCCCAGGGTGGGTTGAGGGGTACGGTCTCGGAGGATCGGCCCCAGTTGACGGAGCTGAGGAGGTCGAAATTACAGGAGGCAAATTCGTATCAGATGACGGGGTAGCAGAAGATAAGGCTGGGGTAAACGGGGCATTTAAAGGCATAACCTCCGTAAGAATAACGTCCATGGCATCGTCAGGTGGGCCCGGATTTTCCGCACCCCCACTGTTGTCTGACATGTCCCCGATATATAGAACCGAGAATGGGTCTACTATTCACTGAGTAAGAGTCACTAATACACACTTAGGCACACACAAGTATACGTGAACACACACAGTCACACTACTCAACAGAAGCAGTCGCTCTCCACACACGAGGCGATTCGAACAGGCGAGCTAAGAGAGACCGACCCGTATGTGCTATATGTACCATAACAGATATGACTATGCGTATTCTTAAGAGCAACCAGGGCCACCAACTGTTCATAAATGCTTTCTCTATTTTTTACCCTAATATCAATATATCATAAAGCCAACAGCTCTAAACTTTGCACACGTATAGTACCTGATATTCTAGAGTAATTTGAAGTAACTAATATACGTCAGTGCTGCCAACATGATTCTAAGCCTGCTGATAGGTCCAATTTTAAAATACATGTAACTTCTATACTAACGAATGGATTTCATCCAAAATTGGCACAACAAGAGATCATGACATTTCAGATTATTTCTGACCTACATATGCATGACATTGTTGCCAACATGATTTTACGCGTGCTGATAGATCCAATGTCTAACTGCATGTAATGTGCATGCTATCTATTGGACTTCAACCAAATTTTATATGTGCATTCTGTACCTTAAGAGATGGAACGTAGAATATATTCAGTCGCCGGGCTGTAGTGCTCTATTGGGCTACATTAATTAGAAATTTCAATATTACCAACTGAATTTCGTCATTATTCTAGATAGGTCCGTATAGATTAATCATTGGCATGGATCTTAAATTTTAAGAAAAGCAGGCTCTTTAGTTCGTCACGGAACTTCTTGTTTTTTGTTGAGATACTGATAGTGGTGATTGATCTTCAAGTTTGCTCGCTTAGTGCCATTATGTGATTGTTATTAAATGGTCAGGTTATTGTTTCAAAAAAAAAAAAAACCTTCACATGCTGTGCATAAAAAGGGACCACACATCGCTCAAACTGCTAAGTGCACCATTTAATAACTATCAGTATCTCAACAAAAAGCACATATCTTGACTGGTTTGCTAGTTTAATTGCTACTGCAAATAAATAAATAAATAAATAAGTGTATATATTGTAATTATCATTCCATCCTTCTCCATATACAGTAGAATTAATAGCCTACATGTAAATGATCTGATGATGATCACTTGACGATCGAAACTAATCATCCAAGCATATTTATTAACATCATGTAGTATTTTTTCTGGATTAGCGAACAAATTTCGATTTCTAAGGCAAGCCTGAGAAAGGGCTTCCAGCACGGTAATCCTTGGAGTGAAGTTAAATGAAACTTCAAAGCGGGCGTTGAGCAGTGGCTAGCATTCTTGGCTGTCACCACAGAGGTCTGGGTTAGATTCCCGGCTCTGCCAAGAAATTTAATTCTGGTGTGGGGGCTGGAACATGGTACACTCAGCCTCGTGAGGCAAAACTGATAAGAGGCGGGTTTAATTCATACCTCGGTCATCCTGGAAGTGATTTTCCAGGGTTTCTCATTTCTAGTCCAGGCAAATGCCAGGATGGTACCTAATTTAAGCCCACGGTCGGTTCCTACCCATATTCTACCTGAATTACAAATACACACACTGGTACAGACATCACAGTGACACATGTTATCAGAGATGTCTTAAACACACCCCAGTACACAGGGAAACATGACCACGATGTTGCATAGCCCCTAAATGAATCAAAAACATCATCCATCATGCGACTGCCCCGGCTAACCATGTCGAGTGATTACATTAAGAAACCAAGTTGTGTCATAGTTTGTTGATTCTGTGAGAGCGTAGTTAAAAGTGCGAAATACATTGATTAATCAACAAAACAAATCAAAAATCGATTAATCGATTTTCCTGAATATCGATTCATTATTATTTGTGTTAATTAATCGATTATTCGGTTTCGATGAATCGATTAATCAAAATCTGAAATTAATCGATTAAAAGTAACAGCCCTAGTTGTCAGGAAAGCAAAGTGATTATATCGTTTTATTTAAAGATCCAGTGGAAGTGATTGTGTACATTTTGAGTGCTATGGAAGCAGAGGGAGGTAAACAACAGGTTGTGCATAGGCAAACCTGAGAAATACCGGTAGTTGACAAAGGGCATGAATACTTTAAAAGTGTAAAGCAGCGTGGAAGAGACTGGCTCGATGAGCTAAGCGGACTCATGGCAGCAGCTTGCGGTGTGGGGACTCGGACCTGGTAGACCTGTTGCAACAGTGGACATGTATCTCTGTCTCTGTATGCGCAGTTCCCAGAGAACCGGCTGCCTTCCCGGTTGACCCGAGCTCTAGTAGGATCCAAGGAGTGGATCTGTTTTTGTTTCTGTAGACCACGATTCTTCCAAGTTTCGTTCAAATCAAACCCATCCGCGAACAGATTACCTGTAGTGACACATGCTGGTATCCTCAATAAGTTGTTGAGGAGGCAGGCAGAATTCTTGATAGCCCAGATCTTATTAGCTTCTCTCATCAGTGCTAGTTTCCTCAATAGATGTGGTAGAGGAATGTGACTCAACACAAGTAGCCAGTGGCACGGTACTAGTGATGCGATGCATTGAATCGTTTAAGTTCGAGTCCACTCTTCGCACGTGTGCACTTTCCAACCATACAGGTGCACAATACTCAGCAGCCGAGTAAACACGACTGTTGCTAGTGACAGTCAGCAGAGTCTCCCCAGGAAGTACCACTGAGCTTCAGCAATATGTTGCTTCTTGCAGCAACTTTATGGGAGAGCTCAGTGTTTAATCCGGAGTTACCCTAAAATATTTAGGAAAAGGACTGTACCTGAGCTTCTGTGTGCCGAGTAATACACTTCGTTCGTAGTTTGCAAAGCGATGTGCAAGATGGAAACGGAATACTTCAGTTTTGGTTGTGCTCGAAATTAATTTAACGGACTTCAAAAATGCTGACCTTCTCTTCAGATCAGCTGTAAGGATGGTTTCCACATCTTCAAAGTTCCTGCTCTGTGCGAAAAGTGCAATATCGTCAGCATAGATGAATTTTATAGTCTGCATATTTGGCAGGTCATGGATGTACAGATTAAAAAGAAGTGTCTCGCTGAGCATGTAGGATATTAAGTTCACGATTTCACTGCTAGGAACAACTTGCAAGTTTCATAGATCAATCCCTACCTCTAAACTGTATTGTAGGTTGCTGCGAGTTTGATAAAGATGGTGGTTGATTTCAGGTGGTTTTGAAAACCTGCTTCAATGTGTGTTGTAAGGGCTAATAATGCTGAATTAATACCATTAAACTTGAGGCGCCTAGAATCAAAACCCGCCAAATCCTTATTTTATGAAAATTGAGATAAGCATCGTTTCATATAGCTTTTGCTGCGCTAAATTCATTAAAACTATTATTTTGTTATAAAACCCGCTACATCCTACTGTAAAACAAAGTCAAAGTTGAGGCTTAGTTGCAATATCCGCCAAGTCCAAATACAGTTTCGCCATTTTTGGTCACAAAACCCGCCATATCCACATCAGCCAATAGGAGCACCCAGATCCGCCATCTTACCTTCCATGATGCTTTGCGAAGTGTGTACTCTTTACCTACGTGCATTAGTCGGAGAATGTACCCCTGCCTGACGTGATTAGAATGGTTTATGTTGTTGTACTTTCTGATAATAATTTGTTTTGGATAATTTTGACAAAGAACGAGAAGAACAATAACATTCTGGTCTGGGTGATGTTTTCCACAGAACTGACATTTGCAAACACAAACGTGTCACGAAACTGATTTTGATATGACTCACGTAAAGCCAGAAGCCATAAACAGAGGGATTGTCCTTCAGGCACAAGAAGTGAAAGATGTTTCGAGACTGCTTTCGAAGAATTCTGGAGAAAGATGGAGGGAAAATGTAGAGCTGCAGTTTTATTGCAATCTACAAAGTCGTGGCGAACACGAAGAGAATAATGATGATTGAGAAACTACTATTGAGGATGAGGTAGAAACAGAAATTGTGTAGCTATAACTTCCAGTAAAGAATGTGATTTAATAGTTGAATGACGATAGTTTTGTCTCTAAAGGCCTGGACCATAGTAATTGAATATTAATTTAATTTGATGCTTTTCCTTATTATTGTTCAGTACTGTAGGCTACAGTATTGCCGGCCCCGTGGTGTTGGGGTAGCACGCCTGCCTCTCACCCGGAGGCCCCGGGTTCGATTCCCGGCTCCGTCAGGGATTTTGGAAACTGACGTGAGGGCTGGAACGGAGTGCACTCAGCCACGTGAGGACAATTGAGTAACTGACAGTGAGGCAGCGCCCCGATCACGAAAACCAAGATTAACGGCCGAGGGGACCCGATGCGCTGGTCATGCGGCACCCCAATATCTGCAGGCCAAATGGCTGGGGATTAGGCCCTTCACGGGCTGTAGTGCCAGGGGTTATTTACTGTACAGTATTATTACCCTTCCAGGAATTGATTGCCGGCGGTGGAGATGGGAACTACTCTTTATGTAATTGTGTCACACATCAGCTTGCTTCGTTGACAGGTACAGTTGCGCATGTAGGATATGACTCAGCTCCAGTTTTGGATTTAACTGTCCATGGTGACATGAGCTCCTGTGACGCTTATCTGACGCAATGCAGTGTGACCTATGTGCAGATTGCACTCTGTCATCGCTGTGTCCTCCGCTTCGCCCCGCAGAGCTCATGCTACAATAAACATAAACGCTGGCACAGCCACACTCAGCGGCAATCAAATCTTGAATGGGTAATATGAGTTTTATTCTTTTTCAGTTTCTTCTAATAAAACACAACCGCCCCTTAAAACAACAACAACAAAACACAAAAATTATACGATTTTTTTAAATTTTATAACCTATATTTAGTTAACTTTCATTCAAATATTACTTTCTGAATAAAACTTACGCAGTTTCTACTATCTCTTCGCAACTTCAAATGTATTAGGGCTGTTTGGTATCAAAACCTGCCAAATCCAAATCTTAGTAACAAACACCGACAAATCCGAATTATTGCTTTATATTTTTCTACATACATTTTTAACTATATCGGGGATCAGCTTCGTAGTTCGTCACTGTTTTTAAAAATAATTCATTCATTTTTTAGTGAAAAAAGTATTTTGTTTTGGTTATTGGTTCGTTTGTGACAGTTTTTGCCACTTTGCCGAAAAAGTGAAGGAATGGATTTGGCGGGTTTTGATTCTAGGCACCTCACTTATTGAATTGAACAACAGGTATACAGTCCCATACAAGTTAATTGGAACAGGGTTTTTGATTTTTTTTTTTTTTTATAATTTTCCCAATGTTTGGCATCAGTGTTCTACAGATGGTTTATTCTTAGATCCCATGCACTCTATGCATTCTTTACACTGTTATCCATTGGTAATTAATGTGTGCAATGATTGTTTTAGGTTTAAAGTGTATTTATTTCGATGCGTGTCAGTTCTGAGTAGGCATTCCAACTATTATGAATTAATCGTAATCATTACGAATTCTCCCATATGATTACGCTCTTACGAAAGACTACTACAAGATGTCAAACAAGCCACTCGTCTTCAAAATTTTGAGCATGTACCCTCAACCTTCTCCCAAGTATCTGGTGTATTTTAGATCTCGATGAAGAGGGACTTTATTGGCAAGTAGCTATAATTTATTTTAAGATGTAATACAGTCCTATATACTCGGACTCCTATTACTAATTGCTGTATCTGAAAGTTGGCATCTCTGCTTTTGAAGAATTTTGAGGTTTCCTTGTGCGATTAGTAATATCTACTGTATTTCTTCAGTGGATATGACTTCTAGGAAGTGTAGTGGGATTGCTGCATTATCTCAGAACCGCGACACAAAGGGAGTTAGCTATTAAATTTGGTGTTGGTGTAGGCATCATAGATAGAATTATTCAGCGATACAAACATACTGGCTCGATATGACCGAAGGAAAAATATAGCTGTGACAGGGGAAAGAAATAATCAATGCAAACTGATGAATGTTTTCTCCTCGGAAGAAGCAGACTCATTGCTGTGAACTTGGTTACAAATTTGGTTGAAAATTGAAGTATTAAGAGCCATTTTTCAGTGTTCCCCAGTTTAATTAAAGAGAGCTTTCTAGTCGGTCAACACAAATTGTGCCCAATTACATTAGGCAGGAAAACAAGTATACATCCTAACCTGAAAGAAATATTACATATTTATCACAAAATAACATGCTTAGTACAAATCCAATTATGTACCCCCCCATTTTTTTTTAATGAAAATTACAAATTGGGGGAAAGGGGAATGAATCCCTTCTAACAGGAGAATTGTGTTGGAAATATCTTTTGTGGGCACGTAGTCCTTTTTTAATTACATGTAATTTTTTTTTTCGGTCGATTTCTCATTTCCCAGTGAAAATGAAAATCCACAGCCTGCTTCCAGTCTCCGACCGGGTCAGGAATGGAATGAATGAAGCCCCCATCTAGCGGCGAGGATATGAACTGTGCCGGCTGCCGAGGCCTGACGCACTCCTCTGGGGCAATGATTAAATGAATGACAGATGAAATGAAATGATAGTGGAGAGTGTTGCTGGAATGAAATTTTGACAGGGAAAACCGGAGTACCCGGAGAAAAACCTGTCTGCCTCCGTTTTGTCCAGCACAGATCTCACATGGAGTGACCGGGATTTGAACCACGGACCCAGCGGTGAGAGGCCGGCGTGCTGCCGCCTAAGCCACGGAGACTTCATTTCCTAGTAATTGGGATTATATTGTGTTGACCGACTGAAAAGTTGCAATATTGTCAATAAGGCAACACTGAAAATTGGCCCCAAAGCTATCTATAAGTTTGGCAACCTCGTTGACGTTCTCAGACCATAGGCGAGACGTGAAACGTCAATCACACTCGTGAAGTACACAGAGTATACCAGAAACATTTGTTTTTGTGACGTCTTGCTCTACAATGTGTGTGTCTTACCATGTACTTGCCTCATAAAAGCCACTGTTACTCTTCATTTGTCCCTTTCTAGCTTTACGATACTTCATGAAAAGTTATGTTTATTTGTAATGGATTACAGTTTCCTTGAAGTAATCATAATGTATCCGAAATACCTCTTTTTCAAATACTTTTCCCATCACTACTTATGATTGCTTTATTAACTGATCTATTTTCTTCTTTTTTCTATGTATAGGTTTACCTGTGAATGGAGCCAATCTTCGATTAGAATTGGGTAAAGGGATACAGTACATTCGTTTTCTTGCGATGACACTGAAGGAAATAATTGGTGACCCATACGAATCAGGGATACTCACAGCAGAGGAGGCAATTTCATTTGTTAGAGCACATATTGATGGCAAACAGTACTTGCCACCTTTGAATCTCTGTCCCCTCCGCAAACCAAGACAGTAAGTAAAACTTATTTACTCTTGTTGTTTGAATGAGGTGAAAGAGTTTCCTCTCTGTGTTTGGAGTTTGATAAAAAGGTAAGTCAGATACTGTTAAGACATAATGAGATTTCTATAAAACAATCTTGGCTAAGATTAATAAGTATGTACCGTATAATATATATTCCCTAGGAGCTCTCAACTAGTTAAATGTGGGTTTCACTCAGGGGCTCACAACTAGTGGGATGCGGGTTGGCAATAGCAGGATCCCAGCTTGTCAGGCATTGCTTCCACTTATTTGTGCCAGACACCCCTCGTTCATCTTTCTTTCTCTTCCAACTCTGACAGATTTGGGTATTCGAGGTCTTTCATTTCCTACCTCAATAGGCATTATCTTTTCTTTCCTGACACCCTTATTTTTCAGGGAGTTAGACCTATTCTTTTCTTCATAGTACCCCCTGCCTATTGTAAGAGGCCCTAAAGTCAACACAGTAAGTATAGCCACACTATGCATGACCCATCCTGAATAGCACTACACTCTCCCTCAAGGGCTCACGGCTGACGAGTTTGGCAGTTGGCGACCCTGATGGGGGATCCCTGAGCTTGATCCAGTTTCACCCCCTTTTTTTTTATCAGTGGGTGTGGGGTGAGCCTCATATATTTCGCTTTCCTATTTTCCTTTCATTGCTCTGCTTCTTTTCAAGCCCATCATCCTTCAAGGGTTGATGGTATTTCTTTTCCCTGTCTTTTGTTGCCATTTCTTCTTGTAAGTTGGTAGTTAGTGGTGGTTGTTGTTATTGTTGTATTATTAGTACAGTGAAATCTCTATTTATCATCCTAGAAGTATTATTGTCCCGAATTCATTGACCAAATTTCGGGTTCTGAGAATCTTCCTATTCACCTTAGGTTAACAAAACTTGCAGCTATCGTTTCTCAAAGTTTCGTTATCCCACATCTGTCCCATAAATCTTGGTCCTCTATCAATCTTTTTAAGAGCGAGTGTATTGAAAATTCACGCAATAGCAATTTGTGCATTACACAGTATTTTCAAAGCATCCTGCACTAAATTGAGGTATTTTCTTTCAAAGCGTATTCTTGTCTAAATTCTTTGTAGAAAGGGGGGCAATTTACTTCCATCGCAAGCACATGCTTCATGCTTTCCCCAACTACCACATGCTTTTAAGAGTGAACGGAAGTGTTATTTCCCGAATACTGTCGACCAAAGTATTATGTGTACTCGAGTTTGAAGGTTGTTTGTCAAGTAACCAATAGACCTACATAAAATCCAATACCATCAACATTTTTGTCGTTCTATTTTACGTTAGTTCATGTAGGTTTGGAATTTTTAATTTATATTTTAATATTTTTTATCGCAGTTGGAAAACAAAAAGGGCACGTTTTTAAGCGTGTTTCAACCATGCATCACATTTAAGAATTATCTCAAAAGCCCGTCATCAGATCAAATCCAAATTTCAACACAATATACATTGGAATGTTGTATAACTGGTTTATTAATTTCACAATTTTGTGTGTCCAAGAAACAAAGTTGTTATCATTGTTGTAAGGTAACTTTCTCGGCTCGGGGTGGTTGGAAAATGTAGTTCTTGGTTGCGTTGTAATCGTTATGCATCATAAAGTTATGCTGTATGACTGTGAAATACGTAAATTAATTCACTTATTTTATATCGGTTTATATTTGTACGAGGAAATAACACATGGTTCACCAGCTGGCCGCTCCGGGAAAAGCTGTACAGCGTTGCTGAGATGGAGCCCATCACTTCCGAGCGAGACGCGCCATGAAGCGTGTGAGCACCATTTTGGCAACGCTGTACAGCTTTTCCTGGAGCGACTAGCTGGTGAACCATGTGTTATTTCCTCGTACAAATACAAACCGATATAAAATAAGTGAATTAATTTACGTATTTCGCAGTCATACAGCATATCGTTTCGATGCATAAGGATTACAATGCAACCAAGAACTACATTCTCCAACCACCCGGAGCCGAGAAAAAGTTACCTTACAAAAATGATAACAACTTTGTTTCTTGGACACACACAATTTTGAAATTAATAAACCAGTTATACAACATTCCAATGAATATTGTGTTAAAATTTGGATTCGATCTGATGACGGGTTTTTGAGATAATAATTCTTAAATGTGACGCATGGTTGAAACACTCTTAAAAACGTGCACTTTTTGTGTTCCAACTGCGATAAAAAATATTTAAATATATATTAAAAATTCCAAACCTACATGACCTAACGTAAAATAGAACGACGAAAATGATGATGTTATTGGATTTTATGTAGGTCTATTGGTTACTTCACAAACAACCTTCAACTCGAGTGCACATAATACTTTGGTCGACAGTAGTCCTTTCCAAGTCTACGGCGCTTGCCCGAAATGTGCGTCTACCATAAACGCCCATGCTCAGCAGATTTCCTTTGGCACGGCCATTCCATGGCACGATCAGGTCTGATACTGTTGAATGCTGTTTGCATGTTGTAAGTGCAGTGAACTTCCCTCAGTGAAAACGATACTGTTTAGTTTCAATTTTTCCTTTCGCATCAGTTCATGCCGAATTTCGTTAGCCTATTCGAATCTCACAATGAGTTGTGATCTTACCAATGATCAATCAAAATCTGAACTCTCCACAATCAACTAGATACATTTGTGTATGTAGATTCACTTTATAGTAAGCTTCTCATTCTTACTCGACTCGATCACGATTCATTTTAACTCGCATGCATGGTGCAAGTAGATGCCTCAGGCACTACTTTTGTCTACGCATCAAAATTAGTCTGTAACTATTTATGAAAATTCGTAAATGTTTTATCACATCTGCATAGAAGGTGAATATTTAAAGCATGCACATTTTTTTTTTTTTTTAAATGCCATGTATACATTAACGATGAATTATGCTTGGTTTGTACATGGAAGCAATATTGTTTTAGTTCCATTTGTTGTGTCATGTCTCTGCTATGCCAAATTTCCAAGTATAAGCACAAGTTAGCCTATTCAAATCCAGCTCATTGTTTAAAGCGATGTGTTATGATATTGCTGACAACTGTTCAAAATCTGTGCAATCGGCAATCAAATCTATTCAGTTTTGTGCTTTTATTCCCTTCATAGTATGCTGCTTAGTCGTGGCACAATCACGATTCTTTTGAGCTCACCTGTTTCCCGTTGACACCTAGGTTGAGAATTGGACATTTTTGCGATCTGTCGAATAGTAGGTTTGTTGTTGGCCTATATCTGAGTGGTGAAACTTCCGAAAGTGATGAATATTAATTTCATAAAAGACAAATGTTAGAAAGTAGTATAGAACACTTTAACCTTGCTTATTTAGACTGGGGCGTAATTCCTTTTTCCCCGTAAAGGTAGTAATTTATTAGATTATTAACACAAACCCTAGTTTATCATTTTTCTACATTCGTTATTTTTTCTTGGGATTCAGCTGAAAACGATGAATCGAGGTTCCACCGGATTCATGTTAATGTTCATCCTTATCATTAGGGACCCTAGGAGGGATGTATGAAAAATTGAGTAAAAGAAGGTTTTTTTTTATATGCTCATAATTTACTTTACGGTATCAGGATTTTAATTCCAAAATATTACAGTTCAATACTGTCTGTAAATGTGAGAAAAATTAGTAGCCTATATGTAGCTGCTGCCACACCCATTTCTCTAGAAAGAGTTTTGTTTCCATTACACCTACAGAGAGTTTTCATGCGTTTGTCTTTCTTACATGGAAACCCGTCATCAAGAAGGCTGTGGAAAAGATGGCTGTCGCACAGTTCCGGTTCTTTTTGTTGACATTGTCTTTAATTACATGTTACATGTGTTTCTATGGTTTCAAAACCAATTTACTAAGTGCTAATTTTGTGAGTACTGTGTTATCCAAAGTAACAATGCCTCGTGGTGTCCAAAATGTTTAAGTGAATTTAAAGAGGACCATGCTTCTCGATGTGTGAAAAAGAAATGGAATATGCCAGGGCAAGGTACCCATAGTACTTAGAGCAAGAAATCCAGTGCTGCAAAGACAATTGATGGAGGCATTTCGTTCGATGAATACAAGACAGAAGATAAATCCTCAAGTGGCTTTAGGTTCATAGATTTGAGGATTCTGTCGGAAGTTATTAGGTCAGCTTGTAAATGTGCTAACTGTGGTGCACGAGATTTGTGAGATCATATAGATGATGAAGAGAAGGTTGGTGTAGTTTGTAGGTTACATTTGCATTGTGACAGCTGTCAGTCAGATATTGCTTTTAGAACTTAAGTGAACAACTGGACTTATGAAGCAAACCTGAGATTGATCTATGGAATGAGGTGTTGAAGTGTTGGAAGGGAAAGTACAAACCTGTTTTGTGAAATTATGAACATGCCACCCCAGTTGCAAGGTACACTCATACAAACAGAGAACTCTTAAGGTGCCCTTGTGAAAGAATGTGAGGATAATCTGACATCAGTGCAGGAAGCTGTGAACCAAAACAGTGATTTGGAAAAAACTGAATCTGATGTACCAATTACTGATTTGTGTGTTTCTTGTGATGGTACATGGATGAAATGAAGCGTGGACACACATTGCTTTATGGTGTTTCATTAGTCATCCGCATTGACAGTGACAAGTGAAGAGAAAGTTCTGTGATGTTTGTGCCCTTAGAAGAAATGTGACAGCATATAAGAAGAAGAAGAAGAAAGGAAATGGCAAATTGAACATAAAAATGTGTGCTGTGCAAATTACTCTGGTTCCAGTGGTGGAATGGAGCCAGCTGGGATGAAACTTATTTTTCAAAGAAGTGTTGATAAATATGGGGTAAGATATGTGAAACACCTTGGTGATGGTGACTTTAGTTTGTTCAAAACTGTCTTTGAAAGTAAACCGTATGGCCCAGATTGTAAGATAGAAATGTTAGAATGTGTTGGGTATATTTAGAAGAGAATGGGGGGAAGGCTTCTAAAATTAAAAAAGGGACTCAAGGGTCAAAAACTTGAAGATGGCAAGCCTCTGGGAGGTGCTAATAGGCTTACCGATAAAGAAATATACATATACTGTGCAGGTATATTATGGAAAGGCTATAATAGAAAACTGTGAAAATGTGAAGGACATGCAAAGAGCTGTTTGAGCCATTTATTTTCACAAACTATCATCTGACCAAAATCCTATTCATAACCTATGTAATATTTCATGGTGTAAATTCAAACAAGCTGAGCTGGATGGCACTACTTATTCCCACAAGCATAATTTACCTGAAGCTGCCCTCGTAGTTCCGCCCCTTAAAACAACAATAACTAACTACCTGAAGCTGTCATGAATTTAGTAAAAGCTACTTTTAGGATTCTGGCCAATCCAGATTTGTTGCAGAAGTGTTTGCATGGAAGAACTCAATATCCTAATATCCTATATGGAAGAGAGATGCCAAAACTGTATTTGTCTCTTCAAATGTGATGAAAATAGCAGCATATGATGCTTGTTTATTGTTAAATAGTGGAAATGTAGGCGGGATGAAGACTTTGAAGAGACTACAGTAGGATTACAACCAGGAGCTTTCACAGTGTCAATACTAAAGGACATGGATGACAGGTGAATTGCTACAGCTGACTTCACAATGATGAAATTGGAAACAAAGGCTCATCGAAGGAGAAATTCAAAGAGGAGGAAGATGAAACAGAGAAATAAGGATATGGTCTGTACTAATTCATTAGATGAAAGGCAAGCCAATATAAACAATCTCAAATCTTTTGATTCAAGTTTTCTATAACTTACATTTTTGTACCTTTATTGTACCTTTTCTCCTACATTTCTAAATATTCAGTTTTGAAACTTGGTATGCTGCTATAAACCATTATTCTAAATAACTACCTGGACCATTTTTCTTCTTAAAAAAAATAAATAAATAAATAAATCGGATTTTATGGGGTAATATGTCATACTTTTTTTTTTTTTTTTTCAAATATAGTCCATCAGATTTGAAGTGCTGTTAAAAATAAAGTAAATAAGATATCAAAAATTTGTTCCACAGTTATCTTTAAACTGGTCAGTAGATATTACATGCCAAATTTTGTAACTTACAATGTGATGGTTTTGTAAGTAAGGGGTACACATTAAGGTTACACGTTTCAGAAAGTTCAAATATTCCTAGCTGAAGAACCATTTGAATTATCACCTACAAAAATCAATACAGACAACTGCCTATCACACTGGTAACCATGTGTGTCAAATTCTATAACCTAATCTTTAAAACTCTGGGAGTTACAATAATTCTTTTACTGGAGTGCAGTTTTGCATACGTTTCCCCTCCCATTTAAGTCCAAATTATTGTTTTTCTTATTCATCATCATCATCATGAACCGGCTCCAGTTTCCCGGGTGCAGTGAATGAGCGCTCTCCATTTAGTTCTTTCCAAGAATGTTTCCTCCTCCATGATCTGCTGCACATCCAGACCTCTCCCTGCAAGCTTATTTGTAACCTGATCGATCCATCACTTCCTCGGTCGACCTCTTGGTCTCTTGCCTTTCTCGAACCACACTCTAGCTGTTCTTTGTGTGTCCATTCTTTTGAGATGACCGAACCATATCAGTCTGGCTTCAACACAGATCTCATGAAGAGATTGTTCTACTTGAACAAGATGGTGTATCTCATCATTTTTTATTTTGTCCCTCCTTGTCTTCTGAATCATAGTTCTTAAAAACTTCATCTCCACCGCCTGTAGTTTGCTGGTATTTTTCTTGGATTGGGTATAGGTTTCTAAGCTATATGTAGTAACAGGTACAAAGAAGCTCTTGTAGAGTATTAGTTTTGATCTTAGGAACTTGCTTATCCCAAAGAAGCCCTCTCACTAGATGATAAAATTGTGCTCCATGTTGAACTCCACTAGTGATTTCTGCAGATGGTTGGTTATCTGTGGACACGACACTGCCAAGGTAACAGAACTGATGTACTTGTTCTCATTTTGTGCCATTCAGAGTGATGTTAGTACAGATGTTTTTTCGACTAACGGGCATCAGTACCTTTTTGGACTTGCTTTATATTCAGACCAAATTTCTTGAATGGCATTCCAATCATTCAGCTTCTGTTGTATTTCAGCCTCATTTTCACCCCATATTACAACATCATCTGCTTTAAACTCGGAGGTCTTATTGAGTCTCTTAACTCTCTTCATTATTTCATCCATTACAGTAATGAATAAAAGTGGTGAGAGAGCGCTGCCTTGCTGTACACCCTACTTAGTGCCGAACCACTCTGAATAGCCATCACCTATTTGGACACAACTCTGGCAGTGTTCATATAGCATCTTGACTTTATTTATTAAAGCGCATGGTATTGATCTATTTTGAAGGCATTCCCAGATTGTATTTCTCCGTACACTGTCGTAAGCCTTCTCAAAATCTAGAAAAATGAAAATGATGTCTTTTCCTTTTTCCCAGTGCTTCTCCATAATCATCCTGACAGAAAATATCAGATCTGTTGTTACCCTGTTCCGTCTGAAACCGTACTGCTCTTCTTCAAGCTGTGGTTCAATGATAATTCTTAATCTGTGTTCTATGATTCGTTCCATTATCTTCAGGCCATGAGATAGAAGAGTAATTCCCCTGTAGCCTAGTTGCTAGGTTTCCGTCTGTCTCCTTTCTTAAATAGAGGGACGATAACACCTTTAGTCCAGTCTGTTGGTATTTTTTCTTCTTTCCAAATAGTGTTTAGGACTCTAAACAACCACTGCAATACTTGTACTCCAGCTGCCTTGATCATATCGGCACTTACATCATCAATGCCTGTTGCCCTAGCTTTTTTCATGTTCTTTAGGGCATTTTTCACTTCCATCCATGTTAGAGGGTGCTCCATAACATTTTCTTCTTTGTTAGTCACCTCTTGTTTGGTATTTGAATTTTGATTATTATATAATTTTTCGAAATACTGTCCCATCTCATCTCGAATCTCCTTCTCATTCCATGTGATGTTTCCATCTTCCTTCTCCACAGCCTTTATTGGTTCATAGTTGTTTTTCTTACTCACTCACTACTTGAAATAATAGCTCCCTGTTGTTCCTGCAGTCTTCTTCTAGTTTCTGTGTGAATTCTGTCCATTTCTCTTTTTCTGTAGAAATGATTCTTTTCAAATTAAGTTTCAGGTCCCTGCACAGCTGACTGAGTTCTTGAAATTTCTCTTCTTTCTGACTTTCTCTGTCCCTTAGTTTCCTCGCTTCATTTCTCTCTTTTATTGCTCTTCGGACAGTTTCATTCCACCATGGGGGTTCTCTCTCTCTTACTCTGCTGCTATTTTTGCCACCAATATTTACTGCAGTATCTACCAGGATTTTCTTAAATCCAAGCCATTCTTCTTCAGCTGATCCAGTCTCATATTTAGGCAGTTGGTCTCTAATCTTGATCTGGTATTCAGACCTCTTATCTGGTTTATCAAAATCCCAAACTTATATCCTGGTTTACGTTTGGTATTCGCCTTTCTTATCAGGATGTTTCCTAGGATGGCTACTAGTAACCTGTGGTCACTATCCAAACTTTCTCCTAGCAGTATTTTCACGTCTCTAATAAATGCTCCAGCTTCTTTATCTGCAATAATATAGTCAATAACAGATTTCTGTTCTCCATTCCAGCTGTACCTTGTGATCTTATGGCTCAGCTGTTTTTGAAACCAGGTGTTCTTAATAACCAGATTAGAAATATCAACAGCTTTCACAGTAACCACCGGTCTCAGACAAGGTGATGGATTATCTCCTCTGCTTTTCAATGTGGCTCTTGATCATTTTGGCAAAAGGAAAACCCTCCTAAAATCAAAATAGGAACAAAACCATCAATAAAATCAAACTGCTTAGGATTTGCAGATGACTTGGCTCTTTTAGCACTAGACAAGGAAGATGTTTACTCAGATCACTAGTCTCCAAGAAATTGCTCAAGGGATAGGATTACAGATATCCTTTGAAAAAACTGAGATCATGCCTATGAAACCCTTAGATATAAATGAAGTCTATATAAATGATCATAAAATTAACCTAGTTCCTCAATTTAAGTATCTTGGAGAAATTATCACACATAACTTAAATGAAAAAGTAACTTTGATAAATAGAACAAATAAAATGAAAAAGGCACAATCTCTAACCTGGTCAACATATAATAAAACATGCCTATCAATAGCTACTAAGATCCAACATTATAAAACTGTAACTCTCCCTGAAGCCACTTATGCTTGTGAAACACTGTTGCAAATTAAAGATGAACAAAGAACTGATCAGCTCCTCAAAACGGAAAGAAGAATCATCAGAACTTGCATAAATAAAAAGTATCAGGTTGAGGGAGTCTTGAGGATTCTCCCAAATGAAACTGTCTATCGTGAGATTGATCCAATCACCAGCACAATGAAGAAGAAAAGAATTTCATATTTTTTTTCGCATCTTACGGCTTCCATAAAACAGAATTGTATGCCAACTAGTGATGAGAAATCTAGGAAAGAAAACTGTAGGAAATTAGATCCAAGAAATCCAACAAGATCTCAAAGCAGTTGGACTCGAGATAACAGATGCTGAGGAGAAAAATAAAATTAACACCATTCTTAAAACTCACAAATTTTCTGTAGAAATGACACATAGAAAGCCTATGAAGATTTCAGATGAGTTGAGAAAATCTCGATCTGAAAGAATGACAAATTACTGGAAAGAGCGCAAGAACCAAGCAGAACTACCTTCAAAGAAGAAGTGATTATGGAACAACTCAAGTGGTCCAATGTGACCAATCAAGATTATTAATAATAACAATAATAACCAGATTATTTCTTAAGCAGAAGTCAAGAAGGTATTCACCCTCTTGGTTTTGATTTCTATATCCATGGGAACCCATCACTGTCTCATATCCTGTCCTATCATTTCCCACATGAGCATTTAAATCACCCATAACAAGAATGTTATCTTGTTCTATGTGGTCTTCTAATTCTTGAAGGAAGTCATCTTTCTCTTCTTGACTACACCCAACCTGTGGAGCATAAACCTGAACAATGGTCAGTGTGTTCTTGTCGATTTTTTAATGTAGCTTGATAACAGATACAGCATCGATGTTCTTGCTGATAATAAACGCCACACCATTTCTTGCTTCCCTCGTATTTCCATGCCAGTCGAGTTTATAACCTTTCCCTTTCCACTTTATTTCGCTCTGTCCAAGGACCTCAATCTTTCTTCTTTCCATGAGATCTACAAGTCCTCACATTTGGCGGTGAGGGTAATGGTATTTAATGTTGCTATTTTGAATTTATTGTTCCTCCGTCCAGTAATTTTCTTCTTTGAATAGTTTTGTTTAACTTCGGGCTTACCACCGTCATCCTTAAAAGAACTACACGTAGAAGGTTTTCCATTTCTTGGTTTTCGTTTCTTACATCCGAGGCTCGTTTTATTGTTGAAAGCACTTTGACAATTGTATTCCTCAAGCTGGCTTGCTGGGCCTAACGCACGAGGAAGATTTTCTGTTGGGGTTAACTCCCTTAGCCTTTGATAGTCTATCTAGACTGCAAGGCAGCAGCGTTATGATAAATTTGTGAGTCATTTTCTACACACAGGTTTCATCAACCCTGCTAAAGGAAAACTCCTCCGCCCGTAGCCGTTGGTTCTCCCTTAGTTTGCCTGGTTTGGTACTGGCCGTCAGACCCTCGTCCAGACAGTCGCAGGTAGTACCGTCTACTGTCATACGGTACAATAGTGCCCAGCTATTTCAAGAAGTTCTTCACAGTCTGTTGCACCTCTTTGTTATTAATTATTATTTGTAATTCGACATGCAAGCTGCCCTCTAAGCGTCAAATAACAAAGCTTACACCCGAGGCCATACAATATTATTATTTTTATTATATTATTATTTGTAATTTATTTACTTCTTTGTTTTAGGTTTCATCATTCAGATATAGTGACAGGACAATCTTCTGCCCAAGCAAATGGATCCCAATCGTCACTGCAGGGGTTTCCATTTACACCTGTACAAACTACCACTACCAGTAGGCATACCGGTACCAGTATATATGGTGGATCTCAGGGATTTAGTGGGTTTGGAACAGCACCTGTGCCATCGGTATTTAGTATGTTTGGTTCTACAGCCCCATCTCCATCACCATCGCAAGGAATATTTAATACTACATCACCAGCGTCAGAGCAAATTTTTGGCTTCCGTCGGATATGAAAGTTACATTCAAACATATTGTTGAGAGAAAAGTACCATGTTGGTACTTTCAGTATCTATTGTACGAACACTGTTGAAACTTGATTTGATTAACTTTTTGTTGTTATTGTTCATATCAACAAATTATGGAATTACTCTTGTTGAAAAAAATAATGCCTTTTGGTACTTCAACTCAGGGAAAAAGAAACTGTTCATTATTGATCTAAATTATTAAAGATTTATATAACCTGATATGGTTCTTTTCTCCTTTATTCGTCCTGTCTTTCTTCGGTTTTCAATCATTCCTTCCCCATTCACTTCAGGACATCATCTAATTGAAGAATCGACCACATTTGACCAACGGAGGAATTGATTATTGCCCACCCTCGGGATGGACCAGAAAGTTCATACAAGCTTGTTGGGGGTGATGCCCGTCATTGTGTTTGTCCTTTTTATGTTTCTTCCCTTTCTTTTCCTGTCCAGTGAAGAATGCTCATTATTTATTATTATATTTTTGTCCAATTGCATTCAATATCATTTCTCGGTAACTCCTCAGATGAGATTGGCATTAGGAGGGGCATTTGGTCTACGGAGGGTAGCACCAGTTAATACTGGACGCGACCTTGAGCGCACATGGTGCTTGTGAAACCACGTGTGTCTCCTTTTTTGTCTTCTGTCTGCTCAGTGTGAGTTTGAGAAGCTCTGCATACAGCCAGATCTTAACATTGTTGCACAATGGCCTGCCGAATTGCAGATACATGGCAAGGCTACATTGTTGGGCTTTCCGATGCTAATGTCTCATTGTCGTGGATTGTAAAACTGTAAAATGGGTCTCAACTTGAGTAAGTCGTCTGTAGACAATGTGATAAAATTACATCAGAATGGCTTCCCGCCAGAAACAACATCTTTGAAAAAACTGCCGCGGAAAGAGTTCGGCCCTTCAGGTCTCTGAACATTGTAACCGAACTTTTGTTAGGTTACAGAGACTTATTATTTTATTTTTTATCTGGTTGCCAGCCATGATCACGATTGGTAGACCGCCACAGAGAATCTTATGAGATGTGCCTTGAGATTCTTTGCTGGTGGGTAGCCAAGTGGGTGGACCAGGTGGCCTTGGCTGATATTGGAAAGGTTCCTTGACATGGCAGAAGGTTGCCATGGAATCTGCTGTTGATAAGTAGTGGCTGGCAAGATGGATGCTGCCAGGCTGGATGGAAGCTAG
This sequence comes from Meconema thalassinum, assembly GCA_946902985.2. NCBI lineage: Eukaryota > Metazoa > Arthropoda > Insecta > Orthoptera > Tettigoniidae > Meconema > Meconema thalassinum. The sequence goes on along the minus strand of OX336390.1, from coordinate 568,576,170 downwards.
TTGTTTTTAGTAAGAAGTGAATGAATTATTGATAGTGTTGAGGCGATGAGATATGGAGTTGGTCTGATAAAGTTTGTTGGAATGAAGGGAAGAGATCAATGTTGTGATGTGAACATGCATTTAGCTAGAGGAAAATAAAGTCAGGAATGATGTATGAATTGCAGGAGTGGGAAGTGTTTTGATTTAATTTGTCCATGCAGACAGACCAATATTAAGGGTTATGTTACCCACAAAAGGTGGAATAATAATAATTTAAAAAGGAGCAGAAGAATATTAATCTATGTGAGAGATGCAGGTAATGAAGATTGCTTATATGTAGACAGATAAGGTATTAAAAGCATTGTATTTCTGATTTCGTTATGTGCAAAACATCATCTCGACCCAGAGATTATTAGAAGGAAATATAGTTACATTGATTGCCCAACGGTGTGGTATGTTGCTGTTGGTCGACCCCTAACCAACAAATAATTATAAAAATTTCATTGGCACCCAACGTATCGGCATGAATAACGAAATAAGAAATATGGAAGCTGAAATGATGGCCATGTTGGAGACGCTTTTGCTCCGCTACGAAAAGTATGAAGGGATGGAGGAGAGGATCACCTCCCAGGTTACCTACCAGATGACCTCCCCGATGACTAGTTTAAAAGAAGAAATGTCTGAGAAGCTTGACAAGGTCAAAGAGCAGGTGGCTAGCATATGCATTGTGGAAGAGAAAGTTGAGATGGTAGAATCTGTGAGTGTGTCTGTAGAGGAACAGGTGAAGATTTATGAAGTATTTGATGATAGGGGGCGTGAGATAAATAATCAAGAAGTGGTAAAGATAAGGCGAGGTTGTAGAGGAATATATTGGAGAGACAATAGCAAGCGAAGAAGATGATGATGATGATAATTGTTGTTTTAAGGGGCCTAACATCGAGGTCATCGGCCCCTAAGCGAAGAAGAGAGAGCAGTTGTGGAGGAAGAGACAGAGGTCGCCGCCGACGTAAAAGAAGAGGACGTCAAATGGAGGAGGAGAATAAAACTGAAGACAAGGAGGAAGATGAGATAGAGATGAGGATACGCAGGAGAGCAAGTTGGAGGAAGAAATGGACCAGATGGAAGGCAAAGAGAAGGAGTAAGAAGAGGAAGAGATGTCAGGCAGATCGAGATAAGAGAGTGAAGGATCAGAAGAAGAAAAAGGAGAAGATAAAAGGGATAAAGGCAAAGAGAAAAAGAATTGCTGAGCAAGATAAGGCAGATGAAGAAAATTAAGGGAAAGGAGAAGCAGGAGAGAATGAAGGCGGAAGGCAAGTGGCTGACGCCCAAGCACAAAGCAGACCGTGCGCGTGCTCAGGCCCTGCTGCAGGCTCGCATGTCCCATGGCATGGAGCTGCCTGCGTCGGACAACAGCAAGCCTTCTCAGGATACGGCCTAACAAGACCAAGCAGCAGCAAATCACTGTCGACCAAGAAGAACAGAAGGTGGAGGTGGAGATTATAGACCAGGTCCTCCTGCCGTCAGAGGGCAGCATGGAACACAAGAAGGAAAGGAAGAAGCAGAAGAAACTGGAACAGGAGAAAGAGGCAGCCAAGATTGAAGCAGGAGAAGCACCTGCAGAAGAAGACAGACCAGAAGAAGAAGGAGAAGTAGAAGAAAGGGAAAGACTTAATGATGATGATGAAGAAGATTATGAAAACGGCATAGACAGGTCTGATGATGAATCTGCCGTTCTTTCTGACTACGAAATTGTTGTCGGATTTTTCCGATAGAGCAGGAATGTCTGATAGACTCGATGAGATAGCTTCGGCTACTCTATCAGAAGAAAATATTTATGCTGGTGATTCTGGTGAACTTGGAATAATTGCTTCTGCGATGATAGTGCCAATGGTTTTTCTGACTATCATGTATAATTTGTTTCTGTTTGTGATTTTTGATTTGTTAGTGTGTGTTTCATGTATTTTATTTGTCTATTTTGTGTGTTGATCGAGAAAGAATCTGTAACTTTTGTTGCATATTCTTTATCGAGGGGGCGTTTCTGTAACCTAACATTTCTAGGTTACAGAGACTCCTTTTAGTTTCTTTTAGGTATTTTAGTTTGTTTTGTTTTATCGGGTTGCCAGTCATGGCCACAGTTGGTAGACCGCCATGGAGAATCTTGTGTGATCTGCCTTGAGACTCTTTGATGGTGGTCAGCCAGTGTATCATATAGGTGGCCATGGCTGGTGGCATGAGGTGGCCTTGGCTGATTGATAGGTGCCTTGCTCTTAGGGCAGGTTGCCATGGGATCTGTTGTTGATAGCAAATAGCTTAATATGATAATAGTGGAAACTCCCGCGAGAAACCGGCGACAACGATTTTGCGTGCTATCTAGCGGTTTGCGCAGTCAACTACGAACTAGACTTCAATCAGCTGGCAAGTTTTATCTGTACATGTTATAGAAGTGTAACTTTTGGGCTATGTATGGGTGTTTAAATTACAAAATACAAAGTGATCCCAAGTAATTTTACAGATTTCCTCAAAACAATCAGCTGTGAGTTTACCTACTAATGTTTACGTACCTGCATTTTTTTTTCTATTAATCTGAGCATACCATATTTTCTCAGGGGCGGCCCTAGGGCGGTGCGAACGATGCGACCGCACCAGGCGCTGATATATGGGAGGCGCAGAAAATGCAACGATAGCTTCACAGTGCAAAGAAATAAAACCCAATCATCAAATTAGCATACTACTTAACCCTACCCGTCAAAATTAATTATATATATATATATATACTGTAAGTGAGCTGGGAGGCGTGCATTTCAAAGGTATAGACATATAACGTGACATTCGTACTTAACTTAACGTTGTATAAATATTAAGGAGTTGAAACCAATATCTATAGTCTACATCTAGGGTTCTGTCCGCCACCTGTTTTCTTGACGTTCGATCCTGTGCGGGTGCATGTGGATTGTGAGTTGTGTCTGTGTTGCAATCGACGAGTGAAATTGAAACTTTACTTACTGTTAGAACGTTACTGCTATAGGCTACTAAGGTGTTGTTATGTAATTTAGTAACATCATATTAGACATATTTCCTTATGTGTAGATAATAATCATGCCTAGTATCGTTTAAGTGCGACTATAAGCGAACTATATTGTTTAATATTAAATCATATTTAGGAAGCGTTCTAGGAATAGGCCTTATTATTTTTAATATTAAAATAATAGTTGTTAATTATGTTTGTTATATTTAGTCTCCACACGGCGCCCCACCACAATGAGATCTCGTATCCCCTGAAAATATTGTTAGGGCTGCCTCTGTCTTTCTTTAAAACGTTGTTGTGATTAAACCTATCCAGTTAATCCTTTTCCAAGTGTGCTCAGTGGGTTGTGAAGAGCAGATAACTCCGAAATGCAGTTTCCAAATGTGTGTGGGTGATTTGTCTGCCAAAATGTCATGGACATGAAGATTAGTTTTTGCCATTTTCTGTCTGAAAGCACCCATGGGATTAGAAGCAGATTAACTGGTTGTTTTCTATCAATTAATGACTCTAATGAAGTTATCTGTAACAGCTGTACGAAATTACTGACTGACAAGTATTTCAAAGTCTTTATTAAGGCATACGGTATGTGTTTAATTTTAATTGGTTTTACGTCCCTGTTAAGTACTGCGGCTATTAGAGACGCCGAGGTACCGGAAGTTTGCCCCGAAGGGGATCTTTAACGTGCCAGTAAATCTACTGACACGACTCCCTCGCATTTGCGCACCCTCAAATGCCAACTGGCAGCGCCAGGATTCTATCCTGCAACCTTGGGAGCAGCAGGCGAGAACGTTACCGCTGAGCCACGCAGCCAGCCTAAGGCATATGTGAATAGATCGAACAATTCATCAGTGAAAAACTTCCCACTAAAATTATCAAGCTCTATAAGATATTACACGCGTAATTTGAATTTGGAGTATCTGTACCGTAGGCTAGTCAAATTGCTGTCATAAAATGACGATTAATTTTTTAATGACAATATACATGTATTTCATTCTTATTACTGCCCCTTTCGGATCAACATCCATCTCCTTTCCTTATATTATGCTACAAGAAGTACGCAAAGGACTTAAAATCTGCATTTATTTTCGTTTTCGAAGTCGAATTGTGTTAAACTTCAATAGTTCGTTTCAGTAGTTGTCTATTCGAGCCGCTAGATGGTAGCACTATGCGCTGTCGCCGCTGCTCTACGTGTTAAGTGGCGAGAGTTTCCACTATTATCATATAAGCTATTTGTTGATAGGTAATAGCTAAGGAACATGGATGCTGCCATGCCAGGAATGTGATGTTGATTTTGTTGGAATGCCAGGTATTGGAAACTTGCCTGTATTAATAAATAGAGGATTTTTTGAGAATACAGTGTCCTGGTCTTTGTGGATTCTTTTAAAAGCAAGCATATTGCCCCACAACCTTAGGTGGCTAGCTTGGAGGTTATATTAAAAGTTACAACATCATTAAGATAGTAAAGACTACTGTCCTGAAGGAAAATCCACCAACTCAAAGACACCTTGCCAGCCAAACAAGCACATCTAAAGGTACAGTCTACCGTATAATTAACCCTTTCCTTGTTGCATTTCCAGGTTTGATATCCCCAGAAATCACCCTATTATTTTAGAATATGAAGTACTGTGGATATGGGTATAAACTCTTTCACATAACATTCGAACTATATAATACAGAACATTTAGTGAATTACCTACAGTCTTGCAATGACCTACAGTAAACTGCACTCACCTGGAGTCCTTGGTTTGAAGTCTGCCCTCATATAATCTGGTGACAATTTTAAAACTATATGATCTGGCCACATAAACAAATGAAACTAAGTTTTAAAAAATGTGTCAGTAATGGAATTTGCACAAACTGTACACATATTTACATTGTTTTCCGTTTTATTTCCTAAGGTCCCTGGTTCAAAACCACTTCAGCATCTTTTTATTTCTCCCAGTATTAGTCACATTGGCCCATACTACAAAAATTGTCAAATCCTAATTTAAATATACTAATATATACATCTCGGTAGCCTACTCCATAGAATCCTTAGTTCCCTATGTCTACTCCCATCGCCAGTAAAATCATCTGGCGGAGTAAAAGGCAGGGAAGGTTGAATGCTTGGTTGTAAGCTACCGTCACTACGGCATTTACAGTACGCTAGTTTACTGTATCCTCACTATCATATAACTGATCATTTACATCTAAAAAACGCAGAAAATCACTTCCACACGAGCTTTCCGAAACACTAACATCGCTTCTATTCAATTCTGTTAGAAAATCGACATATGAGAGACCAGCCATGTTGCCTCGCAACAGTTGTGAGAAAGGTCAAGGAACAAACATTCATTGTTACTGCTAAAACTAAAAAACTAACACTATGTCTTCTCAATGCTGTCCTATGCTTGCCTGATATATTACCTATAGTTCACAATTGGTTTTAATTCCACACCAATACGAGAGGTGGCAGGAGAATGCCAGAACATACACAGGCACTTTCGCAGGGATCTGTGAGACTCATATCCGGGCACATTTGGGCACTTCGAGAAGGAAAGGGTTAAAGAAGATCTGATTCTGGTAAAGAGGCATAAGGTACGTGGACATGCTTGGAAAGCAAGGCATGTTGAAGAACTGGTCACTTATGCCAGAAAATTATACGGAAAGTACCTAGCGGGGGATAAATGTATGTTGGTTGTTAGCCTGGATGAAGCTTTGGTTTATTTGGATGACACCAACAAGCCCCGGGCAATTACTTTATCAAGGAAAACAAAATTTTTCTAGGGGGTTCTTAATATAGTGGCAGCATACCTACCAACTTTTACGGTTTTTCCGTTAAATTTATGGAAAGGCAGTGTGTTTTACGGATAAACTATAATATTTTACCGATTTACGTACCAAGATCTTCTTTTTAAAATTCGCTCCAGAACAAGCTTTCGCTTGCCGCCGATACATGCTGTGTGACCAACGCACATTCAATACATCGCTCTGAACTATATTCACCAGATCATTACAGTCTTCGACTGTCAATACGAGATGCGTCCTGATTTGCCTGAATCCTAGTCGATCGATATTGATTTGTTTGTATTGAATGAAAGATCTGGGGTAACAGTTTGCTTGTTCTTTAATGTGTTGATTAGTTCGATAACCTTGACCGTTCTGTATTAACCCTTTTGCTTTCAAGCTCTCAGCTGATGGATGTGTCAAAACTGACAGCCATATTTACTACACTATGCACACACTTCTTTTAAAATTACATGGAAGGCACACCAATGAAGATATCAACATGAAAGATGGTAAACGTATAGAGTATATATCACTTATTATTACTGTAAGTAAGTCAGGTCTCGAAACCAAAAGGGTTTAATGTTAAAAAAATAAGAAATGTGAAATCAAAATTACAAGTTTCAGATTTTGAAAGTTTGGAAGTAATTCTAGAAAATAGTATTTACAGCCCAAGTTTGTTATTCATGTCAGTAGGAAGGCTATAATATTGTTTACTAGCATAGTAAATATCAAGATTCTATGTGCATTAGATCCAAGGATAAATTAAAATGTTAAAATGATGTAACACTGAAAAATGTCAGCCAATTTTGCATAAAACACAGATTTCTTATAAATAATATGTAGCACTCACCTATGAAGATATTACTAGATCATCATTATCCTCTACACTTTCCGATTCGGACCGAGTATCATCATCATCACTTGAATAATTATCAAGATATTCAGTGATATCATCTTCAGCTAAATGAAGTCTTTCCGCAATGTCACACACGGCAAATAACTAGGCCTAATCTAACTGAACTATATCTAACACTTCACTATCACTATGCACCTAATTACTTAAGAAAACTATTTAAATAATGAACTAACACATTAAATAAATATATTGCCTACGATATAACTTAATTTTACTATATAATCACGTACGAAAACACAAGAGAAATGAACGGAAGTTTGCCGGCGACCATGATGTAAACAAGATTCGGAACTCCAGTGAGCACATGTTTCAGACTCTAAGATTATCGTTAAATACGGATAGCTGGAAGTTCCCGTGGAGTATAACGTGAGATATACTATACTCTTCTTATTCCGTGCAAATATGCTGCTATCTGGCACGTAAATAATGAACCGATAGATCGTTACCTTGCAAGCTAAAGGGTTAAAAAAAAAAGTTATTTTCTTCTTCACCATGAATTACAAAGTGTAATGTTAATGTTATTAGTTTTACGTCCCTTTTAACTACTCTGGCTTTTAGAGGTGCCGGAATTTCGCCCCGAAGGGGATCTTTAACGTGTCAGTAAATCTACTGACACGGATCCCTCGCATTTACGCACCATCAAATGCCAGCTGACTGCCCCAGGATACGAACCTGCAATCTTGGGCCCAGCAAGCGAGAACGTTACCGCTGAGCCACGCAGCCAGCCAATTACAAAAGTGTAGGTCGTGTTGTAGTTATGGAATAACATGCGAATCATCAGGGTGTCTACCGGTAACGAAAAGTAGCTAATTTTTGTCTGGATATTTGGAGGTAATTAAAAGTTTAAATGATATGCCAATCAATACTCACACAAATATATTATATATCGTACATGTTTCGACCTGATATAGAGGTCTTCTTCAGCTAAAATTAAATGAAATCAATTAAGAATTAAAATGAAATAATATAGATGTACTAAGTCTAAATTTGTTTGAAGTGAAATGTTTATGATAAAAATTTCTAATAAAAATTAAACAAAGTAATAAAATGGATATCCTTACAAATGTAGTATTAATTGTAAATAAATAAAATAAAATTTAATATTGGGTTTTACAATAATTTTTAAAAATGCAGTTAGAAAATAAGAAATTTTAATAGTGAGTGTAAATATTGGGCTTTATATTAAATAATTCAAATTATAAACAAATAAATAATTTAGAAAATCAAGTGCCGAATATAAACAAATACGTCAATTCAGAGCTTGAATGAGTAAGATAAATCTTCTTCCAAATACGGAGTTTGAATTTTGATCGGGTGCCAACCAGTTAGTGCGACGTATGAATATTAACCGTGCTGTGTAGATGGAAAACTCGGTATAATTCTTGAATGAATGCCCATTTTTATATATAGATATATTGGCCCTGGGTTCATCTGACATATCGGAACTACAAGACACCTTGGATGCTCTCCACACTTGGGCGCAAGAAAACGAAATGTTAATTAACCACAGTAAGAAGGTCCACATGGTATTTCGGAAAGGAGGAAAACCAGCAACAAATGACGAGGTAAAACTTGGAGATAACGACATCAAAAAAGTTAATACCTTTAAATACCTAGGGATGACACTCCAGGCCACATGCAACTCATTCAGGGTCCATATACAAGAAAGAGCTGCTGCCGCCATCAGAGGAATGTTTGAAATCAAAAACATCACCAAACTCTCTACAAACAGCCATTACGCTATTTCATGCCAAAATATCTCCAGTTATAACATACGGCATTGAACTAATATGGGAAAGACTAACCCTAACGGACCTTACCAACCTTGAGAAAATCAAATCGAGATATTTGAAGAGAGCACTTGGAGTAGCGAGAACGACCAAGTCCAGACTGGTATATGAACTGGCAAGGGAACCGTTCTACATAGAGGACCTGAAACTCAAGCTGCTTCTACCTCACACCAAGCAAGTATCTCAATTAATAGAGCTAAGGAAACAAAAAACAAAAGAAATACCCGAAGACTTTTACGCTACAGACGCCATGATTGACAGGAGATGGGCAAAAGCGAACCAAGAACTACGATCGGTGCTAACCAGACTTTCAGTGCACGGCTATCACCACAAGATATGTAGAAATGACAAATTTCACGAACCAAACAATGCATATGTATGCGTACTATGCAACGAACATAGTGAAAAATACCACCTAACTAAATGTCGTAAGAGGACTAAGTCAATCATTGACTATAGCAAAGACTAGAGCTAAATATATCAAACATTGTACATGGGATATAAATCTTTATGTATGCACATTTGTGCGCATTTTATGTAATAATAATATATAGATAGATAGGTGGCAATTCTAAATTCATCCGAATGTTTTGAAACAATGAAAATGGGACCCTTGCAGTAGAATTTTGGTTATTGCAATTTGTGTTCAGATCTATGAAGTTTTCCTAAGTGAAGAAAATGCATGAATTTTTTCATGTCAAATGAATCTGTGGAGTCTATTTTGAAGACCAGGAGTTCTGGTCCCTGTTATGCCAGCACCTTTTCTCCAGACTTTTTGCAGGAATCTAAGAAAGCCACAGCTATGAATTTAAAAGGTTAAGTAATTTCCAGTGAGTGATAAGTCTAGGTATATTATTTCAAGGAAGTTTTGTTATTTCTAGGTTCCAAACCAAAAATTGTCACACCTGCTTCTTGAGGGTCATGCTAGTCTACAAATAATTGGCATATGATGCAAGTAGATAAGATTTAATTGAAATATCCTGTTTAGAGCATGAATTACTGTATTTTGTAGCCCAGGAGGATTATTGTTTCAAGTCAGGGTATGTCGAAATTGGTAAGATTTTTTGGCGCGCGTGAGTTTTACTGAAAGCCCTTTTTTGAAAGTTGGCAGGTTATTGTGCCCAGGGTAAACTCAGAATCCTCAGAGTTCCAAAAAAAAAAAAAAAAAAAGTGAAGATCAATGCTACATACTTCCAGAAGAATTTCATGGACCCCTAGAAGATATCCCTCAGCTTTACAGTGAGGATGCTTCAAATGTCTGGATCCACATGGATAAAGCATCCAGTCATGCTGCAAGATCATCAGGGGCACCTACTACGAGAGAAAGGGAGCAGAGACGGCTGTCCGTGTCATACCATTTAGTGACACCCCTGTCAAATCCCCGGATGCCTTGTCGATGGATTTCTGTGCCTTCGGTCTCCTGAAGAGAGGACTTTCCTCCAGGCGTTCTGCCACTATTGAGGATCTCGGGAAAGTGTGCAAGGAGGTATAGGACAATATTCCTCTTCCTATACTCCGTCGAAGTCTTCTACATTGGAAACTGAGATGTAGGGCAATAGTCCGTGTCTGTGACTACCGTACCACATTTAGCACAACCGGGCCTGGAGAAAAGGAATCGTTCAAAAAATGTGATCGAGATATGCTGATTTTGCACTAAGCCTGGTGTTATCTAGCAGCTGAAGACAGTTTTATGTCCAAAAGGCGTATGTGTTCAATAAGTGAAGAATGGTAGTAGTAGTTTGTGTGACCAAAAAAATGCTTGCCACAGAACAAACTCAAGTCTATGTTAACATCATTCTGCATTAACAAAGCCACAAAGGAAAGGATACAGAACTATTCTAGGTTACTTCTGCTTCATACAATTCAAGGTGGTACTGAACAAGCTTAAGTCCATTTAACAATACTCGCACGAACTGTACCCATTAGTGCAGAACTGTTGGTGGCACAAGCAGGTAGTGTAGAGGTAGCTCTTGTCCAAGTAGAGATAGAAGTGCAGAACTTATTTCATACACACTGCTCAGAAATTTCATTTCAGCTGCCTGTATTCTACTTTCATCTCTCCTGGTCATCGCCAAGTTTCTGCTCCATATGTAATTATTGGTAAGTAACCGGCTACGGTGGCCGAGAGCACTAACTCGTTACCTCGTGGGTTCGTATCCCACCTCGACCATCCAGAAAATGGTTTTAATGGTTTCCCTTTTTCACCACCAGGCAAATGCTGGGACGGTTCCTTTCAATAGGTCCACAGCTGATTTCCTTCCAAAACCCATTCCTCGACCCACCCTCGAATGAAAATAAATGGCCACTGGCTGCAATAATAAAATTAATTATTGGTAAGTAATAGGTCTTCTCTCACAAACAATGAAGATCTTTGAGAGAATTCTTGATCGATGCCAAAGTGCCATCACAGAAATTAGCTCCAACCAGTGCGGGTTTGTCAAGGGGGCTGGAACTGCTGACGCCATCTTTGCAGAGCAATTACTCATGGAAAAGCACCATGAAAAAAGAAAGCCTCTGCAAATTGCCTTTCTTGACCTTGAAAAGGCCTTTGATCGTGTTCCTCACGAGTTGATTTGGTATGCGCTCCGCAACCATGGTGTGCCAAAGTCATTTGTAAATGTGTTCAAGATGTTATACACGAACACCAGCGGTAGAGTACGTTGTGCTGTTTGACGACAGGGTTACAAGAGAGGAGCGTAAGAAGTTAGACAACTTGGCAGCTATCCAAGAAGTATTTCAATTATTTGTTGACAACTGTAAGAACTATTCCCTTGGGGCTTTCGTAACAATAGATAAAAAGCTTGATGCTTTTCGTAGAAGATGCAGGTTTAAGCAGTATATCCCATCAAAGCCAGCCAAATACGGGATTAAAATATATGCCCTAGTGGATGCAAAAACTTTCTATTGTAATCATTTGGAAATTTACCCAGGGAAACAGCCAGAAGGGCCATTTTTCAACAGTAATAAACCATCAGATGTTAAGCGGTTGGCACAGCCTATCTATAACACAGGTCGTAATATTACGGTGGATAATTGGTTCACTTGGGACACCAAAGAAGGTGAAAAGGATATTTACCGTCTGGCCAAAGCCCGAGCAAGAACAGCAATGGATATTGAACACTATGTGTGCATAAAGAGCAAGGAAGGCCAAAGACTACAGAACAAACATGCTATTCTCAAGCGATGGAAAGAGCATTTTGAGGAGATCTCAAACATAGAGTTTCTGCGTCCAACAATCCCAGAAGGTGTCCCAACTAATGGGCCTATCCCCCAAATCACTGCACAGGAAGTTACCACTTTCCTAAAAAGCATGAGAAACCATAAATCTCCTGGGCCCGACAACCTTCCTGCTGACTTCTGGAAACTTCAAGAACTGCAATCTACTGCGGTAGATTGGCTTGTTCATCATCATCTTGCACAGTTTCCAGCCACTGGCCGGGTCTGTTTGGAACACAAACCTCGCCAATGTCTTCTGTCTTCCCACAATCTCTCAGCCTCCACTCTTGTTCAGTCTTCTCCTCTCTTCTTCACGCTTTCTTCCATGCCCTTCAGCCACCTGTCTCTCGGTCTCTTTCCTGGGTATCCTCCATTCGTTTTATATGTCCATACCATCTAAGTCTACATTTCTCTATACCATCCTATAATGGTTCCTCCTTCATTAATTCTCTGGTCCTTTCATTTCTTATTCTGTCCAGCTTTGTAGCTCCAATACTGCTTCTCAAGAACCTGATCTCACTGGCCTGTATTTTGCTCTTCTCCCTTCCTTTCATAACCCAGGTCTCCGAGGCATACGTCAGGAGAGGGACATAGTACGCCCGATACAGTATATGATCTTTTTGCTGTTCTGAGGGACATCCTTGCTCCATAACATGCTTCTCACACTCCTCCGGAATGCTTCTGCCTGTCTCCCCTGCCATTTATTTCTATATCATTTCTTCCATTATCTTGTATCAGGCTTCCCAGATACTTGAAACTCTCCACTTTCTTCAGCTGTTCCCCACCAATTGTTATTCCCGTTGTGGTTCTTTCCTTCTTCCTTGTTGTGATCACCATCTCACTCTTATTTATGCTAAATTTCATCCCATGTATTATTCCTTCCCACACGTCCAACTGTTCCTGTACCACCTCCTCCTTGTTTCCCCAAATCATCAAATCATCTGCAAACACCATTGCTTTCATCTTTCCTTCCCCAATTACTTGTGCCACTCGGGTCATTATGTCATCCATCACCACAATGAAAAGTAACGGTGACAGTGCACTTCCTTGTTTCAGGCCGTTTCTCTGTTCCAACCAGTCCGATCTCTCTCTTCTCCCACTTTCACACAGCTCACGCTTCCCTTGTACATCTCCTTTATCCTCCTTATAGTCCATTTTTCTACTCTATCCTCCAGGGACTTCTGTACTTTGTTTCTGCATACACTGTCATACGCTTTCTCAATGTCCAGGAAGGCCATCAGTAGATCTGTTCCATACTCATAGTGCTGTTCTTGTAACTGCCTTACGGCAAAAATCAAATCCACTGTGGACCTTCCTGCTCTGAAGCCATTGGGGTAACGTTCTCGCTTGCTGAGCCCAAGGTTGCAGGTTTGAAACCAGGCGCAGTCAGCTGGCATTTGAGGGTGCGCAAATGCGAGGGAGCCGTGTCAGTACATTTACTGGCAAGTTAAAGATCCCCTTCGGGGCAAAATTCCGGCACCCCGGCGTCTCTAAAAGCCAGTGTAGTTAAAAGGGACGTAAAACCAATAACATTATTAACATTATCTGAAGCCATGTTGTTCTTCCCTCATCCCTCCCTCTATCCTTGTCCTAATTCTCCTTTCCAAAACTTTCTCAAACATCTTTGCACAATGACTCATCAGTGTTATTCCCCGATAGTTTCGGCATGCTGTTCTACTAACTTTATTGAAGATCGGGATAATTATTCCCTTTTTCCAGTCCTCTGGGGTCTTCCTTTCCTTCCATGCTGTCTTCATCACTCAGTACAACCATTGTATCCCCACCTCTCCTGCTGCTCTCACCATCTCCACACTTAACTCATCCACACCCGGTGCCTTCCCTCCTTTCATCTACCTCACTGCATCTTCCACTTCTTTCCATGTTAAGCCCTTTTCTGTTTGCAGTCCATCTTCCTCCTCGCCATGGTTTCCATTTGGGTTCAGAAGTTCTTCAAAATATTCTTTCCACATTTTCTTCAGTTCTTCCCTATTTTCTATATCTTGTCCTCTTTTGTTGTTGGCTTGTTACCTTTTTAATGCCATATTGGACTCATCCCTATGAACTGGGCTACAAGAATTACAGTACCGATTTTCAAGAATAAAGGAGACCCAGCGGAATATTCAAACTATCACCCAGTACGTCTCGTCTTCTCTTACATACAATGAAGATCTTTGAAAAAATTCTTGATCGACGCCTACGTGCTATCACCGAAATCAGCTCCAACCAGTGCGGGTTTGTCAAGGGGGCTGGAACCACTGACTCCATCTTCACAGCACGGTTACTCATGGAGAAGCACCGTGAGATAAGAAAGCCTCTGCATATTGCCTTTCTTGACCTTGAAAAGGCCTTCGATCGTGTTCCTCACGAGTTGATTTGGTATGCGCTCCGCAATCATGGTGTGCCAGAGTCATTTGTAAATGTGTTCAAGATGTTATACACGAACACCAGCAGTAGAGTACGTTGTGCTGTTGGCACCTCGGAAAACTTTCCTGTAAATTTCGGCGTCCACCAAGGCTCAGCACTATCATTGTCCCTTTTTGTTCTTGTGATGGACACCATCACTCGTGACCTGCAACGGAATGTTCCTTGGGCCCTTCTGTATGCAGATGATATAATGGTTGCAGATGTCATCCGAGAAAAACTCCAATGTCAAGTTGAAGACTGGAATAACCGTCTCTTCCATTATGGCCTATGTTTGAATGTGAAAAAGACAGAGTATCTGGAGTTAAACCCAAGAGCCGGTACCATTCAAGTCGCTGGACAAAATCTAGTCAAGACAGAATGCTTCAGGTACCTTGGATCTCGTCTGCAGATTGGTGGCAACTTCAATGATGAAGTAAGAGCCAGGGCACGGCGTTCTTAAGTTACAGGCGGGAGCGGTACCCCCACTCTGCCACCGGCGAGTGACGTCAGGAGCCTCAGCTGGCCGGCGGACAGAACGCTAGTCATATGGCAGGAGATGCATTCATGTAATTAAATCGGTTTTGTTTACAGAATAAATTGGGATGGACTTCCGAATTTCACCACAGTCCTTCCTTAGTGATCGATGAATTGTGTGAGACGTTTTCCGCTGTCACTATGGGCGATTAAAGCAAATGACTGCGATACAAGTCAGCCCAGAGTGGTAAACAAAAAGAGCATGCTGGAAACTAATGTTTGATTGCACTACAAGTAGGCGGTTTTTGTATCTTCTACAGAACACAATAATTTGTGAGAATATCATATCTGTTTATGTACTTTAACAAACGGGAAATTTCTTCCTTAACATGTATTTCATCAAGTTGCAAAATTACCCAAACTTTTCACACTTTTCAGCGGCTTTTTTTTTTTTTTTTCAAGAAATGAACGTTTTCGTTAAAATTACCCGGAGCTACATTAAGAGAAGAAGTCAATTTTTGAAAATGTTTAGAATGAGGAAGGGATAGAAATTTGTTCTGCCTGATAGTATCATAACACTTCGTGGATTGCATGTACAATATGTAAGAGCAAAGTATCATGTTGGGGGACCTTTTTTTTTTGTTCTTAAATATAAGAGAGAATTGCTCGAGTAAAAAATTAACTTGCTGAGAAATTCCCTCCTCTCTACTACCCAATAAAGCTTCTTGAATGACATCCAGCAATTTTAAGGCATTGGCCATGTAATTTTCCAAGTTGGTTTGGAATCTCTTCTCAGTAAGATAATGTAACAAACTGAACAGTGTTCTCCAACTCTTCACAGCTGTTTCAATTCCCAACACTGAAGAAAGTTCTGTAGAAGACAATTGCAAATTGTTATAGAAAGCCGAAACAAGTAAATGATTATCTACATTAATATAAAGAAACAAAAGTCATAGACTCAAAATTGATTCTATATATAACCACTCTATCGTCAAAAATATTGAAATTAATAGCTGAGTCCCCTTTCACTTTAGTGCTATTATCTGCTAATCGTTTCTCAAGAGAATTGCATAAACTCTCGAAACTGATTATAACATCGTCCCATTCTGCAGCAGCAACAGCACTTTCTTGAGCATGTTCCTTCCTCACTTTGATTTCTCTTCTCCTCTCTTCTGGTTGTTTCCGCTTAATTTCACTTTCCTTTGTCAAGTATTCAACACTAGTAAGATAAGAACCTTTAACTAGCTTAGGATGATCGTATTTATACACTTGTTTCTGTCCATTAGAATCACAGTATTCATTCTGTAAAATAATGCAGTCCGGTTGAAAATGTTTAATACACACAACACTGTTCTCCGAAGGTGTCCAGTCCTTCCTCGGGATGCTTCTCAGCCATTTATTTCTCAAGTTACTTCCTTGGGAAAAGAGAAACATTTCACGTAGGCAGTTTCAACTCCACGAACTAGAAAATTACTACTACATCCTGGTACATAACACCTTCGTGGTATTGTATTTGCTTTTAAAATATACCACGTGGAGCACGGGTATATTTAACACTTGTCACTGGACAACAGGAAAAGCAATATATTGTGAAATGTCACCCTCGAAACATAGAAACAATGACCACATCACAGCGCTCCAACAAGGCTGAGCATCCCTTTGCTGCCTGCAGTAAGACCCATGACGTCACAGCCCCGCCGGCAGTGTTCCCGCCTGTTAACTTAAGAACACCGTCGCCAGGGTAAATGCAACCTGGTTGCGGTGGAAGGAGGTCACGGGTGTACTTTGCGACAAGAAAATGCCACTTCGTCTCAAATCGAAGATATATCGGACAGTGGTACGGCTAGTTGCGCTGTATGGAGTTGAATGTCGACCATCCGACAAAATTTCAGAACTGTCACCTACACGCCATGGAAATGAGAATGCTCTGTTGGACAATGGGCATCTTCCTCATTGATCATGTCAGAAACTACACAATTCGGGAGCAAATGGGTGTCGCCCCAATTGTGGACAAAATGAGAGAGAAGCGGCTCCGATGGTATGACCATGCCCTGCATGCAGCGCCTGATACTGTTACTAACTCTTGTCCTTCATTTTGAGGATGAAGGCCTACGTCCCAGAGGATGACCGAAGCAGCGTTGGCATGACACAATAAATGGTGACTTAAAAATTACAGACCTAAATCCAGCTGGTGCACGAATCCAGACAAAATGGAGGTCAATGACCTAAAAAGTGGACCCTGCACCAGCGGGACAATGCTAGGAAGAAAAAGAAGAAGAATAGGTCTTAATACATCACTTCCTTAGCCTCCAGTGGTATACAGTATCTTTATCCCAAATTCAATTCCTAACCTGATGATAGAAAACACTCGCACATTGTATTCCCTGAAAAGATGAGAGAAAGCCGTCTCCACTGGCATGGCCATGTCTTACGAGCTGCTGAAACAACAGTTGCACGCACTGGACTGGCATTGTGGATACATGGGAAGAGACCAATAGGACGACCGAGACAGCGTTGGCATGAGACACTACATGACGATTTAAATAGTACCGTACCCTACTTCATCCTGACATGGCGCACAATCGTGTGATATGGCAACATCATCATCATGCACAGTTTCCAGCCACTGGCTGGGTGTGTATGGAACACAAGCCACTCCAACGTCTTCTGTGTTCCCACCATCTCACAGCCTCCACCCTTGTCCAGTCTTCTCTCTTCTTCACGCTTTCTTCCACCCCCTCCAGCCACCTGTCTCGTGTATCCTCCTGGGTATCCTCTTCTCCTCCATTCGTTTTACATGTCCATACCATATAAGTCTAGAATTCTCTATACCATCCTGTAATGGTTCCTCCTTCATTTATTCTCTGGTCCTCTCATTTCTTATTCTGTCCATCTTTGTAGCTCCAATACTGCTTCTCAAGAACCTAATCTCACTGGCCTGCATTTTGCTCTTCTCGCTTCCTTTCATAACCCAGGTCTCCGAGGCATACATCAGGATTGGGACATAGTACATCCAATATATGACCTTTTTGCTGTTCTGAGTGGCATCCTTGCTCCATATCATGCTTCTCACACTCCTCCGGAATGCTTCTGCTTGTCTCTCCCGCTCATTTATTTCTATATCATTTCTTCCATTATCTTGTATCAGGCTTCCCAGATATTTGAAACTCTCCACATTCTTCAGCTGTTCCCCACCAATTGTTATTCCCGTTATGGTTCTTTCCTTCTTCCTTGTTGTGATCACACCATCTCACTCTCATTTATGCTAAATTTCATCCCATATCCTCCCACACGTCCAACTGCTCCTGTACTTCCTCCTCCTTGTTTCCCCAAATCATCAGCAAACACCATTGCTTTCATCTTTCCTTCCCCAATTACTTGTGCCACTTGTGCCATTATGACATCCATCACCACAATGAAAAGTAACGGTAACAGTGCATTTCCTTGTTTCAGGCAATTTCTCTGTTCCAACCAGTCCGATCTCTCTCCTCCCACTTTCACACTGCTCACGCTTCCCTTGTACATCTCCTTCATCCTCTGTATAGTCCATTTTTCTACTCCTCTGTTACCCAGGTACTTCCATACTTAGTTTCTGCATACACTGTCATATGCTTTCTCAATGTCCAGGAAGGCCATCAGTAGATCTGTTCCATACTCATCGTGCTGTTCTTGCAACTGCCTTACAGCAAAAATCAAATCCACTGTGGACCTTCCTGCTCTGAAGCCATGTTGTTCTTCCCTCACCCCTCCTTCTATCCTTGTCCTAATTCTCTTTTCCAAAACGTTCTCAAACATGTTTGCACAATGACTCATCAGTGTTATTCCCCGATAGTTGCTGCATTCTGTTCTACAGCGCGCCAGGAAATGTTCTCCGCAGTGCCTATGTGCGTCTGCGAGAGCTATCATCAGTAGTTACATTGGCAGCATGACTGTCGCTTGTATCATAACAAACAGTAAACTTTATACTCACCATAGCCATTCATAACTAATGCTAGAAGGGCTGATGACACACATGCTGGCTTATTGCAATACTCACTGATGAATTCGACAGCCCAGACAGAGCCCACACATGTGGCCTTCACCCTATCAAGGAGACCGTGCTACCAACTAAACTTATGACTCAACCACTCGCACATGCACGTAGCCACTGCGGATAACATTCCCGGGCGCCCTGTACTACCATTCTTGAAGATCGAGACAATTGTTCCCTTTTTCCAGTCCTCTGAGGTCTTCCTTTCCTTCCATGCTGTCTTCATCATTCGGTACAACCATTGTATCCCCACCTCTCCTCCTGCTCTCACCATCTCCACACTCAACTCATCCACACCCGGTGCCTTCCCTCCTTTCATCTTCCTCACTGCATTTTCCACTTCTTTCCATGTTAAGTCCTTTTCTGTTTGCAGTCCATCTTCCTCTTCCCTGATTTCTTCCTCCTCAGCGTGGTTTCCATTCGGGTTCAGAAGTTCTTCAAAATATTCTTTCTACATTTTCTTCAGTTCTTACCTATTTTCTATCTCTTGTCCACTTTTGTTCACCATTCTAACATAATCCGTCAGATCCTTCCGCCTCTTATTTTTTACCATCCCATACAGGACCTTTTTTGTACCTTCACAATCCTCCTCCATCATCTTTGTCCACTCTTCCATCCACTTTCTTCTCTCCTCAGCTACTACTCTCTTTGCCTCTTTCTTTCTTTCCTGGTACTCTTCCCTTGTCTCTACCGTCCCAGTTTGATACCACCTCCAAAAGGCTCTATTCTTTTCCCGTACTATATTGATACCACCTCCTAAAGGCTCTATTCTTTTCCCGTACTATATTGATACCACCTCCTAAAGGCTCTATTCTTTTCCCGTACTATATCTTTTGTCTTCTCATTCCACCATGGTGTTTTCTTCCACCTCTTCATACTACTTGTCCTCCCACATACTGCTTCTGCCGCACCTACTAGTGTCTTCTTAAATCTAGCCCATTCCTCTTCCACCCCTCTTTCTTCATCTGTTGGAATTCCTTCCTTTACCATTTTGAGGTACTCGACCCTTCTATCTCCTTTCAGTTTCCATATCCTTATACGTCTCTCCTGGTTGCTGGCTTAGGACCAGAATGGTGTACCTACAATGGTAATCCTACTAAGATACGCTATTCTGGTCCTAAGCCAGCGTGTTATGGCAACAGAGAACCAAAAAAGCAGACCTTGCTAATTTGTGAGACAAATGCTAAAGGAAAGGATGAAGAATTGTGTTCTCTTGTTCATCTCCATATCCAATCTTGCATTTTCCATCAATTCACTTCTCAAGTACGGTACTCGACTACAGTAAAGGCCCGATTATCCGCGGTGTGGATTGTCCGTGACGAGTGTCGCGAAAAATAGAATTGAATTACGAACCTCAACCTTCCAATGACAGATGAATTTTTAAGATGTGAAATCGAAACCATGATGTGCGGTGAACTAACGTGTAAGCGTGCATGCGCAACCTTGATCCAGCCCACCGGGCTGCTCTCTCATTTGTCAATGCACCAGTACGATACGATATTGCGTCTGCATAGGATTACATCAAACCCTCAACACTTGTTAAATCATGGAGAAAACTCTTTCTGCGTATCGAAACAAGTGTCAACCAAAACATTTGTGAAGAAGGAAATGAAGTCATGCAGACCGCTACACTTGTTGACCTAGTAACATCCATAGAAGTGTTAAAAGAGACCATATTAGTCTATTTTTTGTTCCGTTCCACATTGACTTATGATATAGGCTACACTTAAAAAATACTCGAGAATCCACCTAGACAATACATATGTTTCTTAGTGAACAATTGTTTTAAGTAGTTTTTTGACTCATCTTCAGCACTTGCGACAATAATATAAGCATCACCAAGACATGCTTATTTCTATAAATATGCAACTAGGAAATCGCTTTCTTAGTAATGACAAAAATTCTATTTTCTTTGTAATAAATCTATACAGTTTTTAAGAAAAATGTTGGTGGTGTACAAAAATTGGGGATTTAGCCAAAACGTTTTAACCACACTAATAGCCGATATGGAATCGACTCTAAAAAAAAAAAAAAAAAATGAACAGGAGAGTGTTAGATATGAAGCCAAAAAACAAATTGAAAAGATTATAGAGAAATAATCCAAGACAAAATTTTCCAAAATAATTCAGGTGAAAAAAGTCAAAAATGAAAATTAAGAATAACTAGTTCAAGCACTTCAGAACATGACTGTTATTGGGAAAATATTTACTTACTGAAGGATTCTCTGAAATGCTTTTTATATGATTACTTTTTGACACTGTTGCAACTTGAAGGGCGTCGAAATATCGACTTCGCAACATATAACTGGCCATGACTGAAACCTTGATGAGGCAAAAAGAAACCTACACGTTCCAGTGTTTTCCCTTCAGCTATATTGATTGTGATAAGTACGCCAAGCGAATTGGAAAATGGAAGTGTGTTGACGAAGGATTATAGCTCTTTGCCCAATATTCATCATCATCATCATCATCGAAGTCCCACTCCAGTCACCCGGGAGTGGTTTTGCCCAATATTATCTGCACTTATTATTTCCAAATCCAAGCAATTTTCATTTTTTCATTTCTTACAATTTCTAAGGAGCATAACTATGGCTCAAACTTTTAGAGTAAGAATGTGTGGAGGCAAATCCCTTAATTCCAAGGAATTCAAGAATTCTGTAGAAAACTGAAGTAGTATTTAATCTGTTAATGCTGGTGTATATTTTGGAACTACTGGATATCAGTTCAATTACTTTAGAATTAATTTCATTACAGTGTTATTTTTTGGCACAAGAATGCAAACTTTCGATAAATTTATTATGTCCTTCACAGAAGTAATTGTTTCGTCGTAAATCTCAGTCACGATATGATGAGTTGGAACTCTGGCTGATGATTCAATAACATTTGATTCCTCACCATCCACAGAGAGATAGTCGTCGTTAACTTGTACCAAAAAATCAGAAAATTCCATTTTATGTGGTTTGAATCGCGTGTTATTATGTAATGGCGTATTTTGGAGAAGGGGCCAGAGAGAGAAGAGTATTTACTACACTTGTGAATAACTGTCTGGTTAGAGGCACAACAGGCAAAACCTACCTGAAATCACCTCCACTTCCCCACATAATAGAATAATGTCGTTATGTATAATTTATTTTATGTTCGACCCTGACTATTACGGTTCAGAAAACTATCATAATGATGGTCATTATAACACTATTTTTCATTATGAAACAGTCACAGCTCAAGAAACAGTTGTTTGACCAATTAGATAAGGTTAGCATCGCACCTGCGTGGAGTTCCAAGGCCTTCTAAACTGCGTTGCCTAGTGTCATAGTGGGGTAATGGTCAAATACAAGGCATTCTCTGCGTCTCATGCGCTCTATTCAGTACATAAAACTGGCGAAATCTTGACAGATATTTATGAATATTTATCTTCGAACATAAAATAGTTATAATAATTATAGTCAAACATGAACAGTCGTATGCAACTCGCGTATAATGGTAATTAAGACACTCGCATGGAAATATAAAACTCGCATACGCTCGTATTATAAATATATTTGTGTCTTAATTATAGCCATTATAGGCTCGTTGCATAATGTACTATTAGAAGTTGATTCACACACATTATTGAATTAATATTTGCCATTGTGGCTTAACCCTATATTATGAGCCATGATAATCTAATATCGTCAGCTGGATTGCAATTTAATTTTACCTAGACACTGAACTCTCACCGGGTGAGTTAGCCGTGGTCGTTACGGCATGACTGCTGGCAGTTGCTCACATCCGGGAGGCGAGGAGGTTCGAATCCCCCCGCCGGCAACCTTGAAGATGGTCTTCAGTGGTTTCCCATCTTCCTTCCAGGCAAATGCCGGGGTTGGTCCCTAACTATAGGCCACAGCCGCTACCTTCCACCTCCTCGACCTTCCATTCCAACTTTCCTCCCCAACGGTACTTGTAGCTCACCCATTGGGTGTCCGTCTCGAAGCAGCTACAAAACTGGCGAGCCGAACATGTCCTCGGACACTCCCGGCACTAAAAGCCATACGCTAAAAAAAAACTGAACTCTCATTTAAGTTGAGAGGTATTTTGAATGCTGAATTTAGGGCTTATGCTCTTGCAAAATATTATCTAAATCGTGCCCTCCCTGATGCAAGAATTCACTTGATGTACAGATCTGACTTGATTAGCTTCTGAGGAGTCTAATATATACAACTGGCCGTTAGAACCGTCGCTTATATTTTTGGAATATAAGGAAGAAATGCAATGATGTGATATTGCAGTAATTTTAAAAACAATATGGACCATATTCATGTGGCACAGTAACATTGCTACCAAAGGAAACAAAGGACATAGCATTGTTGTTCTGCCGAATATTATCTCGGTAATTCCTCGAGATATCATCTCCAGCGAAAAATTGTTTCAGCCTGTCAGGTATTCTATATTCCGGCAGAACAATGTTTACATTTGTTTGTCAAGGACGCTACACTGTACGGCGTAATATCTGGAAGCAAAGCTTGTAGTTTAATGTGACCGTTAATCTCGAGATCATGAGCCATGGGACCTCCTTTTTACGTGGAATCCGAACCACAGGACATGGCATTTCACTTCGAAAATCTCACATGCAATGACCGGGAATCGAACCCGGACCGCCTTGGTGAGAGGCATACAGCTAGACCGCTGAGCCACCACGCCCATATTATCTGGAATTGTTTCTTAAATGGCATATTTATATTGGATTTTAAAAGTGGCTTTGTGTTTTCTCTGGATTCTCAATATTTTGCATCAACAGTATTTTAGTTTATAGTAGCATCTCTCCCCAAATTAATGTCATATTCGATAACGCTATAGTGTCCTGCATCAACGGAGCCGCTAAGTATTAAATGGCAAATAATACTTCCATTGCCAAAATCAACAGCATGGTTAGAATGTACTCTAAAACAATATAATCAATAAACAATTGGCTTATAATGTACAATTTTTTTCTTAGCGTATTGCTTTTAGTGCCGGGAGTGTCCGAGGACATGTTCGGCTCGCCATTTTTATTTTGTAGCTGCTTCGAGATGGACACCCAATGGGTGAGCTACAAGTACCGTTGGGGAGGAATGTTGGAATGGAAGGACGAGGATTTGGAAGGTAGCGGCTGTGGCCTATAGTGAGGGACCAACCCCGGCATTTGCCTGGAAGGAAGATGGGAAACCACAGAAGACCATCTTCAAGGTTGCCGGCGGGGGGATTCGAACCTCCTCGCCTCCCGGATGTGAGCGACTGCCAGCAGTCATGCCGTAACGACCACGTCTAACTCACCCGGTATAATGTACAATGAAGTTCAACATGACCAGTATATTCACCGTCCAGACACTTTCATACTAAAGTTGGTTGCTGAGGAGAATGCAATGAGTCTGATCGCCAATAATAAAATCCTTATAATTATCCCTGCCAGCAACAATATTTGCAATAGTTTGCAAACGCAGCTCACAATGACCTTCATTTTGATATGAACAGTACGAAACTGTTCTAAATAAGCAATTTCCATCACCTGTTCTAGGTACAATCCTTTGGGTTTCCATGACAATAAATTATGCAGGAAGCATAGAATCACTTCGCCAGCCACCTTAATAGAGGCAGTTTTAGAATTCTGTGTCCCGTACATGACAAACATCGTATAAACACAGGGAAGTCCACTCTTAAGGCTACATTGTTGGGTATAGCCCCAGAGATCCGGGTTCGATTCCCTGCTCTCCAAGAAAATTAATCCTGGCCATATGGCTGGAACGGGGCGCACTCTGACTTGAGAGGTAAAACTGAGAGGAGGTGGGATCGATTCTAACCTTAACCATCTTGGATGTGTTTATTGTGGTTTCCCACTTCCAATACAGGCAAATACCGGGATGGTTCCTCCTTCCTTCTCAATACCCACCTTACTTACAGATACACACATAATTAGATCCACACTTCAACTACAGGCAAATACCGGGATGGTTCATCCTTTTTCCTTCTCAATACCCACCTTTAAACACATAATTAGATCCATTACAATAACACAGGTTATAAGAGAGAATATTACATGCATACCAAAGTACATGGGGCTGAGTGACCACGATGTCAGAGCCCCTCAAATAAATTATGTTCGCTCGCACGGCGAAAGTGATTGTGCGCACGTGCAAGTGCTTGGAATACTACATATTTCTTTAATAATTTAAAAGTATATGGCAACATAAATCGCAGAATGATAAATGTAAAATATGTTTTGACAATCTATTACCAATAGTAAGAAAGAAGAATTGTGGGATTTACTTCCTCCATTTTTGGTCCGTGTTGACTTTGATGATTATTTTATTACAAAAATGTTCGTCCGTCAATCAATACTTTAAAAACATACATGGGTTGGTTTTTTAGTTTTGGCACCTTAGTTATTTATAACTAACTGGATTAATAACTCACTTAGATGGTTCCAAGTTTCACAGGCCTTCGATGTAGTCCCCAAGTTGCGTACAACGTGTTCCCAGCGATGCGGAAGTCGTTGGATCCCGTTGGCACTGCCCAATCTATTGATGGTAGGAAGAGAGCACTCGGCAGCCTGCTTAACGTCTTCAATGGTACGGAAGCGCTCCCCGCGCATTGTCATCTTCATCTTCGGGGTGAGATCATAGTCGCAGGGACTGATGTCGGGAGAATATGGGGGGTGATGGAGGACTTCCCAGCCCCAGCGATCCAACAATGCCTGCTGTGTGTGCCCTAGCATTGTCATGCAGAACGATGGGCGGTGTAACCATGTGGTGGCGCCGTTTCCTCCTCAGATCTCCTCGGAGATGGTCTTGCAGAATCGAACACTAGTACGCCGCATTAACGGGTTGCCCTCGGGGAACAGTATGGTGAATGATCACACCACCCCAATCATAGGCAAGAATCAACATTACCTTCACATTGGTGGGGGTTGGTCGAACTGTTTGTTTCCGTGGTGCCGCCATTCGTTCGATTGGCGTTTTAACTGTGGCTCATAAGATCTGGCCCACGTCTCGTCAATGGTTATGATACGCCGTAAGAAGGCCTCTCCTTCGCGTTCATAACGCTGCAAGTACATACGACAAGCGTCATATCGCAGCCATTTGTGCATGTCGGTTAAGTCATGCGGAACCCATTTGGACGCAATCTTCCTCATTTTCAGTAAGTCCTTCAGGATGTGGAGGACAGTTGAATGCGCCAGTCCGGTATCTTGCTCTAATTGACGAATCGTTACGTTCCGATCCACCTCTACTAACGCGGACACCATCTGTACATTGTCATCACTTACTGGTGGGTGACCAGATTGAGGCATGTGCTCCACACGTTCGCGCCCATCTCGAAAGGCTGCAACCCATCTTACTACCGTTCTGAACAGTAATGCAGCTGCACCGCACGCTTCCTGCAATCCTCGATGACACTGTTTAGCACTGCGACCCCTAGCACACTGAATTTTTATCCACGTTCTCTGCTCCTGCTTGAAAATCATTGCGACTGTCTTTCGCGAGCGCTGGTCTCACACTACTCATCTAACAGGCGCGACTGCGCACGAGCGGTGGTGAGGACGGGCGAGGTCATGTGCTCTGAGGGAGGGGATGCAGGGCAGCAACCGTCGGTAAAAGTGGCAGCGCCCAACATTGTTGCAACTTGGCACTGAAGCATTGGTGCCAAAACTAAAAAACCAACCCATGTATAATCAATTGTGGTACATGTTTCGGGCTACTGTATGAGACCCTTCATCAGCCACACTGTAAAGAATGCATGGAACATCTCAAACACATTAAAGACAATTTAAAAGCCCTAAAAATCATTATATATATAAAACTTATTTAAAAATAAAAAACATATGTTTACAAACATAAATCTTCAATAGTAAAGTGGAATAGTTTTCTGGAAAGTGAACGTAGCGGCACAGTTATTTCGAAGCTATGCGAGAAACACAAAGATGACATATTGCGTAACCATTCAGCTGTAGCAACAATGGCCCAAGTCGCATTACATTGTGCTCGGCAAGACATTGGGCTTAGAGCTCATCGCGAAACAGTTTCGGACGACGATAGTGGTAATAATAAAGGGAACTTTGTTGAAATTTTAAATGTAATTAAACTAGAAAGTGAAAGCACAGGGGAGAATGTAAACAGTCTACAAAGAATGCAACTTACTCATCTAAAGATTCTCAAAATGAATTTCTTGATATCTCAGCTAATATAATAGTTGAACATATTGGAGCAGAGATGAAGAAATATAACAATGGTTATTTTTCCTTAATCCTGGATGTTAGTAAAGTGGAACAGATGTCCGTATGTGTCAAATATGTAGGACAAAATTCTATAGAGGAGCGTTTCATTGGTTTTATACGTTTGTCTCAACTGAATGCAGAAAGTATAGCTAATTCAGCTCTAAAGTACCTTGTTTCAGTGGATTTCGATCCATGTAAGTGCATTGGACAAGCATTATGATGGAGCCGCGGTTATGTCAGGGAAGATATATGGTGTGCAAAGTTTATTGCGGCAAAAGGTCAATCACCCGTGTGTTTACGTGCATTGTTATGCACATCACTTAAATTTAGTTTTGGTGGACATTTCAAAGGCAGTAGACGTGGTAGGGGACACTTTTGGTTTACTGGAAGCAATTTATACTTTTCAGTCTGTATCTACTGTAAGTCACCAAAAGTATGTTGAAATACATGGTGATCTTTATCCAGAAGAACGTGTTTCAGAGATACCTCTTCAAAGTGAGGAGTAATGTATTTTCAGAAATGTTTTCAGTTAAAGAAAGCAGCTCTAGAGTATTTTTCAAAGTCAGCTAACAAGAAAGAGGCAGCAGAAGCAAAAATTTACGCGTGACTGCTCAGTCGTTACGCATGAAAGTTCATAAACAATATAGAGTCTCAAGTATTCCAAAGAACTTTTCCGACTAAGTTTTATTAATGCCAGTCTCTGTGGAGAAAGAAGAGGAAAATGTCACATTATCTGAGACATGTAAAAGCAATCTTTTAGATATATTAGACAACATGGTAGAACGAGTTACAGCATAGATTTACTGGAAATTATTTTGTGTGCAATGCAATGGATGCCTGTAACCCAAGAAGTGAAAACTTTTTAAATTTTGAATATAATCTCACGTTCTGTGAAAAGTATTATCTAATCTTCACAGACCATAAGGTGCTACAGACTGAAATCAGTTTAGCTAAGAATGTATTTGAAGGCAAATATCCAAACACTTCCTCATTCTTTTCTTCTGAACATACCTTTCTGAACACACTATTAAGTTCCAATGTTGGTGCCGGGTGCGGTGACATCTAGTAGTCAAGTTCACAGCAAGGTGTCGTTGACGGTAGCAAAAGTAGGAACTACTGTACTTGAAATTGATAGTCTGCAGTCCTTACTTGAATTACAGATAACACACACTAAATACAGCCAACACAATTAACAGACAGATTCTACACACACCAAAAGTACACGGGGCTACATGACCACATTGTCTCAGCCCCTAAACTGAGGAAACAACCAATCATGTACATTTTTTTCAGGATTAGGGAACCACCCATTACAATTGGTTACAACCATGTTGACTGAAAAACATTTGATTGAACATCTCTTATTGATGTTCTATTGAACAGGTCATTGGGCAAGTTGTTAAAATGTACCATAAGAAACTTTCTGATCCATACTGTATTAACGTGTGTATGCCGCACAGTTGTGTAAGTCAAGCACCCTGCTTTTGCTAAGTTTGTTTTCAGAGGGAAAGAATGAAGCAAATAAAACAGCACATGTCTTTTTTGATAAATTTTAAATCTCTATATAATCCCTTATATCCTATATAAAATCACCTTAGTTAAAATGGCAATTTTTTAAACATTATTCAAGATGGCGAGACAATTTGTATTTTTAACCCCTGACACTACAGCCCATGAAGGACCTAGGCCTACCAAGTGACCGCTGCCCAGCCATTTGGCCTGCAGATGTAGGCTATGGGTTAACATTTTGGAACTTTTTGATCACACCTCGTAGGTTAGTGACGTCATGGTCGCCATTTTGTGACGCGTGATCAGCGCATCGGGTCCTCTCGACCGTTAATCTTGGTTTTCGTGATCAGGGCGCTCTCTCACTGTCAGACAGCTACTCAATTGTCCTCACGAGGCTGAGTGCACCCCGTTCCAGCCCTCACGTCAGTTTCTAAAATCCCTGACGGAGTCGGGAATCGAACCCAGGGCCTCCGGGTGAGTGGCAGGCGCGCTACCCCAACACCACGGGGCCGGCAGACAATTTGTATGGGTATCTGAAATTCAATTCCACAATGCATGAACTGAATATAAAATACAAATGTATCATAAAATGAAATAGGGTACACTTATTAAGTATATTTCCTCATTATGGTGTTTGAAGCCATTTTTCAGTAATGATGTAGCCAAGCTAGATAAGGGGATAAGTGCTATTTGGATCAGGATGTATGATTTATCATTATCTTCAATAAACCTAGGCCGGTATTCACGGCTGTATTAAAGGTGCCGGGACATTCTCCGACACCGGGCAGTGCTGATATGGCTACTAGTTCTTGTGTGGCGAGAATTGATTCCACGGTCTTTAATAGTTGAAGACCGGCCTGAATACACTGACATACACCACATTTTAGAGTCTAGACTTGGCAACCCACTACAGATACACTTGCACCAGTAGTACACAGCACTTAGGAATGCGGGGAACAGCCCAGCGAGATAGCAGACCCTCACGCACAGGAATGTCCAGTCAGTCGAGTGCTATAAGTGTCCCAAGTGAACTGCTCGAAACTGGACCGCACAAGACCCTAACCAGATAAGTAGCCTGTACAATACAGTACAATCAGAATTGACCTTTTACAACAACCACATATTCACTCCAAACAGGCAAATTCTGGAGTTCTATCACCACTTCCAGTATCTCAACAAAACATCACATAGACTACAACCAACAAACACTGACGAGTTGCATTACTAATACTGCAACTAAATAAGTGTACATATTGTAAATATTTTCACCAATATTTTCAGACATAGATTTTATAGCCTAAGTGTAATGGATCTGATGATCGCTTGACGATCGAAACTGGTCATCCAAGTGTATTTATTAATCTCAAGTAATTTTTTTCAGGATTAGGGTATAACCCATCTTATTTGGGTACGTTCGTGTTGACCGACTGAAAAGCACCAAACTTTTGTTTGTATTTCCTAATTTTTACCGTCTGTGCTACATGTTTTCCTGTGCTGGAGAGAGTTAATGGGAGGTATCTTAAGTAACTGTGGGCAACTTTGTTTTAATCGGAGCACTTACCTTTTCATTTGAGACTGATTTGCCTTTCAGTGTCCAGTCTGCAAGCCTCTGTTTGCGAACAATTTTCATCCATGATGTCCTATTAGCAGTTAGCACTGTGGCCTCTCTGCTTCTACACCTCTCACTTTGAGATCGTTCATCACTGAATCTGACCATCGCCTCCTAGATCGACCTCTGCTTCTCTTACCCTCTAATAGCCAAACTCATTAACCTCTTATGCAATTTCTCCTTCCCCATTCTCATCACATGACCCCACCATCAGAGTCGGCTCATACGAACAGCTTCATCTAGCGTGTTCATTTCTAACTTAGCCTTCTTCATTACGAGTACCCTTCCCCATCTATTTGTCCCAGCAATCATTCTTGGATCTCGATAAGGCCTTCGACAGAGTGTCTTGTGATCTTATTTGGCATGCACTGATGCTGCATGGTGTACCAGAAGTATATATTCGATGGATCCAGCTTCTGTATCGGAATGCTACCAGCTCTGTCCGATGTGCAGCATGAAAGTCTGCACCATTTCGCATTCAAGTTGGCGTTCATCAGGGATCGGCTTTATCTCCACTTCTGTTCATCCTCTGTCTTGACACCATCAGCACAGAAGTGTTAACACCACACCCTTGGACTCTTACTCTTTGCAGATCATGTTATGGTCGCCTGTGAATCCCGTCAAGATTTGCAACACTTAGTCCAACATTGGAAAGACTCCTTGGACAGATATGACCTGAGACTTAACGTCAGGAAGACTGAGTACCTCGACTGTGGGGTACAAAGTGATGGCTCATTTACCATCGATGGCGTTGCGATTTCTAAAACATCTCAATTTAAATATCTGGGGTCTTCTCCAATCGGATGGTGACACGCTCCCCGATGTTCGAAGCAGAATCAATGCTGTCTGGATGAAGAGGCGTTAAGTTACAGGAGTCCTTTTTCGATCGGAGGGTGCCAATGTGCCTGAAATCTAAAATTTATAAAACCATCATTAGACCAGTGGGACTGTATGGAACCGAATAATGGCCAGCCACAAGGAGACATGAACAACTGCTGCATGTCATGGAAATGAAGATGCTTCGCTGGCCAATAGGACTCACAAGAATGGACCACATCAGAAATGAAGATGTTTGAATGGCATTTGGTGTGTCCCCAATCCCTGAGAAGATGAGAGAGAACCCTTTGCTATGGTATGGCCACGTATTACGCAGAAGCGATTCTTCCGTTACGAGAAGAGCCTTAAACATCAGCCCTGAGGGTTGCAGAACACGAGGGCGACCAAACAAAGAAGCGCTGGTTTGATACACTGCAGGAGTATATGCATGTGGCTCAAGTCTCTCCTGAAGATGTACAAGACCGGATTAAGTGGAAAGGAAAGTGCAGAACAGCAACCCTGCAATTAAGCGGGATAAATGCTAAGAAGAAGAATTAATTGTGCTACCCTCATATCAGTTACCTCTAGCTTATGTATCACATACCTTGAATTAACCCAGCTCTCAATTACATAAAGCAAGGTTGGTCCAGCTACACTAACTTCTTTCTTGCAGAATACTGTAGATTGCAACTGAGAACTCACTGCGTTGGCTCTTATACACCTCGACCCTATTTCTCACACCATACTACCATCCTGAGAGAATATGCAGCCTAAGTATTTAAATTGTTCCACCGGCTCCAATTTAGTGCCTCCTACAGCATTTTACTAATCTTATTTTATTTTTTTCCTTTTATCTAAAATGTCTACAATGTTTGGGTATTGAGATGGTATATTGGCTTTCACGGCCGGTGAATTAAAACTCAGCAATTCACTCTAAAGGAGTGCAGTTGCACTCTATATAAAGGGAGGTGGCGCGCAGTTCGTCACTCCTGTGGGGGTCCGGGCGGGGACACCAAGAGCCCGCCGATGAGCCAGCTTGGTGTCCTAGGCGAAACCCCACACAGACACGGCAGAAACCTAGAAGAATTGCTGTTTTAATTCACCGGCCGTGAAAGCCAATATACCATCTTTTTGGAAGCCTTCATAGGGAGGTTCAGGGTGCTTGAGCGTTTAGTTCTCGCAGTCAAGGAGTGCAGTTGCACTCTATATAAAGGGAGGTGGCGCGCAGTTCGTCACTCCTGTGGGGGTCCGGGCGGGGACACCAAGAGCCCGCCGAT
Source organism: Meconema thalassinum (assembly GCA_946902985.2). Classification (NCBI taxonomy): domain Eukaryota; kingdom Metazoa; phylum Arthropoda; class Insecta; order Orthoptera; family Tettigoniidae; genus Meconema; species Meconema thalassinum. The sequence goes on along the minus strand of OX336390.1, from coordinate 568,544,134 downwards.
GAGCCAGCTTGGTGTCCTAGGCGAAACCCCACACAGACACGGCAGAAACCTAGAAGACTTGCTGAGTTTTGGGTATTGAGTTAAGAGTTTGAAATGGCTATCCCATATTTTATCACTGTATAGATCGTAAACCAAAAGTTATTTTGTCCATCACATGGATAAACTATTTCATTCATAGTGGAACTAACAACTTGTCCTTAAACTGATGTCTTAGAAATAGAATGCAATTTGTCAACCATTCCACTTCATTAAAAAATCTATACACTTAGAATCAACAACCTGAATAATTAGAATTATAATGCACTAAATCACTAGACAGCACCATCACTGCAAAGGGACACTACATGCATTGAAGGAGGGTTCCTTCATTCAATATGAATTTCACAGCTCTCACAGGTACAGTAGTGCTGCGATAGCAAAAGGAAATTACAATCGAAAATGCAGTTGCCAACTGAAACACAGAGGGTTATCAGTAATGCTTCAAGTGAACCACACTTTCGTCTTGTTTTTCTTCATGATAATATTATATAATAATAAATAGTTTCCTTCTGATCACAATCGTGAGGTGAGGTCTGTAATGGTTGGCACATCTGTATGTGTCATGTCATGTCATTATGTATCAAATGGTTTTAGCTATTAAACATGTATACATGGAGACCATACACTGCAGTATATTGTGTGCCATAAATGTAGGTCAACATTAAATGGGGATTAGGTGACATTTTGTTTGTGTCACTTTTGTGAACTTTTGAGTGCCTTGCACTAAATATGAGAAACAAACACACATCATTTTACAGTTTCTTACACATCAGTGTCTAAAATAACATTCCTTGTAAGACAAAACAAGTTCAAAAATATTTATTTTTGCCGTTGTGTAACAAATATACAAATAGACCTGCTAGTTTATGTCAACAAGAATGCCAGTTATATTAATACGTTTAACTAGAGAACACATCTTCAACCATTAGAATATAATTTCTTGATGTGTATAAATGTACTGATGAAAAAATACATTAGAGCTTTCCAGGTCATCTAGATGCAAACTTGAAGACTTAGATCAATTCATTTGTACCTGAAGCGACACTTCAGAGAGCAGAATGTAATTTGCATTGGGACCATGGGTGATCGTCCAACTTCATGTGTTACAGAGCTACAGATGTCCATGAGGTTAAAGACACGGTACGAATCAAAGTAATCTTCAAAACATGCAGATCTGCATACACAATATCTGGCTGTGTCGAGGTAATGAATCATACGTAATGGCAATTCCTGATGATTGTATGGTACCCTGTAACACAACATCTAAACATCAAACACAAGTTACATTAGGAAATCTGCACATCAAGATTACTAGCAAGTAACCCAGAAACTTACAATATCATACATTTTTTTTGGAACTGGTGAAAAGGGTAATCAACATGGTTCAGGTTTGGATTTTCATGACCATATTGATGACAAATGTCATTAGTAATTAGGTTGTGTATTGCTCAGAAAGTACAAGCCATTTAGATGGAAGGCAGAGAATTAATATGTCAGACCCATGTAGGACTCAAACCCGTAGCCTCCGGTTTTGTATGCCGATGCTCAGACCACTGAGCAAAGTGGGAACACTTTAATTCTCACTGCTGAAAGATACATTATGTGAAGCTCGCATATGCCAGTCACATTACATTAGATACCACGATTGTATTAATGAAAAATGAATTTTTCTTTTTTAGTTCTGTATTGATTAATGATAAAGTTAACTTTAAGAACACATTATATTGTCTTTTATGACAAGCACTAGCAGAAATCCATGGACTTCAGTATTAATTGCCAGGTTCTTTCAGAAAAGTAACAAAATAAAAGTGATGGGATCACTGATAAAAGAACAGCCCACAAATGAACTGAGCAAATTATTTTACTTAGTTGAGAGAGAACTATAAACATTCAAAGAAACCCATCAGTCGATAGAGTTTGCCCAATCAAAAACAACATTTGCCAGTAGTTTGCTGTCAATCACGCACGAGTATGCTGCATTTCTGATGCCAAGATTCAGATCATCTCGGCAATGGTGCATGGTATTGACTCCCTGACAGGTCAGCCGCACTTAACTTACCTATCAAATAAAAATTGGTATAAAATCCCGGCATCAAGGACTTAGGTAGATATTGATTATAAGAACAGAAAGTATGGTCTATTAAATACAGTTACTTTTGAGTTTGATCTTTTTGCAGCAAGGACAAAAAATGTCTTCATGAAATTGATAACTTCTTTTATAGCAAAGATGATAACTTGTTATTCTGTGACTGTATTAAAGACATATTTGAGCATATTATAGCAGCATGTTTCATTTTACAGCCTCTAAAACTTGAGGTTTGTCTGAATATCTATTAATAGAATCACTTTTCAGCCAGTCACACAAGTGTAACCAGTTAGATTGGACAGGAAGCGACATTAGGTAATTTCCTAGTGGTGGTGGTTGTTTGAGTCTTCAGTCTTTTGACTGGTTTGATGCAGCTATCCATGCCTCCCTGTCCTGAGCTAACCGTTTCATCTCCACATAGCTACCACACCCTACATTCCGAGGCAATCTGTTTAACTTATTCTAACCTTGGTCTACCCCTACAGTTCTTGTCCTCGACCCTTCCTTACATAACTAAGCTTGCTATTCCAGGGTGTCTTAATATGTGTCCTACCAAACTATCTCTTATCTTCATTAGCAGTCGCCAGAAACACCTCTCCTCTCCCACTCGTCTTAATACCTCTTAGTTTGTAACCCTATCTACCCATCTGATCTATATCATTCTCCTGTAACACCACATTTCAAACGCTTCAATTCTCTTCTTTTCTGCTGCACCAATAGTCCAAGTTTCACTTTCATAGAGTGCCACGCTTCAGACAAAGGCTTTCAAAAATGACTTCCTAATACCTAAAACTATATTCGATGTCAACAGATTCATTTTCTGTAGATATGCTTTCCTTGCCTCAGCCAACCTACTTTTTATATTCTCTTTGCTTCGTCCATCACTGGCTATTGTTCTTCCCAAGTAACAGAAGTCTCCTACTTTCTTCAGTTTTTCGCCTGCCAATTTGATGTCCATAGAGGTTTCTGATTTATTTCGGCTGCATTCCAATATTTTTGGTTTACATTTATTAATTTTCATCATGAATTCTTTCCTCACGACGGAGTCCATACCATTGAAAAACTCATTCAAATCCTCAGGCGTGTCGGCCAAGATGACGATGTCATCAGCAAATCTCAGAGTTGAAATTATTTCTCCATGAATCTTCACTCCCACTTTACATTTTTCTATAATTTCCTTCATTGCTTGTTCAATGTAAAGATTGAAAAGTATGGATGATAAGTTGCAGCCTTACCTTACACCTTTCTGAATACCAGCTTCTCTCTCATGTCCTTCAGCTCGAATGACTGATGTCTAATTGCTGTATGGATTGTAGATCACCCTCTTATCCCTGTACTTTATTCCAATCATTTTCAAAATGTCAAACAATTTAGTTCAATCAATGCTATCAAAAGCCTTTTCTAAGTCTACAAATGTCATGAATGTTCTCTTATCTTTCTTTATTCTACCTTCCAAAATCAGTCTAAGACTTAGTACAGCTTCCCTTGTTCCTACATTTCTCCTGAAACCAAACTGGTCTTCTACTAACTCTGCTTTTATCTGGCTTTCCATCACCTTGTAAATTATTCTAGACAGGATCTTTGAAGCATGAGTAATCAAGCTGATTGTACGGTAATCCTCACGTCTGTCAGCTCCTACTTTCTTCGGTATAGGGATGATAACATTCTTCTAGAAATCAGAAGGTACCTCACCTGTCTCATAAATCCTACACACCAAGTGAAATAACCGTGTCAGACCTTCATCACCTATGAAACGTAGCAACTCAATCGGTATATCATCTATGCCTGGTGCTTTGTTCCTGCTTAAGTCTTCCATTGCTCTGTCAAATTCTGTTCTCAATATTAAATCTCCTTTCACTTCCTCATCAATTTCCTCTTCCCTTTCCATTACATGATTCTCAATCTCCTTTCCCTTATACAAACACTCTATGTAAGCTTTCCATCTCTCAACCTTTTCTTCCCTATCAGTTAGAGGCTTTCCATCTGTGTCCTTAATATTACAGCACTTAGTCTTCTTTTCCCCAAAGGTATTCTTAATCCTTCGATAAGCTGTGCCTACTTTTCCTAATTTCAGACAATTTTCTATACTTGCACATTTCTCTTTCAACCATTCTTCTTTTGCTTCCTTGCACTTCTTGTTAACCTCATATCTCAGACATCTGTACTCTGCTTTTCCCTTTTCATCTCTTCCATTCTTGTGTTTCTGCCTTTCATCCATCAATTCTAGTATATCCTGAGTGATCCACGGTTTTCTATCTATTCTTTCTTTCCTACTAATGATTTCTTTTGCGGATTTTGTTATTTCATTCTTCAAAAGAGCCCATTCGTCTGCAATTGACGTTTAGGGTTTTTCATTAGTCCTTCCTTTATACTCTTCTTGAATCTTTCGTTTACATCCTTCTCTTTCAGTCTGTCTATTGCCCACCTTCTTGGCTTTTGACTTTTCTTCAGTTTCTTCAACTTTAATCTGCATTTCATAACAACCAGATTGTGATAGAGTTTATGTCTGCACCGGGATATGTTTTACAATCCAAAATCTGGTTTCGAAATCTCTGCTTGACCATAATGAAGTCGATTTGGTAACACCCTGTGTCTCCTGGTCTTATTCATGTGTATATTCGTCTAATAAAAATACAGCCGGCTCCGTGGTGTTGGGGTAGGGCGCCTGCCGCTCAATCGGGGATTTTAGTAACTGACGTGAGGGTTGAAACAGGGTGCATTCAGCCTCGTGAGGACAATTGAGTAGCTGTCCGACAGTGAGGCAGTGCCCCGGTCACGAAAACCAAGCTTAACGGCCGAGGGGACCCGATACGCTGACCTCGCGTCACCCCAATATCTGCAGGCAGCGGTCGCTTGATAGGCCTAGGCCCTTCATGGGTTGCAGTGCCAGGGGTTATTATTATTACTAATATAAATACAGTAGAATCCCGATATAATAGTGTGTGTTATCTGTAAGGACTGCGAACAATCAATTTCAAGAAGTTCCTACTTTTGCTACCAAACGCTACCATCAATGACACCTATCTGTGAACTTGGCTACTAGATGCCACCGCAACCGGCACCTGGCGACGAACGTTGGAACTTAATAGAGCGATAATCAAATCTAACCTACAAATTTAGCCTCACACAATTGAAGTTAGTGGAAGGTTCTCTTACATGCCATAAATCTATGACATGGGTCTGCCGGCTTTACTTCCCCTCTGAAGGAATGCATACTGAGGGATTTTTCATGCTCTTAAAACATCCTACTTTGGCCTGGTTCTAACCCGCGATGCAGTATTTGAGTATTATACATATTGTACTATATACTGTACTGTCTTTAAATTTAAAGAACATTAGAAGTACATACTGTAAATCATTTCAGAAACTTACCAAATAGGGTACAGCATTTAGACAAACTTAAACGTCGACCAAGCAATAACATGAGTTGGCGGGCCCTTTCACACAGTTTCTTTAGTGCATATATTTTTATGCTCATCAGGTGCAACAACTCAATTTGGTTTGGTTCACTTTGTCGCTCACTCCATGTAATCACTTCATTTATATTATCCAATATTTCACTTGTACTGGGAACATCATCTATACTTTCTTCTTCAGCTTCATCCTCATCCTCGACTGCTTCACTACTCTCATTTTAAACAGCATCAATAATGTCTTTGTCATGTACGATCTCCGAAATCGGTGCTTTGTTGTTGACGACTACCCAACGGTTCAAGTCTTCAAGATCAATACCGGTATTGCACTGTAGAACATCACATGCAGACTGTATGTCACTGCTGTTGAAACCTATGTCACTACAGCGCTCTTCTGTTGCATTTTCTTCAATGGATCACTTGTTACAGCAATTCCTAATAGTGGTCAGACCGATGCTTTGCCACGCTAGGCCTACTGAATACACAACAGTCTTAAGATTTAGAGATTTCAAGAACATTTCCATTTCCTCATCTGAATTTACTATTGAAGTGAGCAGTTCACGGCGATAATGAGCCTTAAATGCTCGTATGATGCCCTGGTCCAGAGTCTGAATTAATGCCGTTGTGTTTTTTGGTAAAAACTAAGTTTTTATTTTTCCATCTTCTGATTGCAACACATCAGCAGGTGGATGAGCTGGACAGTGATCTTGTATCTTTTCATTTCTTAACTCTATTGATGTCTGGTTTTCGCCATTTCTACTGCAGACCAAAATTTTTGTTTTATTTGTATTTATTCTCATATTAAATTCTTCCTCCATTATTTTGTCCATCTTGCTCAGGATCTTTTGTAAGTCTTCTTCACTTTCTGCAATTAGCACTATTTCATCAGCAAACCTTATCATGTCAACTTTATCTCCATGAATATTCACTCCTGTGGCAAATTCTTCTCTTACTTGGTCGATCACCTTTTGTACATATATATTGAATAGGTATGGGGAAAGGGAACAACCCTGCCGTTCACCCTTTCTGATGTGTGCTGTTTCTTCCTTGCTACCACAACAAACTATTCCAATTTCTTGCTTATAGATATTGTAGATGAGTCTTCTGTCTCTAAAGTTGATACCTGTTTGATGAAGAATGCTGAATAGAACATTCCAGTCCACATTGTCAAACGCCTTTTCAAGGTCGACGAACGCTATAAGGTAGGTTTGCCTTTCTTCATCTGCTTCTCTATCACTTGCCTCAATGCTAAGATTGCTTCTCTTGTTCCTACTCCTTTCCTAAAACCAAATTGATCATCAGATAGTGTACAGGCCCCCAGGGGGTTGCACCCCCTGGAAGCCACCCTCATCATCTATTAAAACCATCCCTAACTGGCAAATCTCATAAGTCCAGAACAGCATCTTTTACACAGCGAGGGCGGCTGACCAACTTGGAAGGCTTGCTAAACACTTGCATCACACTATAAACATCTACACTATAATTAACTGGGGCAGCTATGCCAATGGAATGCTGACAGTACAACACCAAAGCCTATAAGAGGAAGGCCTTAATGAGGACACACTCTCTCTCGATTATCAGTCATACAGTGTGTCAGCCGGAGGCCCTAGCTGTTATCATCAGGTGAGACAGCAGTGTTCAGATATCCTATACCCTGTAAAACCTACCCCACAAACTTGTACACCTAATTTGCACTATTGTTCACACTTCCCTAAAAGGGACATACAATTTCATACATCCCTGACCAAAAAATACTTGGTCAGTAAACTACACCTTGTATTCGTAATTACACGCCTCTTCACATCCCAACACCCTTCGCGACTCTCGTCACGAGTAAGCGTGACAACAGTAGCCTGTAATCGCCGGCTCAAGTTCTATTGTGTCTCTCACACGCGACCGCTGGCTGCAAGCCGCCAGCATAGCTGACACAAGCAGGACGGTTATATAATTCCTTCTGACCAGCGGGAGTCTAGTACATTAACCTGCGCCCAGCAGATCATCCCCATAAGCGATACATATGTCTTTACAGGAGCACCCCCTAGCATTTAAACATCATACAACACTCTACACTGGTGAGTTTACCCAGCTACGGTAAGCTGCCCTCTTTAGAAATCACCTTCCAAATTAGCACATTAACATATATGTTCTAGATCCAACTACCCCCAACTAAGGGATCTAAAACAATTTGGTGGAGGCGCCTCTACTACACACAGTAAGGGTGGGACTCACACAACGAGCCCTAGTAGTAGAAACGACCCCTACCGTACCGCATACAGCCAAGCGAGACTGGGAAGAATTTTTTTTAAATCCCATATTACGTCCCACATTTTTTTTTCCTGTTACATAGGAGTTTGTATTATCACCCCCACCCCCATCTGCCCCATAGTGCAAAGTCAGTGGAAATTAAATGTCCACATTAATAATAATAATATCGTATGGCCTCGAGTGCCTGGTGCAAGCTTTGTTAATTGACACCCAGAGGGTAGCTTGCATGTCGAATTTCGTCATTCCTTTGAACGCTATGAAAGTAAAGGAGGTTAGATATCTAAACTCCTTGACACTACAGCGCCTTCAAGTAGAGAATGGAGGAACTTTGTGTTGGCGGAAAATCCCGAGATTAATTTTGCCATTGAACACGGCCTACTGAATTCAAATGGGTTCTTTAACATGCCAACAACGTATGACATGAGTATCGTGATTTTTGTCGCCTTCAAAAATCACTTACCATGGCCAGGGGCGAACCTGCAATCTTGGGGTTGGTAGTCCGACACTATAACCACTCACCCACCGTGGCAAGCTAATGTCCACATTTAGAACCACACTAAGAGACTTTGCGCACCATTTGTCGGCTAGTACAACTCCACTCCTGCCGAAGCTAAAAATTAAGAACAGTGACTTAATAACTGACCAGACTGCAGTACAACTTCTTAGGGAACTCGAATTCAAGACATCAGAGATCCGCGCTCAACACCCTGCAGCGGCAGCACAAGTTATACACTTTACACGATCCCAGGCCAGTGAACACAGACAAGAGTCACCAATATCCAGCGCTAGTGAAGTAGATTGCCTGCCAACACTCCACCCCCTATTATTGCAGCAACTGCAAATCACAGAGCAGAAAACTGGTAATCTGCTCGAGCGCATTACACAGTTACTAGAGACAGACACTGTCAAGTCAGATAATCACACGACAGAGGCAGTTCTAGACATCCACACTATTCTGGAAACTGTGAAACAGGATTTAGACAGGACTGTATACGTAGTCAAATCCACACAGTACGACAACACACCATCAATCAGTACCGACATATCAGGTGGCGAGCCACCTGGTAACATAACACAAGTGTCGTATACGGGAAGCGAGGCTAATTCCCCTCTAAATAGCCCAAACATCTCGGCACAAGATAGAGGTGCGAACAGCATAGACAGATCACAATCACTACACAGCCAACAAGAGACAGCTCAACACGAGATGAACAGACAAGCAGAGTACCCCATGATCCACCCCACAAAGTTCACGGGGGAAGGCCAGGATCCCGAGGAATACCTCAAGGCCTTCAATAGAACGGCTCGGATCAATGGTTGGAGCGAGGAAGTTAGAAAACGGCTCCTTCTTGCATACCTCACAAAGGCGGCTATGACATGGTATGAGCTCCATGAGGACACACTAGAAGCTGCCACATGGGAGGAAATCACTTTATTGTTGAAAAGTGAATTCCAGCTCATACCAGATGATGCCGACCTGTACGACCAAATTAGACAGAGGTCACAGGGACCTAAGGAAAGCGCCCAGGCATACATCAACGTAAAGTTGATAATGTGCGACAAATATAACGCAGCTATGACGAACAAACAGAAAGTCAAGCTGTTAATGCAGGGCCTCAGACCATCCATAGTGGACAAGTTGTGTATTATGAACAACCCCACGGTCCAACACATGTTGAACAACATAAAGACCATTGAGGAGGGAAAAAAGATCACGGAAAAAGCTACGGAGAAAGCCGTGGATCAACACTTCCAGACACAAAAAGACGACACTAATCATAAAATGGACGAATTAGTGGACAGGATGGAGAAGTTAGCAATAGCTGCCATCCAAGCAGGCGGGAGACCGCTAAGGGATGAACAAGTAGACACACAAGAGCGCTACTATCCTGAAAGGGATAGGGGGTACACTGAGAGGACTACGGGAGGGAGGAAAATTATTACCCTCCACAGCGGCCAACAACACCTCACCCACATGATAGGCCACACTACCCTCCTCGGTATTCACCGGTATCGTACACGGACACAGAGCCGACATACCCCTCACGGCGACCACCATCCCCGTACACACAGGAGTACTACCCTGAGGAGTACGAGCACACCATCCCCCGACGAAACAGCCCGCCACCAAGTAGACAGGCCTACGATGCCCCACAATACAGGGCAGACAGGGAGTACCGGGAAAACTCACCCCCAAGCAGGCAAGGCGATGCAGCCCCGCAGTACAGGGGAAATGGGGAATATCGGGAGAACCCACCCCCACAGTACAGGGGAAATGGGGACCGTCAAGGAAACCCACCCCCGACCAGACAGGGGTATGCAGCCTCCCGGTACAGGGAAAAGGGGAATCGACGGGAAAACCCGCCCCCGCAGCAGCAGACATACACCCCACCCTGGCGGAGACAGGACAACGGACCACCGGGCAATAACCGACAGGCTAGAAAACCTACAAGAGGACGGGACAATACAGATACATACACAAAGGGCCCGGAACACTACCCCCTCCCCGACGAACACCCGAGGGAGTTCAGGGATGAGGCACCCCGCCGGACAGACAGGGGGCAATACTCCCCACACCTAGCCACACACCACAGGCGGGGAGCTGGCGCAGCCACCCCGAGGGGGGGCGCACATACAGTACAGGCAGGCGCACACCTACGTTTCAAAAAAACGCCTAAACGGGGAGGTTCGGCCAGCTGATGAAGCGGCTGAGGTTCCTCCCCCAACACAACACCAGAAAGGCCCTTCCCCCAAGCAAACTCGTAAGAGTAAGGGGAAGAAGCAGCCAGCTAAAGCTAAGGCTAACGATCCGCCCCCGGGCCGTTTCCAGACACACCCCGTACAAGGAGACGGCAACTGCCTGTTTAGGACTATTAGCTTCCTGGTTCGGCATAACGAGGACCATCATAAGGAATACAGGCAGGAAACGGTCAAACACATCCTGGCCAACTGGAAAGAGTACCGGGACTTTGTGTCGGACGAGCGGGAAAACCCATTCCAGACCGGAGCGGATTACAGAAAATACATGGGTAGGGACGGCACCTATGCCAGCGCCGTAGAGGTGACCGCTCTCGGCAAGGTGCTTAAAGCCAATATCCACGTATACACTGACGTGCACTCGCCCCCGCTATTTACCACTGCGGGATTTGACAGGGACCTGCACATACTTTTTACAGGGAACCCGAAGGCGGGACATTATACACCCCTCACAATCACGCACAAACAGACTGAGAGAAAACCCACACCCTCCAAACAGAAAACCCTACCCCCTACACAACAACGCAGGGTGGGAAGTGACCACACACAGGCGCAGGACGCGAGCTCACTCGGCATTGGGAAGCCAGCAACAGGAGTCGAACTCGCGACCGCCTGGAACAAAAAACGGGGTAACAAGGGCAAGCTCAGGGTCACATTCGCAGACACACCTTCACAAGAGGGAGAAAACAACAGCACACCTACACAAAAGCTGGGAACGGTCAGTGCATTAAACGTTCGCCAGCAGACTTCTATTTTCACAGCGCGAGCGATTAAGAGAGCTGGCAATGTACTTGGTGGGCGCACTTTGCTGACCGAGCCAAAGTACTCGGGACAGGAAGTAAGCCAAGAGGCGAAACGTGCCAGGTACGATAAGCGGCCAGCTCCATGCCTTCCCAGTACAGATGTTACGGCGGTAGCAACAACAACAACATACACCCCACATAACACATCGGTGCAGGGCAATGGATTTCAGGTATCGGCCCTCACGATACACGCCAACATAAACGGGTACAGAGTGCAGGCCCTAATTGACACTGGGGCAGCGGTAAGTTGTGTAAATAGCAGACACGTTACCGAAGGCCAAATACACGATGTCACGGGTGACATCCGGCTGGTAGCGGCCAATGCTCAGACGCTAGAAAACACGGGGGTGGCAAACATACATCTTAGGCTAGACCATTTTGCCACAACACACCCCATGTTCGTTATAGAACATCTTCCTGCGTCAGCCATAATTGGCATGGATTTCCTCGCTAAGTATGAGGCTAGCATAAATTTCGCTAGCGGTAAGATGCTTTTAAAGCACGACCAGAGGCTCACCACACATCCCATGATATACACCAGGAACACATATGGGATTCGAGCGGAACGAGAAATTCACGAGCACCAGGCCTCTGCACTGCACACTATCAGCCAACACACAGACACACACACAGAGAAGGCGGCCAAACACCCCCACAGACAGGACCTGACTCCGGAGCAAAATAAAAGGCTCACGGAGCTCCTGGAGACCAACAGGGATATTTTTGCCCATTCGATGAAGGATCTCGCTGTGACAGACCTCATTGAACACCACGTCACACTCACTAGTGACCGGCCAGTACACCAGCCTCCCTTCAGGGTGAGCCAGAAGGAGAGACACGCCATCGTCGCTCAGATCACGGAGATGCTCGAGGCAGGAGTCATTGTCCCCGTTATTTCAAGTTACAGCTCTCCAGTTTTGCTGACCAAAAAACGGGACGGATCCCACAGGTTTTGTACTGATTACCGTAGGCTCAATAAGTTAATCGAAAATGATAGTTATCCACTATCAAGGGCAGACACCTATTTGGATGCCCTTGGCGGAGCTAGCTGGTTCAGTTCGATGGATTGTTATAGTGGATTCTATTCAATTCCCGTCTATGAACCAGATAGGCACAAGCTGGCGTTCGTTACAGAGAACGGTCTATATACCTACACAAGGTTACCAATGGGCCTCCGTAACGCCAGCCAAGCCTTCCAAAAGCTAGTGGATAAGACATTTTCAGGTCTAAAATGGCGTTCCGTATTAGTCTACGTGGACGACATAACGGTCTTCTCCCATACCTTTGACGAACATATCGTACATTTGGAGGAGGCTTTCGCAAGGATTAGAGAGGCCAAGTTAAGGCTTAAACCTGCGAAATGTCAATTTGCCAGACAGCAGATTAACATATTGGGCCATATTGTAAACAGAGAGGGCATTATTCCCGACCCAGCGAAAACTGACGCAATAACGGGCATCCCAATGCCCACAAATTTGAAACAATTGCGCAGTTTTATTGGGCTGGCCTCGTATTATCGCAAGTATATCCACAGGTTTGCGCACATCGCCCACCCCTTAACCGAACTCACACGTGAAAAGACGCCCTTCAGCATTCGACAGGAACACATAGATGCCTTCAACACACTGAAGCAACTATTGACCTCACCACCATTACTGCAACACTTCCATAGTGATAGGCCCACCTTCTTACACGTGGATGCCAGTCAGTACGGGCTCGGGGCGGCCCTATTGCAGGAAGATGCAGAAGGGCGCATACGGCCCATAGCTTTCGCTAGCAGGAAACTAACGGCCGTTGAGACTAGATACTCTGCCACAGAGCGGGAAATGCTGGCATTTTCGTGGGGAGTGAACTATTTTAGGGTATACCTCTATGGTATCCAGTTCACGGTAGTGACTGACCACGCGAGCTTGCTTTTTTGGGACAAATTTAAAAACCCAAATTCGCGGCTCAACAGGTTTATATTCCGCCTGTATGAATATAACTTCGTGGTCAAACACAAGAAAGGCGCTACACACCTAGACACAGATGGGTTGTCTAGGCTGCCAGTAGCCGATCCCCCGGATGACAGTAAGGACCACGAATGGGACGACCTGCCCACTTTTGCCCTGACGGTGATTAACATCAAGCAGGAGCAAGGACGTGATCCGTACTTGAAACAGATTCTATTGGCATTAGAAAACTTGGATAAGGTGGACTCCAGGACAGCACGGCTGTCTAGGCGATTTTTCCTAGACAAAGACGGGGTACTGAAATTTAAGCCCACAGCCATGCACGATAACGCACCTATAGCGGTTCCGGAGTCATTGAAAGAGAATATCATGATCGGACACCACAATAGCCCACTGGCAGGGGCACATTTAGGTACGCATAAAACATGCCTTAGAATCCGTGACAAGTACTATTGGGTGAACATGAAGGCCGACATAGACACCTTCGTAAAGACATGTCACACTTGCCAGCGATTCAAAACAAGGCCTGGCAAGCCTCATGGACTACTCAACCCAATTCCCGTAGGAGAGCTATTTCACAGAGTCGGAATAGATGTTAAAGGCCCTATTACGACATCTCAGAAAGGCAACAAATATATACTGGTCGCCACCGAGTATCTCACCCGATACATGATTACGAAGGCTGTTCCCAAAGCAGACACGAACAGCATAGCCGAATTCTTATTTGACATAGTTACACGATATGGCCTATTCCAAACCTTACTATCCGACAGAGGTACTATTTTCACCTCGAGAGTGCTCCAACAGTTTTTGGAGATACTCAGGATTAAGGCATACACTACCACGAGTTTTTCCCCGCAAACCAACGGACTCACGGAGAGTATGAATAAAATACTTGGAATAGCGCTGGCTAAATTCACAGGGGACGCAGGGACAGACTGGGATGATTATCTGCAGCCCATCACTTTTAGTTATAACACTTCCATATCCACGGCTACAAAACACTCTCCACACTTCCTATTGCACGAATACAGCCCAGAAGTCCCATAGACAACATATGCATCCCACAGGACACTCACACAGACAATGCCGCCCGGCTAGAGCACTTGCAGATAGCTCGCATGGACGCTAGAAAGAACATAGCCGCGGCGCAGAGAAAACAAAAAGAACGGTACGATCGGCAGAGAAAGACCGTGGAATACACACCCGGGCAATTGGTCATGGTCTCCAATTCCGCCCGTAAGAAAAATGTGTCCGAGTTCCTCCTGCCACTTTGGTCAGGTCACTTCAAAGTTTGCAGGAAGGTATCTGACCTAAACTATATCGTTAACGTGCGCCATGGACGCAAGCTCATTAAAGACACTATTCACGCCCGTCGTACGAATTCATATCATACACGCAAAGCTCCCACACCCACACGTAAAGGCGGAAACACTGTCAAGAGGAAGGGAAGTGATCCCACTGGCAGACGTGGAAAGAAGGCCAAGAAATAGCCTTCGGACCTCGCTGACCGCACCGGGATACGACCCTAACACTTGGCAGAACTGTCCAGAAGACACAAGCCTGAATGGCACCAGAAATAATTAGCCTGGTTAAAGACGGTCTCAAACCCGCAACCTTCTGAATACCAGGAATGTAAGGTCGGGTAGCTATCCAGTTGCAGGATAGGAAAGTAAGAGACAGTTACACTAACAGATATTCATACGCGGAAAACAACAAAATCACCTCCGACACCTAGTCACCAAACACGCGACTAGCGGCCCGGAGACACTCGTGCATAACGACATTTAGTACCATTAATAGGGATATACTCGACACACGCTTACAGTTAACACCAAACTTGGGAACACAAATGTACTTAGCGGAAGGTTCTTTTACATTACGGAAAGCCCTACTCGCAACTACAGAGATAGCACTCAGGCCCAGACACACACACGTGCCGGACACGGAGCATTGTCAAACAAGTAACAAGTGAGTGCGCACGCCATTGTAATTCAATACTATCGCCGTCAGCGATAAGACACTCGTGACTGGGCGACCTTCACACATACAGACAGACTAAGACCACTCCAGGTTGAACTGGGACATACACATTCATTCACGTCAGATCCAAAACCTTATAACTCCCCAAATTACACTACGAGGAGAATTCAAAAACACACAAACTCTTCACAGGAATGCGTATTTTCATCTGCGCATTTCAAATACACGATACATGTGCCATGGTATATACGGCACAGATATCGTCATACCAGGTCCTTACAGCAAGCCGGGTCCGAACCCACGACCACACTACACACTCGTGCCAAAAACTAACTAACCAATGGTATTTTTGGCACGAAAGACACAATCAAAAACCACACTGAGGACAACTAAATCCCAAAAACACAACGCAGACATAGAACACGGAGAATTACATGATCACGGGTCCGAATCCCAGCAAAAATTGGACGGCATGGGAAACAAAAATCCAGACGCCCAATTACACTGAAGTTGGCCACAGATAAGTAAATAACTGGGTCAGACACATGCCTATAGACACAGGAGGGTTTTTTATCGGTAACCTCCAAGGGGATCACAATAGACTTCCCAGACATGGATTACACATGGTTACACAAAACAAAGTCTTGCGAAAGCAGTGTACACATAAAATCGATTAACAAAAGCGGGACAGATTAGCACACTGGCACTCCCGGAATCTCAAGCAATAACAACATGCCGACGTTCGCAAAAAGTCACGTTCCGACAGCCGACATACGCAATGTCAGAGACTTCATGTACACAAACAAATGAAAACATAACATGACGAAATACTGACCTGCAGAGTCCACCGGATTGCAACACTGCTGCCGACAGACACTATTGTTATATCGGAAGTGACCATGAAATCACAAACACAAACCAATGATAATACCATACATTTTTCAGCACTGTTACAACAGTTGGGACATTTAGCAATATGCGGATACTGTGGGCCACATTATCTCAGGACCATAGGGGCATATCTACAAAGATGTTGACAAGTTACACGCGCCATCTGACACTCAGACACGCGACACACGATAGGACTTAGCCTATAACAGCCCACCCGCCCGCATGGTGTAACGGAACATAAGCACACACACGCGCTCACTAATCAGGGGCGAATAAAGACAGGGACTCTGAGGGAACAGACCTCCCCAATAAACACTTCTCTTCTTACTTTTAAATCCTAACACCATCATAGACGGTCAGGACATGACCAGTCGCACTACGACCACTGGCTGCATTAACATTGCAACTGAAAGACCAGATTAGGTCGTGACGTTATAGTGTCACCATACTTTACTATCCCAAGGAGCAATAGAAAACAGATATTGACCAGATGAGTATGACAGGAGCACACGTGGATAGGGCCAGCCAGATAGCCAATATACCGCCTACAGGCTACCATAGTAAGACCCTCATCCTGCCATAACCTTTCCATTTACAACATTAACCAACACAGACACACAAACACATGAAAACAGCAAACTACATGACAAAATTCACATCGGGGTTGATAGACTTCATGCGTTTAAAGAGAGGGCTTCCTACGCCCTGGATCTCAATGCTAACACCTGAATATTAGGGGTGTGTCGGAAAACGACAATTAAGCGTAATGCGCATCTCCAATTAAGAGATGAGGCCAAAATTATATACTAACAATTCTTTTTTGTTAAATAATCCCGCATGAAAGGGACATAATATTATTATACACTGACCGATACCCATCCTTCAATGAGTGCGGGTACGCCTCATATCCAGACACATGCATGGAATATCCCATCCACATACCAAGGGTTTATGAACCTGCATGACACTTTGTTAAAATTTTTGCAATCCCGGTAAATACCTACCCCCGTCCATTCATTGTAGAAGCATCCTGGTAGCATCCACCGGCTCTAGGCCACCATTTACATGAAGCCCAAAGATGCGCAACCCCCTACTACCATGCTTTAAGCCTATTCAACGGATAATACCCCCGGATCCTAATAACAGGGAACCTAATGCCATAAACCCTACTAACGCCTCCAGGAAAATCAACAAAGCATTACAGCTGGAAATCCGACATAGCACAGTAGACCTAAAGTAGTCTATGCACTTAGAAGTTTCTACAACCCCAAAACACTTGAAAAATTTTACATTTTATACACAATAAATTATTTACACAATACACTTATTTTTTCCATATATAAAAAGGAATCTGTGACACGCTGATTGATGATGACAGCGTAAGCTGAAGGGAAGAGGCACCACACAGAAGCAGAGCTGGGTAAGGCGATGTTGAGCCTTACCCTAGTTAACTCACTGACCAGACCAAACAGACGAACCACGTAAGGTTGAAGCATTCATGGCCTGGCACGGGCAAACTTCGGAATCCTAGGTGTGCCTAGCCTGCCCCTAGGACGAAGAGATGTTACACCCACTATGTGCCACGGTCGTCGAAGCCAAGACCTGCAGGGGAGACTTTCTGAGGATGGTGGGAGAAATAGCCAGCTCCACACCGGACTGAGGAGATGACCCTAGGGACGACCCAACTAGGACTAGACTTTTAGTTAGATATAAGTACGTAGGGCTTCTAGAGCGGGAAGCAAGACTCCTATGCGCGGGAGTGAAGCATTATTGTTGCCAATAAGGGCGAAGAGATTATTATTACTGCGAATAAGGGCGAAAAGGATACTATTACTGCCAATAAGGGCGAAGAGGACCCGGACGCTCAATTCCCGGATGATTATTATTACTGCGAATAAGGGCGAAGAGGATACTATTACTGCCAATAAGGGCGAAGATGATATTATGCCATTGGACGATGTCCAATGCCCACATAAATGGTGACGCAGCGGGCAGCCAAGGGCATTAAATGAGGAGCATCGCGAGCAACTCACAGGGGTTAAAGTGGGCAGACCCAACAACGACAACATATGCAAAGGCAACGGCAATGAGCAGGCAAATACAGCGGGCGAAGCGGTTTGCTTAGTGGCACCGTAAGCCGCCTGCGACTATATTAATACTAGTTAATAATTATTAGCATAAATGTCGACAACTAGTATTAAGGGAGCGGAATCCGGCGATTCTAGAGACAACCGGTGTTTCTAGGATACGTGCGGGTGGTGATCTGGGGAGGTAAAACTGCCCCGGGCGATCGCTCTGGTCAAAATTTTAGCATGTAAGACAGTTGCATTTTGGTACGCAACTTAGAATTAAGCAAATTTTATAACCGCTGTTGCTAAATAATAGCACAGCATATTTCGGCAATAAAGTAAGGTCAACCATTCGGCTTATAAATAGCCAACATTTTTTACTACCATAATTAAGGCTAAATATTTCGGCACCTGGCGACGCAAATCCGTTGTCAGGGTAAGCCCGATAACACCCTAGAATAAGTCAGATTTAGGCTAAATATTTCGGCACCCGGTAACTAAAATTCCGCAACCGGGGTAAGCCCCACAACATATTAAGATAAATAGTATTAAGACGACAACAATAGGTTAAGGCAATATTTGGAGCCACTTTTTATATATCCCTAAGAGTAGTCTATAAATAGACATAAGGTTAGTTGGTAGACAGGAGTACACTATCACGTTGGTAGACAGGAGTAGACATACAGATGGACAGTGATATTAATTATATATATATATGCTTCCTTTACAGCCATGAGCTCCAACGTGGGACACCCGCTCCCAATATAGGGTGCTCCATCATTATGGACATTTATTTTTGTCAGCACAGAGAGTGGCGCCAATATGGGCACTCTCCAGATTTTATATGGCAATATCATTATTATATTGTGCTTACATATCATGTTATATTTTCTTGCACCCCGCCAGGTATCGGTCCAGCGCCGACAACCGACCACTGGGTACAGGCAACCGCTACCATGTGGCAACCACGTGTTGAGCACCATGCTCATACTGTCATGTTTTACAGGCCAATACGCAGCATGACAAGGGTAAACACCCTATACATATATGTCCAATAATTTCCTTTCTTTACCAACAGGTGGCGACATTGTATATAGCCCTCTGTAAATATTTTGCCCACGCCCATACACGTCTTGCTAACCCCCACTCACACACAATTCCCCCCCCATCTACACACCTCAATAAATTTTGCTTACAGGTAATAAATCCGCACCACGGGGGAGATATGCCTGTGGGATATACCCCACCGCAGGTCGGATCAACGTTTAATGGATATCTCACCTAATATGAGAGGTGACATACGGCCACACAACGCGGACTCCTCATGTAAAGGACGGGTTGTGCCGCCATGATAGTCGCGCCCACCCACAGGGGGCAACGCTATTAGCATAAGTTTGTTAGAAATGATGACGATGAGGTACCACATAGATTAGAGTAACAGAAATTTAGCACGCTTAGTTAGTCCGTAAGATAATTGTAAATTGTAAATTAGCACAAAGTAATGCGCCCACGGGCAGTTATTCTCCTATAAATGTATAAATAATACTTCGCACCCCCACATTGTCTGCGGAGGGGATAAATGGTATTCATAAATCTTAATATATGCGCATATCAAAGTTACATATTAAACAGTATACTCTCTACATTAATATCACATGTACACAATGATTATGATTTGTTTCTTTCATTTTCTTTCTTCTAACGTCCAAATTTGTGAAGGTGTTCCGTTTTATCCCAAAACAATAAACATATTTTAAATATTTCCCCTAACGTATACCTTGGAACACCTATTTTTTCTACTTCTTCTATCTTTCTCATTGCAGGGAGCAATTTTTTCCCCAAGATAGAGCCGGTCGGCACAATCACCCGTCCAGCCCTGGGTTTTTTCCTCCCTGCACAACAACAATATATTATCAAAACCATGTATTTTTTTTTGGAACTTTTTATATATTGCAAATGTCAATTTTTTTTTCTCATGAACTGTTTTAAAATGTCAAATGTATATGTATATCCCAAAACCCACCCCTCTGAACACGAGCTGACCTCACATCTACACGACATCGCTACATCAACACGACATCACCACCTCTCCACGACACAGAAGAAACAAAGAAGAGATACAAGGAAGATTCAAGAATAACCTAATACATCGACACCCCAACTCCACGTTCCGTTCCCGTTCGCGGGTACGCGAACTAATCAGAGGAGGAGGCTTGTACAGGCCCCCAGGGGGTTGCACCCCCTGGAAGCCACCCTCCATCATCTATTAAAACCATCCCTAACTGGCAAATCTCATAAGTCCAGAACAGCATCTTTTACACAGCGAGGGCGGCTGACCAACTTGGAAGGCTTGCTAAACACTTGCATCACACTATAAACATCTACACTATAACTAACTGGGGCAGCTATGCCAATGGAATGCTGACAGTACAACACCAAAGCCTATAAGAGGAAGGCCTTAATGAGGACACACTCTCTCTCGATTATCAGTCATACAGTGTGTCAGCCGGAGGCCCTAGCTGTTATCATCAGGTGAGTCAGCAGTGTTCAGATATCCTATACTCTGTAAAACCTACCCCACAAACTTGTACACCTAATTTGCACTATTGTTCACACTTCCCTAAAAGGGACATACAATTTCATACATCCCTGACCAATAAATACTTGGTCAGTAAACTACACCTTGTATTCGTAATTACACGCCTCTTCACATCCCAACACCCTTCCCGACTCTCGTCACGAGTAAGCGTGACAACAGTAGCCTGTAATCGCCGGCTCAAGTTCTATTGTGTCTCTCACACGCGACCGCTGGCTGCAAGCCGCCAGCATAGCTGACACAAGCAGGACGGTTATATAATTCCTTCTGACCAGCGGGAGTCTAGTACATTAACCTGCGCCCAGCAGATCATCCCCATAAGCGATACTTACGTCTTTACAGGAGCACCCCCTAGCATTTAAACATCATACAACACTCTACACTGGTGAGTTTACCCAGCTACGGTAAGCTGCCCTCTTTAGAAATCACCTTCCAAATTAGCACATTAACATATATGTTCTAGAACCAACTACCCCCAACTAAGGGATCTAAAACAATAGGTTTTCATCGATTTGTTTTTCTATTCTCTTCATAATAATTCTGGTGACTATTTTTGATGCATGACACACCAGACTTAATGTTCTGTATTGTTTACATGACCTTACATTTGATTTTTTAGGTATAGGTACTATTATGCATTTCACAAAGTCTTCAGACAATTCTCCAGTCTTGTAAATAGTACATATTACATGGTGTCCACAGAATTTTCAATGTCAATTTTCCTGACTTTTCCTGACAATTTTTCAACAAAATTCCTGACTCGCGAAGTCATCGTAACATCGGAAAAAAGGTTTATTGAGCAAACATATTTATATCTTTTTTCATTTGCAGAATTTGCCCAACGCTTGCTTCTTTATTCATTTAATATAGAAAATAAGGTAAATTATAATGCAATAACACATAAATCAAAGTACTTAATGGGGGGCAGATGACTTCATAGTTCCTCCCCTTAAAACAACAATAACTAACATATAACTTAAGTACTTAATAACCTAAACTATAGTGATGGGGTCGCCACATCCCTATGCCAACGCCAAAAAAAGCGTACAAAAAATAGGTAAAGGAGGTTTTTACTATGATGTACAGTAAAAATGGAAACTTACCATAATGTCCAGTGAGTTATTGATGTTTATCTTTAGAGATTAGTTGAACTAGTAACATCAAAATATGACTGTAAAACACAAAATACAGTAGAAGTCCGATAATCCGGCACGTTCGGGACCGGGTCGGTGCCGGACTACCGAAAATTCCTGTCTATCGGGCGGTGCCCCTTCTTTTTAGTGTAGGCTTTGCCGTAAAACAAATGTACTATGTTCTTTAACTACATACATACATAAATCGTAATTATAAGAACAATTAGGTTAATACATAATTAAACTACAAATACAGTATGCAAATACAGTACAACAAAGTTTATTTTACATTTCATATAATGCATGTACACATACTGTAAAACATATTTCACTTAGATTTCAAAAAGTCACGAATGTCTTGCTTTCTTGACTTTTGGCGTTTAGTAAAAAATGTATTTCTAATGATATGAAAATCAATAATTTCTGAAGCACTGTAGCTAGTGAAAGGACACAAAACAACAACGCACAAAAAAAAAAAAGGACGAAGACGCTTCGTGATTGATTAACTGTGCTGCACTGCACCTGTATTTGTTGTGACAGCTGAGACTAGCCGGCCGCTAATTGTTTCCGAACAATACCGAGCGCTTCCGGATGATCCCGAACTACCCCGAAAACTTCCGAATAGCTCTCGAGCATTTTTATTTGCTTTAAAGACACACTTTTAGAGAAAACCAAAATTTTTACAATTTTCCGGAGCGATGCCGGACTATCGGGCATTCCGGACTGTTGGATGCCGGACTAATGGACTTCTACTGTACTGTATGGTTAATATAAAACTCCTGACTTTCTAATACTTTTCGCCATTTTTTCCTGACTCATGCCATTTGTTCACACTTTTTCCTGACTTTTCCTGACCAAAAACAAAATTCCTGTCTTTTCCTGACAATTCCTGACTTTTCCTACCTGTGGACACCATGTATTAAGTTGTACAGTTCCTTTTTTAACTTGTCACCTGATTGTTTCAATAGTTCTCCTGGTATGTTATCAACTCCAAGAGTTTTATTTCCTTTGAAGTCCTGCAACGCCTTCTCAAACTCTTCTTCCATAATAGGTGCCCCCAAGTCTTCCTCTGTTATTTCATCTTCTTTCTCAATGGGCAAGTTAACACAGTTTCCACTGTATAGTTGTTCCAAATATTCTTTCCATCTTTTCACTATCATTTCGTCATCATATATTAACTTTCCATCTTTGTCCTCAATGCTCATCGTTTTTGGCTTCCTTGTTTCAAAGAACCTCTTAATATCTTTATAGGCCATATCTATTTGTCCAGATTTCATGTTGTTATTTATGCCTGCACAGATTCCCATTAAATGCTGTTCCTTGTCTTGTTTTGCCCTCTTATTTATCTTGTTTTTTAAGGTCTTGTATTTTTGCTTTTCATCATCATCATCATTCGAGTTTTTATACTGTCTTCTTTCCTTTATCATATCCACAACTTCTTGACTTATCCACTCTTTCCTATTTTCTTTTTCTTTTTTTCCTAAAACAGTTGCTGTTGAGTCTAAAATGCTCTTCTTTATTTTGATCCACTTCTCTTCTACTGCCAAGTGTTCTTCAATGTCTCTTATGTTATTGTTTGTTTCATCCATGTAGAGTATTTGAGTGGACTCATCTTTAAGCTTAGAAATATCCCAATGTTTATTTTCTTTCTTCTTTAATCTTTTGAACTTTAATTCACAGCGTATGACGACTGGGTTATGGTCGCTGTCGACATCAGCTCCAGGGTAACTTCCACTATCTTTCACCTGGTTCTTAAATCTTTCCTTTACTAATATGTAGTCTATTTGGGCCCTTCTTAGGTCTCCCGGAGCTTTCCAAGTGTATCTCCTCCTTGGATGGTGTTGGAATATAGTATTCGTTACAACTAATTTATGCTGTATACAAAACTCTACAAGTCTCTCACCTCTCTCATTTCTTCTCCCCAATCCGTATTTACCAACAACATTTCCTTCAGTTCCTTCTCTGACAATTGCATTCCAGTCACCAAGTAAAATAAGGTTTTCTTGCCCCTTTATTTTAGCTATAAGTTCACTTAGATCTTCATAACATTTCTCTACCTCTTCATCAACCTCTTGTGTTGTCGGCATATAAACTTGGACTATCACAGTATCCTTTGGTTTAGTCTCGATCCGTACTAAAATTAATCGTTCATTATATTGCACGAATCCCTTTACTCTGTTTCCTAAATCTTTATGCAATAAAATGCCTACTCTACCATATCCTGGTTTATTATTTGCCATACCAGAATGAATTATCCTATAATTTCCACTCCAAAAGTCTCCTGCATGTGGCCATCTCATTTCTGCTATACCCATTACATGTAAATCCATCCTTTCCATCTCCATGATCAAGTTCTTTAACTTTCCAGTCTGGAGTAAGGTCTGTACATTCCAGGTACCGATTCTTCTCTGCTTATTTCTTAAATTGGCGTCTTTATCTGTCCCCCTCCGGAGATCCGAGTGGGGGATTATTAGCCTACTTTCGATTTTTGCAAAAAATGAAAGTAGACTTATGAGATCAACACAGGGCGAAAAAAGTGTGTCTGTCTGTGTGTGTGTATGTGTGTGTGTGTGAGTCTGTGTGTGTGTGTATGTGTGTGTGTGTGTCTGTGTGTGTGTGAGTGTGTGTACTCTGAATGTCTGTCCCCCCCTATCAATTCGAACATGGTGAATGCGAATTGAACGAAATTTGGTACAAAGGTAGCACTAGCAAAGGACACCTCAGTGTCATGTTTTATATCGCCGCCATCTTTACTAAAACTGAATGGCGGCCACTCAAACGTTCAAAACGTAAAATCAAATAACGACTAACCAAATCATCCGAGCTCTACCAAATTTGGTAACAACATACCTTCGTATAGGATGCGTCTTGTGACCAAACTACAAGGTCGTCCGCCATACCATTTCAGGATGGCGGCCGTGCGAATTATGCAAACTTTATAATCCATATCATGGGACCCACCAGTTCCGATTATCGAGCCGAGAATCGTTTTAACTGTTCTAAAGGAAGAGGCACGTTCGAAATTAAAAGTTTATTTTGTAATACTATAGTGCAGACGTGATTTTAAAAAGCTGAGCCGATTCAGTAATAAGACAAGATGGCAGCGGATATCTTGTGCCTGACTTATATTTCACTAATTTGAGTATTGCATGCAATATAGCGTACTGATAAAAAATAAATAAACTTTGTATGAAATGCTTTATATATAAATAATATACTCCAGTGATGAAATCGTTTAGTATAAATCATTATTTGCTAACAAGTTCTATGTAAGTCATTTTATATAGAACGATACTCGTTGACACAATTAGCTCAGTGGTAGAGCGTTAGCCTATCGCTCAAATGCCTATGGTTCAAACCCGATCAGAGTTAGGTTTTTGCTTGAAATGTTATATGTTTATTGTTATGTAATGACTCAGATGTTTTAAAATTAAGCGTTATATTGTGCAAATTATGGTGTAAAATATATATTTAATTAAAACATAATTCGCCAGCAGATTTACTCGAGACATCTAGCTGCCAAAAAGGTAACTGCATGACCTACTTATTAACTTCCAGATTTTATTGAAAAGTTTCTTCTTCTGGCCGCTAGAATGCACTCGCCCTGTTAGGATTATATTGTTCGATATTTCACCACTAGATGTCACGACTAGTCTACGTGGGGCTCCATTGATTACTATACCATTGGCATTCTATGCGCATCGAATTTGAAGAATGACAAGATGATACTACGATACATTTTTACTTTTTATTTTAAAGGGTTTGTAACAGCCTATTTTGCGTTACTTGAAAATGTTATTTGAAGTAAAGAACAAAACGATTTCACATAGTAACTGAATTCAAACCGTTGGTGTTAGTTCAGGTTATTAATTACTACTTTTATTTCAGGCAAATAGCAATCGAAAATATCCACATAGTTTGTATACACACGTCTCTGTAGGGTCATGGAAAGATTTGTTAATTCAATTAGGGTTGTGAAAGCCATGCACAACCAGACGTGTAAAGACATGCCTCAACTCAAAGTTGGATGTTGCCCACGGCAGGTCGTATATGTAATAATAATAATAATAACAATAATAATAATAATAATAATGTTATTGGTTTTACATCCCTTTTAACTACTGCTGCTTTTAGAGACACCGGGGTGCCGGAATTTTGGCCCGAAGGGGATCTTTAACGTGCCAGTAAAGGTACTGACACGGCTCCCTCGCATTTGTGCACCCTCAAATGCCAGCTGACTGCGCCAGGATACGAACCTGCAACCTAGGGCCCAGCAAGCGAGAACGTTACCGCTGAGCCACGCAGCCAGTCCGGTCGATTATGTCTCCAGATCCATAACATTCTTGATATACTTCTTATCTTTCTTTCTTTCTTTCTTTCTTCAATGATGGTAGCAGTTTTTATCTAGGTTGTGGCGTTTGGTAGAGGTAAATCGTTTCTAAGGTCTTCAACAAAGAATAGTTCTATTATACTCTTTGATAATAACGAGTTATAACTATACTCATACATTTAGGAGAAAGTAGGCTATATGTTCTTTACTGAACATCTTGTTTTACCTCCGGAAACATTTACTGTAGAAGCTAACATCATCTTGAGCTGCTGATACTTGGGATATCCTAACAGATCTTTAATGAAGTGGTTTCCCTTTGCCTTCTTCATCCTATGCCGTTGGCCAACTAGTGGTTCATCCGCCTTTAGGGGAAGTTTCCTGCCCCAAGGGCTTGAGAGAGCCCTGGACCTCTACCCGCTCATCCGCTCTCTAAGGAGACTGTTGGCACTTGGTAGAAGGGGACTCCTTATTCCGGGAGTCACTCGGTGAGACATAATAATAAAGGATATATATTTAAAAAAAGCTTCATATAAAATGTTCTATCAATACAAAAGATAATACAAAGGTAGGAATCACCAGCTACATAACCTAAAATGGTTATTGATTGATTGTCAAGTGTAAAGATCGGACACCTCACATAAACGTGCGGGTTGTCTTGGGCATTACATAGAAGGCGGTGTAGGCCCGAGTGCTCTCCATCAACGACGTTATGCGACTTTGGAATTGCAAGGCATGGCCCTGTTGAAGCAAGGAACTACAAAAGAAAATATCCAATCAACGCTTCATAAACAACATGGCAGCTATCCAAGACATAGCAGTACAATCTACAAATTGATCAAAATAATCTAAAAAGATATCACAAATTCAAAAGAAAATATGCACATACGCTAGAAAAACAATGATCATTGAATAGACTTGATGATCCCTATAAAACAGCATAAAAACCAATTATAAAAACAAATATGTTGCACCAGATCGCAAACTGCGTCCTATCATGGCCTCGGTATAACATTAAATATACAGCCTATAAGACCCTTTAAAAAACACATTTAAATTAACACGTTATAATTATTTGAGCATTCATTTTTCCTTTTGAGCTATTAGGCTACGTTGATAATTTGTTATTTGTTAGAATTGGCGTGTTTACTGAACAGCCGCTTCGTTAAGATGATGTACGGTCCCATTGGATGAATGATATAGGATGAAGGGTGGAAAACACAGGAGACATAGATTTGATTTGATATTTCAAAAGGATTCTTAGTTTTAGCTTCTTAGTGTTTTCCTAGAGCTTATTTTAAAAGGGTAGTTCCTGGCACAAGACACCGAGGACTACCTAGAGACTTAAGGGTGAAACAAGTTTCAAAGGATGTAGAGAAGAGAGGTGTAAACTGGCATACTATATCCGAAGAACAGCTATGGATTGATAAAACAAATTGGAAGAGGCTTTTGCACTACCGCACCTGGCTTGCTGTAGCGAAGACCTGATGATGATGATGATGATAAGTTTTCCCTTGGTGTAAATTATCCTTGTTCTCATTGTCACTGTGCTTTTGTGGGACCAAGTGAATGTGACCTGTTAGCTCCCTTTTTAAATTATTTTGTGGATGTGTTACCAGGTTCCCAAGTCCGGAATGCGAAAGGAGGTGGGCGGCGGTAAATAACTCGACCCCCTGAAGGGGCCAACGGCTTCTGGCGGATGAGCCCTTTTAGGTGGGGTGATGGTCCCCTCAGTGTAGGAAATGACACTGAAACCCATTACGTATGTATTGGCCCAACGGCAAAACGGACGGAGGAGGAACTTTCCTTGTGATTCTCAACGGTCGTGGAGGCGGATGAGGTCATGCCAGATGGACTGGCTGTGAAGGCGCAACTCAATTATATTTAGAGTCTGCGGCAGTCCATTGCTAGAACCTGCACGTCTCATTTCTTTTGTGCCGCAGGGTATAGTTCCGAGATCATAGTGTGTGGGTCACTTCCTTGCAAGCTGTGATCCACCTTAAACAAAATCTCGCTTGTGGCACCTTTTTCCTGCTGTCACATCTTTCAACAAGTCCAGCGGCGATGGGATAAGGATGGTGGAGGCAGGTTTTCGGGTTCAAACTGGAAACCTCTAGTTCGGACCTGCACGTTGGCAGCAGATGTGTGATGGTCGTCATTCTGAGACCTCGTGACTACTCAGGAGTTCGGTCCTGCATCTGTGTTTGGGCAGGCCTATTTAGGATCACCGCTGCCCACCCCGAATGGGGAAGGCCCTAGAAAATGTGGGCTAAACATCGGTAGTCACACCTTCAGCCGGCTGGGAGGCCGCACCTGGCGGGTCACCCCTTTTGCAGTCGAAAAACAAAAACAAAGAATATCCAAACATTAATGATAGGATCCTGGAATGTTCGAACGTTACTCGATTTGAAGGACAATAACAGGCCTGAGCGAAGAACAGCACTAGTTACCCATGAGCTTGGTCGAATGAACATAGATATTGCTGCCTTAAGTGAAACCAGATTGTCCAACAAAGGTAAAATTACAGAGTTTAGTTCAGGTTACACCATATTCTGGAAGGGAAAAGATGAGGGAGAGCGCCGTATTCATGGTGTTGGTTTCGCTATAAAGACCACACTGGTGAATGATCACCAGCTAATTCCAACTGCTGTCAGTGAAAGAATTATGACTTCGAATCCCACTTCCCGGGGGTCACTTTATGACTCTTATCTCTGCATATGCTCCCACCTTGGATGCTGATATAGAAGTTGGTTGGTTGGTTCCTTAGTTTAGGGGCTGCGACAACGCGGTCATGTAGCCCCGTGTACTTTGGGTGTGTGTAGAATCTGTCTGATAACCGGTGTTAATTGTGATGACTGTATTAGTGTGTGTATCCGTTTTTTAATTCAAGTAGAGACTGCAACTTTGAATTTTCAAATAGTTCCTACTTTTGCCGCCAAACGCCACCGTCAACGACTACTAGGCCTAGTTCAGAACTAGCTACTAGACGCCACCGCAGTCGGCTCTTGGCAACGAACGTAGCAACCTAAGAGCGTTGTTTACATTCTTAACCTATCCAATTTAGTTTCACACAGGTGTAATTAGTGGAAAGATCTTTAACATGCCATAAATCTATGACATGGGACCGCCGGCTTTACTTCCCCTCCGAAGGAAGGCATACTGAGGGATTTTTAACGCTCTTAAAAAATCCGACGGCTTCGGCCGGGTTTGAACCCGCTATCTTGGGCAGATATAGAAGTTAAAGATCAATTCTACAACCAGCTGAGCACAATCATCACCAAAGTACCATCTAGAGACAAACTCTTAATGCTTGGCGATTTCAACGCCAGAGTTGGTAAAGATCATCAATTATGGAACAATGTGATGGGAAAACAAGGACTTGGCAACTGCAATGCCAATGGCCTATTACTCCTTGGTCTATGTGCTGAACATGAACTCTTTATTACCAACACTCTGTTCCGCCTGCCGAATCGCTACAAAACCACTTGGATGCATCCTCGCTCGAAGCACTGGCACATCCTTGACTATATCATCACCAGGCAATGTGATAAAAAGGACATCCTTGTCACCAGGACCGCAAGAAGTGTCGATGACTGTTGGACAGATCATAAGCTCCTTTTTTGCCGGTTGAAGATCTCAATCTGCCGCAAACCGAAACGATCCATCCACAACCTGTCGAGACGGAAATTTGACACTTCTAAGCTCCAAGTAAAATCAGTTGCTACAAATTACAGAAATGAAATCGCAAATAAGCTGGCTAGTCACCCTGTTAGCACAAATAGTGTAGTACAGAAATGGACAACACTTCATAAGGTCATTACCGAGTCAGCTGAGGAAACAATTGGTTTTGTGAAGAACAAAAGACAAGACTGGTTTGATGAAAATAATGATGAAATTATGTGTCTGATCAATGCCAAACGGGAAGCCCATCTATCCTTTCTTCAAGATCCGTCTTCCAATGTGAAAAAATTACAATTTGTGCAACTTAAGGGAAAATGTCAGGCACAAATCAGGGAAATAAAGAACAACTGGTGGCAGCGAAAAGCTGAAGAACTGCAAAGACTATCTGATGCCCGTGACCTGCGAAACTTCTATGCAGGCATAAAGGAGGTATACGACCCAATCCGATCATCAGGTACATTGAAAACTGCTGACAATTCCGCCATTTTAACTGAACAAGGACAAATTTTGGAGCGTTGGAAGGAACATTTCTCTGCACTTCTAAATCGTGCCTCCAATGTTGCTGAGGACTTTCTTCGAAACATCCCTCAGCAGCCCCAACAACCATGGATGGCGGTTCCGCCGACATTCCGAGATTTCACCAAAGCGCTCAATCAACTAAAGCCGAGAAAGGCTCCTGGTCCTGATAACATCCCTCTGGAGTTGTTACAAAGTGGAGGTATGGCCTTGAAGACTCGACTTTTTACACTTATCCTGTTAATTTGGGAAACTCGAGAAGTACCCGACGACTTGAAGAACGCTGCCATCATAACTATCTTCAAGAAAGGCGATCGTAGCGTGTGTGGGAACTACCGTGGTATATCACTATTATCCATTGCAGGTAAAGTTCTCGCAAGAATTCTCCTAAACCGGCTCCAAAGTATCTCGGAGAGGATTTTGCCCGAGTCTCAATGTGGTTTCCGAACCTCCAGGGGCACAACAGACATGATATTCTGTGCCAGACAACTCCAGGAAAAGTGCAGAGAGCAACAGGAGCCCCTGTATTTAGTTTTCTATGACCTGGAAAATGCCTTTGATTCAGTACCAAGACCTGCTATGTTGAAAGTATTAACGCACTTTGGATGTCCAGATCGCTATGTGGAATTAGTTAAAGCTCTTCATGATGGAATGTCTGGGAAGATTCTTCACGGTAACTCTGTATCCGATCCATTTCCAATCACTCACGGTTTGAAACAAGGCTGTGTGCTTGCTCCAACACTCTTTGCATTGTACATGGCTGCCATGATGTATGAATCATCTTCCAACAACCCAGGCATAGAGATTAAGTTTCGCTTCGATGGAGGTCTTTTCAATCTGGCAAGACTTCGTTCACAGAGACATACCCAACTTACCCGGGTGACAGAACTGCAGTATGCCGATGACACCGCATCTCCTGCTCCGACAGCTGCAGAGCTTCAACAATCGGTCAATCGCTTTAGCACTGCGTGTGATCTCTTTGGTCTCACCATCAATGCAAAGAAAACAAAGGTGCTTGCACAACCTGCTCCAGGATTACCTCTTCCTGAGTTCAATATCTCCATCTTAGACTCAACACTGGAGCAGGTTGATCATTTTTCATATCTTGGTAGCATCTTGTCTAAAAGGTGCACTTGCGAACAGGATGTTGACAAAAGAATTGGGGCTGCCCATGCAGCATTTGGCCGTTTAATGCACAGCGTCTTCATGAATAAAGACCTAAAGATGCATACCAAACTCATGGTGTACAAAGCTGTCGTCATCTCAACGCTACTGTATGGCTGTGAAACTTGGACACTCTATCGCCGTGATATCAAGAAACTTGAGCGTTTCCACCAACAAAAGATGAGATACATCTTGAACATCAAGTGGGAGGACTACGTGACCAACAATGCAGTTCTCGAGAGAGCACATCTCGATAGCATTGAGACAACTATCATCGCTCATCAACTGAGATGGTTAGGCCATGTTCACCGTATGAGTGATACCAGGCTTCCACGTCAATTCCTTTATGGTGAACTTTGCTCCGGCACTAGACCTCATGGGGCCCCTCTGAAGCGTTTTAAAGACCAGTTAAAACACAACATGACGACGACTGGTATAGACATCCACTCATGGGAAACATCTGCTGCGGACCATTTACTGTGGCGGAACACTACATCGACGGCTGTCAACTTCTTTGAGGAAGAACGTCGCAGACATGAAGAGGCCAAGCGACAAGCAAGAAAGCTTCGTCAGTTGCAACCCCGCCCTCCCCCGACCATTGAGTGCCATTTATGTGGGCGCATGTTTTATGCCAGGATTGGCCTGTTTAGTCATCAGAAGCACATCCACAAGCTGGTCTGAAAAGCTCTATGCAGGAAGAAGTATGTTTACTCGGAATCGAGTTACAGCCGACGACGACCAGGTTCCCAGGGAAACTTCCACTCCCCGGACCTGTTCTGGCTCCTGCGTTCCTGGACCCTCAGTCGGTAGCAGAATAACTTATTTATGATATAGTCTTATAATTTGCTGAAGAAGTGCTCATTGTAAGCTTGAAACAAGCACAAAACTGTCTTAACGATTTGATTCATTAAAATACTGGCCGGCGGAAGACACTATCCTTTACTATTACTCTGTATTGTATATGGTTTTTTTTCTTTGCACCCATTGGTCATTATTTGATGTAGATGAATGATAATTACTCTGTAGTAACAAACACTCTGCAA
This sequence comes from Meconema thalassinum, assembly GCA_946902985.2. Classification (NCBI taxonomy): domain Eukaryota; kingdom Metazoa; phylum Arthropoda; class Insecta; order Orthoptera; family Tettigoniidae; genus Meconema; species Meconema thalassinum. The sequence continues at coordinate 568,511,416 of OX336390.1, read as the reverse complement.
ATATGTGAACAACAGTGTTATGATAGCATAACTGCACCTGGGGGTGGTTGTATATTATGTTTAGTACAAACTTATTTATAACTTGCGAACAGCTTGGTCCATTACAACTACAATAAAACTTCAGTTATCCGAACCAATTACGACCAGGCATAGTTCGGATAACTGAACATCCGTGTACAAATCTTTAGGTTCTTAAGGTAATTTCACCGTGAAGATCGAAATAATTAAAACAGTTTATAGAGTTGGCATTAACAGATGTCTGCGTCGCATCATGAATGTGAGGTGGCCGGACATAATCTCAAATGAAGATCTTTGGACCATCACCAATCAACAACCGATTAGCATCCAGATCAAGGAGAGGAAATGGCGCTGGATTGGTCACACACTAAGGAAGTCGGACGGAGCTATTGAGAGGGCGGCGCTAGACTGGAATCCTCAAGGCGCCAGGAAGCGAGGTCGACCTAAGAAGACCTGGAAGAGGACGATCGAAAATGAAATTGCAGAGGTGGACAAGAACTGGAGTCAAGTGAAGAGAATGGCCAGGAACCGTACTGCGTGGAGAAATTTCGCCAAGGCCCTATGCTCCGGAAGGAGCGGCAGGAATTAAGTAAGTAAGTAAGTAAGTAATAGAGTTGGCTTACTTTTATTTTCTGAAATAATAGATTTTTTTTGCTGTTGAAAGGTAGCTCTGCATTTCCTAGCTGCAAGGTCCCTAATTCCCTTGAGTAGAAGAAGTTGAGTTGAGCAATATTCAGATTGATGTTCGAGCCACATTATGGCAGTTTCCATGGTAGCAAACCCTTCTGCATGTGTTCGACTTAATTTCCTTCTTAGTCGTCTCGTCCATTTGATTTTTTGAGGCGGCTTCGGTGGCATAGTTGGTAGCATGCTGAGCTTCTATGCCCAAGATAGCGGTTTCAAACCCGACCGAAGTCGTCGGATTTTTTTTAGAGAGTTAAAAATCCCTCAGTATGCCTTCCTTGTTAATAACTATTCGGAGGGGAAGTAAAGCCAGCGGTCCCATGTCATAGATTTATGGCATGTTAAAGAACCTTCCACTAATTACACGTGCGTGAAGCTAAATTGTATAGGTTAAGAATGTAAACAACGCTCTGAGGTTCCTACGCTCATTGCCAAGAGCCGACTGCGGTGGCGTCTAGTAGCTAAGTTATCAGACAGATTGTACACGGGGCTACATGATCGCGTTGTCGCAGCCCCTAAACTGAGGAACCAACCAACCAACCTGATTTTTTGAGGGATCAGACATTTCCTGAACACATTCTATGATTAATTCATCTTCATTTAAAATTTGAAATCCAGGATCTGTATCACTTTCCTGACACTGATTAGCATCTCATTTATCATACTCTTCCAATCCAGAGATTGGTTGGAACAATCCTGTAAATTAATTAATTTAAAAAAAAGTGATTTCATCCATGCATTATTTTGCCCTTTGTACACAGTAGGAATGAAAGCAAGATTTTTAAAGCATCAAGGCTTCTTGGATTTTCCAATCGCCAGCAATGGTAACCTACCTGTCTCGCTAGCATTCGCACAAACCATGACCGTGATTCTTTACTAAATTTAAATCCTGGAGCTGCAGATTCCCGATTTGAATCAAGCAATTTTCACAGTAGTGATTTTCAATTCAATCCTGTCCCATCGGCATTATGAACATCATATCTTCAATATCTTTCATTTTCAATAATGCCCCCCCCCCAAAAAAAAAAAAGAAGTTTCATTCAACTTGCAGCTGCAAGGATCAATCTGTAATTCCCTTAAACCATGCATGGATTTAAATTTTTTAACCAGCCAGTACTGGTTTTAAAATTTGAAGAGCTACCCAATTTGTGATTAAGTTCTAATGCCTTTTTGCACAGTAGTGGACCTGATATTGGTTTGTCTTTCAAAGGCATTTGCACGAGCCACTCATAAACTGTCTGATCAAAAATAGAATCATTTCCGTCCTTCATAGTTTTTCTCTTTTTTAACCATCCTTGGAATCCAGTTTCGACGCAAACTGTAAAATGTTTTGCCAGTTTAGTTTATCTGATATCGTGGATTTACCTACATTATACACTGTTGCTAGAAAAGATTCACTTTCTCCTTTTCCTAGCCAGTTCAAAATTTCTAATTTTGTTTTGATTGTCAACACACACGATTTTGTTTGGAAGATGCCATGTCTGATACGGTATTACTGTACTGTACATTCTCTTCTCTACTGAAAGAGAGACATACACACAGAGATCAAAAGTTTATAAAACACAGAACAACAATTCATCCACCTGTTTTAAAATGAAACAATGTTGCCCTCTTTCTTTCTTTGTATAGAGTTTGAACTGCCGGCACATCGATCATTATTCGTCATTGTTAGTGAGAATTGGAGACTATTAAGTTGCTCCTAAAGGGTTTGTACAATTTGTAAGAATTTATTGAAGTCACGTGATTAACATATGGTGTAAAACGGTACGTAGCCTGCTTAGGCAAAGCTGTTCTTTCAAAAGTTTCTTGAAAGAGCTGAAAGCTAATTAGTGTCAGATGATTGTAAGACTGAAATCCGAGGGTCTGGTGTAATCCCATAACTGTACTGTTACAGAGTGATAGAGAGATCATTATAGTACCATGCATTTAACAATAGTAAAAAAAAAAGAAAAAAAGTTTATTTCGAAAGGATAAAAGTTCAACTCACCTTTTATTAACAACTACTCTGGCAGCATATTCACGAAGACTAGGCACATTCACCATTTTATGGGCAACACTTGTCGGTACTACCCACTTATTCTGTGATATATCAATATCTTGCAATTTCAACATCCTAGCAGAGCAGGGGAAGGACGTTAACTCATTTGATGCAATGTTTAGAAGCCTAAAAACAAAAAACAAAAAAAATCAAGACTTGAAGACTTAAATTCTGTAAAATGTCATTCATAGTAGTTTAGGTTCAATTAATTGAACACACACAAAATATGCTTTGGTGAACATTAATCCCCTGACGTGTATGGCGAAATGCTACACCCATTGGTGAGGTTCACTCACAGTGTGCATTCCACAGTGGTGCACTGTGACAATTGTAATGGATGATGCTCGGAACTTGAAACAGTATTTATTTTTCTTCACCGTAAGACAGCAGGAAGATGCACCTTCCTAGCACATAATACGTAAGCTAAATATTAGGTCCAACAGAAGTCTGTATATTATTTTATTAGGATTCTTTTATAGCTCGGAGCACATGTTTGGTGTCAAGGTGTTGGGAGTGTTGTTTACAAATATGGCAAGTGCTAATGCAGTCATTTATGATGTTGAAATTGTAAATTTACTAGTTAACAGTGACAGTGAAGGTGATGTTGAGTATAGCAGTGATGTAGAAGATTATACTAGATAACAAAAAAAATGTTTATGAATATTTCTTGGTGTTAATTATGTAACAATTTTATAATTAATAAAAAACACCAGGTGGATAGACAATGGAGATTGTTGCCTAATGCACTTGTGTATCGGGAAAGTGATTCAATAATAGACACAATGAGAAAAAGGAGAATTGCATTTTTTTTGTCGTTTATTGAGATTGCATGACAATATACTAAAATAACTATACTTTTGGAAAATTAAAACAAAAAATAATTGGTTCAAAGTTCAAAATAGTGGCAGATGACCTCGTAGTTCCACCCCTTAAAACAATCATAACTAACTAACTAAAGTTCAAAATGATTTAGATGAGTTGAATATTACGATGAAACAAATTGAAAAAAGGGAAGAAAATAGGATTCTGAAGAACAAACGTATAAGACTTACACTAAAAATTAAACGAAAACAATATGTAATATCGGTGTTATCATTTGGACCACAGCACATAACAGCAAATGCTTCTTGAATACAGAATGAACCAGGCACTTATAAAACTCAAAAACTGGACTGAAAACAATAATATGGAAATCAATACTACCAAGAACTTCCAAAAAGTGAAAGTACAAAGTACCTAGGTATCATCATGGACAAGAAGCTGAACTGGACCAAACACATACAACATTTGGAGGATAAAGTAAGCAAAGGGATGAAATTACCTAAGAGACCAGCAGGAGCACTCAAGACACACTCAACAAAACCCTATCATAAAATATGGCAGTGAAGTACTCTCTACAGCACCCCAGTCAAACATTGATCGCCTCGAGAGGTGTCAGAATAATGCCATACAAATCATAATAGGCGCAATAAAAACCACACCTGTACCGCCTTGCAGTTATATACCCACAACTTACCAATAGAAGAAGAGATGAAACATCAAACAGCCAATGCATATCTCAGACAAGACTACCTCAAATGACATGGATAAAAAAACCAGTTTCTAGCCCCAATCTTAAAACACAAAAGATCCCTTAAGTCTCGCCAAAGAATATATCAATAAGAGCAACCTGCAAATAAAACTTGAACCACTCTGTATGCCAGTCAACCCCATTGAATGTATACAAGTGACTACAAATCTTACTTTGCTAGAAGAGGTCTGCAAGAAAGACTCTTCACCATATGATCTAAAAGAACTGGCCCTCTGTACAATAGAAGAAAGATATCCATCTAATCAATGGCTAAAAATTATTTACAGATGGCTCACAAGACAAAGAAAATAGAACTGGAGCAGGAATACATTCATCTCTCTTCTCACTCTACTTTCCAGTAGGCCAAAACAAACTTTGATGCAGAGATAAAACCACTCTCACATGCACTACAACAGTTATTAGGCAGAAACAATGAGTATCAAAAATGTGTTATCATTTCAGATTCAAAAGCAGCCATCCAAGCCGTCTCGTCAAATTATAAGCCTCAAAATAAAGAACTGAAAGAAATTTTTTGTATGATAAAAGCCCTTCAAAGACTCCACAAACAGATCTCATTTCAGTGGATCCCTTCTCAAGTTGGAATAGCAGGTAATGAAGAGGCAGACAGATTAGCAAAAAAAAAGGCACCACACTACAACAACCAGTCAGTCTGATTTTATGTCAGCAAAAAGGATTTTGAAAAATACTATCAAAAACAGGTATGAAGAAATGGCAAAGAAAACAGCAGAAACCAAATTATGGAAGGACATTGATGCTAAATGGGATCAATATAAATTAACACCAAGAAGAGAAGCTGTAGCCTTCTTCAGACTTAACACTGGCCATGACTGCCTTGCAGCTCATCTGAAACGAATCAACATCCTGAGATCTGAAGAATGCACACTTTGTCACGAACCTGGAAGTAAAATGGATAAGGGTCACCTGCTACATTGCAACAAACTTGATGTGACTGCTAGAACTTCAGGAAACCTCACACAACTCTACTGGAACGCAAGAAAGCTGATGGATTGGAATCCGGGCTAGCCATAAGAAACAACAACAACAACATGTCATATCGGATGAGGAAAGGGCAGCCAGGTCAGCTAGAATGAAGAGATTTTGGGAGAGGAGGAAGATGACTGCTAAATTCCCTGTCAACCATGGATGACTTAAATGTATTTGGTGGGCGTGAGCTAAATAAATTAATTGTTTAAATAAATTATAACAATTTATTGCACACAATGTGCAAAGAATAAACATAATATTAGTCAATCAAATTTACAAGCTTTAATCCAGATCAATGTGCATGAAACAATCAGTGCAGTTGTCCACTGCATAGTTGCTGTATGGACCTAGTTCTCTTAGGGCATGCTAGGGAATGGTATCTGTCACACGGATTCCCACACCATTCACACTGGCAATCGATTGTCGGGTCATGAAACTTCTTATTTATGCACAACCTATGGTGGAAACCATAGTTGGCAAAACGTGTGACAGTGTGTCTCAGGTCGTAGTGGGCATCTTTCCAGTCGTTGGATGTCATTGCCTCCATTGTGTACAAATCTGACGGAATGTTTTTCTTCTATTCAATTAGTGTCCGCTGCAATGTGTTTGGTGTTAACTGTATAAACACAACATGCTGAAAACTAATATGCCATTCCCATCAGACTGTTTCGTATGTCAATAATTTTTGATAGTATAATCATTTCATATATGTTTCTTTTTTTCTTGCAATCATGGTAGTTCAAACTGATTACCATTAGATGGCTGTTACATGAAGTTCCAACTTTATTAGTATAAAGCTAAAAGGCTTCAATATATAAACTTCTTTAAGAAACCAACATAATATTGTTGTTGTTTCCTATGGCTAGCCTGGATTCCAATCCATCAGCTTTCTTGTGTTCCAATAGAGTTGTGTGAGGTTTCCTGAAGTTCTAGCAGTCACATCAAGTTTGTTTGTTGCAATGTAGCAAATGCCCCTTATCCATTTTACATAATATATAATAGTACATTATGCAACGAGCCTATAATGGCTATAATTAAGACACGAGTATTTTTTATAAAACGAGCGTATGCGAGTTTTATAATTTCCATACGAGTGTCTTAATTACCATTATAGGCGAGTTGCATACGACTGTTTATGTTCGACGATAATTATAACTTTATTATATGTTTTAACATAAATATTCATAAATATCAGTTGAGAGTCAGCTACTGGAATTTTGTGATCGCAGAGCGAGCGTTGGGTGTTATATCTCTGCCTTTCAAGAGCTTTGAACGACCGACGCATGCGCTCTGGGTGTTTGCAATGCCATATGCAAACCATATGATTACATCTGCCGTCCCTCAGTAATATTGTCACCGGTGTCAGTTGAAGACAATGCGCTGTGTAGAAATTAGTGTTGGTGATTTTAAGGTACAGTGCTATTTCTTGTCTCATATTCGCCAGTTAATTTACGCGAACATATGGACGGTGGGTATTCCATGTCGGTAATTTATTATAGTTCGATGTTGTGTTTATGTCCGACATGTTGGATTTTGAGCGCATGCGCATGACCTAATTGGTCAATGAACGAGCTCTGATTGGCTGGAGAAACTGTATCATAATGGAAAACAGTGTTATAATGACCATCATTATGATACAGTTATCTGACACATAATAGTGAGGGTCGAACATAAATATATATACACATATAGATAATTTTTCCTGTCATTTGTGAATTTAGTTGAAGTTCTGTAGTTATAAGTTAATTAGATTGTTTTCTTTTAATGCAAAATGTTGGCATCCAGAAGGTGTAAATTGCCATAAGACAAGTTCTGTTACATTTGTAGACATTACATCATCATCGAAGTCCCACTCCAGTCATTACATTGGATCAAAATAATTGAAACATAAAATTGGGTTCGACACAAAATTCTGTGAGGTGTACCATGCTTATTTCGGTGTACATGTTTAAGACTAAAATGTTACATGGGCTTCCCGTATGACTTGTGGCAACTGCTGGTCTACTTTAGAGGATTAGCTACATGGAACAAAAATGTGTATGCATTTTGCAATTCCCTGAATATGGCGAAAGCCTACAAATCATTACGACTGTTACTTTGGAGTGGTGGATAATACACGTTATAAAAGTACCAAGAACATAAAAAAATATCCCATACTCTAGCATTAAGCACTAACTCAATTACATAGTCGGTAGCAGGCTGAGCTTCTATGCCCAAGATAGCGGGTTCAAACCCGGCCGAAGCCGTCGGATTTTTTTAGAGCGTTAAAAATCCCTCAGTTTGCCTTCCTTTGGAGGGGAAGTTGTAACCGAATTTATTCAGTTACATTAGCTTACCCTCGGGTTTTTGCTTCGTGCAGTTAGTTTGGGATATTTTATTCGTATCTTATTATATTGGGTTAAAGTGGGGTTGGAGTGGTGATTTTTATTGTGCCTGTGTGTTTTTTGTGTGGACGGATTCATCTCTGGATGTTCCGGACCAACTAGAGTCATTGTTTATTAATTATCGTTTTTTTGGATATTTGATATAAAATAGGTGGTTTTTGCGATTTATTACGTTTTGGGAACAAGGATATATATATTTTTTTTTTTTAGATATTTTATTCAATTAATTCCAAAGAGCCATAGGCTCGTACAGAGGAATTGTACAGTAATATGTGTGTTTACACACCAAGGAAGAAAATTCTTAAGGTAACACAAATTGATGAATAAGGACATAGGCCTATTATAAGGTTGATACCATATCTAAGATTGTTTAGACCAAGGTCCCTTAAAATGATAAGCACTTACGATTTTTAATCTTATACATAACTTAACTTATTTGATGTATTAAGATGCATCGAATTTTTCCCACAATACTTCCTTAGTTTTCCTCTTAAATACCGACAAAGTTGGTGCACTTTTTACTTCATCAGGAAGTTTATTATATGACTGTGATCCAGAGAACTTGAAACTATTTCTACCATATTTAGAAGAGTGAATGATATATAAGGCTATGTCCTTCGCATGCCTAGTTCCATAAGAATAATTGAGTTCAAGATGTAGGGAGAGCTATAGAGTATTGTGTTGTGTTTAATCTTGTATATTAGCATAGCTGATCGGAGTTCTGCACTTATGCTGAGGGGTAGAATTTTACTTTTGATGTACAGATCTTTTACTGGAGTGCAGTAAGGAAGGTTAAATATGTTTCTAATAGCCCTATTCTGAATAGTCATTAAATCATTCTGTGTGGATTTCCTGCAGTGAGCCCAAATAACATTTAAATATTGGAGCTTGCTATGTACAAGTGAATAGTAGATTTGTTTTACAAGGTTTAGGGGAATAAGATACCGAAGTTTCCTTAGGATCCCTACTACAGGTGAGAGTTTCTTAGCAATTCGTTCAACGTGTTCAATCCAGGTCAGGTGTTTGTCGATGATTAGACCTAAATACTTTGCCTGATTAACCTCTTTTATTTCAATATTATTTATATATATTTTGTCATGTGTGATTTCTTTCATGCTTTGTTTTGAAATTACCATGTAATTGGTCTTCTGTAGGTTCATTGTTAATTTATTGGCCTGGAACCATTGTGAGAGAGTATTTATATCTTGTTGCACATTTTGTATGATTTCAATTATGTCTTTCCCAGTGTAGAAGACATTTGTATCATCTGCATACAATTTGATATGCCCTCTCAAATTACATTCCACAATATCATTTATATACATTATGAATAATGTAGGTCCAAGTATAGATCCTTGTGGAATGCCATGAGTTATATATTTTCCTGAACTTATGCATTTATTCAAAGCTACATGCTGCTTTCTTCCAATAAGGTAGCTTTGGAACCATTTTAGAGCTATACCTCGGACACCAGCATTTTCTAATTTTGACAACAGTATTTTATGATCTACTGTATCAAAGGCTTTTGTGAGATCAATAAATAACCCAACTGCAATATTATTTTTGTCAATAGTTTCTTGTAGCATTGTTATTAGGTCAATAGTTGCTGCCTCAGTACTAGATTTTTCCCTGAATCCATATTGCATATTATGAAAGAATGTATTCTTGTTCAGAAATGAAAGCAATCTTGTTTTTACCACTTCTTCCAGAATTTTTGAAACTACCGATAAAATAGAAACAGGTCTATAATTATTTGGATTTCTTTTGTCACCACCCTTAAATATAGGAACTACTTTGGCCACTTTTAAGTCATCTGGTATCATGCCAGTAACTAAGGACTCATTAATCATTTCAACCAAGATTTTAATAAATGATTGCATATTGTTTTTAATGAAATTTGTCTTGATCCTATCTAAGCCACAGCTCTTTTTATTCTTTAAATTTGTGATGATGGACTTGACTTCTGCTTCATCTGTTGGATATAAGTAGAGGGAATTTGACTGCTTGTGGTCCTTACTGAGGATTTCCTTCTGTTCAGGAATAGCTTTTGCTAGACTTCCAGCAATGTTTGTGAAGAACAAGTTAAATGATTCACATAGCTCTTGATTGTCTGTGATAATTTTGTTGTCTATTTCAAGTGAAGTGCATGTCTCAACTGTTGGCTTTTTGTTGTGTATGATTTCTTTGATAGTCTCCCAAGTTTTACTGGAATTGTTTCCATATGTTCTGAATTTTTCTGAGTAGTAATTTGACTTTAGTCTTCTTTTTAAGTTTGTTACACTATTCCTGCATCTACAGTATTCTTGGTTCATATCATTATTATTTTTGTGAAGGGGATTTTTGAGCTTTGCATGCAGAGTGTCTCGTTGTTTTATAAGTGTAAGGAGTTCAGCTGTGACCCATGGTAAGTTAGTAGTCTGTCTTTTATTGTTAGTTTTGTTTGTTATTTTTCTTTGACTATGCCTGTTCCTTAGATTCAATTGTTTGATGAAAGAGTTATATAGAGAGTTAACAGTACTGTTTGCATCATTATGGGAATCAGCGTTTATAGATATATTAGTTTCAGGAGTGTGTTGCCTATCCCAAGAGTCCTCGTGTGTTGTTGATTTTGTCGAGTTATGTGACTGAGTGTACGTGCTATAATTGGTCTTGGAAATATCAAGAATTAATATACTGTGATCACTAATATCATTGCTGACATTTGATATTTTATAACTTAATTCTGAATTGTTTAGTGACACGTGATCTATTAAGGTAGCTGCAGTGTCACAAAGTCGTGTAGCATATTTAGTGTTGCACTGTTTAAACCCATAGCATGCTATTAGATTTAGATATTTCCTTCTTAATTGATCATCAGCTAGGATATCAATGTTGGTATCTCCGAGGAAGATGCATAATTTATTGTTTATCTGGCTAAGAAAACTTTCAAATGAATTTAAGAAGGGTATGGCATTGCTTCTATTGGGGTTATATGCTGCAATAATATCAATGCTTTTATATGTTGGCCTATTACTTTTAACATCATCTCTGAATACCTCAATCCACATCAAACTATGATTCATTTCACACTTTCTTTTAACATTCACTTTCCATTTGTGTGATACATAAATACCCAGACCCCCACCAACTTTGTCATCTCTATGAGCAAACACACTTGTGAAATTGTTGAAGTTATAAAAATCTGCCTCATTACTTTTCACCCAGGTTTCTGTAACTACCAATACATCTATCTGGCCTATCATTTGCAAGAGAATTTCAATGTCATCAAGCTTATTCCGAATACTTCTGCTATTAATGTACAAACACCTAACCTCTCCACCTAATTCTAATGAGTTTATGCATGCACTTATATTACAGTCCTGTTGCATGAACTCATCCAAACAGTTGTACTTATGTTCACTGCACTGTACTTCACCTAGGTGTCCACTTGTAGTCAGCGCTTTCTTCTCTCTAAACAATAAGTTATCATCACTCGTTCTAGCAATTAGTTTTCCGAGAGTAAAAACTTGGCAACTCTGTTTAAAAGTTTTCCAAATTTCATTGTTCCTCTTCTATTGAGGTGGAGACCATCATAAGCAAGGTCCCTGTCTTGTAACCAAGAGTTCCCTTCTAAAAAAATAATGTGTTTTTCACTACACAACCAATCCAGTGTTGAATTCACTGCATTAATGTATCGTGGGTCTATGTCACGTCTTTGTAATACACCACTAACACACACTTTTGAACTCGGAAAGGCACTTTTCACTTCGTCCACGAGCTTGTCCATGTCATTCATAATGTGAGTTGGTGTTGGAGAACTGTTCAAGCAATTGGTCCCTACATGAATAATTACCACCTCAGGGTCTTCACCTTTCTAGTTAATTGATCAGTTCTTATTCCTGGATAGCAATAGACTGCGGCATCATCAACTACTGGGCCTACATTTCGCAGAATTGAGTCACCCATGACAAGTACACGGGGACGTCTCCTTTTCTTAGGGTTATGGGTAGGTTTGTCGCGTCTGGATGTCTCGTTTTCAATACCGGTATCTTGTCTTTCTTCTACTTGGGAATCGGAACGGCTGAGGATTTCAAACGGATTCTGGGAGATAAAGGGACCTTGGTCTAAACAATCTTAGATATGGTATCAACCTTATAATAGGCCTATGTCCTTATTCATCAATTTGTGTTACCTACAGAATTTTCTTCCTTGGTGTGTAAACACACATATTACTGTACAATTCCTCTGTACGAGCCTATGGCTCTTTGGAATTAATTGAATAAAATATCTATATCTATAAAAAAAAAAAAAAGTCGTTAGGAATATTCCCAGATTTCACCAAGTTAGGCCTACTTCTTGGAAAGCGTGCATTGGTTTTAGACCTAACCTCTAAATAGTCTGCCTGAGTAGGCCTATCTTCTTCTGCTTGTAGTCGTTCTTTAAGGAGACATATTTGTGACTGTGCATTTTTTAAATCAACCACAAGCATTTTGATTATTTCCTCTTTGGAGGCCAATTCTAATTTGAGGAGTTCAGCTTCATTCGCCGCTCGCGGCAACTCGTACTTGTTTCCCTGTTGATTTCGTTCACATCTCAAAAGTTTTTCGCCACTACATGATTTGTCTTCACAATTAAGACAGACCTCTTCAAGAAATAAAGAATTGTTATCACATTGAACACTTACATCACCCGATTGGGAACAATTTTCAAGAGATAACCGTTTGTGACTTACATTTAACATCGCCATCTTGATAGATAAGACTGTATTGTTTTGAGTAGAAGCATTATTTCATTTTGGTTGGGGGTTAATGGCTTTATTTTGAACTAGGTACGATGTATTGGTATTTTCGAGTGCTGGAAATGTTACAAACCCGGAAATACAGGCAGTAATTCGACTTGTTGTGGCAAGTTCAGGGAATACCTAGGCTATTAATAGCATGAACTCTAATGAACCGGCGCGTGGAAAACTACTGAGTGACGTCAGAGTGAATTTCGACTGTCAAATGTTCATGTGTTGTCACGGATATTCCGCTAGCAGCAGCGCGCGCACGATATAGTTCAGGCAGGAACAGTGGGGTTATGTATTAGTTCGCCAGTGTCAATAATGGCGTGTCTGGTGTTCAGAAAGGGTCTTCTTAGTTTTATAGCGAAAGTCCGTTGTCTACTTGCCAATTAATGTCGTCGTTACTGGATCATGGTATCGTAAAACGAACGAGCAAAGACTTAATCTTTAGCAAACCACTGAGCTCTTACGGGCTATTGAGAGGCAACACTGTTTTTCATGGGTTCGTACATACCATGGGCTGTCGGTAATACCTTACCACGCCTAAAAGGATGATCGTCAGTCATAAGAAGTTCATCAAGAAGTAATGCGAGAATGGAGACGTGAACGAACAGTTTGTGGGGAGAGAAAGTGAAGTGAACCAGTCTGTCTCTTAACGTGTGTAGATATTTTGTGTATGAACGGTACAGAGTGTAAATACATAGGAGGCTGGTAGGCCTGGGTCTAATATGGCCGTAAGTGTTTGTAGCTCTAAGAGCGTAGATTCAGTGACAAGGTACTGTAGAAAAGCATTATTACAAGTGTATATGAAGGGTAGTTTTTGTGTTGTATATTATGTATATATGTGTATAGTACAGCCAATAGATTATCGCTTTATAATTCATGTGTGTTTATATTCCTGTCTTGCTTGATCCTGGTAACATCAGCGAATGCATGCCAAATGCCCTACGCCTGGGATGAGGTATTTCATAGTCGGGGCAACAGTTATTTATCGTATTCTTTTTTATTCAGGAAGACCCATAAGGTCAACCTTGGCGCCCATCCAAAGTCGGGAAATATATGTTAACATCAGTTGTGGCCTGTATTTAAAGGCAGTTAATTCTGTAGGTTTGAATTAATGGGGGTAGTAAAAGTTAAATCAACTCCAGCGGGAAGGTGACAGTGTTTCAAAGTAAAGCCGGCGGTCCCTTGTCATAGATTTATGGCATGTTAAAGTACCTTCCACTAATTGCACCTGTGAGAAGCTAAAATGGATAGGTTAAGAATGTAAACAACGCTCTTAGGTTTCTAGGTTTGTTGCCAAGAGCCGACTGCGGTGGCGTCTAGTAGCCAAGTTCTGAACTTGGCCTAGTAGTCGTTGACGGTGGCGCTTGGCGGCAAAAGTAGGAACTATTTGAAAAATTCTAAGTTGCAGTACTTAAATTTAAAAAACAGATAACACACACTAATACAGTCATCACAATTAACACCGGTTATCAGACAGATTCTACACACACCCAAAGTACACGGGGCTATATGACCGCATTGTCGCAGCCCCTAAACTTAAGAACCAACCAACCAGAACATAGTGAAGATCTGTCAATTCCATCACAGTCAAAACAGACTGTATTACTCAGTGGTGGCTGGTGGTTCACAAAAATATCATATGATCACTGATATGACTATTCCAAAAATCACTAAGATACTCAAAAGATAGAAAATAAAGAAAATCAGAAATTGGAATATATGTTTGCTTGTACTATTCGTACTCTTCTACATGAATGTTATGCTACAGTTCATCACTTGTGTCATATACACAAATTTTGATTATTTAATTTCGTTTGCAGTTTCCTTATGGCAAACTTCAAGCATGCACTGTAGAATTTCATTTTGAATTGTTTTTGAGGTGCCCTTGAACACAGACACTTATTTCAGATGAGTTTCATAGCAATATCTAATTCTGCACTAAAATTGATTAGTTCACGAAAAAACTCCTGATTTGCTTGATCTCTCAGACTCGTCAAGCCCGCGCAATGTCAACTGAATTGAATCACAAAATCTAATGCAGTTAATTAAATGTTCAAAACATATGTATTTTGGGCTTCTTTTTGATTGTGAGTTTCTATTATTATTCGGTATCCTGTGTCCCTCTACTGAGCTATATTAGCATTGTCAAACGTGAGAAGAAGCTCAAGGTTTTCTTTGTATGTAATTTCGATGACGCATGCTTTTCAGCTTGGTCATGAAGATGTAGAGTATAGGTGGGCAATGAGAGAGCGCAGCTCCTGGAGCCAACTGCACGAGCGCGAGCGGAGCCAAGGAGCCGTCACCAGCTGACTGCTGGCTTATAGTTTGTGATGGAACGACTAGATGGCAATATGCGCAGTCAAGGCACAAGCATAGGTACAGCATTGTACCGGGCTGAGCAGGCCTATATTATGTGTACGGCTATACGCTAGATATGAATCACGAACAAGCTTAGCTCATTTATTATGAACAGTTTTCGCAAACAGATTTCCCAAACATGCACAAAATGACTGCCAAACTTCTATCAATGTTTGGTTCAACATATCTGTGTGAGAAACTGTTCTCTCTAATGAAGATAAATAAATCTCCACGAAGAGCCACTCTCACTGCCGTTCTTCGAATTGAGAGTACAAGATCGATCGCTCCAAATGTAACCCGTCTGCTTAAGCAAAAGGATACGCACACCTCCTCATCATCTGCAGAATGACATTTCAGATATATAAGAACACATAGGCCTATGTTTTGTAAATGGTGAATGATATTTATTCATGTATTTATTTCTGTACTCCTAGAGCAAGTTTTCGTTCCTTGTGTTCTAAACAAGTTGTTGGGTTGGTCTATTGTAGTTTCAGGACTATCGGTAGTGGGCAAAGGAGTGTGTACTTATCAGCTGTCGAAGTAATTATTCATGTTTCCTACACAGAACCTAGTAAAAGTAATATAATTAAACGTAGGTCCTTGAAACAACGTGTGAGATTGATATTGCCCAAGGATTAGTTACACATCTGGTACGCACGCTGGACAGAGAAGGAACATGCAACAAACAAATTTCAGCAGCGTGAAGCACCGTTGCTAATTCTCTGCTACGTATCCTGAATCATGTTAACGCTGTGAAGGTCTGCATTAGACTGAACAATGTGGCACCTCACTTGTTCAGGGGAATCTTCCCTCTTTCTGGACAGTCCTCAACCAAGAACATTGGCACTGTGTGTGCTTGGTCCGCTTTAAATCTTGATTCTGTGCAGGTGAATTGCTCTCTGTTGTGTCATACAGTAGAACTTCACTAACTCGACACCCGGTAACTCTACAGGGCCAACGACAGATTGGGGGCGTGCAGCAGGGTCTGGCAGCTTGCTATTGTTTATACGGCTGCTGGCCGCTCGTTGCATTCCTAACCTTCTTTGTCCACCCAGTTTAGCATTGGTGGCGAGTGTGATTGGTTGAAGTCGGCTACAGTAGGGTACTTGCGTTGTTTATGCAAGTAAATTAGAAAAATGTCAGAGGAAAAAAAGGGAAGCAAGTGACAGTTTCAATGGAACTGATGTTAGATGCATTGAAAGGACTAGAAAAAGGTAAAAATGTGAATAAACTAGCATTAGAATTAAATGTTGGGTGGTCTACAATGCTCGGTTGGGGAAACAAAAAAAAAACAGAGATTGAATCGTGGTGTTTGAAAAGGATGTGTACAGAATCAATTAAGGAAAGAAAAACTATGAAATGTGCCAAATACTTTTGTATCAGAGGTTCCAGGGACAAAAGGGCAGGTAAACTTAATTTTATTTAAATTGTTTAATATAGTACTTCAGACTACTTCTTTGCAGATTATATAACTCAAGTCTAATGTGTGTCCATTTACTAAAAACCCATATAAAATTCCCATGTTCTGGATAACTCGACAACCCCCAAACTCGACATCCTCAAGGTCCACAAAGTGTTAGTGTTAGTGAGGTTCTACTGTACCATATTTACAATGGCACCTGTGGTTTTAAAACGTGAAGTCATCATCATCATCATCATTTCCCCTTATCCAGCTCCTGCTGGGTCGGGGTATTTATGGCAATTCTCCACTTTCCTCTTTCCTTCCACCATTCTTCCACGATCTTGTCCCAGTCCAGATTTCTTTTTCTTACACTGTTCTTCACTGAATCAATCCACCTTGTTCTAGGTCTTCCTCTTGCTCTCTTACCCTTGCACTTTGCCTCCAGCATCTGTCTTGGTATTTTATTTTCCTCCATCCTCTTTACATGTCCAAACCACCTTAGTTTATTCTTCTCAATTCTCTCATTTAGTTCTTCCATCCCAACTTCCTTCCTAACATCTTCATTCCTCACTCTGTCTTTCCTTGTCTTTCCTATCATACTTCTTAGGAATTTCATTTCACTGGCTTGGATTCTACTCTCTTGCCTGCTTGTCAGGGTCCAAGTCTCAGCTGCATAAGTTAATATGGGAACATAGTACACTTTATACATTACCTCCTTGCTTTTCCTTGGTACTTCCTTATCCCAAACAAGTTTTCTTACACTTTGATAGAATGCATTGCTCAGCTGTACTCTCCTGCCAATCTCCATATCCAACCTACCAGTTTGCATCAATTCACTTCCTAGGTATTTGAACGTGTCCACAATTTCCAAACTCTGACTTCCAATTTTCACAGTGCCCTTTCCTTGTCTTTCCCCTCTTGTCATCACCATGGTCTTGCTTTTCTCTATACTGATTTTCAGGCCGTACTTCTGAATATTTTCGTTCAGTGCATCTAGTTGTTTTTGCACTCCTTCGGTGTTCCTTCCCCAGACCACAATATCATCTGCAAATAACAGTAACTTCATTTCGTGAAGTATATTATGTTAAAGAGCCGAGGTTCAAATTCTTCAGCTTTAGATGACAAATATTCTGGAATGTTTGTAGAAACCATGGGGCCGTAGTGGTGCAGTGGTCAAGCTGCTTGCCTCTCATCAATGCGAACTGGGTTAGATTCCCAGCCAATGCTTATGAGATTTTTGAAGTGAATTATCACGTCCTGTGCTTCAGATGCCACATAAAACTGGAAGTCCCGTGGCTCATGATTGTGAGATTAACAGTCACTTAAAACTACGTGCTTTCTTTTTCATTGTAGAAGGGATTTCTGTTTGGAATCCCATAATATAAAACCAAACCCCTTCAGGCTAACAATTTTAATTATGGATTGTAGGCATTTTTGACCATCAGTCCCATGTACCTGTGTATGTAAAGAATTTGTGTAAATACCAGTGTTACTGTACTGGCTGTATGAGCAGGCGTAACTCCCATGACTTGCAATAAGGAACAATTCCAGGATTTATCAGGAGTATATGAGGAATAACACTAGGAAACATCCAGTTAGAATGGCAGCTATCACCATATGGATTCAATCCATTGGTTTCTAACAGCTCCCATTTTTGAGTAGTAGAGCATGCCTTAAATAATTTGATTACACTGGTGGATTAAAATTTTTCACACCATTCTTCCACGCAAATGCAGAGCTAAAAGAAACTTAATCCAGGGGATGTTTAATACACAAAGTGGTTCTGTCCACACTTGGTGTTAAATAATTGCAGTTCTATAGCAAAATTTAGTGTCATAGTTCATGAAATAGTGTGAAGTTATGAATCTTCTTAATGAAGTTCATTGAGCTAATGTTGACATCACTGAATGGAAATAGTTTTCTTCAGCAAGTGCTCTCAAAGAGTATCAAATTGTTTCCATGATCAATTACAGCATGAAGTTCATATAATGTGCCTAATTGATAGTTTTAGAAAAACTAGATTTCGATCATGAAAAAGTTAGTCAGTCATTTTCTTTTAGGGGCAAAACAGGCAGGTCATCTGCCCCTGTTAACAGAAGATAGATCGATACAAATTTTAGAACCGGACACCTAAATATGATGAAAGCCTAATATTAATAAAACAAAATTTAAATAAACTGATAAATAAAATCATAAACAAACAAAAATTACAGAAAAAAAAATGTTGAAATTGAGTTAATACACACTTGATAATTTAAATTAATCATGAAAAAAAAACTTGAGACATTTTGTGTCTTGGGTGAAGTCTATTAGGACACTGACAAGCACAGGAGTTTCTCATATTTCATGTTGTAGAAATGACCTAATTTTGGCCGATATGGTTTTCAGCCCTGTAATGTAAGTTAACATACTTGCTTCCGACTTTCGTCTTTTTCTAAATGTAGCACTTCTATCACATCCCTTGTTATTCAAAATAGTTGGTTGTTTTATTTGTTTCTGTGTCGTACTGTTCTATTTTGTATTGGGTACTAGCTTTGGTAAATACTACTAATGAATGGTTTTACCATCATACACTGAACTGTTACTCAAATGACCATTTCACCATAAACAATGCACCATATAGACTAGCAAAGCAACAACATGGACATACTGAAATACAATTTTCTTCCAAATTATATAACAGAAACAATATATAAATTCAATTACCTGAGATTATTTAGCTTCCCCAAACCAGGAGGGAATTGATCCAAAATGTTATGAGACAAATCCAAGGATGTTAAGGCACACAGCTTTACTATTTGGACAGGAACAAATTTCAACTGCAACAGATATTAGACACATCTGGAATCCTCTGTAGTAGAAAAATAAACATAGCTATCAAAAAAATTGAGATAAATTTTATTAAATACCAGTACTAGCTCTGCATACCAGTCATTGATGGTTTATATTGTGGAATAGCAAACACTAGTTTACTTCTCCGACCACAATGCTCACAAGACTGGCGAGAGTATGGTAGACATTGCTAGGCTATTGAACTTGTAGACCTTGTTTTTGCGAACACTTGTGTGATTTCATAGTATTTACCCAATTGAAAGGTAGCCGAGTTAAATTGGGATGTGATTCCACCTGAAAATGCGATTAAATATTATGTGCACAGATTACAAGGGGGTGTGAAAGAACGACATGTTTCACTCGGCAAGAGAACATCAGATCCACGATAAAAATAAAGAAAAAATATACGGTACAAGACAAAACTGCTTTACAAAACATTACCAAAACCAAAAATGCCCTTCATGAACAGAAGCAGCCCTTCAACACCAATCCTCTAAGGCACAGCAAAATCTTAATGAAACACGTATGTATTGCTATGAAATATGTAAGCATTAAGCCCCTAAAAAAGATTTATTTATTTAATATCTATAAGGATGCAAGGTCACACACAGACAGTCACCCTTCAGCAACTAATCCACGAAGGTTTGGCTCCTACTGCTGAGATACACTTAATACTGTATAATTATGTTAATTTATCTGGATGTGTTCTGATAGCTCAAGTCACCTTTTAGAGGGAGAACTGATTTCCATATTAGTTTTTCTTCTTCCCCAATTGGTGATTTGCTTGTGGTTCAACCTTGTACCGTAGTATAGAAGAATACTTATATCAATCAATACGATGAAACATTACACATTTAGAGGTTAAAGTACAGTATATACCATGATATGCACGTGTCTAGGGGAAATTCTTAATGTACACGATGACGTGCGTACATTGATGTTCGTTTCTTTGAAGTTTCGTCTTGAAATACTGCCATATTTTTCAGCTGTATGAGATTTCAAACAGTGCATTGTTACAAGCCAATGTAGTCCCATGTGCTCAAGTGCGAGGTGTGGCGAGTTGTTCAATTTACTTGAAAAGTTGCACTCTACTCTTCTAAAGCCATGGTAGGGACAAACCATTCGGTCGCTAGTAGGTTAGACGACTGTCTGGGCTAAACCATTCGGTCGCTACTAGGATAGACGACTGTCTGGGCAAAACCATTTGGTCGCTACTAGGTTAGACAACTGTCTGGGCAAAACCATTCAGTCGCTACTAGGTTAGACGACTGTCTGGACTAACCATTCGGTCGCTACTAGGTTAGATGACTGTCTGGGCTAAACCATTCATTCGCTACTAGGTTAGACGACTGTCTGGGCAAAACCATTCGGTCGCTACCAGGTTAGATAACTGTCTGGGCAAAACCATTCAGTCGCTACTAGGTTAGACGACTGTCTGGGCAAAACCATTGGTCCCTACTAGGTTAGACAGCTGTCTGGGCAAAACCATTCAGTCGCTACTAGGTTAGACGACTGTCTGGGCAAAACCATTCGGTCGCTACTAGGTTAGATGACTGTCTAGGCTAAACCATTCATTCGCTACTAGGATTAGACGACTGTCTGGGCTAAACCATTCGGTCACTACTAGGTTAGACGACTGTCTGGGCAAAACCATTCGGTCACTACTAAGTTAGACGACTGTCTGGGCAAAACCATTCGGTCGCTACTAAGTTAGACGACTGTATGGGCAAAACCATTCGGTCGCTACTAGGTTAGACGACTGTCTGGGCTAAACCATTCAGTCACTACTAGGTCAGACGACTGTCTGGGCAAAACCATTGGTCTCTACTAGGTTAGACGACTGTCTGGGTAAAACCATTCGGTCGCTACTAGATTAGACGACTGTCTGGGTAAACCATTTGGTCACTACTAGGTTAGATGACTGTCTGGGCAAAACCATTGGGTCGCTACTATGTTAGAAGACTATCTGGGTGAAACCATTGGTTGCTACTAGGCTAGACAAC
Organism: Meconema thalassinum; assembly: GCA_946902985.2. Lineage (NCBI taxonomy): Eukaryota > Metazoa > Arthropoda > Insecta > Orthoptera > Tettigoniidae > Meconema > Meconema thalassinum. The sequence goes on along the minus strand of OX336390.1, from coordinate 568,490,354 downwards.
TGTCTGGGCGAAACGATTGGATCCCTACTACATTAGACGACTGTCTGGACAAAACCATGGGTTGCTACTAGGTTAGATGACTGTCTGGGCAAAACCATTGGTTGCTACTAGGTTAGACAACTATCTGGACGAAAATTACTGCTTGTACAACAAGCAAGGGGGTCTGGGGCATTAGCCCCAGGTTCTGTTTGTATGTAAAGCCTTATTAACACATAGAATTTAACATGTAAGCATTGTTCAAACCTTCAGTGTCGTCCATGATGTTATGGGGGCTGCCATTTTGTGTCTAGTGTAATGTATTGTGATCTATACTACTACCCGTTCAGGCAAACTTTCCTGTCAGCAGCTTCGGTGGCTAGTTGGTAGCATGCTGAGCTTCTATGCCCAAGATCACGGGTTCAAACCCGGCCGAAGTTGTCGGATTTTTAAAGAGCATTATGAATTCCTCAGTATACCTTCCTTCGGAGGGGAAGTTAAGCCGGCGGGCCCATGTCATAGATATAGTGTAATATTAGCTTGCCACGGTGGGTGAGTGGATAGCGTGTCGGTCTACTAACCCCAAGATTGCAGGTTCGCTCCTGGCCGTGGTAAGTGATTTTTGAAAGGAGGCAAAAATACGACACGCATGTCATACGATGTTGGCATGTCAAAGAACCCGTTTGAATTCAGTAGGCCGTGTTTATAATGGCAAAATTAATCTCGGGAGTTTCCGCCAACACAAAGTTCCTCATTTCTCTACTAGAAAGCGCTATAGGGTTCAAGGAGCTTAGATATCTAACCTCCTTGATTTTCATAGTGATTCAAGGAACAACGAAATTCGACATGCAAGCTACCCTCTGGGTGTCAAATTACAAAGCTTGCACCCGGCACCGAGGCCATACGATATTATTATTATTATGATATTATTATTATTGTAATTTTTTTTCTTTCTAGTAGTACTTTAATGTCGGGAAAAGTGATTGGAACTTCCTTTTCTAGCCACACGTTGGTGCGTCAATGAAACTATTCTAAATATATCTTGGTTAGGGGGGGTCAACCAAGAACAACTAGCTCCACCGTTGGGCAATAAATGAAACAAATCATATTTCTTCCACTTCTTCCAAATTTATAAACTTATCTTCATTCTCATAATAATCTCCGGGGTCGAGATGATGTTGCACACATAACGAAATCAGAAATACAATACTATTACTACCCTTTTGTCTACATGTAAGCAATCTTCATTACCTGCATCTCTTGTACAGTGTCAACTACAACTTTCATTCTTCTCCACTTACAAAACTTAATATTCTTCTGCTCCATTCTTTATTATTACTCCACCTTTTGTGGGTAACACAACCCTTAATACTGGTCTGTCTGCATGGACAAACAATTCATAATACTGTGCCCAAATCCACTTGTGCAGATTGGGGATTACAGGCCCATATCCTAAGTCCCAGGCGGAAGGTTTGAATAGCATGCGACATTTGTTCTAGATTGGAATCGAAGGAATATGCAGGCAACAGAAATGTTAGTGACGCGTGTAGCGTCAAAATCGAGGCTATATTTTAAATTAAATATTTCCCGATTGGATAGAATCTTGGAAGGCATACCATTTTACTGGCACGGAAAAAAGAAGCAGAATGAGCCATATCAGAAGAAAATCGGATCAGTGGAAGCCGAGATATGAGCAGTTTAATGATAGAGGACTTACTCCGCAGTGACGGCAGAGGAGAGCTCTGTACAGTATAAATTACGGGCCCAGCAGCACTCAATACTTCACTTCTTCACAGCGCATGGTCGCTGAGACTACATAGTCAGTACTTCGGAGCGCATGGTCGCTAAACTCTTCGCTGATAGTTCGCAGAGTGAATCTTTAAACAGTACATGGTTACTGGTACTACGTTACTTCATACTTTGAAATATTGGACCAAGTAACGGTCGAAGGTGTTAGTATATTCTTCAGACAGTGAAACATAGTTTATTTTTCGTAGGTAATATTTCAAGTGATAAGACATTATCATGCAGTTAACACTTAGTAAAATCCAACTGCAGACAGACATATGGTAGACTTAGTCTACACAATCCACTTTCAATTATTTTGGAGTATTTTTACTTCCAACTACCAGAGGCAAGCTTTGTCTTGGTAACAGAAAGAACAACCACGACATCATATCAGTACTTGACTAAATACCATTCTTGCTTGGTAATATCACTTAGCCGACATTGGGACCAGCTGTGCATAGCGCTGTCTGGGGAATGCATAACTCCACCCAGGGACAACAAGAACATCAGATCTTTTACCACAGCTGAATAAGATTGTAGGAGTATTGATATCGTACTGAATGTGTCACTGTTGCGTCTATGTTATGTCTGTTAATTTTACCATGGATCTTATAGATCAAGTCCCTTTCAAGATAATAGCTTCAGCTATTAGAGCTTTCAACATGAACAGTATTCTTCAAGATTATGTCGAGGCAACGAAGAATCTAGCCGTTATGTCTTGCTAGACATATTGCGGGTAGAAAATGGAGGCCGATACCAGGATTTAGGTACGGGTCCAAATGGGACCGAAGAATGGAATAGTCTGGTTCTAACCAGATTTTCATCGACAACATCTACAAGAATATAAGCTATATTTGAATTATTCATATGCTTAGTCATTCGGAATTCTCCGTTTCTACAGATTTATCAACACATATCTTTCTTTTGTAATTTGCTGTCACAAATTCGGCTTCGAGGCATTGGAGGCCTAGGTCTGGACATTTCCTGTGTTCAGATATTTGGATTCGATGATTTGAATCTATGGACAAGCATCATGAGCATTTTAGTTTGTTTATGTCATTCTTCTAATCGCGGTCATCAGCCATCGGATTCTGTAATATTAAAATTTATTTAGGTTGAGGAATGGATATTTTCCTATTTCAGAATTTGAGCTTGATCGTTTCTCGAATTGTTTTGTGAAGCTAATTCCAGTTTGGAAATAATAATAATGATTTAATGATAATAATAATTATTATTTTCATTTTCTGAAATATTATTAATAATAATTTTGTCATCATCATCATCATCATCTTGCACAGTTTCCAGCCACTGGACGGGTCTATTTGGAACACAAGCCTCTCCAACGTCTTCTGTCTTCCCACCATCTCTCAGCCTCCACCCTTGTCCAGTCTTCTCCTCTCTTCCTCACGCTTTTTTCCACCCCCTTCAGCCATCTGTTGCTCGGTCTTCCTCTCGGTCTCTTGCCTTCCCACTTCGTCTCGTGTACTCTCCTGGGTATCCTCTTCTCCTCCTTTCGTTTTACATGTCCATACCTTCTAAGTCTAGATTTCTCTATACCATCCTGTAATGGTTCCTCCTTCATTAATTCTCTGGTCCTCTCATTTCTTATTCTGTCCATCTTTGTAGCTCCAATACTGCTTCTCAAGAACCTCATCTCACTGGCCTGTATTTTGCTCTTCTCCCTTCCTTTCATAACCTAGGTCTCCGAGGCATTCGTCAGGATTGGGACATAGTACGTCCGATATATGATCTTTCTGCTGTTCTGAGGGACATCCTTGCTCCATAACATGCTTCTCACACTCCTCCGAAAAGCTTCTGCCTGCCTCCCCCGCTCATTTATTTCTCTATCGTTTCTTCCATTCTCTTGTATCAGGCTTCCCAGATACTTGAAACTCTCCACTTTCTTCAGCCATTCCCCACCAATTGTTATTCCCGTTGTGGTTCTTTCCTTCTTCCTTGTTGTGATCACCATCTCACTCTTATTTATGCTAAATTTCATCCCATATCCTAGTATTATTCCTTCCCACACGTCCAACTGTTCCTGTACCTACTCCTCCTTGTTTCCCCAAATCATCAAATCATCTGCAAACACCATTGCTTTCATCTTTCCTTCCACAATTACTTGTGCCACTCGGGTCATTATGTCATCCATCACCACAATGAAAAGTAATGGTGACAGTGCACATCCTTGTTTCAGGCCGTTTCTCTGTTCCAACCAGTCTGATCTCTCTCCTCCCACTTTCACACAGCTCACGCTTCCCTTATACATCTCCTTTATCCTCTTTATAGTCCATCTCTCTACTCCTCTATCCTCCAGGGACTTCCATACTTTGTTTCTGCATACACTGTCATATGCTTTCTCAATGTCCAGGAAGGCCATCAGTAGATCTGTTCCATACTCATAGTGCTGTTCTTGTAACTGCCTTACAGCAAAAATCAAATCCACTTAGGACCTTCCTGCTCTGAAGCCATGTTGTTCTTCCCTCATCCCTCCTTCTATCCTTGTCCTAATTCTCTTTTCCAAAACTTTCTCGAAGATCTTTGCACAATGACTCATCAGTGTTATTCCCCGATAGTTTCTGCAATCTGTTCTACTACCTTTCTTGAAGATCGGTACAATTATTCCTTTTTTCCAGTCCTCTGGGGTCTTCCTTTCCTTCCATGCTGTCCTCATCACTCTGTACAACCACTGTATCCCCACCTCTCCTGCTGCTCTCACCATCTCCACACTCAACTCATCCACACCCGGTGCCTTCCCTCCTTTCATCTTGTTCACTGCATCTTCCACTTCTTTCCATGTTAAGTCCTTTTCTGTTTGCAGTTCATCTTCCTCTTCCCCGATTTCTTCCTCCTCACCATCTTTTCCATTTGGGTTCAGAAGTTCTTCAAAATATTCTTTCCACATTTTCTTCACTTCTTCCCTATTTTCTATCTCTTGTCCCCTTTTGTCACCATTCTAACATAATCCGTAGGATCCTTCCGCCTCTTATTTTTTACCATCCCATACAGGACCTTTTTTGTACCTTCACTATCGTCCTTCATCATCTTTGTCCACTCTTTTCCATCCACTTTCTTCTCTCCTCAGCCACTACTCTCTTCGCCTCCTTCTTTCTTTCCTGGTACTCTTCCCTTGTCTCTACCGTCCTATTTTGATACCACCATCTAAAGGCTCTATTCTTTTCCCTTACTATATATTTTGTCTTCTCATTCCACCATGGTGTTTCCTTCCACCTCTACTTACTACTTGTCCTCCCACATACTGCTTCTGCTGCACCTACTAGTGTCTTCTTAAATCTAGCCCATTCCTCTTCCACCCCTCTTCCTTCATCTGTTGGAATTCCTTCCTTTACCATTTTGAGGTACTAGATCCTTCTATCCCCTTCTTTCAGTTTCCATATCCTTATACGTCTTTCCTGGTTCTCAGTCCCTTTCTTCTCCTTACTCCCTCTCAGGTTCATTACCTGCAATCGATGGTCGCTATCCAGGTTCTCCGATGGTATAATCTTGATGTCCGTGATGTTCTTATTTAGTTCTTTCTCATACAGTATATAGTCAACCACCCGACTTCCTGGTCAAGTCATCACTGTACCATGTGATTGTGTGGCTCTCTCTTTTCTTAAACCAGGAGTTCCCAACTAGCAGGCTGTTCCTCTGGCAGAAGTCCAACAGTCTCTTTCCTTCCTCATTTCTTCCGCCCCAACCCTCTGGTCCTAGAACACTCTCATAACCTTGTCTTTCTCTTCCTACATGGGCATTCAGATCCCCCATAACAATCATATTTCTTCCTATCAGCTGCTTCTGCAATTCCCCTTCAAACTCCTCCTTCTCTTCAGAGGCGCAGCCTACTTGTGGAGCATACACTTGCACTATTTCTACGGTCCCTCCCCTCAGTGCTACTTTCACTTTCATCATCCTATCACTTATTCTCCTCACTTCTTCTTTTAAACCATCTCGTACTACTACTCCCACTCCATTCCTCTTTCCCTCTTCGTTCCCACTCCAGTACAGTCTATAGCCTTTTCTCAGTTCTCTCCTTCCTTCCCCTTTCCACTTTGTTTCTGCCAATCCCAATAAATACAACTTCCTTCTTTCCATCATATCCACTATCTCCTCCACCTTCCCCATCAGTGTTCTTAGGTTTAAAGTTCCAAATCTTAGTCCGTGTGTACAGCCGTGTCCTCGTCTATTAAATCCATCATGTCCGAGGCTCGTTCCATTTTTGAAAGCATTTGGTTTCATCCACTACTGGATTGCTGGGCCTATCGTAGCTTCACCAGAGGCCCGTTAGCCGTCACTTTTCAGGGTTCCTGTAGGACCTTCACAGCTACCGTAACGGTCCCGGAGCACACGAAGTCCCCACTGTACTTCGCCCCTACAGGCGATCCCCTACTTTGTGCCGTTGCCCGTCTCCCACGACGTGGACGAGGGGTTGGACTTATGGGAGACATTAATAATAATTTTGTAACTTATAATAATCATGTCGCCTCCGTGGCTTAGGCGGCAGCACGCCGGCCTCTCACCGCTGGGTCCGTGGTTCAAATCCCGGTCACACCAAGTGAGATCTGTGCTGGACAAAACGGAGGCAGACAGGTTTTTCTCCGGGTACTCCGGTTTTCCCTGTCACAATTTCATTCCAGCACCACTCTCCACTATCATTTCATTTCATCTGTCATTCATTTAATCATTGCCCCAGAGGAGTGCGACAGGCGTCTGCAGCCGGCACACTTCATATCCTCGCCGCTAGATGGGGGCTTCATTCATTCCATTCCTGACCCGGTCGGAGACTGGAAGCAGGCTGTGGATTTTCATTTCAATAATCATGTCATGTTATATGGATTTATCAATTGGATATCCGAAACAGTTAACTACTTCGGATCATTGTTGTTCCGAAGGTTAGTGGTTAGACGCACGCCCACATTCTGAAATAACAGAATAATATTGGAAGCATTTAATAATTGCGTTATACAGTCAAATTATGTAGAGACACGGAAGGTTATCACCATGGGAAGAAAACTGAATGTATAAATTAGGGTTTGCTGGAGTTTATATAAATAATAAATTATTTGGGTAACATCATTTTATGAAACGTTGACCATGAGTAGACACGATATAAAAATACTAAGATTTAATGTGATGGTGAAATTTGTAGTAAACTCATTTGAGCTTACTAGCTTCCTAGTCTTCCATTTGGATAACAAGCAAGGGCTTGATTATCATAATAATGTATAATATGAGGAGAAATGTTGTGTGTGGAAATAGTTGAATTTTGTCATTCAAATTGTGCTATTAAGTCGCAGGAATGAAATCGTCGTTATGTGAAGCATCAACCATTGTTAGGGTTAGATGGCTTTTATAAAATATGTTGGAAAAATATGGAAGTAAAATATAATTACGAATCACACTTTCGTCGAATTTGACAACCAATGGTTATTTCATGCAACCATCACAGTTATGTTTCACATTTGATTCTCGTGTTCTACAGATATTGTCCTAGTACTTGTCAACCCGAGTTTATTGTAAATAAACCTTTAATTTTGTCAAATACAAAATGTGATCAGGTGACTATTGACACATAAATAGAATGGGCCGGTGCTAAAGTTTATATTGTTATTTAACGAACATCCACTACCATTTCAAGGAATATTTGTGATCCTATTGAAGTTATAAATATTGTAAAATAAAAGATTTTGTAAAGATTAATATTTTCATATTCTGCAGAAGAAAAGAATTACAATTTTGATAATAGTATTTGTTGCTATTTTGATGACAATTTTCAGAATAATATTTTCAATTATATGAAAGTTAAATGTTGGGATGATTTAGTTAACATTTAAAGTAATGTTCTGGTTAATATTTTTTGAACCATGAATTTCTAGTTGAGTCATGCACTCATAATTGTTATTTTCGGATCGAGAACAGACGATGTAATAAATTTTCTGCTCACCATCGAAGTTCTTCGAATCCATGCTCATAATGTTTAATATTGTTATTTAATGATGCTCAGATGTCCAACAAATCGATATTTTTGTGTTTATTTCATGGCTATGATATGTAATGTAGCGATTTTGAATAATGATTCCTGGAAAGTGATAGTTTTTCGTTTAAAGAAATGAACTCATAAAGTGATTTTGACAACAAGTGAAACAGTTAAATATTAATTTTCTATCATCTAGTGAATGCTAGTCAAGTAGGATTCAGGCTGGACGATTTAATTTGCCAAAAATATTCTACTGTTGTATATAAAAATAATTTGGACAAAGTCAACCGGACTGCTATTCTGGCTTTGGTTCAAATCCAATAGTGTTCATGTGTTGATGATTCTGAGTTTTTGTATATAAAGTGTATGAATTTTCATGCATTCTCAATGCTTTTATGGCATTATTTTAGAGTCAAATTTTAAATTGTGAATACAATGAGATTATTTTAGGAATTGTGATATTTGCAAAGTCGCCCTTCTATCCTTATTGTTGCATCGAGCCGAAAATCAATAAAGCCTTTTTAGATCTTGTTTATTGTTGTAACTTTAACCCATATGGCGCCCTGAGATGTTTAGATTCTCGTGCTGACTGATTTTTGGTGAAAAGCATATGTGGTCGTTGGACTTCGGTCTAAACGGGCACAATACTTTACACTACCGCAATTCATATATAACTCCTTTCTTTATTTTCCTCTAGTAAAATCCATCTTCACATCACAACATTTTGAATCTCTCCATTTCATTCTCATAGACCAAGTCAGATTCCTTCAGAGATAACCCAATCCATTTTGGTTGGTTGGTTCTTAAGTTTAGGGGCTGCGACAATGCGGTCATGTAGCCCCGTGTACTTTGGGTGTGTGTAGAATCTGTCTGATAACCGGTGTTAATTGTGATGACTGTATTAGTGTGTTTTATCTGTTTTTTTATTTTTTATTTAAGTACAGACTGCCACTAGGATTTTTCAAATAGTTCCTACTTTTGCTGCCAAGCGCCACCGTCAACGACTACTCACTATCATTCATTCCAACCACAAAAACTCTATTTTTCTTTCCAAGCGCAAGGAAGATACTATCTCTCTTCCAAACCAAACATCACATAATCTTCAATCATCCAACAAATTGCCAGCACCAAATATAACAATTTCCAACATCAAAACCAATTGCCAGACCAGAGAGAATAACATCATCATCTCATCTCCTCCATTCCGCAATTGTGCGAAGCTAAATTTGTAGGTTAAGTTTGATTAACGCTCTCTAAATTCCAACGTTCGCCGCCAGGTGTGTCTAGTTGCCAAGTTCACAGCTAGGTGTCGTCGACGGTATCATTTGGTAGCAAAAGTAGAAACTACTTGAAATTGATAGTCTGCAGTCCTTACCTGAATTACAAATAACACACACTAATATAGCCATCACAATTTATTAACACCGGTTATCAGACAGAATCCGCGGAGTTAATAGACCCATTTAAATCAAATCTAGAACTGTCAATACGGACCTTAAGCAATGGATATTAATCCAATTGATCCTAGATTCTACTCACACCCAAAGTACACGGGTCTGCATGACCACGTTGTCGCAGCCCCTCAACTGAGGAACCAACCATACTTGCACGTAACATCATTTAACACAGTATCAGTAGAAATGAGTTGATTCATTATGGGCCAAATATTGACAGTATAGTTTGTAAGGATTTTACTTTCATAAATTTTCAGTACCAATACTTTTTGTTTATTTCATTGGTAAGAGTATCATTATGTTTTGGGATTATTACCATCCCTTCTTTAGCTTCTTGAAAACGTCATGCAATTTCAGAAAGACATATTATTGAATGACATGCACACATTAATTATTACATGTCATTTCATAATATGTATTTTTGAAATTAAATGATATTTTTAAGAAGTTGAAGAAGGTATGGTAATAATGCCGAAACATAACTCTTACCAATTAAATAATTGAACAAAATGTACTGACTAGGTGGAAAGTTTATTAAGGTAAAATCCTTACAAACAGTATTAATAGACAAACACTCTCTTTATTCGTGTTCACAGCTCTAGGTATTCTCTTTGTGGGAGCCTGTCACTAAAGTATCTCACAGTAATAGTCACAATCAGTGGCTAACAGAGTGGCTTGAGGTATCAGAACACATTCAGATAAATGGACATTCATCAACTATTCAACACAATACTTGTAGACAATAACTTCTTATTTATGATTTATTTTTAATCTGGGGGCTTAAAGATCAAGTGTAGCAAACCTTCATGGACTAGTTGGTGGATGGATACTAATTGTGAGTAACTTGGTGAATTTTAATTTTGTAACCTTGTAGATAGTAAATAAATAGTTCTTTTTAGGGGTCGTAACACTTAAGTATTTCACAGCAGTACTAGCTGCAATTTATTAAGATTTTGCCTTGCCTTGATGTTTGGAGGGCCACGTCTGTCACGTGTGTGGATGGCATTTTGTGTTTTGGTAGTGCTTGGAAGTGCAATTTTATCTTGTTTGTTCTTATTATTATCATGGATCTGATGATGCATGTCAGCATGATGCAGCGAAACATGTCATCCTTTTAATCTGTGCAAATTATATTTAATCTCATATTAAACTTCAGGTGGAATCACATTATCCCAATTTAACTGGACATATATTAATATTGGCCAACTGAAAGTTACCTTTCAATTGTTATTAAGGCAACACTGAAAAATAGCTTCAGATATTTTTATAGTTTGTACCCAGCAATATAGTTTTGCTTAGAGTTAAGTGATAATAAGATGAACTGGAAGCATCTCAAAATCCTTTGGCTATTTCTAAATTGTTAATATAAGATTATCATTAACATTATTAACGATTCACTAAAAACCCTAATTCACCATTAGTGCTTCACAGGAAAGAAAGTCAGTGTTGAGCTAAAATTGTTTTATTGTCATTCAAACAATGCAAGAAATAGTGGTAATGTTTTAGGTCACTTCCATCTGTAAGTCGATGTGTCTCTTGAAGAAAACAGGCAACAAAGCCTGTTGCAGAGAAAAAAAACTGGCTCAAGGAAAAACTGTATTGGCCATTTCTAATTATATTATATGCAAGTGGTTGTAATTTTCCTCATATGGAAAGAAGCATCGATATCCTTTTTGAACTTTTATACATTCCAATATGAATTGCTTTTTAAAATGGTTGGTTCTTCCGTTTAGGGGCTGCGACAACGCAAATCATGTAGCCCCATGTAATTTGGGAGTGTGTAGAATCAGTCTGATAACCGGTGTTAATTGTGATGGCTGTATTAGTGTGTGTTATCTGTAATTCAGGTAAGGACTGCAGACGATCAGTTTCAAGTAGTTCCTACTTTTGCTACCAAATGCTACCATCAACGACACCTAGCCGCGAACTTGACTCCTAGATGCCATCTCGACCGGCACCTGGCTGCAAACGGAACTAATAGAGCGTTAATCAAATCTAACTAACAAATTTAGCTTCGCACAAGTGTAGTTAGTGGAAGGTTCTTTCACATGCCATAAATCTATGACATGGCGCGCCGGCTTTTCTTTCCCTCCGAAGGAAGGCAAACTGAGGGATTTTTAATGCTCTTAAAAAAACAGACGACTTCAGCCGGGTTTGCCTGCGATCTTGGGCATAGAAGCTCAGCATGCTACCAACTATGCCACCAAAGCCCCTTAAAATAGTTGACTTTTGATGTGTTATTTCTTAGCATGCATTGTTTAAACAAAAATACTATTTGGAAAATACTGAGCATTAACTTTCGAATGTCATTGAATTGTTAAAATATATAGTTAGTTATTGTTGTTTTAAGGGGCAGAACTACGAGGTTAAAATATGCCTGAAAGATGAGGAGTAAGTGGTTTTCCACTATTGTGGGTTTTTTCCCTCTACAGAAACTGTCACTGAGTCATTACTGTCATTTTTCTTTGTGTACCATTTTATTGAATCAATCAACAGAATTGCTCTTCAATTGTCAACGCAAGAGTGCCCAAATAGATTGGGCAGAAAGTGGGAATTATTTTTAGCCTTGGAGGCTAGAATCAGATAGTCTCCTTTAGAGCAGGGCAAATTTGCTCTATTTCCGATCGGGATCGTAAGTTGCCGCATGGCAAGTATCGTCCCCCACCAAGTGCACTCAAGGCCAGGGCTCTCAGCTGAATGAGAATCTTAAGTCTCGATAATACCGGTACTGAGTGGTAACCTTAAGTCTCGATAATACCGGAACTCCTTTTTTCTCGGTGTTATCGACATTATTTATTTAAAGGTAAAAGTAGACTCACTCAAGTCGCTGCACGTGTCACTTAAGCCGCCGCACGTGTAAAGTCGAAGCCTTCTGTAAACTCCGGAATGTAAACCACTATTATGAAAATTATTAATACATATTGGAAGTGATCATGTTCATGCAGTATATCGTCTATCATTTAGATTAATGAAGCTCTATCTTTGAGTTCTTGTTTGACAAATAAACAAATGTCGGATTTGGTTAAAGTATCTGCATGAATTTTTAATATTTAATAGGATGGCGTTTTGCATCAAACGCGCAGGCATTAATTCAAAATTAATATAAACATTTGAAGCCTACTTGACGGGACATTCATGTACCGTATTCAACATCAAATATCTACCCGTCTTCTGTGGCATGCTTCGTAATTCAAGGCCACTGCCACCTCCTTACCACTCCTACTCTCAGTTACAAATATACACACACTACTACAGACACCATAATAACTCTTAGACAAAGTTGACACACAAGAACACAAAAATGATCACGATGTTATAGCCCCTAAAGTAAAATAAAACTCAAATAATTGACGTAGCGGAGAAGAGCTGAAAGAAAGTCTCACGTGTATGGCTCATGAATTATTAGCCCTACTGACTAGGAATTTGCTTTAAAGAATACTTTCAACATTCTTCTCCACCTTGTAACTGGTGGTTATTCGAGGCAGTTATAGTGCCAAAATTAGCTACGATGGTGAAAATACACTTGCAAAATATTTCGCTTAAAATGTTTCAACTAATTTCATCTCCTAAAAACTCTGATTTTGTGCTTGAAAGCAATACCAGTTTGTGGCATGCGGTGTATTAATCATGTCATGATGCAACGTGTGAGCACGTGCGTAGGGACGCGATTGAAATGGCGGTGGCTTAAGCATATGGCAAAGTCATTATGACGAAAGATAAAATCAATCTTATTCTTGAAGGTGAACATTATTTTTTCGTATACCCGGCGATTAGAGAATATTATTCAAACTGGTAGGAGCATTTGAGATAAAGAGAGTCAAGTATCAAACACCAAAGTTTTCACTGTGTATGTTTGTGACATTGTGTATGAGAGTCTCAGTGGCTGAATTGGTTATGCGTTGGACTCCTGAATGAAAGAACTGTGGCTCGATACTTGGTAGGGGAAGTATTTTTAATTTTTTTTCGTTACGTTTTATTGTTTATGTCGACCGCTTTACCAGTATCTTACTACAAAAATGATACGACAATACACAGTTGCATCACAGGGGCTTTAGTAATATAGGGAGTGCATGAATTTTCAGGTTCGATTACGAGAAAGTTACATAGTGCTTGAATGTGGCATTACACGAGAAAATCTTAATATGTATACGTAGTCCAGTGAAATTAGTTTTAACCTGGACAAAATTAATAACAAGCTGAAAATTGGTGGAAACGTTAAGAACAATGTCCTAAACGAAATCCCAAAAGTCCCAAAAAATCCGAGCTGGGGAAAAGCCGCCATCGTGGAAAAACCGCTTCCATCTTGGATTTTTCGTTTTTGGCCATATCTTTCAAACAAGTGGTCCTAGCGAGGTCAGACTGGTGTCAAATTGACCAGATTTTACTGCCAAAGTCTCAGGAACAATAATAAAACATGATAGACGCCTTCTTACAGCTCTTTTATTCATTTAAGTACTATTAACATAAATGACGGGTCTAGATGCAAAACCGGCTATCTCCACTTTTTTGTGAAAATGAGCTATGGTTGGAGTACCATTCTCCGAGACGTTTGTGATCTGTTTATAAACTTGTTTGGTTGCAAATCCGGCTATATCCCCTTCAAAAATAGGGTGAAAAATAGGGGTTAGTTGCAAACCCGGCAATCTCCGTACGGCGTTGAGGTGCAGAACCGGCTATCTCCATGGCTCAAAATGACTCAACAAAACCACTCTTTCCTGTGGCATTATGATGACATGTTTGTGACATTAGCGCTCCTACGGCCCTAAGCGTCAACAGATAGCAGTTAAGTACAGTCGAGTTGGCAGTCTAGAGTAAGGTGTGTGGATTTTTGTTGTTATGAGCTAGGAAGCAACGTGTGAAGTTTGATGGGACAGTAACGACCTGATTGTAATTACTGTGTCTAATAATAACAGAAAAAGGTCATGGAGATCAATGCCGAACCCGTTTCACCAACCAAGGCAAGAAAGAGGCAAAGGCAACAGGAGAAATGGAAGAGGAATATCGCAAAGCATACTTTTATAGCATACTTTGATTTACGGTGTGCATAGTGTCACCGTTGTTTGAAACTATTTTCGGTAGACTTAAAATATGACACCAAAGTAAGAAATGGAATCTGTAAAAGATGGTTTGTGTCTGTCCATAGGTATGGTGCCACATTCCCGCCCTCCATTTCTGAGTGCGGACATTCGACCCATGCTTATCGCTGCTCGACCCTAACAATAGGCGAGATCACCGATTTTCATAACCTGTTCTATGCTACACAGGATAAACAGATGCAAGATGCATTCCTAGCACGGTACTGCAGAAGTACCGTATGCAAGCTAGGCGCGCCAAAAATGAAACCCGTGCTCCAAAAGTGTCAACAATACAGTGTTATGTTAGGAATGGACGAAATGAACACGTGCCTGTCTGTCAAGCAGCATTCTTAAAAATACTACACATTACAAAACACAGACTGCAGTTTGTCACTAAAAATTGTACAGCAACAGGGAATTCACCAAAAGAAAGAAGAGGAGGAGATCACACCAGCCACAGGTATCGCAACAAGAGGGAATCGGTGGTAAGCTTTATAAGGAAATTTACATGTGTAGTTGCTCATTATACGAGATCGGCAACAAATGTCAGACGATACTTACCATCCGATTTGAATATCAGAAGGATGTGGCGGATGTATAACAGCGAAACACAACAAACAACTTTAAAAGTCAAGGAATCTTTTTTCCGGGGTGTGTTCAATAGATCTTTCAATCTGAGCTTCGGAACCCCTCGTACTGATGTATGTTCCACCTGCTTGAGTTTAGATGAAAAAATTAAAAGTGAGGTAGATTCAGCCAAGAAAAGTGAACTTTGTATTGAAAAACGCGTTCATAGTTTACGAGCAAAGGCGTTTTATTCATTACTTCGAGAGAGGACGAATACTCTCCTCATCTTGAGCTTTGACTGTCAGCAAAATCAGGTTTTGCCTAAGTTACCTGATCAGTCCGCTTACTACAGCCGGCAATTGTATATTTACAACCTGTGCTTTGTACAAGGTTCTTCTAGGGAAAAGGAGACAGTGGATAAGACTTTTATGTACACATGGACAGAAAACGAGTATCACAAGGGCTCCAGTGAGATCGCCTCTGCCGTCTATCACAGACTCACCAATACGGACTTCTCTGGCATAGAAACACTGCGATTAGTATGCGACGGGTGCGGGGGGCAGAATAAGAATCGCATCATCATCGCAGCGTGTGCTACATGGTTTCTGAATGCACCCCGTACACTGACGTCCATCGAAGTGATATACCCAGTAACAGGACATTCCTTTTTGCCTAGTGATCGAGTGTTTGGCAGAATCGAGCAGGTATTAAGAAAAAGGGAAACTGTCACAAATCCGACTGAGTATAAAAACATTTTTGAAAGATTTGGGACCGTTATTGATATGGGAAATGACTGCCTAGTCTCTGACTGGAAGACAGAAGCAAATAAGGTGTTCAAAATCACTGGCTCGTGGCACTTCAAATTTAATGTTAGTAAGCGTTTCATTCTAACAAGGTCCAATTCACATCCCATGAATAACGTGTTAGTCCGTGGAGAGCCTTATTACAGGACTGATGTATGCGTGGCAAAAAGGGTTTGTAAGCCAGGCAAGAATGTGGGAATGATTAATCCAGCCGTAATCAGGAAGGGTGTTGAAGTTAACCCTTTGAAATTACGGGACGTTACTAAATTGCTTGCTAAACACTACGGTGACCAATGGAAAACCCTCAAAGACCTACGATTTTTCGCCGACTTGATCGAGATCAAGCAAGATGAAGCAAACCATGATGAAGGAACCGAGGGACTTATTGAAGAATATGGCTTGGTGGAAACTGAGCATCTCATTGTTTAAACACCATTGTTGTGGAAAATTGTACTATATCATAATTCCATGGAATAGACCAAAAATACTTTTCTCTCCAGTGTTAATATTCTTATTTCACCCTTTTCAATCCCGATTCCAGATATTCAGGCAAAACAATCGATGCTATACTTGTATTTTCAATGGGTGAGATGCAAAACCGGCAATCTCCAATTTTTATTGCCCTCCTATTAATATATTATCATATATTCTAGTTCATTCATGCACATAATGTCATTTATAAATCAAACAATACATTATAGAGCAATAACCATAATATTATATCACTTAGTTACTGAGGTATAAGAAATTCGTTTCTCCTGTAAAATTGGAGTCAGTGGAGATAGCCGGTTTTGCATCTAGACCCCTCAAATAGTGTGTTTAAAGGCCTTTTGCCTGATCCTTTACCTGTTCCTCTTAAGAAATCAGTACTCTTCATGTATAGTGTAATTGTATGTTAACAAGTTATGTAAATGTTCAGCCCCTTAAAACATGTAATTCGAACAAACCAATAAGAAGGAGAGGAATAAGACTCAAAGTTCGATTTTGATGGATTCTGTCACAATAGCTAAAAACTGGCAATGAAAATAATGTATTTAAACCTAAAATTATAAATCATATTCTTGAAATTGTGTGTAACACATCTAAAATGCTTATATTATTGTCATTATTAAATACAGAGACGCTATGAGAGATGTAAGCTTTGACTTGTAATGCTTATAGTGTAAGAAGAATAGGGTAAAGTGAGGAAAATTAGTTTATCAAGCTAAATATTGGTGGAGAGGTTCCTTGAATAGCCTGGATAAAAATATAAAAGTCCCAAAAAATCCCTCTTGGGGAACATGCCGCCATCTTGGATTTCGTATCCAGTATCGCACTGAACGTCATAACTCGATACCTAAGGGAGATAGGGACATGCGGTTTGGTTAGGATAACTTACCAGAACGCAGGCTATCAGTTTAACACTACTTAACGTAGATAACAATCGAAATAGTTATTATAAATCACTTAAACTCTCATAGGGTAGCGTTAAAATCCATCTTGATGTTCAATATCGATTTTTCACTTTTTACAGTTATGGGATTGAAAAAAGTACTGAAATAAAAGTTGTTAAGCACATCAAAACGCACAAAAATATGTGATCAGCACTTTCGTAAACCCAAAATTACGAGTGTGAGAAGTTGTCAAAGATGCACATGCAACTCGAGGAGCGGCGCGCCGAGGAGGGGGCTTCTCAAATCCGGTACAACTGGTGAAGTAAAGATATTCTGTAGGCGCATCTATGCCCCTTTTTTAATGATAAGTAAAAATTTGACACTTTTATATAGAAGGATAGCATCTTATAACCTAATAAATAATTTAAAAAACAATAATTAATTTGTTAATACAGTAACTTAGCGCTTTAAAACTCTCTTTCTTAGCTACGTATATTATATTTATATAGAAAAGGAATGATAAACGTTACTATTAGAAAAGAAATTAAGCAGATATTTGCTTATTTGCTATCTTATACCACACCTTCAACACACTAATGTTTAAGCACATTACAATTTCTTTTGTACAAACACGAAAAACATTGAAAAGAGGATATTCTGCTGCCACGGGACGCTGTAGTGCGGTGTGCCTGTAAAGGAATAAAGCCAACTATTTTAACGTACGCGTTTAATATTGGTCATGTGTTGGTAAAACAAATGTGACACTTGCCTTAATATTGACGCTTTTTCTTTGGTAAGGTTGAACTTTCAGAAGAGTCTACTCTGCGGCGAAGAGGTGGCGAGGATCTGCATGGCAATTCTTCGGGGTCGTCCTCCTGTTCCTCACTCACCATATCGTCAAGAGTATCTGGCTCTGGCATGTTAGAACAACCATCACCAGTGCAAATGCTGCACATTGCTGAACAGGAGAGACCTTGTCTTCGGCAACCGCAAGATCTGCTGCCGCATCCTGTTTTGCACTCTCAGCTGATGAGGTTTAGGAGGAAGTCTGGTGCGGGAGGAGATTCTGTTGGAGTCAGTAAAAATTTGCAGATTCTGTTCTTCTTCCATCCCCTCTCTATAGGTGGAAGAGGGATTCCGCGCCATTCCTGCACTTGGTGGTAAACTCTTAGGCTATGCTGTCGAGATGCTGCTGATGTTGGTGGAAGACTTGAGAGGTCGAAGTCTGCATGGAGACGTCGTTTGGCAATGGTCTTAAGGTACTGACTATACCTTGTCTTGTTTAGGCTATCTGTAGTTCTACCTCCGTATAATGCTACGAAGAATTCTTCCCCTGCCAAAACGATCTCTTCCACTGCAGCGTCTGCGCTGTTAAAAACAGCAATTCTTTGGCGAAGACCTGGGTTATTGTTTAAAGTCTTGAACGCGTGTACCCCCTTCCTGTAGGGAGCCGAAATTGTGTCGCAACCGGACATGGCATGGAGGAAGAGAAGATTGTCGGTCATGTCCCCAAGAGCCTTCTGCAATTCCGTAGAGCCAAAGAGTTTCTTCGGATGGGCTTTTGTTGGTGGCACCAGCATATAGACGTTTCTATCGCGTTCTGCAAGGCTCGAAAGAAATACCAACAAATCGGTATCCTCTCCAACAATTGCCACATGACCTCCCTTCTCTGCTTCCTTGATCGCTGTTGTCACGATGAGACGATCAGCATCAGACATGGCATGAATAGCTGGAATCCCCTTTTCTTCGAAACAACGACCTAAAATGGTGACGAATCTTGATTTGATTGAAGTATTGGCTAGGAACTGATTCTGCGACGAGACCACTTGCACTTCCAAATCCACCAAAACTTCAGAAGATGACGTCTTGGCACGTCGTCTCATATGCTCCACGTCTTTCGTCGAACACCAAGTTACAATAGCTTTCCCTTGATAGTTTGCCTTGATGTACGAAATGTAGTTCTTACAAACATCATCGAAGGTTCCCGATTTCGGCAATGCCACCCGGTGCAGGAGATCTCCACCGTCAAACACGTAGGTAAGGTCTTCGGGAAGACGGGTCATTGGTGCACACAACTTCTCTATCACTGTCCGTAAAGTTGATTTTGTACCTTTTCTGATAGTTGAAGCATCGAACAGCGCTGGCGGCAATAAAGCCAACTCGTTTTCAAAGCAAGATTCAAGGTTCTCTTCATTGCGAGCGACACACGCAATTCGATGAAACAGCTAGTTCGGATTTACAGGCACGGTCTCACCTCGGACAACAAGAGCTGCAAGAGTGACAACTTTGTCCTTTCCTTGGAGTTAAACTTCGACGAACGATTTCCCTTCCAGTTTCTTCAAAGTTGCGGTTCCTATCTCCCAAGCTGAGTCGCAGGTCACCGTTTCGTCACCTATAACACCGGTTGATTAGGACACCAAAATATCCTGAGGTTTGTCGAAAGGAGAATGTATACGTAGCCATTCTGTGAATTTTTCGAGATGCTTGAACTCTCGCCTTTGGCAAGCTTGCCCAAGTTCCACGTGTTGCATAGAATTTAATGATAAAATCGTTTTTGATGTAGGACATTTATAAAGTACAGGAAACGGCATTAACTTTTAAACCAGATGGTAAACATCGGCAAAATAAGCATAAAGGGACAGTTCAAACTGAAACACACATTTTTCGTTTTTATGATTATTTTCTGTGGCGTACCGTTTAAGATAAATTTTATGATAAATGTTACCGTAAAGATGTTCATTTCGGCCGGCCACTGCTATGCAACACAGGGAAGGTGGAGTGGGGAAACGAGAGCGCTCTGACGGCGCAGCGGCAGAGATGTCGTTCGGCAACGCGTGGACGGACAGTCCATTCTTAGTTTAATTACATACGAGCGTAGCTCAAAAATACTTAATTATTAAAATTAAAAGGAAATATTCCTTTCTCTTCATACATACAATATAAGTACCGGTAGCTAAGAAAGAGAGTTTTAGAACGAAAAGTTACTGTGTTAACAAATTGTATGTATGTATGTATGTCTACCCCTTATTATTCCCGTTTTCCAACGGGGTCGGGGATGAGATGCGATGGAAGTCTTTGTGGCGATGGTTTTTACGGCCGGATGCCCTTCCTGACGCCAACCTCATGAGAGGAGTTAATGAGAGATGAAATGAATGACGGTGAATGAAACTGGGCAAGGATGTGGAAGGAAGCGGCCGTGGCCTGTCAGAAGGTACCGTCCCAGCATTTGCCCGGTGTTGAAAATGGGGAAACCACGGAAAACCATTTCAAGGACAGCCGACGGTGGGGCTCGAACCCACGCGTCTACCGAGTCAGCAGAGAGCTTGGCCCCATGACCTAACACTGCGCTTTAGCCAGCGTAGCCACTACTGTCGGTTACTGTGTTAACAAATTAATTATTGTTTTTTTATTATTTATTAGGTTATAAGATACTATCCTTCTATATAAAAGTGTCAAATTTTTACTTATCATTAAAAAGGGGCATAGATGCGCCTACAGAATATGTTTACATCACCAGTTGCACCGGCTTTGTGAAGCCCCCCTCCTCGGCGCACCACTCCTTGAGTAGCATGCGCATGTTTGACAACTTCTCACACTCGTAATTTTTGGTTTACGAAAGTGCTAATTACAAATTTTTGTGCGTTTTTATGTGCTTAACAACATTTATTTCAGTACTTTTTTCAATCCCATAACTGTAAAAGGTGAGAAATAGACATTGAACATCAAGATGGCTTTTAACGCTACCCTGTGAGAGTTTGTCTAAGTGATTTATAATGACTATTTCGATTGTTATCTACGTTAAGTAGTGTTAAAATGATAGCCTGCATTCTGGTAAGTTATCCTGACCAAACCACATGTCCCTATCTCCCTTAGGTACCGAGTTATGACGTTCAATGCGATGCTGGATACGAAATCCAAGATGCCGGCCATTTTTCCAAGATGGCGGCATGTTCCCCAAGAGGGATTTTTTGGGACTTTTAGTATTTTGATCCAGGCTATTCAAGGAACCTCTCCACCAATTTTTAGCTTGATAAACTAATTTTCCTCACTTTGACCATATTCTGTCTAATATTCCTGCACTATTAGCAGCTTCAGTCGTTTGGTGGTTCCATGAGATCTGATAAAAAAAAAAAAACAGTGAGAATTTTTTTCTTTTGTGCAGATAATGTCTATATATATTTCGAAATAACTTGCCCTCGTATTGAAGCACAAGATCGTCAGGGTCGTCAACGTCGATGCTCTCCTCTGGGCGGTTCGCACATCCGTGACCAGCGCAGTATCCGCACATTGTTGTGCAGCGTAGGCCACTCAGTAGGCAAGCGCATTTGCACTCACATCCTGCACATAAGTGTCGTCGTCTACTACCGGAGGTGCATTTTTAGCCAGGGAATTCTCGAAGTTGATAGTTTCTTTGTACGTAGCACATACTCCACATCCCGATAATACGCCAAGAAGAAGCTTCGAGCCGAACCTCCTGTGAAGATGGACTCCGAGACCAAGCTGCAATGGCGAGACAAACGATCTTGGTCGGGCGGTTGCAATAATTGCATGGGCGATGTTGATTGCCTTTCTTTTCGTAATTGTGTCATTGTCGAATGGTTTTCTGGTCTTTACAATAGTCCGTATCATTGTTTGTAAAGTCTCGGGTACCAATCTTCTCGTCCAGAAGCAATATCTTCAGAAGAAGGATACACAGAGCAGCCGTAAACACGGGATCGAATGTCCTGTCGAATGATGTTGGCTGCAGTCTCGACGATTATCGTCCTTTCCTCCTCGGGATTATAGTTATTAGTTATTGTTGTTTTAAGGGGCGGAACTACGAGGTCATCTGCCTCGGGATTGCACTTTCTGGAACTGTACCAATTAGCCGTCAAAATCTTGTTTGCTGTTCCTAGGAAACAAAGAACGTTAGACTTTCCAACTTGTTCCGCTATGACAATTTGGTCTCCGTAATGATATTGCAGTTTCCTTTTCAGATTTTGCTCGCTATAGAGCATTTCTTCTGGGGAAGAAGTCTTCATAAATTCGATCAACTCGACAAAGGTGTATTGACACTCATCGTTATTCTCTATATATTCACACAGTTTCTCAAAAGCTCTAAGCTTGCTGGGATCCTCGGGACGGCGGGCATTTCCGCTGGAAAGTCCAAATGTTTGCGGAAAGTGACCTGGGCGGTCAAAATACGCGTAGCACTTACGATGATAACGAGCTTCCGCTGCCACTAGCTCAACCTACGTGCTCAATCTCAACAATACTTTTTCTGCCCAAGCGTCAGAGCGTCCAGAAGCCATAGAGCGCACAGTATTTATAACGTGGACCATCGTAATTACGCTGTAAAGTTCTTGTTGATCTGAGTGTTTATTATTGTCATCACAGGTGATCTCGCATTCGCAAAACATGCACTGGCGTTTAAAATCAAAACCGTCAAACGAAGAACGAGCCTTTCTTTCAACTGGTTCCTCTTGCGTATCATTCGACAGCTTAGGAATACGGCGAGTATATTCATTCCTACAGTTGACGTGCACTGTAACACTGTTCAAGTTGCCGATTAGAGCGGCAATGCCGTCATTGCGAGCTTCACTATACCGACGAATGGTGTCAATCCCTCTTTGTACACTAACCTGCTCACCACCGTTTTCCCCTCGACACAAAATAGATACACTGTCCATTTCGGAGAAATAACCGACACTTCAACCATTAACTTGCAATATTTGAACAGCAACACCCACTGTAATAGGATAGGTGAAGTAAAAAATCCATGCGAAGACCACACTTAACACACACAACACGCCTATGCTTTCATAGTTTTTCCATAAAACTTTCAACACTTTCTCAATCCGTGTTTCTGCCTTCAACCAAGTAACGGATTATCACCACAGACCACTCAAATTATCATTTAGAACACACACAACATTCATAAAACACATCACTATTTTCGGTTTGAACTCCACGAACGGACAAACAACACTGCCGCATTCCAACTCGCCGTACAGGAGACGACAACAATGCCCGTCGCCTTCTCATAAACTTATATCGAGACCAGCGGTACCAACCTCCTTTTGCACAGTGTTATATAAGCACTTTATTCCACTTTAACACTAAAACCACAAATACAAACAAAAACAAGACTTGAAATGTTGTGTTACTATTAGTTTTGAATTATAAAACGTTGCAACCCAACATTCATTTCCATTTAATACAATCCATAGTCAAGTTATTCTTTGTCTATGCTCAACTTCTCAGTGGTATAGTTTTTGCATTGCTTTTTATCAGACAAGTAATCTTAGCGAGTATGTTTTCCCCCTTTCTTAGTGTAACCAAACATTGCAGCGAAACCTGACAAAACGTAAGATACATAGTTATTGTTTTGAAAACCGGCGCATGAATGCATATTCTAACCGCAGACTGAGCACTTTGGCGGGCAGCAGTTACGTGTCGCAAGAAATTCAGATGTGGCATCCGGCTGATTTTTTTCTTAAAGTAAGGGATGGTTCATGATATAAATAACATGTATAGTTTGTATATTCATTTTATCTTTAGAATAACTCTTATTCCACCAATTCAGGTAACTTTACTAAGTTAGTGCGTAAAAACAGCTCAAAATCGAGCTTTAAACACACTATTTATATTATTAACAGTACTAAAATAAATTAAAAAGCTGTAAGAATGCGTCTAGCATATCTAATTAATGTTTCCGAGACTTTGACAGTAAAATCTGGTCAATTGGACACTAGTCTGACCTCGCTAGGTCCACCTAGTTCGAAAGCTATAGCCAAGAACGGAAAAATCCAAGATGGCAGCGGTTCTTTTCAAGATGGCGGCTTTTGCCCAGCTCGGATTTTTTGGGACTTTTGAGATTTCGTTTAGGACATTGTTCTTAACGTTTCCACCAATTTTCAGCTTATTATTAATTTTGTCCGAGTCAGAGGTCAATTTTGTCTAATTGCGCTGGACTAACGTCAAA
Source organism: Meconema thalassinum (assembly GCA_946902985.2). NCBI lineage: Eukaryota > Metazoa > Arthropoda > Insecta > Orthoptera > Tettigoniidae > Meconema > Meconema thalassinum. The sequence continues at coordinate 568,466,377 of OX336390.1, read as the reverse complement.
TAGAATTTTCTTTTGCTGAAATTTAATAACCAAAGGATACCGACTGACGATCAAAATCTCCTTTGTTATGTTATTAGGATGATATGCTAAATATACCTTAGCTAGTCTGTTAATATATCATTGAAGTTGCGTGGATTCTTCCAATTCGCAGACTCCAGTCAACGGAATGAACAAGTTCCACTGAATCCTTACACAACTAGCGGCTTCGGTGGCGTAGTTGGTAGCATGCTGAGCTTCTATGCCCAAGACAGCGGGTTCAAACCCGGCTGAAGCCATCGGATTTTTTAAGAACGTTAAAAATCCCTCAGTATGACTTCCTTCGGAGGGGATGTAAAGCCGGCGGTCCCATGTCATAGATTTATGGCATGTTAAAGATCTTTCCACTAATTACACCTGTGTGAAACTAAATTGGATAGGTTAAGAATGTAAACAACGCTCTTAGGTTGCTACGTTCGTTGCCAAGAGCCGACTGCGGTGGCGTCTAGTAGCTAGTTCTGAACTAGGCCTAGTAGTCGTTGTCGGTGGCATTTGGTGGCAAAAGTAGGAACTATTTGAAAATTCAAAGTTGCAGTCCCTACTTGAATTAAAAAACAGATACATACACTAATACAGTCATCACAATTAACACCGGTTATCAGACAGATTCTACACACACCCAAAGTACACGGGGCTACATGACCGCGTTGTCGCAGCCCCTAAACTATGGAACCAACCAACCAACCACAACTAGCCTCAGTGCCTTCAGGCAGCGCCATACTGCCCAAGCGAGAACGAGCAATAATGTCGAGAACTATCGTTATCGAGCCCACATTATCGGTAATACCAGTTCCGGAACCAGCGTTTCTGTTCTTCATTCCCGTCCAACGAGACCGATCGGAACTCAAGAGCTTTTTGCCCGGCTCTAGTCTCCTTAACCCGGTTCATGAGATATTGATGTTATTGTCAATCTATGTCTACATGGACAATTCTCACCAGGCGCGTCCATGTCGCAGGTGTGGGCAATGGTACTATAGTGGGAGCTATAGTAGCGGGTAAGTTCTGGTGGGGACCCAGTCCTGTGGGGTATATCACAGGTCCCAAGCACAGGGTTACGTGTGAAGACCTTAACGGCAGCAAAGATGGAGAAGTAAAATTAAGTACGGTGGAGCTGGCGGAGGAGGCAACCCATACATCTAGGGGTTAATGTAGATGGAACCCAATGCCTTATGGAAAGAGGAGGGATCCCCAAAGGCTAAGGGAGTAAACCCTGACAGAAAATCCTCCAATGCATTAGGCCTAGCAAGCCAGCAGAAGAGCTATTGAATGTATTGCTTTCGAAATTAAAACAAGCCTCAGAAAGAAGAAGAAAAATACTAGCAATGACATGTCTTTGGTCACGGTTGCAATGTATGATGGTAATACTGATGTTCGTGCAAGCACTGGACGAAGGACCAAAACCCGATTTGGAACAATTAATTTATTAACATTAAATGGGAAAGAAAATGAACTAATACTGCAGACATGATGGAGAGATGGAGACATCCTGGGATTGAGCGAAACTAAATTCATTCATTCATTTTCAATTGGTGGTGTGTCCCCCGGTGGTTAACTGGATATGCATAACAAATAAATAATTATAACAATTGAATAACAATTAAACTGGAGTATTTACACAAATAGTCAGTCTTTTCTTAAACACATCTATATGTTTGAGAAAAGGCTCTAAGACTGCGGCAGGTAGAGCGTTCCAGTTATCAATGGCATGGTTTACGAAAGAATATTTACCATAATTTATTCGCTGTGGTCGGCCCGTAACTTTCAAAAGATGATCACTCCTACTCATGTAAGTGGGCTTTCCCATACGTTTGCAAAGCTCACCCAATGCTGGTTGATTTGTATACGCGTTGTATATAGCGCAGAGTCTAGATTTCATCCTCCTAGCTTCAAGTGATTCCCACCCAAATTTCTTTAACATACGGCTCACACTGCTCCTGGTATTAAAGTCACTGAGCACAAATCTAGCGGCCTTTCTTTGTACCATTTCCAACTCATTTATGAGCCCTACTTGATATGGATCCCAAACCGCCGAGGCGTATTCCAGAATAGGTCTTACAAGTGACAAATATCCTAATTCTTTAGCAGAGGTACTACTTCCTTTTAATACCCTCATTACAAAGTGCAGGGATTTGCAAGCTTTAGAAACTACACATCCTACATGACTACTCCATTTCATATCATTCCTTACGTGAACGCTCAAATATTTGCAAGAATCTTCTTCTATAAGGCATCCAACGTTTAGAATGAAGCACTGGTTAGATAGGGATATTCTTCTGTCTTTTCTGTTGCACGCGAGACATGTATGACGCTGTCATTTTCTAGCACTCCACTGTTGCCATATCAGTCGAAAACTTTTCATCGTCGAAAAAACAGCATATTCGGGTAGAACTATGTTTTGCCGGTCTTTTTTGTCCTATATTAGAACTACGTAAACTTGATAGAAATGCTAGAAAAAGTAGATATCCAAATTTTTTTTTAAACTATAAACTGAGTCCCCTTTTTAGTAAAATCGATCTTATATCATGTTGCATTGACTTTGTGATGCCTATTTTTCACACACATGTAGCTAAATGTGCCGTCTTGATGATGGATTATTGAAATATTTTATACTGGCAATATTACAATTTTCATGTAGGTAAAACTTCTGAATATTCTCCCATAACCGCATAGCAGCATTGAAAAAGTTCGCATGCTGCCAACTTTTCTATTTTTAAACATAACCATCTCATGTCAGTTTGAGAGTTGTAGACGAATGTTGGAAGAAGTTTTCTACCTGCCTACCCAGAGTGTAGGTTTAATTGTTTACACAGGCCGAGCTGTTCATTGACCGCGGATTATAAAAATGAAGTTTCGAAGGACAGTGGGGTGCAGCTTGCTACTCGCCACGAGGTTGTGACAAGTTCACATGTTGCTTCGATCTCGCACGACTCGCGTCAAGAGATTTGCTCGCTGTTCGAATGGGGTAGCATCATACTAGGAGATAATATACAACATTTATAAAGATGTCGCCAACTAACGAGCTGATTTATTTAAGAAGAACACCATTCTCGAACTATTTTTAATTTTGGTTTTTCAACAAAACAGCAACAAAGAACATTCATTATCTCACCATACTCCAATTCAACAGGAATGAGAAGTTTTAAGAACGCATGTCAACATTTTCATCTGGAGCGATATATGCACAGTGACTTAACCTTTTAATAAATAAGAAGGTTTTATGTTATTAGTAGAATATTGGACCTATGGACAAAGTTTTATGTGTTTTAACTAATTTTAACGACGCATCGTATTTTAACGTGTAGTATCAATATTTAGTCTGTACTATGTTAATGTCAGTGTTAATTTTATTGTATGCGATTGATAGTGTGTATCTTACTCGTCTATGTCAAACTATGTATTTGGGCTGAAGAAGAACATAATAATGTTCGAAACATTACCTAATTGGTTAAATAGATAATTAACAATATTGTATTGAAAGGACGGAAATTACTAATAGTGTTCTTAGTAAATAGTATGCCTCTCACCAAGGCGGTCCGGGTTCGATTCCCGGTCAATGCATGTGAGATTTTCGATGTGAAATGCCATGTCCTGTGGTTCGGATTCCACGTAAAAAGGAGGTCCCGTGGCTCATAATCACAAGATTCACGGTCACGTAAAACTACAATCTTCCTTCCTTCCTTTTCTTAGTAAATATATTCAATACGGACCTAAAAATGGAGAACAATGCCCTTCGATATATTGTAACGTAATTTTTGTATTAGCTTTACAATTGCTGACTGGTTTATTTGGAAAATGGGAGCCCCTGATACACCGTTAAGGTCCAACACACAGCTATTGGATTTATTGAACACACTACCGTAAAAGACATTTAATTCATTAGCAATGGCCTGTTTCTCAGTAATTAATTTACCATCACCGGACATTATCATCGACAAATTATTTGAATTTGCCTTTCATCTCCTAACATAACTGTAAATTTTTTTCCACCCATCGCCTCCCGAACCAAGTAAACCTTGCATATAATTGTCATGAGCAGCCCTCTTTTTTTAAGACGAGCTCTCTTGATAAGGACTTAAATTTCAACATATTCGTGTCACTATCATGTCTTTTATTATTATTAATCGTGATTGGTCACATTGGACCACTTGAGTCGTTCCACAATCACTTCTTCTATGAAGGTAGTACTGCTTGGTTCTTGCGCTCTTTCCAGTACTTTTTCATTCTTTCAGATCGGGATTTTCTCAACTCATCTGAAATCTCCATAGGCTTTCTATGTGTCATTTCTGCAGAAAATTTGTGAGTTTTAAGAATGGTGTTAATTTTATTTTTCTCCTCGGCATCTGTTATCTTGAGTCCAACTGCTTTGAGATCTTGTTGGATTTCTTGGATCCATTTTCCTCCAGTTTTCTTTCCTAGATTTCTCATCACCAGTTGGCGTACAATTCTGTTTTCTGGAAGCCGTAAGATGTGAAAAAAAATATGAAATTCTTTTCTTCTTCATTGTGCTGGTGATTGGATCAATCTCACGATAGACAGTTTCATTTGGGAGAATCCTCCCGATTCCCTCAACCAGATACTTTTTATTTATGCACGTTCTAATGATTCTTCTTTCCGTTTTGAAGAGCTGATCAGTTCTTTGTTCATTTTTAATTTGGAACAGTGTTTCACAAGCATAAGTGGCTTCTGGGAGAGTTACAGTTTTATAATGTTGGATCTTAGTAGTTATTGATAGGCATTTTTTATTATATGTTGACCAGGTTAGAGATTGTGCCTTTTTCATTTTATTTGTTGTATTTATCAAGTTACTTTTTCGTTTAAGTTATGTGTTATAATTTCTCCAAGATACTTAAATTGAGGAACTAGGTTAATTTTATGATCATTTATATAGACTTCATTTATATCTACGGGTTTCATAGGCATGATCTCAGTTTTTTTTTCAAAGGATATCTGTAATCCTATCCCTTGAGCAATTCCTTGGAGACTAGTGATCTGAGTACAAACCTCTTCCTTGTCTAGTGCTAAAAGAGCCAAGTCATCTGCAAATCCTAAGCAGTTTATTTTTATTGATGGTTTTGTTCCAATTTTGATCTTAGAAGGGTTTTCCTTTTGCCAAACCTTCATGATATAATCAAGAGCCACATTGAAAAGCAGAGGGGATAATCCATCACCTTGTCTGAGACCAGTTTTTACTGTGAAAGCTGTTGATATTTCTCCCCTAAATTTAACTTTCGAATTTGTGTTTGTTAATGTTAATTGAATGATTATTATCAATTTAGGATGGAGACCGTATGATCTGAGGACTTTTAGCAGCGTCAGTCTATGAATACTATCATAGGCTTTCTTGAAATCTATAAAAGAGTTGCTTATTTCTGTTTTTGTAATATTCCATTATTAATTTCAGGCTAAGGATTTGGTCTGGACAACTTCTGTAAGGCCGAAATCCTCCTTGATATTCTCCAAGTTGTGGTTCCAGAATGTTTTTGATCCTGATGTAAATTATGCGAGAGAAAATTTTATATGTGCAGTCCAGAAGGGTAATTCCTCTGTAGTTATCTGGGTTCGTTTTGTCTCCTTTCTTAAATAATGGATGGATTATTCCTTTGGTCCAGGACTAATCGCAGAAAGCCGATAGATGTGACAGCTTTTCCAGGAGAAGTATTTGATGGGGACAATAGAGCTGTGGTGGCAAAATTTAGATGGGAAAAATTGGAAAACCTAAAGGTGATCAGAGAAAGTAAAATAAAAGTATTGTTACGGCTGTGAGTTTGCTTTGTCGCCTCGCCGCGTTGAGTCACAGCTGCCCCGGGCTGTGTGTGCTCTGCCTCAGTGTATTACGTGCACGTTACGCAACGGGCTGCGAAGTGAAAGGGATGGTCCAGAATATTCGTGACCCAGCCAGTGAAGGAAATCTCGAGAAGCCGTGTGACCTGGACGATTCTAGAATTCATTGAGTCACCAGCCTGCTATATAAGCGGCCTCAACAGTGAGGGGACCGAGTTTTTGAGGACAGTGTTCTTGAGCGAGTGTGATTTCACTGAGCGACAGAAGTGTGGTGACGAAGTGCCGTGCGAGTTACGAAATCCAGTGACATTGTTTCCCCAGCTTGTGGACAGCGAAACAGCGTGTAGCAGGTTATCGTAAGTAACTGTAGTTTGTGTACATGAGGAAGAGGTGCAGGTCAAGGCCACCGGACTCATTAAGACGGTTTAACTTCTGTGGTTTGTTGACAAGTGAAAGGGGCAAGAGCGCTCAAGGAAGAGACTTGAGGAAGCTGGAGTAAGGTTCTAATTGCTTGTATTTGCTGTTGAGTGGTGTATCTTTCTGGCCGCAATAAAGTTAATTATTTCTTTAAAGGAACAATCTGTGTTGTGCTTCAACCCACCGTAATCCAGTTAACAAAAGTGCCACTAGGGGGGGTGGCACGCAACAACTGGTGTCAGAAGCCGGATTACGAACTCAAGCACAAGCCCTGACGGTCCTGGTTTCAAAACCCAAGCAGGTCATTTTCTCTAATTTTCCTGTGAGTGCATGCCCTTTACAAGACAAACAACTAAAATGGAGGCGCAATTGGCAGCATTGCTAGAAAAGTTAAGTGGCATGGAAACCAAGATGGAAGACGGCCAGAAGAATTTAACCAAGGACCTAACTGCCAAATTAGAAGACGGCCAGAGGAAGATGGAAGACGGTCAAAATAAGTTAGAGGAGGACCTGAAGAAGATGGAAAATGGCCAGAAGAACTTAGCCAAGGACCTGAAGGATGGCCAGAAGAAGATGGAAGACGGCCAGACTAAGCTAGCACAAGACCTGAAGAAATTAGAACAGGGCCTACGTGAGGAAGTCACGGCAGTGGAAAAGAAATTCGACGCCTTACAAGTGGAAGTTGCCGAGCTGCGCCGACGCCCGCTGATGGGGGTGGAGGAGAAATTCAACGCCTTACAAGAGGAAGTTGCCGAACTGCGCCAACACCCACTGACGGGGGTGGAAGAGAAATTCAACGCTTTACAAAAGGAAATTTCTGAGCTGAACCAACGCCCGTCGACGGGGATGGAAGCGAGATTCAACGCTCTTCAAGAGGAAGTTGCCGAGCTGCGCCGACGCCCGCCCACAGGTACACCGGGAATATCAGGAACGGGACAGAGCAGAGTGACGCCCCCAACCTTCGACGGAAAGGTCCCGTGGAGCACCTATTTACGTCAGTTCGAGGCAGCATGTTCAATAAACAACTGGAACAGCACGGAAAAGGCTACAGCTCTCATTGTAGCGCTGAGAGGGGACGCCCTTAACGTCCTTCAGGCCATCCCGACTGGATCCCAGGACTATGCTTCACTAATCGCCCATATGGAGTCTCGATATGGAGACAGCCATCTTCAGCAGGCCTACCAGATGCAGCTCCGGACCAGGGTACAAAAGAACGCGGAAACCCTGCAGGAGTTGGAGATGGACATCGCACGCCTCGTAAGGCTCGCCTATCCAACAGAGCCGGCCGACTTTCTGGAACAGATTGCGACGCAGACCTTCACCGACGGGCTACGGGACTCGGACACTCAACAGGTGCTGCGACTCGCGCGCAATAAGACCCTGGCAGATGCACTGAGCCACGCGCTTGAGTTCGAGACGGCAAAGCAGGTACCTAGAATGCACGCGCGGGTGCGTCAAGTGGACGTCGACGAACCAGCAAAAACCAATGTGACCAAGCCCCTGGCCGACGAATTGATGGAGGCGCTAAGCCGTTTCTTCGATAGTCGCGGCACCACCAGCAACGACACAGCCGGAAGACAACCGGAGAGGCGGCCCGGAAGAGGACTACCGACCTGCTGGACCTGCGGTAAGAAAGGCCACCTGAGCAAGGACTGCAGTGATCGCCGCCGCCGAGGGTATCAGACGGGAAATCAGTCGTCTGAAAACCGCGCGGCCCAGGGAAACGAGTATTAGCCAGCCTTGGGGGGCAAAGGTTGGCTTGTGACAGTCGTCAAGCCCCGGCAGTCCAAGTGCGTGTGACGAAGTTACGGAGGGACAATAGCAGCCTGATGGTCGACGGAGTCGTCAACGGAGAGAGCTGGCCCATGCATCGAGCATCATCGTCAATCCCACCGTGATCCCGAAGTGGAGAGTGCAACCCACACAAAGGAACCTCCAGCTAATAACCGCGACCGGAGAGACCGCACCGGTACATGGCGAAGCATCACTGGAGTTCGTCATTGCTCAACGGGCGATTAAGCATCCAGTGCTTGTGGCTAACGTATCATCGGACTGGACTTCCTGGACCAGAACAATATCATCTTGGACCTGAGTGCCAACACTCTGCACTTCGGTAGTGAGGAACTTGCTTTGCAACCAGCACATGGGGCCGTCGCCGCACGACGAGTAAGGCTGAGAGAGGACGTCATCGTTCCCGCCAGGACGGAAGTCAGCGCTGCCGTAATTGTCGGCGGAACAGCTGAGGAAGTGGCGGCTGTCATCGAGCCAAAATATGAGGACATCCAGACAAAAGGATTGCTAGTTGCCGAGACTCTCATCAACACGACGTCTCGGCCGTATGTCCGCCTGTCCAACCCGAACGACTACGATATTACGGTTCACCGGGACACCAACCTAGGTGTCTGCGAGCCCGTTACCTGGATTGCCCGCATCACAGACACGACGGACGGACACCTGCAGACGGACAACCGAAGAAGACGCGCCCTGCCAGAAGAACTACAGAAGCTGTACCAAGGATCCCAGGACCATTTAGATGAGGAACAATCACGCCAACTTCGGGACCTTCTACACGAATTCCAGGATGTCTTCTCCGTGGGGAGCAAAGACTTCGGTAGGACAAGCTTGGTCCAGCACAGAATCGACGTTGGGGGCAGCGCACCGATTAGGGCCCCATTCCGACGTGTCCCGCTCGCCAAGCAAGCTGAAGTCGACCGGATGGTAGAAGAGATGAAGGAGCAAGGAGTGATCGAGCCATCACATAGTCCTTGGAGTTCTCCGGTCGTGTTAGTGAAGAAGAAAGACGGTTCCACCAGGTTCTGCGTGGATTACAGGCGGGTGAATGACGTCACGAAAAAGGACAGCTACCCTCTACCCCGGATCGACGACACCCTGGACACCATATCAAGGTCAAGATGGTTCTCCACCTTGGATTTGAAGAGTGGCTACTGGCAGGTGGAGGTCCACCCTAGGGACCGCAAAAAAACTGCGTTCTCTGTGGGCAGCGGGCTCTGGCAGTTCACCGTCATTCCATTCGGTCTGTGCAACGCCCCTGCGACCTTCGAAAGGCTAATGGAGTCCATTCTGAGTGGACTACACTGGAAGACCTGCCTGGTCTACCTAGACGATGTCATCGTTCTGGGGAGAAGCTTCGAGGAGCACTACAGCAACCTGAAGGAGATCTTGATGAAGCTACGGGCTGCCCAGCTGAAGTTGAGCCCCAAGAAGTGTCAGCTCTTCCAGAAGCAGGTCCAGTACCTTGGGCATATCGTCTCCGAGGAAGGGGTGCGCACCGACCCAGAGAAGACCGCAGCTGTGAGGGAGTGGCCAGTTCCGAAGGACAAGTCTCAACTACGAAGCTTCCTGGGACTCTGCACTTATTACCGTCGCTTCGTGAGAGGATTCGCCGACATCGCCAAACCACACCATCGACTGACTGAGAAGGACCAACTCTTCACGTGGACAGCAGAATGCCACAGTGCTTTCGAACAACTCAAGCAGGCTCTGTGCACCGCGCCTATTCTGGCCTACCCCAGACCTGGAACAAGGTTCATCGTCGATACCGATGCCAGCGACGTTGGCATAGGGGGAATCCTGTCGCAAATAGTGGACGGCGAGGAGAGAGTAGTGTCCTACTTCAGCAAAGCCTTGTCAAAGCCAGAGAGGAACTACTGCGTCACCAGGAAGGAGCTGCTCGCCATCGTGAAGACCATTGAACACTTCCACAAGTACCTGTACGGACAAGAAATTCTCATCAGGACCGACCATGCATCCCTGCGGTGGCTCCTGAACTTCAAGCAGCCCGAGGGTCAACTCGCGCGGTGGTTAGAGAGGCTTCAACAGTACAACTTTGAGATCCAGCACAGGAAAGGCCAACTGCATTCTAACGCCTACGCCCTGTCACGAAGACCGTGCCCCGAAGACTGCACCTTCTGTACCAGAAGGGAGGAGAACACTGGGATACAGTGCCGAAGGACTACCGTGGAACTTCAAGGGAGCTGGAGCCGCGAATCTTTCACGCGGGCGCAAGCGGAAGATGATGACCTGGGACTGATAGCCGAATGGAAGAGGGCCTGTGCCCCCAGACCCGGGTGGAACATTGTGAGTGACTGCAGCCCAAAGTTTAAGTCCTACTGGGCGCAGTGGGACTCGCTGGTTGTAAGGGATGGCCTCATCTGCCGTACCTGGGAGAGCACCGATGGGAAGACATCTCGGGAGCAAGTCGTCGTTCCAAAGGCTATGACGGAGGAAGTCCTGAAGGAAGTCCATGGAGGATCATCTGGTGGTCACCTAGGGATAAAGAAGACCCTGGAGAAGCTGAGAGAGCGGTTCTACTGGATCGGATGCCGAATTGACGTGGAGAACCACTGCGCGAGGTGCCACGATTGCGCAGCCAGCAAGGGCCCAGGACGAAGACGACGGGGTCCACTGAAGACCTACAACGTGGGCGGCCCCATGGAGAGAGTGGCCATCGATGTCGCTGGGCCATTCCCGTTAAGCGAGGCAGGGAACCGCTACATATTGGTCGTCAGCGACTACTTCACCCAATGGCAGGAGGCGTATGCGATCCCTAACCAAGAAGCCGCGACGATCGCAGAGACCCTGGTGAAGGAATTCGTCAGCCGGTACGGAGTAACCCTGGAGCTGCACTCCGACCAAGGGAGGAACTTCGAGTCGCAGGTGTTCCAGAATCTATGCCAGCTGCTGGGAATCCGGAAGACAAGGACAACGCCGCTACACCCTCAGTCCGACGGGATGGTAGAGCGATTCAATCGCACCATCTAGAACCATCTCCGAGTAGTCGTCAGCGAGCACCAGAGGGATTGGGACAAACATCTTCCACTATTTCTCCTGGCCTACCACGCCGCCGTGCATGAAGCCACCGGGTGCACACCTGCCCGGGCCATGTTTGGGAGGGAGCTCAGTCTACCTGTCGATCTTGCCTTCGGCCGACCTGGAAATGATCCGGTCCCGGTAAGCCAGTATTGTCAAGAACTGGTCGACCAACTGGAGGACATGCACACGTTCGCGAGGAGGAAGCTGCGGATCGAGACCGACCGAATGAAGACCCGATACGACCAACAGACGGATGCTGGCGGATTCCACGAGGACGACCTGGTCTGGCTCTTCAACCCATTACGGAAGAATGGTCTGTCACCCATTATGGAAGAATGGTCTGTCACCCAAACTGCAGAAGTCCTGGGAGGGCCCGTACCGAGTCGTGAAACGGATCAACGATGTCGTCTACAGGATCCAGCGGAGCCCGAGGGCGAAGATGAAGATCGTGCATCGAGATCGCCTGGCAGCCTACGGAGGGACACAGACGGACCAATGATTGATCGGGACGATCAGCCTTTTAGGAAGGGGGTGGTGTTACGGCAGTGAGTTTGTTTTGTCGCCTCGCCGCGTTAAGTCACAGCTGCCCCGGGCTGTGTGTGCTCTGTCTCAGTGCATTACGTGCGCGTTACGCAACGGGCTGCGAAGTGAAAGGGATGGTCCAGAATATTCGTGACCCAGCCAGTGAAGGAAATCTCGAGAAGCCGTGTGACCTGGACGATTCTAGAATTCATTGAGTCACCAGCCTGCTATATAAGCGGCCTCAACAGTGAGGGGACCGAGTTTTTGAGGACAGTGTTCTTGAGCGAGTGTGATTTCACTGAGCGACAGAAGTGTGGTGACGAAGTGCCGTGCGAGTTACGAAATCCAGTGATATTGTTTCCCCAGCTTGTGGACAGCGAAACAGCGTGTAGCAGGTAATCGTAAGTAACTGTAGTTTGTGTACATGACGAAGAGGTGCAGGTCAAGGCCACCGGACTCATTAAGACGGTTTAACTTCTGTGGTTTGTTGACAAGTGAAAGGGGCAAGAGCGCTCAAGGAAGAGACTTGAGGAAGCTGGAGTAAGGTTCTAATTGCTTGTATTTGCTGTTGAGTGGCCGCAATAAAGTTAATTATTTCTTTAAAGGAACAATCTGTGTTGTGCTTCAACCCACCGTAATCCAGTTAACAAAAGTGCCACTAGGGGGGTGGCACACAACAGTATGGAAATTGAAAGACAAAACTGTACAGGAAGATTTTCAGGAGAGATTGAAGCAACAAATCCCAGTTACTGAAGTGGAAAACATAGAAGAGGAATGGTCCCACTTTATAGTCCAGGACACCTTAAATAAGTTACTAGAAAATCAACATGGCCACCACATTTGGTGTTGCCAACTTACATCATTTAACACCAAAAAGTCAGCACACACATCCATGTAACACGTATCGCAAATGATCCAAACTAAGTAAAGGCCCTTTTACGAAGATACGTTTTACATGAAGTTGTGAAGCAGTCCTTGCTCAAGTTAGGGACATCTCTGTCATCAGTCCTCGACAGTAACTCTTAAGCAGTATTATGGTAGTTAAGTTAACTTAAATTATCTCTTCTAGATTGATTTTTAAAGCATCATATAAAATGCATAAGAACAGAAACATTAATACTTACTCAATTATTTTCGCCAGGGAGCTAAAGATGAGCATGTTCATTTCTTCTTATAGGCTATATTTTTATAATTAGTCCAAAAATGCAGACCATTCTCTTTTAAGATGAGTGTTCAGAGAAGGATTTAGGAGTAGGAGAGAAATATAATAGTAGGGTATATATTAGCTTATTATTTCTTTATTTTTGATAAGTGCCGTACTCATTTCTTGCATGTATAGGCCTACATATATGAAGGCAGAATTGGGACAAGCTGTTGAAAGCCTATTGGCAAATCCCTATTGAGATGCAAGAAGATGGTTGATCCAATGCTTAGGCCTAAAACCATTCGAACTAGTCTTGGATTTTAGGGGCATCTCGAAGATTTCGTCTTGGAATGGTAGAAAGCAGCAGTTGGTTGATTTTGGGGCTTTGTGACATCATGGTCATGTAGATCTGTGTACTTGGGCATGTGGAATTTGTCTGATAACCTGTGTTATTGTGATGGCTGGATTAGTGTGTGCATTTATTATTCAGATGAGGATTTGGAACGAGGTGGCCATGGCCTTAAATTAAGAATCATATCGGCATTAGCCAGGAGTAGAAGCGTGGAAACCACTTCCAAGATGGCTAAGATGAGAATCGAACCCTCCTTTTCTCAGTTTTACCTCACGAGGCTGAGTGTGCCTTGTTCCATCCCTCAGACCAAAATTAAAATTTATTGGCAGAGCTGGAAATTGAACCTGGACCAACTGCCAAAAATGCTAGCCGCACAACGCGAGATGGTTGGTAGAAAAGTCTCCTGACCTCTCGTCCACCGGCACATTAAAAGCCACTTGTAGAAAATTCAATGAATTCACTGAGAAATTGACGAGTTAAGTACAGGTGTTGAAAGGCAAGCTTTATCGACGGAGTAATATCTCGAAAATTATAATTATAAGATACCAACACAAAACAATTTTCTGTGGAGAGCTGAGATATTTAAATTGCGAGAGCGGAATATATGAGAGAGAATTGAACTGAAGGCATCGTTGTCGCGAATGCGTACGTCCTCTACACTTCCACTCATTTCTAAATGATCATAATAATAGCATTATCATGACGAATAGAATACATAGTGTTATCACTGACCGAGTTCAAGTGCGCCCCGCTTTTGGCCAGCGCTAGTGGTGCAGACCCCCAACGCTACAGTCAACCACAGTCGGCTGTTCCAAAATGGGATACGCGCTGGCCTGCGTAAACCTCTTTACGAAGGCTGCGGTTACGCTGATTACATCAAATTTTCAGTGCATATTCTAAAATAAAATAATAGCCCGCCTTCAACGAAAAATGTTCAAGGCAAAACGACATATGTAATAGAGGTAACACTTCAGGAGTGATGAACCAAGTAGAATACTTAAATTAGCCTAAATACCTTGTGTAATGATGAATAATAATTATGGAAGTGACGTCCCAATAGATGTTTTCTCCTTCGCTGTCTGTAACCCACCCGCCACGCCCTTTTATAAAACGACATATACTGTAGTGAAATTTCAGATTAATTCTGTACCATGTATCACTCTTTTTTCTTTTCGCTTTCACTTTTATAATATATCATTTTCATACCTTATTTCATCTTTTGGTGGGAGGGGGGACAATATCAATTGTAACTACTAACCTTGATCACTTCTGCACCGGATATATGTGCTAAATCACTTAAATATGTGTTTTTATTGATTGTATATTTAACAACCGCAGCCATGTTCGACAGCATATATGGTATGTGAAACTGCCGCAGTGAGCGATCACATTGACGTCATTAGTTACCAACATATCCGATACTAAATAGGCCTACATTAGACGACACATGTAATGTTGTAATTATGTGAGAAAAAGAAATAAACGAGCTCTTCTTGGTTAGACGACTGACTGGACGAAACCATTGGTCGCTACTTGGTTAGACGACTGTCTGGACGAAAATTACCGATTGCACTACAAGCAAGGAGGTCTGGGCGTAAGCCCCAGGTTAGGTTTGTTTTGTATGTAGAACAGTATTTACCACTGTAATGAACGCTGATCGCAAGAATTTCATGTTTCGAACTAATCAGCAAAACCAGCGCCTCACTGCCTAAAAGTTATTGGACTAGGCACAAACCATGGGTTTGGATGAAAATTATTGATGCGTGTCTACCCCCACTGTGCGTGACAAAATCCAAGGGTGTTTGTATGGCCTAATGAATTAACAATTATTGGTCTAGACAAAAACAGCTTGCACAATCCATTGCGAACTGGTTCAAACTTGGCGCTATTTTGTTTCATGGTACCGCGCTTATACAAAGTAGTCCCGTAAGTGTAGGATTGGCAATACTGTACTTGTGCATAATTAACAGTAAAAATAGCAGACTCAGCTGGAATTCCATCTATATAAGTCGTGATCCTATTTGGGACATCCTGAGATCTGAAAAATGCACACTTTGTCACGAACCTAGAAGTAAAATGGATAAGGGGCACCTGCCACATTGCAACAAACTTGATGTTACTGCCAGAACTTCAGGAAACCTCACACAACTCTATTGGAATGCAAGAAAGCTGATGGATTGGAATCTGGGCTAGCCATAAGAAACAACAACAATGCTTTAATATAAAAAATTGAGGTAACGCGGGTCGCGTTAGCTAATATATAACACCCCCGGTTTTTGTCACGCATCAATAATCTTTACCCAGGCCAATGGTTTTGCCTTTTATTTCATTATTCACGTGTCGTGAATTTTAAGAATGTCCAAGCTGTGTAGTATAGGCCTACGAGATCTATGAAATTTTTAGTTTTCTATTACCGTATAATGTATAGCCTACAAATATAGTTACCTGTATGCTAATAATTCTAGCGCAGCCATCACAGCATACAGTCACAATCATGTCCGATGCAGGTGTATAAGCCACGTTCTACTTTCATTCAGAATTAATAATACAAGTAGGCTATAGCTGCGACCAATATTTATAACGTATTGCAACCAGTGGCTTCGCCCAAACCGTGTCATCTAACCAAGTAGCGAACAATGACTTTGTCTCACCCAACATTAGTACATCAGTAATTTTCACCCAGACATTCAGTGGTGCAGTAACTTATGTCGAGAACTAAAAGAGAGCTATGAGATATTGTTGGTATTCGCTGAATATTTGCATATGTGACTCCAGCGCAGTGCATATACCATGCACATGTGAGTATATGGCTCTTCAGAATGATGATTGATTCATGTTGCACAACCCTTGAAGTTCGTTGAAGGGCATCACACTACTCTGTCGCAACCATGACTGAAACAAATAAAAATAGGTCTAATATAAATATTTTATCTGCCTACTACTAAGTAGGCTATAGGTCAGTAGCCAAGTACATAAGTTATAAGCTTCATAAATAATCACCAATACATTCACTACCACCAACCGAGTGTGATTCATAGACTAGGCCTACTTCCAAGCTTAAGAGTTACATGTGCAATGTATTATAATATTATGGCTGACGGCATTTGGAAGTCGAGAATAATATACATTACTATATTAGAAGGCGAATTGAACCTAAGAATATATTCCCTAGAGAGAACTTACATAGGCTATATTTTAGGTTATGTTTGAATTAGGCCTATATGGAAAATGCAGTCGGAAGACTATTTCAAAATTTCCAAAGACCATTAAGGTTTTTTATTACGTTATTTGTGCTCTGACTGAATATAAAAATAAATAAAACAATGATTAAATAACTCTGTACTTTTAATTTTGTAGGTCTAGGCTAGGCCTACTTACTTAAATTGTAGTGATCTTCGTAGAGTTACTCCAATCCATCTCCAATATTGTTCTCGTGTTTTTTAGGCGTCATGATGAAATCTAAATCCTGTTGATGGTAAATAAATCTATCTATCTAAATAAGAATTTATCCAAAAATTAATTAAATAAAAGCTTCGAAACATCTCAGACAAGTGGATTTGACACACACATATCAAGAGTCTATAATAACTGTAAAAACTGTTGTAATCGATGTATATTAGTAGTACTTACCTTGTACAACTTGTTATAACTTCATTAGACTTGAATTTCCAAAGAAAACTGTGAAATTATTTAAATAATAAGTCATTAGTTAAAGTCGTAATTATAATGTTGGCTGACTTTGTGAAAAATGCATTCTGGGAGTTATTGCCAGAAACATGTCGGCAACTGTGTGGTACGGAATTTTACTGGTATTATGGTCTTTGGAGATGGCGAGATTTTAAGCAGGGTTGGCGACAATGTGCTCGCACCTGAAAACAACTTACCTTCAAGAAATGCAACCATAAACCAACATTTACGTAGGCATAGGGGACGGCTGTTAATGTTGCCTGCCCTGTTTTGATCTAGTAACTTATTTAAGCTGTCCCGGACTATAAAAAGGCATTTGTTGGTGCAGCAGAGAGTGCTTGTGGTAGGACGTCAACAAGAGTGAAAGAGAAGGAGACACCATGGTGGAATGAGGAAGTGAGGAAAGCAGTGAAAGAAAAGAAGTCTGCATGGAAAGAATGGAACCGAGATCAAACAGAAGAAAGCAAAAGGAAGTATCACGACAGCAAACGGAGGTGTAAGAAAGTGGTAGGAGAAGAAAAGAAGAAAAGTTGGGAAGAATTTACACGAAGAATGGAAACAGATGTAAGTGGCAGTAAAAGGATGCTGTATGGGCTTCTAAGAAGTAAGAGGAAAGAAAGAGTTACTACAAAGCTAGTGAAAAAGGAAGATGGAGAGTTGTTAACACACCCAGAAGAGATAAAGGGACGATGGAAGGAGTATTTCGATAAGCTATTGAATGTGAGCAATTGTACTGGTGAGATGGAAGTGACACAACCTGACTACTCTATAACAGAAGATGATATAACAATGCTGGAGGTGGAATTAGCAGTACAGAAAATGAAGATGGGAAAAGCAACAGGGGTGGATGAAATCAGTGTAGAAATGATAAAGGCTGCTGGACCTGTTGGTATGCAATGGTTGTATCGACTGCTAAAGTGTGTGTGGAAACGGAAATGTGTACCAGAAGACTGGGAGAAAGGGCTAATAATACAAGTGTTTAAGAAGGGGGACAAGAAGGTGTGTGATAACTATAGAGGGATCACCCTCATATCACAGATAGTAAAAATACTGGAAAGGATATTAGAAAGAAGAATGAGAAGAAAGGTGGAAGGAGAGTTGCAAGAGGAACAGTATGGCTTCAGGAGTGGAAGAACCACAGTGGACCCAATCTTTAGCTTGAGGCAGGTGATGGAAAAGAACTGGGAATATGGAGAGGATTTGATCATGACTTTCATAGATCTAGAAAAGGCATATGATAGTGTCCCCAGAGAGAAGGTATGGGAAACCATGGTTAAGAAGAGACTGGGAAGAGAAATGTTGGAAATGGTGCAAGCAATGTACAACAACTGTGTTAGCAGGGTACTGACCCCAGTTGGAAAGACAGATTGGTTTAGAAACAAGACTGGACTAAGACAGGGGAGTGTGCTGTCACCTCTCTTGTTCATAATGGTGATGGATGAAATTGTAAAGGAAACAAAGGAAGCATATGGACATAAAGAAATGAAGTTACTGTTATTTGCAGATGATATTGTGGTCTGGGGAAGGAACACCGAAGAAGTGCAAAAACAACTAGATGCACTGAACGAAAATATTCAGAAGTATGGCCTGAAAATCAGTATAGAGAAAAGCAAGACCATGGTGATGACAAGAGGGGAAAGACAAGGAAAGGGCACTGTGAAAATTGGACGTCAGAGTTTGGAAATTGTGGACACTTTCAAATACCTAGGAAGTGAATTGATGCAAACTGGTAGGTTGGACATGGAGATTGGCAGGAGAGTACAGCTGAGCAATGCATTCTATCAAAGTGTAAGAAAACTTGTTTGGGATAAGGAAGTACCAAGGAAAAGCAAGGAGGTAATGTATAAAGTGTACTATGTTCCCATATTAACTTATGCAGCTGAGACTTGGACCCTGACAAGCAGGCAAGAGAGTAGAATCCAAGCCAGTGAAATGAAATTCCTAAGAAGTATGATAGGAAAGACAAGGAAAGACAGAGTGAGGAATGAAGATGTTAGGAAGGAAGTTGGGATGGGAAAACTAAATGAGAGAATTGAGAAGAATAAACTAAGGTGGTTTGGACATGTAAAGAGGATGGAGGAAAATAGAATACCAAGACAGATGCTGGAGGCGAAGTGCAAGGGTAAGAGAGCAACAGGAAGACCTAGAACAAGGTGGATTGATTCAGTGAAGAACAGCGTAAGAAAAAGAAATCTGGACTGGGACAAGATCGTGGAAGAAGAATGGTGGAAGGAAAGAGGAAAGTGGAGAAGTGCCATAAATACCCTGACCCGGCAGGAGCTGGATAAGGGGAAATGATGATGATGATGATGATGAAGATTTATAATCCCAGGTTTACCAGCATTTTTCCAGATTTCAGCAAAGACTAAGTCTTCGCCACAAGTTTTGTAATTTTTTTGTTCTTTAATTGCGAGTTCTACTTCATTAA
Organism: Meconema thalassinum; assembly: GCA_946902985.2. NCBI lineage: Eukaryota > Metazoa > Arthropoda > Insecta > Orthoptera > Tettigoniidae > Meconema > Meconema thalassinum. The sequence goes on along the minus strand of OX336390.1, from coordinate 568,447,177 downwards.
TGTTTGGAGGATTTATTAAATCAGGTGAAGTTAAAATACATGTATCAGTGTTTACTTGCAGGGTTTCCAGTGGATCATCACAATTTAACAGTTTCTCGAATGCTTCTGCAAGGATCTCTGTATTTTCTTGGTTAGAATGTGCTAACTTTCCTGTTTGATTTTTCAACATTAATGTTGGAGTTTCAAATTTTTTTAGATATTTACCAAATGTTTTGTAATAATCTCGAGATTGCTTTTTCTTGAAATCGTCTTCTATCTTTTCCAGTGTATTTTTAAGATGATTTCGTTTCGTTTGTCTGATGATTTTATAGGTTAATTTTCATTGTATAGTTCTAAATTTGATTCTTCTGACTTTAGAGCTTGATGTTTTATCCATGCTTGGTGTCTTTTCTCTATTGCTTGATCACAATCTACATTCCACCATTCATGTTTTTTCCTTGGATTTATTGGTGCTAACTCCTCTGCTATTGATTTTAATTTAGTGATTAATTCGTCCAATGTTTTAGTGTTGAGAGATTCTTCTCCTGTTCTTTCACAGTACTCTATATTTTTTATTTAGGTAGATGGATCAAATTTCCTCCTATTGTTATTATTAAGTTTTTTCATGGCCATTGGAGTTAATTTGATTTTTATCTTTACCACATAGTGGTCTGATCCTGAGTCAACTCCCCTTAGAACCTTGACATTGTGAATTTCGCGATGGTGAAATTTATCCATGCAGACATGATCCAACTGTCATTCACCCCTTCTGAAGTCAGGATGTTTCCAAGTTTTCAATTTATGGGGCTGTCTTTTAAAACATGTTGATTTAGAGATTAATTTGTGGTTTCTACAAATTTCGACTAATCTTTGACCATTTTTATTGGTTCGTTTATGTGCTGTCCATTTTCCAATGATATCTCTATATCTTCTTTCTTGTCCAAGTTGCGCATTGAAATCACCAAGGAGAATTTTGATGTTTGATGAAGGGATGTTTATTAAAGTTTGATCCAAAAGATCCCAGAATTTTTGTACTTCTTCTCTGTCCTTAATGGTGGTGTTTTTTTGATTAGTAGGAGCATGTGCATTAATAATTGTATATGTTTTATTTGCCGATTTCAAAGTTAGGGTCGTAAGTCTGGAGGATTGAGATTTAAATTCTATTATCGAGTCAATGATTCTGAGATCTATTAAGAATCCGTTACCAAATTGTGGACAATTTTTCATAACTCGTTTTCCTAGAATTCCTTTATATAGTCTGTATCCTTGTGATTCCAGATGGTCTTGATCACTATTTCTAATTTCCTGAAGGGCCATAATTAGAATTTCATGACTTCTCATGATATCCGTGATGATCTTCAATTTTCCAGTTTGAACCAGAGAGTTAACATTATGTGTAGAAAAGAATGAGACTTGTTTAGGTTTGATTTTCCGTAGTGTTTGTTTGCTACTTGATGAGTTTTCAGACGCTCCGATTCGTCATTATCTTCCGCATGACAGCCCAGCGTATCCAAATGCTGTCTTTTCTGTAATCTATCATTACAGACGGCGGAATTATTCTTCAAATGACTTTTCATGGTCGACTATCTAAGGTTTCACCTTGAGGGGAGGATAAATCCTCGAATTACAATCCTGAATGTTATTTAGAAAGGTGAAAGAACTTTTATTGTATATTTTCTTAATTTTCCGTTTTAGACTCCTGATTTTTCATGTGTAATACTCAGGATCTGGGTTTTGTTTCATTAATTTAAATGGGACAAATTTATAAATAGCACTATTTAAAATTTTCAAAAAGTTAGTTAGTCCACAGGATATTAATGTGATTTCCTTCTGATGCCCATCCTACAAATAGCTCATTCAAATACCCCTGAAATTTGCCCTGATCCGCCTTGCGATACTGGAATATGATCTTTTTTGCTACATCAGAGTCTAATTTTGTTATGTCGCCGTATCTAATATTTATTTATCGTATGGCTTTTAGTGCCGGGAGTGTCCGAGGACATGTTCGGCTCGCCTGAGTCTGTAGCTGCTTCCAGTGGATACCCTAAAGGGTGAGCTACAAGTTCCGTTCAATTTCAAGTAGTTCCAACTTTCGCCACCAGATATCAATGATACCTAGTGGCGAATGTTGGTACTTTGATAGAGCGTTCTGACGAAATCTAACCTAACAAATTTTGCTTCACACAAGTTTAGTCTGTGAAAGGACCTTTTACATGCCATAAATCTATGACATGGGACCGCCGGCTTTACTTCCCCTCCGAAGGAAGGCATACTGAAGGATTTTTAACGCTCTTAAAAAATCCGACCACTTCGGCCGGGTTTGAACCCGCTATCTTGGGCATAGCAGTTCAACATCAGAATGGTCACTAATTCCTGGTACTTTCAGACAGTTAATATACAGCTCTATAGGCCTTACGAGATAAACATCTAAGGTATTATTGTCTCAAGTAGGGAAGTCAACTACTTGGGAAAATCCCCCTCCCTTAAGAATTTGTTTGCAGCGCTCTTGAGCTTGACCACAGCTAGTTGGACTCACAAGACCAATCCACTTTGGGGAGGTTTAAATCTCCGGCAATTATTATGCTCTTTTTCATAGCATTACCCGTACAAGTTTTATCATACAGTGTGTCGAGGAGCGAAAGGTAGAGGAAAAAGAACCATTTGGAAGGGGTATACCTTGTACTGGAAGCTACAAAAAGAAACGGAGTAAGATTTATAGTAAATCGGAATGTTAGGCAATAGCTGATGTGCAATATGTGAATGAGAGAATACTAGTCATGCGTTTGAAGGTCAATAGGAAAGTATTGACGATAATACAGGTATATGCTCCCCAAAGAGGATGTAGCTTGGAGGAAAAAGAAGAATTCTTCACTGAATTGGAAAGGCATGTTGTTGGTGGTGATATCATGATATTAGGTGATTTAAATGCACATGTGGGAACTGACAGAATGGGATATGAGAATATTTTGGGACTGCATGGGTATGGCGATAGAAATGAGGAAGGAGAAAGTATGCTGGATTTTTGTACCAGGAATAATCTAATAAATCAGAACACCTGGTTCATGAAAAGGAATAGCCATAAGATCAGCCAATACAGTTGGGATGGGCAAAATGGAACAATCATTGATTTTGTATTAACAGACAGAGAATTAAGAAGATTTGTGATCAATGCAAAGATAATCCCAAGTAAAAGTATGGGTAGTGATCACAAGACTGTTACTAGTTGAATTATAACAAATTAAAATTTGTAAAATATTTTCAAAAATAAACCGAAGATCGAGATCTGGGAACTAGATAAGGGGGAGAAAAGGGTTGGGTTATACCCTAATCCTGAAAAAAAATTACATGAGATTAATGAATACACTAGTGCTATCACTTTTGGGTAAATTCGTGTTGACCGACTGGAAAGCACCAAACATTTGTCGAAGCACAGCTCGAAGAAGAGCAGTATGGCTTCAGATCCAACAGATCAACAACGGACCTGATATTTACTGTACGCATGTTACTGGAAAAACACTGATGCCCGAGTGCACCAACCTCGGTAAAGAGAATACCGCGGTAAACGTCCTAGTTTACCGGGGTAAAGTCGTATTTTCTGTTGCACAAAGCTCGGTTTCGAGTTTTACCGCGGTAAAATGTTTACCTCCCGTGAGGGAGCGATTATTTAAGAAAACCGTGGTAAAGTTTTATTTATTTGTATTCTGTGGTACAGATTCCAAAATGGAGCTTAACAACTACAGGTTATATCTCCAGTATCTTACTCGATTTGAAAGGAATGAAGGGAGGGTTATCGAAGAGAGGCGAGATTTATTCGAAGAACTAAGCGATGCTTCATTCCAGAGAAGATTTCGATTACGGAAGGAGACAGTAAAAGTTATATTTTGGACATAATTGGTGAACAATTGGAATTCCCTACTGGGAGAAACTATCCGATATCGCCTAGAAATCGTCTTCGTATAGCACTGCGGTTCTATGCAACTGGGACATTTCAGGGAGTGATCGGTGACGTGTGTGATGTTGACAGAACAACAGCATGCCGCATAATACACAAGGTTTCTAATGTAGTTGCCTCGTTATCGCCACAGTTTATTAAAATACCACTTACCCAATGGGAACAAAGAGAGGTTATGGAAGGCTTCCACAGAATAGCTGGGTTCCCGGGTGTATTGGGTGCGCTGGACTGCACTCATGTGAGAATACAGTCTCCCGGAGGTGAAAATGGGGAGGTATTTAGAAACAGGAAAGGCTATTTATCTCTAAACGTGCTAACTGTGAGCGATTCGAACCTCATGATAAGAGATATAGTAGCCAGATGGCCAGGTTCGGCTCACGATAGCACCATATTTCACGAATCTCGGCTGAGAGCGCGTCTCGAAACTAGAGAAATAGCTAATGGTTATCTTTTGGGTGATGGAGGTTACCCATGCAAATCCTCCCTCCTTACACCTATTCAAAATCCCACCTCCCCAGCAGAACAACGGTATAACAGAGCTCATATTGCCACAAGAAATGTTGTTGAGAGGCAATATGGTGTATGGAAAAGAAGGTTCCCTTCCATGTCTTTAGGACTTCGATGCAACATACAAAACATGTCAAACATTATTGTTGCCACAGCTGTGCTTCACAACATTGCCATTGCAGCTCAAGAAATAGAGGCTCCTATGACCCTGAAATTAATCATGAATTACTCCAAGAAGAGAAAGAAGAAGAAGGCAATTTACAAATTCTTGCTGTGCATCTGGATCTCAGGAATGATGATAATCCAGGACAAGTTACCAGACGTACTGTAGGCTAATTAACATTTTACTTAAGATACTTATTGTCACGCCATCCGTCTTTTTATTTTCTATTATCGATTTATATTTTTCAGCCAAATCCAGCTACACGAAATTTTCATGAGGGCTGAAATTGAGAGCTCTAGTACATTTCATCATTTTATTTTCCATTGGGGGCGTGGTGGCTCAGCGGTCTAGCTGTATGCCTCTCACCAAGGCGGTCCGGGTTCGATTCCCGGTCAATGCATGTGAGATTTTCGATGTGAAATGCCATGTCCTGTGGTTCGGATTCCACGTAAAAAGGAGGTCCCGTGGCTCATGATCTCAAGATTAACGCTCACGTTAAACTACAAGCTTGCTTCCTTCCTTTATTTTCCATTGTTTTGCACAGCTGATTACTCGCATTGAGACAAAATGTAAACAGTATGGCAGACAAGTGACTGTCGAAACGATCACTGCCATCTGCTGGCCGTCTGGATAAACTGCAGACAAGTGACTATCGAAATTAACGAATTTCTTCCGAGGGGAATAATCGCGAGAAAAGCAAGCATCAAGAAACCGCGGTAACGAAACCGAGCGCTAGTAATGGTGCACTGCTTTTATGACAATACCACGGTAAAAGTTTTACCACGGTTTCGTAAAGACTGATGAATACCGAGGTTGGTGCACTCGGCCACTAGAAATATTTTTGGATATAGAAAAAGTCTATGATAGAGCTAGGAGGAGACACATATGGGAATGTCTATGGAAAAAGAATGGACCAAAATCGTTAATCAACAAAATTAAAATGTTGTATTTTAGTAGTAAGAGCAATGTTCAGGTAGGCAGTGGTGATTCTGAAGTCTTTTATACAAGAAGAGGAGTCAAACAAGGAAGTGCACTGTCACCATTATTATTTATTATATTGATGGATGAAATTTTAAAGGGTGTAAAGCATTATATTGGACAAACTGACGGGATAAATGCTTCAGTTTTTGCAGATAATGTAGTGATTTGGGGACAAGGAGAAAATGAAATACAAAGAAGAATGGATATTTGGAATGAGAATTTTAAGGCGTTCGGAATGAAAATTAGTAAACAGAAAACTGTGGTAATGCCCTGTGAAGGAAAATAAGAGGGAAGGAAGATAGTAGTTTTACGTGACCGTTAATCTCGAGATCATGAGCCACGGGACCTCCTTTTTACGTGGAATCCGAACCACAGGACATGGCATTTCACTTTGAAAATCTCACATGCATTGACCGGGAATCGAACCCGGTCCGCCGTGGTGAAAGGCCAACAGCTTAACTGCTGCGCCACCACACCCCCAGGAAAATAAGAAAGTTCGAATCAACTTAGATGGGGAACTGTTAGAGAATGTGGAAAAATTTACATATTTCGGCAGTGTTATTAACAGGAATAATGAAATTAATACAGAAATTAACAACAGATTAAGTAAAGGTACCTCATTTTATCATCAAGTTCGATGTTTTAAGTACCACAAAGAACAAAATTAACATTATATAAACAATATTTTATTTTATCCCAATTGTAACCTATGGCCTAGAAACAATGGTTACTAACAAGAGGCATAACAGGAAGATCGAAGCAACTGAAATGAAATTTTTGAGAACATCTCTCCTGAAGACTAAGAGAGAAAATCCGCAACTCGTAAATTAGGCAAGAACTAAATATAACGGAACCATTAGTACAGTGAATACAGAGGTCGAGATTAAGATGGTTTGGCCATGTGCAAAGGATGGAAATGGACAGAGCTGCAAAGAGGGAGATGGTGAGGAACCTTGACGGTATTCGATTGGTTGGAAAGCTAAAAAAGGGATGGATGGACCAAATCCGGCAAGACATAATGTGTAACATTGGACTGGATGTGGCAGAAGCAATGGAGCAGGAGAAGTGGAAGGATTGACAGCAGTGGAAGAGGCTAGTTTACAACACCTGAGTGACTGGAATTGGACACGGATGATGATGATGATCTGAAAGAAATGTTACATAAATAATTTATACCATCACCTCATGGTTTAGTGGCTAGCGTTCTTGGCTGTCGCCCAGAGGTCTGTGTTTGATTCCCAGCTCTGCCAAATAAATTGAATTCTTGTGTGAAAGCTGGAATGGGGTACACTCAGCCTCGTGAGGTGAAGCAGAGAAGAGGATGGTTTGATTCCCACACCAGCCATCCTGGATGTGTTTTTCTGCGGTTTCTCCACTTCTACTCCAGGCAAATGCTGGCCATGGCAGCATCCTTTCCAATCCTATTCCCCAATTTACAAATATTGTACACACATACACACACTACAGCCATCACAATAACACAGGTTATCAAACAAATTAGTAAACAGAAAACTGTGGTAATGCACTTTGGAAAGGAAAATAAAGTTTGAAACAACTTAGATGGGGAACTGTTAGGGAATGTGGAAAAATGTACATATTTAGGCAGTGTTATTAACAGGAATAATGGAATTAATACAGAAATTAACAACACAGGTTTTCAAACAAATTCCCCCCACACACACACGCACACTACACGGGGCTATATGATCACAATATCAGTCGCTAAAATAAGCAATAACAATAATTTATTCATAAACACACTCCTCTAATTATCCCTCCCACCAATTGGTTGAATTATTACAATGTCCCACAAGTACTGTAATGTCGTTTTCATCATCATCAACATCATCTTCCATCTCCAGTTTCCCGGGTGTGGCAAACAAGCGCTCTCCATCTTGCCCGATCTTGGTACACCATTTGTTCTTGGACATCGTCCCAGTTAAAACCATTCTTCTCCACCGCTGATCGAACTGTCTCTATCCATTGTCTCCTTGGTCTCTTCCCTCTGACATCCAGGTTGAAGTACTTCTTAGCTGTTCTAGAGCTATCCTTCCTCATTACATGTTTTATAAGACAGAATTGGTTTTCTTAGGTTCGCCAATGCTATTTACAGGAGGCCATGACTAGAATTGAGTTTATTGCGAGAATGTATCAGTCGTCAGTTGTTGATACACAATCACAAATGGAACTTACAAAGTTGGAAGTTAGGGTCCTTCTAAAGCACTACTGGAAACAAGATTACAAAGCTGCTGCCATGCTACAATAATATGTGAAGTGGAAGGAAAAGGTGTCATTAGTGAGCATGTGGCACAACGATGGTTCCTGGGGCAGATGACCTCGTAGTTCCGCCCCTTAAAACAACAATAACTAACTATAATTAACAATGGTTCCAACGATTCAACACTGGAGAAGAAAACACTACAGATTTCTATGTTCTGCAAGATCTAAACTATGGGATATTGAGAATGCACACAGAGTTTTGGTTGAAAATCTGCAAAGAAGTACTCATAGGCTGTCAGAAGAACTTGGTGCATCAAAAGATACCATACATCGCCAGATTAATAAACTTGGAAAATCAAACAGAAGCTGCAGATCTGTACCTCATAAATTGACCCCTGAAGAAGCTCAACCTAGAGTGAATATCCGTAGTCAGCTTATCAGTAACCCCATAGATAATAGATTTATCAGGAGAATTGTCACACGTGATTAAAAATGGGTCTATTACCGCAAAGCTGACGCTTCGAAACAGTGGCTCAGTCCCCTGACATGTCAAAGTCATCGTTAAAAAGGAACGGTTCGGCGCCAAAGTGAAGGTGTGTCTGGTGGAATTTTGAAGGGGTGATTCACAGGGATTTGTTCCAAATGGGCATGCAGTCAATGCGGATCTTTATTCTCAACAACTGGAACGAGTTTATGAAACTTTGAGACTGAGATACCCAGCATTAGTTAACCGAAATAGAGTTCTCTTGCAGCAGGACAATGCGAGGCCTCGTACTGCATAAACAATAGGGTGTCCCTTATTTATCAAAGTTTTAATTTTGCAACGCATAGGTTATTGTTTTATTCATTTGGGCCTAAAACACCCAAAAATAATTTTTTTCCTTATTTGGAACAGTGCAACCCATGCCGACTCACTCGCAAACATGTCCATACAAGTTGTGTCACAAGAGTGGCGCGCTCTCATTGTTATTGTCACTTAGTTTTCGCTTATCGTCTAGCTACCACGGATTGTTTTATATTTCGAAGATGTCAGTGGAACTAAGGAACAATAAAAAAAAGTATTTTCTTGGTTGGTGAAGTAAATCACCAAATAACAGGCGCAAAATTACCATCTAATCGTCAAGTTCTCGCAGTTCTATTTTTCAACATACGTGAGGTTAAGTTAACTGTTAGTGAAGGCGCAAATCTTGTCATTCGGGAGTGCAATATATTCTGGGGAAAGGCTAGAATAGCTACCAGAGCTGTGCCTAATTGTGTTAAGAAGTTAGTGGATCTTTATCAGGTCTGGCAAGAACTGCAAAAAAATAGCAAGAAGATTCAGGATTTACATATGCGCCGCGAGGAGAACTTTCAACTTGAATTAGATAATTTATTCGATATCGCACATGCTGATGCTCTTGAAAGAATAAAAATCGTAGAAGATAAAATATTTTTGCAAAAGCAAAGAGTCCGGGGTGCCTAGTGAGTGTTGACAAAAAGTTGGCTGAAATTGAAGAAAAGGCTAGGCTGAGAAAACTCGCAGAAGATAAAAAGAGACTAAAGCAAATGCCTTCTGCAAGCTCATTGGAATCTGCAACTTTACAGACCTTTGATACACATGAAGACGTAGAAGAACAATCTACAAGCTCTGAAGAAAGCCTGGAAGGATCTCTGCCATCCACATCTGTAAGTTCTTTAGCTATGTCGACAAGAAGAGGAAGAAAAGATTTTATCACATCTAAATTAGTTGCAACTTTAGACAGATGTCAACCAAGCATCTGAGACTCTGTTTATATCATTCAGTTTGTAGTAGAAGCACTTGGTCTTAGTTCTGACAATTACCGGATCAACAAATCTTCTATTCAATGCATTTGAACACAAATGAGTAAAGGTAGAGCGGGATCATTAAATCTGATTTTCAGAATGACGTGCCCAAAGTAGTTACTGTTCATTGGGATGGAAAATTGTTACCTGCTCTGGACGTAAGAAGTTCTAAAGAAGAATGCCTACCAATTATTATTTCATATGACGAGAAAGAACAACTTCTTGCTGTGCCGAAGTTAGACAACTCTTCCGGCAAAGAGCAAGCGAAAGCAGTATCAAATGCCCTTCATGACTGGAAACCTGGATGATAAGGTACAAATTATGTGCTGTGATATAACAGCATCTAATACTGGACGCTTGAACGGAGCAAAAACTAGGAAAAGAGTTGTTATTCTTTCCTTGCCGCCATCATATTTACGAACTGGTGCTCAAAAGTGTGTTTGAATCAAAGATACAACAAATCACTAGTAGTCCTGATATTCAGCTGTTCAAAAAGTTTAGAGACAACTGGAAGAATATTAATCCTAGTGCCATCAAACCGTGCAGTGATTTTGCCTCTGTGAGGCAATATTATTGAATTGGTGACGTTTTTTAACAATGCGCGGGTAAAATCTACTGTACGAGATGATTATCGCGAGCTCATGAGCTCGCTATTATTTTTCTGGGTGGCGACATTAAAAATAAAATAAAAATCAGACCTCCTGGTGCAATGCATCAAGCACGACGGATGGCAAGAGCTATTTACTCAAAAATTTGTTTACTACAGTCCCAGTTTAAAATGAGCGCTAAGGACAAATAAGCTTTACAAGATGTTTGTTATTCATTGTGGCAGTTTACGTGAAGCCCTGGCTTGGATGTAGTTTGGCGATAAAAGCGCTGGATCAAGATTTTTGTTTTTTAAAGACCTTAACAGATTACGAGAAAGTGGACAAGTTGATTTCCAATGCGACTTTAAACAAGTTCAGTCAACACTTGTGGTAATTGTCAGAGGAAATAGCCATCCTTTCAATTTTTGATGATGAAGTTGATGAGCAGACCAAAGGAAACATTGTAGAAAACTTACAAAAAGAAAGCTTTGGTGATTCCGGAAAGAGATATGTTCCTTCGAAAGAAGACTAGTAGTGTTTAATCTGGTATTTAATTTAGAACTTATTTGTTTTATTTATAGGCACTACAAGTAAGTATTTTTTATCTTGTTCCAGGGAAATCATTTGAGTGATTTTGTTTCTGTCAAAAGTAAAGATTTATTTTTACGACTGAAACTAGACAGTGGTTTCCTTCAAGAAATTGTATCTTCATGGAAAGACAACGCGGCGTTTGTGGAAGCTAAAAAGAAGGCTTCTACCTTAAAAGCAGTTAATGACAGCTGAAAGAGCTGTTAAAACTAATGACAGACTTTCATGGTTTGATTACCGCAGATGAAGAACAGAAGCAGTTCTTATTACATTGTGTGCAAGAACATAGAAAAATTTACCCAGACTGTAAAAAAAGAGACTTTGAAGAGGAAATATCCAAATGAATAACTATAAAAATTATATCTTCTTTGTTACTTACATGAAGAGCATTATATAAGTTTCTGTTTTCATTTATATTTCTCTAAAATAATTGTTTTGAGTGATCATCTACAACTACATTTAAGAGACACTTGAAGCAGCTATTTTCTAAAACTTTTAGGCCCCGTCGGCATGGGTTAAAATTAATGTAGGAAGTTGAAATTCTGTACTTGGGTAACTAATAGACTAATAAACACAATAACGGGGTATGCGTTTCAATAAACGGGAAAAAAAAAAAATTTTTTTTGCCCTTTTAATGGACGCGCTAATGAACAACCATGGCAAAAAGTCAGGAATTGGGAGGAGTCGAATTGCTACCACATCCAGCATACAGCCCTGATCTTGTGCCTTCAGATTACCATAGTTTTTGATCCATGGAAGAAATTTCGAAAGCATTGAAGCTGTGGAAGTGGGTCTCGCCGAATTCTTCGCACCAAAACCCAGAGACTGGTGCCATCGCACAATAATAAACCTTGCTGAAAGATGGCTCAAGATCATAGAATTTGATGGTCTCTACTTTGAAGAATAATTTCTTATCAGAAATCTTTCCAAATAAAATTTTCCTTAAAAAGCGACATTACTAATGAGACATCCCCTATATAGTAAAATGATTTTAGATATAATCATAATAATAATAAAACTAATAATTATAATAATTTCATTCTCATTTGAGACCGTTTTGCCTTTCAACGTCCAGTCTCGTCAGCAAGCCTCTGTTTGAGAACAAGTCGCCTCCATGATCCTCTATTAGCTGTTAGCACTGTGGCCTCCTCTGCTTCCACACCTCTCACTTTGAAATCGTTCAACACTGAATCTAACCATCACCTCCTAGGTCTATCCCTTCAGTCGATCAACACAATATTGTTAATAAGGCAACACTGGAAACGAAGCTCTCTATAACACATTGTCATATAAACAATACTGTCCAGTTGATTCACACACCTAACTACTGTGGCTGTAGAGCCACTAAGGTGTTGGAATATTTTGCGTAAGGGGCCCTGTATCGTGCCAGTAAATCTAAAGACACAAATCTCCTGAATCTAAATTCCCTCAAATGCCAGCTGCACTGGGATTCAATCCCACAACTAGGGGAACAGCAGGCAAGAATCTTACCACTGCATCACTCTGTGCACCCAAGCCTATGAAACCATCTGAATCAAAAGTGGTAAGTCGGTAACTAAAATCTTAATGAGTCAAGACTGTTACACTTACCTCATTATAACTGAGATCTAGTTTCTTTAACGACCGTGATAAATTTCTTCCATTCACCCATAACCAATCTGCTAGTCGACTTCTTCCCAGAATATTCTTTGACAAAACCAAAACACTCAGCTTGGTGAGCAAATTTATTTCCTCGGGTATCTTTTGTAAATTATTCTGAGTCAAGTTTAATGTTGTGAGGTTTTCCAGACATAAAATTCTTGGATCAAAATGCTTCTGATCCATGGAAATAATCTGTTGAAAAGAAAAGTACCAAATTAAATTGTAGCAAAGTTTTCAAATGATTTTGTACAGGGCAAAATACTGCCCAGGGTTCTCAGTTTTCCACTCTACACATAAACAGCAAGCCAAATGCCACAATAACTGAAAAAAGGTGGTGGTGGTAATAGTTGTTTTAACCCTTCAGAGAACTGGTGTGAAGAAATATAATAATAATGTTATTGGTTTTACGTCCCTTTTAACTACACTGGCTTTTAGAGACGCCGGGGTGCCGGAATTTTGCCCCGAAGGGGATCTTTAACGTGCCAGTAAATGTACTGACACGGCTCCCTCGCATTTGCGCACCCTCAAATGCCAGCTGACTGTGAAGAAATATAACATGGGGACTGGCATCAGGTCATTTTGACACATAGTGAGTCACTCCCTTTTTGTCGTAGGCCTACTTATTTTAATGAAGTAATTTTACACCTGGTGCCTTCCTATGAACTATTTCCAATATAAAAAGAGGTTAATTTATATTTTTCAAATTTAACATGCAGAAAAATGACAATTTTCGTAACAGTATAATTGGCCTTGATAGTGACAGCGAAGCAGTCATCTCAATTTTTTTAACAAGGAGCTGATGACCAAGGTGTCCCTAGACCCTAAACATGGATCAACTAGAACGTGAGCTACAGTATGGGATTGTACTGCGCCAAAATAGGTGGATTCCCACCCCCCTCTTTCTTTTTACCGATTGTCCCAACTAACGTAGGTCAAAAATTGTCAGGCGAGGACTGGCGCCATGGGTAAATCTGACCCGACCGTAAATAATAAAGAAATAACTTGAGTGTTTAAAAAGCTATGGACATGTTTCTTTTGCAGGGTGAAGTTCAAGGCTGGGGAAGGAGCATACGGTAAACGACAGGAAATAAGGGCTGCCCAAGACAAAAATGTAGATCATTATTTAAGCCTCGGGTAAAAAATACCCATGCACCAGTCCTCGCGGGTTAAGGGGTGTAATATTGAGGTTATATGCTCCTATAACTGAAGGATAGACAGGTTGGAATGATGATGGCAGGAACAGTTTTTAATTTACACAGGTCAGTACAGGTTAAAAATTTGAGGTTTGTACAGTTCAAAGGCCATGATTTTTTATTTTTATATATATTTGAAGTTCATTTTAAGGTATATGCATATAAAGGTAGCCGTTGAACCAAAATAAACCACATACCTCAAATATATGCTACAATGGACATACAGTACTTAAACAAGCCAAAAGACAGATGGGCATAAAATGTTGATTTACTTCGTGTCAAGCTGTAAGACAGGCTATGGGCATTCCCAAGGTCCATTAATTAATTAATTAATTAATTTGTGAAGGGGCATGTGCAATTCTTCATCAAGACAAAAATCTTGGTAAAAAAATCATATGTATTAAATTTTCCAGAAGAAATGGTTAAGTTTGGTTGGTTCCTTAGTTTAAGGCTGTGACTAAGCGGTCATTTAGCCCCGTGTAGTTTGGGTGTGTGTCGAATTTGTCTGATAACCGGTGTTAATTGTGATGGCTGTATTAGTGTGTATTATCTGTGATTCAGTAAGGACTGCAGATGATCAATTTTCAAGTAGTTCCTATGTTTGCTACCAAATGCTGCCATCCACGACACCTAGCTGCGGACTTGTATACTAGATGCCATCACAGCCAGCACCTGGCGGCAAACATTGGAACTAATATAGCATTATCAATTCTAACCTTCAAATTTTGACTTCACACAAGTGTTGTTAGTGGAAAGTTCTTTTTCATGCCATGGGACCACCGGCTTTACTTTCCCTCCGAAGGAAGGCATACTAAGGGATGTTTAACGCTCTTAAAAAATCCGACGACTTCGGCCGGGTTTGAACCCGCGACCTTGGGCATAGAAGCTCAGCATGCTACCAACTATGCCACCAAAGCCGCCATGGTTAAGTTTCTTTGTTTAAGATAAAGAATGAGAAAGCCATTATCTGATTAAATTACACCTTTGAAGTGTGCTGTTGCTTGAATTTGATCAACCACGTAGGCTACTTAAAAGTGACTTTACTTTAACTTCAGGGTGAGTGACGTCTCTAAGTTCTGAACACAAGGGTTTAAATTTTGTCAGTGTCCATGGAATCATTCCAAAATGATCTAACTGCTCAAAGAATCAGCATTTACTTTCATCATGAAAGTTTCTATCATAGACTATTCTATTCAAAGTCTGCATTTGTTATTAACTTACCTATTAGCATAATACTGAAACTGGTGTGTAACACCATGTACCTCAATTTTTAAAAAGGAAGTCTCAAGTTTCCATACAACTGGGCACATCATAACCACTATCTAATATTTCAAAAATTAAGATTTTTCAATTCAAGGAGATGGATTGTTTTATAACTACTTTATTGCAGCTAATAGACATACATCCAATTATATGGCGTCATAATTCCACGCAAGTCTCCTTCATCTGGTATGGTACCAAAGTACCCAACAATGTGTGTGCTTTGGTGACAGTTGAAGAGACCTGATGAGCTGTCGAAATTGGCTGCCGTTGTTAAACAAGCAATAAATAAAAACACATATTTATGGAATTTAGCATATATACCAGGTGCAGTAGTGACCAGGGTTAGCAATTTCAAATGTTATGTCCCCCAGAAGATGAAATAAGGAATGAAAATCATATACTATCAAAATAAAAGTAGAAAAGAAATGAGAATTAATAAAAAACAGGATTGGAAGGTTGGCCTTTTGGCCTTATCTGTCCCATCTTCAAGAAAGGTAAGTTACAATGTGGAAATTATAGAGGGATAACATTACTAAGTGTTGTATATAAGATATTCTCAAGTATATTGCAAAGGAGACTGAGCATCTATGCTAAAGAAATACTGGATGAGAACCAGTGTGGATTCCGACCAGGAGAGGAATTACTGACCAAATATTTGTTATGAGTCAATCTATGGAGAAATGCTATGAATATGGTGTTGATCTGCATTTGCTATTCATTGATTTCCAACAGGCGTTTGATAGCATTGATAGAACGAAGATGTTGAACGCTCTAGAAGCATATGAAGTGCCAAAGAAGTTGATCAGACTAGTAGCAATGGCAATGGAAGGGTTATGTAGGAAACAAAACTAGCAGGAACTTTGAGGTGAATACCGGAGTGAGGCATGGAGATTCATTGTCTGCAGTGTTAACGTATTCAACTTGACACTGAATGAAGTTATGAAGGAATCTCTTAAAGAAATTATCAAGATTCTGGAGGAGAAGAGTGGAAAGATGGGAATGTCAGTGGAAAAAGATAGAAGAGCAAGAGAAAATGTAGAAATTGGTCAGTAAATGCTGCAGTTACCTTGGTACTATACTGAATTGTAAGAATTCAGCATCAGAGGAGATTCATAAACGGATCTTGAATGGAAACAGGGCTTACTATACTAACACTAAGCTCTTGAAATCAAAACTTCTGACTAGGAACTTGAAAGTTAAACTCTACAAGACCCTTATTAGACTAGTGCACAGTGGGACAGATTGCAATTCTAGCAGGACAAAATTACAATTTCACTGGAAATCATTATTCGTGAGAAACTTCTAGGTCCAGCCTATGAATAACTCTGTCTGGACATGAAAGACTAGTGTCGCGAATCTGGGAATAGTAGTTCCTGGAATGGGAACTGTGGTTGCGCGGGGTTGGCAACGATCAACCTACGTCACCACGACAATCTCTGTGGTCACTATGGCGGCGATTGTTTTCTGATTTGTAATGAAAAATGTGTAGTAGAATTGCTTACGTAATAAATGTATTCCTAATGTCACACAACGAAATGGATCATGTTCTGTACCTAGTAATCGAACAGATACGCGGGTAGCATAATTCGACAACTAGATTTTAGCTTTGGAATGGTAAAATTATGAATGAATTTTATATGTATTAATGTATGCAAGTATTACTGTATGTGATCCTTTTATGCAATAAATGAAAATACACCTACAAAGATACTACAAGCAGGAAAATAGTGTTTCATAAACACAAAATTACTAATCAATTAGCCAATTTTACATACCTCATAATTTAGGATTTTATGACAGAGCTGAACTGTCATATTCATCTGATGTTCCTGAGCTGTCATCTGAAGAGTTGTCATCTGCATGCATATGGCTTCTGGGTACGTTTGGTTCTTCCAGCAGCTACAAAACTTCTGTCAGTAATTTTTCTTCACGTCTAGAAAATGTGTTCTTGTGGGATATCACTGGATCGGAAGACACAAGCAGCAAATGGACTAAATCCTGTAGATTACTTCTGCGTGAAAATTTCCTTGCATGAGATTCTATGATTCTTCTAAAATCTTTGTTCCTAGACTCTTGTGCTTCCTCAGATAACTGTCCAATCGGTAAAATACACGATTCAATTATCTTGGCTCCATGTATCAGTACTTTATGTACAGTAACAGGCATATAATACCAGGAATAAAGTCTCAGGTATAAGTCGGTTGTTTCTTGTGCATATTTTTCAAAAGCAGTTATGTTAATTAGATATGGACATGATATTGTATGAAGAATTACTGAAACCTTCTAAAAAGTTCCTCGTTTATACCTCTTATATTTGACGACAAAATGGGGTCTCGGAAAAATCGACATGCTCTATTGCCATCATTAGATGTGCTACTTCCTCCTGATCTTGGCTGATCTGCCAGCAAGTCTATTTTAATACGGAACCTCTGAAGTATTGATTTTGTTCTTGAGTTTGCCTAACTTGCCATTTTTTAATGTCAAATCTGTATGCAATAAGTAGCAGGCTTTCAAAAAATCTAATCCAACAGAGAAGAGTAGAAAGTTCAAAACTGTAATTTTCTTCACCCAGTAAAGTTTTTGAGACCAGTATTGTTCATTCCTTGCGGCTAGCATGACAAATGTAACATTTTTGAGCTGAAGTGCCAGTGAGAGAATTGCAGATTTTTCCATCTATCATAGTGAACATCATATCCTGCTTTACATGGATTTCCTTGTCATCAATTGTAACTTTTGATGGTGTAAGTAATTTAATTTGGTCATCTATTGACTTTACCTCTCTTTTTTTAGTTCAACTGTTTCCTTTCTCAAATAATAATTTTATAGGTCTGCAAAATCTTGTAGAAGATGGTCTTGGATTTTGCCAAAGAACTGTTCTGTTTTCATTGACCTCAGGGCATACTGAATACTTCTGAAGAGGAACAAGTGACATAGCAAAGATATCAGAATCACATTGTACAGATTCTTCTGATTGTGTAGTAAATCTCTGTTTATATTGACTCTGCCCACTAGAACCATCACATCCCCATTTGAATGTTAAATGCACAGATTCATTTCCGGAAATTGTTTGTAACAGCACATCCTCTTGCACCTGGACAAGTCTTTTTATTTGTATGATCAACAAGACTGCAGTTTTATTGTTGCAGAAGTATCTGCTATTGTTATGTCCTCGTTTGGTAGATAGCACTGTGACTTTGTCTGCCAAATACAGAGAGATTAGTTTGGATGTATCGGAGACCCTCGCTAGCCCGCTCACCCGCAGCGCGAGCCTGTCTCCCGCCACGCGCTTTGCCGTTATGCGGCGTAGTGCGGCACTGAGTCATTGAGTATAGGAATTTGTACTTACCTAGTTCACAGCTGGTGCTGAAAATGTTCGCCATTCACTGCTACACATCGCTGGCACCTTTTTATGAAACTGGCATGTACTCTCTGAAGTTCCTCAGCACCGATTGTAATATAGCTGTAATATAGTCTTTAAGCTCATTTATAGTGGAGGGTTTCTCGCATACACTATTTTTAAGCGTCCCCCACAAATAAAAGTCACATGGTGATAAGTCTGGGCTTTGCGGGGGCCACACGTTCCGACTTATAATCCTAGTACCAAAAATGCGACGCAATTCTGTCATGGATGCTTCGTCAGTGTGAGCAGTGGCAGAATCTTGTTGAAAATAAGTTGACAATCGCTCTCCGTAAGTTAGTTCGTCAAAAAATTGGTCAAGGATCACATTGAAGTACAAATCTAAGTACAAATTCCTATACCCAATTACTCAATACCGCGCGAGCGCCGCATAACAGCAAAGTGTCTGGCGGGAGACAGGCTCGCGCTGTGGGCGAGCGGGCTAGCGAGGGTCTCCGATACATCCAAACTACATTAACAAATTCACAAAGAAATTTGATACAATGGTCCGGCTAGCTCAAAACAGTTGCCAGCGTTTCGCCCCAGTGTACCAAACTAATCTCTCTGTAGTTTGGTAGGAAGGTAAAATATTTGCATTTTTCTGTTTAAATTTCCTTCTCATTTGAAAGTATTGCTTTTTGTTAGGTCATTGTTTTTAAAAATGATAATGTCTCTTCATATTTAAGGAAGCTTGTAGTTTAACGTGACCGTTAATCTCGCGATCATGAGCCATGGGACCTCCTTTTTACGTGGAATCCGAACCACAGAACATGGCATTTCACTTCGAAAATCGCACATGCATTGACCGAGAATCGAACCAAGTCCGCCTTGGTGAGAGGCATACAACTCAGGGTGTCGAGCGATGACCTTTTTTCAAATTCCCGTATAATTCCCGTATTTCCCGTACGAAAATCCACCAAATTCCCGTATATTTTAGAACTCTCTAAGACTCGAGTTCGCATACCGAATGGCTGAAAAATGAATCTTAAAACGCTAATCAAGATTTACTGGCGTAAGTAACTGAATTTTTGGAGATAATTCCGCAGCCCACGGGTGATGGCAAGATTTAGGCCTAATCCGTAGCGTGAGCAAAGCGCGCGCGCGTGTTAATTCTCTCGCAGATGGGATGAGATGCTACGAACACAAATAAAATACCTTTTACCTGAGGAGAGCTGATATATATGACTATTTTACTGAGGAGGACTGAGAGAGTAGAGAATAGGAGTGTCACATAAAAAAAATGTTTATGGGAAGTGACTGAATCGTATGGTACCGTAACCGTATGGAGCTTCCACGAGTTAAAATGGCACCATAACACTAACAATAACAAAATGGCACCGAAGCTTATGCATAGCGAACT
Source organism: Meconema thalassinum (assembly GCA_946902985.2). NCBI lineage: Eukaryota > Metazoa > Arthropoda > Insecta > Orthoptera > Tettigoniidae > Meconema > Meconema thalassinum. The sequence continues at coordinate 568,427,543 of OX336390.1, read as the reverse complement.
TCCGGTCCGCGAATCTCCATTTGATTTTCATTGGCAGTGAATCGTTCGTTCGTGATTATCTTCTTTATTATTTCGGATTGTGGTTTTGTTTCTATACGTTCAACTTATGAAATAAGAACTAGAGGGTTGGCCTTTCATGAATATTCCAAAGACAAGTGTCTCCTAAAAGAATAATTGGTAACACTTCGCATCACAGACGACCACAACAAACAGTTTGCCTACAAAGTGTGCGATTTGCACATTTCAAACGGCAGTGGTTTAACATATCTTAGACTACAATAATTAAATTGGTGCAAATTAAATACGTTATATGTGAGAATATTATTATAATTTGCTATCAGATTGTTATATTAGTATATAGGTATTATGCATTAACGTGACCCATTTAAATGCTAAATTGTTACGGAAGCTACGAGTTATAGGCTATTTGCCGTACCGATAGGCCTAATATTTACTAACAACGCATCGTTTCTTCTTTAATATTTATATAATCATTATAATTATAATAGCCTGTCTATTAACACTTATTTAACCAATAATCATTTTATAATTCTATACATATTCCAGGTATTGCAAGAAAGCGATATTTGATAGCACATGCTTTCCACCTTAAAATCCAACCGTGCCTAGTTTTCAGTACTTATGGAAAATATTACCGTAAGTTAATAAACCAAACAACTGGCGACAATTTTTTTTTAAATGCTCATTTACATCTTCACCCAAGTCTACGTACAGTACCATACGGTAATCACTGAAAGGGTAGGGGGGGTTATGACCTCAATTTCACAAACGAACGAACCTCATTTTGCATGAATTATGGAACCCGAATCCTAATGGAGGTATGGATTGTCTGCATTTAGAAATACGTTAGTCAATAATTTAAAACAAGATGCCAGAAAACTAAATACAAAAAGCTGCGTGCCTACTGCGGTGTTAAGTTGCTCCGTGAAAAAAAAAAATACACTTCGCCAAGATTATACGACGTGCATACAGTTAAATACAATCATCCAATTGGAGAAACACTTTCTTTGTCACGATCTTATAAGCAATATAAACATAAACTGCTGTAATTTACGGGGAAATGTGCAACATTTAGAGACTACGAGTGTTGTATGTGGCACAACGTTAGCTGACATTTCGCATCATTAATACATAAGGAATGAACACATGCAGAGCTTTCTCACTGCACACAGCTGAAGATCATACATATCATTCTTGGTGCATTTTACGTTCTCTTAACAACAATAATTTGCTTAGTTACATGCAAGGAATATTGTAGTACACAGTTCCCATTGCTTCCATTACCTGACTACTAAACCAGAAGCTGGTAATGCATAACCATACGCCGGTGGCACGTCCTATGGCAAATGAAAGGTCGAAAGAAAATGTAAGCTCTATAGAAGCCCGGAACAAGGCGATACAATTTTCTACAATACTGAAAATAGTCAAAATACCCTTTGTAATAATGAATAATAATGTTGGGGGTCATGTAGTAATAGTTGTTACCCACCCACTAACCCTCTTTAGATCAAGACTTTTATAGTAAAATTGGAGGTGGAGGTGTTACACGCGTAAATTATGAGTATTGTTAACCCCGCGCATTCAGTACTGACAGCTTTCATGTCACTTTGCCCCGCCTTTCCTCTCCGCAACCCACGCCACACGGTAAGAATTCTGAGCATGCTTCTCACCTACACCCTGTATTTCGAAGGAAACAACGCGAAGGATATGTCGGAAGCTTGGAACAGCTGAGCTGTTTTGCTAAGTTTTTAGTGTTGTTGTAAATCAACTGATTCGAATAATACACAGCGCTACACTTCAGACATTATTTCTGTACAATTATACGTAATATATTTTAAAAAACGATCCTGAGTCAACACAGAGGGCATTCAAACAGAGAAATACGATACTTTTAGATGAATAAATAAATTACACACCGAAGCTATACTACCTTTATCATCGGTATTCAATTCAATAAATACGACAAAGAGGGCAAACACTCTACAGCTAATGAATATAAAAACACTCACCATGCAATGATTATCCTTTAACATGAAACAAGAGTCTGATTGGAGGTCGTTCACAGCTTACTACAGTAGTCGGCAGATAACACCATACACACTCACTGAATCGCGACTCTCTACGGTTAATATTAGCTTTCGTGGTAACACAAAAGTAAAGTTAAGGTAAATACATATTTAGCACTGAGCACTCAAACAACCCGCTCTGTGGCGATACTACTGCCGTGGTTTTATATTGTCGAGTTGTAGGCTATTGAATGACAGACGGTATTTTGAACACTAAGACGGGAAACAATAGCCTGTGCTCTATTATCGATTGACGCAAGCGAACTGACACCAATAAATAAATTATCCTCAGTCACTTGGCAAGGGTTTCTTTGACACCCTCCATCCCTTCATTGTCCCTATCATCATCACCACCATCATTGTCTTCGTCAGAGCTTGATGAATTGCCAAGGTTAATAATCATTCTATCCACCGCGATATCCATACCGCCTTCAGTATTTCTTTCTGTTCATGCTGTACGGGATGTGTCCAGTCCTCGGGTCGAACTTCGGAGCAGTAAAAATAACGAAACAATAACAATGAAAGGAAATCCCACACAGACAGTGGTTAACAAGCGACTGAAACAATGCCTGTCCAGACAAGAAGAATTCTGTCACTTATGTGGTGAATTTTGTAGCCACATGTTGGTGACGGGTGTTTGATAGTAAAATGTCGAGAGCTGTGAGACATTGTGTGTAGTTTTTGAAATGTATGCATGTGCATTGAGTGTTTGCACAGACTTTAAAACCATTTGGTATGCGAAAGTAGACCATGGAAATGCTAAAAACAGTAAAATTCCACACGCGACACGCCGCGAATACTTTTTAATTTAGATTTATTTTATCCAAGTAGATAATAGAAAATAAAATAATGCAAAACGAAATTAAATAAGACACTTTGACAAATACAAGATTGTTACTAGGAACTTCAGTTATACACAGCACAAAATTAAGTTCTTTTGACAGTACTAATTTCAGAATAGGAACTGTATTCTAGTCATACAAAAAATAAAATAAGTCACTTTGTTAATACTAGATTGTGGTTAGGAACTTTAGTCACACAAAATAAGATAAAACAAACAATATTCAAGGATTTATTAACTTAAAGCTTCACTAGGGAACTCATCTGCTCTTCAATTTTCTATGCTTCAGAACGGGCGTCGTTCAATATCTTCTTTTTTTCCCCAATTACTGGATATCTTTCGTGCCTTTTCTTTCGACTGCCACCTTAGCCGTCGCTTCGCACCTGTTTTGCTTCCTTGAACACGGCGTGGGAGTTTCGTGCAGTATGGACTCTTGCTCACGGTTATCTTTTCTACTCCACCAGCTGCCATCACAGCGTCCTGATCAGTAAGCATTCCAATCGGACTTGCTTCTTTGTGATTGACAATCATGCACTCCTTGTTCAGGGAGAAACCTCTGTCTAGAGCTGCATTGTTGTGATAAAAAAATCAGTATCATTTTAACGAAGGTTGTGAGATCGTTTTTGGCAGGAACTGAGGAAGGTGCTGAAGCCACTAATTCAGACCACAGCACGTCGAGCCGTGGCTCTTTTCCGTCGAACTGCTTAAAACGCAAAGTGACGAAGGGCAGTCTCAGAAGTGCGGAGTAGCTGCTCTTGATGCGGTCAGCCATTGCACCAGAAATCAAATTCTTCTGATTACAAAGAATTTCCAGGGCAATGACGATCCTAACTTATTTCAACTTAGGAGTCTCAGCGACCCCTACAAGGTATAGGCAGGAAATAGCACGGGTCATCTTGTGAGCAAGAGATGACCTCTCTTTGATTTTTTTCAGCCATAGGAAATTGCGAAATTGCAGCACATCCGCGTCTCGAATTTTCTGAGATCTTGAGTTGTTAGCTTCTTTAAGGGCTGCTCTTGTCGAGAAACCCAGGTCTCCTCTGTGAATAACAAGGCGGACTGATTCCTGTATGTCATTGTCAGCAACGAGCGCGGCGCGCGTAGCCCCGCGCGGAGAGGGTACGGCCGGCGGTCGGCCGGGCAAAGCATGCATTCGACGTTGGCTGGGTTCTCATCCCGCTTAGCGCTCTATCGGTGGCGCAAATTGCGAGTGGCAGCGCAGTCTTCAGGCGAAATAGAAGACTGAGCGGGAGGACTCTACCGAGCGTTCGGGGGCTAAGAAGTCAGGCATTATGAGACTTTTCAAGATTTCCCGTATCAAGTGCGAATTTCCCGTATAATTCCCGTATTTTTCCCGGGTCACTAAAATTCCCGTATTTCCCGTATCGCTCGACACCCTGCAACTTGACCGCTGCGCCACCACACCCCAGCTCTTCATATTTAAAAGGTATTGGAGCTGCAGAAGGCGATCTCATGGCTTTCTTAATTTTTGTGGCTCTTCTTGGCGACTTCTGCGTTTCTTTAAGCAATTCTGCTGCATCTCTCCCAGCAGATTTTCTTAAAGTAACTCGAGCAGCATGTACAATTTCTTGCTGTGTATAGTCACTGATAAGAGATTTAATTTCCCTGCTTTTAGTTCTGTCACTGCTACCATAAAATAATTTACCTGCAGTAGATGGTCCTGACTTATCTGTCCAAAATGTATCAAGAACACTTTTTGAAAACGTAATTTCATTGTCTAACCAGTCAGAATACTTCACAAGAAATGTCTGTTTTACTCACGAACAAATTTTCCAACGTTTGTCCAAATCACACTTAAAATGCACAATATCTTTCTTTAATGACTTAAGCACTTCCTCAGAACACCCTCTCAATCCTAGTTCTGTTTGCAGATAATCATACAGAGTTTCTTTGGTGACAACATTAGAGTTCAACATATCAAATAACTGCCTACACTTGATATGTGGTCATGTGCCTCCATCTAAAAAGTGAAAGTGACAAGCAATCAGCAGTGTACAGCAAATAATTTCATTACTGCTATAAACCGTGAGCTTTATAATGCATTTTAACATAAGTATGATTGTGCGGTCTCGAGCCACTTTTTTTTTAATCCTATCTCAATCCACAAAATGAAAAATAAAATTCATTAATTACATCATTCCCATAATTTTAATCTGGAAAGATAACTACCTAAAATAATTATAATAACGGGCAGTTAATTGATAGAGCATACCTGTAGCAACATTTTCCATCTTGAAATACTTTACTAAAAACTCTCCTCACTAAAATACACGTTCTCAAACTTAACCCTCATTTAACACTGCGCGCCGGTCCACTTATCTTATGTAAACGAAATTTGACTGCTAGTCTCACGGCTGACGAAGGCTATATTCGTATACCATGGTCAGGGGTGTGTAAAATAACTATCCCTTTATAATATTAAAGTAATATTTTCCATTTCTGACGAAGTGTGAAAAATCACTTTTGTTCTGCTAGATTTGCAATCTGTCCCACTGTGCAGTGGTGACCTATGGATCCAAGACACAGACAATGGGTGGTCACTTGAGTAGGAGAGCGGGCACTCCAGATACCTAGTGAATAAAGATAAAGCAGGCACTCATTCCTGTTAGCGCTTGCTCATGTTTCCTTGAGCTAGCTCAGTAGGTAACAGACGTATCAAGTTCAGTAGCATGACAGAGTTTATGATGGTGGTTAATAGGAAAAGGAAATTATATAAACTTTGCAGAGAATCATCTCAACTTGATTACAAAGTGTTATAGGCCTATAGGTTCAGTAAGGAACATGTTGAATGTTTAGTGGAGCATTTTCTTGAGCACTACAAAGAAACAAGAGGCGGTGCACTAACAAATCTTCTTGCGTTATGTTGGTGACCCTGGATTTCAGAGTGGAGTTGGTGAAGACATGGGTGTAAGTCGGAGCACTGTGTTAAAAACATTTTTGCAGGTTTTGACTTCAAGAGACGGTGATGATGATGATTGTTGTTTTAAGGGGCCTAACATCTAGGTTATCGGCCCCTAATGGTTTGGATAGTGAAAGATGAGAATGAAAACCATAACTAATACCGACTACAGACTTGCATACTAGAAGAAGAAATGGTAAACAAATAAAGGAAAAGGCAAATAAAGGACAGGTAGAAAAGAAATGCCCTCAACCCTCGAAGAATGAGGGTTGAGGGACTTGGAAGGAAGGAGAGCCATGAAAGGTAGATAGGAAAGGGGAAAGAGGAGAGGGCCCGTCCCAAAGTCAGTGAAAAGAGGGGAAAAAACGCCAACTCCTGAACTCACCAGCCATGAGCCCCTGAGGGTGTAGCAATATTCAGGCTGCACTCACGTTCGATTATTTAAAAAACACATGTTCATGGGGATGAGTACATCAACAGAAAGTCATTTTATACTGTTTCATTCTTCACAATGTCGCGAAGCATATCCACGATGAAGATTTCGAAATAAGAGACTTTAATGGTGGGGTTACATACACCCTGCCTCCTTGAGGGCCTTGTGAAGAAGGCAGGAGATAACATGAAAAGAAAAAGAAGGCTGACCCTCGCAGAAGGAGGGTATCAGGAAAGATGAGACAAGGGCCAATTAAGGCGGGAAAGGAAGAGACTCCCTTGGCCTCGGATACCCTAATACCATAGGGGTCAGAAGAGAACAAGGGTTGACCAAGAGAGGTTGACAGGAAAGAAGACGGTAAGGAACCTGGCACAAGTAAGTAGAAGCAATGCCGGACTCAGCTGGGGTCCCGTGGTCGCCACCCACGTCCCACTAGATGTGACCTCCTGGGGGGTGACTTCAATAGAAATGAAAGCAGATTACTGCACTCGCGTTCGAATTTTAAAAAACACATGTTCATGGGGATGAGTACATCAACAGAAAGTCATTTTATACTGTTTCATTCTTCACAATGTCGCGAAGCATATCCACGATGAAGATTTCGAAATAAGAGACTTTAATGACGAAGAAGACTTCAACGTGCCAATTGAACAGGATGGTATTCGTATTAGAGAGCGGGGTCAACAAAGGCGAGATGAAATAGCAACAGCTATACATGGCTTACGATATTAGGTGAGTAAACTAAATTTGGCAACTTCTATCAATCGATGTCATACCTTTCATTCATTTAGTTTAGTTACTTCAATGTAATAGGTCTACACAGTATTAGTTCGTAACTTCATTTTACGAAAGATTGATGCTTTTCGGTCGGTCAACACGATTGTACCCAAATGAGATGGGTTATTCCCCAATCCTGAAAAAAAAAAGTCGAAGTGAGGGCAACTCCTGCAGATCTTGCTCCTTAAAAAATGCATTCAATTGTTAATTGTCAATTATTAATATTTTATTTTTGTCATAATGATGTTTTGTTATTTACATAATACCATATTCCTCAATTTACTAAATTATTATGCCGTAATTTTCAGGTCATAATTTCCTACCTTTCAAACGGACGATGGTGGGGTTATCCTCCCCCTGCATGAGACCCATCAGCTATTTCTCCAAATCTTTTAATAATATGGGTTTGTTTCCCATACGCTTAAAATTTATTTTACATTTCAATCTAGTTTTCAAGTTTTGCAATTTCTTATAAAGCTGTTGGACCGGAACATTTAAATTACGGTAAATTTCGCCAGTAGTTCACACTGAACTGCATTTACTGCACTTGTTTTTATGTGCTTTGTATCCGACTTTGAAAACAGAATTGGATGTTCCTTTAAAATGGAGATAAAAGCAGACTGGAATTCCATACTGTCTTCTGCCATTGTGGAAAATGAACTGTCTTTCAAACATCAGAAAGTCAGGATCCTATTACACAACAAGTAGTTCCGTGAAGAACTATGCCTATTGTTTATAGCCTCTTTCAACATACAAAATTTCAGTTTCATTGCTAGATTCCTAGATATTGAGAACCGTCAAAATATTTTGGATGGTCACCATGTTGGATTTTTATACATAGGCCTTGGAGTTAGAACAGGAGTTGACCAAGGGAGGTCAACAGGAAAGAAGACAGAGAGGAGCCCGGCACAAGTAAGTGGAAGCAATGCCGGACGCAGCTGAGGTCCCGTGGTCGCTAACCCATGTCCTACTAGATGCGAGCCCCTGGGGGGGCAGGATTTTGAAAGTCACAAAGGTGAACGTCTAGTAGTGCCCTTTATCACCGCACAAAATTTCAGGGTGATATGAGTAATAGTTTCGGAGATATAGAATGCCGGTGAAATATTTCGCACAGCCGCCATGTTGCATTGGTAAGACTTAATAAAATTTGAAGGGCATGGTCGGGGTCGGTTGAAATAGTAGACCTACTATCTAGTATGACCTTACCTAGTTTTATCGAAATCGCTCCAGCCGTTTAGAAGTTGGGGGGAAGACGCACATGGACATAAGGTGATCTCATAAGTCTATTTTTTTCATGAATGAAAATAGGCTAAAAAGTGCACGATGTCATTGAGTGGCTGCTCCAGACGCTTGAGTGTACGCTGTGCTTGTACTCCACATTCTTATTCACCGGAAATGCGGAGTAGAAGCTCATTGGCAGTGAGACACTCGGGCACTCACCGAGCATACGCTCACGAGCTTTGACTCATTTTTATTCACACCACCCAATGTCAACAAATGATGAGAATGATCTTAAAATTTATGAACGGAAAGTTTTAAGATGGATTATGGCCCGGTAACAGAGGATGAAGGGTGGCGAATCAGGACAAACAAAGAAATTGAAGAGATATTCCAGAGGTGAAGATATAGTGAAATTTATTGAGTCCCGACATCATGTAGAGAGGATGAATGAAGAAAGAACACCGAGGAAGATATCACATGGGACTATGGAAGGGAAGAGGACGACCACGCGAAAGATGGCTATAAGACTTAGGAGAGGACCTGAGAACTATGAGGGTTGGAAGATGGTGGGGAAAAAACTCAGAAAAGGGACGAATGGCGAGGAATCGTGATAGAGGCTAAAGCCTACTCCAGGCTGTAGCGCAGAGGAAGTAAGTTATGAAATAGTTTGTAGTAGTCTAGAGTGAGTCTTCTAGACGATTACTGATCGCATCCTAGTACAGTCGCGATGGCTAACGCATACCCACTGGTCATGTAGAGCACTACTGTTCGTTTCAAATAGTTTCCTTCCATGGAATCTGATATACGGAGAATCTACGGCTCAAATGCTCAGAGACAGTTATAAGGTAGTTGGTAGGACTGCTACCTCATAAAATGTGTAAAATTAAATCCCCTAAGGCATACATTGTATAAATGATGATGATAATTGTTGTTTTAAGGGGCCTAACATCCATTATATGTTATGGAAGTTACATGCAGTCAAACACTGAACTTATTATCACGCGTAGAAATCATGTTGGCAACACTGTCTCGTACAGGTTGCCCAAAACGAATCTGCGAAATTAAGGTCAATTCATATGAGAAGGTTTTACTACATACATGCGTTCATATACCATTCATCCGATTGCGAAGAAACTTGGGTAAGTTGTTGTGTACACTGCAGGGAAGGTTTCTGAATTACTAAATCCAATTTACACTAGGTAGCGTATGAGAAGTTTCAACAAGTAGTTCCGTGAAGAACTATACAGCCTATTTTCATGTACCCTACTTATGTTAATTGCCTCTATCAACGTACAAAATTTCAGTTTGATTGCTGTAATAGATTCGTAGATATTGAGAACCGTCCAAATATTTCGGATGGTCGCCATGTTGGATTTTTATATATGTAGGTCGTAAGAGTTATGTACTATTACATGAAGATTATTGTGTAGATGTTTTTTCTAAACTTCAATCGCATGATTAGGACACAGGAAATTAAAATCAGATTTTAAAATATCGCACATCAGATGCCATCTTGTAGTTATGAAAACAATTGAAAAAAATTAGATGCCAGTGAATTAAAATTTCTATAAGCATTTGCGGTACTGCGCTCGGTTGGTTAAATCGCGAGAAACGTCCATTTCAATATTTCTATTTCGTGTCGCTGCCATGTCGGATTTGTGCTCACCAGGTTATTGGAAGTCCCATACGTGAACTTATGTTCATAGCCTCTATCAACATACAAAATTTCAGTTTGATTGCTATCATAGATTAATAGATATTGAGAACTGTCTAAATATTTTGGTTGGTCGCCATGTTGGATTTTTATATACGTAGGCCTAGAGTTATGTACTATTAGATGACTATTTTTGCATAGGTTCATTATTCAAACGTTCACTTCGATCGCATGATTAATACACAAGTAATAAAAACTTAATTTAAAATTGCACACAGCCGCCATCTTGAGGTTATGTGAACAATTGAACTAAATTAGATGCCAGTGCATTACAATGTGTATAAACATTTACTGCGCTCAGATGGTTAAATTGCGAGGAAAGTCTATTAAAAAGTTTCACCTTCGCTTGGCCGCCATGTTCATTTTGTATTTTGCAGGCTTTTGGAAGTCTCATAGCTGAACTTCTAGAAGTGCCCTTTATCCCCATACAAAATTTCAGGGTGATATCAGTAATAGTTTCGGAGATATAGAAT